>OX387270.1:5109568-6385710 GCA_947562075.1 Orthosia gracilis | reverse complement strand
AGGAACCCTAAAAACACACACAAATTCTCGACACCCACAAAACGAGGTAATTTCCTTCACCTGCTCCAAATTTTGCTGTACTAAGCTACTTCTAACAAACGTCGCCGAAAATCAAGGCTGACTCCACATTAGGATGGTTTAATCAAAGCTTTTAATTTCCCAGTCGGCTGTCGTCACAGCGACGGCAGGGACAGGTGGCGACAGGTTGACATGTCTCTCAGACCGCTTGGAAATGGGACCAACGGGTCACTAGAGGTGAATATTGTGGAAGCCGAAAGTAGCTCTATATCGGTTATTGGGAACTTTTGTCTTGAAATATGAACATGTGAGATGTACGACATTATTCCTTTTCTTCATTTCAGGGCATAATCTATTTCTACTGCCCTCTAATTAGGACTAGTTCAGATTATCTTTATCGAAAGTGATCAATAGCCGGCTATGTGAGGGTGGCCCATGGATCATTTGATATATGCCAGATGAGCCGTCGTTAGATTAATTTCTGCTTAAGTTTCAGACATTTTAGCTACAAAACTTGTAAATAACGTCTCTTTTACGCAAAATACGCGCTTAGACGTGGAGTTGCGGACACCAGCCCGTCTTAACTTAAATGACAACTTAAAGTTAATAATTCATTTGTTAGTCATTAGGAAGATGCCATAGGTACAAATCGTTATAATTGAGAGTCTACGCGAAATATCAATGATTAAAGCACACAATAACACATAAACAATAGATGTGGAGATGTGCGGGAAGCGTTTTTGGGACTGCCTTTTGTGACGTTCTAAAAGTACTGTTCTCAGCCTAATTGCAATAAATTACTTTTGTTTATTTTAATTTCAAACCTAGATACCTTGTCATTTTCACACTATAACTTCCAGTATACATACTCAACTCTCACAGGTACCTGTCTGTTCGTATGTGGAGTTAGGTTATCGGTCTTAATTGGGTCGGTGCCGAGTGCTTTCAGCTAAATCTACGCTTTTTCTGTTCGACGGAATTTAGCTCCCGTTGTGAATGTTGATTTTGTATGTTGAAGGATTCTGATGTTGTTTTTTCGAAGAGTTTTTATTTAGATATCGGACTTCATTTTACAATCAATCCACTATTTGGAGCCAAGGACTTTAGCTCTAAATAGCAGTCAAAAGATGTCCGAATGTGGAATCGTATACACCTCGTATACACATTTTCGTATCCGATGCAATATCAATCATATTTTAGCTACCAACATACCCTACCTAACCTACCCTACAAACCCACCAACCATACCCTACCTTCCTGCCTACCCTACCCTACCTACCTACCTACGCTACCAACCTACCTACCCTACTCGAACCTACCTACCATTTCTCTTTTTTTGTTCTCATACCTTTTGCTGCTACATATGTACCCTTGATGATGAAACTATTATTTTGAATAAGAATTAATACTACGTTACGAATGTAACCAACTACTTTTTTCTACCGGCTATATAATTCAATTTTAGAACACAAAAGCTGTTGTGACTTAACTATGATAGTTAGATATACTCCCACGCGGACATTTTGTATGTAATAATGAGTACTTTAATCATGTAGTACCTACATAATTTTTATGTATCATCAACAATTTTCTGAGCGCACGCCAAATAATGAATTTTATAGACTAAGTTTTGCTACTTTAGGTTATTATTGAAATTTTCTTAAGGATGTAATTTTTTTCTAGTAATAAAAATAGCTTATGTTACTCAGGGATAATGTAACACTCTAGTGGTGAAAGAAATTTTAAAATATAATATAGAATATTAGTTTAGAAGTGTAGATTAGATATTTTATTACGGAAAACGTTAGCACTTACTTATATAACGGTACGATATTCTAAATTACCGCTATTATGAGCAAATACTAGTGCTACTCTTTAATAAATGGATCTAAAGGTAAAACAAACACGATTAGTTTTGATTAGATTGCCGATACCCAATAATTTCCTACGCTTAACTTCTATAATAAAAACGAATGAAATACGTAATTTCATTGACTTTAATAGTGAACCAACCGCCACCTTTTATGGTGCAATCATTTGTTCTACCGTGGTTTTATATGAAACCATAAAGTTTGGAGAGATGGATATAAAAAAAAAACATCTGACAAGCGTAATAGAGTTATTAAAAAAGCATAAAGAACTATTTTCCCTACCGACGACGTGGGTTTTATTAGTGAGTTCACGAAGTTGTACCGTGTTTTAATTCCTTGAATCTAATACCCTTAAACGAGCAATTCTGGTATATACGTCTACATAATTATATAATCTGAATCTCGGTAACGGCTGCAACGATTTTCATGATCGATGTCTGTTTATTGTTTACACCATTTCAAAGCATGCCATCACGCCAGTATGCTGAAGAAATTTATGTTAGTTTTCACTTTGTAGTGTTTTTATTTGGAAGTCGGTTGTTCAAATTCATGTACTTCATAGGCAACGGTGCAGAAAAACATCGTGAGGAAACCTGGACTTATATAGTTAATGTAAGTCTGAAATAGCCAAGTCAGAAGCCTATGGGTTCCCAGAGGCGGCTTAATTAACTCTGACACTAGAGATGTCCACATCCTCACACGAAAAGATGAAGAGGAGATTTAGTATAAAGTTTTATTTGTTCATTTTACCGAATCGTACTACAGAGTGACAAAAATGCGCCTGATGTTTTGTCTCCAAGAACTATGCATTATTAAGCGTGTTCCTTCATATATGTTTAATTAAAAATAGTTTGACAAACAGAATACCAATTTTATTTATTTGTCCTGAATACCCCATTCGAAAATCGAATAAACGCAATAAGCGGCTACATGCCTGTCATTGTGCTCAAAAGAGTTTCCTTTACCGGATCCATTTTCACGCCCCAAATAACCACCTACTTTTATACTTTTAATGGCCTTTATTTTTATCACAGGTATAATAAGTTATTCCACATTCACGTGGAATTCCTTTTTCCGGACATGTAGACCTGAATGCTTCGCAGGCATTCGGGTCGTCCGGTTTAATGCGGATTTTATTGTCACCGTGAGGGCTAACCTATTGACCTTTTTAGACCCTTTATTGATAAAGCCTTTGTTGTATAAGAACTTTTTTTGCAGAATTATCTATTGACATTATTTTATGTAAAATAAATACTATTATTACAATATAAAAAAACCACTTGATATTCAATTTATTCGACACGACATAAGTAAAAAAAAAACCATCACGGCTTTCAAAGCATTTTCAATATTAATTCGTTCCTTTTTCGAATGATTGAGTGAATTTCTTTTAAAAACGTCACCTTTCCGGGTAATTGACAGTCTATTCGGCCAGTTTGACTGACAGTGACAAAGCTAAGGAAAATTCTTGAAAATTGTCACAGGCCTTGTTTCTGAAAAGAGTTTCCTTGTCGACATTCTCTTAGAATGAGTGACATATTTTTAAAAGAAATAAAGAACAAATAAAGCGACTCTTGATTTGTTTCTAAAATTAGATTGTTAATTTCTTGATTCTATTGCTAGCAGAGTCTTCACTACATTTCCTTAAAAAAAAAGCTTCAAATAAAGTTTCTCCTGTAATGTTCTTAAAATAGAAAACTAACATAGTTATAAGCAACGTGTGTGTTGCCATAGTAAAGTGAAAACTGTCTGCGGGCACATCACAAGTTTTATAGCATCCATAAAATGGCCTAGTTTCGAAAGTTGTCGTAAATACGGCCGTTTATGATCGAACCGAAAAGGGAATTAGATCTATGAACGATACTTCACCTTCAAGTATAAACCTGGCTGGAAAAACCTGGATACGGAAAAAAAAAGTGTGAATTGAATCCGTATAGTTTTTTTATTGATACATTGTATAATATTGTCAACTGGTTTCATCGTACAGGATCAAGTCGTGGATGCTGTTCGGATTTCAAAATGCTAGTTCGAATTTTATGTGGTATTCGATTTTCCAATTGTTTCTGGTTTATTCATTTCGTGTGAAGGTTTGGTGGAAAAAGATTTATCTGAAAATGGTGGCGATTCAGTTAATATTATGGATTGACACAAAACCATTCATCTGATAAAATGTCAAAGGATAAAATAAATTGTAGGCTACAAAAACAAGAAAAAAAAACAATTAGGTAAATACATTTTCACCTCACAATGTTTTAGATAGCGTTCATTCATCTACATACCCCAGCCTTTTTCCAATTACATTATATATTGGTGTCGGCTTCCAGTGTTAGTGGATGCAGCTCAATACCAGTATTATTATACCTTATAAGTATCCCCCGCGGCTTCACTCCCGTCAACTGGCTACCTAGCTACCTACCCTACCCTGCGCTACCCTACCTACCTACCTAACCTACTCTACCTACCTACCTACCCACCTGCGCTACCTATCAACCTAACTGCCCTACCCTACATACCTACCTACTCTACTTACCCTACCCTACCATTTTATTTTTGTCTTAGCGAATTGTTCAGGCATACTGCGTTGCCACAGGGAGATAGCGCAGTTATGTGAGACTCCAACCCACTAAAACTCCACGGTGTCCTCCTGTGCCGCTTTTGGCGGGAACACGGGCACGCGTTAGCACTCACCGCGAACCCGCAGCGGCTGTCCGTCACCGGGCCGTCCTCTGGGGGGTACCCTCCATCATCGGCGCACCAGAACCCATTATTGTAATTTAAATTATAGCCTATGTTACTTCCTGATAATTAAGCTTTCTATTGGTGAAAAAAAATTAAAATCGGTCCATTAGTTTCGGAGCTTATTCGGTACAAACAAAAAATAAATTAAAATATTTTTCTTCTTTATGAGTATAGAAAAACAATTTTAATCATGACTTCACTTAACGTTACAAAATTGACACATCATACATTGCCAAACTAGGAACATCAAAAAGCAAGTTTATTCCAATAAAACAAGTGAAACACTCGAAACAAGTTACATTGCAAGCTCTGTGTAATTTTGGCAAAACTATAAACTTTCTCTATCGTCTATGGTAGCAGTAGCTGGCTTAACGCAATAGATGCCTTTGCCTTTTCAACTCATGATTCCGACATTATGATTTTTGTTTACGATATTTTGGGTGTAACGGAATGAAATAAAATTATGAGTGTTGTGTTGTTGAAATAATCAAAAAAGGTAATTCAATAAATCAAAAACTGCACCGAAGGAGGGTAATGTGTTTATCAGTCTATGTATGTATATATGTATGTTTGTTCCTATATGGCGTTCTAGAGACCAAACGCGTTGGCCGATTTTGATGATTCTTACGTAAATCGATTCGTCTTAACTTAACGCTGCCAGTGTCACTGGCTGCATTATACTATCGTATGGGGTATCAAAATAAAGGGTTTTAAGAGGTCATTTCAAAAATATATAACACTTACATGTTTAAATGAACCTAATTCTAAAAAAAATAATAACTAAAAAGTTGTAAATAAAAAAAGGTGTTCAGCCAGCTCGCGCATAGATATCCTCCGACTGCACAGTATGATCTTCTTATTTACGTCTTTTTAGTTCGCTTTTTAAGCAGTCGGGTTTTTAGATTTTTTGAATTAACTTTTTTTATTGTATGAGATTTACTAATGAGCAGTCATTGTATTGCTCATAAATACATACTGTTCCACTAGATATTCTAAAAGACGTAGTCAGACTAACCAACACGTCTAGTACTAGTTACTGACGTAAACTTGTGAAATAGGAGACGTAGACAAAATCCTTTATTTGGCAACACTTAGCTCAGAGGTTTGCCCAAAGAGTACAATGTCAAGGGTAGAGACAGATTGATCGTTACCCGATCCAATAACCATCCATCTATGTGATTCTTAATAAATACATACACGCCAAATAATTGTCCTACACAAAACTAATCGCGAATAGTTCAACTAAACTCAGTTTATGCAAATACAGCGTCCTGTTTGGTAGTTTCGCAGCGGTCTCATCCAATCAGAACGCTGTATTTGCATAAATTGAGTTTAGTTGATCTAATTGCGATTAGTTTCATTGGTAGTCAGCCCTTAATCAACTCAAGTTGAAATATTTAATCAGCTGAATCAACCTCAAGTTCAATGTTAAAGGTCAATCCAAAAAACCTGACACACAAATACCAATTCATTGACCTAGACATAAACTGAAAGAAAAGCATCCACAAAAAATTGGCATACTTGGCAACGCTAATCAGAGTGTCGTAGATACTCGAGCACAATGTCAAGGGCCGCACCAGTCGTCGACACGCGATCGCGTGAGCCGCGCCATATTTATCCCGCCGCGTCAATGCGACCGGCGTCTTAACCGACGCTTGTTACTGGCTGTTAAGACTTTGAATAAACTTGTTTGTGCGACCACAATGTTATTTTGAAAAGGTTTTGTTGCGGGTAAGCAAAACGTTGAAGTTTAGACATTGTTTTTATTTTGGTTGGCTATTTTATGATAGCTTCTGCCAGCGGCTTCGCCCGCGTGAATTCCGAAAATTGTCCCGAGGGTACATATTCTCGGGATCCTTTGTGCTATTCCAGACTATAATTTATCTCTGTTCCAAATTTCATCCAGATCCATCCGGCCGTTTGAGCGTGAAGTAGCAACAAACATACAAACACACACACACTCACAAACTTTCGCTGTTATAATATTAGTGTGATTAGTGTATTCCATTGAAGTTAGATTTTTGTTGGACTAGTGGTCGCTAAAGCTACTGCTGAGTGTGGGTTCGATTCCTGGGTCGGGCAAAATGTTATTAGGATTTTCCAACTGTCGCAGCCCGGAGTCTGGACTTGTACCCGGTTGATGGCTTTAGGCTCGCCCCCTGTAACAAGTGGGCTTTAAACGTAGCTTGCAAAATGTGGGTGTACTAGGTGCAGAAGTGCACCTAGTACACCCACATTGTAACCTAACCCTTCGGAGAAGAAGGGCATGTATTTTTTTCCTATTTTAGGGTTCTGTACCCGAAGGGTCCAAAGCCCTATTGCTGTCACTCACGTTTCTATCTGGCTGTCTGTCCGTCGTCTGTCACACAGGTTTTACAGCCAAACGGTTGTAGCTACAGTCTTCAAATTTTCACAGTATAAGCATCTTAATGACCCAAACCCATTCAATTGTGAAAAATATTTTAAAATATTTACATACAGCTAAAGGAGAACGCGATTTTTTTTATTTATCTACTCCATCGAGTGTAGATAATCGCTGTATTTTTTTTTTTAAATATTGCAATACAAAGGAACGAGAAACCACCAAAGAAAGCAATTTTTACAAAATTTTGTTGCCAAGAATTTAACTTTACATTATCCTATGAACTTCAAATTTGGTAATAATGTTTATTATTATGTATATTTTACTAACAAATATCAATAAATTGATAAATAAGATTTTTTCTTTGAAAATCCCAAATTTTTTCTATTACAACCAACTTGATTTTGCGGTTTGGTACAGAACCCTAAATGAGCGAAGTCCGAAACGCGCTTGGCCGGCTTTCTATAATATAAGAGGAGCTGATGTCTGAGTTAGGCTTAGGAATGCATGTATTACAAATCACCAGGTCCCCACCCCACAGCAAAAAAACAATAGGATCGCGTGGTTCCGGTTTAGTTACTTTCAATTTTAAATTTAATCCATTTCGTATCACTGATAGAAGAAATAAGTATTTTTTTTTTTCAACAAAATACCAATTATTATGCAGAAAAATAAAATAAATGGAACAACAAACGATGATAAGAAAAGTTTATTATCACGGCAACTGGCACGCCAATAGCGAAAACGTGTTAGCGGCAACAAAATTCCTAGTAGATCTTTTGCTACCACGGTTCCGGAAGTATTTTAATATCCTCAGGATCTGGTTACCCTAAAGGAAAAGCTTCTCCGTATGGACAATGTTATACACAGTTTTGTCTATTAGATTAATATCGATCCTCAATTTCACCTTGCAATCCCGCTGGGCCGTACCAATCTTACAACATTCTATTTTGGTACGTTTGCTACCTTGTCACTCTATTCGTCTACACAAAATCAAAAGCACGTACTCCGTAACTTAAGTAATAAGTAACGGAGCGTGTAGCGACGGCACTTATGGCCTCGGACAGGGTGAGGAACTTGCACGGGTTAAGAGGCGGAAGCGAATCAAATCTAATAGCGGTTCGGAACACACCGTGAGTCACTGCGCAGCGGCAAATACATGTGACTGGGTGAGGGACGGGGTACTCGGGGGCAACGAAAAGCGAACTCAACAGAGTCACGCCATTAATTTTGAATTGTCATTAACTCGTACACTTATTAAACGTCATGTACGTATCAAGCGTCCATCTTATCTTGTGGTGGAGCCGAGAAATAACTCGGACACTTCGACTCAATGGGATTTATTGTGGTCAATAGTGAAGGAACTACTGCGGGAGCCCAACGCGATTTAACGGAGCGGCCTAGCTAACGAGTGACCCTTTTTGGTTTTATACTAAGGAAACACGTCTAGGCTCTACTGCCCACTACAATAACTCGCATTGCACGGTTGCAACCTAAGCCACACGGCATGGCACTTTTTTTACCGTGTAATGCTAGGATCTCACGTAATACTGCATTACAACAAACGCTTTATGCAGAATCAAAGACACTTTGCCGTTTAATCATACTGCAAAATAACGTGCAGTACAATGACTTGTAAACCTGGGGCCGTACGCTGACGTGTCAAAACTATCATGATTCCGCTGTTGAAAAGGAATAGCTCTTCATCTTGTTAAGCTCCGTCTTTCACTCACAGTTTCACTCACCCGCAACCGCGTGTTCACTCTGGACCAGGCCTATAACTGCGACATACTACCTAGGTACTTCAGTGTGTAAACAGTTCCTCAGCTCTTTACCTACTTGGCTCCCAGCCAACTAGCTAGCACGAATAATAAAGATAATTTGAAAACAGGACAGGGGTAGTGAGGAAATTAAAGGGTAGTAAAGTGGTTAAGGAAACAAAATTAACAGATGTAAAGCAAAGACTTAGATTACTGAAATGGAACTAGACATGGCATTTGTGTAGATTGGAAAGTACTATATGGACAAAGAGGGTAACAGAATGGATCCCATTGGAGACAAAGAAACGTGGACCGGACTGGATGCAGAAGGCGCGCGATAGAAGCGTGTGGAGCGATGTAGGGGAGGCCTACGCCGCAGAGGCGAGTGTTACGAATAGCGATGGCAAACGCATGTGAATGATAAAAAAAGAAGAAAGTTACTGATTGAGAAGAAGAGCTAAAGATTTCTTTCAAAAGCATTTGCAATATTTTAAACGTGTTTTATACTTAATTAAGTTTTTAAAATTGTAAGTATTGGAATGAAGAGCATGTTTATTTTATTTTATTTAAAAGATGATAAGGAGTTATTTAATGTTTGACACTCACAAGGTGGATCGATAACTAAGCGAGTAAGCAAGAAGCTTCGAACCTGTTGGAGTAGTGATGTTTGGGAGGCAAATGTCCAGTAGTGGACGTCTTTCGGATGAAAGGATGCATTACAATTGCAATTTTATTAGAATTGATACGACTCAGAAGACCAAAATATAGGGCAAGGTACCACTAGCTTCAAAACTACTGAGTTTTGAAGGTATCTCCTTCTTCTTTTTAATCTATGTCCCGCTTTCATTGGGCGTAAATCGTCTCTGGATTCTGCTTTGCTTGTGCGTTCGTGTATGCGCTGGTTCATTGTAGCTTAATTTTTATTTGTCCATCTCATTAGAGATATATCGCGTATACGTATCTAAGCCCAGTAAAAAAGAATCGTTAATTGAAGAACAGTTTTCAGATTTAAAACTTTAAACTAGCGTAGGGAAACCAGCTTTTACTCCAGTAATTACGTCGCGATGGGTATTTAATAAGAAGCAGTAAGGTTATCTCTATAGAATAGAATAGAATAGAATAGAATACTCTTTATTATGTACACCATAAAAGTTACAGAAAGTATAGTAGAAGTAAACATTACACTGGGTGACACAATGGGCGGCCTTATCGCTAAAAGCGATCTTTTCAAGACAACCTTTGGATGGATATCCTATCTCTATTTACTCCTAAGAAAGAGTAAAACGAAGCAAATTGTGAAATGACATAAAAGCGGTAGCTTATTGAGCGTCAGCTTAAAATTACATTAAACTTTAAGCCGGCTTAGGTGTTGACGTTAAGCAAAGCCGCTTGAAGCGACTTTAATCTCTTATTTTATCATGCCGATAGTAAACATGCATCAATTTTATCAATTCGTCGGACTTTATGAAAAATATTGATGGTAAGATATTATTCTCCAGCACGGGGGAGACTCAAACTAAACTTGGTTCTGCCACCTGCAGGTACATACATTGTATTTGTATTTATTTAATTAATTAGCATAACAAATCATTTACCATAAGACAGATATTATCCCCTCCCCTGCACTCTTCCATTGGATCGCCTCAAGGTGTTGATGTGAATAGGTGCTCTTTAAAAATATTTTAAAATAATGTAGACCAAAATTGAGTAAATTAAATTCAGTGTAATAATAAGACTACAGAAAACACAAATTTTGTTCGGTGCGCGTGAGTACCGTATAAGATACTACTCATAATTTCTCGAGCCGTTTTACCGATGTTTGTACATGGATCACGCACCTAATTAGTTAATGAGGCTTCTTCAGGACGACAACCACTCACGAATAAGCAACGCCTTCTGCAAGGACAAGCACCGTCCACGCAATCGTCATTGGTACTTTGAACTGCGCTCGGGCCTCCTCCCAGCAGTGGTTGACATTCACTAAATAACTCCTTGTTCTCATCACACCCTAGTAACTCAACATCGTAAATCTCTAAAAAAATCTTCTAATTCTAAAAGGTTTTAAAATTAATACCTATGGACAAAACCAAATTAATGTTAAATGCCCTTGTAACACCCATTCCTATCAAGATCAGAGACACGATACCCGAAGTTGTAGACGATTATGTCTACCTGGAACAAACGGTCCAGTGCAGTAAGTCTAACTTCGAGAAAGAGAACAACTGTCGAATCCGATTCGGCTGGACAGCGTTCGGCAAGTTGCGCGGTCGGTATCTCCTCATCTAACTTATTGCAGTGTCTCAAAACGAAAGTCAATGACCAGTGTGTGTTGCCTGTAATTACATACGGGACTGAGACGTGGTCGCTCACAATGGGCCTCATCAGAAGGCTTAAAGTCACACAAAGGGCAATGAAGAGGACTATGCTCGAAGTTTCCTTGCTTGATCGAATCAGAAATGAAGGCCTACCGACATGGCCCGAATAATTGCCAAACCTGAGTGGCAGTAGCCAGGGAACAATTCTCGAAAAACGGATGGCCGAAGGGGCGGAAAAGTTCTGGAGTGGCAACTTCGTACCGGAAGACGTAGCGTTGGAAGGCCTCCCTCTAGGTGGAGTGATGAACTGGTCAAGAGGCTGTGGGAATCCGGTGGATGCGAAAAACACAGGACCGATCAGTGTCGCGACGCTTGGGGGCGCATACCCAGCAGTGGATGTCTTTCGGCTGAAATAATGATGATGCGATGATCAGCAACTAAATTGGTAAAGTAAATTGAAGTGAATTCGGCAAGGCGCAAGGTTTGACTGCTATCAAATCGACCAATCACATTCGAGATGAATGTTGCGATGTGGATTTCCGTCTGTGTAATTGGTATAAACGACGCGATGTGGATTTTCGTCTGTGTGAATGGTATAAACGACGCGATGTGGATTGCCGTCTGTGTGATTGGTGTAAACGACGCGATGTGGATTTTCGTCTGTGTGATTGGTATACGAATAAACGACGCGATGTGGATTTTCGTCTGTGTGATTGGTATAAACGACGCGATGTGGATTTTCGTCTGTGTGATTGGTATACGAATAAACGACGCGATGTGGAGTTTCGTCTATGTGATTGGTATAAACGACGCGATGTGGATTTCCGTCTATGTTATTGGTATAAACGACGCGATGTGGATTTCCGTCTCTGTAGTCGAATTTACTTGCGCAATTCGGCTACAAAGCCCGCTATTGTCGTGCAAAAAGCTATTCGACAAAACACTAAATTCATCAAAAAGAAACGCACAAAGTCGTAATCCCCCCCGCACACACTTAACTACAAAGCCCTTATAAAAAGAACCCCAATAAGTCACGCCACGCTCACACCGAGAAGTAACACAAAAAATATCGGAAAAGTACCGCAAACAAGCGTCAATGGTTCAGAGGTTAATCTAACGCGAATTGTTCGAGACATCCAAAGTTATTGCGATGATTTTTCCATTATCTTTGCCGACATACATTTTCCTTATGAGCGGGAATGGGAGAGGGGGCATGACTTGAAAGGGATGTGCAGATATGGAAAGGAAAAGTGTACACATTAATCGTGGTAAAAATATTGATTTTTTGCGTGTCGATTATTGAGAGTCCATTAATAGCATTATGTAAGAAGTTCTTCTTCTGTCTTGTATTTGGAGTATCAAATATTGTTTCGGATTTGATTTATGGTTCACCATTCCTATGATATTATGATCTATTGAATTGTTCTATTATCCTACTTCCTACTAATATAATATTTTAAATGCGAAAGTTTGGATCGATGTATGTTTGTTACTCAATCACGCCAGAACAGCTGAATGGATCTGGATGAAATTTAGCACAGTGGTAGATTATAGTCAGAAATAACACGTAAGCTAATTTCAACACGGTGTTATGTTCCCTTGGGATAGGTGAATACTTTTCAAGCGGGTGAAGCCGCTGGCAGAAGCTAGTTAGAAATAAATTCAGTAATATTAGGTATCTTTTGAAAAACATTTGACTACAAGAACAAATTCGTTTTCTTTTTATTTTCGCGTGCGAGAACCAACAAATCATCCACGCAAACGTCGATCCCTAATATAATAGTACCATGAAAAGGTAACATATAAATAATAAGCAAGAAAAACAAAACCCTCGCGAAGATAGAGGAAAATAAATAATGAGAGAATCGCTGTTGGGGGAATTACCTCTTTGCTGCAAATAAAGATAAATTGATTTCTGCCTAGAACGTACCTTGCCTTGAGATTCCACCTTTAGTTGTGTACCTTTCAGCACTTATTTTTACCTTTTGTTAACCATGTTAAGACGGGGAAGTTAATTGTTAGCAACTATTCATTTCCAAGTAAATTAATTGAGAATTCGATAGGTTGAAGAAATCTAACTGTTACATAGATAAATAGACCGGGGCTCTAGACAAGTGGCATTCGATGTCAGCGAAGGATATTCAAAATGTCAAAATGAAAGGGATTGATCACGTGATTTCTCGATATCGCTTGTCAATCTGTCCAATTTTGTCTTTTTGATAATCGCTATCGCCATGCTTTCGATGATAGAATGACACTTGTCTCTAGCAGGGCTCTAGCCAATGTGTGACATTCTGTCGAAGATAAACTCATGTCAAAATGTTTGGGATTTAACACGTGATATCCATTAGCGCTTATCAAGCTTATTTAGTTTGACTATCATCACTCACACACATAATAGGGGTTACAGCATGAAATTGCCGTTTTATTGTAGTAGGTACATCGAATCGATATAGAACCTTCATGAATTGAGATTTTTGAGTGAACCTTTTTGCACATGGTACCTATCATGTCCTTTAAAAAAATGTGCAACATTCGATTATCGATTTTCAGTTGTTTTGTTATTCAGTTTAGACAAGAAAGATGGATACTTCGAAAATTCGAGTGATTTTTGAATACGATTTCCGACGCGGAACTAACGCGACAGAAACAGCTCGCAATATCAATGTTGCGTTTGGAGAGGGGACTGCTAATGAACGCACCGTGCAATTTGGTTTAAACGCTTTCGTGATGGAAACACTTGGATTTGAAGAACGAACCACGTGGAAGACCGCCCACACAGGTGAATAACAATGAATTAAAAGAGATGGTGGAAGCCGTTCCGAGCCAAACTACCCAGGAATTAGCGGCATGGTTTAACGTTACCTTACCAACAATATTGACTAATTGGCGTCAAATCAAAAAATTATATATAAAAAATGGGTGCCTCATGATTTGAAAAAGAAGAACGAAAAGAAGAAACGCGTGTTGAAACTTGTGTTGCCTTGTTGAATCGATACAGAAATGAAGGAATATAGGATCGAATTGTGACATGTGATGTAAAGTGGATTCTTTACGATAGCCGTAAGCGAAAAATGCAATGGCTGACCCCAGGTCAAACGCCGCAACAGTGTCCTAAAGCAAAGCTTACCAATTAAAAGATAATGATAACTATTTGGTGTTCTCAGCATGGTGTTATCCACTATAGCTTTCTCCGATCTCGTCAAGCAATAACGGCAGATGTCTTCTGTGCCGAACTCCGAACAATGATAGCAAAACTAGCAGTGAAAGAGCCCCGACTCATGAATCGATCTTCACCATTATTGCTCCATGATAACGCGATACCTTATGCAGCACGAGAAACCGTTTTAACTCTACAGGAACTGCAATAAGAATCCATTCGTCACCCTCCGTATTCGCCACACCTTGCTCCAAAGGTAGTCCTTTGGAGCAAGGTGTGGCGAATACGGAGGGTGACGAATGGATTCTTATTGCAGTTCAAGTTTCAAATTGTCCCAATCACGAAAAAAATGGTAGTCCATTTTTTTCGTGATTGGGACAATTTTCTACGTGATAAAAAGTTTTCTTCTCAGGAGGCAGTACAAAATGCTTTCACATAGTTTGTCGAATCCAAATCACCAGAGTTCTATCACAAAGGTATAAATGAACATCCTATTAGATGACAGCAATGTACAGATAATAATGTTAATTATCTTGATTAAATAAATATGTTAAATTTAAAAAGAATATTAATTTAAATTATACAGTACCAATCGGCAATTTCACTCAGACTCCAAAGACTCTTGCCTTTTTATGACATGCAAATGTAAATCATTTAACCTTAAGGTGATGAAGAGTTAATTTCCATGTGTGGACATTATGGTAACGCTACCTATATTGCTCATAATTCCCGATGCAAATGAACGTGAAATAGGAAACAGTGGTATTTGCCTGGAAGCTTTCAGCGTACCACTTGATTTCGATTATCGATAATTTCAAAGGCGCTCTGGTGCTTTGAAACAATCAATAAACAAATTATGACCTCACTTAGGTTACAAGTTTGTAGTTATATTTTTCCATAATTTTATAGATACCTACACACTTTTAAACAAAACTTTACTTGTCATGAAAAAGAGAAATGAGAACGCTTTAAAGTTAAAACACAATTATACTATGTTACGTCTTTCAACGGTTCATACACGTGTGTTTAAGACATAAATTATAATTAGACTTGCTCAAGATTATTTATTACAGTTGTTTAAGAATTTACCGAAGTTTCTCTTAACCCATTTATTTTCATTATTTCTACCTGTTTCTACCTGAATGAGTTGAACCAATGAACTGTGAAAAGAAAATGATTGAAAACTTGAAAAAGAGGTTTTAAGCAAGCTCTGGCCACCGACAAAATTTATCACGCGATTGACAGAAAAAAACAATGGCGTCGTTCTATTTTTAAAACCGCTGAAGCCTAAACAACGCTTCCAAAAACAAAATACTTAACAAACTTCGCACGTGCTTAATCACGGAAAAAGTGACCAACCCTTTTCCTCTTGCTTAGGTATAAACTAAAAGTTAGTAACACAGTAAAATATGTCAACAGAAAACATATCATAGAGATCATAATTCTAAAGCCAAACGATTTAATTCACAGCTGCTTTCGTTGAGGCTGGCTTTAGTCCAAAAAGTTTTGTCGATTGAACTAATCCCCTAGAGAGGATAGACAAAGCGTATTTGGAAGATATTTTCTGCGGTGTTTTGGGGCGTATTATCACGTCTAGCGGTCTGATGCCAAATTCTGTAACTCCTTGCCAGCCAGTTATTGGTTCAATATGACGTCTAATGTTCGCTCGTTTTCTGCAACTTATCTAAGCTAATATTAAAAACAGATTAAAGTCATTTTTTATTTAGGTAGGTATATATTTGTATAAGTTAATCTCTGTAATTTCTGATATGAATACAAGCAATCTTTGACTCATAGATAAATTAATGCCACCGTTACCGTCATACTCGTAAGCTGCTTTTTATCCTGAAATAATAAACACTGCATATGGTCTAGCACGGGAAGAAAATCCCGGGTAAAAGCTGCACATATCTGTCAGAAACGCTTTCAACATAAAGTTTTTTTTTATCTCAAACGTCCAAATAGTCGCTACAATCTAGGATCTAACGATCCGATTTTAAACGTAGAACCCGGATAAATCTCTCCATATTCAGCAAACTCGTTAAGAATTTCACTTAGATGTTCTCTCATAACTGTAACTAACCTTCAGTTCAGTCTTATGAGGTATGCGGAACATGGCTTCCGCACACAAAACCACCTATTAAGTGTTTAGTGTGACGTCATAGATAAGATTAAACCGGATTATTTACCTATCGTCTTAGCGCATAGCAACTGTGTTCCTACCTTATGCTGAGGCCACACTAGTTCAAGCACACACGGCTTCGGCGAAGATTCGGCTTGTCAAACGTTCGCTAGTATCGGAAGGTTTGCTGACAACAAATAATGGGTCTCAACGGTCGCGACACTTGAATCAGGTGCGAAACAATAGAAAAACAATTGTTTCCTAATTAGGACCGTTGAGCTCATAACAGTCAATTTATATTAAATATTCGTAATATTTATATTTTTTTGCCTGTCATGCTTGAGGAGCTTGAGGTTGGTGTAAAACTCATCCCTCCATCTTTGTCTGTCTCAACTGTGATACTGCCGAACATTTTTCAAGAATCATATCGTAGAAAATTTATCCTAGGATTCGTTTGACTAAAATTGTAATAGAAATCTTAATGTGAATTGCCTTTAGTTAATATTCTCGGGTCTCAATCTCAACAGCACAGCGTGCAAACTACTGGCAGAATTCAAACGTGATTCCTGGTAACTTTATTTTAATCTGTAATCTGAAACACGAGGCTCACCGCGCAACCCAATCTGAATTTTGATTAAAGGCATGAAACCACACATTAACAGCCAATAAATAGACCACAAATATCATCCCCAAATGTTCATTGATTGGTAAAAGTCGTGGAAGCGAATAATTAACTACAAATATATTTCTGTGATACGGACGACACAGAAACAAAGGGTTCGGAAACAAGGATACAAAAGCAATTAACAAATTGATCACCGTTCTCTGAGAGTAAATCAATATTTGACTTTCAAACCGTCCTTTAGAAATAAGGAATGCAACACACTAGTACGGTGTAGATTCACCAACATTCTACAAAAGTAAATACTGTCTAATATTCTGAATTTAATTCCTGGTATTTCCACCAAATGGTTGCACGAATATCTTTAGAATATGGTTGCGGATCTCCAGTGCAGGGTGAGGCGAACTACGCACTTTATTTGGTTGGTTGTAAAAATTATCTTTGTTTCGTGTTATGTTATTTTTCTGGAAAAACTATTATTGTTCACATTTCGTTTTTTTTTTTCGTTAAATTGTACTATAGCTTTCGTTAAGTTTCATTAAAATTCGTTTAGTTTAGTTGAGTCGTGAATTAGTGACGTGTTAACAAACATTCAAATATAGAGAGACTTACATATTTATTTATAATATTAGTAGTATAACTGGTCTGGTAGCACTTAATCTCGCTTTCCGAAACGTCACATAAATGCGGTATTCCATGCCAGTGGACGGTAGTCTGACGTTCAACAGATGGTACTATAACGGACTCGGACGACTGGCTCTGTGGTTATACTGGATTCGAACCTCCTTGCTTAGTCACTTTACTGCTCGGTGTAAGCCAGAGCAATGGAACCTGGCTTTAGTTGTGTAATAATTGTGTTTAATTTTCTATCTACTAACTAAAGCTAACAACCGGAGTGTATTAAATGTTTAAAAGAATTCATCTGCTAACTTCGCAGTTTGAAATCTCTGATATGTATAAAATAAGATAGCTTTACATTATTTATTAGTTCCAGAAAAGGCTCAGGCAGTGAAGCAGATACAGATATATAATTCTTCATTAAAAATCCAGGCCACAAAAAACCTCGTTAAAAATCCTCGAACATTCGAAAAATAAAGTAACGTTCCATTATTAAAATTTTATTCAACGATGTGGGTAAAGCCTCTTGCATATTGCAGTGAAACGCGTGTTTAAGCCGATTTCCTTGCACCGTGCGGTCGGATATTGTTCCCAGTCTTGTCTGGACTGCACTGAATAATAGATTCGACATAATTAGTGCACATGCACCTTTATGTATTTGCTTCGTACACAGGTATCGCAGTTGTATTGTTACTGGAGTTTCTTTGAGAATGTATAATTTTTGTCTGAGTGGAATGAAATCAAAAAGTAAAGAAAAATATTTGAATCGAGAAACCTTTGTGTTAGTAGAAGAAAGTAGAATAAAACCATCTATCAAACTTATGGTCTGTCCTAAATACCACTTAAGCAAAATGATCGTCGTTTACGCTTCATCTTAATCTCAGCACCTAGTTAAAAAAATAGCCAATGATCTGCTGCTACTTTGAAAAAAGTTGATTGAGTTTTCCTTTTCATTTGACATACACATAAAAAGACAAAGAACAAAAACGTTACGCTTCATCAAACTTGCCTCAAAAATTCCGTTCTACAATACACGCTTACATTACCAGCCATTGTAAAAACTCAGACAAAAGATTCAAGATATTCCCGTTTCATTAAACAGGGTCGCCGCAAGACAGTATCATAGTCTAAATGTGCTTTCCAGTAGAGATGTGCGGGGTAGCTAGGCAATGCGAGGATTTTTAGCAGTGAAAATGTGCGATTCACACCAAAATTCCACCAAAGCTCTGCGAGAAGAACGCGCGGTGAAAGTATGTGTGCCGAAGCTGTGAAACGGTGTGAAGCTGAGAAGTGCGAAGATGTGTTGCGGACTCATTTCAGCTGTGTCTGGGCTGCATTCCGCGCTCGTATCTCTCGCACACATTTCTCACTCACATACTCGCAAATGTCTCTCACATTTTGTCTGTCCTTTTTGTATCTACACGTATCTTTAGATCTCATCCACCACTGCTAAGCCAGGCTAGGGAAATCAAGTGATTGGTGGATTTTTTCCTGGCGGAAAACACCCCAAAGCTTATTTACTTCGCCACAAAACACACACAGTGTTCGTGACAGCCCTGTGTGTAATTAGTAATTAACACGTACTTCCTCGGCTTTTTCATCCTACCCTCATTTCTTGTGAGGCTGTGGCCGTGCTAGTAAATTAGCCATTATTTAGCATTTTCGCGCTAGTTTTTCTTAATAATGATCAGCTTGGTTGTGTTTTGTTTTGCCATTGCTGGTCGGTATAAGGTGCTTATATACAACTAGCTGACCCCCGCGGCTTCGCTCCCGTCAGCTGGCTACCTACCTACCCCACCCTACCCTACCTATGCTGCCCTGCCTACTAATTTTTTAAACTATTTATTTGAATAAGAATTATACTACAATAAGAATGTAACCAACTTTTGTTTCTACCGGCAATCTATTTAAAATATATTCTCTCCCAGAGTTTTTACCAGAGTAATGTAGCTTTCTACTGGTGTTTTTCAAAATCGGTTACGTAGATCCAGCAACCTCACAAACTCACAAACTTTACCTCTTTATAATATTAGTATAGATAGAGACTTGTGCTCAAAAGAGACATGGAAGGACATTCTAGAGAAGAAAACCAGTATGTAATGTCAACGGAAATACATAATAAAGGAGTAATAACTCTAAGCCCCACAGTGTGCCAGCCACAATTTTCTCAGAAATAATATAAATCGTTTAGATATTCCGTTTCGATGTACATCAAAGACTAGTTTCGGGCAGTCAAAGTCTTTAACGAACACCAAACCCTTAGACTACAACTTTGGTCCGAAGTAACTAACAAGTTACCTAATGCCTTTCAAGCGGATTCAGCAACAGTATACAATTATAACTTCTAGCCAGAGACATCTAAGCCATCAGTTTAGAGTTCCCAAAATTCACCGCTGCAGCGCTGGAAAGCGAATGCTGCCGAACTTAGACTGGATTGATCGCGAAAGACTGCGCCGAAATTGAATTTTCGTCCAAATCTCAATATCGGATAATCGGCTCAGGCAAACGTGGCGGTGTGGATGCAATCTCGACGCCACTCCGCTTGGATTTGCTACTTCACACATCTACTAAGCTACTCGTATCCATCTTTGCGTAGGAACAGATAGAATGATTTATGTGAACCCGTAAGTAAAACGTTTTCTGTGAAACATGATTTGACATTTTGGAATAAAACGAATAAGATCTAAATGAATTAGCGCAAGGGAACGTGTGTCACTGCCCGGGGTAGACTGAGATGTACAAATATAGTAATATCAAATATTTTACTTCAAAACATTTTAACCCCTATATATTTAGCTCAAATAAAGCCCCAAATCCTCTGAAAATGTTGCCAGAAATCCTCTAACAACTCACTTAGAAGCAACTTATCATATTGTCGCAAGGCTTATTAAGTACCACAGCATAATAGGCTCTCTGCCAACTTGAATGATAAATGGAAATCCTCATAACAACGTATGAAAACCTTTCGACGAATTCCTACAGTTCACTTGTGTCTGGCTAGCGTCCACATGTGCCCCACTGTGCAAAATTTCCGTTCTACGCCAAGCAAAAGCAATTTCCTTGGACTGTTTGTTCTCTATCTATCACGTTTCTTGCCGTGTGGTGACAAAGCCGGCTTTGTTCTCGGCAGCCAGTGCCAGTAAATTATCGAGACATTTTACATGTGGTCGCGTTTAAAGACCGATAAATGAAATTGAACTTAAATTAAAAAAAACATGCTGTAGTTTTAAAGCGATTGATTTTTTCAAAGATAAATTATTTTACTTAAATTAACAGTTTTTTGGGTTAAACTGTGCAAACTGGGTGCAGAGAGTATCTTAGTCCGTCAGTTAGATTTCCAAAAAATATTGGACCCGTATTTTTCTTGTGTCACGTTAACAAAAAATGATGACTATACAGTGCGTTAAAATATTGCATGACGTCATGCCTTGGTACACTTTTTACATAGAAGTTACGTCACAAGCCCCCACTCCCGAACTATGATGCGCTTTATCTTAATAAATTTTATTGATTTGAATAAGCAAAAAATAAGTGTCCAATATTTTTTGATAATTTAATCGGCGGGCTAAATGTAATTTGCTGTACGTACCCCGTCATCATCCCTATTGTAATTAATAATTAAATATAGGTATACACAAAATACCACAAATACAACACAACACAAATACAAAATAGTACAAATATAATTCTGTAGTGATGTAATTATGCCTGCAAACTTCAGCCTGATAAGTTAATGGCATGAACTTTACAATATCATTACTTACTCATTTCAGTTCGTATCTCCTTTGAGTACAACGTTGATAGCATTATACTTTACAAAGTTCAATTAACAAACAATGAACATCAAACGAGAGGATCAAAATGAATGTAGCTTAAAATATACGCAACATAAATCCTCCGAACTCTGAACGCTAAATATAAATCTTTACAAAATCATAACAAAGAAAATCCATTCGTTCATAAGTTTTTTTTTCATCGAGTGAAATACCGAATAAGCCATCCATAAATCTAGTCGAAAAGACGTATTAACTCATTCGATAAAAGCGCGGGAAATCTTAGAAATACCCTTGAAAAATGGCGCGAAAAGTTTGCACAATGCAAGCGACGGCGACACGTCCAGATCAAACCAGAGACATTATTCACCGAGATTTTAGATAGAGCCTAAGACCGAGATATAAAACGTCAATATAAATTTACCACAGACTACGAATCGTTATTTATTCTATTTAGTAGGTAGTGATGCGCGATTACGAAATATTTGCATGGTTAATCACTAATCTACTAATTACGCGATAGTAATATTGCTATTAGGAATATTGGCTCTTGTGTGCCGATTTTAGTAATTAACTAGCTAAAATCAGTGTTGTCTCTAGAAGCTTGCAGAGTTCTGCTTTTAGCAGAGGAATTCACCTACCTGAATAGATTCATGATACAAAGCAGATGCAAAATTACAAATACAAACATTTACAAATCGCTCTTTCAACCAAAACAATCGATCTTGTAGAAACAATGCACCTAACATAACCATTCTCTAAAAGTAACACAATGCGATCATTCCCAAAGGAACACTCGCTGTCAATACTGACCCATTTCATTTCACTATTCCTTTACCATAGACTAAATTCGTAGGGTTGGGCCTGACAGATATTTATGGGATCTTCTATTTCGGGGTTGTTATGATTTGATCTAAGGAGCCCTTCAGCGCTTTCTAAGACATAAATTCTGAGTTACATTTCATTCTGTTTGGTTAACGAGAAGTAATATAATAAAAGTCACTCGGACGATACTCACGAATATATTGTCCCACTACACACATAATTAGAGTTTAGAAGGTGAACAGAAATATGATTAACAGGCACACAACAATTACAATATTCACAGCAGAATAAGGAGATAACAAATACACATATAAAGTTCATACGTTCGCGGTGTACCCTATATCATGGTCATGAAGACTTTAGTATCGAAATTATAATTAAAACAACAACGAGCAAGAAATAACAAATAGAGCAAGCTTACTTGAAGCAGAATTCGTAATTATAAATAAATATAATAAAATAAAATAAATTATACATAATCTCAATTGATTCTTTTCTGGTAGCGATTAAAAAATCGCTACCAGAAAAGAATCAGTTGAGAGCAGGCCCGATTACCGAAAAACTTGTACAATCGCGCCTACTCGTAATGTTTCACAACGCTCGAAACACTGATAGGCCCAAACTTGGTACCGATAGCAAACACCTGACTTTTGCCAACTCCATCGTTTGAAACCGCAAACTGTTATTTCTGAGAATTCAAATATCCTCCCTCAATTATGAGACGCAATGCGGTAGCCTTTGGGTACAGAGAGGGCTTGGACGCTCAGTATTCGAAAATTCCGCTCTGATAAAACAAAAATACAGGTGGGTATAGAGCTTCCCAATCGATGTAAATGCCTGCCGCTTCTGTGTAATTTTTGTGGGAATAAACCGCATTTTTATTCTAACTACCCGCAATGTGTTTCCTAACTTTTGATATGGGTAGTTGATTCTGCGCGTGGCATAAAATAAAAGTGTTTCTCAATTTGTTTGTTGTTGAGAAACCCAGCAAAATCAATTGATCAACTGTACTAAAAATGACTTAGTTTTCGTCTACAGTTTCTGCTCATAAAATTACTAATCTCAGACACTCTTGTATTCCAATTTACTTAGGACATTGGCAAAATGGTCGACATCGGCTTTGCTTGCAATATAAAAATATAGAACAGAATACTTCATAAAAAATAGCTTGATCTCTACGACAGCTGTCAGTATCAATACAGTAACAATAGCGCTTGACAGGCTAACAATAACGTATACGTCAGTTTGACATATGTCGCAGAGTTAGGCTATCTTGCAAAGTATAGGTAACTAAAGTCGTCACAATCCAAAGTCCTTTGGCGTTTCTCATTTTACATGTCGCAATTACTTTCTACGTAAGAAATTGAAAATCAAATTCATAATCCTAACTAATTACTATGTCACCCAAATACTATAACAACGAGTATCATTCGCAAGCATCAAGTTTTATTATAAATTGTTATAGCTGTCAAAACGGGCCTAATATTTTTTGACAAATTTAGTCACTTTGACACGAGGCATATTTTGGTGACCATAAGCTCTTAGAGTAAGGTTATTTTGAGTGTGTGTAAGGGACAGATTTAAATTACTTGTATACATCTATCCCTTACGCACACTCAAAATGACCTGAGCAATCTTTTGAATCTTGTGTGTAGATCGACATGACATCAGTACAGTTCACACGTTTTTTAATTTCAGTCAGCAGGTCAAAGAAGAAAGTTTGCGTCCAGGGAAAGTGTGTTTGATCTATCCTTAGTTTCGTTTCAGACACCAAAAAGACCTGAACAAGAAAACCCTTTTCACACAGACTATCATAAACCTCCATACTTCAATTTTTCTTACACACAGGCGCACTCGCTACATAAAATTTATAGTAACTTCATAATTTAGGAAGTGCGGTCGCCCGCGGCTGCCGTTGCGCGTTATACGCAAGTCATTTACGAGCATTTTCACGGCATCTGAAGTGTCAAACGTACGTAGTTGATATTCATGATGGTGGTTGGCACGCGACGCACGTACCGCAACATAATCCGGAGTTCCCGACGCGACGCTAGGCCCGATAATATCGAGGCATATGAAGCCACAGATTGCCGCCGTTCAATTTCGTCGTGTGTATCTTACGCATATTTTTTACGATTCCTCGGAACTATTCCATTGTATCATCGAGATATATGAGTCAGTTTCGGAGATTTATGTGGTAACTTGATATAGTCGGATGAAGGTATGGTTTCGATGCAAATATCTCGTATGTTTGAAGGAGAAATAAAGAATGTATGCCCCTATTCCCGTACATACACCTAACTTTTATTAAAAGGTTTTCAATGAAGCCCATAGGCGTTGCCAGAGGCTCATATATGCGCAATTAGAAACGTGAACCGTGTTTCATTATACTAAGAGCTCATAAGTTGAGCTGCACCCTCGCACGTTATGTTAATGTTCGAAACTTTACCTGCACCGTGTGAATGAGAAACTGTAACACAACCTTGTAGCACAGAATAAATAATAGTTCAAGAGTTAGAACAAAAAGTTTACACTGTCAAGATCTAGAAGTAAACTTGTTTCTAAATATTATAAGCATAGTGCGAGGTCTTGTTGCCGGCAATTTTCATAGTTACCGCATACAGGCAAGTACCTACTTAAAAGAGGAGAGAGACTTAAGAAGAGGAGAATTTATCTGATTTAGTAGGTTAAGACACATTCCAACTAAGGCCATGTGTCCATTTACTCGTATTCGATTCGTATTTTTATTAATATAATCGTACACTAATATTATAAAGATGAAAGATTTGATTGTTTGTAATGGATAAACTCAATATCTACTTTACGATTTTAAAAATTCTTTCTCTATGGGAAGCTACATTATTCCGGAGTGACATGAGGCATTTTTATCATCCCGAAAACGGGTCCTGTGGGATGGGCCACGGGAACGAATCCGCGGCGAAAAGCTAGTGTATTACAAAAATGGTTGCGAGTTTATCCAGACTAACAATCACGAATACAAATCAACTACGCGTAAGTGCACAAACGCCCTAAGACTATACGTCAGTCAAATAAAATTTAAATTACCTACTAATACAGGTACCTGAGTTACAACAAATTCCCTTACCTTCCAAAGGCGGATTGTTTGCCCCCAATAATCGAAATAACTAAATAACTTTGAAAAGGTATGTACCTATAATCCCGAATTAAAATTCCTTTCCTAATCCGATATCCAAAGGTTCGGGATGGCACCTTTGATAGAAATGGGTGTAAAATTAAATTTCGTTAGCGGGACAGGACTCGCTGGTCCCTTGGAAAATTGCCTAATTTTAGATTCTGTCCTGTTTGTTTACTTAATTTAATATTCTAATCACAACAGTAATGTTGGCCGTTGTTTCTACTGCTTGTTGGTTTTGGACACCAGATGAAGCGATTGTTTTTATGATTTCTGTTTGTTTCTGGTATCTTTTTGGATTTTAAATTAGTCTTTATGAAGCTATACAGACGGTTTAACCGTATCTTCGTTGAAAGGGTAAAGTTTAACATGGCAATGGTGTAGATGGAATTTTTGACGTCTGGACAATTTTAATAACTGCCCCCGTACCCTGACGTGTCAAAACTAGGGGCAGATGTATACAAGTCGTATACATCTGACCCTTAAGCACACTCAAAATAACCTCGCTCTTGGAGCGTATGGTCCACTCCACGCCTCATATGTACAGTCATACGCATATCAGCGGAACTGTTTGACATTCACAGCACCTTTATGTCGACACTGTTACGCAGTGCTAATGTAACCATATATGTACGGTTGACTGTAAGCCTAAAGGCAAAGTAAAGCCTATTTGCCTCTTACGGAATACCTAAAAGTAAAAATCTAAAGCTACAATAATAATAATACAATACTCAGATTTGAGAAGATACAATATAAATCGTGACTGCCACACTCAGGTACTTATCATAAAGTTTTTTCTCTATTTCAAGTTAATACAAGTAACTTAATCCCTATTTCAGGCAAAATACTGTCTCATCTTCTATCCAAAACTTAAGTCTTGACAAACTAACCCTCAGTTTCCCAGCTCAAAATTATCGCAGAATTAATGTGACAAATTGTCAAGCACGCATTATCTGCTGTGATTGGCTGGTCAAAATTCATTCAACCAATCACAGCAGATAACGCGTGCTTGACAATTTGTCACATTAATTCTGCGATAATTTTGAGCTGGGAAACTGAGGTTAAGAAGACGGATTTGACAGCTTTAAAAATACGTTATAAGTTATACTTGATGCATACGAATGATACTCACTGTTATAGTGTATGGGTAACATAGTATTTTTTTCGAAAACGTTCCTAAAAAGATATCGCGGCATGTAAAATGGGAAACGTCATCAGACTTCTTAGATTTTCGACGATTATAAATGGCTTTTATTTTTATTTTTTTGTCTACAACGATTCTCACGTAAACAAGGAACAAAGGGAATGTTAAGTAAATTCTAGGCTACACGATAAAATAAGTTTCTGTCGCTGTTATCGACATCAAAGTTAAAATCTGCTGCTGTTACAAAGTCATCATTAAGCACTTGGTTATTATGTCTTCCTTTGGAGTTCGGAGGTTATTTACATTATGTATGAGCTTAAGTAGGTACTCCATACATGGTTATTCATGTGTTGTGATGAGTAGCATAATTTAAGAGGTTTTAGTAATTTCTTGTTGTACAAAACAAGTTGAAGTACAGTACAACTATTTTCTTAATTTCCCTCGGTAAAGTTCGTGTTTCGTCAGTTGACGGATTTCTATCAGTTGCCCTTTACACTTGGTGCAGACCGGAGACATAGAAATACGACCACTGATGAAACACGAACTTTACCGAGGGAAATTAAGAAAATAGTTGTACTGTAAGTAACTTATGTATGCGAAGCATTTGTTCGAAATCATATAAATCATAAAAATCATCAATCATATCATCTCTGCATTCGGTTAGCCGAAAGTCGTAACAAAAGGTTGTTGAGAAAATTTTACCCAGATGATGGTGAGAAAGACTCCTACAATGTAGGAGAAATTGATTGCCACTTGTAGTTTTCAACTTGTAGTTCAAATAATCTTTGAAATGTGAATTAAAAGCCCAATATTCCATAATTATGTGCTTCGGAGAGTTGATTAAAAAAGAACAAAGGATTTTTTGATCACTTCTAGAAAGTACCAGTATTAATTTTACACACAATTCAATAACACATCCATGCATATCGCGCCATCTAGTGACATTTGTTTAAACCAAATTTTCTTTGTAAGCGTTGGGACCCCGTGGTACCGTCAAACGGGGTGAACAGCAATGCAGATGAATAGAAACTAAACTTTGAAGGGTATTTTCACGCAATTTAAAATTGTTTGCTACATTTTATATACTTACACAAAAACGATGTTTTAGTTGTAAACCAATAAAGTGGTATCTTAGTTAAAATCCTAACCAAAGTTTTATTCCCATTCACCCATGCATTGCTATTCGCCCCGTGTAATGGTACTTGCAAGTTAAAAAAGCTCAATTGAAAAAGTTATCTATAAAACATGCCTCACTGACTCATTTTCTTTAGTCTTTCATAATTTGAGAGACAGTTCGTAAAGGCAGAATAAATATTTTTAGATTTAAATATCTGTCAAAAACAAACGGTTATATCCGTGACGTTCGTAACCAATATCTCAGTTTATTTCCTGCACAAAATGGCTGCACGTGACGTCACGCGCCACGTTCCAATACCTCAGGAAACGGTACGAGAACAATGCATAGATTTTGCAGTTATTTGAATGTCTATCAAAATTATTCCTATTTTAACCGACTTCAAAAAAGGAGGAGGTTCTCAATTCATCGGAATCTTTTCTTTTTTTTTATGTATATTCCCCGATTACTCAAAGACGCCTGGACCGATTTGAAAAATTCTTCTTTTGTTTGAAAGGGTTATACTTCAAAGGTGGTACCATGGTCATCAGGTCAGGATCTGATGATGGGATCTTAGAGAAATCGAGGGAACTACTTAAATATTATAGACATTTGCACTCAGAAAGTATAATTTGATGAATTGGAACATATGAAGAAGGCCACAGATGGCCACTGGAACTCCTTAATGCTAAGTATGTCACGGGCATACGATATCTCGAATAGTTAACCAATTATGATGAAGGAAACTCTTATAAATAAATGGTACTGATGAAAACAGTACCACCGAACTGATCTGATGATGAAGCCGGAAGGTAGGCACTGAAACTCCGAAATAAAACAATGTATCCTTGTCGTGTTTGGGCTTATTGGAATCGTCATGAGATCTACTTTGGCAATAAATGATTTTCATGTTTATTGGAGGTACCTACCAAAACAAAAAAGAGAAAAATAAAAAACTTTTTAACATAAAATCAAACTGACTTTCAAAACATTACAAAACGAAAATTAAACTTTCTTTTCCGAAGTTGGTGTCGACTAAAGGAAAACAATAAAAAAAAAAATAGTTTTGTAGTGTTTTTATTTAGGCAGGTACATTTTATCTAAACTACACTATTGACTGCATGGCTGGGAATACCCTTACTTTTTTTTATTTATTTAATACTTCATGCACACACAAGTACAGCGGCGGACCTAATGCCTTAGGCATTTTATACCAGTCGACCTTTGGGTGATGGAGAGATAAACAGCTGACAGATAAACAGCCATATTCCCTAAATTCTTCCAAGAATCCTTTGCCTGACTCACCAAAATTAAGCCCTTGTAGTACTGCCGCAGCCGTTTGCGTTGCCGTATTCACTTACGTAATACGGCTGCCGTTTTTATGTGACTTGATGGCACCTACCTTAAGAAATTTTCCCACAAATTTAAAAGTTTTATACAAAACTGTTGGGCTTCAATCATCTCAGCCAGAGTCGAATCTCAATTAATACTTACTAGATTTTAGTGAGATTTGTATTTGAAATCTGACAATTTTAAAACGAGTTTCAAATCTAAGCAACATTTACAAGGAACCTTATAAAAGAAACGAAGGAGATTTTTTATTTCTAAAATTAACGAGAATTTTTCTCTAAACTGTTTCTATAGCAAACACATTTTGTAAACTCCCATACAAAATCTGTAACACCCATACAAAAACTGTAACTTTATTTTGTTTTCATACCCGAAAAAAAAACGTTCTTCACAGTCATGATATACACTTTTCATACTATTACGCATTAATGATGCTGGCACATCATTAAAAAGGCTTAAATCATCCACAGTGTGTTCCACGTCATACGGTGACGTCACAGGACCGCAAGGATCGCAATAAATTGCTCGTTTCATCGCTAATTGCAAGGGAAACGGAATGCGAATTCCAGATGAATTAGGGGCTCAGCAATTAGTCTTAAGACACACCGATTACTGACAATTTCTCGCTGACAAATTTCATTATAGTACCTATCTACGTGCTGGAAACTGTGTAAAGTTTAACGCAGATGTTAGACTAGAGAATTGGTCATGAATCTTGAATGAGTTTTAGTTAGTTTTTCTTTGTTTGAAGTTTAAATTGAAATAATTGGATTAAACAATTTATGTGTTTACTTTTTGCTTGTTTTATTTTGTTAAATAATATAAAAAATATTTCCTGCTTAATATGAAATAGATAGGTAAGTGATTAATTTTTAAAATAACACTAGTGTTTAGCAGGAACCCCTTGAACAGGTGAAGACCTCCTCCAAATCTTTCGATTTGGTTCTGTTTTGGGCTACTTGTAAACATTTTGCATATTTATTTAACTAAATCATAGTTCCAGTATCTATATATATACTTTATACAAATTGAAATAAAGTTGTTACAGCCAAGACGTTTAACCTTTCGTGAGTTTTCAAGTTGACCAAGAAGAATGACGAAAAATATTATTTAACATATGAATTACTTTGCCTTTCATTGCACAGTAAAGTATATCCAGTACCTAAACTTTATACAAATTGAAATAAAGTTACAGTCAAGACATTTAATCTTTCGTCAGTTTCCAAATTGACCAAGAAGAATGACGAACAATAATTTAGTAAACGAATTATCATTACTTTGCCCTTTCATTGCACATTAGATATCAAAGTATTCTAAATATGCTTTACATTAGAAATACTTATTTTCCTCGCTTGCAGGGCTTGAACAGTCCTCAAAGGGTAATGGCCAGACTTCATGCGTCGATACTAGCCTAGACCAACGTTCTAAACGAGGCACAAGAAGTCGAAAGCCATTTACATAAGAGCTAATTAGCAGAAACGCAATTAGAACTGCGTTACATCTTGAGTAGAACTTCCGACGTGTTTATACAATGTGACTTTTGCTAAATTGGCAATCTTTCAAAGTATAGGCCTCATGAATATTCATATAGTTAATTTTTCGATCGACTCTGAATTCATAATCCCCTTACACTTATCGCAATTCATTTGGTATCGGCACAGCACGTCTTCTTCAACGGAAAACCTTCTTCAGTACCTACTTAAGTTTATTTAAAAAAATGCTTTCTGCTTGCATAACTCGGCAAAATTTACTAAACCAATTTGTTTGTTTATTTCAATGTTTATCACGATTTCAGAGTTGGTCTCACTGTAAAAGTTGTTCATATTCATTCGTCAGGCTTTATGTTTTGGAATTATTTTTGAGCTGATAAGCGAGTCCTTACGTCCTTGGTGTGAACCCGAGCAGTCTTATTGGATTTTTATAATTGAAATTTCTTAATAGCATCTCGGTTGCGAGAAGGCGCTGGATGCGAGACGCACGGGATCGGTCCATGTGGCGACGCCTGGGGGAGGCCTATGTCCAGCAGTGGACGTATTTCGGCTGAAATGATGATGATGATGATGATCTCGGATTAGTATGGGTTTGTCCCCGATTACTGACAATACGTCCCTTATGTGATTGCTTCAGCGAATTCAGGGGTGACGTTACTATCGAAACAAAAGTGTATCGTTCCATAAAACCCAGAGCACTATCTTTGACACAAAAAAAAACTAAACAAATGAATCTTGGATCTCGGCAACTGCACTTAAACCTAACGGCTCGTGGCTCGGCTGTTCGGCTCATTCGCTAAGAGATGAATCTGATGAAAGCGTTTCTTGCTGTCGTATCCGTGCCCTATCAGCAAACCTGACTCTGGTATTATATTATCTGTGTAAAAGGCTTCACAATGAAGGTCGAACAATGAAGTCTCGTTTGTTTGCCGGTTGTCATCTATCATTTATAGGGTAAGATGTCATTGCAAGGAGGCTGAGAAATTGAATTTGGGTTTAGAATCGGTAAGATATTCGATAAGAGTGTAAAGTGGGTAAATGTTATGTGTGGCAATCAGTTATGATCACTATGTTTTTTTTAGGAGCCGAGAGGATATGGCAATTTCTTGCAGTAATATTTTGCCTAAGGCATTAGTCCGCCTCTGTACATTTGTATGCTTAAAATAAATAACATTAATGTATGCCTGCGAGAATTATGTGAGCAAGCTTACGTAAATGTACAACACAGATACATAGATTGAAGATATTTTATTTGGCTTTGACATTTTACTTCTAAAAGATGAATTTGTAACGTTTTCATCAGTAATATTTTACAAATACTATTAAAGACTAGCTGACCCGGCGAACTACGTTCCGCCTAACAAATTTCTAAAATAAAAGAATTTTTATAAAATAAACGTAGCCTAAGTTACTCCTTATTACATCAGCTACCTGCCCATAAAAGTCCCGTCAAAATCGGTCCAGCCATTTCAGAGATTAGCCGGAACAATCAGACAGACAGACAAAAATTCTAAATTTTTTTATTTTGGTGTAGGTATTTACCATATATATATTCATCATCATCATCATCATCATTTCAGCCGAAAGACGTCCACTGCTGGACATAGGCCTCTCCCAGGCCTATGTCCCATGTGGCTTATATTCATATACATGTAGTAAAAACGGTTATTTCAATATTAAAAACAGACCCTCCAATTTTATTTATATGTATAGATAAACGCTACATGCCCTTTGACATTAAAACGCAACCCTAAAACGAAAGTCAAGTTAACAAGAATATATCCAAGTAACAGTAGGAGCTAAATAGGTTAATAATTGTTGGCCTTTCGAAGCAAACAGTGAGAATTAACTAATATGCAAGTAAAATGAGTTAATCAAATGCAAAAGTTGGCAATGGCAGAGCTAAAGTGCGCCGAGTATATCTCAGCTGTTGGCAAAATAGAGAACTAAATTGAAGTGTACGGAATACTAAATTTGACGGAAGACGTGCTGTGTCGACACGAAATGAATTCATATTGCCCCTACACTTATCGCAATTCATTTGGTGTCAACACAACACGTCTTCTTTTACAAAATTCGAAGAAAAACCCTCTTCAGTAATTTTATTTAAAAATAAACGTTTCTACTTGCATAACTCGGCAAAACGTATGAACCACTAATTGTTTTTCACGATTGCAGAGTTGGTTTCATTGTAAAAGTTAATCATATTTATTCGTACCCCCTGATAGAATGCTACGGAATTTAATGTCACCCAGTATGTCAACGTCAGTAGCATCTGATGTATAAAATATCTGAAAATACTCTCAGAGATAAAGGACAAGATATTTATCCATTAATTTTGAATGAAGCAATGATCGAGCCCATTGCTTCGACCCCTCGATCTAATGAGATGTGATCGAAATATTTATTTTGATTGGTATTCCCTTTCCGGTTTTAATATCCGAGGTTTTTGCCTGGCTTTTATACAAGAAACGTATAATTTTATGAGTTCGCTCAATATTTTACGACGTCCTTAAATGCTGATTAATTTAAAATCAGCAACATAAAAAACAAGATGGAAAGCAGATAAGATTTCTTAACCTATCTGAAAGACCTTGAGAAGGCAAGTTATAACCTCAAAGTGACAGAAACTATGGAAATAAGAAGAATCTATTCTAGCCTTCAACTCACTAAAAGAAAGGTTAATACAATCGTCAAAAGAGAACTAAACGGCACTTAAACACGAACGACCTCAGCTCTTTGACATCTAACATACCTAGGTACAATACTAGAAGCAGGCACTTCAATCAACTACAGTGTGACCAGAATATCTTCGCAGCACGAGGTGGCGCTAGTCGCTATGGAAAAAGCAGCCTTATCTGTCAAATTCAGTACACTTCAATTTAGTTCTCTATTGTTCCAACAACTGAGATATACCGGGCGCACTGTAGTTCTGCTATTTCCAACTTTGGCCTTTGATTAACTCATCGCATATTAGTTGCTAGTAGTTTAATTCTCACTGTTTGCTTTGAAAGGTTGGCAATTATTAATTTACTTTGTTCAACTGTTACTTGGGTATTTTCTCGTCAATTTGTTTTCCGGTTTAGACTTTTAATGTCAAAAGGCATGTAGCATTTATCTTCAAGCATATTTATAAAATTTTACTGATATAAACGCTACCAGTTCATCTTTTAGAAGTAAAATACCAAAGGCATGAAAATATCTTCAATCTAGATATCCGAGCTTGCTCACATAATTCTTGCAGGCATAAATTAATGTTATTTAATTTAAGCACACAAATGTACAGAGGCGGACTTAATGCCTTAGACAAAATGTTACTGCAAGAAATGTCCGTATCCCCTCGGCTCCTATAAAAACATTGTGATCCTAACTGATTGCGACACATAATATTCATCCACTTCATACTCTTATCGAATGTCTTACCAAGTCTAAACCCAAATTCAATTTCTCAGCCTCCTTTCAATGATATCTCTATACCAGATAAATGATTGATGATAACCGCCAAACAAACGAGGCGTCATTGTTTGACCTTCATTGTGAAGCCTGGGGCACAGATTATACCAAATACTAGAGTCGGGTTTGCCGATAGGGCACGGATACGATAGCAAGAAACGCTTTCATCAGATTCATCTCTTAGCGAATGAGCCGTTGCTGAGATCGGAGATTGACTTGTTTAGTTTTTAGGGTTCCGCACCCGAAGGGTCCAAACGGAGGCCTATTGCTGTCACTCACGTGTCCGTGACGGACAGCCGTCATATGTCACACAGGTTAAACAGCCAAACGTTTGGAGCTACAGTCTTCAAATTTTCAAAGTATAAGAATCTTGTTGCCTCATAGCCATACAAATGTAAAAAAAATCATTTTAAATGTTTATAAGGGAAGAACCCGAACCTATATAACCCCTACCTATCATTGTTTAGAACTCGTTAAATAGATACTGTATAATTAGTTTTAAAAAAATATTGGACAACAAAGGAAGGAGAATGTTAATGTCACAATTTTTTAAACAAAGAAAATTTTCGAATAATTTTTTATCTTCCCATCGACCAATGAACTTAAAATAAGGTGATAATGTTTATTATTACTTGTTTTTTCTAACAAATACCAATATACTGATAAATCAGATTTTTTCTTTGAAATTGCCTCATTTTTCCTATCAAAACAACTTGATTTTACGGTCAAATGCTCAGCACAGAAGGGATGCGGGCGGCGGCGGCATCACGCCACTGCTACGGGACTACGCTCGCTTCGAGTGCTACGAGCGATCAGCTAACCAACGCCGGGTTATCTCTGTTCACGAAAAAATCCATATTATTTATTTTATGCTCCAGAGATTCCTCCCAAAAATTGTAATTATGGTCACTCACCTACTGCTTATGAATAATTCTGCCATTCGGACGGCTTATATTCTACAATTGGTACGGAACCCTAAAAGTGCGAAGTCCGACACGCACTCGGCGGATTTTATTTGTGTGTTAAATTTAGTTCTCGCTCTGGGTTTTACGGAAACGTCACGCCTGCATAAGCAATCGTATAAGGGGCTTATTGTCACAAATCGGGTGCAAACTCCGATTACTCCGAGCAGCTACTGTGAAAAATCCAAAATAGAAATAGACAGTCATGGGGTCTGCAGACCGAAGTGAAAACTACAAACTTTGGAATTACCGAATTTGTTATTCCATCACACGTCACATTAGCATGTCACTGAAGCGAACCCATAACTTTTGTCCCTACCAAAATTCGCAGAACACAGCTACCTACGACCTATGAACACGCTTAGCAGTAAAAAAATGTTTCGATAAGTAATGTGTTTCTTAAAATAAACCCTATTACGTAAAGCGGGGATCCGCTGGATGCGGGACGCACGGGACCGGTCAATGTGGCGATGCTTGGGGGAGCCCTATGTCCAACAGTGGACTTCTTTCGGCTTATATGATGCTGATAACGTAAAGCCTAGGGGTATACTTAGTAATTGATCTGTTTTTTTTTAAATACAGACAGATCTAAAAAGGTTTTCATTAGAAAAATCCTGACATGATGGGTGAGTTTGTTAAGGCCTTAGGGTAAATGTTCGGCATGTGAATAAATATCTTTAAGATGTCTAACGGCTCTTACCTAACCATGAAAATGTCTGGCACGTGCTTCTAAAACGTTCATAGGTATTCAACCTCTATGAATTCGCCAACACGTAGTTTTTAACTTAGGTATTGTTGTCCCTTGAATGGTGTTCTGTCAAAGACGCTCCTCAGGCTGAAACAGCAACCTAGGTTTTTGTATTTTCTGGACCCACGTACCTACCAATGAAGACCATGCCCACGGAGTTGCGATTAATTTGTTCTTTGCCAAATTGAACCTTACTACGGCCAATTCTACACTCCGCTAATCCTTCCTTGAAAACGGAGAATCCGCCCTTATTCAAGATCAAAAACTACAAAACATCACCCCAAAAACCCTCATCAGCTTGATCAGTCAGATCAACCCGCATCAATATCAGCGCAATTTCCCTTAAACGCCATTAGAGAACCAATCGACTTTGTCCATCACAATCTAACCGGCACATTTCCATTACATTTCCAGATTCGGAACTCGAGGAGCTGGGTGAGCAGTTGCCGCGGTACCGGCCGGACTCGATAGCGGCGCTGCGGCGGATGACGAGGTTCACGGAACCTGAGCTCAAGCGCCTGTACCGCGGCTTCAAGGCAGAGTGCCCCACGGGAGTCGTGAAAGAAGAAACCTTCAAGCTTATTTACTCGCAGTTCTTCCCGCAAGGAGGTGAGTTTAGAGCAAGGTGGGATTGAAAAGTAGCCCTTCTTAATGCATACCAGGAGTCCAAAAAGCTACGTAAGTAAGGACAGATCTTTAATAAGTAGAAGGATTGCGAGGTAGTCTGGTATGCCTAAGATAAGGTCCAATTGACCTTTAAGTCTGGATCGAATGTACCGCCGCTTCACAGCTGAAGCTGCGACTGCGACTGCGACAGGAAACCTTCAAGCTCATTTACTCGCAGTTCTTTCCGCAAGTAGGTGAGTTCATAAGTAAGATCACGCACAGTAATCACAGCGGATCTTTGTGTCTCTGAAGTTAGCTCTGCGAACCGTTGCGCAAGAAACAGTTTGTCATCGAGTATACTGCATAGAGTAAGCGAGATAGGACGAAGCGGCAAACAAAAGTGAGTGAAAGAGGCAGTTATACAATGCTATATATATCACTTTCAACATTGACACAAAAATAAGTACTGCGCAGGGTCTTGCAGCCAACTCCAGAGACATAAAGATCCGGGTACTGTAGATGGAAAGGAAATGCTTAATGGATTCAAAAAGCATGTAAGTAAGAGCAGATCTAAAGATCTTAGATCGTCTAGTCCTAATATATGATTGATCTTCAATTCTGGAGCCAAAATCAAGTAACAGGTTGCAAAGCTACTGCTTCACGAGACATTAGGACCCAAGTTACCATAAAAGTTACATGATAGCGCGTCAGGCCGATCATGTTATTAGAGTAAAAGCCGAATAGTTGTCACACTTTTTGAAATCACTCTATATTTTTCAGTACAAAAAGCAAAATATTATATTTGTTAAACTGGCCGGTGCTTTGTTGTTGTGTTTTTTAAATACAAATTTATGAAAAGTTAAAAACGTTATCATTAATATTTCCAGAGTATTAGCGATTTTTGCGGTCCTCTATATTTTGAGACAGCTAAACCACATAGGGGATAGTTGCCTAATCCATGTAATTTACGTTTAGGATAGATGCCCTACCGAAAAACAGGACATCTGTCCCGCAAAAACTTTGATCGCATATTGCCTTCCCATGCAATAGCACAGAGACATGAGATACGGTCAACTTAGTGATAGTTGGAGAATCTTTCGATAGATTAATATAATAGCATGCGACTCATCCGTGTAACTAGATTAATAACTATCGGGGCAACTATACCCCTGGGGCAACTATCCTCCCAATGTGGCCAGAAGAAATGAGTCCACAAAAGGTAAGAGAAAAACAGTCAACATCCAGATTCGACAGCATCGGTTAAGGACAACAGAAACATCTTGATTTCGCAGTTGCCCTTATTAGGTAGTATAGAGTACGTTTTAGAATATTTTCTCAATTTTGTTTCTAGTTGTCGCTATGGTTTCTGATGTAAGTATTAAAAAAGTACGCAGGTAATTTTCCTCCCGAGATGGTAAGTGAAGCGAGACCTCGAGAAACAACGTGACCAATAAAGTTTGGTATCAAGAAATCTACAAAAGGGCTTCAAACGGAAAAGACCCCCAAAGTTTGGAGGCCACTTTCAAGTTTCTTGTATTTGAAGTTGTTCACAAGGTAAAGTATTAATACTTTGCAAATCGATACACATATATAACTTGGGGTAATTTGCCACAGTTTGAAACTTAAGTACCTACTTATAAGTATGCTGCTTATATTAATGTAGAAATTTACGTATCAAGGTTTTGATCTGTTTAATTGTTCGTTGCTAAATAGAATATAGGGATTCAAAGGTTTAGAACACAGGATGTATCCCAGAATTAACGCCGGTTTCTGAAAGTCTATTCAATTAATTTGTTGACAAAACACAGATGACATGATATTTGACAGCAGATTAATTCTACTCTACCTCTAGTCAGGTATGGATGAGGCTTTTTGAAACCGGGGCTAAGCATTTTGGATGATAAAAAAATACCAAGGTTTCCAAATTCATAATTTACCAGCCACCTTTCCAAATAAGCCACATTTTGGGTATGACTACACACTCAATCTTGCATGCGAAAACAGTCTGTGCAAAACTTTGCATCTAAACTAAATTACATCTTACCTAAATTTGTGCGGTATACCGTTTTGCAGTTTTTTGAGCAGTGGTGGCCCAGTGGTATCGGCCGCGACTTACAAGTTGTAGGTTGTGGGTTCGAGCCCAGGCAGGCGCTTTACTTTGTGTAAATTATTTCATCACCACTGCTCTCAAAACGGTGAAGGAAAACATCGTGAGGAAACCGGCATGTACTAGAACCAAAAATTCGAAGACATGTGACATCCACCAAACCGCACTGGGCCCGCGTGGTGGATTACGGCCCATTCCCTCTCACAGAGAGGAGGCCTGTATCCCAGCAGTGGGAACATTAATAGGCTGATGATGTGTGATGATGTGATACCGTTTTGCCGTCGCACATGTTTACTTGTTTAAACAAGAATATGTGCAAATAGGATTGAGCATGTAGCCACACCCTTACCCAATAAAGATTTCTACAGAAAAACGGCAAAGGAACATCAATACACATTGAGTTATATACCTACACAGAAAAAGGTAACCACGTTCAATAAACAATAAGAAAAGTGTATCGTTTTATTTACCGCCACCCTTTTCCCGAGTTATCCCGAAGACTGACGAGTGTGCACGAACGCGGAAGACATACTTATCTTATGCTCATCTGGAACCATCTAGAGGTAAGTGTGTTTGTGCACTAACGCTTTTAGCTATAAAGGTTATGTTTGAGATGACGAATGTATTTGTATCTTTAGACTGACGCTTTTGAGTATCTTCTGACGTTTAGTATGGTAAACAACATACGCCTTCGTAGAAAAGCCAAAAATCATAGACAAGGAACACCTTACAAAACAAATTAGTTATTTTTTTAAACCAACCCTTTTCACTGCTTCCTGATAAATGCCAGTTACTAGCAGTAAGACTACCTACAGTATCTATCCATCGACTTTGAACTCTGAACCATCAAATCAGTCTAAAGATTTTCAAGTTAAATGGTACCCCCGATATTCAACAGTTGATCTCACACATTTACACCAAAATCATTACAACGAGTAACACACATTCACGACCTCGTTTATCATACCAAAAATACCCTAACAGAATAACCGTCAAACATCAAGGAAAAATGTTAATAAAGCATACCGAACCGACCGTAGTAAACGAATAAAATAGGACATGAAAAACGCATCACATAATCATATCGACGGTGAAAATTTCATATATCGTAAGAGACATTTATCATGCACTTTTGGATTTTCAACGCTCGGCTTAGTGCAGACAATTCAAAATCCAACAGAACAACGTTTATCCTCTACGACATTTGAAATTTTCACAGTCAATATAATCCCATCATGTTGAGTGGTCTGGATACTGCTTTACATCCGCGCAAATTGGCCACGAGGCCCTAAGTTCACGAACTTAGGACCCTTGACGAATGAAAGTATATTTTAGGACGACAAGAGTAAAGTACAATTTGCAATGTTTTATGGAACGTAGGTACACAAAAGAAATTGTATAGCGCATATGATTGTAAACGTGAGTGAATTGGTAGAGGATGTGTTTGAATATGTATTACTAACTAATAGTAAGTAACTGTAGTAGCAATTTACTATGTCATAGTTTATTAACATATAAGTACTGTGTAGGTATTTATGCGTCTCTCGTATGCAGTATGCGGCATCGCCCTCCAAAGAAAATAAAAACATAACTGACATACACAATATTTCGAGCAATATTCTGAAATTGCACTCTCAACTGCACGAATGCTTCGCTTTTGTTATTGGAATGGGCTCGGAATTCGGCTTCGAAATAAATGCCAATCCGTACTCGGTTATTAATAAAAATAATGCTTCGTTTAAAAAAAAAAAATATACACCTGTAAAATATTGCCATTACCGTAAACCCAGTATTGATTTAAAAAATTAGACTGTCGAAAGGTTTAGCCTTATTCCAAAGGTTTCGTAGACTGTCGAAACCTTTGGAATAAGACTTAGCACGCACTGCGCTAAAAAATACCGCGCGGAAATAATACTACAAAAAATCGCGATACTGAAACTGGCGACTAATAATAAACAGGACGCGCAGCGACCCGATATTCCAAAATTTCAAGTTTTCACAGGAGCAACACGTGACATTAGCACGTCGATGATGCGACCTTAAGTTTTGCCCCTAACAAAAATCGCTCAACGCGGCCACGGAGTCCGAGCGCTAACAAAGAAAATTTGGTTCAAATAAATGTCACTAGATGACGCGATATGTGTGGATTTGTTATTGAATTGTGTGTAAAAATAACATTTTCTAGAATTGATCATAAAAAATGTATTTTCTTTTTTAATCAACCTTCCTTAGCACAAAATTATGGAATTTGGGCTTTTAATTCGCATATCAAAGATTATTTGAACGGATCATTTTAGATCGATGTATACAGTAGATAGCGCGGTTTTAAATTTCTGTGGGATACCACTCGATTGTTTAAATTTGTATACACATTTTGGTACAACGAAACTGTAAAAGTGTGCAAAAAATACTATAAAACAAATCGTGACTGTATTTAAAGAAAAAAATAGTCACGAACCTTGAAAACCCTTTTACTTGCAAGTCGCTGCTAACACCATCTATAGCCGTGGAACGGAACCGAACGCGATAGAAGTATTTATAGAAATAATCATCTTAATCAGACGAATAACGCTAGTTACCTACGTCGGTATGGTTTCTTTGACAGGGATGAGGCATCTGTATGCTAGTATGAGCTAGTATTTGCATTATATTGTTACAAGATAAGGCAACGCCATCTAGTGACGAGAGGAAGAACTAATTAGTTACTAGTGGCGCCGTCTAGTTTCGAATAGTGGAACTAACCTTATCTAAGCTTCTAGTCGCTTCGGGAACAGTGAGTTCGAATGTCGATTGTTCTGGCAGATTCTCGAATTATCTAGAACCGTATGCAACGTTCCAGAAACATCTTCCGTGCTATTTAAAGAGCGCTCGGTCCGTCATGAGTCAGTTTCGATTGAGAAGCCATACAGAGCGATTCGAAAAGAAAAATAGTGCGAAGTAATAGAATTGTTTAAGAAGTGTTTTGTAATAAAGCGTGATTAATTGCTTTTTTCTTAATCTGCTGAAATAATTAATTAAACTTATTTAACTAAAATAATTTATCCCTGAACCCCAGCTCGTAACAATATTATCTGTGTCGCGGCTAAAGAAGTTTTCACTCCAATATCCCAATCATCATAAAACAGCAATGCGAAAATTTAAATTAACATTAAAAGAAAGCCCATTCAGTCTTGGAACTTGGCCCAAATAAGTCTGAAGATAAAACAGACAGGGGCCTTACTAATCCATTCTCATTGTCACAATCTCCGATAACAATGAGACATCTAACAGGCCGTTAAGAAACAATTCCATCCAAAGTTAACTGATCAGGACTTCTCCAACATTCAAGTGCAAATTGTCTCTGAATAAAATGGAATCGTAATGGAGGCAATGAATGGGTTCAAAGATCAAAGACTAATAGTACGGGAGGCACGTGGATTTAATAAAGATAAAATAATAACAATAATAGTAGTCAATATTAGTCGTAAATAGTCATTTAATACCGACTGAAAATTATAACATCAGTAGTTTTCATCCACTAACACGCACTGGGCCCACGTGGTGGATTCATGCCCATTCCCACTCTCACATAGTGGAGACCAGTGTCCCAGCAGTGAGAACATTAAAAGGCTGTGATGATGATGAATTTTCTACAAATACTTAAGAATTCTTACCGTCAGTCGCTCCAATAGCAGCGGAGTACAAAGTTACAGCATGTGACAGTCGGGCCAAAAAGTAATTTGAGTGATTTCATCCCGCACCAAACTTCATAAGATGGTTCTTCAGATAATTTTGAACTAAATCAAAATTGTCAGGAGGAGGTTATACTTCAATCGCATTGGCAGGTAACGTTAATTGACTCTGGCGGCGTCAAACTAAAAAATATAAAAATCAATTTTTATTTTTTACGCGGAAACCTAATTCTTGTTCGAAAATAAAAGTAGCCTATGTTACTCCTTATAATATCAGCTATCTACCAGTGAAAGTCCCGTCAAAATCGGCTTCGGCGATTGCCAGGAACAAACAGACAGACATACAAAAATCTTAATAATAGCGTATTTGTTATTAGTACCGTATATACTTTCACATGCGTTAAATAAAATATTGTTATTTTGATATTAAATACAGACACTTCAATTTAATCAATTTGTATATAGTGCACTGTCACGAGAAACAAACGTTTGTGCAAAATTTCAGCTCAATCGGACATTGGCAAGCGAGAAAAATTTAATTTGCAAGATTTGATTATAAACACCGCAACAGATGAAAATAAAGAAAAATTTGTAAAAAGTACTTGCACACCAATTGAAAATTATAATAAGTTTCACCGCGGGTCCGACGAGGAGACTGACGCTCAGGATCTTGCGTCACTTTGGGCCCACTTTTCAACATTGTTCAACAGTGATGACGCCATTTTCGCGCCGGATTTGAAATTACCTGCCATAGAGTGAAATAAAGTAATCGCCAAGAGCTTTCGTATGTCAAAGATTTCATCACTGTTGCACAATTTTGAAATGTGGGCCCACCGCCCAGTGTTCGTAGAAAAGTGCCCATGGCCCATTCGATATAAAATTACTAGAAAAAATTGCCACGGTTCCAACCGTACTATAAAAAGGATGGTTAACAAAGCCGAGGAAAAAGTCAATTGACATACCACGTGAGCGTTTATTGGCTTACAAGTTGAATAGCTGATTGCATCGCAGGCTTTTGCATTCCTAACTAAGACTGCCCGACAATTATGCGGGGGATTTAAATTTCTAACGACTGTGACTTGTAAAAATAATGGCTTTATTCGTATTTTTTTGTTAAGGGTAGGTTAGTCGGTCATTCTTCCATACAAACGTAGTCTGGCGATTACTCCACTGTTTGACGTTGTACGTTCAAAATAAAAAAATTGTCCCGTAATTATCTAGCCCGGATGGAAACAAAAAAGTAGAAATATATTTATATTTGAAAATTATGAGCGTCGAAAGTTCCATATTTCAATACTCATTTTAACACATCTTTGGGCGCAAACAAATACCATAAGAAGTAGGCAAATTGCAAAACAGTCACCATACAGGGATAGATTAGTAATTTTATTTTTAACAGATACATTTAGTCGTTTTTTCATGATATCCATAATCCCAAAGATCTGTTTATAAAATTTCGCGCGCTCGTTTTCGTCTTAAATCATCATCCATTTCGCTACAAATTTGCAAAAGTATGTATTCGTACGGGAACTAGCTTCTTACTGCTCATCACAGCATCTATATCTTTCGCATGTGTTGTCGAATGAGATAGCATGCATTTTATCCCGCACACAAAATAGTTCGTGCCGTCGACTACGGCAACCTTAAGGTTATGTTTTCAGATCTTCTGTACCATGAGTCACCGAAAGGTCTTCAGAATCAGCCCGGTTTCTATACGTTTATTTTTTTATCTACAGTATGGATCATAATTAACAAGATGATCATTAACATACCCTAATCCCTATTAACATCCTGTCGGCGCAACACGTTTTCTTCATCCATTTTTCTCATTCTGCCAACATTCAACTGATTTCTAGTCGACTTTTCAGTCACGGTCAACGGTTCAGACTTTCCGATCTTCTTCTTCTTTTCGTGTGAGGATGTGGCAACCTCTGTAGTCAGACTTAATTAAGCCGCCTTTGGGAACCCCACAGGCCTCTGACTTGGCTATTCCAGACTTCCATTAACTACATAAGTCCAGGTTTCCTCACAATGGTTTCCTACACCGTTGCCTGAGATGAATAACTTAGAAAGTACATATGAATTTGAAAAAGTCACATCGGTACTTGCCCGGCTTTGAATCTACGACCTCAAGCAAGAGAGGCGAGGTCTTAGCCACTGGGTCACCACGACTTTCGAATAGACAAGACTTTCCGATAAAAATTCATTTATTTATCTATCCATTCGTGTATCACACACGTTCGTCTTGGCATTTGCTAGGGTCAAAATATTGTCAAATGCGGTTCCGGGATGGTATTTTAAGAGATCTCTATGTGCTGATGGGGTGACTGTGGTGGTTTTAGAGTGAGGTAAAGATCCCATACTCTCTGGTCTTATTCCCAAATGTCCAGGCGCCTTTCAAAATTTCACCACGATAACAAAAAAAGGCTTAAATTAATTTTAGTACTCTATTTGAATTCTTTATATTCAAAGAAAAATAACCAATGTAGAAAGTCCTCAATAAACTAGTGCCTCACCTGAGTACAAAATATTTCCTCTTAAAATCTTCTATGCCAGCCCTAAAAACATCAACCACGACCTAATAACATCCAAAATTGGCCCACATTTGCTACATACTTAAGCTCTTAAGCTCACATCAATAGCAAATGCATATAATTATGACGTAGGCAATGTTAAAAGCAAAAGTGATTTATCAGCAGTTCCAAGCACTTGTAGCAAGCAGCGAGTGCTTTTAGTGCAGTTAACAAGTGCTCACTGCACCCCAACGGCGGGCGTGCGGAACAACAATCACCTTTTGTATGTGCAGGCAGTATGAGGAAACAATTTGCGTCATTCTACCTTTTTTTTACATTTTTACCCGACTGCGCTACAGCAAAGACAAGGTTTTTGAAGTGAAATAGTACATTACTGCAGCGACCAGACGAACGTGTAAATGTGGGCCGAGGCGAAACCGAGGCACACATACGTAAGTCCATGAATGCCTAGTTGTGGCCAAGGCTTGTAAAGTACTTTTCAAAATAAATGACGAACAACGAACAACAAATTTTTTTTCCCGCGTTCATTTGTTTTTTTTTTCAATAAAACAGCTTTTAAGCCAAATTTAAATAAAACCTTTGATAAGTAACCTCCTTGGTTGCCATGTTTCAGAGTAAAAGATCGTTCCATATTTAAATTACACGACAGATATGAGTTTACTATGTTATTTATTTGGCCGCTAAACCACGACAGATATGGATTTTCATACAACTTTTGCCGGCCGCTGCTCGCATGTATTTGGCCAGTACAGCAATTTCGATTTATGGGAAAGTATATACCATGCCCAATGATGTTCTAGAATATCATTGACCATGCCCCTAAGTTTTCCTTTTTTCATTTATATTAGTCAAATTTGTAAACTAACCCCGAGTTTCCCAGCTCAAAATTATCTCAAAATTAATGTGACAAATTGTCAAGCACGCCTTAACTGCTGTTATTGGTTGAATGAATTTTCGACAGCCAATCACAGCAGATAACTCGTAGGAAGCGCAATTTTGAGCATTTTTGAGAGTTCTAGTGTTTCTAAAGATAATGTATCATCAAAAACAAAAACATTATTAAGTGCGCCGGATCTGACCCATTTTGCTCGCACGTATCGAGGAGCCCTTCGCCTCTTTTCGAATACATGGGATGAAAAATAAATGATAAAAAAGGTTCGAAACCACCAACTTTCGTTGTCTCTTTGTGGGTATGGTAAGCATTTACGTACACACACACGTACTTTGGGCACAGATAATCTAATACTTTGGGCAAACTCTTGATATTATTAGAGGTCTGAATATTAAGCTAATATTTATGCGTCTATCTGTCTGCAACAAAAGCTAATTGGTTTTAAATATCTTTAGCTACTTATATAACCTAGAGGTAAACTACTAACTAAAAACAGCTTTCTCTGTACGGAGAAAACGAAAGAGTAACCTACTTAGCAACATAAATAAGTAAAACCTAGTTTCATCAGTAAGTAAAAATTCCGCGCGTCAAAATAAAGCGGGCCACTCAAACACCTGTCACAGAGGCAATCTAGGAAGTAAAACTCGGGATGACCCTTAATTGACACCTTAATTGTGACGTGTATAGGCAAGCAGGTGCTATTTCCTAGATTGCCCCTGCGGCAGGTCAGCAAGGATACGAGACCATCCTTGCTCCCTTGATCGTCCCTGTCGCCCTGCTACGTTCGTTCCCACGTGTGTAGCGCGGCCCTACGGCAGAACAGCAGGGATACGAGACCATCCTTTTTCCCTAGATCGTCTCTGTCGCCCACTCGCTCTGCTACGTTCGTTGCCACGTGTGTATCGCGATCGGGGCATTTTTTCAATCAGTTGGTTGGTAATAATATTCATGTAGCTCAACTCACTCCTTTTCTTTAGCTACTTCTTCACCCAGTATCTCCTTTTCCTTTTTTTGCCGTAGCACCACAAAAAGAGCTATGATTATTCCATAATACTGGTGCCAATCTCAACGCGTGTGTCCAGTCTGTTCAATTTAACCCCAAACACTGACTGTGACTGAACCGCAGTCCGCAGGCATGTGTGTAGAGTTAATTCCAATGTTGCCACGACCGCCGCTGCCGCCAGCGCCGTGATCCCTAGATTGCCCCTGCGGCAGTTGTGTATTCCGTCGTCCGATTATCATTTTTATTCATCCCATATATATTCGAAAAGAGTCAAAGGGCTCCTCGATAAATGCGAGGAAAATGGGTCATTCCGGCGCACTTAATAATGTTTTTCTTTTTGATGACACATTATCTTTAGAAGCACTAGAACCCTGAAAAATGCTCAAAATTGCACTGTCAACAGAGGCTTACCCCGAGTTTCCCAGCTCAAAATTATCGCAGAATTAATGTGACAAATTGTAAAGCACGCGTTATATGCTGTGATTGCCAGTCGAAAATTCATTCAACCAATCACAGCAGATAACGCGTGCTTGAAAATTTGTCACATTGATTCTGAGATAATTGTAGCTCGCACAACTCGCACAAACACGATAACACAACCGTCACATTCCGAAATAATTTTATTTGAAATTCGTCCGACATTACCACAGTAAAATGTCATCAAGCGTATTTACTATACTTACCCAAACATTTTTATTTAAATGAAGCCAGCCACGTAGCAAATTTTATTCAGGCAAAAACAGAAGCTTGCAGACAATAACTCCAAACTGGCTCCACCTACAAAGCTTTTATCAGTCCGGGGCAACACCCACAAATCTGCGATTCCATGAAACATAGGTCCGTTTCGGCAATAACAATCATCGTCCATAAAACCCACATGTTGAAATAAAAACGAGATTTACAGCAGGTAGGCAACTTTTCGCACGTAACTTTAACTGACGGAAAGCACGGATGGAAACACTTTAGATTTGAAATTGAAAATGTCCATAAGGTAGGTATATATTATTATTTTATGGTCAATGTTCTCATCGATAAGATCCCACGAAAAATATATTCGAAGAAGTACAAAAATAGACCTAGTTCATTTATTTCGGTATCAATAGGTATAGCTATTGAACCATAGGTAAACCATTTTTTCCACAACACTGTTTTTCAGCCTACACCAATAATGTATCAGCTCTTTCATTCCGAATTCTCAAGTGCTTACAAACACAAAACCCAGTTTTTACCTTTTCCAGGAATGCAGGCTACCCATTCCACGGTGAACGGGCGGTCAAGGAAGCGACCAGGTTGTAGTTCTGTCAGGAATAGGGTAGTTGATAAAAAATATCTATTTTTAATAATTTTGGAAGCCGGTTTGATTCCAACAAGCCCAAACACGACTAGGATACATTGTTTTATTTCGGAGTTCCAGTGGCCATTGTGGTCTTCTTCATCAGTTCCACTTCACCAAATGATACTTTGTGAGTGCAAATGATTTGCATTATTGATGAAAATACCAAAATCGCTATATGTATAATTAAGGAGTTCTCTCGATTTCTCTAGAATCCCATAATCAGATCCTGGTTTCCTTATCATGATACCACCCTTGCGATATCTCCTTTCCAACAAAAAAGAATCATCAAAATCGGTTCATAAACGACGAAGTTATCCGCGAACACATAAAAAAATATGTATAGGTACGGTCGAATTGAGAAACCTCCTCCTTTTTGGGAAGTCGGTTAAATATACGCGAGCTCAATATTATTTTATAATTTCACTGGGACTAAATAGAATTATCATTCCCTATTAACATAAGTACTCCTGACAGGCTAGTGGTTGGTAACAATTTGTCTTTGACATTGCCTGTGGTTTTCATATTGCATGTTTTTATCGTACGGGTTTGTGGTTGACTGTACCTAAGAATTGAAAAATCAGAATTGGCTAAGTAGACACATGCAGCTTTTCAATATAAACAAGATAATTTTATTTGTATGCCCAGGATTCAGATCGAAAAGTCGACACCATAAACATCACTGAAACGAAACGAAATGTCGTGGTGGCCAAGTGGCTAAGACTTCTCCTCTCGTGTTTGACGTCGTGGGTTCAAATCCAGGCAAGTAAAAATGTGACTTTTTAAAATTCATAATAGGGTACTTTAATGAAAATTAGTTTTTTGTCCGTCAGGTAGATTAATAAAAAATATTGGACACTTGTTTTTTCTTTTGACACATAAACTTAAAGTGACGACGATATAATGCGTTGAAATATCGTGAGACGTCAGGTCGCTAGTACGCTTTATACAGCCTTAGTGACGTCATAAGCCCCCACTCCTGAACTTTGATGCGCTTTAACTTTGTAATTTTTTATTGATTTGGTAAAGCAAAAAACACGTGTCCAATATTATTTGATAATCTCATTATCAGACTGAATAGAATTATATTTTTTCTACCAAGGAAACATCTTTATTATGTACTGTCTAAGTATATCTTGGACATCACAGGCAAAGGCGAAGGAAAACATAGTAAGAAAATCTGTAGTCTAATTGCGCAAATTAATTCGGCAAGGCAAACGGTTTGACGCTATCTTGACGCCATCAATTGACCAATCACATGCGAGATGTAAGTCGCGATGTGGATTTCCGTCTATGTGATTGGTCGATTGATTGCGGTCAATCCCTTAGCCTTGCCGAATTCACTTGTGCAACTAGGCTGCTGGACTTATATAGTTAATGTAAGTCTGAAATAGCCAAGTCAGAAGCCTGTGGGGTTCCCAGAGGCGGCACAATTAACACCTCAAACGGCAAGAAGATTGGAACGAAATTTTTAAACGAATTTTATCTTCGTCAGTCACGATAATTAACCGGTTTAGTGCCGTAATAGGGTAGTAGGTTACTGAAAATTTATTTTTTGTCCGTCAGGTAAATTAATAAATAATTGTGGACACTTTTTTTTTTGACACGTTAACTTAAAGCGACTACGATATAAAATAATGCGTTGAAATATCGTGAATTGTCACGCCGCTAATACACTATTAACTGCCTCAGTGACGTAACAAGCCACCACTCCTGAACTTACTTTGTAATATGTGTCCAATATCATTTAATTATCTCACTGACGGACTAAATAGAATTATCATTTTTCTACCGAGGAATCCATGCGTGATATAAAAACTTTTAAATGTTTTGGTAATAGGCATCCCTCACGCATGGATCCACGTTTTAAGTTCACAAGGGGGTAAAAGAGGTAAACTTGCACAAAAAAAGTACACTTTGTGGAGTTCAATTTGTAAACTTTTAGCTCAGAAGTCAACTAAAACGCAAAACCTAAAACCACGCGTTTTAGTTGTGGTTCCTTAAGGTTACCCATACCACGGGGCTCTTTGTAAACTGACATACATGTACAATATCGTCAGTGTTGAGTGAGACTCGCAATTTGCTATTATTTCCTTTTTTCATCATGAATTATTACAAAATCAGAAAAATCTGTTTTATCTCAAAAGTTAAATAATCCATTGTACTTATTTAAGTTGGTTTTAAAAACTAGATACGCGTGAAAAAAGATACCCAAATTTCGTCTTTTATTTTTCAGTAATATAATAACAAACATGAATGTGAAAACCACTCTGTTATAGACGTGAAACGGAATGCAAAATCGACCTCGCACAGCACTAGACGATTCCGTTTGACATCATCTATCGACTTGGTACATCACTAGTAGCGGAAGCCGCTTTGTGCAGTTGGCAATACTATGGCAGTCAATTGATTTTCTATTTAAAGCCTTCTAGAATGTTCGAAATATTTAACAGGAATCTAGACTATATATTTTTATTGAGTTTACCTTAAGAAATTCTCAATAAGTTTTTCACATCAATGATAGTTTAGATGATTATGATATTAAAGCAACCAGTTAAATATTTTTGCTTTATCTTCCCATCCTTTAAATATATCGTTTGTAATTATTATTTAATTTAATACCTACATTGTTACCTACATCTAAATATAATATTTTCATTTTAAAAAAATGGGCGTCGTTGCGCAGAAGCGCGCCATTTCGCCGGTACTACTGCGCATGTGTTGGCCAACCTGCGTTGCTTCCTCTCCAATCTCCAAGCCACGACCGGACGCCATTACCACGCCATCGGATTGTGAATCTGTCATTTGTGCGTTTCTCGTTTGATAATCTTTGGGTTTTCTACGAAGTCGTTGCTCTTGTGTTAATAGTACCTTTAAATACATAAATACCAAAATGTCTGACGAGAAAAAGGTGTGTATCTTACTATATTATCAGTGTATAACAAGTCGAAAACAGTGGTGCTTCACCGACATGGCGTTATTAGCAAAATGTGGTTACCTGATTGGAAGTGGGATGTGTTTTTCAAATGTGTTTGTTGAGCTGATTTTTTATCGTTAAATATTTATTTTTCAGGGAGAAAGCGAACACATCAACTTGAAAGTATTAGGACAAGATAATGCTATTGTGCAGTTCAAAATCAAAAAACACACACCCCTGAGGAAGCTAATGAATGCTTATTGTGATCGAGCGGTAAGTTCATAGTATTTTCGTATCGGTTTATATTATTTCAATCATTAATTTATTCATCGTAGAGACAAAACAGCCAAAATTTATGTGGCATGCATATTATATGAACAATGAAGGTATGTAGATAAACTATGTACTCGAATGGGCCCCTATGTCCGGCAGTTGGAAATACAGCGTCGTTTACTGTTGTTTAAATGAAACTTAGTTTGTGCAGTACCTACATCAGATAAAGTTTGTGCAGTACCTACATCAGATAAACAAAAAGATTTCTCTCTACTTTAAACAAATTCAGTTTTATACTTGTTGATTTTGGTGAAAACATAGGTTAGGTATGTATGTCTCAAGTATCTACCCAATATCCTAATGAGATGCAACACTCATCGATATTAATTAGAACAAAAGTTATTGTTTTGTAGACACTTCCTGGCTGAAAAGATCATTGACATTGTTGTTAGGATAGGTTTGCAGTAACTTAATTCCTATATTGATCTATTCATAATATGACTCAATGTATTTGGCTACTTAGAAGCATTTTAAAAGCATTACCCCATTGTGCCTTTTACGAGTGATCCCTTACAAGGAAGGACAAACTGACCCTCCCACATGGTTTATGTGAGAAAGCTAAACATTGATTCAGTTTACTGGAGATACGGAATCATTTCATTCTTGCATGAGCTGTCAGTAATTTACCAGCCACATAACTGTTTCTACTTTAACTTATTAAATTTTAGATCTTTAAAATATTCACAATCAACTAATTTGCTGCAGCAAAACATTTCATGCTTGAAATTGTTTCTTATAAGTTTTATGATTTGTGTACCTAATTAGCGTAGTAGACCTTCACTAATGTTCCCAGCATCTTTGCATTTTCTGTCTATAAGTGTTGCACACAATAAGTAAGTTCAGAAGGTCTATTTAGAATAAAACACATCTATTTCTCTTCTACTAAAAATGTATTAGGCTTTCCAAGGAATAACAATTCCAGTTAGTTGTAACGTTCAGGTGAATAACTATGAGAGCTTGACTTTGTGTGAAGTTGACCTTTGGAACTAAATATGTAGTAAATGTTTCATAATATTGTGCAATTCTCAAAGTCTATATCTATCTGAGTAAGATTTCTGGTTATCTAAAAGCATTTATCTATCTTTCCAGGGTCTATCAATGCAAGTAGTGCGGTTCAGATTCGACGGGCAGCCAATCAATGAAAATGACACACCTACATCACTGGAGATGGAAGAAGGTGACACAATAGAAGTTTATCAGCAGCAGACGGGTGGCTCGCCTCTAGTGTAATCTTATCTTAAGGAACTGTCCATTTCCCATGGGAAGAACGCTATGGTGAACCCATCTCAACTTTAACATTAAGTTAATTTTAAATAAAAAACGATGCAAGTATAAACATGTAATATTTTGAGATACACAATTGCATAGCCGAGCTTTGTATACCTTAGCATTGTGTATCTTAAAAGGTAGTACTGTATACTCTATTTAATTAAGGAGAAATTTGAGGTAAACCAAATGTTCTTAGGTAACTTCAATAATTATTCCATTGTGATAATTTTTTTAGTTGACACTTTTCAGATCAGCTCCTAATTTTTTAAGTGTGGCCAAAAAAATGACACTTGCAAGCTGTTTGTGGTATAATTTATTGGACATTGATCCAACCTGATTGTCAAGTCTGTAACCACTTAATGTAATATCTGAAATAAATAAATTTAAAACCATCCAGATTTTTTCTTCACTTCCTGTTTGTAATTTTTATATGCATGTTTCTGTTTACTTTGTTTTATTTGTATCTTGCTCCAACAATGCTGTGGAAGGTGTTTTGGTTTTATGAGCTTGCTGTCTGATTGCCAAATAAAGGGATTTGGGATTTCAGCAGTCAGACAATTCAGTCGTATTAAACCCTTTTTTTTAACAGACTTAAAAGCAAGATAGCTTTTATAAAATGCTAATAAAAAACGATGAGTCATAGATAATCATTTTCGTGCCTTCCTTCCAAGAACCCTTCAACCAACGCCTAACTACAAGTCAAAGGTTATTTCTGACTGCATAGTACCTAGCTAAAATTATCAAACCCGCAATTTGTATGTCAAAGAAAAATAATAATACTCCTATGGTTGATAAACATTTTCCAACCAAAGAGTACTCTACGTCATTCTCATTAGACCTGATTCTGAAGACTACCATCTAAATTTACCAGGCAGCCTTTATGTAACATCATATGCCTATGTGTTCTGAAGTAGCAACAACCAAGCAAGGTAAGTAGTGTTCCAGCTCTCAAACCACTTCTAGAACAAAATAACTACGGATAACCAGTAAGTAGCCCCATTTTGGAGAAACTCCTTCCGTCGTACCCAGAGCCGACATCTCTGCTGCATCTTGTTAATCGGCTTATCTTGTACCACAACATGCTCTTTGAGTAGGTATTGGTTGTATTTGGTAATACGTAGCTGTAAACTGTACCTGAAGTCAAACGCACGTAGGTGGTCAAACTTAGACCTTGAGGTGGCCTTTTTTTTTGTTAACGGCGGGCATCCTTCAAAAGGCGCATGGAATTTTGGGGAAAACACCAATAACCCCCTCCGTGCAACGCCAGTTAGTGTCCGTTTATATAAGTTTATCTGTGCCAGTTAGGGCACATCCCTGGGGAACCTAAAAAAGCGTCTCCTCGGAACCTTGCTGTGCACAGTAGCACGTGATCACTGCGCCATCGTCTTTCCTGGTGTCACTTGCGTGTGCAGACAGAGTCCCCTTTCTGACTGACCATGACCCCGGAGTCCAGCCAGCCTGCCTTTGATGCAGGTTTTACTCAGAATGGAATCGGCCTTCTCTCCCGCTCGGCAGCCTCCTTCTGTACCATCACGGTCTCTCAGACCATTATCCTTCAGTTTTCTGTCTCTGCCAGCGTGATCGTCACAACTGCTGGCAAAGACAGGTCTCACCCGATCCTGACGACCAGGACTTGCCGCTCAGAGGCCCACGCAGGACACTCACTATGCAAAGCACCCAGACCTTGAGGTGACCTGGCGCAGTTCGTAGTTTCAATAGAAAACGATGCCAGCTTTACAAGTTTTATTACCACTGACGTGCGGCTTTCTGTACCAAATGAAAATGGTAAACCGGCTTTAATAAAACATGACTTATTTTATTATGGAAACCTTGGTATCTATTGTGATTTTCAACGACTGTTTACAACTTCCAGAATATCATGATATCGTTTTTATTATGTATAACTTTTATCATAGATCAATACATCAGCTCTAATAATCTGTTTTATCTTTCAGCAAACACCGCTCAGTACGCGCACTTCGTTTTCAACACATTGGACCAAGACAGAAGTGGCCTGTTAAGTTTTGAGGTAAAATAAAGCAACCTACAAAATGTATAATAGCAACATAGGCTGCAGCATTTAGCGTAGGTATTTATAGGAGTTTACTAAAACCAGCATATTATATGAAGCTATTGACATGGATACTAGGTACTTGTAGAGTTGTAGTTAACTCCTTTACCGTCATTGAGGACAACCATAGAGCCTTTGTTTGCTGCAGCTGTTAGTCCTATAGTTATGGATAAGCACTCCATCGACATTTCAGTCGAACGAAAGACGTCCACATAAAACATACCACACTTTTACTGAAACCAGCTTAAACCACTTTGGCACTTATCAGGTGCCTTTATGGACAAAGGGTCTTCGTCTTCAAAGGCATTAATTTTAACTTATTGCACAAAACTGCCATCATAATTTTTAGGAAGTCTATTAACTATACTTAATAATATTAAAAAGCTGAAAAGTTTTTGTTTGTTTGAACTCGCTAATCTCAGAAACTACTGGTTGGAATTGAAAAATTCTTTATGTGTTGGATAGTCCATTTATCGAGGAAGGTTATAGGGTATTTGGAGGTACACACGTAAATGAAACTCGTGGATATGCGATAAATGGTTAATATTCACAATGAACAGCAGTTAACGGAAATGATACACAGAGATCGTGTGGGCTCTAATGGTAGGAGCAGTCTCCTTTTTAATATGGCGGCAGACTCTCGTCTTGCGCCGGGAACATTAGTGTTGCCACCCAAAATATAAAAACGGTGTTGTGACATAAAACGCCACAACCACCCCCCTACGGAGAAAATAACAAGTTATTTACAATTCAAAAAGAAAAATATACAAATACACACGAGTTAGATAACACAAAGTAGGCAGCAAAAAAAGTACATAAAAAAAAATAAACTTAAGCTAAAGATCTAACCTATCCTTAAATCTAACAGTGCGACCTGACCGGGTGGTAAGTGGTTGTTGTATAATAGGGGGCGCAGTCGGCTGTGCTGACGCAGAGGGCGCGGAAGGCACTTGCACGGCAGGCGCAGGCGCTGCGATCTGTTGAGGAGCGGTTACCCGGGAGAGGTCGCTCGCTAAGTCAGCTGCGATGTATGCAGGCTTCACGCGGTCGATACTGACAGTCACGCGTTTACCTGCAATGTCAATGTCGATTAACTTGTCGGTCCGTGACATTACCTTATAGGGTCCAGTGTAGGGCGGCTGCAGCGCACGGCGAACAGTATCGTCTCGCAGGAAAACATGGGTGGCATCCTGAAGGTCCTTGAAAATGAACGACGTCGGTCGCATGTGTCTCGACGCTTGAATTGGACGCAAATTAGCCATTTTCGTGCGTAGAACAGTCACGAAATCGTTGACATTGTCAGTGTGATGGGGGGTTCCGGCTATCAGGAACTCTCCTGGTAGGCGAAGCGGCTCCCCGTAAACAAGATCGGCAGCCGAACACTCGAGATCCTCTTTCAAAGCGGATCGAATGCCGAGGAGCACGATCGGTAAGGCTCGGTGCCAGGTGTCGTTGTGGCACATGAGAGCAGCTTTCAATTGTCGATGAAAACGCTCGATCATGCCGTTAGCTTGAGGATGGTAGCTAGTGGTTCGCCTTCGCTCGGTCGCACCAACGTTCATGAGCCGTTTGAAAAGGTCCGACTCGAATTGACGGCCTTGGTCAGTCGTGACTGTGGTAGGAACGCCGAAGCGTGCAATCCAACCCTCAACGAACCGATCAGCTACCTCCTCGGCGGTTATCGAAACCATCGGCCAAGCCTCAGGCCAACGAGAGAAACGGTCGATCGCTGTCAGGCAATATGAGTAGCCTCTCGATGTTGGCAGAGGGCCGATTATATCCAAGTGGACATGGCGAAACCTAGATGATGGAGTGGCAAAATTTCCGAGTGGCGCGGACACATGGCGCGTCACCTTGGCGCGCTGACAGTGGACGCATTCCTTTGCCCAAGCGCGACAGTCGCGCGCCACTCCGGGCCACACGTAACGCTGTGCCACGAGGCGCGCGCTGGCGCGAGCACCGGGGTGGCTGAGTGCGTGCAGACGCGAGAACACGGCGCGACGCAGCTCTGCTGGCAAGTAGGGGCGCGGTTTGCCTGTTGAGACGTCACACTGGACAGTGATGTCCGTGCCTGGAATTAAGGTGAGTTGCATATTGAGAGACGAGTCAGTTAAGGTTTTTAACTCATTGTCGGCGTCTTGTGCTCGAGCCAACGCGGCATAATCGCACTCGAGCGAGACGGCTTCGATGCGCGACATCGTGTCGGCGACGACGTTGTCGTCTCCCTTTACATGCCGAATGTCGGTAGTAAATTGGGAGATAAAGGTGAGTTGGTTAAGTTGGCTGGGTGGCAGCTTTTCTCTGCGTTGCTTGAACGCATACAACAGAGGTTTATGATCCGTATATATTGTGGCGTGTTGCGCCTCTAATATATGCCGGAAATGTTGCACCGCCGAATATACTGCCAACAGTTCCCTATAATATGCTGGCCACACTGACTGACTCGCCGTAAGCTTCTTGCTGAAGAAAGCAAGTGGTTGCCAGCCTTGTTCATTTTGCTGCTGCAAGCACGCGCCCACCTGTGTGCCAGAAGCATCTGTGTACAACGCCAATGGGGCGTTAGGTACAGGATGTGCTAACCTGGTGACCTGAGAGAGGCTGTCCTTGCAAGCGGTGAAGGCGTGCTCCAGTTCAAGAGTCCAGGGCATAGGTTTGGCTCCCTTAAGCTTCGTAGCTGTAAGGAAGTCAATGAGCGGGGCTTGATTCTCAGCGGCATTGGGCAGAAATTGTCTGTAGTAATTTATCATGCCCAAAAACCTGCGGAGACCTTGGGCAGTTTTAGGAAGGGGGAAATCTTTCAAAGCTTGGACTTTTGCTTCCGGTGGGCTAATGCCTTCGCTGGAGACTTTATATCCAAGGAAAATAACCTCAGATGTACCTAGCACACACTTTGTTGGATTAACTACTACACCGTAGTTAGCCAATCGTTCAAAGAGCGTGCGTAAGTGGTTACTATGCTCCGTGGGGTCCCTGCTGAATATTAAAATGTCATCGACATATGGGAAACAAAAATCCAAACCCCGAACAATTTCATCAATGAAACGCTGGAATGTTTGCCCAGCATTTCTAAGACCAAACGTCATATAGGGAAATTCATACAAGCCAAATGGTGTTGTAATGGCAGTTTTGCAAACATCAGCTGGCTCCACTGGGATTTGTTGATATGCCTTAACTAAATCAATAGTGCTAAAGATGGTGGAGCCAGCGAGTGCATGACCAAAATCCCCTATATGGCGTACGGGATACCTATCCGGTATAGTCCGAGCATTCAGTGCTCTGTAGTCACCGCAAGGGCGCCATGAAGAGTCTTTCTTCGGGGCTAGATGCAGTGGCGAGGACCACGGACTCTTGGAAGGGCGAGCGGTGCCAGTTTGCACCATATCCGCAAACTCCTTCTGCGCTGCGCGGAGTTTATCCGGAGCGAGGCGGCGCGGCCGAGACACCACAGTTGGGCCGTCCGTCGTCTTGATGTAATGCACCGTGTTGTGTTTCATCTCGCGATGGATGCCAGGGGGCCTCGTGATCGCTGGAAATTCAGATAAAATTTTGTGAAATTCTGATTCTTCAATTTTTACAGTTTTTATGCTGAGCTGGTTAAATTTGGCTACGGAGGCTGGAGCGGTGAGACCAGTAACTCCGCAGCGTATTAATTTGTTTCTGCAGTCGGGAAGTAGGTTGTAGAAAGCCATGAAATCAGCACCAATGATAGCAGTATCAACATCAGCTATGACAAAGTTCCATTTGAAGGAGCGACGGAGACCAAGATTGAGTGTGAAGGTATGACAGCCATAAGTTTTTATGGAACTGCCATTTGCTGCACATAAATTGTAATTTGAATCTGCTATTTTGCTTCCTAACATTTTTTTAGGAAAACAACAAATGTCAGATCCAGTGTCCATCAAAAATCGGAACTTGGTGTCTTTGTCTACAACAAATAAGCGGCTACTATTGAAACAATCGGTCGCCGCTGCTACGGATTGTTCTGTTGGTTTCCCGACCAAGAGCACGGTTTGGTACATTTACTTGCCTTGGCACCAAATTTATGGTGGTACCAGCAGAAAGGCTGTCGGGCCACCTGGGATGCAGATCTGGATCTAGGTTGTTGAGACCTAGAACTAGACTGTTGTCTAGAGTTGGACTGCCTTGTGGTTAAACTGGCCACCTGACGTGTAAGTTCTTGAACTTGTACAGTAAGGGCAACAAGGTCAGGGGCACTAGCTGGAATGGGAGAAATGGCGTGGACAGAGACAGAGTTGACCTCTAAAATTTTGTCAGCAAGTTCGGCAACCTTGTCCAAGGTGAGATCACCTTGGGCGGTCAAAATTGCCTGTATGTGTTTAGGCAGACGTTGTAGCCATAGTTCTCTGATTATAGTATTATCTTTGAAAGACTTACCAGCTAGAGACTTCAGATGACGGAGAAACTGGGTAGGTTTTCGGTCACCAAGCTCCTCACCTGACAATAGTTGTCTGACCTTTTGTGACTCAGAAGTGGAAAAACGCTTAATAACTTCTTCCTTAATCCATTCATACCGGCCACCATTTGGAGGAGGGTTAGTGACAAGATCCTCAACTTCATGAGAGATCCTGGAATCAAATTGTGAGATTACATAATTGTATTTTGTTTCATCCACCGAAATATTGCATAAAACAAACTGTGATTCTAAGTGAGCAAACCATCCAGCAGGATGCTCGTGCCAAAAAGGAGGCAGTTTAGGACGGACTGCATATGCTGCTGGATTTTGTACACTATGAGCATTTAATTGTGTCTGCAAGTCGGCATTTTGTTGCATCAATCTTTCATTATTAGCCAGAATTTGATTGAGTCTCTCTTCGATTTGTTGGCTCTCCATGGCAAAAGTGTGTATAAAAATGTATATGTGTATATATTTTAAAACGAAGTATATGTTTAAGTAACAGTTACCACTCAGTCAGGTTGCTTAAAACTATTACAAGCATAAATATAATTCACAAACAAATAAGGAGTTCCAGCAACAGCTTGTTGAAATAAAGTACAATACCTAGTACATACCCTTAGCAACTCAATACAAGCCTAAGCCAGTGCTAACTTTTAAACCACAAACGAAAAACCAGCACCAAAAATATGTAAACAAACATGAACAAGTTTAACAAATAAAGATAATGATGACCTAGATTTGATTAAGATTATGTTATTTACAATCGAAGCCACCAAGTACACCAAAAGTTAGTTCTTTAGTAAGATGCACATGCAAGCACTGATTGTTTCGGAAAGTTAATCGGATTTCAAGTCTTCAAGATCCCGCGTTGCGATGACAGTGACGTATCGGTTCGATGTCAGTTCAATCGTTCAATCATTCATTCGATCACTAACAGGGAAGTACCGCTACTCCCCGATAGGTAGCGTATGGCGTCGCAAAACTCGTCGCTACTTCGCAAGTCTTGATTGAGTTCCGTTTCCGGGTTCATGGCATCGGAGCATTAAAAAACTCACGAAACACAAAAATGATGCGTGGGATGATGGAAACTGCTTGTAAATGATGCACAAATAAACACAAACTCGCTGCAATCCGTTGGTATGCCTTCTGATTTACGGAAAGGCGCGCATAACGTGCCATGTGCTGCTCGTTAGGTCGGTAGGTATCTACTCGGCAACTTCTCGTTTGGTGAATTTCCCGGCGGTTAGTAGTAAAACCAGCCTGGGAACGTTGCGGTTGCGGCGTCGTCGGATTAGGTAGGCTGAAAATCTCAGCGAGGCTCACTGCTGAAATCTGGTTCCACGTTCACTAATGTAGTTACCTCGCTATACTTATTTACGTCACGATCACGTCGGGGTCACCAATTTGGAGGTACACACGATCTCTGTGTATCATTTTCCGTTAACTGCTGTTCATTGTGAATATTAACCATTTATCGCATATCCACGAGTTTCATTTACGTGTGTACCTCCAAAGGTATATTATAACATCACCCTACGACCAATAGGGGCGGAGCATAAATGAAAAATGTTGTAAAAACGTGCAAAATTATTCCTTTTTGAGTTTTCGTTGCGTGCGCTGCGTAAGCGGTTAAAGTTACCTTGTTTATTAAATCTATGTTACGCAACAATCATGTATGTAGTGTAGGTAGGGTGAGGTAATTAGGGTGGATGGGTTTGTAGGTAGCCAGTTGACGGGAGCGAAGCCGCGTGGGACAGCTAGTAATATTATAAAGAGGAAAGATTTTTTTGTTTGTACCGAATAGGATCCTATACTATTGGACCGATTTTAAAAATTCCTTCACCAATAGAAAGCTGTATAATTCCTGAGAGACATAGGTTATTTTTTTATCACGAAAACGGGCCCTGTGGCCCTGTGGCCCTGTGTCCACGGGAGCGAAGCCGCGGGGAACAGCTATATTATAAAGAGGTAGTTTGTGAGGATGTAGGGAATAATCTCTGGATCTACTGAACCGATTTAGATGAAATTTGGCATGGAGATAGTTTGGGACCCTGGGAAAGACATAGGATAGTTTGTATTCCCTTGGGATGATGAAACACTTTTTACGCGGGCGAAGCCGCGGGCAGAAACTAGTTTCTCTTTAGCCAAGTACCTACGTACCGACCTCGTCTATACATCAAAGTCCATCGACCTTATCTATAAAATCCATATAGGTATTGATGGTTACTATACATAGGGTAGACACAAGAGTTGCTCCACACTGCCACAAAACATTATACTTACACTAACCCTCGCGTAATGACTTCAGCATCGCAAAGGGCAAAGAGTATGAAAAATCGACCAATCACGTGCGAGACGAATGACGCGATGTGGATTTCCGTATATGTGATTGGTCGATTTTAAATTTTTGCCTTGCCTAATTCATTAAGCATTAAGGCTGCAGAATTACCTTGCAGAAAAAATAACACCTTTTTTTATTTGTAGGAGTTTGTAACCGGCTTATCAATATTATCGAGAGGGACCTTAGAAGAGAAGCTGCGATGGACATTTACACTGTATGATATCAACGGCGACGGATGCATTACTAAGGAGGAAATGACTGAGATTGTCAGCGCTATATACGACCTTATGGGGAAGATAGTAGAGCCTAATTTGGAAGACGATGTGATACGGGAGAAGGTTGAAAGACTGTTTCAGGTTTGTATTTCACATATTCCTAAATCTAAAATAAGTTACAATAGCCCAACGGTAGGTAACTACATTATCGCGCGCTGTTAGACGACAGAGACAGGCTATGAGTTCAATCCCTGATAGGATTGCAATTTGCAGTCCACCTAAATGACTCATAAAAAGGAGACATCTTATTAGCTACCTACTTATAATAATTTACAAAATATTTATGTTGCTTCATTAATTTGTAAAAGATAAAATTATAATCCTCAGATTCATCATAACTAAGTTAATTTTTGATAAGTTCATTCATGCATTAATTTGTTATCTGGTATAACAAAATAACGAACCAACTAAGAAGCATGTATAGTTCTCGCCAAACTTCTTGGCCATCCTGAAGTTGGCTTTGTGTAATCGCATACAACAGCACCGTTTCGTTCCTTGCGCATCGGAAAGCTAACTTCAGGGCGGCCTAGAAGTTCGGCAAGCACTATTTAAACATGATAAATATATTTTGTTATCAATTCATCTGCCTAGCCTTTTCCCAACTGTGTTGGGCGAGGTCGGCTTCCGCGACTGAAATACTATAATTTCGTTATGTTTTACACAAACATTAATAGAAATGTCGTAATTTCCAGAAAATGGACTTGAACCGTGACGGCGTGCTGACTCTGGACGAGTTCCTGGACTGCTGCCTGCGCGATGAGGACATCTCCAGGTCAATGAGCGTGTTCGACAGCAACTTCTGACGTCCTGCGGCCGGCGCGCGCGCTTCGACGTGCCGCGTTCCCTGACAGTACCCACACTCACCACCTACGTCATTTTGTACATAGTGTCTGCAATCCTGAAAAGTAGCTAGGAAAACGAATGTCGGTAGTGCAATATGCCACTTGGTGTCATAGATCTTTTCGTGACCATTTCAATGGTTCTCCCCCTTAAATGTATTGCCAGACCAATTTAAAAATGACGTAGAAAGATACAAAATTGTATCTTGTGTTCGGTGAAGTACGATATTATTGTAAAAAGAAATGCCTTATTTATAAGAAGCTTTAGCGAAGAAAAAATTGATTCATTAAAATGATGTTTTGTAAATGGCACCGGTTGCTGTGTAAGAAAGGAATGACTTGAGTTTTGTACGTAGGTGTGACATCCAGGATGTAAGGCTTATTTTGTACTAATAATTATATTAGAACCTTTACTAATTTAGTATAATTAAGTGTCCAGTTAAGAACTTGTTATAATTCCACATATTTATAGTTTTATCGTAAATTCTAGCGGTATCCTTGTCTTCAATGGGTGTTTTGTTAGACCCTCGCTAGTTTTAGTTAGCTGTAACTGGCTTTTTATCGTAACATTCCCTCGACCGGGCTCACTGCCGTCTGAACGCAACGTGTTTATTTTAAAGAACCTTCTTGGTATTTGCTCTAGAGTTAATCTTTCTTCTTGTTCAGCCTAAAGGTTATTTATAAAGTAAACCGAATTGTCCTTATTTTTTAATACAGCTATTATCTACACAAGATGTTCTACCTAATTTGATGAATGCATTTTAACTTTAAGTCAAAATTCTAAGATATCTATAAACTTATAATACTTAGTCTTATCTAAAATGTCTGTATTCAAAATGGTAGTTTTATCTGAATATCAGTGATAATAATTAAATCTATAACTACATACTACTTTAAAGCTGTTCAACTAGATTATAGAAAATTTCTCCTTTAACCTGGATCAATCATAAGAATAAATTAAATATTTTTATTCGTAAAATATAAGCCATCCAAAATAAACCTATGTATATTCATTCCAACTAAATCGGCTCCAAAAATTAATGAAAATATTATAAAAAAAAATGAAAAGCATTCTTAACAGTCAAAAAGACAGCATACATAGATGTTCCGTCAAAACCCTGGCAGAATGCTTCTGATCATGACCCAAGCAGTTGAGAACAAAGGTTTGACAGTATTTCATGGTGTATCCTTACAACTGCTTAAAAAGATATCGCATTCATGTGATAACATCGAATAGATATAAAACCTGCTTTCCTTCTGAGACCAGACGTTTACTTCAACTCTCAAAATGATTAAACACTTATTTTCCTTCATTTTGAATCGTTCCGGCCATTTTCCATAGTATTTAGCGTAAAAGTTTCCTTTTTAAGAAATTATAGGTACTATCTCATTTCTCTAAAGAGATATGGCCTAAGCCAAGCCGTAGCTAGCTGTAACCAAATTAAACTTAATAAAATTCATATGAAACAAAGACCTTAAGGAAACACTGCCATAAAATAATTTACTGATTTTCAAGCTACCCACATTGATGCAAATCAGTGACATTTCAGCACTTAACCACCATATCTGTCCTCTTCTTTATTTTAAATTGATAATAATTTGACTTATTCTTTTTTAAACCTACCTATTAGGTATCCAATCAAATTTATCGATGTGCGTATATATTATTTTTTATTGTGTCTATCGCAGCGCAGTATCGCTGAATTGTATTTTCTAAAAGTTACCATAATGTAAATATATCTTGTACATACCGATAATATAGATTTTTAACGTGTATATTTTCATAGTAAATGTTAAATGGAACCAAATAACTAGATGGCATTAACATCGTATTTTAATATTAAAAAAATAAATAAAATGACACGCAAATAATAACAGCACTTAAGTATTTATGAATATTATGTAATGTGATTAAAACGTGATGAAAATAATAATAAAATCTAAATGGTGTTAAGAATTTTACGTTTGATAAATAATAATTCATAATGTAATAGATACACGATTAGACGATATTATTGTGCTTGGAACGTTTTAGCTAAGGGCATCAGATTTACGTGGAAATATTTCCATGTACAATTTAAACATTATTTTATTGGTCGAGCTTACATAGATAAGGTTTATGTGTGTCTTCCCAAATAATACCGTTACGTTCAAACTATCTTACATACAACCATGTTGATAGCACCTCACCTACCCATAAAACTACGATTGAGTCCCGTTGAAGGGATATTTATTACTTACATAAATTTTATTAACCATCGCGCCTGTAATACCCAAAGGGTCAGGCAGACGTTGCGACTACTAATTATCTTTTAGTTTAAAAGAATACGAAGATATATATTATTATATAGGATTAAAACACAATCTTATGATGAAATTAGACGTTATTACTTAGATAAAAATAAATCTATCTACGATCTTGGGTTGTCTTTTTAAGAATATCGGATTTTTAATTGTAATATTTAGTTTTTAATGATTTTAAACCTAAAATATGGATAACAGATATAATCGTCTTAGTGCCAAAATGACCCTTATGAGAGTGCAGCCTTTTTTAAGAAAGCCGTTTCCTATCGTTTGTTTGTTTTTTTTTTTAATTCTGTGTAAAAGGTTGCACCAATTAATTAATCAGAGCGTTTTTAATAGGCCTATTAGGATGGTAAATTAATATCGATTTTGTCTTAAGGTCCATGTACTAGTCTAAAATCTACAGGTACTTGATGTTAGTTATTTTAGGAATAGATGCTGTTCTGTCCCTTAGGACTTAAATCTTACATTGCATTCGATGTTAATAACCAAGGAGCTTTTGCAGTGATTGATTTACGAGCAACTTCATCAACTTCCTTTTGCGTATTCGTTCTTCTAAATATTCACGAAAAATGAGGTACATATCAATCATTTGTAGTCTTCTGCTATGTCCATCGAACCTACACGTTGTTTTAGCAATTAATCAGTACATTTATTTGATGTTGTAATTGTTGCATATGATCCAGCATCCATGTAATAGTTACATTATAGCGTGGACGTAAAGAATATGTTTAGGAACGAAATCTGTAAATTAGATATTTGAATATTGAATTGTTTATTTACAAATTGTATGTGTATTTTATAGAAAAATAAATAAATGCGATTAAAATTATGTTTCAGTTCATTTGCGTATACCTACACACGTCGTCAATCGAATCAACAGTTTATTTATAAAAACTTTCCTGACCTGCACCTCTAGCCAAGTTGACAATCTACAATCGATAACGCTAGTAGAAAACGAATCAATGTATGGGAATGACACATCTAAACGTCTAGTCACGTGGTCAGACCAAACAAATAGGAGGCGGTAAAAATTGTAGAAAGAGATTCGATACGAAACGTTTGTAACTTGGCTACCCGGTGCGGGGAACCGAGTCCGCAATGTTTTCAAGTCATCATTGTACAATAAAACCTTTTTTTTTATTTGAGAATATCTTTAGAAGTATCCTCAAAGCAGCGCAACACTTTTGGTGTAACATATTGGTCTCTTACCCTTAAAAATATTTTTATGAAATCGATATTAAAAGACTTTTTTACACTTTGTACAAAATCTTTATTGAAATGTGACAAGAACATAATTTCAAAAAACGAAGTCACATGAAAACAGTCCCTAACAAAACATTCGATTCAAAGAATATTTTCGAACAAAAGAATAATCTCTTCCTAATATGGCAAACGTTTCTAAGTTTACATCTAGAGTAAATATTTGATCCAAGAAGATTTTAGGTATAAGTTAATTTTGAAACTTAAATACACTAATTAAATTATTGTGCTTAACATTTGAGCGAAATGTATTTTCTAAATCATTAAATGAGCATTGCCTGTCAAACAGTCAATATTGTAACAAAAGTATCAAGATTATTATTAAATCTTTGAACATTCAGCATTAATTTTTATACCTACTATTTGAGGCACTTGTTGCATTAAAATTATGTTTAAGGCCGAATACTTCTACTACACACAACTTATTTGAAACAGTAACCCTAGAAGAAAAATACTATTGCCATGCCAAAATACATTTTTAATATTAAAAATAATCGACGTATGTTTCTGAGTCTTAAAGAATACATAGTCACAAAATTGGTCCTCTTCGTTATAAAATTTAGACAGGTTTGTACTAAGTATGTACTTAATGTCTTAAGAAAGAGTATTTGCGGTTAAGAACGAGTCAAACCGTATTTTATGCTACATTTTGAAAGGTTTTCAGGCTAAATTCGAGTTTGAGAAATACTTAAAATTCTTAATTCAGAAATCGTAGTTATATCGTAGTTCAATATATTAATAGATTTTTCATGTAAATTGTTTACAGAAAAAGTCAATAGTTAATATATTATGTAGAATAAAATACACACAAGCAAGAAGAAACACGACAAACATGATCAATTTCATTTAAAACATAGGTACCAATATTTTCAAGGATTTAAGAGCAATTGCCTAAGTCTTACTTTAAAAAATAGTAAAATCGCGAAACCATACAACTTAATAATTTCATTACATTATCAAAAATACGATATGTATAAGTCAAAATTAAAAAAAAAAATACCAAAAATTCATTTAAAAAAAATAAAGAGAGCTAAATTAAGTATTAGAATTTTGTACGGTGGTTTCGTAAGGCAGTTATTAATTTCAAATACTAACCTACTTATATAATGATTAATTAATTATCAATTAGACATGTCTTAAAATTTCAATAAAAAATATTGTCACACAGAGATCTCAAAAATATTATTTCTTTTACATTTAAAATGTGATGCAGTATAGCTTGAAATACATAGAGTAATTATTTACACAAATTATACTCTCTAACACATAATAATCTAAAATAGATATTATATTTTATATATAAAATCAAACCTACAATACTGTGTAGTAATGCATTTTGAATTTTAAGATCTTTATCATTCAAGTCAATATTCATGTTCAAAGAAACATGTAATATAAAGTTACCCATCTGCAACAAAAGTTGCCTATCCATCTAAAAGAGGTCACAATGCAACTTAGAATCCTCTTTGTAGAATGGAATTTAAAGAAGTTTGGGTAAAAGTACTGAAGGTACTCTTTTGCAGTATCTCTGCCAGGCTGCCCCATAGCGCCACTTGCATCTATCATGGTCCCGCCATGCACGGTGCATCAGTACAAGAATCGTCAAGATCGCAGGGGCTGCAGCCACATATTGGCCAGAGACAAGCCCAGGTATAGCCAGGGCGATGTGAATCAGTATGTCACCTGCGTAGTTCGGATGCCGTAGGATTCCCCATAGATTGGAGACCAGAAGCTTCTTTCCATGGAATGTCGGCATGGAGTCTACGTCTGAAAGTAAAAAATGTATTTTAAAACATATACCTATGAAAAATGTTTTAAAATTTTTTTGTTGAGTAAATAAAAAAAATCCTTTTTCCTAATATCCTACTAATATTAAAAATGTAAGTCTGTGTGCTTGGATGTCTAGGTGTTTATTATCAAATATGTATCAAAAGCTGAAAGAATTTGGATGAAACCTGTATTAGGATAGTTTTTAACCCAGGAGTTTTTCTGTGGGATAGTTTTCGACTTTCAGGGAAACAAAGTCGCAAAAGCTGGTATTTATAGCTCTCTAGTATCATAAATGCCGAAAATTAAAATTACTAGGCTTATGATTATAAATTAGTGTTACTACAAGTTAGAATGGTACAGTAAGTATTGATATTTACTGTTATACAACTAAATTCCACCACTTAAGCATTTACAAATAAAGCAAAATTAGTAGTAAAATAAAATAAACAGCATACATGATAGATACTTACTTGCCAAGCTCAAGTGTAGAGGATCTTTCCTGAACTCATATTTAATATTGTTACTAACAAGCATTATGAAGAATCCCAACACAAAGAGTACACAAGCAGAGATTAAGGTGTTAGTAGACAGAACTAAGTCTGCGTCTGCCACATGTTTAGATATTGTTGTAAAGTAGAATGGGTACAGTGCACTTGAGACAGTCTGAAGGTACCCTACCCCTTCCGACTGCCAGAAAAATGTTGCTGTGATCCGGTACTCCTTCATGATAAAGTTCAGGATATAAACAATCTGCATTGTAGAGAAAATTATAACTGTTGGATTCAGCTGTACATTGTCAGTCAACTGTTTCAAGTTTTCCAACGAGAAATCATTCTTCTCTGGCAGTTTGACTTGAAGTCCTTGTGTGAAGATTAGTGAGAGCAATACCAGCTGAAACAAAATAGAATATTTTAACATAGAAACTTAACATCACGCATAAAAGTTGCACCTATAGGATAAATAGACCTCCTTAACCACACTTAAGACTCCCATTTGGTCCATTGTGCATGCAGGCCTCCTCGTAAATGGGATGTAATCCACCATGTGGGTCCAGTGCCGGTTGGTGGATATCGAATGTCTTAAAATTGTTGGTTCTAAGACATGCCCGTTTCCTCACAATGCTTTCCTTCACTGTTTTGAGAGCAAAGGTAATGAAATAATTTACACAAAGTAAGCACCTGCATCATCAGGGCACAAATCCAGACACCGGGCTCTTATTAAGAAATTCCAGATAGAAAAAACCAATAACACTGTCCTACCTAGGAATCCAACCCGGTACCCCAGCAGTAGTGCTTGCGACCACTAAGCCAATGAGGTAGCAAAAGAATATTTTATTAATGACATAAATCATAGAAACAACAGTTTATTATTCATGACCTCATATTAACATGATTTTACAAGTGGCTTTGATTCTATTTTCCTGTTCAAATTACTACCTATTTGTAAATGTTGATAAGCTCACCCAAATGAGTGAATACAACAATACTATCTGTATCCTAAATCCTACAAAAAAAGTCAATGAGTCACTCTTTAAGGCAAGCTATGAAAAACCCTATTCAGTTGCAAGAATTGCAATGGAATATCATTAAAATGGCGACAATGCAATTTTTGGGAACCAAAAAAATATGTAGTTAGTCATACTCACAGAAGTAATATTCGAGATTCTTGATATCCAAAGTTTGACATCCAACTTTTTGATAAATGGATGAATTTCCCTGCCTATGAAGAAGTCATACAATGTATATTCAGTGTTTCCATACGGATTCAACTCTTCCTTATTCAAATCACCACTTTTTACATACAAAACAATGCTTAGTACTACAGCAAAAATATATGATATGGTTGTAAGTCTCAAGTACTCATTCAATAAATTCTCTTTTTCAATCATTTGAAGGAAATCCAACAAGAAGAGAGTGTTGACAGTCACTATGCTGGCGAAAAATGCATTGAAACTGTGCCTCGAGCCTGACTCATCCATGCGGTCAGATCTGGTACCAAATATTGGTACTATAGCAAAGATGGCTTGTAGGACGTATTGCACCAGAATAAAGCTAGACGCTTGTAAACTAAAGAAAATTTGCAAAGACTTATAGGCAGACAGATCTAAAAGTGATTTGGGAGAACAAGAGTTTCTACAAGAGATTAGTATAGAGAACACTGTTAAGGGTATCAGAAGTATTAAGCTCAGAGATCCAACTCTTCCACCAAACTCCCATTTGCTTGCAACTTGAGTCAAGCTATTGATACTGTTTCGAAGGGGGGTTGCCAACTTTCTAGTTGCAGACTTAGACTTCACCCGATGGTATTCTTCTTCAGAATTTTCCTCATCTGAGTATGTTCCTAATGATTTACTGACAGATTTGCTAATTGATTTGCTTTGACTTAGAGATTTGCTGACACTCCGTCTGATGTCTGGGACATTGTCAACAAACTCTCGCAACCTACTAGACCTGCGAGGCGCGACCTCCTCGACAGATCTCCTGTTTCTCAGACCGTACATACCGTCGCCGGATTCTAAGCCATTTACTTGGTCAAGAGAAAATTCACTTTCGGTAATACTAGAAGTCAGATCTTTGAGGGAGTATTCTAAGCGTTTAGATCGAGTTCGGCGGTAAACTTCGATCTTAGAAGATAAATCTTCAAGTTTGACCGCAACCGCCAGTTCAGAATCAATGGGGGGTCGCTTAGCCGGCGATTTCGGTACATTGGGAACCTCTGGTTGTGTCGTTTCCTTAGTAGTTCGTGAAGGTGACTTGCGTGCGGGAAACTTCGACGCTGGTTTTCTACTGGGCGATTTCCGTGCGGGAGATTTACGGCCAGACGAACGCGCGGGTGGCGGAGTTTTCCCGGACGGCGGCGGCGAACTTTTCCGCGTTCTGGCGGGAGAACGCGTCGGCGATACACCTTTACGTGTTCTCGAAGGACTCACATCTATAACGCTAGTTCTTATCCGACCGCTTCTAGTAGACATTCTGTAATAAATTACCACAACGTTTTAATTGCTAGTTTCTTTTTTTGTTGAGTCTAAAATTATCACAAAACCACACACGATGATATTTACTTGTCACAATCTTGTAGTATTCATCTATTCACAACCCGCAAATAATAGTTCTTTTTTTCACAGCACTCTAAAGTACACTAATATTTTTAAATAAAATCACAAAAGCGAAACGAAAAGTACGCAACATAAACACGATGAATGAACGCAACGCAAAACTGTAGGAGAGGAGAGAGAGGACGCCAACGAACGGCGACGCTAGAATGAATTTAAAATCGCCGTCTGTGATTGGCTAAAAAAAGTTGTTACTATAGTCTTTTATGCGACATATTGCTTTTTTCAATGGGAAAGACAGAGACAAAGACATTGTTTGCTATGTTGGCCAACCTAACTTTCATAATAGTTAAAACCGTTGTTTTCCGATTTCACAACATGCATGGACAGAACAGAATACTATTCGATTTTTTGACATCAACAGCTTTAGTCGAGTTTCGCAGTTCAAGAGCATAACCTCGTAACTTATGCTACAACTTGTACACAGCAGTTAAAATTAACCGGTTGAATGGCGTAATTACCGAAACAATGGAAAAGCCATTGTGTCTTACGTGGATCCACGTTTCGGGCACTGGGGTTAGATGTGATCCACCGAAGATTATTTTCGCCACCAGGCAGCAAGCAGTGATTGTTCTGACATTAGGGCTGATATTATTGACACTTGACGCGATCCATATAATGTTGTGTGTAAAACCCCTTCTACCCAGTCGGGTGGTTGTTCCGACCAAGGTGCCCTTGGTTGGTCACCCACCTTTTACGCGATACTTTTTGGTTAGTGCCAGCCCCGACCAAGACCACCTTGGTCGGAACAACCAGCCGACTGTGTAGAAGTGATATTAAACTGCGTTCACAGTTTAGGCTTAGCACGCATTGCTGTTTTTATTCGTGCGAATTTTTGTCCACGTGCTGAATCTTATCTAATACACACTGCTGATAAAATACCGCGCCATTATTTTCTCTTTATACTTTATAGTACTCAAAATATTCGCGCGCATTGAATCCTTGCCGCGGTGCGGTGGATTCTATGACAGAAGGCACAGATTTGTTTCGGTTTTTTTACCACAAGTGCGTGTAGCTTCATACAATTCCGTTCGTCACAGAATTTGCGGTTTTATCGGCACGGCTAAAAACTTAGCAAAGTTTTGCAAAGAGGTTTAGAAACATCATTTCCGATGCGCAACGCACGGATCGGTGCTGCTTTTGTATGAGATTTAATAAGTACTGCGCTGCCATTATAGCCAACTTCAGGGTGGCAAAGAAGTTTGGCGAGGACTAAACGTGACGGGAACTTTAGGCAAAAAAATAACAATAAAATTCATTCCTTTTACAGAATCTCATTTCGCATGAATAAAACAGGTTCATAATTAAAAAATGTGCTTTTATTTAATCGATTATACCTTAGACTATTGCCTTATCTTTATTCATGTTACTATTGTCATCGATTTAATATGGCCAAGAAACACTGACTGACTATGAATTTCTCCTACTTTAGTTTCATGCATCGGGAAGCTTCAGCGGACTTATTAATTAAGTATTAAAACCGAGATTGTTTGCGCTTTCGTTGTTGTATCGCTTTGCACATAATGTCAGCTTGCGTTAGCGGCATCAAATTCGTACGGTTTCGCAAATTCATCGAAGCTAATGCCCGGTTCAGACTTGCGCTATTCAGGGACGAGAGAGCTATGTTAGAGCTAGATCTTATATGTAAATATTCATGCCTTCGACGTTTTTGATATTTTTTCTTTAATAATAAAGCTAGTAGACGAGCCACCACATCTGGATCCATACCATTACCTAGTTAATAGCAATAGGTATTAAAATTATAATTTATTATACGATGATTCTCTTTTTGAAAAGCGGTAAAGCTTTTTTTACATTTATCTCCACTACTAGGGCTCAAAAACTTAAGTAAGCGGTGAGACATTGATCAAATTTTGCTGAATCTACTTCTGATTCATGTCGCTCAACAGGGATACCGGTCTTTGATACAATATATTTTGTGTAATTCGATGTTATCACATCACCCCGTTTGGTTGTTTTTATGGACATAGCGTGCTAAAACAAAATAATTAGAACTTAATCAATTTTACCAGAATTGCTGATGAGAATATGAGATGAGTTGATCTTCAGATCTTCTCACTTCTTAAGTGTTAACAGGTACTTCCACAAGCAAGATGCTTGGTAATAGCTGTTACCTGAACGACCCTACAAATGAACGAATTTGAACCCTCCGCTTGTAACATTAAGGATTATTTATTTAGTATAAGTTTAGACTTATTTTCTTTGCCCTTTGCCCAGCAGTGGGACAATAAAGGTTGAATAAAAATGAGTTTGTCAGACTAGCGCTACTCGATGAACAAATACAATAATAATACAGATACGCAAATTTGATCTTTAAAACATAACGCGTTAATTATAACTATTTTTAATATTTATAACTATTTGTTATGCAATTTTGATTTGTATGCTGTAAGATTTAAAATTTATCAGAGTACCTATTGTAATAGAATTAGTGTCATTGCTACTAATAGCTTATTTTAACGATTATATTCAAGTACATCTGGACTCGTGGTTCGTTTATAAGACTAAGGACTGAGGCGAACAAGTTGCGATTTCCAATCTCGCGTCGAGAATATTATTGTTTTGCTTTCAATTTAGAATCTATTCAATAATAAGTAGGTATTTCTTACATTATTGTAAAGAATTGTTGAAGTTGAAGAATGTTTAGACGGACACATTCTACAAATATAAAATTTCTAAATTGGTAATATTTTCGCCTAACTTGTATTAAGAGGGTAATTTAAAGACGAATATGCGTACTCACTATAAAAATGGTAGTCAAATGTTACTAACCGAACCGTGACAATAAAACTAAAGCCAGTCTAAATTCCATCTTCTTCCATTTTTATTATTTTACGTTATCATAATCATTATTGTTTTTCATTTGTGTTGTTGTATTTAAATAGTGTATTTAAATTAACAATTCTAATGTAATATAAATATATTTTTATTTATTAAAATATATTAATATATATACAATTGAATAGTATAAAAAACACAACTTTTCACAAAAAAAAACCGACTTCAAAAGCAAAACATTAAAAAGTGCAAAATAACTTTCGATTCGGAACTTCTGAAGTCGGCTTATTTTTTGTGAAAAAGTTTTTATTTCTCTCTTTTTAGTTTAAGTAGCCCATCACAAAAAAGAGCAATTTCTATAGTACGGTACCTAAAGGATTCGCAAAATACTCTTAATAACTCAATTTACACATTCATGCTGTTTGTCGCTAAGGAGTTCGTTCTATAGCTTGAAAATGCTAGACCGATTTTGATGAAACTTGCACTATTCCCTAAGTTGAGAGATACTCAATCCAACGCAGAAAGAATGATCACGATCCGATAAGTAGCTTCGGAGAAATGCTTGTACAAACATACATAAATACAAACATACACTTATGAAATATGGCACACGTGTTTAGAAGCCCCCATAGAATAACATATGTGAATATTGTGCAGTTCCGTGTCGAATTGATTACCTCCTTCTTTATTTGGAGGAGGTAAAAAACATATCAAATAGTATTTTAAATTAAAAAAATAATAATAATATTGTAAACATAAAGCAACAAGAAGTGGAAGGCTAGTTTTGAACTCGCAACCATGTCGACACAGGTTCACTGATGCAACCAATGGACCAAATCGACTTAAAAATATTGTTAAAATTAACAAGTCGATCATGGTGACAAAACAGTGGTATGTATCAAATTTGCATACTGTATTCTATAATATTTGTTTACCTTGAACAAGTCGTTCTACTTCGATAAGCTCATGCGTATCGAATAACACTTATCTACTGCTAATTGAAGGAGGTTTAAAATCTTGTAACTTTTAGTGGGTCGACTAACGGCAGGGTGGTTCGGGTAACAGCTATTACCAACTGTACCTTCAAATACTTCCACAACTCAGATGCTTGTTCTCCATTAACGTGTACTTTACCAAATATGTCGAATTTAACTTCATTTTCCGCCGCATGTGAAGCTATTTCTTCCGGAGAGGCAGGTTCATCTCCAAACTGATCGCATGGGAAAGCCAATATTCGCAATCCTTAAAAAAATATACAGTGCAGTCATCCCAATTTTATTATGATCATAAGATCTAGAAAATTTTGCATCAAATCTCCATTGTTAAAATAAAGTCTATACTTCAGATAGCTTGATCTCTGCGACAGCTGTCAGTATCAATACAGTACAAAGACCTTATACTTCTTACTACTAGACTGTGCACTATGGCGCAAAAACCGGTGAGAAAAACGCGTGAGAGGGCTCCCGTTGGTAGTGTGTCTCTGTCTAATGAGGTGACCATGACCAAACAGAACACGGGACAAATTGATTTTAAAAACGATAGTGTAAGTATCCCGACATATTTATGCTACCTTAATACGCTATCTAAACCTACCTAATTTATTGTAAATAAAAAAAATAGTATGTATATTTTTTGGAATCTACAACATTTATCGTATGATGTCAGGCGTAAATAATTTCACCATCCCATGTTTTCCCGTGGGTGTCGTAAGAGGCGAGTATGGGAAAACCAAAGAATGAGCAGCAACGTTCTCTGTGCATTTGTAATAACCATACTGCGATCGCCAACCCGCCTCCAAAGCACTTCCCATGAATAGCACAAATAAAACACAGTATAATATAGTGCCCGGCAGCCTGCCTACCCTCGACTACGGTAGCGGTCGAGTTTACGGCATGGCAAGGGGTGCTAAGAATCCCGGACGAGATCCGGCTACCCCAACAAATACCGACGACTGGACCCGGCAACGTACAACACGCGCACACTTCGGTCCGAGGAAAAGATCACCAAACTCGAAGAGGAATTGAGCAGTTTATGATGGAGTATTATAGGGTTATCTGAAGTTCGAAGAGAGGGGGAGGACTCGATAATCCTCAAATCCCAAGTCTCCTCAAGTCTCGTTTTACAAGACCCATCGTATAGATAGGAACAAAAAGCTCTCTGATCCTACTCTCAAGCTCATGAAGGAGAGGCGTGAGATGATCCTGCAGTCTACAGACGATGCTTTGAAATACCGACAGCTAAATATACCTTTAAGGATCTCAATGATTTCACATATTGTCCAGTTGCGTCGACAGTTGCGAAACAAAACTACGCCAATTTTATTCCTCTAGGAATCAATTTGCAAATAACCGCTGAATTTCACTCGAACAAAGCCTGCCAAAAACTCCGCAAACCACCATCTTACATTTAGTATTACCAGGCCCAAATATTTAAAAGTACTAGTCTAACTAAGTATTAATTAATTATTTTTTAAATACAACGAATTGATTAATTATAGGAACTGAAGAAATATTTAAATACGTTTCAAGTCTATGAATCGTTTGTTTGGGTATAAAATAAAAACATTTTTTTTTTAATTTTCTACCATTTCTACCAAACCCAATGATTATTTGAGCTTGCAAGAAGTCAGACAAGGACACACTACCAGCGGAAACCCTCTCGCCAGGACCGCTTTTGATTAGCTACCGCTTATAAGGAAATAGCTAACCTAGGTGGATGATGATAGATTTCATTTTAGCGAAACAAAAATTTTTGGTACATAGTCTAGTAGTAAGAAATACGTATAAGGTCTTTGTATGTCGCAGAGATCAAGCTATCATACGAAGTATAGTGGCTCAGTAGCCAAAGAAGAAAAAAAAAAAGAAAAAAAAAGTATAGTAGGCTTTACGGTGGTATAGTTCTCGAGAAAACTTCTTGGCCGCCCTGAAGTTGGCTACTATAGCTGCGCAGTAGTAAATCTCATACAAAAATAGCGCCGCGCCGTGCCTTGAGTATAGGAAAGTCAACTCCAGGAAGACCAAAAAGTTTGACGAGCAATTTAAAAGATAATAGTGTACTATGATGACTGTCTATTCATAACAGTGGGGCTATACGTAGGATAAAGAAAGTTCTAGATACTACGCGGCCTCGACCACGACCAGCGGCCGCATAATCGAATGCACATCACGCACCCTCAAACCCGCTTAGTCCACAAAGTTAAGCCAAGAGACGGCATTAAAATGGCCGCATCGATCAACTGGTCGCACAACTTTGTGTACCCTGGTCGAAGCTAGATCGTCGTCGTGGCCGCGCAGTGAGATAGATCCCTTACTGTCTCCATGTTTGTCCATTACTTCGTTGAAATATTTGTAATTATTTCGAGTTAATTGCGACTTGATGTTAATGTTCACAACTACGCAAATAAAACCCTTGTAGATGTCTAATTTTACAAGTTCACCCTTTAGGTTGCGCACAGTGAATTCATGCATGGATTGAGCTTTCGTACAGTCAGGATTATTTATTCTTTCCATGATGATGATGATGATGTAAGGTTTATAGGATAATTTTCAAGTCATGTTTTATTTACATGATTTTTTTAAATTAATTTTGTTATACATAAATGTTTGTTTTCTAAATATATTTTTAGTGACAATTATTTCGTTGACATGTAGCCACAGACTACTTATTGATAGTACGTATGTAGCTTTTTACACATTGTTAAGACCACGTTCAGACCAAGGCGGATGGCATGGAAGTCTTGTCAGACAGTACACTGAAGCTCGGTAAACCTAATGTACACCCGAAAATGCCCGAAATAAAATGTCAAATGACCCCACTCCCGTCTACCCGCGCGGCGCCCAGCGTTCACCTCGTGAGCCCAGTAGCGAGAGTCGAATGTCAGGGTTTTTGTGTATGACACTTTATTTTAGGTTATTTATTATTGTTCCGTACCCCATTACTGAGTCTTCGGTCCGTCTATCTGACTGTCTGTCGGTCTGTCTATCTGTCTGTCTGTCATCAGGTTTTACTCATGATCTGTGATAGCTAGACAGTTTTTCATTTCTGTTGCCGCTATAACAATAAATACTAAAAATAGAATAGAATAGGTATTTAAGTTGGGCTCCCATACAACAAACGTGTTTTCTTTTACCGATACTTGCGATAATGGTACGGAACCCTTCGTGCGCGAGTCCGACTCGCACTTGGCCGGTTTTTAGATAAGACCATGATCACGTAGATATGACGAACGATCGAAGAAGACGTGATCCTAAACAACCTCATAATGGCCATCCATATCTATGATACAACTGATTGGAAGAAAGAAACGGGGCAGAAAGGGTACCTACTAACTAATAACTAGGTAGGTACCCACTGGCTACAGAATAATCAACATCATCATCATTTCAGCCGAAAGACGTCCACTTCTGAACATAGGCCTCCCCCAACAGACGCCACATCGGCCGGTCCAGTGCGTCACGCATCGACCGTATTTCCACCACCTTAACCAAGCTGTGAACCCACCTAGTATAAGGCCTTCCAACGCGGTGTCTTCCGGTACAGTATATTAATCAAGTAAGTTCTGCTATTCACCACCAAGATCTAGCAGTAGGTACTACCATGGTACTACCACAGATATAAATCTAACGGTACAACTATATTATTATACTAGCTGTGCCCGCGGCGGCGCGGCTTCGCTCCCGTCAACTGCCTATCCTACCCTACTTACCTACCCAACTTACATACCTACCAAACTTACCTATCTGCACAGAATATTATTTATTCTAGGGAGAAGGAAATCGACATCATACAAAAAAGTAAAGACAGTTTTGCTGCGCGCCATCTACGAGTAGTATTACTCCAGAACACTACACCGAAACGAAAATTAAAAAAAATACCTATCCATAGCTGGGATTGAACCCGGAAGCTTGAGCGTAGTAGACCACCGTGCTTATAATTAGTCTATTCAGACGTGCAGTAACGATGGCAATATTACGAACCACATAATGTTGTTTATTGTCATCACTCACATCACTGACATTAGTAGTATGTTATAGTCTTAAAACCTCATAAAACGTATTTGTTTTTTCTCGTTTATTAGGTCCCGACTTATTATTTTTACTCTAGTCACACCTGAAATAGGCCTTGAAGGGAACCACACTTACGTGGCGTGGCGTGGCGCGGGATCCACCAATCAAACGACTCTGTTTCAGCCTACGTCATAACGCAACGTGTTTTGTAGCCAATCAACTGCGTCGGAAGGCGCCACGACACGCCACGCCACGTAAGTGTGGTTCCGTCTTCGTTGATTCGACGCATAGAGTTGACACCCCCTGCCCAAGTGATTACCCTATTATAATTGACTTGTTACCTACTCTACATACCTACCAATTTTTTCTAGTGTCATTACTTCTTGAATACTTTAAATTCATCTAACTGTTGATAGAGTGAACCGATTGCGATGGAACAAAAAATAAATAATCCTCAAGTTAGGTACGCATATTTTTTATTTATAAAAGATAACATCATTTATTTCGTACATTTTACGTGATGCGTGCAAAAATAAACAGACAAAAATTTCGAAATTATGGAAATGGTTTCTGTAGGTTATCCTTTAACACCCTGGCTAGTCTTTTTTTAATATTTTCGATGTACAAAAACGACTTTTCTGCAGATTTATTATATGTATTGACAGGTTTAAAAAAAAAATCGCGTAACCGTTTTTTCATAACATTTATCACCAGTACTTCTCGAGGGACTTGACCAAGTCCACTGGGTCAACATTCGGTCCATAGCGCTCAACAGGCACCCCATCTTTGTCAATGATGAATTTTGTGAAGTTCCATTTCACAAAACTGGCCAGGGTGCCGCCCTGCTTGTACTGTGAAAGAAAATAAAAATAATGTAGGTGCCCACCTATCAAATTGTAGCATGTGTACGGTTCTCGCTAAAACCTCTTGCTCGCCCTGAAGTTGGTTACAATGGCTACGCAGTAGTAAATCTCATACAAAAACAGCACCGATCCGTGCCTTGCGCATCGGAAAGCCAACTACCTTTTTGGTATAGGGGAACCTACAAAAGGAGCCTGGACTTGTGACCTGTGTGAGATTTTTACCTCTCTAAAACTACCCCAGCCGTATTGCGTAAGTGCGCAAAGAGTTCAAACTCTACCCAACCGACCAAATCGACCAATCACATGCGAAATGAATGACGCGATGTGGATTTCCGTTTTGTGTGATTGACCGATTTGGTCGGTTGGATAGTTTAAACTCTTTGCGCACTTACGCAATACGGCTGCCGGTGATAACCATACACAAGGGGCTTTTTGACTAGGGCATGCAATATCGCAAGATTTTCAATTCCGGAACTGAGTTCCAATACTGGAGATCTGATTCCGGAATTCCGGAACTGGTAACTTTTAAATTTTCTTTGAAATCAAACAAGATTTATAATTATTTCAGTCTTTTAATATTTTTTAGTGAAAAAACATATTTGGTCATCTTTCTCCATTATTTCTCTAATTAAACATTTTAAACCGTAAAATCAACAAGGTTTATCTTCTTGTCGCTGGCACGAAAGTCTTTCAAAGTTTGGCCCAAAACTTAGACTCCTCCACGACATCATATGTGACACCACATAGATCGCTCTGGTTGCACGTTTTGGGCACAGAGGACAGGACAGGAGTTGGAGCATGGTTTGCGACTCAGCACCACATGCACACCCTGTCGCTGTTCCGACGAGGTACTGAGGCGGTTCAGGGACTTCTATGTAGACCATGGAAGGTTAGATCCTGCGGGCAGATGCTCGCTTAGAGTTAAATAATGTGTTGGTGGGGGAAAAGTATTCTGCCACAGTCTGCAGCGGGCGTCGGCCGGATCTCCTGACAGGGGAATCATCGTTTTCAGCCGCTGCGTCGGTAGTTCTGCACCGAATAGTGGGTGTCTGGAGTCAGGCTCCTGCTTTTGTTTCTCGACTGCACTCGCAATTACCCTTCGGACGTGTGGAGGCGCTATCCCGGCTGTGGGGTATAGTCCGCTGACCGCGGTTGGTTTGCGGCAGCTGGTAACTGTACAGCATGTGTCGTAAAGAGCAACATCTACTATTCCTTGGCGTGGGCGGAATGGTGTCACACTGGACACGCATATTCGACAGCCGAGAAGAAGAGTGCTAGGCCAGTTGTCCGGAGATAGTGAGGTGAGCCCCCCCCCCCCCAGTTGGTTGATGTTAGGCGTCTGAATAATTTGTTGCGGGACCCGATTTATCACACAATATAATTAAATATGAATAAAAAACGCACGATATTTGAATCTTAGTATGTATCATGTCATACACGGGATCGTCTGGCACCCATATGCTGGTCTGGTCCCTGGACAGCCACGGCGGGTTCGCGGTGAGTGCTACCGCGTGGCCGTGTTCCCGCCATAAGCGGCAAAGGAGGACACCGCGGAGTTTTAGTGGGTTGGAGTTCCACATAACTGTGCTATCTCCCCGTGGTAGCGCAGTACGCATGAGCATTTCTGCACGCTAAAAAAAAAAGTATTTATCACTTCTCACGTTTCATACCACATAGTCTCTTTCAAACAAAAGAAGAATTTTCCAAATCGGTCCAGGCATCTTTGAGTAATCGGTGTACATACATTAAAAAAATACCAATCGAATTGAGAACCTCCTCCTTTTAGGGAAGTCGCTTAAAAATTATGAATATCGGAATTCCGGTATTACTCCTCTCAATTCCGGAATTGAAATATCAGAAAAATTCGTGACCTCTTAAAATATCACCAAGGAACGCCTAATCTCTAAGTAGTCTGTGCCTAGAGAGACCGAAAAAGCGACTCTGCTGAGCCACGCTCAGCACTTGGATTAGAATGTACCTAGGTACATACAACGCAATGGTTTACACGCTGATTCTATCTTTGGAGGGTACTTAATCTATTATCTATCTATGCAAAAGCAGATCAAATTAATTCTTCTAACATAGGTAGTAACTTAATTGCAGAAACTTACTTTCAGGAACTTCCACAAAGGACTAGCATTTTTCCCGTTAACGTTAATCTTCTCAAAGAGATCAAACTTCACTCTCCGATCTGCTAGAGAGCAGGCAATCTCCTCAGAGTTGCCTGGTTCCTGACCAGCGAACTGGTTGCAGGGGAATGCTAGAATACGCAAACCTAAAAATTTGTAGAGTAGGTATGACTGTTAATCGGTAGATTACCTACATGCGAGTAGTTTATGTAAATATAATACCTACTACTTTCAGAGATACTACGTTCCGTATGGTGTCGGACGTTAAGAATCTCACCATCCCATATCTGCCCGTGATTGTCGTAAGAGGCGATTAAGGGACACAACAGAGTATGGGCAGCAGCGTTCTCTGTGCACTTCATAACAAACTGCGATCGCCAACACGCCTGCCAAGCGTGGCGATTTTGGCAAAACCCCCCAACCCGATGAATAGCCCAACCATGAAATGGCCCCTAGTGCCCGGCAGCCCGTCTACCCTCGACTCTGGTAGCGGTCGAGGCGATGGCATGGCGAGGGGTGCGAAAAATCCCCGGAGTGGACCTGGCTGCCCTAATAAAAACCGATGACTGTACCTGGCCACATACAACACGCGAACACTCCGGACCGACAAGAAGATAGCCGAACTCAAGGAAGAGTTGAGCGGGTTACGATGGAGTATTATAGGATTATCCGAAGAGAGGGGGAGAACTCGATAATCCTTGAATCCGGTAACCCTGCTCTACTTCCGAGAGGGCGACTGGCAGTCCCAGGGTGGTGTCGGTTTTATCGTCCACAGGTCCTTTGTGACCAACGTAGTGAGGGTAGAGAGTGTGTCAACCAGGGTGGCGTACCTTACATTCAGAATATCCTCAAGGTATTCGCTGAAGGTCATACAGGTTTACGCCCCGACCTCGGCACACCCCAACGACGACGTAGAGACTATGTATGAGGACATTTCCAGAGCCATGCATGATTATAAAACTCACTTCACCGTGGTCATAGGGGACTTCAAAGCGCAACTGGGTAAACGAGACGATAATGAACTGCGAGTTGGGCAATTTGGATTTGGACGACGGAACCACCGGGGTCACCTACTGGCCAGTTTTATGGAGAAGGAGGGCCTTTATATGATGAACTCCTTCTTCAGAAAGCGTGAGCACAGGAAATGGAGCTGGCAGAGCCCCGATGGTGTAACGAAAAATGAGATAGACTTCATCATCGACGAAGAAGCAAATGTTCAATGATGTATCTGTGATCAACGCGGTAAAAACCATAAGTGATCACAGTATTAAATTAAGAGGCAAATTGAACTTAAATATTAAGCTAGAAAGATCTCGACTGATGAAGTCTACGCTCCGTCCAGCACAGATTCAGATTCAAAACTCCAAATCGTTTCGAGTGCCTAGGGAGCTCCGTGGACGAATAAAACAATGGGTTCGTGGAAAAATGTCCATACGGTCGGAATTCCTCAAGACCCTTCGTGCAAATAATAACATGAAACTATCGAACTCTCAAGCTCATGAAGGAGAGGCTTGAAATTATCATGCAGTCTTCAGACGATGCGTGGAACTATCGGTGGTTCAATAGACAGATCTCGAAGTCCTCGAAAAGCGACCTCCGCCGCTTTAATGCTGAGCGTATTAATGACGCGATTGAGCGGAATAAAGGCTCCAAGGTAATTAAATAAGGCAACGCAAAGAACTTGACCGCTATCAAATCGACGAATCACATGCGAGATGATTGACGCGATGTGGATTTCCGTCTGTGTGTTTGGTCGATTGGATAGCGGTCAAACTCTTTGCGTTTCCGTATTCACTTACGCAATACGGCCGCCGAACAAGCCATTTTCCGAAAAGGCTTTAGCACCGTAGACCACATACATACGCTACGGCAGGTTCTACAGAATACCGAAGAGTATAACCTACCTCCTTATTTAGCGTTTGTGGACTACGAGAAAGCCTTCGCTTCGATCGAGACTTTGGCTGTACTGCACTCTCTCCAACGGTGCCAAATCGACTATCGGTACATCGAGGTGCTGAAGTGTGTGTATAAAAACGCCACCGTGTCAGTCCGACTTCAGGATCAGACTTCGGAACCTATCCTTCTGCAGCGAGGTGTAAGACAGGGAGACGTCATATCTCCGAAACCGTTCTCTGCTGCACTGGAGGATGTATTCAAGATTCTGGACTGGAGACGGCTAGGCACCAACGTCAATGGCGAGTACATCAGCCACCTTCGGTTTACCGACGATATAGTGGTCATGGCTGAGACCATGGAGGACCTCAGTACAATGCTCGATGACCTCAGTAGAGCTTCCGAAAGAGTGGGTCTAAAAATGAACATGGACAAAACCAAGGTGATATTGAATGCCCATGTTGCACCCACTCTTATCAAAGTCGGAGACTCTACACTCGAAGTTGTGGCCGATTATGTCCAACTGGGACAAACGGTCCAGTTAGGTAGGTCCAACTTCGAGAAAGAGGTCAACCGTCGAATCCAACTCGGCTGGGCAGCGTTCGGGAAGTTGCACTGTATCTTCTCGTACAACTTACCGCAGCGTCTCAAGACGAAAGTCTATGACCAGTGTGTGTTACCAGTGATTACTTACGGGACAGAGACGTGGTCGCTCACAATGGTCCTCATCAGAAAGCTTAAAGTCACCCAAAGGGCAATGGAGAGGGCTATGGTCGGAGTTTCGTGATCGAATCAGAAATGAAGACATCCGCAAGAGAACCAAGGTTACCGATTATAGCCTGATGAATAGCCAAACTTAAGTGCCAGTGGGCAGGGCACATTGCTCGCAGAATCGATGGCCGTTGGGGCCGAAAAGTTCTAGAGTGGCGACCGCGTACCGGCAGACGCAGCGTTGGAATGCCTCCTTTTAGGTGGAGCGACAACCAAGGCCGCGGGCGTCCGGTGGATGCGAAACGCACAGAACCTATCTGCCTTCCTATCTGTATGGCGACGCTTGAAGGGGGCCTATCTCCAACAGTGGACATCTTTCGGCTGAAATGATGATGATGACTCTTAGAGGAAATAATAAAATTATATTGCACAAGAATGCTTGCTCATGGTCTGCAGTTCGGCTTATATATCCCGCAAATAACAGTTCGTGGGCTAACGTTGTTAATGCATACAAACCCCTCCCCTTACCGTAAATGCATGTAGTTTTTTTTTAAAATACATTCACACAATTCTTTAAATACAGGCCTAGATATCATCTAATTTAATTTTGGCACATAAGAACCGTGATAAAAATGTACCGACGGATTTTTTGAGTTTAGAAATAAATACACATCATATCTCACTACATACACTCCCTGCCCTCTTGTGATATTTCGTGATTTTTGCCGAACCCCTACATCCCTTTCTAGCCTAAAGTGTATAATGGGCGGCGAACTGGAAAATCTAGACAGCTTTTATTTCAAAGTAGTCAAAAACTTGCGATAATTACCTACCTTTCTCCTCAGCATATTTTTCGTACATTTCGTTCAATTGCTGGTAATTTTTTGCAGTAAGACCGCACTGTGAAGCCACATTCACAATGATGCAAACATGACCCTTATACACATCCAGTTTCACATCTTCACCCTTTAAGTTCTTTACCGTGAATTCATGTATAGATGTCGCAGATTTGTAATTATCATTGGAACCTGGATATTTGGTGGCCCCTTGGACCGAAGACCGCCCCCCCATTAATCCAACGTTGTCTTAATTTTGTAAGATCTAAAAAAAAGACATCAGAGATCTAAATAAAATTCATGAATGTTTTTGACTTGGCTTCAGTCATTAACTTAACATAAACATGCCAGTCATTCCGATTAGGATTAGGCAGAAGTAGGTACACCTTTAGTACGCCCACATTTCGCCAGCAAGACTGCCTGAACCGGGCATTGAGATAATATGTACTACGTACATTATTACCTCAATGGAACCGGGTAACGAACCCAGAATCTCAAGTTCCGCGTAGCGCTTGCGGTCACTATACTAACCAACGTAATATGGACCGTTTGCTTTATCCATGATTATTATGATTTTAAGTCATGCATTAAATTGTCTGATTATTATAATCTCACGTTTCGGTTTTGTTCTGCCGGCACATGGCTATTGCATAATCTCGATTATTTCTTCAACTTGGTTTTGGAAGATTGTTTGTCTACAATATGCTCGCGATGGGCAGGAAGATGCCAGCGGGTCATGTAGGTACCAAGTGCATGTTGATGTTTCATAGGATTTTGATGATGATGATGACTAATTTGTCAATAATTTTAATGACATGTAACTTTTTAATCCGTTTAGAAATTGATGAACTGATAGCTGCTAACTTGCTAGAGAGTTTAGAAACATTCTGAAGTTGACTTTCCGATGCCAGGCACTACTGCGCAGCCATTGTAACCAACTTGGCTGCCAAGAAGTTTGGCGAGAACTAGTAGTGATGACAAGTAAGGTCGTAGTCACACAGTAGACATAAGAAAAGATTCGAAGCACCGAAGCAAGCTTCTCCACAATTCCATTATTATTTATTATCTTCTATGACTTCCTACAGGTTACAGGATCAATAAGATCGAAGCCTTCAGTGTTGTACCTAAAACTTAGATGTAGTGCTAAAAGGGCACTACAGCAGTCCTATCATTTTATTCAGAAGTTATTTCTGATTTTGAATCACAGTAATCTTTATTCTCGTCGTCAAAAGTAAAATAACTGTGAAAGTATTGTGAAATGAGATGACTGTACTGTAACTGCATATTACCCACATAATCGTTCCTATGAGACAACCGACACAACTAAAAAGGAGGTAAAAATAAAAGAAAAAAATATTCTTCAAAATTATAATGTCAATATATTATTATTATATCACAAAAGATAACAATAAATTCTTAAAAACTACGTAATATATCACACAGTGCGATTGCAGTTTTTTTTTTTAATTTTTACGAATTTATAAGCTACAGTAGATTTATCTTTCGACATGCCAATTTCCAAAACTAAAAAAAGTGCAGTTGTACTTATTCTGAGTGAAGATGCTTAATTGAAGTGATTTGAAATACCATAAACAATATTTATAAAACAATGTTAAATGCTCAGCTGCTACAGTACATTATGTACTGCTAAACCATCTATAGCCTGACTAAAATATCTAGATAGAAAAATAAAATGCGAAGTCGTTTTTCCAGAAAACTGATCACCAGTACTTCTCAAGGGACTTTACCAAGTCCAATGGATCAACATTGGGTCCATGACGCTCAACGGGCACGCCATCTTTGTTCACGATGAATTTGGTGAAGTTCCATTTGACGAAACTGCCTAGAGTGCCACCCTGCTTGTGCTGTAAAAATGAAAGAAATTTAAAATAGGTTTCATCGATCGGCGCAGTGAACGCGCAAGCGCTTTAATAGGTCGCGGGGTCGCACGACACATTTTGATTGCACCTTCGATACAGCTAGTTTCAAACCTAAAGGCGGCTTTGAAGTTTGTGTTTCGCTGCGCAGTACCATTAAACGGGGTGAATTGGAACAAAACTTTGATTAGGATCTTAACTGTGATACCTATACCACTTTGTTGGTTTCACACAAAGCAAAGTTTTTATATAATTATTTATTACATTGGAGTACCTACTAAAAAGCTGCCAACAATTTTAAAATAACTTGAAAATTCCCTTCAAATTTTTGCTCCAAGCTTCACCCCGTTTGAAGGTACCCTATACCTCAATCCCGCTATCACATGAATAAAAACTTCACTGAGAAGCGAGCCCCTTAACTCCGAGCCGCTAATAGCTTTGATTCTACTTGTATCCACCAGCTAATGAAATTAAAAGTTGTATTATAATATATTATTTATAACATACCAAATCATTAGCGGCCTTCTGTTCACATTCATACTGATAATGTTTCAATCTATCTGATAATAGATTTTAACGATCACAATGACAATTACTACGATGTTAAACATAGGTATAATAAAATATGACTAAAAATTCCCACAAGTATAAAGTCAACAGAAAATCTGTGAGAAGTACTGCCTTTATAAATCATTTCACATAATTACTAGCAAGGACCAGTCGAAGGCCTTTTCCATAGAACTATGAATAATAGATGTGTATCGTATCTGTTTCACCTTATCACAAATAGATTATCCAAGGCTATCCTTCAATACATCTGTTGTTGGCCACGTACATTATACGTACATACTAATTGTGATAAAAACTCATTAGTATTACTCAGTAATTTTTATTACTGACTTGCAAGTTTTTTTTTTGTTTCTGGAGGCTATGACACATAATTCTGTATTGTATTTGTTCAGATATGTACTTTGACTGTTATCAACAATCACGTCATTGGTTGTCTTGTTAACATTATTAAATAACATTTTATCAAGTTCTAGTAAAAAAATCCGGCCAAGTGCTACTCGGACTCGCGCACGAAGGGTTCCGTACTATTATCGCAAAAAATGGCAAAAAATCACGTTTGTTGTATCATCATCATCATCATCATCATCCGCCACCTGCCACCCAAAATACAAGCTTTCGCTTAGTTTGGGAGGCAGCATCAGTAACTATAGACCATTACATTTACCTGTCTCTAGATATAAGTCACCCTGTGAACTGTAAACCTTGCGACAATAAAGATTTTTATTATTATATTATTATTATTATCATCTTCCTGCCCTTGTCCCATGTTACTTGGGGTCGGCGCAACACGTTTTCTTCTTCCATACCATCCTGTCCCCGCTCCTTGTATAAAATATTTATTTTATTCTGTTTTTTGTATTAGTTTTTATAGCGGCAACAGAAATACATCATCTGTGAAACACGTTTCATGAAATACAGCCTGGAGACAGACAGACAGACAAACGGACCGCGGAGTCTTAGTAATAGGGTCCCGTTTTTACTCTTTGGGTACAGAACCCTAAAAATAAGATTCGATTTAGTTTTTCTCATGACAAAACTGAAGTGTGGAATGTTCTGCATTTTAAATATTATTTAAGTATGTTTGTTTTCTGGTTTTCTTAGATTTTCTGATATCACCAGGCTGAATCTGTGCATGCAGGGCAAAGGCCTCATATGTAGAAGACTCAAGCATTACTCATCAAGCTAGCTCAATGCGGTCTTGGGATAACAATTCCCGACATCCAGCAAAAGCTAGCATGGGATAGCTGCTAATAAGAAGGTATTTCATTTCAGAGGATAGTAAACAAACTGACAGCTCACCTAATGTTCAAATTCAAATAACATGCTAACTAAAACATAAACAAATTATTTTGAATTTTTAAATAAACATGAAGGACTTGAAATTCATATATTTCAACATTAAATAATGTACAGTTATTTTTCTTCTATGCTGTTCCACAGTTAAAATATGTGCATATAAATAAATATTAACTTCAGTGAATAGTTTTTAGAAAATGAATTAGAGATGAATTTTTTGAAAAATAAAAATTTACCACTTATTCAGATGCAATGATCCATCTCATTTACAAAGTAAATGTAAACATTTTAACTATAGGTCATCAACCTAACTCTTTGTGTAATGCAGGCTGATGTTATGTATGATAAACTTTCATCCATACCATCATCAAATCATCATAAATAATCTTATCAAAAAAGGGCATCCAGAAATATAGGTAGACCAGCTTAGCCCATGTGAAAGTCGAAAATTATCATCAGGGAACATAGTCCCAGGATAAAAAGTATCCTATGTGCTATTCCTGACTATAATCTATCTCTGTGCCAAATTTCATTCAGATCTGTCCAGCCGTTTGAGTGTCAAGAAGTAACAAAAAAATACAAACACTCACAAACTTTCACCATTAATATTAGTGTGATCAGACAACAGACTACTAATGCATGCAGTAGCTTGAGAGTAGGCCAATGTACAGCAGTAGCCTCTTACAGACTGTTAATATCACACAGGTCGAATGCACTCTAAAATATAAAATAATATGTACAGAACCTTTACCTTCAGGAACTTCCACAGAGGACTGGCATTGTCTCCGTTCACATCAATCTTCTCAAACAGATCAAACTTCACCTTCCTGTCCGCAGCAAAGCAGACAATCGACTCTGGGTCACCTGGCTCCTGGCCGGCGAACTGATTGCAGGGGAACGCGAGAATACGTAGACCTATAAATAGTTACAAATGCTGGTAATAATTTTTAGGTATGATCATGTTCTGTCTATATTACGAATCTCACCAAACTTTATGATTCCTCTGTACTTGAGGCATATCTTGCACATTAACTTATCAGCGAATATAGGTCGTGCGCGGGTGAACACAGGGACGCGCGGTCCCAGGTATCGACTCAGAGCGGCCAAAAGGTTGTCGAGAATTGTTGTTGATTTCTTATCAGAATAACCTACCTTTCTCCTCAGCATATTTCTCGTACAATTCATTCAATTGCTTGTAATTATTTGCAGTAAGACCGCACTGTGAAGCCACATTCACAATGATACAAACATGGCCTTTGTAGACATCGAGTTTCACATCTTCACCCTTTATGTTCTTCACTGTGAATTCGTGGATGGATGTCGCAGATTTGTAATCAGGATTTGCACTCATTTTTCTGGAAACCACAAGATTTAGAAGTAAAATTATGAAAATTCTGAGCCGACTCTCAATATTGTATTTTTTATTTTAAGATCAGTTACGAGTTTATGACAGATCAGTGATGTACAATGTCCACAAAACAAAACGAATTTAGCCGGTTTCAGGATGCATCACCGATTGCATAACACATTTGAACGAATGATTAATTTAATATTTTTATTGATGTTTTAACTTACACTGCACTTAATTGAGCTCGAGATAAACAAATAACGTTCCCGACTATAGGCGCCACAAGCTTAGAAATCGCTCTAAAACCGATTGTCATGATTGCTACAAAAAGTTCCTATTTAAATATGTCTCACGTTCATAAACTTCATATATTTATTTCCAATGATGCAATCGGACAAGCTATTGCATAACACTTGGTAAAAATGAACTTTAATATAGTAAGAACTTTTTGTCTTTAAATATTTGTTACAAGTACCCTGTAAATCATTGTTTTATTTTGGTTTTTACAAATATTTAACAAATATCGGGTACACTAACTCTGTTCATTAAAGTTTTTGAACGCTCAAACGCTGCCGTTTATGTCAAATATGTCAATTGCTATGCGTTCGAAAACCTAGTTACAAATATTCCTCCAATCAAGATAAATTTTCACATCAATTTTGCAGAAATGCTTCTGATTCGTGGGACTTCATTTTATAATCAAGTTTAGCAAATTCAGACGCTTGGTATTGCCTTCTTCTTCATTTTATCTATTATCTTGTTTTCGGATTGTTTCTGCCACAGAGAATAGAATACAATTGTCAAACGCAAACACTCACTGTCACAATTGTCAGTGTCACAGTCGCAGACACTTCTTCCGTCAATAATTTCTTGATCTTTCACAAATCATAAAAAGTGCAGTGTGCGTGGATACAAGCTACAAAATAACCAGCAAAATATATCTAGTCGAACAACGATGGCATTTTTGGTGTCAAATATACGTAGATGCGTTTGCCTGAAGAGCTTCAGCACCCCCAATCTTGTCCAAACCGCATCATACCATGCTAATGTAAGTACTTTTTAGCAATGTCAAGGATTATCGATTTTGCAAGTGAACTACGTAATTTCACGAAAAACCTTGACCGATGATAAAATATTAAGTAACATATTCAGTATTTAGTCGAAGTAATATTGATTTTCGATTTAAACTATGCTTTAGGACTTGGTGGCTCGAATCTAGAACAGTATGCATAATACTCGTTATCAATTTAATTTTAATTTGTTTACACATTAGCCTCGTTATGTGCACTACCAAAACTTAAAGTTATACTGCTCTTCTAGTCTACAATAGTTTTGTAATTATAGAATATATTCAAAATACCCAAATCATCAATAAATAAATAAATAATCATCGTAATATGTTAAAAAATTCAAAGCAATCACAATTACATTCCAACTATGCAAATACCTAGTAGCATAACTGGCAAATTGATAGGATTAATTATTAATTGGATAATAATTGGGATTGGACCTGAGTAAAGTTGGTCACATTACATCACAGAAACTGTTTATTAAATTTCCAGGTGATTGATCACTATGAGAACCCACGCAATGTTGGTTCCCTTGACAAGAAGGACAAAAACGTTGGCACAGGTCTCGTTGGTGCTCCTGCTTGCGGAGACGTAATGAAACTGCAGATCAGGGTTGATGATGATGGCAAGATCATTGATGCTAAGTTCAAGACTTTCGGATGTGGCTCTGCCATTGCATCCAGCTCATTGGCTACAGAATGGGTGAAGGGCAAGACGGTTGACGAAGCTTTGAAGCTCAAGAACACAGACATCGCTAAGGAGTTGTCACTGCCGCCAGTCAAGCTGCATTGCTCTAGTAAGTTGATTGATAACAATTCTTAGTATTTGCTTCACCAGCTCTGAATAAATTCATTCTTAATTGTCTGGCTTTTGCCCTGCAGTGGGAAAATATTGGTTAGTTACATGGATATTTAGAAGAATATTCAAAATAATTATCTATTCTATTTTTGAATTGTGTAATCAATGGAGTCTATATAGGGCTGTGATCGCAAGCCTTAAATATCACGATCAGCCTTATTGTTTTTTCAATTCAGCAAGGCAAAGGATTGCCGTCTATCTGATTGGTTGATTTTTCATACTCTTTGCCTTGCCAAATTCATTACGCAATAAGTCTGCTGGTTATTCCTAGATTATCAGCAGCAATCATGGCTTTCAACATAAGGGTTGTGCCCATGTGCACGTCATTGTATGATGCTCTTCAATGTTTATAGATATTTGATAAATTTTGACATTGTATTTTATTATCTTGACCTAACAAGTAGTACAGATAAGGACTCGTAAACATTTGCGTTTTTATATTTAAAAATTTTAATGGGTTGCCGCACTGCTATGCTAAGATAAAATATAATTTCTTATTTCTAGTGCTTGCTGAAGATGCCATCAAAGCAGCCCTGTCAGACTACAGGATTAAACAGCAATCAGGAGAAAAGGTTGAACAGAAGCAGTAAATAGTGAACTTGGAAGGCGTTGGGAACAGATCTGTGATTAATTAGGAAACGTAAGGAGGCAGGAGTAGTATCTATTACATTATAAGAAGTAATTGTAGGTACTGAGGAGAAAAAGGACATATATTCAATGTATTTCATTGTTACAATCTGCACTAAAAAAGTAAAAACCTTTGGAATTAGTAAGTGTTGTTTTTTCATAGATTTCTGGACATCTTGTATGCACAAAAATATTACTCCTTGATATTAACATTAGATATTTTAGTCAATGTCTTGAATAGTTGTAGTAATGTTATCAAAAATAGTTGTTAAATAAATCTGACTTATGAGTTATTTCTGTTGAATTATTTTTATCCCAATACCTATTCTGTATGGATTAATGGTCAAATCAAAATCTGAATGGTTGAGTTTTAGTTAGAGTTAATCTACATGATAGAAGATGGATTAACATTGCGTATAGAAGCAACCAGACCTACACACTCTTCTAACATTTGGGTTTTTCACGCTATTTTGAATGCATTCCAAACGAATGTCTTAGCGCAATGAAGAACTATTATGCAATAAGGATGTGTCCTGGGTAGAAAAATGATAATTCTATTTAGTTCGTCAGTGATATTGTCAAATAACATTGCATCCGTTTTTTTTGCTTTATAAAGATTCAATTGCCATAACATCGAAATGCGTAACTCGAGTTTATTAACATTAGGTATCAGTTAACATCACTTGATCTGGCCATCTCTGAAATAGTGATATCTTATCTAGTTCACATGGCAATGCTAAGTGCTGCTGAAGGTTTAACCTATTTAATGATGAATCACACCAACACCATAGTAATACAATATTTATTATGGCAGTTATTTTTGATAATATTTCCCTTCAGTTATAATAACATCAAACAGGAGCATTTTCTCAATCGTCTTTGTTGAGTCTGTTTGACTGGTCATTGATGAGTATTGCTGTATTTTATATTTCTATGATTGCTATAGATCGAGAAAGAAAGAAAGGAGGCTTTTACCCAGCTGCGGGATGATGCAAGCTAACAGTAGTAAAGTGAATGGTCGACATAAATATTCAACATTCAAATAATGCATAAAAAATAAAACATATCTACCGCCGCCGGACCACCAACGCCAATTGCTTCCATAATTGGTAGATAATTACTATTCAATTGGTACTAATTAGTATTCGAACAACAAAATTGGTACCTTAGTAGTTAACGAGAAAATCGACTTTGAAGGTGGTCGTCGCGCTCCCTTCAGCAGGACCACCATAGGCGCGGTAGTCACGGACATAAATAAAACACAATTATATCCTAAAAGTATGTATTCTAGCAAACAGTTTACAGTTAGTGAAGTTCTAATCAATTATAACAATGGAGTAGTATAATATAAACAGTCGTATACGATTAGATCGTAAGAGTTAGTTATGTCGTCACTATGCCTAGTTTTTGTAATGCCAGTTGCGCGGCGTCGGCCTTCGCTTGCTTCTTGTTAGCGCTGGCTACTGCTGGCTGGTATTCTGTACCTGCTACTTTTACCTGAGGAATAACATTTTGTTTTTAATATTTTTGAATAATCATTCATAGATAAACTTGCGCCTTATTCCCATGAGGGTGGGCTGAAACTACTCCTTTTGCTTCGTTTATGTCCATACATCAGGGGGTCTACTCCTGCCCGAAGTCCGTAGTTTTGGCCTTCGTTACGGGCGTTTCCTACTCCGTGTCACATACGGACGCATGTTTCGTTCGGGGCCCGAACTACTAATGAATGACAAAACAATTTGACAGCTGTACCTACTCAGCGATATGTTTTACCCGTCGGAAAAAAAATCATTACGGAGTAGGGTTCACTCCGATGTTCCGGAGTACTTTCGGATGGGCCCGTAACTTCGTTGACGGAGTAGGTCATAAATGCATGCTAACTGGTGTGAGTATTACATTCCAGAATTTTCTGAAAAACATCACCAATAGGGTTAATGTGTCCTATCTAGGGCGTCTCTTCCCAGCGTTTACACTCGCATCTATCTTGTGTAAGTCATTCATATATCATCTCAACATATGACCAAACTATTTAATACTCGTATTTAATTTTGGTCACTACATCTAAATTACAACATAGCTTAGTAAAATAATTACTAGGAATAATAGATAGAGTAATGATGGAATATTCTTGGACCTAAATCTAGTTTCAATATTGATTATTACCAACTGATATGATGAGTCATTGTTATTTTGGTTTTATTAAGAAACGAACCAACTCTAGAAAACTTGAAAGACATTAACTTGAAAACTTTCTCGTTTCATAATTGAAAAACAATATATCACGGATATTTCACGCGATGATTTCGATTATTTATTTACCTATTTCACCCGACGTTTCGGCCGTGTTGCTAAGACCGTGGTCCCGGGTAGACTGTCGATTGAAATAGGTAAATAAATAATCGAAATCATCGCGTTAAATTCCCGTGGTATATTGTTTTTCACCTTGAAAGACAGTCATGATGACAATGCATGCACATAAGACTATTGAGATCGTGAATGATTCATGATGACAATGTAGATATAATAACTAATTCCAAAGTCTCAATCACTTTTGGTCTATGACGTAAGTCACGTAGAAGTTAAGACCACTCAATATATTGATAACGCGAAAACGAACAGTAAGACATCAGCAAAAATGCAAATATAAATATCACAGAGCACGGAAGGCCGTGCTGGCAGAGACAAGAGACGCCATTGCTGATAATTAATATACGTGGCCCTACAATTGCTGTGGATACAAGTTTCAACTATACCAAATAGTCAGAATTGTGACTGACCGTCAACTTCTATAAGTAAATGGTGTCATTTACTGACCCGCTTGGTTTGTATGGAATGTTTGGCAATGCCGTTTCTAGCAATGGCTGCTGGCTTTCGGTGCACTGTGATCAATACTTTGGCCATCATCCAACGACGAAGTACTAAAAATGAATCCCTATTTCTTATGGTTACGCCATAACTTGAGAACGACTTTACGTTACGATTTAAATAAATCTTTTTTTTTGTTTTGTTCGCCGGAAACAAATAAAACATAAAAAAAAATAGGTAGGTGGGTAGGTCAGCTAGTACATACATAAAATGAAGCCCTATTTCTCTTGGTCCCGCCATAACTTGAGATATCATTCATCTACCTTTTTAAGTTTTTTAATTCTTTGTAGAAGTTTCATACGAAATGAAAAGTTTAAAAAATTGCGCAGAAAATTAGAAAACTTAACGACTATTTCAACTTTGCGCGTGGAATCCCTATTTCCCTTTGTCACGCTATACCTTGGAAAACGACTTCATCGATTTCATTTTAAGTTTTCTCATGTCATTTGTAGAAGGTTCTTACGGAAAGAAAAATTAAGAAAAATATAAACTATGTGTAGGTAGATAGGTAGGTATAGTTCTCGTCAAACTTCGTGACCACCCTGAAGTTGGCTACAATGGCTGGCTGGCTGCTAGTAAATCTCATACAAAAACAACACCGTTTCGGAATGCCAATGCGGAAAGCCAACTTCAGGGCGGTCCAGAAGTTTGGCGAGAGCTATAGGAAGGTAGAGTAGGCATTTGATGGGAGCGAAGCCAGGGGCACAGCTAGCAAACTTATAAAATAGAAAATCAATATAAAATATCAACGTACGCAGACCTTGAACAGAAAGTTCTTTTTGTGATCGGGGCCGCATTCGAAACATAGGTTGTATTCAGGCGGGCCTAGTTTCTGTTTGGAACAATATTCTCCCAGTAATGATACTGGGTGCTTGCCGCCGGCGACGAGGGGCGCTGGGCCGCGGATGCGACCCGGTCGTTGTACCTTTATCTGTAAAGAAATGCAAGTTTTGAAATAAGAAAATGTTTATTTTTTGCTTTGAGGCGGATTCGACTATTCTGCCAGTGTCACGTTGGGATGGCAAGACAAAGAGATAAGTTATATGGGTGTTATCAGACTGAGACATCTGATGCAAGACCGAGGTTCACATACAAATGTGAACCTCGGTCTTGCATCATAAAATAAATTGGGTAGGCCCAGCAAAATAATCAATATTGCATGACAAGCTGCACAAAAAGTTAGTGCTTGGTAAAGACAAGTGTGGTAAAATAAGCCCAAAATCTACAAACTCAGTTGATAGAATAGATCACAAAACATCAACTCATAGTTAACAAAAAAAAAAACAATAAAAAAGGAAAAGAATTTACTTACACCTCTACTGCGTCTACAGCTACTGACCTCTTCCTTGGCCTGTAGACCCCTGGTGTCCAGCTTGACCTCCAGGAGTAAGGGCTGGAGGGTCCCCGTGCCTTCCTTACCCAACCCTTGGCCGGGGGTCCAGCCCATTTTCTGGAGCAAGTGCATGCCCATACCGCCTTCTACGGGCGCGGCGCGTACCAGTTGGTCCTACACATTTTAGAGCAAGTTAGACAATGTATTGATGAGGGTGAAATATAAAATTTGTTTTGGTAATAAAAGATTTTCTGTTTTGTAGGGAATTATTTTGTAATGTAAAGGATAAGAGAAAATGTAAGATCAGAAATAGATAGTTTTGAAACTAGAGATAGAAAAAACACTACTTTGAAGACACAGTTTGACAACTTGCTCGATCAAATCTTACGCAATGGCAAGTAACTTTTACGTCATTTTGCGATTCTCCACTCATTATTCACAACAAATAAAATTCATTTTTTGATTTTCATTGCACCCCCTCCCGTAAGATACTTACCTCATTGAATACATTGTAAGGTTAGCACCTATCATCGAAGACATCGAAGTGCACGCATCTCCTTATCACTTAAAAGCTGCAACAAATATTCATGAATTCCCCATTTCGGCCATGCTTTTCTTTGAGCCATCAGACGCAGGATTTTTTAATGATAGCAACCCTATGCATTTGCAAATGTCAAATAACTAAGGAGGGTAGAGTGAAAGAGAAAGATCTCTGTGTATGAAAAAGTGTCCGTGAAATGTATTAAATAATGGTAGCTGTAAAGTAGCCACCGGGTTAATTTTGCAATCGTGCCGGTGTCTACAAATTTATATAAAAAAATATTTTTTACGTATTGATTGACTACAAAATTAAAAAAAAAGTTCATAAAGTAAAAATTTCATAAAAAATATTATACATACTGTTGGCTGGAAATAAGACAGAGACTGAGTCGAATAATTTTGTTTATTTTTCAATTTACGCGCCCACTTGGACAACTTTTCACATCGCAAATTTTCCCCATTATTGTTGAAATGTTTTAAAACGTTAAAAAACTGCTACATTCATACCACTTTGCCGACACTAACACCATTTTGGAACTATTATTTAGTGCCTATAGCTGGATACTTTTTTGTCCTTTACTCTACCCTCCATACAAATAACATAAATATAACACGGTCAACTTAACTGTGCACCTTGCTGGAATGCGACCCCACTCCCGTCTACCCACCCGCGCTTTCGCCAATGGAGAGTCGAACGTCAGAATGACGTCACAGCACCAGGTGTACAGTTAAGGCCTGCGCAGACGTGGGAGTTTTGTCCGCATAGGACAAAAATTTGACCTTGTATGTATAAAATCTCAAGTTTTCTGTTAAGTTTTCAAAATTATTGTAAGTGAAAGATAAGGAATTAGTTATATCTCTGTGGAAAGCCCCTCGTCTGCGCAAGCTTAAGTTGACCGTGTTATATGTTGGTTGCCAATGCATGGGAATTAATTTGCAAGGTTATTTTTACATTGTGCAAAAATACGCACATAGCTTTGCACAAAATGTCTGGCCTTAAGCTGTTTTCGAAAATTCGAAGATAGCTCAAAGAATCGATGGGCTTTAGACTGACTAGAAAATATTTTATCTGTGTTCACAAAATTGTCCGCGACCCGAAACTGATTATTTGATATTTATAGTCAAGGACAGAAACTGAACATAATGTGAGAGAAAATTAGAAAAAAAATACAAATAGCAAAACTAAAATTTAAATAATGATGGTATCTGTATTTTAATAATTTCTCATTTTTAAATGAAAGTTTACAATTTGAATATATAACTTTAAAGTGAATACTTAATACTTTTAATAATGAAAAATAATATTAACGACCAAGAGGATAACATGAAATAAATAAGTCAGTCAGAACTAAGGGGGAAAACTGAATATCTGTACGCAATCTTTGGTAATGATAATTGACATGCCAAAGGGAATGGCATAGGAATTACCATCACATTAGAAGATCAGTGCGGTGTACAGAGCGAACTGGAGCCCTACCATAAGCTCTTAGAACAAGGTTAATTCCATTCTTCGTAAGGAACAGATGTATATGACTTGTATACATCTGTTTGTTACTCACAATGAAAATAATCTTGCTCTAAGAGCTTATGGTAGCCCCCCTGCAGAGTTCCCTCGTTACACGAACAAGAGTTGTAACGAACATGATGGTTGCAGCAACAAATTATCATACAATACATAAGATTACACAGTTATATAGTAAATAATTAAATTTAAAGTATTATAATATAATACTTGCTATTTGAAATTTGATAAATAAATGTGATGCAATATTCTAGATAGATTAAATTTGCATTCAAAGTTATGTGAAAGTGAAACAATACATTAAAATATTAATAGCTATTTCGAGAAGAAAGCAAAATACGGATAATATTAGTATAATTACTCGTGGGGTACTAATATCATAGAAATATGATGCAATTATATAAAAGACATAAATTTGAAGATTTAGAATTGTTGCAGATTCGAAACTTTTTAGCATTCCAAAAAATTGGTAAAACAGTTTCTAGAATCAATTTTCATGTAAAGTCCCATAGTATTCAGCAGTGGACTGAGTGCATATAAAATACCGAAAATTCAAGCGTTTTCAAAGCTCTAGAGTTCATATAAATAAATTACATACACGTAAAAACTGTGCTACAATTATGCTTCGTTTATTGTGATAAAAAGATATAGAATTAAAAAATAAGTTGTTGCAACCATCACAGTGGTATAGAAACAGGTCAGAAAGTATAATACAAGTTGTATTATAAGTTCTGACCGCACGGCAGAACGCGCTGGGACCGGCGATCCCGTCAGGCGAGGCAATCAGCTGAAAGAAAAGTTATTGCCACACTATTAAAGTATTGAACGAAACCGCTGGCTCACTGACTGTCAGTATTGTGGTAGGCTGTATGGAGTTCAATTTTGGTTTAGCAGTTAATATAATTATTTAATTACCAACAGGAATACGTAACTATATTGTGATTTTTAATTTCGTAGACTAAACTGACAATGACTTTTTTTAAGGTTCCGTATCCAAAGGGTGAAAACGGGATTATAAGATATTACTAAGACTCCACGATCTGTCTGTCTGTCCGTCTGTCACCGGGCTGTATCTCATGAACCGTTATAGCTAGACAGTTGAAATTTTCACAGATGATGATATCTGTTGCCGCTAAAACAACAAATACAAAAAATAGAATAAAATAAATATTTAAGTGGGGCTCCCATACAACAAACGTGATTTTTTTGCCGTTTTTTTGCGATAATGGTACGGAACCCTTCGTGTGCGAGACCGACTCGCACTTGGTTGGATTTTTTAAATGTTGCGAGCGCGGAGCAGTGTTTTAGGTAAGGCTCAATCATAAGTTATTCATTGAATCGATGTGACATGACTCCTCAATTTAATTTTACTAATTAGTGTGAATAATTTGTGATAAATAAAAAAACAACAATAACATGCGATCGAAAGAATGAAATTTGACATAAATGAGTAAAAATTAAATATCTTGTTTCTTAACAAATGTATTTTTTTTGCCGTGAAATAATTCCATGTTCGATACTTCGATTTTCGACCAACTTTCGATCACTCAGGAAACGTCAATTTTTTATGTAACAATAAAGTGGCAACCCCCCAAATGTCAGTTTAGTCTACGAAATAAAAAATCAGAGATTAATGGAATTTGCATTTTCTCTCGTAGCCAGATAACTTTAATCAAAAGATAACAAATTATACAGAGAAGTTTCTCGAATTAAATCAATCTGCAGAAATGGAAGCGAACCATCTTATCTATTTTACTAGGTACTCTGTTTAACTTAGAATAGAATAGTTCTTTATTGACGTTACTTGATCCTTTTTTTAGTGTTTAAAAATATCTTGTTTTACTTACCAAGCTATATTTGAGGTCTATCTTACCAACTACGCCGGCTACCTACTTTTATATTTACTATTATTTTCATCTTTATGTTCGTGATATAAAATGAACACTATCCACTGTGCTAATGTAACTTACCTTACTTGGGACTTGATACTGAATTAAAAACTGTTTTAGAATAATTAATTATTAAAATACAGATAATACACAGGATTAAACACAATACATAGTACACAATAGGACAGCTGAGCACTATAATTAGGTTTCGTTTGATACTTTAACGCATATTTTATATTTCGCCCTTACAAGCGTATTGTTCTCTCAAAATCATATGCCACAAAATTCTAATAAACGAAGGTAAACAATTCTGCTATAAAACCTTATTTCTGTTACAGTAAATAATACAGAAATATTGTGTTGATTAATAAACTTACGCCATGTTGCTTTCTTTACATCTCATACAGGATGTGTAATATTACAAGACTGAACAGTAAGGTAAATCAAGCTTTTGTAGCAACAGGATAACTCTCAAAGTATATCTGCCTTGTGTCAAAATTTCACTCAAACACATGCTTCTTTTTGGAGGCTTACACTTTTTGCGCAAGATGCAATAAACGACAAGAGACCGCAAGTCTACGCAAATGCGATAACAAAAAACTAACGCATTTGCAACTGATTTTAGCAAGATTTACGCCGACTCTTATAAAGTACTAAATTCGTAATTTCAACATTCAAGCCAAATATAAAATGTTAAGTGAAAATGAAAGAACAATTTCTTTTAAGTCATATATAAAGACAGCAATAAGATATATCCAAAAAGTTAGTATAAATGTGTACCTTTTTGGCCCAAGCTTGTGTACCGCTAGCCAGTTCTCTTGGCGTCAATATTTGTGCACCCGTAGATCCGGTAAACTGACCAAGTGACGATTCATTCACTGAGCTCGCTGACCAACCAAACTGTGAAAATATTACCTACATTAGGAAAATAAGGTTTTAATATAATTGATAAAATAATAATAAAAAGTAAAGGAAAATAAATAATATATGGTATGTTGCTGCAAAAGGTGTTCTTTTTAGGATTCCGTACCCAAAGGGTAAGACTCCACTGTCCGTCTGCCACCAGGCTTATATCTCATGAACCGTGATAGCTAGACAGTTGAAATTTTCACAGATGATGTATTTCTGTTGCCTAATACTAAAAACAGAATAAAATAAATATTTAAGTGGGGCTCCCATACAACAAACGTAATTTTTTTGCCGTACTTTTCGATAATGGTACGGAACCCTTCGTCCGTGAGTTTGACTCGCACTTGGCCGGTTTTTTAATATAATTACCAAAGAATATATATTAGTAATAAAAAATCACGCCTGTCAGTACTCCCCAAACGGTTAGCAAGAGTTATACCAATAGTACACACACATTTTGAGAGATTTCCAAATAATTATAACTGTTGTGACATAACTTCTTGTTTGAAAGTTTGACTATTTTATAAATCCATTTTAGGAGACCTTCTTCCGTACCATGACGTGTCAAAACTATAATAGTTTTTTTATAATAACAAGACATATACATCTGTCCCTTACGCACACCTGGAAATAATCTTGCTGTAAGAAATTATGGTCACCATCCTGTTGATTGAGTTCTGCCTCTGCTAAAACCCTTTTATGATAAAAATCTCTAACCTCACCTAACAGTTTAGCATGTCTGCATAATGTAATAATAAAAACAAAAATAGTTTATATATGTAACTTACTCCATGAGTAGTATAAAGTTCGCTTTCCTCTTGCTCTTTGCGAATCAAAGACAGCTTCTGTGACACGAGCGACGCTACATCTTGCTGCAAAGGAGACAAAACATTTAAAGTTGACTCAATTATTATCAATCTCAGTATTATTTCAACAAAGATAAGGGGATCCATCCAATCATTTGCACATGATGTAATAGGGAATAGCAGGTTTTTTTTTTATTTCCTATATGAAATACTTATTAGATGTTTTTGATGAAGATGTTTTTTTTTTAATATCTTGATCAGAGACAAAATTAACGTCAAAGTTTAAAATAAGAAAGAGTAGTCGAACGTGCCATCTGGCGTCAGATGGCGCGACGCCCCTAGAAAAAGGCGTTTTCGTAGAGAGGGACAGATCGTTTTGCGATCAATTTTGATTCTATTTTCACTATTAGTATTCTATTATAGTCTATTTATCAATAGACTGGTCAAATACTTTTTTCATGCTTCCCTATTGAGAAAGATAAGGTTAACTGTCCAACTTTATCATTCCATCTACAGCTGGGCAAAGTCCTCCACCTACAACTTCCAGCTGTTTCGGTCCAGGACTACTGTGGACCATTAAAAATATAGGGATGATAAAAATGGTATCATCATCTTCTCAGGGTCGGAAGATCTTAACTTAGAAGTCCGAAATAATATTATTTATTTTTAACTTCTGACGTAAAAACTTATAACACCCCTTGTGTTATAAGTTTGACGTGTGTATCTGTATCTGTCTGTGGCATCATAACTCCTAAACGGATGAACCGTTTTTGATTTAGTTTTTTTTTGTTTGTAAGGTGACTTTTTCGAAAATGTTTTTTCTATGTTTGATGTAAATCGTTTCAGCCGTTCAAAAGTTTTGCGCGTTTTACTCTTTGAATCGGGGTATTTTCGCAAGATATCGTGTTTGATAGATTGCCGATCGAAGCGTGTCTAGTACTAGAAATGTTATGTTGTTAAAAAGCATGAAATAAAAATAAGTCGGGGGTATTTTAAATTTTACTTGTTCCTCTGAGTTAATACTTACAATTTGTACCATCTTCTGTGCATCAACCCCTGGGGGGTAAGCTTGTGGTCCCGGTGCCGGAAGGGCAGGTAAAGCAGGGACGGAGGTCAACTCTGAAAACGTATAATATTAAGACATTAAATGTTCGAGACAATAACGCCTATGCAACGCTAGATCAGTGCGCAGCATTAACATTTCTATATGGTCAAGCGACCTCATCTAGACAGCATCAACGTGGAACATGCTGGAAATCATCGTTTCATCAGAAAAACCTCCACTAAGTTTCGCCAAATCGATCGGCCCTGTGGATAACTTGAAATAAAACGTCACAATGACAAGGACAAAGAGAAGAGGGAATGATTTATTGAACGGCATAGCTAGTACTAAGGTGTTTAATTTTTATAAGGAGTGACACTTACGGCTTCCAGATGTAAAGCTCTTCATATAAGCAGGTGGACTTGAAGATCTTTCTGATATTCTAAAACAAAAAAGCATATTAATTAATTGCTCATATTACTTAAAGTCATCTGCCAGCCTATTAACCAAGTTAGGGTTGCCAGCTTAACAGCAGCTGCAGCTGATTACACGTATTTTACATGACTATATGGCCTCCACAACCCAGTAAAGGAGCGACTTATCGAAGAGAGTTTGTGTGCGACACTTGTCTCGGTCTCGCGCGCGAACACACCCCCCGAGATCGAGGCACCGTGTCTCAGTCGCGCGTATCGTTCACGACTCGGTAACTGACATATGTGTCGCACACAAACTCTCCTCGATTTTTGTCGTTAAAATCAGTTTATTGTTGAAAATTATTATTGCACATTGCAATGGAAAGCAAAGTTATCAAATAACTATTGGAGGAAGAAGAATATGGTGATATGATATTATATCATTATTATAAAAATAAACAAAGATTGGCTATCAACGAATGATATACAACTAGAAGCCAAGAATATAGTTTTAAATATGGAATTATTTAATACATGACAAAATTTTCGTGCATTTCGAGCGCGACACGTGACCAGACTCGTCCGTGAGCGAGACCGGCTAGCGGTCTTCTGTAGCGCGTAGCGGTCTCGCGCGTGAACTCAATCCCATACAAAGCCTAAGGACAAGTAGTCTCGCGCATCATCTGCCCCGGTCGCGCGCTGAACTCGCACCTTAATTACGTAGGATGGTACAATCCTTGGCCATAATACAATAAAAAGCCATATAGTACCTTATTTCGGTGACATAAAGTTTACACTTACTTGGCAATTTCTGTGCATGTGCTGGCCGTAGAGCCCGTAGTAATAGCAGGGGTGGTAGTTTTTGTTGCTTTAGTGCTGCTTGAGCTGACCTTTGCAACTTGCTGCAATAAAACTTACGAAATTAGATGTAATCTAGTTTTGCTTTATTTATTTCACCACTGAAGGAATGGACAGCTCGATATAATAACAATTTAACTTCATATGTGGTCATGACCGAAAAAAACGGCGTTCATGAAAAAGGGAAGGGAGGGTAGAAGAAGAGAACATGCCAGGATCGGTTGTTACGATGATGCCTTGCTAATGATCTGGTTTCCTCCAAGAGCGGTGACGTCATTGAGCGGCCGAAGCACAGCGGTGAATGACGTCACTAGAACGTTTTCTATGTAAACAAAATGGCGCGGTTATTCAAACCGTAACGTCAAAAAACGGTGCCGCCATTTGCATGACCGGTCGTCTTGTCGGTGTCGGATAGTTATTGAACGTTTTAATTGATAGCGGTGAAGTTAGAATATTGTATTTCTTTGACTGGGCAAAAATGAGTTTCAACTCTAACTGGAGTAGCGAGAACAAAACCCAGTTGAAACAAAATCGGCGGCAAAAAAATATTATAATAAAAAAAAAGAAAATATTGACTTTGCTAACAAGTATAAGCAGTTTTACTTCTGGGCTTATTGATTTTGTGTGTCTGTTGTATGGTTTGTAACTCGAATCATCTCGTATGTGGTTAAGTACGTAATCAAATAACAGTGGTGTTAGGCGAAAGTATTCACTGAATTTCTCTTAATTGCTCTGTATACGTCGCCGGTATTAAAATCTCAAATGCACCTTCTGTACCAAGAGCTTTAACTAAATCATCTACCTCCATACGACTATTTTTCTCTCCTGATAGTTCATCCTCCAAGTAAATTATTAATGCTAAATTAAGGTCGTCCATTCTCTCTCCTAGTTATGTTTCATCCAAGGTTTGTTTTTAAAAAAATAGGTCGCCGACGCTATATAACGGCCGTGGAACTTCCCACATGTCGTCACCGTAAAGACGGCCGTCTTTTTGCGGCCGCTATGTGACGGTACCGCTATTCTAGGAGACCAGAGCTTTAGTGCCAATTTCTTGATCCGTAGTTAACTCAACTAATGCTAACCAATGGTTTAAAATTTTGATAAAACGCTTTAATTCTTCAATTGTTAGGGTGAGGCCAAACGAATGTATTTTTGTGAGTTGCGAGTCGCGTAATTTAATTTACTTACCATTTCCTTATCTTTCTTAGGCGGTGAGACAGGCACCCATTCTGAAGCCTTCTCCCTGTGTTGCGAACCCGACGACACGGGGAACTGAAGTCTTAACTCTTCTTTATTTGCTACTGGTAGGGGGTTCGTCTTTATGGGCAGTGGAGCTCCTCCCTAGAAAACAAAAAAGCAGAATAGAATATTATTTACTTACAGGATTTTATTTATAAAACTGGTAGAAATGAAATAGTATCTATGTAACATGCTGTAAAAATCTGCTCTTGATGTTATTTTAATTTATTTGGTATTTGTACGTATTTTTATTTTCATTCATCTTTTTTCTTAGCTATCATAGAATCCATGTCTGTCATATCTTGTCATGTAAATTGAATAGTTTAGCTTCAAACCTAAAGACATTAAAAATGACCAAAATCCAAAACCGAGATTTTCGTAGCGAATTTGGATCAAATTGTTGTAATAATATTAACCAGTAGCTATTTCGTAACAACGTATTGTCGGTCCGACTACCTATTTCATTATGAGTTTCATAAATTTTCTGAATAATTGGCGTGATGACTCGCGTGTTGATTAAACACTTGACTGCATTCGTTACATTTACGATAATTTAAGTTCATTATGTAAATTGTGCAATGTAGTGGCTTTGGTGAATGTTACAATGGCATTCAAGCTATTTGCACGCTGTAATGAAATTACAGCCTTCTGTGCTTCGCCCTTACAAAACGTAAGCATAGCACAGTTCAGTATGAGATTTATAAAATACTCTATATTAGTCTCATTTCTACGTGTGAGCGCTATTACGCACGAGCGGTTGTCCACCTAAGCTTTTCATTTGATCGGCCAGCCGTCTGACGCGGTTGGACCGCACGAAGGGTGTTGGTCCATAAACGAAATGGACGCCGTCGAGATTGTGTTATTTATTATTACTTCCGAAAACAATGAAAGAAAAATAAAGATACTGGAAACGGGGAACAAATCTGGCCAGTTCGCTAGTTGTTTTCATGAACTGCAAATGTAGAATTTCAACAATGATTTATCTGTGTCGAAGTTTATGGCTGCGCCACTCACGAATACGACAAAAATCAACGGCGGCTTACCGCTAAGTAAACCACCAATTAATCGCCAGTGCGTATAAATAAGATGGCGGCCAGCCGCGATGCGGGCCGCGGCCCTGTTTATATTAAGTGTGTACGATCACAAGTGGTTGCATATTAAAATGGAAAAGCGGCATTAATATAAACGGCGAGTACATCTCACACTTGAGATTTGCGGACGACATCGTCATAATGTCAGAGTCGCTGCACGACTTGCAGCAGATGCTGGATGGCCTAGCTGATTCTTCTGCACGCATCGGTCTCCGGATGAACTTGGACAAAACCCATGTTATGTTCAATTCACACGTCACTCCGGGATCGATTGTGGTCAATGGCGGTGCTCTCAAAGTTGTTAGAGAATACGTTTATCTCGGGCAAACTCTGCAGTTTGGTAAGAACAACTTTGAGAAGGAGGCTAGCAGAAGAATACAGCTGGGCTGGGCGGCGTTTGGAAAATTTCGTCGAGTCTTCTCGTCGCGTATCCCACAAAGCCTGAAGACTAAAGTCTTCAACCAGTGCGTCCTACCTGTTATGACATACGGTATGCCGAAACGTGGACACTCACAATACGGTTGGTCCATCAGTTCAAAGTTGCTCAGCGAGCTATGGAAAGGGCTATGCTTGGAGTCTCTCTAAGGGATCGAATCCGAAACAGAGGTGATCCGGCAGAGAACCAAAGTTGTCGACATAGCTCACAGAATAAGTAAGCTGAAGTGGCAATGGGCCGGCCATATAAGTCGTAGAACCGATGACCGTTAAGGGTAAAGGTGTTCTTGAGTGGAGACCGCGAACTGGTAAACGTAAGATAGGACGCCGCCCTCAGGCTAGGTGGAGCGACAATCTTCGCAAGGTGGCTACCAGCCACCTTGCGAAGATTGTCGCTCGTTGTCAGTTGGATGACAGTTGCTGAAAATCGAACCAAATGGCGTGCAATAGGAGAGGCCTATGTCCAGCAGTGGACTGTTATAGGCTGATGATGAATGTATTAAGTTAAAAATGGGAGGAAAGCTGATAAAACTGCTATTTTTACAGCTCTATATATTTCACACGGAAATCAAAACAACAATAAAGTACTTAGTTCTGAATTCAAATTATCATACACGATAAATCTAATAATTGATGGACACGGAAATTAGCATTCGTTTATTTTCGGAAAGCCGTTGATTGCCGAGGGACATTAAGAAAATACTTGTACTATTATTTATTCTGTGCCTGTAGTACATCCACATTTTGCCAATTTAGTTTAAGTCCCATTATATTATATTCGAGCCTATTGTCATCAACCGGACACAACACCGTCACGAAATCAACTTGTACAAATATTTTAAGAAAACTCACCCTTATGTTCATAACAATAGGAGCTTTCTCTTTGACTAGGAAGGGGTGGTGGAAAGCGAGTGTATCTTCGTTCTCGCTCATATCATCGTCGTTTGAAGAGACAGATGACAGCTCACCGAGGGCCTCCTTCTTTGATAGATGTTTGCAGAAGTCTGTCAATTCGTCTACTGATTTACCTGTAAAAATGATTAAAACATAAAATTATAAAAACGGAAAATGACAGACCGAAACATGAACAAAATATGAATGAAACAAAATAATGTGGAAAGAACATTGGTCAACATGAATATTTTTAAGTATCTTATCCTTTTCATACAACAGCAAAACGGTGTTATATTTTTGCAATCATGACAATATCAAGATTTCCCTCCACAGAAGACGACAGCCCGCCTAATGGTAATGTGTCACCGTCAATGGACATCTGTATTACCAGAGGCATTGAGAATAATATGCGTGATGCCATCCTAGAAGACTCATAACTGAACCACAGTAAAGGTGAGTATAGACTAGAGCATTTACTTGTAACAGAACATCGAGCATTTACTTCGAATATGACGCTCGATGTTTAGTTACAACCTGATTTTAAAACCAACGAGCTTTTTGGTGTAACATATTAACGAGCAAAGGCACTAGCGCGGGTGACGTGGATTGAGGTCAATAAAGAACACAAGGTACAAAAAATTAATTCCAACATTTAGGAATTGAGCATTTGTCTGTTTTGTAACATTCGTAAGAACGTTACATTACATTGTAATGCTCGCGAAAATGAACTAGTGTATACTCCCTTAATGCAACTCAGTTGCAGAAATCATCATCATCATCAGCCTATTAATGTTCCCACTGCTGGGACGCAGGCCTCCTCTCTATGAGAGAGGGGATGGGCCTTAATCTTAATCCACCACGCGGGCCCATTGCTGGTTGGCGGATGTCACATGTCTTCGAATTTTTGGTTCTAGGACATGCCAGTTTTCTCACAATGTTTTTCTTCACAGTTTTAGAGCACAGCTTTAGAACAGATTTAGAGCAGTGATGATGAAGTAACTTACACGAAGTAAAGAGCCTGCCTGGGTTCGAACCCAGGACCTACGACACGCAAGTCGGGGCCATTACCACTGGGCCACCACTGCTCTGCCAGTTGCAGAAATAGGTGCTACAAAATGTTACATAACTGACCTCCAGACTGTATAGCAGCCATCACTTGGTTCCTAGTGTGAGGTGGCAGCGCGGCCGCTCCCGCCGGCACCGCGCCGTTCTTGAGCATGTTGATGGCATTCCGTCTGGCCACTTCTAGCAGTCGCTTCTTCTCGCTGTCTGCTAATTTCACACCGGTTGGCGACCTTCAAAATAATAGGACCACATAAAAACTTTTTTAGGTTTGCGTTTTCTAGGAGCTGAGCACAGAGCTGTCTTTGATCAATGTAGTGAAAATACGATCGTCATGGCTTACATAGTTAAATATTATTTAATTTAAATGCTTTACGAGTAAATTTGCAGAAAAGATTACCATGACAACGTAAGAAAATAATCAAAAACTACAATTAAAGCAGAATTTAATCATGCAAGGTTTAATAGTGTGTCGAAATAATTTATCAGGTCAACTGATTGCAATAAGTATACAATAATAATTCAAATATCAATAAAGGTTCTGGATAGTCTGATAACAACAATTATGAGTTATTAGATAGTTTCCTGTATCTGACTAAGATCTAAGTGGTAACTTAGCAGGTTATAATGATGACTAGACTAGATATTGGCTATTTTACTCTCTCTATAATACCTAGTACTAAAACCAAGCCAGAGGGAATAAATTATTATCTATTTATTACATAACAACATGAATTTTGAAACTGTTATCAACTTATAACATAGAACTTAGTATGCCACGATCCTACTTCCTTTTATAGTCTTTCTGTAGATCTGTTGGATGTTTATTTATCAATCACTCCTCAATAGCTGAATAGATTTGGATATTTTTTATCCAGGTACCAATGAATAATTTTTTGCAGTTTATAATAATGATTTGTAAGCCTAAAATCAGTAAAATCCCACATACCTAGATCTTCTTCCTCCTCTCCCTCCATGTCTAGGCGACAGACGCCTCAAACCGCCTCCGCGATCTCCGCGATGGCGTGACCTTGACCTTGATGACCTGCGTCTCGAGCGCGACCTCGACCTCCTTCGGGACCTCGAGGTCGACCTGTGACGCGTGCGGCTACTGTGTCGTGTCTTGGAGCTTGAACGGTGGTGGCGCTTCCGAGACGCTGATGTTGAGCGCCTGGATTTACTTCCTGACCTTTTAAATGAATAGGGATTATTAAATAAATAGCTAGTTAGGTATTTTATTGTACACCAAAATATTAAAAAAAAGACTCTCTTATAATAAAATACAATAGTGGTTTTATCGCTGACAGCGATATCTACCAGACAAATAGTCAAACTTTTAAGGTTAATAGATTTTTTTTAAATATAGGTTGAGTACTTTTTATTGTATAACAGATTAGCTGACCCTCGCAGCTTCATTCCCATCAACTGGCTACCTACCTGCACAATGTCCTACCTACCCATACCTACCTACTTACCATACCCTACCTATTAAACTTTTGTTTCTACCGGCAATATAAATGAATTTTAGAACACAAAAGCTGCTATTGTATGATAGTTAGATATATTCTTTCACAGACTTATTTGTAGAAAATAATGAGTACATTAATCATGTAGTACATATTTTATATGTATCATCAATAGTTTTCTCAGCGCACACCAAATAATTAATTTTATAGGCAAAATTTTGCTAATGTGGGTTACATTATTGCAATTTTCATAAGGATCTCTAATTTTTTTTTAAATATTTTATAGTCTTTGTTATTAAGCTGACATGGTCACAATCATTAGAATTAATATTTGTTTTGGGATATTTACCATGTATATTTAGGTTTTGGTTGTGAGCTTGATATTTCGGCACTGTTACAAGCGCTATGATCATCATTCTCGAGATGTAATATAATAATTGAAAAAAAATAATATTAATTCTATAGTATTTGTTATTCCAGAATAATGTAGCTTTCAATAGGTGAAGGAATGTAAAAAATTGGTTCGGTAGTTTTGGAGCCTTATTGGTACAAACAAAAAAATCTTTCCTCTTTATAATATTGGTATTGTTTCTGGTATTAATAAAAATGTTCCAGTACCTCTTTGGAGATTTGCTTCGCTCCTTCCGCGACGTTGACGTTTTTGATGAGCTTTCAGACTTTTTGCTCTTTTTTGCAGCAATTCTAGCATCTTCTAATAAATCACATCTAAAAAACAAATATTATTACGAGTATTATTGTCACATACACAAAAAAAAATTGTAAAGATCAAAATAATTTGAAGGCAGGGAGATGATGGTTATATGGATTCTATTCTATATTTTTATATGGCAAGCTAAGCCGATGTCGACTATTCTGCCAATATTTAAAGTAATTAGCAAACGAATGTGTCTGAGATTGGTAATTATTTGAATAGAAACTGAGACGGAGTCTCAATATTTTTTGGGTACAATTGAACACTTGTTGGGTTGTTTAAATTGTACAAATTGACATTTGTCATATTATTTACTTTACTAGTATAGTTTTGTTTTGATTTAAGGTAAAAGTAGGCAGTCAAAGAAAACATATAATATTTTAATTGGAAAAATGCTGAGACAACTTTTACAGTGAATTATACTTTTTAGGCTCTGGTCCATCCAGAGCTTACTTAACAATGTAAGACACCAGATAATGTTTTCTGAATGATCACAAAAACAGAAAGATTATGGTAAAAATAAAGCATGAGTTTTACTTACACTTTCATTTCATCTTCAGCCTGTTTCTTGAGTCCTCCGGGATCCGAGGTTTTAGGGAAATGTGAGTTACATACAATCTCTTTCTCCGTACTACTAGAGGAATCTGTATATTCACCTTCTTCATACTTCTCCGCTTTCTTTCTAGCCTCTTCTTCAGCCTTCTTCACAGTTTCCTCAAACACTGCACTGAATTTTAAATTCTTTATTTGAATTTTGCCCTTAGATTTATCACTATCTGCACTGTTGACTTCAACTTTTGCTTCAGCTTTCTTACTATCTAGTTTTTGCCTTAAATCAATGATACTATTATTACAATCTGGTGGCAAGGGAATAGGATGTGGAGGTGACAACGAGTTATCCTCTATTTTGATAGTCACTATATTATCCTTTTCAATTTTAACCTCTTTGGTTTTGGCATCTTCCAATTTAATTTCTTTCTCGTGTTTTATTTTTACGTGGTCAGTCTCAGGTTTTACCTGAACAGGCGTCAATGGGTACGGGTATGAAGGCGACCGGCTCTCTCTTAAACGTTTTTTAGACTTACTTTTTTTTCGTTTCTTCCGTTTGTACTCGCTACCCTCTGAGCTAACACTGCTAGTGCTCCGGCTGCGTTTCTTTTTTTCTTTCTTATGTTTCTTCTTACTTTTCTTAGATTTCTTTGAAGGGACTTCATCTATTTTAGGAGGATCAGCATTAAAAGCACTGAACAGTTCTGACAGAATCTCACTTGACGACTTTTTAGAATCATCTTTCTTACGTTCGGGAGTAGTCTTCTCCCGTTTGATTAATTGTTCAATTTTATCTATTAAGCTCGTCATTGCAACAACTAATTAGATTAAATCGTTTTCAGTCATAATAATATTCACTATCACAAGTTTTAGCAAACGGAAATCAACACACAAATCAAACATTCGTCGCCATGATGCGAAATTTTAATAATTTTGACATTTCATTTGACAGCTAGCAGATTAAGGGTTGCAATTTTATAATACTTGCAATTTACACAAATATCGTTTTTACTCTGGCAACTAATTCTGGTAATAATGTTTTATTTTTCGCTTTATTGTTTATTTTCAGATAATATACGAATGGATCAAATCTCTTTCATAAACATTGTTTACATAAAAATAACTTCACAAAATCTTACAATAACTCATGTTTCCACTGCTGTCGCCAAGTTCAGTACAAAGTAGACCCGGTTTATTTTATGAGTCACAATTAAATCGTTTAATAATACTTAAGAGTGTGGAGTACAAGGCTTTTTAAATGCTAAGAACCTCCACAACCGCGAGATATGCAATCTCAGGGAATATATCCTACACGCCAACGTGGATATAATAATAATAATAAGTAATAGTAATATTATTTAATATAGTTTTTGTACACTGACAGCCCTATGTCTATCTCCTCTCGTTCTGTCCATCCAAAGGTTGTCTGGAAGAGATTGCCTTGTGCGATAAGACCGCCCATTGTACACTGATCTTTATAATGTTTTATCTTGTCTAATTATTTAAGTGGTGTACAATAAAGTATATAATAATAATAATAATATGCATCGAGATCTAGTAGCAGTGGACAAAAGGACTCACACCGCTCTCTTGCTGGCGCTGGCGCAAGCCTCTCTCACTCGTGCTTGACTCTAACGATCGCAGAGAGGTATGGCAGATTAAAGAATTCACGGACGCTTTTTCCGGGTCCTACATGGATCTGATGTAAACCAATCAGCGTCCGTAGCCTGGCTGCGTTCCGGACCTATTTCTCGAAACCGAAGGTTTTGTCTCTGCAATTATGGACGAAGATAATATGTATAACGAATAACTAATATAACGAATAAAAAAGGTGATAGATTGTGAAGCATGGCATGGTTGATATCTGTCGGGCATGTCACCGTCCGAGTGAAACTTTGTGGCAGACCAAGGCGACGATGGTTTAACGAGCTCGACTCTTATCGAAAGTACTGGCCCTGGAGGGCGGGCATTCTTCAGCTGTGGGGCAAAATAGGATAGATAGATAGATATGAGCTTGGATCAGTGTCTACATCTACAGTCTTAGCGTTGGCCTCGTGAAAGTCTTTCCTGGTGTAGGTGTTAGTGATAAAGAGCAAGTTCCGCAGACGCTCTATATACGGTATATACCTGCCAATGAACCATTGTGGTACAACGAAGTATTCCCATACCCATAATTTCTAAATAGGTACCTATACTTCTAGTTTTATCGGTATAAAGTCCTTAGAAATGTCAGGGATATAAATTCTCGACACCATTAGCTATAATGCTACCCATATACAAATAAATTAGCAAAAACATGTATTTAATTGAGAATTTATCTCTCTATTCTCTCTTCGATCTAGCTCTTGGACTATATCTAAAAAAATATACTTATTATATCTTCTAAACTAAGACCCGACAAAATCTGTGACTTGGCAAAAAATGCGACTAATTAGCGACATTTGGGAGAAAACAGATCTTCGCTAGGTGCCCTAACTTTTGACATTCAAATTGGGCCAATCTAGGGAGATGCTCCCCATATCGGCCACCTTTAAACACTTATAACTTTTGAATCAGTGACCTTCGACGAAATTTCGACTAATTAGCGACTAGTTTTTTGTGTTATTAAAGTTAAAATCCCTGATGGTGGCCATGTCAGTGTCAGTCACACACCACTTCGTAGTAGGCTTAGAAATTTCCAGGTGGGCCATGGCCATTTCCGCTATGTTATCATTAAAGTAATATAAGATAGGTACATAAACGGTCTCTACTCATCTACGCATCTCAATTAATAGGTATAACTGCAGACGTTCGAATCATCTACAATTATTTCGCAGGCGGATAAACAATTTATATATTGTTCCAACTACTTGTGGGAGACTGGTTTTTTTTTAATATATATAATGGGTTTGCTCTTGACTCTAGTCTATGTCAGAGGTGTCATGGTTGGTACCTATGTCACCTTCGTGGTAGTAGGTACCTATTATAGTTCATTCGCGTTATGAAAATACTGTATCTGGATCGCAAGCTTTCTAATATGTTGCGACCCGATTGGTCGAAAGGCCGGCTGACAACGGTTACTCAATATTTTCTTAACGCGAATGGACTATAGGAATACCTAATAGGTAGGAGGTACCTTCACAATTAACAAATTAAGGTGTTAAATGAAACAAGTCAATTTAGGTTTAGTTTTTATTGTTTTCTCAATACCTTTGCAAGGTTGGTTAGTGATAAACTGATAAACAATTCAGAATGGATACTACATTCTTTATATTTTCTGTACGATTGAAATAAGTACACTGCGATTTTCTTGTCAACTGCAGCAAAGGACGGAAAACTTGTCCTTTTAGTTATATTTTATTAAGGTACGTAAGTAAGGGAAGGTAAGGGAGTGTTCAGAGAAAATGTCTTACAATTTAATAATTTCAAGAAATCTCGATCTACTTATTCGACATTACCTACATGAGGTAGGAAAGCTTATAGCATGATCGCATGGTATGAGTGTACGTTTTCAGATAAACAGTTGAACATTATACAATTGACCGTCACATACCATCTGTTTATAAGAAAATAAGGTACCGTAGATGATAAAACAATGCAAGTTGGTAATATCAAATTCTTTATCCTATCATCCAGTTCGAATAACTTTGACACAAACAAAGACAAGCACAATTCTTAAATAAATAATCATTACAATAAAATGCATGAACAATACACAATCAATAATTTGGCAATTAATTTCAGAATTTAATAATCGGAAGCTCCAATTATTGAGCAATGCTTAACTTTACAATTTCAGGCCCTTGGCGATCATTTCTTTTAAATCAGTTGCTATGTTTTAAAAAAAAAGGATGCAAGTGCATTTTCTGAGCGTGTACACAATAAAATAAATAGGGATTGGGAATAATATATGGGTATTATTTATGTATAACGAGTCCTTTTTACACTACCCGATTTTGTCATAAGAGTTGTCAATCATACTTATTACAATGCCTTAGGAAGACAGAATAATTACTACAAATTGGCCAAATTAATAAAAATACTCAAAAAGCAATAAATATTATCATATCACACAATAATATCCGTAATTATATAAGTACTTAATAAATCGATGATTAACTTAATAAATCTAATTAATATTCAGGTATACATAAGAATAGCAAACGTTTTTCATTAGATACGTCGATACAATCGATAAAATACATTCCCGTATTAAAATACCTACCTATCTACGTTTTCGTATCAAATTTTAAATGATTTTCCATGTACTTGATTTATTAAAACCTTGTTTGCTATAAAAACTAATAGACAATATAATAACTAACTGAAAACTAGTTACAGTTTATTTTTTATTTTACGCTACATTTATGAAAATATCTAGACAACAAGTTTATTTATTGTTTATGATTAAGTATTTTGCAATCACATTTTTTTTAAACTTAAATTATTATAAATTAAAATAATTGTCATTTCCTCCCATTGCTTGCAGATCCGCTTGTTCTTTTACGTTATTAAGAAATAAAAATGTTCGATTTTTTTTACGTTTTTTTTTTTTTTTATTATTATTATTATATAATCATCGCATTTCTCATTTAAAGGTGCTTGATTAAATTTCTCGAATTGTGCAAACTGGGTGCGACGTCGGCAACCTTTCTTTCTCATGATGCATTTTCAAGCACGTCAATGTTAAAACCTAACATTTTTTTATCACACAGATCATAACGGGTCCCAAAAATTTTATAAACCATGAGACAGAACAGTTTCCGCTCGATCAACGAGTGGTAATGAAGCGTTCGCCTAGTGAGAAGAATAACCAGCTTCACAAGTACTTTATAGAGCCCCGATAACATTTATACGATATTCAGGCCCACGTCAAATGGTATTTGATTCACTGATAGCCATATCCTACTATCTATACTAAATAGATTATGATACAAGGAATGTTGAAAGTGATTGTCTCAAACTTTAGCAAGGCAACGTCCGGATCTAGTCGGCTTCTTGCGGTGTAACTAAAATAGTAAGTAGAGCATGATAGCGTTCAGGCTCGTTTTGTTTTATTGTCTATACTTCAACAGTATCAGCGAAACAGATGCCGTCGTATGGCGAGGTATACCGATCATTAAATGCCAGGGTTCCACGTACCTATTGGTGAACGCTAGTATTGTTGAGATCAGTAAATAGGCTAGCGTCAGAGAACGCAGCGAACGGCTACAGCTCTCGAATCTGACTGAAAGCGTGATGAGGCATCAGCTATTTATGTATCAAAATGTAGGCTGACTTGTATGTAACGCCCAACAAGAAAGCCATTCGTTGTCAAGAAGTAGATACTAGGAGATTAAAAAAGCTAACGGCAGAAAAATATCGCAGAGGTCCTATGTAGGTATAGGAGTCTAAGAGCGCTTGTACAGGGAGCCGGGTCCGCGTCGGTTACCAGGAGCCCTCCAGTCTCGGTGCCGGCTGTTCTCCGCCGGTACAAGCGCCACAACGGAGCTAACACCTGTCGTAACGACTTGGGTCGGACCGAGAGCACTAGCCGCCATCTTAAAGCTACTACTAAAATTCTCTAGACGATCAAAGATCGCAAGCTAAATTGATTTTATTCAAAAGTCTTAAAAAAATAAAATCTGCTAGTGATCAACTTTAACGCGTTAACGGGGACGCAAAACGGCGCGCACCGTTCGGAAACGTTTCTCAAAGCCGAGCTTCGTGTACAGAGATCGGGACGCGTCGTTTTCCGGACGAATGACGACGAAGGGTTTGTAGCCGCGGGCGGCGACTTCTTTGGTGAGACGGCGGGCTAGGTAGATGCCGTAGCCTTTTCTGCGGAACTCAGGCCTAGTTTGCATGGAGAACATGGCGCCGTAGTAGGACTGCACCATCCAGGCGGCTAGCTTCCCTTCGACGAAGATGCCGTAGGCGGGCAGTTCGGCGACCAGTTTCTCGAAGACTTCGCGGCATTCTATGTCGCTCGCTGGGTACAGGTCGTGAACTGCCTTCATGTGTTCGGGCTGCAAGCGAACTAACTCCACGTCCGATGGCAATCTGCAAACAAATTTTCAACGGTTTTAGAAACTTTCAATAGTAAAGTGGACTGGGAAGTTACTTCAGAATAAGAAGGGATTCAGACGTCCAAGCCGAAAAATGAGAAAGTCATATTTGGAAAGTTAAAACCACGAGGGAATAGCTTTTAAGTTAATAATAAATCTTTTTTACTAGATAAATACAACATTTTTGGTTCTTACCCCTCAGTACTATCATCTTGTGGTGGGTTATCACAGACGTAGACGTCGCCAGTAATCTTGTCGTGCGCCTCATAGTGCCGATGCTCAAAGCGGTTGACGATGGCCTCGTGAGTGAAATTCAGGTACAGCGGCTGGGTCAGATCCAGGAGTATCTCCTCTGACGTCAGAAGGTCCACCAGCTCGGCGCGCTCCGAAGGACAGAACACTGTCACGCTTTCGTATGTTGTTTTGTTCGGCTGGAATTAATGTAATGGAATGTGGTTAGAGCCAAGGTCACAGTGATACTGATACAAATGAACATAATATCACACCTGTTGGTATTTGTCTGAGGGTATGGAAAGGGTTTAAATAATAGTTCATCCACATTTCGCCAAATATGTATAAGTACCTAGGGGCGAGTCATGTAAAGACCACAAATCAAGGCTCCGGCTCTGCTATTGAGAGAATGCTAGCAGATGGAAAAGCCCAAATATCATACCAGGTCCTCAAGCTCAACAGTAGCGGTTGTGACTATTAGATGAATGAGGCAGCCACAAATGAACATGATAACCGTAGTTTGCAAATTACTAAGTCACATGGCCATTTTGTAAACTTCGAATTACGGAGCTCTTTCAAATTCGCCGAATGTTCACACTATAATATTGCATAATGCACTAGTCTATCCACTTAGTTCGATTTCTGGGCCACATTTTGTCCTTGTACAAGAATGGAACTCGTTTCCAAAAGCTCTACATCATTTAGGTCATCAAGGTAATTAGAGAACTAGGTCGCATTTGGATTACTGAAAGCTCCTGAACTGAATAGGAGACAAGTTTCAATATCTGCTTCTGACGTTCGTTTCTATAATGTGTCTATCCTATTCAGAGGCAAGACCTACGACTGATCGTTTTGTCCGACAGATTGAATAACGATTTATTTAAAAACCTGTCGTTTAAAAAGAGTAAATCGATTTTAATATGACAGAATGTGTTGAGTTTATAATTACTTGCTACGAATGCTACGACGTGCTACAAGGCGCTACGACGCGCTACGGCGCTACGAACTTTGAACATCTATTCAAATTCTCTTACAAATTCAGAAAGGTGAACGGCAGATTTTGTACCGCATATTTTTTTTGTTATTCGGTTATAGAATTTGGTATATAACTAAAGGCAACTAAGCCATTTATTTTCATGTAAGTTTACTATTTTTAGAACTTCGGATTAATTAATAATATCAATAAAAAGATTATAATATAAAAACGTAATAAAATCGTGCACTCAACGCAGTTATGTTTTTAGATGTTGCCTTACATAAAATAACACAAAATTGAAATGTTAATTAATTATTTAGAAATAGAAATAACATTAAATATAATCAAACTCATCATTATCCAACTGTCGCATTCTGCTGGTGGATATAGGTATTTAGTAATACCCTGAGTAGGTACGATCCTCATCTCAATCTAGCTACTTATTGGTAAGGAAAATACTACAAAGATAGCAACAAACAATTTACTTTACATATTACCTATGTAACAATCTGCAACATTTACCTATATGTAACAATTTACATTGGTACACTAGTATATAACCTTAAAAAACAAAACTGGTTATAACTTTTACGTTCCAAGTTCTAAAAATCTTAGAATTAAAAAAAGGATTATTTATCGTATTAACTACCAATTAAAAGAAAAAATATCCCAAAACACGAAATTTTATTTGCGGTACAAAGTTCCCATACAAGCCTGCCGTTCGCCTTTGAAATAAGAATATGCTATAAAAATATTTATAATTAGATATTACTATATTCAATGTGTAACTAATCATAATATTGGTTAAAAACTTTAAAAAAATAAGGTCCGATGATGAGTAGAAGAAAAAAAAATAGAACAAAATCTTATCTTTAATTATTTAAGTATCTATCAAAACAGGTAGACATTTATTTGACGCACTTTACCTCATAATATTTCATCGTACAAATATAATAAGTGTCTGCGCTGTTGTCAGGTGGATTTAGGAAAGTTTGGCGCATAAAGAACCTTCATTTTACGACGTTTCTGTCTGGACGGTGAGGCAATCAAAAGCGTATTGTGGCTAAAATTAGGACCGTTTCGAAAAGGTCAGGATCTAGTCTAGGTCAGATCCCGAAAGTCTAATTTTATCTTTAGCTGGGTACCTAAATGGCAGCGGACTTATAAGATCTTTTACAGACTAACCCCCGGTTTTTGGGAAGGAATTCACCACAAAAATTCAATTCGCGACAAAAATTAAACGCAAGGCAAGTGATTGGCTGTTTACAATTGTGGCTGTTGATAATGATTAACAACTTTTTATATTATTTTTTCAAAACGCTTTCGTTCCAGAAACTGCGCCTTATTCAATAGTAAGTCGAAATGAATACTTGGCAAAAAAACATAGCTTTTATGGATGATATAAAACGCCCCTTACCAAATACTGGCAATTAATGGGGTAGAAAGATAAGAAATAATATTTTTCACTTCTATTTCCTTCGATTATCTTTGGGCTTTCAGCAGGAATCTAGGCCTTTAAGTTGCTGACTGTTCGAAGGCTAGGTCGACGATTGGTTCGAATCTAGAAATCGCACGTGAGACACGGGCATTTGGCTCCTATCCGAATTTATTTTAGGTTAGCACAACATATTCCATACTTGCTAGTGAACCACAGTTACCGACATAGCTCGAAGAATTGCCAAACTTAAGCGGCAGTGGGCAGGGCACATTGCTCGTAGGAACGGATGACCGATGGGACTGAATAGTTCTGGAGCCAACCGGAAGACGTTGGGTTGGAAGGCCTCCCACTAGGTGGACCGATGACCTGGTGAAGGTTGCGGGGATCCGCTGGGTGCGAAACGCACGGGACCGGTCAATGTGGCGACGCTTGGGGGAGGCATATGTCCAGCAGTGGACGTCTTTTGGCTGATATGATGATGATGATTCAATATTCCTCTATAGTTGTCATTTCAGTGATTACCATGGTCTATAGATAAATCAGTATTTTTAGAATCCACCAATTCACATCATCAGTGTTTTAATGTTTCCACTGCTGGTACACAGGCCTCCTATCTGTGAGAGGGAATGGGCCGTAATCCACCTCGCGGGCCCAGTGCGTTTAGTTGGATGTAATACGTCTGCGAATTTTTGGTTCTAGGACAGGCCGGTTTCCTGACGCTGTTTTCCTTCACCGTGTTGAGAGCACAAAACGCTTGCCTGTTCTTTGTACTTTGACTTGTAAGTCGCGGCTGTTACCAATGGGCCACCACTGCTCTAATCATATTATTTTTTTAATAAGGGCCATCAACTTCACACAGTATAAGTTTCTTGACGAATCTTCTGATGTAAAACCTAATGTGATTAAAACTGAATAACGTGTCACTATATCTACGTAACGTATTATAATAGTTTCAGGTCCCATGAGCCGTCATTAGTAGACAAGGCGTGACTATGGAATAAGCTTCAAATTACATTTTCTATGAAGCTTGTCTAGTACGAGAGTGATATTAAAATACCTGTGTAACGAGTTCTCGTTAGTGCAGATAAAAGATACCTATGTAAGTATGTAGGGATAGCATACATACCTTTACATAGTACCAAATAAAAGGTAGGTACCTACTGAACATTGTGAGAAAATATCTCACGAAAAAAAATGGCGTGTGATGTCTGATAGGTTAAAACCCATCAAATAATCTATAGTGAAAAATGTTGCAAAAACGGGAAAAAATATTCCTTTTTGAGAGCTTCCGTTGCGTGTGCTGCGTAAGTGGTTAAGTTACGCAACAATCATTTATTTATTATATACTTTATTGTACACCACAAAAATATGTACAGAACAAACATTCACAAAACAAGTGTACAATGGGCGGCAATCATGTATGTAGTGTAGGTAGGGTAAGGTAGGTAGGGTAGAGGGGTAGGTTGGTAGCCAGTTGACGGGAGCGAAGTCCAGACCGCGTGGTCCAGCTAGTTATCAATAAAATAAATGATACCGTATTCCTCTTAGAAAACCCTTTGCCTTCCCAAGATAACATTAGGGGGTGAATAAAAATTGTTGGTTCGCCATCTTTGGTCCGTCATATTGGATTTAAAATGATGTCATATAACTTACCGTGCGTTACTACTAACAAGGCAAATTATAATAAAAGCTAGTGATAATGGAGTTTGAAGATTTTCACTAGAAACTAAAAGATTTGTCAACTTCTTAGCTTAGGTTAAACAAAAATCTAAGCTGAGAAATGAAATGGTAACAAAGTGTTTCTTTATCACCTATAGAACAAGTTAAAAGCAATATTATCAATGATCCTATAAGTTTTCGGGTTTAGAATTTAGTCTAGACAGACTTCAAGGATTATCGTCTACGCCTGACTACTCCATGTAATTAAGAAGGCATTAAGAGGGGCACATAAGCCGGGCTGTCGGCCCCGATGGCTTTATGAAGTAGGCGTTTGTTTAACGAAGGTCTAGGTCTATATGTAGTTAAGTTGTTACAGTTAATATACTATTTGGTGTGAACTATTGATTAAAGATTGATTTGTGTTTATTGACATTTTCCCAAACCTACGTGGTCGGAAACAGGACCTAAGTAACATAGGTACAAGGTTCAAAGTGGTCGTATTCTATGATGGAGAACTGCGAAAAAATACCATGGTTCTCTTTTCAAAATATTATTTTTTAAGAATGTTTTTATGTTACTATATCGGCTATATGCGCTCATCTGTGGCTTTTTCATTCGAACGTTTATGAAAAAGACAAAGACAAAGGTTACCTACATTAAATTTTACAAGGAATAGAAATTGATTCCACCGTGCATTCGGAAAGTAGCTGGGTATGCAGAAGAACGCACAAGAAACTGCATACCTACTCTATTAAAAATAAATACAATATTTAGATACATAAGTACATACATTAATAAATTCATATATGTGAGGACAATGCACACAGAATCACTACACACTATACTACGTACAGGTATAAAGTATTAAAAGTACTCATACCTGTACCTACTGTGCAGATATATAATAGGTACTAGAAAAACATTAACATCCGAAAGGTGTTAATGAGCTGAATAATCTATTACTTATGACATAAAACAAGGCACAGAAGAGTTATCAAATTTGTGTGAGATTTAGATTCGAATGATACGCTAATGACCATAGTCACTAAAACATTATTCACGACTTGAATAAATTATCTTCTGAGAAAGTTTTCGGTATCATCTAAATATAACTTTTTCAGATTTAGGATAAGAATTCGGACATGAAATAAATTTTATTTTGACTTAATCTCGGTTTCCTTTTAACAGATAAAATAAAGAAATTAGGCCCCTAAAACCTGAACTGAAGGGACTCATAAAGAAAAGTAATCCTATATAATATTTAGGTTACTTTAGCACCTTATATTTTTCCAGACTACTAAAATATACATACACTGTTAAACCAACCAATCGGTAAACTTAATCCTTACTCGGGGAAAACATAGACAGGATTTAGATAACCTTATTAAGTGATTTTACTTTGCCGACGTTTTATTTAGCTAGTGTTTCGTGCATTTGTAAGGGAGGCTGACATTTTCTAGGCAAAGAAACACTTGAGAAGAGCTCTTGTGGTCGCTTACGTCACAAGATAAGTGATGTCGTGTGGGAATAGTCGCAAACGACGCCAACTTAAATGTCGTTGCTAAGGAGAGCATAATATCTAAACATACTGGATTATTTGTCCCAGTTATCAAAGGTTCCTACTTGAATACGCTGCCAAGATTGTAATTCAGAAGTAATAAGTCGTTACAGCAACAATTTATGTTGCATTGTTGTCGAAATTAGTTAATTTGGTTGGAAATTGAGGCAATTTATTTACTTGAATGAAAGTTTATTAAGTCATTAAATTACTTGGCGATTGATGGGGTTTCACAAATCTGTAGTACCTTAATCATTTTTCATGGCCCGCCTCTTGCTTGGCAATAAGGACTTCTTGTAAGAAAACACACGAATTGCTTATCTCAGGAGGATTCTCTAGTGCCAATCCTTGACCAAAGACAAATCCCCAACTCATATACTTCAAAGATAAATCTCCAACTTTTGGTTACAGAAAACCCTAAAGCTTCATCTCATCGTAAACAGTAAAGCTTACAACTTCAAAACTACTTCCGTGAAACAAAAGAAAACTAGGAAACTAAACTAACTCTTCGCGCATTTTTTCTACTCCAATCCCTCACGGATTTCTAGGCAGCTCAGTTAAATAATGCATGTAGCACAGTGAGAGGTGCAAACACCGGTGACATAGCTCGTTAGTTCGCTGTGAAGGCAATCCCTAAGGGATGACGGCATAAGATTGGTTTAGAATACTCACTGCATACAAATCAAATGAACTAGTGTGCTAAGAACGGAGAAAAATATCGAATGAAATCGCGATCTCTACGGAGAAAAATATCGAATGAAATCGCGATCTCTAAATAGTATATAACGGGATATTATTAATTGCACATCAAAAAGAGAATCACCTATAAATTTATTTCCATCATTTATATAATTTTTTACATAAGAAATGCTGATTGCACAGCAAATTAACCAGATTGTATAAACGATATACTCACACATTAAAACAAAATAAGTCCAAGAACGAGCGAAGCGAGCTCGAGAGCCTAGGCCACCCCGACACGGATAGGTTAGGTTCGAGGGTTCCATTTGGAGTTAAAATCGCCTTTTTACATGAATTTTGTTTTTACTTTGTATAAAATTAAATCTGTTATCTTGGTGTACAATAAAGAATTAAAGAAAGATTTAGCACAAAGTCGCTGTTTACCTCTGTCTGTTTCTCCACTTTTCACTTCTCAACCATGTTACGGTTTTCAATAAAAGAGCGATAAACGAAGAAGGTTTCTGTATACAATAGTAAAAAATATCAATTAGTCCGTCAGTTAGGTAACCTAAAAATATTCGATAAGTATTTTCTTTTGCCACGTAAACAAAAAAATATGACGATACAGTGCGTTCAGTATGGTGTGACGTCACGGTATTCTACACATTATAATGACAAAGTGACGATACTCGTACAAGGTCCCAATTCTGAAATTTGATACGCTTTATCTTTTTTTTTTATATAATTGATAAAGCAAAATATACAGGTCCAATATTATTAGATAACCTCACTGACGGACTAAATAGAATTATTATTTTCCTACCCAGGAAACAACCCTGTTGGTCGCGTACGAAGCCGGGGCTGGTCGTTAGTCATAACATAGTCTGGGGCCTGTGGTAATAAGACTACCTCCTTATTCGCAGTTTTGCTAAAGAAGGCAATCTCTTTACTCGAGAGGAAACAATGCCGAATGCGGAATCGCTCATCTGAAAACGTAGCCCCGAAAAACACGTTAAGCTGAGCGAAGATAAACGTCTCGTTGCGACAGCCAAACCATTAGAGTTTTTGTATAATATTCGGTTGGCAGACTAGTTTTCATCTTAGTTTATGGTACCCAAGTGGTCGCCGCCATCTTTGGACATGTCCCGGATGTCATCTTGAAGATGAAGTTGTAAATTTCAATGTTTATTTCAAACCGGAAAGGAGTAATTCCGGTAAATAATTTAATTCGCCCGGCAATCCAATTGCGTGTCTTCTTCACCTTTTTGAGTCGTTGTATAACTTGTTAGATTATTTAGCCCGGTAGGCGGCCACGTTTTTAGCTGCATCAGGGGCGTTCATTAGGTTCTCAATAGTGCACATGTATGGAAACTTGGGGCACCGGACTCTCATTGAGTATCAAACGGCTCAAACTAATCTATATTTACTTGTAAACTGAATCAAACTTGTTCTGTTTTGCGCCACCCACCACTTACTTTAGCGGAAGTTCATAATAGAGTGTTCTTAAAAGTGAGCCTTTTATGCTTTCTTATGTTGTAAGCAAACTCGCAAACGTCACGTTCCAAACTCATTTCCTGAGGCCGTTTTATGGATTAAAATAGCAACAGCCAACAACCCTTAACCTTTACGTTTAGGTACGTTAAGTAATGACATTTCCTTTGTAAAGGCTGTTTGCTTTTGCTGTTTGGGCAGAATTATGCAGCACTCTGGTTCTGTTAGTTTTAGGTTTTGTAAGTTTCTTTCTTCTTGGGATTATGGGATTAATATTTAATTTAGATCTTTGCTGTTGTTTGACAGTTTGAGAAAACGTGAACGCTATGAGACAGGAAACTTTACTAGAAATACATATTTACCCCTACAAATTAATATTACGGTATGACAGTTTTTGTATCTTTATAAATACTAACATTAACATTTTAAGGGGGATATTTACCATGTTTACTGTTTGTTGCGAGTTTCCGATATTTCGTTGCTGTTGTGTGTAACTGTAACTGTATGTTAAACTAAACGGGTCTAACGGGTCTACGGGTTAACGTTAATGTTAGTGACCATGACAGTTTAAAAACTTATATCCTTGATAAATAGTTTATTTTTTTAGATAAAATGTGATAAGAATTTTAAGTTTAACATTAGAAAACTTGGTGCAGGAAAGTGAGGAGACCCGACCCCATAAATGGGACCAGATATGAAAGAAAAAGAACATTAAACATATAATATTAAAAATAAAGAAGAACTATCTGACCCTCGCGGCTTCGCTACCGTCAACTGGCTACCTACCTACCTACTCTACCCACCTACCCTACCCTCCTACCCTACCTACTGACCTACCAATTTGTTAAACTATTTATTCGAATAAGAATTATACTACAATAAGAATGTAACCAACTTTTGTTTCTACTGGCAATCTAATTAAAATTTAGACCATAAAAGCTGCTATTGTGACTCAACTATTATAGTTAGATATATTCTCTCGCAGACTTTTCTGTAGGTAATAATGAGTACTTTAATCATGTAGTATATAATTTTTATTTATCATCAATAGTTTTCTCAGCGCACGCCAAAGAATGTATTTTATCGGCAAAATTTTGCTACTTTGGGTTACATTATTGCAATTTTCATACGGATCTCTAATATTTTTGAAAATGAATTATAGTCTATGATATTGGTGATAAAAAATCGGTTTAGTAGATCCAGAGATTACCCCCTACAACGTAACAAACTTACACACTTTACCTCTTTGTAATATTAGTGTAGATTAAGGCCGTTGTGTTATATACTAGTCCGGTTTCGAACCGTTTTCAAATTGGCGGTATCAGATAGACCAAATTTCATGATTGATGAGGTGTTTTGCGTACCGTAAGACCTAGAACATTTTATTATAAGTAATGTGCTTTCAAGGGCCACATAGGAACTGTATAATAGGTAAGCACCCTGTCCAATATGTAGAAGTATCTACCAGCTCTAGGTAGCTACCTCATTTACTTTATTACCTATTTCCATAATCAACAATAAAAAGTACCTAGGCATCTTAAAATGTAAGCCCAAGATTACGTAAATTGATATTTCCCGAGCAGCCGAGAAAATAAGATGCTCTTCTATTACTGTACCCACTTCCATTTTAATCTTGAAGCCAGTAGTAGTTGAGGCACAAAAGGTCACTTTTGAATAATTTAATGTAGGCCTTTGACGTGAAATGGACGAGAGTAGTTAATGTTTTCCATTTTAGTTTTTGTTTGCTAAAAAAAAGGCGAAGCTAGCAGTGTGCTAGGAACCGCGGCACGCTAAATTTTAAACGTTTTTTTCTTGGAAATTAGCTATTTCGGGAGTACATGCTCTAATAATCCTGCAAAAAAAGTAGTTAGGTTTCTGTAACATCTTAAGCCTGTCCTAGAATTTCAGATGACCTTACTCTGGTAACAGAACGAACTGGTATCTCATGTTATCTGCCTAGCCTTTTCCAAACTATGTTGGGTTCAGCTGTAAACCGGTTTTTTTTATATTAAGCGACTGAATTTTTGCCAACAGAAATCGGTAAAAGCGTAATACTAAACCACCACTACTTGTGCTGGTTGGCGAACTTTAAGGCTCGATTTCCTCCTACGCCAACCGGCGGCGCTAACGGTCGCCGCTGACGGCCGTCAGACTCGACCAATGACGAGCTACCGACGACCGTCAGCGCCGACGGTCAGCGTAGGAGGAAATCAAGCTTCAGGCTACTTACTAGCCGTAACGACTATTGGAGAACAACAAACGACAACGTTTAACGTAAGATCCTAAAATTCACAAAAAAGGGGCAAAATTGTAAAAAAAAATAACTTACCGTACTAGTACAGCCAGGGAAATGCAGACAGATCGGATCCTCGGGCCAATTCTTCGCTACATAAAAATGGAAGTCCCACACCTTGTTGTTTAGATATGTTTGAATCGTTTGATGAAACTAGAAACAAATAGAAAATACATTATTAAAACAAATTAAATAATTAATAGTTATTCTTTGGGAAATCAACTTGATGTTTTCAACCCCTGTCAAAACAAAACACGAATTTAAACAATATTCTATTTTCAAAAGTTCATTTAAAAATATAATGCGCCGCTTTTACGAGTTCACATTCATTACAGAACGAATAAGTACTTCATATACCAAAAAATATATGAAAAATCTTTCCGCCCCAATTTCTAAGCCGTTCCAAGTAAAATCTCGTTAAAAGTTACCTTTAAAGATTCAGGCATATACTGCACTAAGATATCGGCCACAGCTGGGAGCTCTTCTTCTGAAACCAGTCGAAAGTTTTTCCCTTCGGGCACGATTTCCATCTCTGAAACAAATGTTGAAACAAACGTTGAAACAAATGTTGAAACAGAATTCATTTCGCTCAGGTATAAATGGCGGGAGAACGAAAAAGCGTTTGTGCGACAAATATGGGACGGAAGGCAAAGGTAGCTATGTAAACTGCCTGTATGTGTCTATGGTTTACAATTTGTGTTTGAATGCTTTACTTGTTTTGCTTTACTTGTGTATTAACTCACATATCTAACCGGCCTACGTAGACCATTTTTCTGAATTTCGAACCAAGCTCAAATGGCTTCCTATTGCCTTCGCCGGAATGCCCACATACTTTCATTGCTATATAATGTGCTCTTTAATCCTTCTAGTCATTTTTATATTTAAGAACGCTTTCATTTCCTCTGTGACACACATTCTCGATCCTTGAGATCATCGGAAAACCTAAAATCAAGCATTCGTATGCATTCCGCATCCTTCTTCGTCAAATCTTTCACGGTTCAAGCAGCTCGTTTGTGGAATGCATTACCTATTGAGGTAAGGCGTGCGCAAACATTACCTTCATTTAAAAAAATGGTGAAGAATCATTCCCTTTCTTTGAAACTATTCTTCTCCTTTCTCTCTTCTACATTTGATATTTATTAGTATATTATTTTATTTGTATGTTTGTATTTTATGTAGTATCTAAATAATATTATTTAATATAGTTTTTGTACACTGACAGCCCTATGTCTATCTCCTCTCGTTCAGTCCATCCAAAGGTTGTCTGTAAGAGATTGCCCTGTGCGATAAGAAGCCCATTTTACACTGATCTTTATAATGTTTTGTCCTGTAATTATTTAAGTGGTGTACAATAAAGTATATAATAATAAATAATAGAAATGGAGCAAAGATAACTTGGGAACCAGCTAAATGAAAAAGCTATGATTAAACGTAGAGCCTCTCTTTGCAGCGTCATTTTTTACGCGCGTATATTATATCAGTTACTATTATTTCTGGTGTCAAGTAGTTACCTAATTGAGTACGTGATAAGTCATAACTTATATTATACTGACAAAAAGGTATCACATGATTCAAACAAACATATCAAAGCGTTCCAATTATGCCACTTACAACTACGTAATCATTATGATCATTTGTTTACAACAATCTAAACACCATATTAAATTCCTTACGTAATATTATGTGCCAATTCTTTGTCACATTCCTAAGGTAAGCCATCAGCCCTCATAACAACTTGTATCGTAAGTTAATCAGTCGAGCAGTCGTAATTACTAGAGTTTCTACGAACTGTGAATTGTTAATAAGTTCAACGGTATCGGTAGCAAGTCAGAAGTCAATAATGTTGTACTGCATGCGATGTGACGTTTGACCTGAGGATTTATTCATATTAGCGCGCTATTGCCATGTCGCCTTAGCTTTAACTTTTTTAGGGTTCCGTACCCAAAGGGTAAAAACGGGACCCTGTTACTAAGACTCCATGATCCGTCTGTCTGCCTGTCCGTTTGTCACCAGGCTGTATCTCATGAACCGTGATAGCTAGACAGCTGAAATTTTCATAGATGATATATTTCTGTTGCCTAATACTAAAAACAGAATAAAATAAATATTTAAGTGGGGCTCCCATACAACAAACGTGTTCTTTTTGCCGATTTTTGCGATAATGTTACGGAACTCTACCTTCACGAGTCCATCATTAGAATTTTGAAAAAAATACACGCTGTTTTATTCAAATCAAATGAGTTGAGGTCCCTGGCTAGGAATATTGTGTTTCAAAATTCTAATGACGCAGTTTTAGTTTAACCAACATCGGCTTCGTGACTTCTTTGAGTGTTTTTCGCTATTCCTCATAGTTTCACTTAAAAACTCACCCTGTATATTAGAAAACAGTTGATAACCTTATATCAACTACGTTTTTAAGGTTCCATAGTCATCAAGTAACCCTTATAGTTTGGTCATGTAGTCTGTCTGTCCGTCTATCCGTTCGACCGCAGCTTAGCTCAGAGACATTTAGTACTAGAAAGCTTTAATTTGGCATGGATATACATATTAATCACGCCGGCAAAGTGGTAAAATAAAACCATTTTTTTACCTACCTTCTGTACACTTAAAATGGGGATTTCTTTTTTCTCGTCTATCCCATGGTATGAGGTATCGTTGGATAGACCATTCAAAATATTACGGGTCTGTGAAAACCATTTTTCGATTCAGGGATCCGTTTGCGTAAAATTAAGCTTTGAATGGCTAATTTCTGTTATAGTCAAGTGTCCCTGCTCTCCTACCAGCTAAATGTTTGCTTTTGGTATGTGAAAAAAATCACGGCAGTTGTATGTATATTATTAAGGAATTAAAAGGTAAACTATCATCATCTTATAACCTCATCAACAGCTAAGTAGGCTTTATAAGTTTACGAGTAGGCGATCAACTTATATTATATTATATAAAATGTTCTAGGAAAAGTAAAAATTTAGTATATTGATGATTGACAACAGTTTTCGAACGGCAAAGTTAACTTTGTCTCTTCGTTAGAGCAAAGTCCGGTGCTTTCATTGTTTATGAACGTTAGTAATGTTACCTATTTATTTTGGTGAATGTAGCTATTTATACGGAACCCTCTGAGCGCGAGTCAGAATCGTACTTGGCCGGTTTTTTTTTCTAATAGTCATGTAACTAATATAGGACGTGGTAGAAACGCAAGAGTTCAAACACCTCAACACATAAAATATTTTTTTAGTTACTAACATTATTGTATATCAGATTGTTAACCGAAAGAGGTTGTTAACTTCGAGCTCGTGTTATCACAATAAAAATCTTGTACAAGCGAATTATATCTAAGAAAATAATACGGTTACGAAGGTTGTAACGTTTGTGAAAGAAATGACCATAGACACGCTAGCCACAACATTCATTGGTTTTATTATATTTGCTACTGGTAATAAAAAAAACAACCACATATCTCCCTCTAGGGGCTATCACTCTGCTCAAGAAAGATATTTGTACTTCGTAGCAATAAAGGAAATGATCGTTCTTGCTACGAGCGCTACGCGACTACGAAGTGCTACGAAGAGCTACGAGATCCGGATTGCGGGCCTTCATAAGAAAAAAGAGCCCTATATTAAGAAGACATATGATTGCATTTAGCCTTGTGGCTCGACCTCATATTTTTTTTTTTCTAATATAAAATATAATAAACAGAAACAGCGAAGATTTTAAAAGATAAAATCTTGGAGAGAAAAGTGCACAGAGAGTGAAATTCATGCCAAGGTACCGCCGAGTGTCGTTGAAAGTGGATTACTGAATGTCAGCCAGTTTCTGTCTTGTTTGTTGAACTCTTTATTTTGTTTGTTGCAAAGTATTTTCTGATATGTGTTTGCTATTTAGCTGTTAACTTTTGCAGAGTTTTATAAAATTGTGTTTTAAGATACCATTTTTTTAAATTAACCTAGTTATGACTTGTTTTATCACTAAAGGAAATGTCCATTTAATAAAACAGAAGGCAACAAGATAATCGTATTTTGTTTTGTCATAGAATTTTAAATCACATTTTATTAACATATCATATGAAAGATGTTCTGCAAGTCTAAATAAGTTGAGACAAGGGCACGAAACGATAATGACAACAAATTAATTTCACTTATTTATTGCAATTACTCTCTGCACTCTCAGTTTGACACAACACGTGCAGAGAATCAATAATTTTATAATTACATAAGATGCATATTCATTATTTACAATTAACAGACCAAACACAAACAGACAAAACAAATAAACAAACATGAACAAAAATCATAATTCAATAAAAAATTATCAACAATTTTAATATGATTTCCTATAATTGTAATAAACAGATATTGATTTTCTAATCGGACATTGGTCACGAAATAAAACTAAAAAAACCAACAACAAAATGTGGCACATGACGAGGTCACATAAACTGACATAGAATCTTGCATGTTGCACGAAACCAAAATCACGTTTGATGTTCTACGTTCAAATAAATATATGATGGGGGATTTAGTGACGGGTGGTTACGGGTGGCGGGTTATTCTGAACGTTTTATATGCGGGCGTCTAAATGAAGTGCAATTTGCTTACGTTGAGTTTATTCGAGTTGGTGACCTTGTTATGCAGTTTGAGTTCGGTAGTAAAAGTTTTTTTTACAGTGGGTCTAATGGATGTTTTTAATGTTCCACGTTCAAATAGATGTATGGCGGCAATCGCGTGATGGGTGGCGGCCGCCTAAATTAAGTGCAATTTGCTGACGTTGACGAAGTTTATTCGTGAAACTTGTTGGTGAGTCTGTGACCTATTGCTATGCAGTTAAAGTTGAGTTTGTAAAAGTCTTTTATTCAGTGGATTTGAAGGATGTTTTTGATGTTCCACGTTCAAGTAAATGTATGGCGGCGGATCTCTGACTGTTGGGGGTTGGCGGGTAATTCTGAACGTTTTACATGTGGGCGTCTAAATGAAGAGCAATTTGCCTACTTTGAATTTTTTCGTGTAACTTGTTGCTGATTTTGTGACCTTGTTGTGCAGTTTGAGTTCAGTTGTACAAGGTTTTACAATTTAAGTTCAGTTTACGTATTTTTATAGTGTCTTTGTGTTTGACTAAAAGAAATAGTGCAAGTTTAGCAATGATTGTAAAGTGAATCTAAAATTATAATGGTATCCAACGAATTGTTAATTTATATTTTAATGTATTTTTATTTCAATGAATTGAATATTAATGAGTGAATATTGAATTTGCTGGCAATTGCATGGATATGTATGTTTTGTTTAGTTTGAATTTGAAGGATTTTTTATACGTAAACTATAATTGAATCTGTAATTTGAAGAAACTTTATTTACTTTTTTTTTGTAAGGTCTTTTGAAAGGCGTGCGAGGAGCCGAAGCCAACTCGTAGAGTCCCCGTTAGGCATGTATCAGGAAATGTGAAACTTTATTATTAAAAGTCTCGAGAGTATTGAGTCTCGGCGAATGGTTTTTAGGCTGTATTAAAGTGTAGAAAATTCCGAAGAAAACTTAATATTCTTGTCATAAAAACAACAGAATATGAATAAACACCCATCTAAAATTCGTGTACCTGTTATGGTTCCCTCACGGTCCTTTGTTATGCAAATAAACTAATTTGTATTTGTATAAACCTTTGAAATACCTTTTACAGCCTTTACATAAAAGGCAGGTAAGCCTCACTATTTAGAGAATTATCTGCATTATTATTTTAGTAACATTGATTGTTAATTTAACATAATATAATATTCGGTTGGGTTCTGCATGTATTTTATTGTGTGTACTTAAGTAGTAAAATACGAAATGTTTGATGAAATTGTTTAAGTCATTTACATTTATTTTTGAAGACATCCGCAGGAGAGCCAAGTTTACCGACATATCCCGAAGAATTACCAAACTTAAGTGGACTGCCACTTAAGATTGGTAATTGCACATTGTTCGTAGAACGGATGGCCGTTGGGGCCGAAAAGTTCTAGAGTGGCGAACGCGTACGTAGGCAGACGCAGCGTTGGAAGGCCTCCCTCTAGGTGGAGCGGTGACCTGATCAAGGCTGCGGGAGGCCGGTGGATGCGAAACGCGCAGGACCGATCAGTGTGGTGGCGCTTGGGAGAGGCCTATGTCTAGCAGTGGACGTCTTTCGGCTGAAATGTTGATGTCATCATTGTCATGAATTATGACAAATTTTACTGTTTTTGTGTGAAAATATTTTTTTTTCATGAGTAGAATACATGTCCACATACTCGTACAGCATGGTGTCCAAAGTTTATGTTTATTGATAGTCTCTGTCCAGTTATGTTAACTCTAAAAGCTTTTGCACATAACATACAGTATAAAATAGGATGTTCAAAGTTAACAAGCTTTCAATATTATGCACATTTTCATAGAAACCTGTCAATGCTCTCTGTTGAACTGCTAACTTAGTTAAAGTTGGTATAAAAAGTTTGGTTTGACGGATACGGCAAAAACATATCGGTTCGAGGCTGGCTAGTACCAACTCAGAACTAAAAGTAACTTACTTTTTAGTACTTTGAGTTAGTATTACTACGCCGAGAGGTCATTTTAAATAAGATGTAAATAATTAAAATATTTTAACTAATTCTAAGAAATTTCATCTTTACGGGGTATCAAAATATACTAACTTAAAACAAAACTAGACGTATCATAATATAGCACACACACACACACACACACACATCATATCACACATCATATCATATCTTATGGGAGTGTATTCTTTGGCAGAATAAACGCAATACTATGTTAAATAATGTACAGGCTGTGTGGTGATGGCTGATGTGGTGCTAGGCAACTGGGCTTAAACCAGTTGTAAACGACCCTTAGTGCCTATTGATCTTGTTTGTTCTGTCTCCTACTTGATATGGAGGGAAATTTGTATTTTTCCTACTCCTCCAGTACACTTTTCTGATTAATTTCGTTGCGGGATCCAAGACAGTTAAATTCATTCACCGGGACTTCGTCGAGCTTCATTGCCTCAGCGCTTTTCTGGTGGTGGCCACTGTTGATTCTGGCTTTCGGGAGTTGCAGTGGTTTGGAAATAGTGCGGTGGGATTGTATCATAATATAGACGTCTAAGTCCAGACAGCGAAGTTGTTCTGGCCAAGTCCTTGAAAAATAAACTTCCTCCGTAGCTAAAAACGTTCGGAAGCCATGCAAAGGCAACGGGTAGCAAAACGTGAAAAGAAGCGAACGTGGAAATGTATTCAAAAATAGCTCTTTTGAATTTGGAGTCGAATTCTTTGTTACCCCCACAGGTTACCCCGTTCCGTCAGATGTTTTAACAAAAGGTCAATCCGGGTAAACGGGTAACGTGAACCATTGTCAAACAAACCAGGAAAAGAACGAGTCGGACACTCCTACCGAAGGTCTCGTAATTTGGTAGGGAAATTTGGTGGCAAATAATTAAATATTTAAGTTTTCATCAAAAATTAAATCCGGTTTCGCTGATTACGAAAAACTGTGTAAGTTTGAGACTATTCTTATTTTTTAATTCATTTACTTTATATATGTAAGTGGAAAAACACTCACAATAGAGTAGGCCGGTGTTCCAGCAGTGGGCATGTCAAAAGGCTAATTATGTAATGCCTTATATTGTAGACAAAAACATTTTTGGTGTTGGTGTTGAAATTAATAGCTTATGAAGTGTGCCGGTGACAAACGTCGATAATGATTCTGTTTTTATCATTACCATACGGAACCCTAAAAATGTATAAAACAGTGATTGCGAAAAGCCACGTGATAATCATATTTAATATTATAAATGTGAATGTAAGTTTGTTTGTTACGCTTTCACGCAAAAACTATTGAACCGATCATCATGAAACTTTGTACATATATTCTTGGAGGTATTAGAAGTAACATAGAATTCTTTTTATAAAAAAAAACTTCACTGCGAGCGAAGCCGCGGGTAAAAGCTAGTGAATTATAAGGCTTTAATTTAAAATCTTACCGTAGGACGTACATAAGTGAGTCTCAGCCCATGTACATCGATTTCTAGGACACAGAGGTCGTTTCAGGTTATTGTGAGGTTTTATGGGTAATAACCGCCATTTTGCGCTTAATGGGAATATGCAGACGTTATGGAGTATCTGGGTGTATGTGAAATCACTGCTGTTTGAAATGCAGGTCACACGAATGGTTTGCTTTAAAATCTGGTGTGACGTTTATAAACGCCTTTTAGGTGAAGTAGTGCTCGTACATCTTTAGTGTCTTCATAATTTTCCGTCGTGAATATGACAAAGACAAGTTTTATTTTAGCATTTAATTCGTTTCAGTTTTGTAAATGAATTATGAGAAAAAAATCTTTAAAGAAAGATACAATTAAAAGGTAATCGTACCGGCGTAGCCTTTTCGTAGCATCGTAGACTTTTCGTAGCAGCGTAGACTTTTTGTGGCAGTTGGTTACGGTGGCCTACGCTTACTGTTTCAGGTACGGAAGATTTAGATGAAATACCGAGTTAACGTAGTTTGATATGTCATCGATGCCGATTTAATTTTCATTAGTTTTTTCATTAGATATATTATGTTTGTTACTCAATCGCCGCAGAACCGAAATAATTTGGCACAGAGATAGATTATAGTTTGGAATACCACATAGGCTACTTATCCCAGGAATTACGATCACTAGGGATAATTTTCGACTTGCATGAGGGTGAAGCCGCAGGCAGAAGCTAGAACCTACATAATTCGTAGCAGGTTAGCGGGTCCCTTGAATATTAATTGCTATGTCAGCTGCTTATCGTCGCACCATAGGGATTATGTTTAAATTGGATGTCGCTAATTAGGAAGACGTTTTGTATTTTGGACACTTCGCCGTGGGGAGGCTTTTTGCTGTCACAGATTTATTGGGCAAGCGCCTTGTCCATAAAATACACATTTCAGGTAGAGTGACCCTTGTGGAACGATCTTAAAGCTTTATTTCCACCTGCAAGCAAGTCACACGCCAGTGACTGTGACAACTGTGATTATACCATGTTGTAAACGACCCTTTGTGCTAATTGGTCTTGTTTGTTCTGTCTCCTGCATGATATGGAGGAAGTGGAAATTATATTCTTTTTTTCTTAATCCTCCGTAATTCTTTTCTCATTAATTTCGTTGCGGGATCCAAGACGGTTAAATTCGTCCTCCGGGACTTCGTCGAGCTTCATTGCCTCGGGCGCTTTTCTGGTGGTTGCCAGTGTAGATTCTGGATTTCAGGAGTTGCAGTGATTTGGGAATAGTGCGGTGGCTTTGTCCCAAAAAAAGGAAAGCTACATGTCAGTTCCATTACCTACATTGTAGGCTATCGAGGTATATTGTGAACAGCAACCACTCGATCTTGCCCCGCTTTATACATAATGAAACCTGCATGCGAATTGCTTGCCCGCAAAATTTTGATAAAGTCGCGACCATTATCGTGGCAAGCGATGATGTTGGTACTATCAATGGTGCCTCCAATTCAAATCTCTATGGCACCCATATTCCCAGTCAGTTTGTTGCAACTCCACATGATTCAGACGCAATGACAACGGAAAAAAAAATGACATTAAACGAAGGTTTTTTTTTTCCGTATTGACATAAATAGCAAGCTACGAGAAGATATCAAATGTCAATTTGATGATTCGCAGTGGAATCGAGTTGGAGGGAGACTAACTTGAAATATAGAGGTTAGTATTACTGTGGTATTACTTAAAAAATGTATTAGGCAATTTTTTCACTGTTTCTCTTCAATAAGTAAATCTTATAAGTCATTATCGTCATCAGCCTTTTTAATGTTCCCACTGCTGAGGCACTGGCCTCCTCTCCGTGAGAGGGAACGGCCCGTAATCCAATCCACCACGCGGGCCCAATGCGGGTTGGCGGATGTCACATGTATTCGAATTTTTGTTTCTAGAACATGCCAGTTTCCTCACGATATTTTCCTTCACCGTTTTGAGATCAGTGGTGTTGAAATAATTTACACAAAGTAAAGTGCCTGCCTGTGTTTGAAACCACGACTTACAACTTATTATTCGCGGCCAATACCACTAGGTAACCACTGCACTCCAATCTTATACGCATCTATTTATTAATACTGTAGCAACTGTAGCGTAAAAAAAAAAAATTGTCACTACATGTGTCACGTTTAATTTTGACGAATAAAAGATAAAATAAAAACAAACATTGTTCAACATAAAAAATATACAAAGAAAAAAGGAATGGCGACGTAAAGGAAGACTATCGGTAAAGTTGGGAAATGGATTGTCTAGAATAAAATTTGTAATTTTGGAAAATAATGCCTATAGGAGAGAAGGGGTTGCAACCGCTATCCGGCCCTAGGCGCGATTAAAATATAACCGTGCATAAATGTAAAATTAAAAACGGTTCATTTCACGACCTTTTGACGCGAATAGGTGATACATATAAAAAACTATTCAATAAATACTTCGCTATTGCTACAAATTATAAAAAGTGAATAGGAACAAAATTTTGGGATCACTTGACGCGGAGCGATGTCACGACGTCCTCCCGGGGTCTTCACTCGTATATTATGGAGTCACCCCCGCAAGCACACGCTTCCCGAACTCAGTCGGTGTTGAAATAACTCGGAACATCAGTCCACAGCTTGTTATATATTCCAAGAACCGATACTGAGCGAATCGGTTCTTTGTAACAGACGGCCTTATGCGCCGGTAACTCGGAAACAAATTAAATTCCTGGTGAACAATTGACACTCTCAGAAAGAAATGTCCAATAATGCTGCAGAACTAAATGCAACATATTGGTTTGCATGGACGCAATGCGATATAAATCCAACGATTTGCACTTGAAATTTTCTTAAAAAAAATACTAAACGTCTTACTTCCAAGTAGATACGTCGCCAATTCACAAGAAAAATTTTCTCTGTCATCCAATGGAATGATCAAACTTCTAAGTTTGAACCGAAATAAGAAAAAATTAGAAATGAGGTCGACTTACACGAACGGAATAGTTTTTATTCAGCCGAATCAATAGGCAGCGTGATAATGCTGCAATACCCCCTTTCTAAGAAAAAAAAAGGACGAAAGTACGAGTGAGAAGAAAGATAAAGCTGGAACAGGCAATGACAACAGCAGGAATCATTTCTGAATCAAACGATATCGAAGTGCAAAAGATACTGAATAAACACGGTGGCCACCACATCTAAACGTTATCCGCGCGAACTCGCGATATCTCGATTACATCTATGGAGAATATGAAAGAAAATAACAAACTCATAAATCTAAATATATATTGTTCAATTAGAGACAAACACCAACAACTACCACATCCTAACAACTATGAAGAACAACCAGGGAACTATACATCTAAGTAAAGCTAGCCTAACTTAACATAAGACTTAACTATTACCTAACAACAATAAGAAAAAACCCGGGGATCCCCAAAAAATAAATAACGTCAACACGTAAAGTCCAACCTTAGTTATAGAAACGAAAGACAAGTTGGACAAAAAACAAAAAAACAAGTTTGAGAAAGAAAACTTAAGTCAATTAAGTCAAAGAAGAATTCAAGACAAAAAAACTCAAATCAGAGAACTCAAGTGAGAAAACTCAAGTTTAAATTCAAATTAAATGTAGAATGACACACCATTTGTGTTAAACTAAAAGAAATAAAATAACCTGAGAACACAGGTTGACACAACACAGAAATAAATAGATGTCATTATTAACAGATAATTCATGAAGTTTTTAACATAATCAAAAACTTATGCAAAGAAATATTCCCATAAACCAAAGAGGAAAAAGGTTTAGAAAGCAAATGTTAATGTTAAAATGGAACAAAGAGAATTCAATCAAATTTATTTTAAGATATCTTTGATGGGATATTGTCCGGAGTGGACTGAATCACAATCCTGGAGCAAATATGTGGTCCTAGAAATGACTCTTATTACACGGCACTTAATAAAACGTGGAGCAAGCTTTCCAGAAAAAAAATCATTTCCAGAAGACTTGGAAAAGTTCTTTCTCCATACAGTATCACCAATATTCAGAGTGATAGCTGATCGATTAGAATTATATGCACGAGAGTTACGGAGGAAAGCTAAAGAAAGATTATCAGCTACCTTTGCATAAACTTCGCTGAGAGAGGATAGGTTTGAAGCATGACGAGCCCGACTGTCTGCCAAATTAGAGCTTCGAGTCTGACTATCTACACGACTGCTATCCATAAGGACCTCTCTACCAAACATAAGAAAGTTAGGCGTAAAGCCAGTAGCTAGATTAACACAAGAATTGAGGTAAAGCTTAACTTTAGGTAACATTTTAGCCCAACTTCTTTGGTTTTCACCAACCAAAATACCTAAACACGTAATAACACTTTGGTTGTATCGCTCAACCGTATTTGCTTGGGGTGTATAATATGGCGTAAAAGTAGGTGATTGAATATGAAAAGATCTGAGAAAATTAAGGAATTGATTACTACGAAAAACTGTAGCGTTGTCGCAAAGAATAGTACGCGGAACCCCAAAATTAAAGAAAATTTCAGACTCTAACGCTTTTATAACAGAAAGAGCGTCAATCCTTTTCAGAGAAACTAGCCAAACATATTTGGAAAAAACATCTACCATAGAAAGGATATATTTATAACCATAATAAGCACAGGGCAACGGACCAATTATATCGATAGAAATCATCTGTAAGGGCAAGGAAACCTCTTTAGGGTAGCACATCTGACCGCGAGGTTGCGTGTTCGAGATTTTATAGGCTTTACAAACCTCACATTGACTTAACGTCGAAGTAACGTCACGGAACATATTTGGCCAGTAGAACAACTCCCTAAGCTTTAGATACGTTTTAGTAACACCGGGATGTATCGAAGGAAAACTATTGTGAATTTCCCAAATAGCGTCTGGAACCTTTTCAGCTGGTAACACCACGTGCCATGGTTCAGAAGATAAAGGACTAGTAACAGGCATGCGTCTCATAAGGATACCGTTATTTATAGCGTATGCTGGGAACATTTGTGGCGTGTCTCGAGCACCTATATACACCTTCTTATACCAACGGTCATTAGTATGTTCAGGACCCTGGTCAAACGACACAGGATTAGCATAGATCCTGGATAGAACATCGGGGACTATAATGTTGCGAACCTTTACGATGCACAATATCAAAAGTATATTGGGAGATAATAGTAGCCCAACGAGCTAAACGACCAGATGGGTTGTTAAGAGTGAGGAGCCACTTAAGGGCCATATGGTCTGTTATGACTGAAAACTTCATCCCATCTAAATAACATCGAAAATGTTTAATTGAATCCAAAACTGACAAGAGTTCACGTTCTGTAGTACTATAATTGCGTTCAGTTTGAGTGAATAAACGCGAATAATAGGCGATTGGGTGCTCAACATCGTCTATCTTTTGTGTCAGTACCGAACCAAGACCAACAGCTGATGCATCACACTGCAGGATGAACGGCTTGGAGAAATCAGGACATGCCATAACAGGCGTATCGATTAGCGCTTGTTTCAACTTAGTGAAAGCCTGATCGGCTGCATCATTCCAACTTATTGGATCATTACCCTTTCTCTTACCGATAAGGGCAGTAAGCGGAGCAATTATAGAAGAAAACCCTTTAACGAAACGCCTATAATAGGAACACATACCAATGAAACCGCGTAATGACTTAGCTGAAGTGGGAGTAGGATAATCTTTAATAGCATCAAGTTTGCCGGGATCGGTTTGAAGTCCCTTTTCATTAACTATATAACCCAAATATTTTAGTTCGCTTTTGCAAAACTCGCATTTTTTCAAATTTATAGATAAGCCTGCTTCTTTAAGTCGAGCAAGCACCTTCCTGAGCAGCGCCATATGACCAAAGAAATCTTTAGATACGATTATCAAGTCGTCGACGTACCCAAAAATACAGTCGTCACTGGTAGAAGTAAACTCGAAATTAACGATCATATCAGTAAGGCGTTGCATCTCCGAAGCAGCGTTCGTTAGACCAAAAGGCATCCTAACAAACTCAAAGAGACCACGTTGTGGGACAATAAATGCTGTTTTCTCACAACTTTCTCTATCAGCAAGTGGAATTTGCCAGAAAGCACTTCTAAAATCCAATGAGCTAATATATCTAGCACCACGAAGGTTGTCGAGGATATCGTGAATACGGGGAAGAGGATAAGAATCTCTGATTGTCACACTATTCAGTTTTCTACTGTCGACACAAAACCGAACAGAACCATCCTTTTTTGTCACCATTACCACAGGACTAGCCCATGGAGAACGAGAAGGACGAATAACACCCATATCTATCATAATCTTCAACTTGACTGGGGATAAGGGATAATATCTTTGACGGATAGGGTATCCCGTAGTATTAATTTTATGGGACAACCAAGATGTCTTTCCAAGACCAACTTTTTCCGAAGAGATAACTTCATACTCCTTAATAACTTGTTGAAGACAAGACTCTTGATCCGGCGATAGGATGTTACGAGGATGAATATAACGAACCTCACTAACAGAGGAAACTTGAGGGGGAGAGTGCTGAACAGAAGGGATAAACATATTACCATCAATATTTTTATCGAAAGCCTGACTAAAAATAGACGTCAAACCGAATTTATTCCAAAATTCGATACCTAAAATAACAGAAGATGACATCGAACTTGCCACTAAAAACTCATGAATAAAAGTTGTACCGTTAAATTTAACTGGAAGATGTACAGAACCAAGAATATCAATCGGTGAATTATTAGCCGATATAACACGGGGACAAGCGTCTTTTGATGTCAAAGAAATACCAAGTTGCTGAATAAAATTATCGTTAACAAGCGAAATCTGAGCACCAGTGTCAAGCAATGCTTTAACAACTCTACCACATAATAATACCTCTATAAACGGTCGGTTATCAAATGAATCTGTAGTAAACACTGGGGATACTGTACGAAAAGAAGCGTATCGCCAGTGGTCTATGCATTTTTTGGATTACATTTCGGACATTCTCTAGTAATAAATCCAGGAGTGCGACACTTAAAACAAATCATGCCTGTGATCTCTGGGCAAGAGCGGTAAGAATGACCAACTTTGTTACATTTTAAGCAAAGCTGAGACTGACTACAACTAGGACAAGTCCGAGGCTTACTAGTTGTTGGTTGATGGGAAGTTTTGTTCGGCCTGGGTTTTGGTGAGTTAACAGCCTGAGAAGTCGACTGGTCGGCAACACAATCGAAACTGGCTACCGCCTTTGGAGGTTTTAGAAAGGACTCGAAATGAGTAACAGCTTCGATTAAATTATCGATGTCATGAAATTTTTGGATGGACAAGCAAGGAGTGTACTTTGGCAACATGTTGTGAGTGATGATCCGCAACAACTCCGATTCTTCAATAGGCTTGCTCAGTTTAGCATTTAAGTAAGAAACCTCGATAATAAATTCTCTTATTAGCTGTTCCGGTCTCTGCTTGAGGTTACGGACCTCCTGGCTTATCTTAAATTCAAAATCGGTCGTACCGAATGTCCTAAAAAAGGCTTCTTTGATCTCAAAGAAGGAAAGATCCGGACGACGGATTGACCTAAAATATTGAAGTGCGACACCTGACAAGACTTCATGGAATCGCCTAACTAAGTAACCATCAGACAAATTGTCGGCCTCCCTGCACTCTTCTAGACTCGTGAAAAATTCCCGTACGCAGGTCTTTCCATCGAAAACAATCTTCCACTTAGTAAGAGAGAACTGCCTGGTAAATTGTGGGCGTTCATCAGATCTTATTGGAGAAGGAACAACACTTTGTGAGGAAGCGCGAGAAGCTCTTGGCTGAATGGGACAAGGTGGTGGTCGCGAAATGATGGGACTATCACAACGTGGAGTCTCACCAATAGGGAACTCCTCTTCTGACATGATGTAACTAGTATAGACCTAATAACGAATGAAAGAACAGACAAAGGACGATTGAATCCTAGCGAAAAATAAGCACGGCATGAACAGCTGGACAAAAATAATCCAGCAACCAGCAGTCAGCGAACGCCAAGCTAGTAAACAAAGATCTAGGCTAAATAAGGAGTAAAAATCAGGAAACCTATCGTTATATTTGCTGCCATAAGTGGATAAAATAAAAGACGGTTATGTGTACTATAGTTCACAAAATTAAATTCCATTAAAAAACATTACATTTCATGAAAAAATATGTCAAGGAAAATAACAGCTTCACAGATCTGTACTGGTGGTATAAATCCTAGAATACCTTTCTTGAATGGAAGAATATCAGCGTCCTGAAACAAATAAGCTTAAGAATCATTAGCTCCCAGAGGGAGTGACCATCCTCAATAAAGCAAAAAAAATAAATTATGTCGAATCATTTAAATTTCAAAGTTATTAGGTAAAAACACTTACTTTAGTTGTTCGGGCGCCAATTTGTAGCGTAAAAAAAAAAAATTGTCACTACATGTGTCACGTTTAATTTTGACGAATAAAAGATAAAATAAAAACAAACATTGTTCAACATAAAAAATATACAAAGAAAAAAGGAATGGCGACGTAAAGGAAGACTATCGGTAAAGTTGGGAAATGGATTGTCTAGAATAAAATTTGTAATTTTGGAAAATAATGCCTATAGGAGAGAAGGGGTTGCAACCGCTATCCGGCCCTAGGCGCGATTAAAATATAACCGTGCATAAATGTAAAATTAAAAACGGTTCATTTCACGACCTTTTGACGCGAATAGGTGATACATATAAAAAACTATTCAATAAATACTTCGCTATTGCTACAAATTATAAAAAGTGAATAGGAACAAAATTTTGGGATCACTTGACGCGGAGCGATGTCACGACGTCCTCCCGGGGTCTTCACTCGTATATTATGGAGTCACCCCCGCAAGCACACGCTTCCCGAACTCAGTCGGTGTTGAAATAACTCGGAACATCAGTCCACAGCTTGTTATATATTCCAAGAACCGATACTGAGCGAATCGGTTCTTTGTAACAGACGGCCTTATGCGCCGGTAACTCGGAAACAAATTAAATTCCTGGTGAACAATTGACACTCTCAGAAAGAAATGTCCAATAATGCTGCAGAACTAAATGCAACATATTGGTTTGCATGGACGCAATGCGATATAAATCCAACGATTTGCACTTGAAATTTTCTTAAAAAAAATACTAAACGTCTTACTTCCAAGTAGATACGTCGCCAATTCACAAGAAAAATTTTCTCTGTCATCCAATGGAATGATCAAACTTCTAAGTTTGAACCGAAATAAGAAAAAATTAGAAATGAGGTCGACTTACACGAACGGAATAGTTTTTATTCAGCCGAATCAATAGGCAGCGTGATAATGCTGCACAACGTACTATCTTTTGGAGCTTTTAGTCTTATCTGTTTTCAGAACCCAAATTATGATGTTTACAATAAGATAAAGTAGGTAATGGTTTATTACGAGTTTACGAGTCGAGTACATGATAACACACGGCACATTAAAGGAGTTTTGGTTATCTACATAAAATATACATCGTTGCTATGTACGTTAATTATTAGGGTTCTGTCTGTCGGGATGTTTCACAGCCATTTCACAAGACTGTTGTCACGATACCGATGAAAATCAACCGAAGGTTTATCGTCCAATACAATATTTATTGGTGATACGTGCACTACTTAAGTTACAACTGCAGAAATATCTTAGATTTTTGTACATAATTTCAAAACAATGATATTTTTTTTAGAAATAAATTAGGCTTTTGCCCAGCAGTGGGACAGTGTAGGCTTGTAAATACTATAATATAAAAACTGATTTTTTCAGTCGACAGGACCGACAAGTATAGTTGTCGGCACGTCATTTGGCAAGAGCCGTTAGATGCGCAAAATTCATTTTTTAGGTCTCTTTGGTTACCAAGCGGGACGCGGGGAAAGTATAGCACCGTTCCGAGCGCGCGATTGTTTGATCATTTGACACAAGGATCGACTGATCAATCGCGTCGCGTCCACGTTTCGTTCGCTCTATATGGTGGATGGTCAGGACCCCGACTACGCCATAACCTTGCCAAGTTACATGCCGGGGATTATACTTGGCCGGATTTTTTTTAACAAATTATGTAACTTGGGACGTTTATAGTGTCGCGATAGAGAACAGATAAGTAAGCACTAACAACACCTACTGTAAGTTTAAATAAGAGATCTAAATTACCTCTGTTTTTCCTCCCACTTCCTTGTAATCAATGCTTACTGTCGAAAATAAATTGCGGAGGTGGGAGTGTAGTAGCTGGAGGCAATAATACACAGGTATTATTAGACAAGCACCTTAGTGATGACGTCTCTGAGTTAATTTTATCTTACGCCTACAACTACACAAGTGTGTGTTCGCTAGACCAATTAAGTTGTTAATGAAAATCTGTTTATAAATTAATTTTGTAAGCGAGATTCAAGAATATTACTCAAATTCTCCAAGTTACGCAATACTGAACATTCATGAATTTACAAGTTTTCAGCAAACAGTTAATTGAAACCACTTAACTGAAGTAAAATCTGTAGAACCGCTAAAGTACTAATTGCAGTAAAATCTGGATCGTATGATTTTTAATCGTTTACTTATACTTATATAAACAAAAATCTTTTTAAATTAAGCTTTTAATGAACTGAAATTACTAAAAGTAATTATCTCTTGTCAATACATATCCAAAAAAACCCAAGGAGCTATTTTGGTTGGTAAAGGAATTCCAATGCTAACCCTTTCCGCTGCATCATCAAACGCAGTCCATGGTACCAAATTATTGCACTGTTTTTTTTTGCATTGTGCATTATTGCATTGTGTTGTCCTAAAGTTACGTAATTATTCATTAGTGCTTAAAAGTTACGGGTCGACTTAAGATCCTACTTCGTTTTTTTCGTTGATTAAAAATGGATTTGTAACTAGACACAAACGAGTGAAGCAAATTATAAAAAAAGTTTGTAATAAGAATACCAATTAAAAAACCCATCCGCCCTTACTTTTAGTTTTAATAATACCGCGTGTTACACGTAAACATTTGCTGCCTAATTAGCACGTCGCTCGTCATATGGAAAGCTGCTCGCAATTAAATTTACAATTAAAAGCAGGTACACCCCTGCAGTTGGCAGAAAGAGGTGGTCGAATGCAGCGGGCGTTTCAAGGACACACGTGACGTCATTTCCGCACGTGCCGTCCAAACTAGGGTTGCCAAAAGTACATTGGACGAGGTCGAACGAAACAAAAGGGTTCTCCTCCCCTATGCAGTGTGCATGCGTGAGTAGATACTCTAGTTTAGAATGTTTGCATCATTGAAGTCTGTTAAAATGCTAAGAAATGATTTGTAAAACCTTTAACCAGCAAACCGGCCAAGTGCGAGTCTCACTCGCGCACAGAGGGTTCCGTATAAACAGCTACATTCACCAAAACAAATGGATAATATTACTAAAGTTCATAAACAATGAAAGCACCGAAAATTGCTCTAACGAAGGGACAAAATTAACTTTGCCGCTCGAAAACTGTTGTCCCCATACATGAGTATATTTTTTTTACTTTTCCAAGTACATTTTATAAGTTGGTCGACCAGTACTCGTGCACTTGTAAAGCCTGCTTAGCTGTGATAGTTTTCCTTTTAATTTCGTTATATATACTACTGCCGTGAATTTTTTCACATGTCTAAAAGCAACCATTTAGCTGACAGGGAGGAGGGCCGTGATTCTAACCTAAAATTCGGTTGATCTGACTCATAAAGAAGCTTTCTCTACAAATAAACGTGCAGGCAGAGACATAGTATATAACTTACAACGAGTTTTTAGGAAAGGAAAAAACCGAACCCTTATAAGATCACTTTGTTGTCCGTCCGTCCGTCTGTCTGTCTGTCAAGACCCTTTTTCTCAGGAACGCGTGGAGGTATCAAGCTGAAATTTATATCAAATACTCCTACTACTGCCCTAAAAGCTGTGAAAAAATCAAACTTCTAAGCCAACGCAATCAAAAGATACAGCCGGTATGCCGCACATTCCCGCAAATTTTCGACACTCACAAGGGAATCAAAACCTACAGAGTACTTCCCGTGAACTCAGAATCTTGAAATCTGATATGAAGCAACGTCTTATAGTACAGATAAAGGAATAATTGCGATAACTGTAAATTTTTAGTTACATCATATAATAAAAATATTTTTAATCATTTTAAACTTACTACCCTTTTCCTCATGAACGCGTAAAGGTATTAAATTGAAATTCACAATACCCAGGTCTATAATACCTTTAAGCTGACGTTTGTACGGAAACCTAGGTGTGCGAGTCCGACTCGCGCTTGGCTGGTTTTTTAACATTTAATTTTTATTTTGCGAATATAATATATTAAATAATTTTACTCTTTGCTATATATTTTTTGCATATTTTTGCCAGCCCTAGCTCAGACACATTTATTTCATGGCGGCGGAAATTTATTAATAATTATTTTAGTATTCAACGTGTGCCTGGTTGTACCTATGAGGTACCTAGGGTGTTTGAAATATTATTAAACTATTTTTATATGACTCATAGTATCTGTTTAACATGTAGGGATATTCCTTACAACATTTGGTAGGTACATAATCATGTAACAGTTCTGTTTTACTTGGTTGAGCAATATTTTGGATGAAAGAATGACACAATGCATCGTACATCGAAAATCGATCACATAATCTTATTACCCCAGCAGAAAAACGTTTGAGTCCTAACACAATTGAAAAGGAATAAAAAATGTAAAAGCTTTTACAAAAACTCATACAATACGCGAATGCACGTCTATATATTATACACGTATTTTGAGATCAAGGGTGCTACCAACTCTTGATTTTAAATCCCCATATTAAAATTACAACAGAGAGCTGGCCAAAAAAAATACGTCCCTTTATCTAACTAGTGGCTTTGTGAACTCATGAGTCTGTATTTTTTAATTTTATGTTGGTTCAGTTTTTGGAATTTTTCAAAATTACCAAAAACTGAACCGACCAAAAAAATCGATATAATATCGAACCTGCTCACAAAATTTCAGGAGAACCGGTTGAGAAATGCGACCAGGAGAGGAGAACAGCTGGACATCTGGACATTTTTGCTCAAGCTGAAACGGAGACGCTTCGAGCTCGCTCGGTCAATGAAATAGGTACCAATTTGGGCATCCCACACACAGGAAAGTTTTAATCTGACCCAGATTTTCCTTCGGGGACATTAACAAAATTAGCTGAATACCTGTATAAATGAGCGAGATTTCGTTTAATGAACATTCATGTGTAAATCAAGAATTATCCTAGGAACGTAATACAGCGATAAAAATAATTCTATGTTCTTCTCATCCTCATCCAGATTATAAGCAGGTATACCCATGTTCAGCCGTTGAGGCGAGATTAATTAACAAATACCGAGATATTAAATAATTATGCAGAATTCACACGCAATATGCTCATGACGTCTTGGAGGAAACTTTATCCGAATGGCAATGTAGGTACCCTTTGTGCCTATTGGCCTTGTTTGTTCTGTCTCCTGCCTGATATGGAGGAAAGTGGACATTTGTATTTTTTCCTACTCCACCGTTATTCGTTTCTGATTAATTTCTTTGTGGTATCCAAGACAATTAAATTCATTCACCGGGACTTCGTCGAGCTTCATTGCCTCGGCCCTTTTCTGGTGGTCGCCACTGTTGGTTCTGGCTTTCAGGAGTTGCAGTGGTTTGGGAATAGTGCGGCGGGATTGTCTCAAAAAAATGCTCATTAGGAAGTTACAATTTATTTAAACTGGGCAATAAATCAATCGTAAGTTCTACCATTCCTCAATCGAAAATGGTGACTCAACATTTTCACCTTCTAAAGCTTTTTACAATTCGAACATTTCTGAGGTGAAGTTAAGGGCTCATTCGATTTTTATCGGCAGAAAACTGATTGCATAGTTTAAATTATGGGGTAGAGGACGATATAGGGACTCGTCGTAAGTAAGTTTTATGGAGAGCCTTTATTATCGAAAGGCTCCACTTTGATAAGACTGTTGGATTGTTCGTGGCCTGTTTCAATTTAACTTATGTCTGAATATTGGGCACAGTTGGAAAACTAGGAATGACATGAGAATGTGTAGTGGTTGTTATGACAGAACCACTCCTTATAAACCTAAACAATACTTAAAACGACTCCAAGAAAGTAACATCGAAACAAAAATCAAATTAATTTTAACGTAGACCGCCTTGGAGCGTAAAGAGGTAAGTTGCTTTTAAGATTCCGAATCAGACAGATAACGATTCTCTGAATGACGTACCTTCGAGCTAAAACCCGACGAATAAGATGAATGAACGCTTTTATTTCAGAAGGCTATCGAGACAGGTAATCGAATATTTATCACCTGTACGAGCAAGCATTAAATATCGCTTTATGGAATATTCTCTTTGCCATTCCTATGCCACGTCAGATTCCCTTGATAAAACTCAATTACCCACGCATTTGCGTTCCACGTTCAAAAATTTAGCAGATATCGCGCACGTCAAACGTAAAAAAAAATAGGTTTTATTTTTTAAGCTGAAATTAATGGCTGGTGTTTTTAAGCCTCGCTTGAGAGCAGTCAACATAGCGGTGAACATTTAAATTTTGCTTTAGCACGTCATTTGGGAAGGTATTCTTAGTGAACGAACGGTAATAAACCAACAGAAAACTACGCTTTTGTGCTTGTTAGGGGTTAGCATTTTTGTGGGGTTAATTGGGCAGTAAACTAAGGTAGGTTTTTAGAGCGAATTCCATCACAGACTGAACGTGTTCGACTCTCGCTATCACCGATAAAACTATGCTTACGTTCATTCTTATTTATAAATATCCCTGAAATGTTTACCGATTTAATACTTAGCAGATTCTTTATTCAAATTTTCCAAAAATAATTCGAATTTAGAATCAGCTAATCAGTTACTAAACATTTATAAATAGGGCTCTTTGTCTCGAGTCCAAACAAATCTAAACTGATTTCGAGGACTGTCAGCCTCATTAATGGAATACTTATTGACACTGAAAGCACTAATCTGTCATTGGTGTTATTCACCCTAGACTTTGCAAAAGAAAGGCTGATTTTCTGTTGGTTGGTTATTAGTCAAACTGTTTCTAATCAGTAACAAGTAATAACATATGCGATATATGAAATGATTGGCCGCCCTTCAGACGATACAAAAACACCCGCCAGACACATTTATCTTTTAGATTTAGCAGCAAAAACGCCTGCTTGTTAAGTCTAGATTGACCTAGATCTAGACAAATAGGATTAAAATGGATACAATGTTTGTTAGAAAAAAAAATGCCTAAGATTTCAGGTTCTTTTTTCAGTCTGATTTACGTTGCTTTAAATGCTGATTGGTTGTAATACTGTAACACAATTTAGCCCGCTAAAGCTTTGATCTCTTGATCGGAAGGCTGCGGTATGCATTGCCGAACTCATAAACCTCCTTACCGCTGACGCATACTGCGACGGAACAAAAGAACATTCTAAACGTTTTTCATACTATTATGTGTCCGTCACCGCCACTGTTCTGTGATCCCCGCATACGTTGTGAGTTCCGTTCTAGAGTTAGCTTATATATTTGTATCTATTTACTTAACGAACATGTCTATGAACCTTCTCGATGATTGAAACGACAAGTTTTTGGTACGGAACTTGAAAACCGATACCTAGTCGACAGATATGTCGGAACACGTGAGCATAGACAATTTAGACGTGTCATGTCATCACGGTGCGGGGCAGTCAAATCTGTCCAACACAGTCGTATCATTTCACCACACGTGAGTCGGGTTAAATGACTCAAACACAAATTCAAAACATGTATTTTAATTAAACCGTTGAGATGAAATTACGAGTAAGTTTCATTAATGCCCGGACTGCAAGAGACTACGAGGTATCTGTAGTGGTAGTTTCTGCTTACCCCAAATTGCATCACACTATTATTATTAATATTATAAAGGCGAAAGTTTGTGAGTGCGTGTGTGTGTGTTTGTATGTTTGTTACTTCTTCACAACCAAGCGGCTGGACGGATCTTGATGTAATTTGGCGCAGAGATGGACTATAGTAAGGATTAGCACGTAGGATACTTTTTATCCCGGGAATATGTTCACTTGGGATAATTTACGACATTCACGCGGGCGAAGCCGCTGGCAGAAGCTAGTTATAAAAAATAATGATGCGCATTTCTCATAAATAATATTTCCATATGATCTTCGATCAACAATACCAACTAAAGGTAGGGTTGGCGCAAGAAATACGTCACGGTAAATAACAGCTCACTTGAGACGTGAGCTCTTTTTTTGTTCAGTTTGTCATAGTAAGTACTGTAAATGTTGGGTAGTAAGTTTATATTCACACGGACAGAATTTGGTATTGATTTTGTACGTGATCCGTTATCTAGTTGGTAATTGTTGATCGAAGATCGTATGGAAATTAAAGTCCACACAATTAAGTTCCCTTTTGTATGATACTTAAAAATATCTGATTAAATGTGGGTGTGCTATTAGGTGTATCGCTGCCGAACTTTTCGGGAAATACAGGCGTGATGACGGTGATGTACTGTTATGTACAATAAAGTGATAATTATGTAACAAAGTATTTTTTATCACATCTATTCAAAAAGAGCTAGTTTACTCTTCGTAAACAGGGAACAAAATAGCTCATAAATCCATAGAGACTAAACGTGATTTGAATTTGGAACGTGGATATTCTTAGTAAATTTTCCAATCAGCAAAGAGATGATTCACAAACGGCGGTCCAAAATAGGATAAGATCGCTAAAATTGAACAAGTTTATAAGTTAAGTTAAGTTTAAGTTTTCTCGTAGTTTAGTCAATTGACAAGCCAAATTAAAAAATAAATCTACAACTGTAACGGATGCTACTAATAAAATTGTAACGATGCACGTCCATAATTGTTCAAATATAAACATTAGCCCCTAATAATTTCTTAATTGTAGTAAATAAATAAACGTAACGTTCTTGTTCATAAGTTTCACTTACTTATTTGTGTGTCCACCTCGAGAGCAACACTATTTTAAGCTCGAGTGATGTACTTTGAATCCCTCGCCACGATCAGGATTTTGCTTTCGAATTATTCGCTCCGCTCGGGATTAAAAAAAAACACTCTCGCCTTTAAAATGGTTGTTTGCTCCCTAGTTAAACAATCTACTATTGCTTTCATTAGACACCGTAACAGATTATTCTTGACAGAATTTAAAGTGTTATTGTGAACATGATATTGCTCTTTTTTGTTTAAACATATATGCAGCTACATCATTGAAAATCCAGCTCGTAATTTATTGCATTTTGAGTGCAGGATTTTGTATGCGAAAAGTTTTATTATGTTTCCTGAAATATATTCCCTGTGTTTTTGAAACTGGCGTGTCTTTATGTGTACACGAACCAGCTAGCAAGTAAGTAGTATCCTGGTTTGGCAAATTTGAAAATGAGGATAGTTCTGTATAGACGAGGCCAGATCGACTAGCTTGCTAAACAAGATTGAAAAACTGTATCCACGTAGCAATTTAGATCAAGGAATACAAAGAGAGCCTAGCATCAGTATTCATGAATATTTAAGCTGTATCTACTTAACTACGATCACCGACTACAAATAACTAAGATTAAACTCAATTAAACTTTAAGCGCTTTTACATAAAAAACAAAGCAAGCTCCAATAAGTAGGCCAATTGAAATCTTTTTCATCCAGGTAACTTTAATTCTCTCTCCATGTTTCAACCCAGTTCGAGTTTCAATTAAAGAATGAAATAAGATGGGAAGGAAGGTAGAAATTCGACAATTTATAAATATCTACCGGATTAATGTTCGTACCTCGATTGGTCCGGGAGACTTCGGTACCTACGTTAGCTGAATTATTACTTCCTTTTGTGGTTTGGGAAAATGTATTGGGATGTCGCCTTTGTCTCGAGAGGCGACGTAAACCCAGTACTAGGGCTGGGAGAATTTGCAAAAGGACTTTGTTGGAGGTTTTTCGATGCTCTTGTTCTTTTTTTGTAGAGTAAGGATACGTCGTTTTTAAGGCTCTCACAGACCCACACAACGAGACATTTCTTCATTCTCTTGAGTGCAATTGGGAACTTCGGTTCCCAGAAACAATTGTTTTTCTATTGTGTCTGCTAATTATCACTCAAGGGATTAAGCATTATTATATATTTCTTCAAAGTATTTGAAAAAAAAAGGCAAGGAATTGTTCTGTCACAATCTCCGCTATGTACCCGTTCTTATATCGTTTCCAAGTTTCTCAACTGTGCTGAACTTGTTCCAATGGGTAGACCAATTATTAGCACAAAGGAATTAATGATCTATGTAATCGGAGTTATCTACCCATTAATGACTACCTAAATAATAAATCGGATAAAAGATTTGCTACACAAATGAAGGTACCTATGTACCCTCGAACCTATCAATCACGCTCGCGTGTCGATGCGGATGTGTCAACTTGAACAGCAACTAGAGGATTTCCCTTGTGATAAGGATATCCGAAGCAATTTACCGATACGGGATACATATTGGTAATACATTAAGGACAGGTAAATTTTTGGCGAAATTCGCGCTTCTCTCTAGCTTATCTCATGACAAAGAGCATCCGTAGACGGATTGCTTGGAGCCGTCGGTGCCGACAACTTTAAGCAGTCACTATTGGGTATTTTGAAGTTTTTGGCCGCGACTGCAAAAATAGTCCGTGTTTTGTGAACATCAATTTTGTATTAAAGCTGGTGCATTAACTGCTCCAAGCAGCCTTTTTTAGAGGCTCTAAGGGCAAATTTTACTAATGAAACTTTAGGGCCTTCCACCGCTTTAGTGCCGTAAAACGGTTACTTTCTAAAGCATACTCCTTAGTAACGACTACTTTAAAAGGTTTGAAAAAAATATATATTTATTATTGATTCATGTACATTATTTTTGAAACAAGATTTTTTCGTTTAACTAATAGTTTTGCTTTAAAAAAATAATTAACAACACGAAATCTTTTCGCAACTTTTGGATACTACTCCAAAACGACTTGGATGTTTAAAAATATTTTTACACAGAAAAATGTATGGCTGGAATTTCTTCATAACTGACTAATATTTTACAAACAAAACTGTTCAAAAGGAGGTTCAATATTGATATTTTGGCATCGAGCGGGCGCACGGCCAGTACTGCGTTTACATTGGGGCGTATATATCGCCTTAACGCGATCAGCACATCTGTTCTGAACCGCGTTCAATAGCTGTCACTGTCAATTTTCCACAACAATGATGATATTGAAGGCTTTTTAAGATGTTTAGACGTGCTGTATCAGTTTTATTGTTGAACCCTAAGCTGTATACATAATTAACATCATTTTAGCTGAAAGACGTCCACTGCTGAACATATGACTCCCCCAAGCATCGCCACATTAACTGATCCCGTAAGTCTCGTATCCAGCGGACGTATATACGGTTATACATATAACATGGACTATTCAGCTTCGTAACTTTAAAAAGCTCTGTGACCGTGAAAAATGTCTTACATAACATGTACAGAATACAATATTTATCAAAGCGACGACATAAAAAGAAGCTCCTATTTTTTGAAGTCGGTTAAAAAGGGGTGGCTAAATGCCTACTTATGTACTTGAGAATCAGAGATACGTCTGTCAAACAAAGAAAATTGCGGGCTTAATTTCTACCGTATCTTGAAATTGAGGATGGTTGGAATTTGTTCTACCTTTCATGCTTTACATTTATTACGTGTTTATCTTAACAACCTTGCTTGATACGCAGTCAAATTATGTTTGGCTTTGTTTTGAATAATAGGACAATGTAATTATTTGAACGTCGTATTCGCTATTGGAATTTGAGAGTTGAATTTTCATTCCGAAAAAAGCTATCGTATAATGAAGATTTTGTACAATGAGATTCAGATTTGATAAGATTTTCGATTATCGTAAAAATCAGTGCGACTTTTATGTTAGCAAATTCTTTCAAGAAAATTGTGGTCTTATGATCCGATACCACAAAATAGAAAGCGCCACTGCTTACGTTCTATAGCGCCGATACTGACGAAAAACATCTATCATCGATTGACAGACGTGCCAAGAGACTCGGCAATGATGCGCTGGTCGACTCAAAGCTCCAGAGCCTTGAACACCGACGACGAGTTGCCAGCCTGTCGGTTTTCTATCGGTTACATTTCGGGGAGTGTGCGATGGAACTGCACAATTTGATTCCGCCTAGCCCTTTCCGTCATCGGAATACAAGACGTACGGCAATGCGCCGTCGGTACATGGTTGATATCCCACCCATACGCACAAAGCGTTTTGAAAATACTTTCATTGTGCGTACAGCTAAGGAGTGCAATTCCCTGCCGGCGACCTTGTTTCCTGATAGCTACAACCCAGGGGTCTTCAAGTTAAGAGTGAATAGGTTACTTCTAGGCAAGCGTGCTTCACCTTCGACCACATCATCACACAAAAAAATCTATCAAAGCCATTTGATTCATAGAAAAAGAAATTATAAAAAAAAAATACATTAATGGCTACACGACTTTTTTTCTGCGGGTATGGCCAGTTTATGTCATTCAAATATCGGTAAAAATAATTCACAATGGGTTTTTTTATTAAAAATGGAAAATACGGGCAGGTCAAGATGGAAAATATTTAAGAAAATCAATTATTACAAAAATAAGTATTTCATAAAAACTTACACTTAATGGCTACACGTAAATATTTTGAGCGTAAGTTCAATTAAATGAATCAAAGAGGTTGCAGTAATTTTGTGTTATCCTAAATATAGAGATAGAATTAAAAAAAAATAGGTTTGTTAAGTATACAAAATTTTAATTCGCGGTTCAACCTTATTTAGTACAGATTTCTTACACCTGCAACCCCTGTAATATTTCATTCAAAAGTAAAAGCTGTGTTGTGTGTTGAATTCTATACACTACACGCGACCAAATAGCAGCCATATCAAGTTAGCAACGGCTTTGCGTGTGAAAAGCGCCAGCGTCGGACGCCCTTGAACCTGAGGGAGTACTGCAGTGGCCGACGCGACAACGATCGATGGATTACTTATTTAAATCTCTTAACAATCCTATTGGTTTTTCCAGTCACAACTAATTGAAAGAATGATAAAAGAAGACATTACTTTTCCTAAAAGAAAAATACATTATATTGCGTCCCAGTGTGCCAGAGACAAAAAACTTAAATGTAAACCTGAACGTGGTACGAAAATGAATTCTCATTTTCTCGAAATCATCAAATTTCTGGTTCGATTTTTAAATGAACGGTAACTTTTTTGTGTTGATACAGTCTCTACGTTATGAATACAAAATGATAAGAATTGCATAAATTTTGTAAATAATTCGGTCGTTTCGCCGAAATGAAATAATTTCGGTAACGTCTGCAGAAACATTTTTATTTGTTCTTTTTGCTATTATGATGAGTTTTTTTATTGATGGATAGAATTAGGTACAGATTTCATTTATTCGAAACTTGTAACAAACATATTAATTCGGTTTGAATTAAAACCTATGTGGTAAAACAATTTACTGTTTCAGCTATAAATAAACAAAAATATAACGTGCGTACATTCCATTCACAAATGAATGCTTTCCAAAAAATAATTGTTGGTTTGTTATGAATGATTGCGCACTGGAATGATTGTTTATATTCAAGTTTGAATTTTAATTAATCTCCATTGAAATGATTTATTGCTCAGATACGCGTTATTTTTGGCAGTTAGCCAATTAAAATATCTAGATATCTATCAAAATTTGCAAGTAATGATGCTTGTAAATGCGTGATTCATCTTTACACAAATATTCTTTGGGTACCTTTAACATTATCACTGCTAAAGGAGCTAAAATTATTTAATCATTAACCAAAATTAAAAAGATTTTTTGTCAGTCATCTTTGTTTTTGTGAAAATTCCTCGATGAGTGTCATAAGCATTTGTTTATCATGAAGAATTTAACAGCTCCTGTGGGTTAGGCCAGGAGAGCGAAGCCGTGGGAAAATGCTGGTAGTTAATTTGTAAAATAATTTATACTTAAGTCTAAAAGAGTATTTCTATTTAAAGAGTATTTTTATTTTTATTTAAAGAGTAGTATTTGTGAAGTCGTTAATTAATAATAGGTACCAGGCGTTCATAACTAGGAGAAAGTTTACGAAGTCAGACAAGGTGAACAGTTAAGTGTTCTACAACAATACCATTTGTATTTTTCAGGTATGATTTGTGCAGTACTTTATATGTCAAAAAGGCGAATGCAATTTTAGTTTCTTTTAGAAAACTTTTTCGAGACTTTTAAAAGAGCAAGGGGAATTCAAATAATAGTCAAGTGGACTTGAAGTTGTGAATCTGATGCAAGTCATGCCTCTTCAAAGTTGAAACAACAGACAAAGTAGGTCAGTTTGAAGTGATATCGAACAGAACTGAAGAACAGTAGTAAGTAGACCGTGTAGTGGCACAGAAACTACTGTCGTAAGACCGTCAAAATATCTGTGGAACACTTCAGGCTTGTCTTCTCTAAAGGGCTAGGCAGGACGGTGTAGTTAGTTCATCCACTTGCGTATATGCAATTAAGTGGGAGTTGTGCTTAATTGCCAGCTCATAATCTTACTAATATTATAAATGCGAGAGTATGGATGGATGGATGTATGTTTGTTAGTCAATCACGCCAGAATGGCTGACGGATCTGGATGAAATTTGACACAGAGATAGATTATAGTCTGAAATAGCACATAGGCTACTTTTTATCCCGGTATAATGCTCAATTGGGATAAGAAAACATTTTTAGGAGGGCGAAGCCACTGGCAGAAGCTAGTAATATAATAAGTGGCAATTGAGGGAAGCTATTGATTGGACAAACAAATTTTTTTTTTGCTTGTATAAATGCTCATGCATACTGCACTACCACGGGGAGATAGTGCAGTTATGTGGGACTCTAATCCACTAAAACTCCATGGTGTTCTCCTGTGCCGCTTATGGCGGGAAAACGGCCACGCGTTAGCACTCACCTCGAACCTGCCGCGGCTGTCCATAACCGGACATCCTCTGGGGATTAATCCCATCACCGGCGCGCCAGAACACACTGTACGCCGTGACGCCCCGGGGACCAAACCAGCACACTGGCGCCAGACTACCCCGTGTATGGAACCCTTGGTCCCCTTGTGACGGATCAAGGTCAATGGCCCCGCCACCTACAATTTTACGGCCGCAGGGGATAGGGAGAGCAGCCAACGCTATACCGACACTCCTCCTCGCCTGCGGCACCACTGCGTCCACCATTGGACGGTGGCGACCCCGTTCAGGCTGCGGAAGGTAGGGAGAGCGGCGCACCGCAATACCGGCAATCCTCTCCCGCCACGGCCTCCAACCCTCCAATCGCGATATCGTATGGGTGTGGGAGACCCCATATGACATCGCGGCCCGCCTCAGTTGCGATGTCGCTCAGGCGGCACCGCAACCTACATGTTGGCCGCTACGTCGTCGGCTTGTCGGCAAAAGCCCTGACGAGCGGCCCCTCCTAGGGTTCCTTTTCGCTTCACCGTGGGTGACCAAGCCACGGCTACTGAGCCCCCCCCGCCTCGAAAATGCGGGATCCCACCGGGACACACACACAAATCTGAACTCCTGATTGCTCTTTTTGAGAACTCCCGGGTGGAAAACCTAATGATTAACACATTGCCTTGACCACCAAAGAAAGTAAGAAAAAATATTTATTTGTGACCCGCACAGTAGATACGAGATAAGCAAAACAAAAACAATAATAAAATAAATAACCCCGTGCGAGACCAAAAAGCCTGCTATCTGAGCACCAATTCGATGCGTCAATTTAACCACCGGGTACGTTACTAAATAGGCAGACAAATACTTAATAAATAATCTCATTTAAATAGTAACGCCAAGTAGATGAGAACTCAATTCACAAACGAACTACCCTGGGAATAACATAATGAATTTCCCCGAAGTACTTAGCAAGTTTTCTGAAATTCAGCACGAGTACGACCTACGCTTGTACTCTCACTAACATAAATTTTATGAGATGCCCTGTAATAATAGTAGGTGTTGTTAGATGTTTAATAATTAGATACCGATTTGACTGTGAAACAAAGACGAACTTGCCTCGATGATATTTTATTTTCATACTGAAAGAACATGAAATCCATACTTGAAATAATTTTATCTTTCACTTTTTATGAAGGTCGGGTTATATAGTATAGCATGACTCCACATTCGCTATTTTTTCCATGGGGATAGGCAAAAACCACAGTAACATAATATACAAATATATTGCTATTTTTTTATTTATATCTCAAAAATTTAGTTTCCCACCCGAGCAGTCGAAAAAAATACATTCGTGATGTACATCTTTATTTGGTGTCACGAGAAGACTTGAAACCGTACTTAAATATGAAACGGCAACATTTAAAACGTTCTCGTATTTAATACCGGCTTTCCGGCTTCGGCTTTACAAGGGCTTTCCTGTGCCTCATTACTACAACATCTTGGCATTATCGCCTCAAAACGTATCTGGGTTAACACCGCTTATGTATTCAAGTGGAAAGTGTTTTTTTTTTGCTAACGCTACACACATTTCAGCGCAATTTTACATTATAACTTTATTCTTTGTAACAGTTTGTTAATTTACTGCTGCATAGTATGGTACCAGTTTTTGAATTCAGAATTCGAGATAATTGTCTAATTTTGGAACAAACTCTATGTCTTACTTCACATAGTTTAAATTCCATTGAAACCCATGCTTTTCTCTCTTGGCTCTTTAATACAAACGGTCACTTCAAAAACAACTTAATAGTAGTTTATGCAATGGTCATATAATAGGGGTTATTAAAACACGAGCGTGGGTTTATCACCTAAGGCGAAGCCGAATGTGATAATGATATCACGCGAGTGTTTTAATACCTAATTATATGCCGTTGCACAATACTTTATCTTCACTCATACAGTTGAAATAAAACAAAAGTGGAAACGGAAAAAATACGGCAGGTATGGCGCGCAATTTAGATTCTCATTGGGCATGACTGCGCAGCGCGCGCATCCATAGACAATTACACCATTTTTATAAATATTTTTTTACATTAAGTCAATGAGCCCATACGCGCTAGTAAATTAAAAAGTAAAAGTGTGCTATAAAAATTAAAAAGTTATTTTATGATGCAGTTGTTTGAAAATAGAAGGAAAAAGTTGCACTGTAATGGTTTTTTTTTAAATTTTACCTATCCACGAATGTAAAGTACGTGTTTATAAATGATTTTTTGAATTCATATTTGGAACATTACGTTGTGAGTGTAGATAAAATACATAACAGTAAGGTAAATTGAGTTGGTGGCGAAGGTTTTAATTTATCTAGATTAGCAAGTAGGTAAAGCATAAAACATCTAGGTTCTTGGTATTAGGAAGAACGGAAGCAAAATAATTTTGTGAATGAAGATTAATATACCACTTGACCGTTACCTCTTATGCCAATTGCGATACGGAGACAAGTGGTAAATTAATGTAAAAATATTGCACCCGGCGATTATTCAGCTTCACAATAAAGGGACAGGTGACATCACAGGGTGACATGTGTGATTTAATGGCGTTCCAGACATCTATGACAGTTGTTACTTTGCGTCATCTGTGTTGACAAAAACGCAGATATTAATCGCGTGTCCTCAAAATTATATTTATCTAACGCCCACTTAAAATGTTAATTAGCTAATGTAAGATTCTATTTACAACGATTTTTACAACAATATTCGCGTGATCGTCCGTTTAGCGTGTAAACTAACTTCGGCAAGATTTATTGTGTTTCTTAGGCCACCAAGCTTTAATAACGACACTTAAATTGTGAGCAACGAATCGTGGATGGAAATTAATATTTAGTGTGTCCTTGGCCGTATAAGCAAATATGTAAGCATAGCTTGAATGAAAATGTCGCCGATTATACAGCAGCACCCTCGTATTGATTCGTTTTCGTACCAAGTTATGATTGAGTCGCCAAATCGAGGTTGAATAAATATGCATGTAGGTTTTACTATGCTCTGAATAAGTTCTGACAAACAAAGAAGTCGAGTTGCGTGGAAGCTTCACTCGATGTATATTTTCATGAAAATAATGCTAATCATTGAACTGAAATGCTTGGTTCATTGAGTTGAACTCTTTTAGTTCCGAATAAATGTCAATAAATTCATTTTTCACACATATTTAGATACTAGCTTCTGCCAGCGGCTTCGCCCGCTTGAAATGTGTTTTTTTATCCCAAGGGAACATTATACCGGGATTAAAAGTGCTATTAGAATAGCGCTAACTATAATCTATAGTCTATCCCTGTATCAAATTTCATCCATATCTGTTCACCCTTTTTTGGCCTGATTCAGTAAGAAACATCCATCCATTCATCCAAATTTTCGTATTTATAACACGAGTAAGAAGTAAGATAATATTTATCTCTATGCTTTACTGAACAGGTTATAACATATAACAGGAAATTAAAATATATACAACAAGAGGCCTTATAACATTTTTGCTTTGTTGAGGCTTTAAATCTGGCAGTTGCTCAAAGAAGGTATTTGACGTATCATTTTTATAACAGGAAAATCCGATCATATCTGGGTCCAAGTCTGCTCTTTCCAATGATTTGTCATTAGATATGGCAATCCTAGGTAGGTACCAAGAAATCTCCATCTAGTTCTTAATTTCCTATATTTATAATAATTGTTTTGTTTATTCTATGATTGTTTAGGTGTAGGGAGGTACATTGCATTGGCTATTACATTAATGGCTATTACATTGCATTCCAAATTCAAACGTTTAAAAAATGGACGGTCTGCCAAAAAATTTAAAAAATTACTAACGCTATGCGAGCTACGCCTAGATTAACTTAGCTCTGGTCTGCAACCGGCTTTAAAGAATACGCCATAGATAGACAAAACAAATGCAACAAAAAAAGTTGCCGTCATTTTTTTAAGAGTTCTGTTGTACATCTCCGAACTTCTTCATCAGATCTTTACCAAATTTAAATGGGACCAATTCGCATATCATTTTTAATTTTGCAAATCTTTTTATATATGACGGAGTTGTGCACGAACATACATAAAAAAAAAACTTTCGAATTGAGAACCTCCTCCCCTTTTTGGAATATCTGTAAAAAAGCAAGATTGGTAATTTACGAAATATGGTTTTTCAGTCAGTGCGTACAAACATACAAAGTGGTCTTCCGCTTCCCTACCAGTTTGAAAAAAGTATCCCATTTAGGGTTATTTTATTATCCAAACATTCTAAGAAACTAAACTTCAGTCTAATCTATTAGTTAGGGGTTAAAATTCCATCCTTTTTCTGCACATCCCAAAGAGATCTAAATTTTCTTTCTCGTATGCATAAAACGTAGCTTTCAGCAAACGAGACGGTACACAATAGGCACCTGCTTCATACCGCTTATTATTTCAATTGACAATAAATTCCTTTGACCCGATTTACTTGACATTGCCAAGTCCTGTGTGAATGCGAGGTGGCTTTTGGGTTCATAGCATTATTACATTCAAACCGCGAGATATGAGAATATTCCGCATTTAAAATTGCATTTACAACATCGAAGAAGCTCAAAGATGGCGTCTGATATGACGTAATTTTACCGAAACGGGCTACCCAAATCAAAGTCCTCGAACTTTCGGGAACGCACAAACTGGCAAAACTTGGTGTTGCGGACTTCTTGACTCAAAAGAGTTAGTGCGGTTCAAACTAATTTCATAGAACCCTCACTCCATTCTTTACATTGGAAATAAAAAGAGGTTTAATAGGGCCAGGCGTACAATTTATTGTTTCTAGGGTTTTATTAAAGATTTTACAGCTGTAAAGCTGGGTTTCATTGAATGTTCGATCCAGTTTAAGAAGGTGGCTTTTGTTACGAGAAGTGGTACAAGAGTGGAGATCGATAGCCGCACTGAATGGGAGCTGTCTCGATAGCCTAGTTTATATGGCCGTTTAGCAGAAATTCGCCGGTACAAGGACAATAGCGTTGGATTTCAGCTTAAGGTCGTCTGCCGTCTCTTGGTCATTTGACGCAGCCTATTATCTTCCTACCTATAAGTCTAGTCAACAAATGCTATTTTGTTCATCTTTTTCAGCAGTTTCGGCGAAATATGAACAAGATGTCATTCGATTCGGAATAGCTCAAAGATGAATTTTGAAAAAAATAAAGACCTGCTAGCAAAAATTGCAAAAGTTATAAACAATTTACTGAAAAAAAGGGCTTTGTTTTTTTTTCAAATATATCAAAAGCTAATTAAGATTTCTAAAATGTAAAGAGTGATTCAAAAAGAAGAGTAAATTTCCGAAAAGAAAATCCTAAAAGATTTTTTTTTATATTCTGGCTTACGCAATTCAAGTCCATTTCGGACATTTAACCAAAAAAAAAATTTAATCAGAAAACTAAGAAATGAAAAAGATCAGGCACTTACTGGATGAATGAATAACAACCCACCGTCAATTTTTTTAAATCGAAATTTTGCAATTAGTTATATGATAGTTAATTAACAAGTTTTCGCCGCTTGAACATGAACACTGCAAGTGAGATAATTGTTTAAGTAGAAATCTGAGAATTTTTCCTAACTTGGAGCGATTCTTAAAGGTTTCAGTATACAGATACCCGTTGAAAGAAATAAAAAATAAATCATAATTTTATTGTCAAATTACGTAGTTGCAAAATTAAAAACTTTAATTAAATATTGCAAAAATAAATTATGGCCGATTTTTTTATTATGAAATATTTTTTTTATTATTTTTGTTATAAACAAATGCGTTGTTTATGAGATAATTAAAAAATATTTTGGAATCTTTGATACAAATCCTTTTTAGGGTTCCGTACCTCAAAAGGTAAAAAAGGAACCTTTATAAGATCACTCTCTTGTCCGTCTGTCCGTGTGTCACCACCGATATTTTTTTAATTAATTAATTTTTGAGATATTTGCAAAAAACCAAACCCACTTTTTGAGTTTATTTTTTATAACTTATGCAATTTTTGCGAATGCAACATTATTTTTTTCAAAAATCGTCTACATGCTAACCAGAAAAGAAAGTAAGAGGGCTGGGTTATGTATACTCGTGATGTACGGATATCAATGCAGAGAATTGCCTAATATTGCGAAAATATCTGTTGTTGGTGTATTCGAATGCTGCGCCATTGAACGCACATTATTATTATATCTTTTTTTTTTGTTTTTGAAGCTTGACTAAATATGATCATATGACAATCTGAATTATTATATTGATTAGAATTGTATAATTTTAATTTGTTCTTTATTCTATTATTAATATGTGCATGCCATTATTTAAAGCAAACATGGCGCTTTGTATTTTTTTAACATCTTAACGATTAAAAATGCACTCTTCTAGTACATTTGTTATGTCCATTAAAATTTACAATAAGTTACCGGAATACATCAAAAATATTAAAAAAAATAATATCATTATCAATAAATTAAAACAATTTCTAATAACCAAAAGCTACTTCACCATTGACGAATATTTTAAAGATAAATTTCAATAACAATAAAAACTATTTTTACGTAATACCTAAAATACATAAGTAGTATTTATTGTCATTGTTGATAATGTAATTCGTGCAATATATAATATAAAAATACATAAATATAACTTTAAACCTAATATAATTATATCATAAAAGCAAATAATGTAACTATTTAGTTGATACTATTTTAATTTAATAATTATTTATTTTTTTCCTAACAAAAACGCCTTCATCCTCTCTCCTATTGAAAGTTAACTTTGCTGTGCCCGACAGGGTCCATAATTGATTCGATGTTTTAACATACCAACATGTACACATTATGGAATGCAATAAAGTATTGAGTATCTCTTACATATTGGCAAATTGTTGTGTGTACTACTGCACCCGTACCCTGACGTGTCAAAACTATCATAGTTTTAATGTAAAAAAGGGACAGATCTATACAAGTCACATACATCTGTCCGTTACGCACACTGAAAAAAACCTTACTCCCGTCTTATTAATAAAAATGGCGTATTCCCAGCTTACTCCGAAGTTACTCTTGGACTAGCTAATCCCGGAGTAAATAAGGATTAACATAGATCTAGAAATGTTATTAATAAACATGGAATAACCTCGGAGTAACTATTCATTTCTTAGTCTTGGACTTACGCGTAAACTCTGGCAACCCAGTTGAATTTAAAAGTAAAAAGAATGAACTAGTGAATGAAAATAAGCAAGTCGAAGACATTATGTAGAAAAAAAAACTAAAAATGACATCTGCCTTCACTGACTTCTGCCTTAGAAATTTGACAGAAAAGGCGAAGGAAGGAATTTTAATAGTAGATTATTAACCAAGGGCTGTATGACATCAACTGCATACGAGGTTTTTGGCGCCTGAGCGAAGCGAAGGCGCTAATTAACCCGAGTATGCAATTGATGCTTACGCCCGAGATCAATACTCTGCTTTACATATCGATTGTGAGGTAAGTAAACAACAAGACAGCAGGTTTCAATGAACATTTATTAAGAAGAAAAAAATGTGTATTTAATTAAAATTAATAGTAAAATTATTACAATTTGTAAGAGATATGGTCACGTTCTTTTTAGGAATATTTATAGTCTGAATACAATGATGTTCTGTAAACAGATATGTTATAAGCGCACGCATTGTGAAGACTCGAATAAGTCATAATTGTGACTTCTGCCTTTAGTCTATGTCACGCATGGCGACGAGTCCTAAGCGGCTTCGTTGAACCAACAACAAAATTTAAAAAATGCCGTCGTGTGTTTTTAGAAAGTGTACCAATTATGATGCCAAAGTTAATAAAACACAAGGGATCTCATACCATGTGTAAGTATGCGATACATCTTAATTTAATGATATATTTCAATTTTTTCCTATTATTCTGAAATTTGGCGGTAAGAAAAAAGAAAGAGATGGTAAATACATTTTTTGCCGTGAGGGCGACAAGGACGCGTGCACTCCGGACATAGATTAAAAGTACAATGTGAATATCTTAGGCATTAAAGTCATAGTTACCCCACAGTTCTGTTTTCCTTTTTTCTAGCCTTGTATAACTTTTTTTTTTAATAATCTATAGGCTGTCTATATATAATTTCAAGTCAGAATCGTTAATATTGTTTACTGTTCGCCAATAGCGAGTCTAACTATTGATTGTTTTTTCTTCGTTAAGGTTTCCAACTTATGAGGTCAGGTACAGACTCAGTAAAACAAATTATAGGTTACATTTCTGGTTGGATTGCACGAAAATTATCAAAAGTTATTAGGTGTGAAATCTGTGTTGATACTTTATATACTTCTAATGAAAAATTGTGGTTCCACAAATTAGACACAATCAGGGACATGGGAGGTTTATGCTATGCATCAGAAAACTTGTTTACAGTGTGCTTAAAATCAGAGATGGTTATAAAATCTCATTTATATGAAAACGGTACCTAGTTTGTTAATAATCAAGAAATTGAGAGACTAAAATGTAATATTTTGAAAAGTTTTTTAAATACCAATATATTTGAACCACTTTTTCAACATTCGAAACAACAGTCACCTGCTTTTAATCATCGTATACATTTAATTAAAACCGTAATAGATACACAACAGTTCGCGTCCATTCCGCTCATAAATATAATTCGAAATAAAGAAACTCTAAGAGACAGAAAAGAAACAAATTGAATCTTTTCGAAGGTGTATAATTGTTTTTAATACAAGATAAATATTTTTCCTTTTATATCGTGTTTTATTTCTCACCTACACCTTTAGTACTATTTATTAGGTTATGCTAATGTTTGTATAGAAAATAGGCGGTTTGTACCTTCTGTCTCGTTAAAATGTTAGTCTTTGATGCCAACATGCATTTGTTTACATTCACGCGCAAGTGACAAACAATAGCTGTTTCTTTTTTTCTTGTTGGTTTTGATATGCCATTTCTTTTGCATCATTTTGACATGTAGTGAAATGTCAGATGAATGAAAAGTTTGTATGTGTGCTGCCGCTGATGCGCGGAACACTTTTTTCAATTGTTTTGTGAGTGTATAACATATCTGTTTATTAGAATATCATTGTCTGAATATGAGTTTGTGATGATAAGACTTGAGTTTGAGTGACTTGAGGTTCTTGCATCGTAAATGGCGGCAGTTGACTGGTACTATTTTCTTCATTAAAAAATGGCTCAGATGATGTGCTTTGACGTGGTGATTTTAAGTTTATATTTTCTGTTATTTTAGAAGTAATTTTGCTTTTGTTTGCCATCGAATCTTCGATATAACCTTCGGCCACTTTGCTGGACTTCCAGCCGCCGTGCCTTTTTAACAGAGTGAGGTTGGCTCCCGAATCAGCCAATAGAGTCGCTGATGTTCTGCGAAAGCAATGCCCGGTGTATAACTCTACGTTACTCAGTTTTAAATATGTGGCTATTTGCTTTGGCATGCCTGTAAATTTGTTTTTTCCTATTACTTGTCTGTGGCATTTTCCTTTACTGTAATTAAGAAAAAAACGATTTGTATCCACGTTTTCAGGCCGAAGAGCTTGATATTTTTCAACATAATTTGCAAATTCTTCATGCACAACAAATGACCGGTCAATTTTAGTTTTCGTGTTAGGCAGTTTTATGAGTAGTAATTTCTTATGTTTTTCTACATTTTCTATTGTCAAGTTTGTCAATTCCACGGTTCTGCAGGCTCCCGATATCCCAAAAATTAGAACAACCTGTAAAAAAGACATAAGTTGTATTAAAGGCACCAAATTCGCATAGTATTTTTGTGAAATATTTTGGTAACTTATTAAAAAGGGCAAGTAAATACGTAGGTACCTTTATTGCTAAATAAATTTCATCCGGAGCTTCATTTAAGAATTTCTGTACTTCTTCTGCAGTAAATACCTTCGATTTCTTGCTTTTAAAGCCGTCAGACTGCCTTTTCAAGAAAGCAGTAAGTTTAGAAAAATCTTTCAAATTCACGTCATGTTTTGTCATCATTGTAGATTTTAGCATGGAATAAAAGCACCATAAACTAGAAGGTTGTAGCCTCTTAGATAATTCATCAAAATATGATATAAAAACACTTTCAAAAGAGATTTCACTTTTTTTTCTGACCGCCATTTCATAAATTCGTCGTATGCCTTTACATATCTTTCTTTCGAGTTCGGCGGTAATATATTTTCGACAACTGTTTTTGCCCTTTCTTTAATAAAATCGGGCGTTAGATCTATGTCTTCGTCACTAGACATGTTTAAAACTTTTGAAAAAGAACTCAAACAAGAAAATTAATTATTTTCGCGATGCTTTCGCGCCTACTAGTAGACTGCCTTTTTTTTTTCACGCACGCAAGCGCGTCAAATCTTGCTGGCCAGTTTGATTTTTAAATCGATTCCATCTAACATACGATGTGGAAACAAATAGTTCCATATTTAAAATAAAATCTTTATAAAATAAATTGTCTAGATTCCGATTCGAGTAATTAATCGATACCGAGAAAAAAAATATTAACTTTTTAAAAATATTCTTCGTGCAGTATGAATATGACAGTTCTTTTTTCAAATTCCAAAACCTATGCTGTAATGATAGTCATACACCCCGGCATTCAGGGGTGTAAGGGTGTACCTACTTACAGAGCAAGAGATATGTAAATTATCTTACTAGCTTTAAACTTAAAAATTACTTATAATAATGAACACTTAAAATATGATAACATGTCTTATCAAGGCCTACCTTAACAAATATCTATTTATTAAGGTGGTTGTCATTTCAGGACCATAACTATGTGAGCGCCATAATAAGTCTATCGAGAGTGATAAAATTTGAAGAACATAAGAGGCGTATGGAGATGGCATAAGAATTACACAAAGAACAATTAAAAAGTGCCTTATTAGAAAGAGAAATCTTGAAAATACGAAAATTTCGTGAAGAAAAACAGCTAACAAATGCATAAAACATAATTACATTAAATATATTTCTACATTTATTTTGCATTTTATTTTCGTGTTCATTCGAACCTTTAACTTCAGATTTCAATAATCTTAAAAACTTAATCAAATGAGATAAAAACAGTTTAACTACACTCTTTTACTGTATTCAATTCAAACAACAACAATGTCACTGGATGCATATAAATATTTAATATCCGGTATAAAAAATCAGAGTCTATGTAATAATTGTGGTTGCGAGAGTTTTTGGCGGGATTTTTTCGAGCGTAGTTCAGCGGTTGTTAATATTATTTGCAAATTGAATCCTAGTGGATATTGTGATATAAAATTGGTGTAGTTTTGTGTCTCAACTGTTTACGTAACTGGACAATATGTGAAATCATTGACAGAAGCAATCTCGGGATAGTGGAGCGGAGAATTTTATTGTAGTATTGACTACCTCTGCAAAGTTTACCGGGAAGGCTGACTTGATACAATTTGCTGCCAAATACTCCAAAAAAACATTAGAATCTGTTACATCCGCATTCTTATGCATATTAAAGAATTCAAGAAGGATATTATGCACTGAAGATGAGGCGGTATGGTCCAAGACCTTAGCCTGCCCGAGTAGGGCGAGGGAAAAAAATTGTGGTTGCCATAGTTACACTACTCTTATTCCAACCTTAAACTAGCTGGCACCATGGTTTAACTTTTAGTCCGAGACTAGTGTCAGATTAGTATAATCCCTCCTTATTCCGTGTTTATTAATACGGAAATTTGTTAGTACCAACCTAATTCTTGGAATAAAGTTAATCTTACCTTAGTCCACGTTTATTAATAAGACGGTATGGTCACGGTATACTCATGTTTGAGCAAATAAAGAATAAATTTGAATTTGCTATTCCGAAAGGAAGGACACCTTGTTCATAGTTTTCCGAAACTGCAAAAAAAAGGTTGTACAAAAAAGTTTTTATTGTATGTCAAAAAAGCACTTGTTAACTAGACTATTACCCATACGTATGTCAAGTTAGGTATAGATTCAGTAGGCTGTCTAGTGTCTAACGATTGTTCTGTTTGTATAAATGGGATTTTGATTGCGTAGTTTTTGACACGGCACGAACGCCAGTCAAACATAGAATAATTTTCCGTATTTTAATCAATCAATTTACTCAACCCATTACCGCAATTTGTTATTATTTAGTTAATTTCAAACTAGTGGTTATAGAAACATATTTCCAAACAATACAAGGAAAACCACTTTGAAATGATCGAATGACATTAAAAAAATTAAAGCAGTTATGGCATAGTATTTTATATCCAGTGCCCAATTTTCTGGGTCAAAACAAAGTGTTTTACCATTAAAAGGGTCTATCACATTTCCAGTGCTGGCAAGAGTCTAGTCGTCACACCGCGCATAAGACAAATGATATGGAAATGAGGACCATTTCATCTACCATTACTACCATTAAACTATACCAGATTTAACGGCGGCTCTATTCGTTTGCAAAGGACTCACAGTCTTTAAAGAGAAAATATAAAGCTGTAGCATTTACTTCATTCATGAATATAAAACAAATGAAGGCGTATTTGTAATCATTTTGTGGTCATCCAAATGACCCAGTTGCAAGTTATAGTGCAAATGGATTCTTGAATTTGTATATTTACGATTGCCTTATGAAAGAAAATATCCTCATGAATTTAAAATAAAATAAAGGACATAGGGCAAAAAAGAAACATTAAGTTTTTAAACGGTTTGATATTTGAAATTTTCGACGTGAATTTAAGAGACATAATGACGTAGTGCTCTCCCACAAGATCAGATAAGATCAGTTAAAACGTTATCGCGGTTTATTAGGCATAAAACGTTAACATTCTATTTTGAACGACAGCGCTACGAAACGTTGTAGCTCACGGTTTCAGCGGAGATAAGTGCTTTGGGCGTAAATGATAACTTTTTTTTTATATTACCTGCGGCTGTATTGCTATTGATTCCCTTGAGATTAGTTAAAGACAATGCGGGTCCAAATGTAAATTACGATATAAAAACGCATAAATGCAAGAAGAATATAAATGAACTGTGATTTGCAAATGAAAGTAGAATGTAAGTGTACTGCAATATGCAAATGGCAAAAATATTAAAGCAGGAGATAAAAAAAAATACTGTCATTGTCCATGCCCTTCCCAACTCCTCGCCGAATGCGAGTAATCGTTAAGGGAGACTAACGGACTAGTAAATACATGATCGTTTGCCAATAACATCATATTGAAATTCGACAAAAAGTTTTCAAATTTGAAAGCATCATCCTCATCAAAGATAAGTTTGGAATCATCAAAAATTATACGAATCTGACTTGAAATGTTTAGCAGAGAACTTACTGAATGAAGCCTTCACGAGTGGCGATCCCTGTCAACTTTTTCGTCCAGCGCGAACAGAGCAGTAACCGAATATGGGCTATCAACTTGCTGACTGGTTATTGTTCTGATCACGGTAGGAGTTGATTTAACCGACACGAGAGATGAAGTTCAATTGACTGCTCATATACCTATGTCTTTCTGCCCAACAGTGCATCTCAATGACGTCATTAAATTGCAAGTTGTAGTACGTAATTAGTTAGGTATATATTTATATTAATTGATACGATGCACGTTTAATGACTTGAATGATAAATATTCATAATATACACCGATAAAAACATATTATCTAGCTCTAGTAAAAGTACCTTTTGATTTATTTTATTTAAATAAATCGTAAAAATATATCGTATATTTTTCCCATTCGTGACATCTCCAAAATCTATTTTATAAATTGAAATTATACGCTTTTCGTTGGTAAGCGCATCACTTCAAAATGGTGTTGTTTATTAAAGATCTCGTAATCGTCTGAAAAAGATTTAAAGGGCGAAAAAATTTGAAATGATTCCCTGAAAAAAAAATGGAAATCCTCTGAATACCGGAAGTGTCTTTTATGTATGAATTCAAAAAAAATGATAAAATATCGTCTGTCGTGACAGCTATATATTGTAGCTATATAGTGAGTACATAAAATAGTTGTGCCACGTTTTGTGTAATGTCTCGTGCCAATGCATATGCGTTTCACGTGTTTCTCAGCACCGACAGTATAGTAGCGCATTTCAAGGACACGCACCTGCAACGTCGCAAGGTCAATTAGCTAAGCCACTTGTGCCGTAGGTCGTACTACGAGTACGCGTGATAGTAGTAATCTGTGGAAGTCCGACCATCTGTACGTACTTTAATCGATCTAGCTACGCGACTGTATGGCTGCAAATACGACAAAATCAGCATTCAGGAAGCCGTGACCGCGATGACTGTTTGTGTCATTATTTAGGACTATATTGATGTCCGTATCGCGATTTTATGAACATTGTAGAGTGCACAAAGAATCGTTAATAAATAACAATTTCTTTGGAATATCAATGCACCCTCTTTACAAACACGTAAGGGCTGTATTGTTAGAAAAGCCGCATTCTACATTGGCCTTTTTTGTTGAAGTCCGAAAAAAAACCGACCAAGTGCGTGTCGGTTCACGCACTGTGTTGGGTTAAAATCGGATTAACAAAATCTTATTGCACAATACAACTTTATGGTGAACATAAAATTGTTTTGTTCTATTAATGTTTTACTGGAATAGTTCAACAAAATCTTTGAAATAGTTTGTTTTCTTTTATACAGGTAGATTTGTACAAAAGCTTCAGTAAGCACCTCGGAGCACGTCATTTGGATGCGCTTCGCTCAATGGAAGCTCTATTGAGGTAGGTTTGAGTGTCAGCACGTTCTTTGATATGAATGTGTGCTATGTGCAATATGTATGATGACATAAAATTAACCCGTAGTAATAAAAAGGTAGATTTCGTTCATGGATTCGATATTAAAAAAGCCTAAAGGACAATGTTACAAAACAAGGTAACCTACCAGATTATACAGGAAGAGTAAGTGGATAAATTGACTGCAAATAAGTAGGTACCAATTTCCATAAATTTAATAATAATGTCAGAGTGCCGATAAAAGTGTTTGAAACAAAGACTATCAAAAAGACAATGTTTCTTTGCCGTTTCGCGAAATTGCGACGACAACACGCTTAGCACGACAGCCGTATGGTTTGTTAAAATTGTTATTGCTGTGAGACACCGAACGAAAATCGAGGTAAAACGCTTCACTTAAGTAAGTAGTAACGAATTTTAGATACAAGTCGCGAAAATTCACGGATTTTAGATACAAGTCCCGAAAATTCTTTGATTAAGTGGATATTCGTAGGTCGTAGACTAAAAGTAGTCCACACAAAATCTTAAAACTAGATCAATATTTGCAGATACCGGAAAATGGGATGTTGGCTAAGACAGGTTCCTTCTTAGCAAGTGCGAAGAAGAGATCGTCATGTCGTAACTATGGAAGTTTGATCACGAAGTCTGTGAGTGACAGATGTCCTAGACAACGGAGTTACGCACAATTTAAACGTCATAAGTACTATTAAAAGTAGGTGATTTACTAGCTACACATAGTATATAATGCAGATTCTAGCGGAAGCCGTAATGAAGAAAGGTCAAATACAATGCCTTACTTGTCAATTAGAGGATTAACGGCATAACCAACATACGGCAGCTGACAAAAGAGGAACGAGGGTTTCTATCGTGTTCGCACTCTTTTGTCATAATGCAGCAACCCCAGGTGTTCAGCCTGGTGGATATTTTTTATTTTTTGCTAGCTGCCGAATAATAAAATGTGGTATTGTACCACAAATGAATAGCGGATCCAGGGCGGACATGTCACTGTAAGCACAAAATGAAAGGTATACCTTTTTATCCGGCGAGCCCTGTGTGCGAACGCCGGCCGGTCCGTGGCGGTAAGCCCCCGGTGGTTGTGTGACGTCGAGTGTAGGGTGATGGAAGCGCCGAGGAGGGCTCCTGGCCGCGAGGGGCCGGCGTTGCTGCGCGTAGCGAGCGATGGGCGCGCGTGTGGCTCGAGGTCGGTTTGCCGGCGGAGTGGCGCGCTGTCACCGGCAGGGTGCGCGCGCCTGCAGCGCCGCGCATGCGCCCTTCGCACCCGCAAGCGATTAAACTAAATACACCAACACGCAGCGCCACTACATGTGCTATACTGGCGCGCTGCCCCCTTACCTACATATCGAGGTGAGCTTTATACGTATTTTTTATAATCTTCAGTTTTGACCTATATTATTTTCTTACTTATTTTATAATCAAGTTGTTGTTAACATTCTCGTAGAGTGAATTACACGACAGTCCCTTTATAAGTTGTGTTCATAGTGACGAGCTAAATCAACAAAAGCTTTGACATTCATAAACGTTTCTGTAGATGAAAGAATTTTCAGTATCCTGACAGTTTTTCTTTTTCCGATTTATCATAAAATCATAACAGATAACAAATAGGGTAGATATAATTTATTAAAATATGCAGACAGAGGGTGAAGCATTGTTTGATTTAGGTGGTGTGGTTGTTGAGATCAGCTGTTTGTATCAGGTTATCGGTGGGTGGTATCGATTGGCGGCACTTTCACCGCTGGGCGCGAGCACTAACTGTTATTCTATGTTTTGGCGCGGCTCCAGCAATGGCGGACACCCACCCTGTTACTAAGCACACGCAATTTTCACGTATCAATTTGGGCGAACTTAGCTAAGTAAAAAAAAACTTGAGATGTTAAGTTATTTTTTTTAATTATTTATTCGGGATGCTGAACAGATCGGCGTATAAAGATATCAAAATAGACGTGTGTATCCTTCATGGTTCATATAACTCGTGATGTTCTTTTGTCGTGTTTGTAGGAGCGGCACAACAATGTCTGTGTTTATATCACGTGAAATCGTATTGAACGTTGATGTAATGTAGCTCTGGTTTTTTAACTAACTTCCCAAAAAGGAGGAGGTTCTATGTTATATCTCCGTCAATTGTGGACCGATTTTGAAAATTCTTTTTTTTTTTGATAGATTATGTTCCAAAATTGGTCCCATTTTAATTTGGTGAAGATCTGATGAAGAACTTTGATGATATACAACAGAACTCTTCAACAAATAACGGCAAATCTCTCGGGATTGCTGCAAACGCATGTCTCTTTATTGTTTATATCATTTCATAACATAACATCACGCCTTTACGCTCTTAAGAGGTACGCAGGTCTCTCATTTTACCGGTTATATTCAAGTTCCATGATATTCGAGTTATCTATACTGGCGTTATAGGTACCTTACTAAACAATTTGCCTATTATGTAGTACTATTAGCTGTACATACAGTTACAACTAAAAAGGAGAAAATAAAAATAAAAAAAATTACCACCGACTTCCAAATAAAAAACTACAAAGTGATAAATAACTTTACTTTTGGAAGTCAGTGTCCATACCGCAATAAATTCGTACCTACGAAAGACACTGACTTCCAAAAACAAAGTTTTTTTTCACTTTGTAGTTTTTTTACTTGGAAGTCGGTAGTATTCTTTTGTACTAAAATATTCAATCTAAACTATTGCTAGTACGGATCTTAGAAGCTGCACATACACTTACAAACTAAATTATCAATTGACAAAAGTTTACTACTTAAGGAACTTACAAAAAAGCTTCTGAACAAATTTGCCCAGAGTCCTTTACTTACTACCTCAACATTTCCAACTCGGTAATTTACATAAAAAGATTATAGTTGTGGACTAACATAAGTAAAATATTTTAAATAACTGTGGTGGGTACAAAATGTTCTAAACCTGTTAAAATAAAACTAAAAAGCTTTATTTATCGTGTTTATGCGTACGCTTCGCGGAGTATCTGCATTGCTACAAACTACGCTAAGTGAAATCATTTAATCTTGGTTTTTAATTTTTACAATCTACTTCTTCAAATGATCGCACCATAGCTAAAGAATTACTTTAATACAATAACAATACGATGCTAGTTAGCTTTTCGTGTTTTATTAATTTGAAAATAAACACAAAAGGTTGCAGATACCTACCTAATTTGTAAAAAAGTTGCTGATTTCATACCGAAAATAAAGATTAGGTCCGGCAAGTAAAAATATTTTACTTTATTTAGTTAGGCACTTATTTTATTTCTAAAAGAAAGAATACTTGTCAGTTATTTGTAAAAATACTGTTCTCTATCAACAACTAGATTTACGTTTCGGCCAACATATCTAAAAATTCATTAATTTTATTCATAAACAAGTAAAATATAAATATTTAAAAAAATCCTCGACACGTTCTTATTTCTTGCTTCATAATTTATTTAGTAGTAGACACGTTTCGATCGACAATCTTTTGAGCACGTAATTGTGATACGATATCTGTGAAACACCCCTATTCAAACAGGTAAAACGCCCATAACTTTAGAACGGCTGAACCGATTTTTACCAAATATATCTAAGAACACTCTCTTTATAAATTCACATAACAAACAAAAAAAAAACGAAATCAAAATCGGCTCATCCGTTTCGGAGTTATGATGCGACACAAAGATACACAAATACACACGTCAAACTCATAACACCCTCTTTTTCCGTCGGGGGTTAAAAATACGCTACAATTCTAGGGTTCCATATTTTATTATACCATTCCTACCTACGGCAATTCAAAAGGGTCAAGTCCGGTATGTTTCTATTCAAGATGACCTTGCTATACCTACATAACTTGAAGGGAACACAATGACTACCGGCCACACAAACGTTTTTTTTTTGTCGCAGAACAATATCACCCTTTTATAATGCGTTCAAGCTTTTGCGTATTGATAAAATTACCACGTCAATGCATTTTGGGGATTGTATTTATTACCCGACTTCGGCAAAGCCAAAAGGAAGTGTTATGATTTTAACAGTCTATGTATGTATGTATGTACGTTTTTACTTAAAAAATATGTTCCACTGTGGCGCCTGATAAACTATTGAGCCGATTTTGATAAAACCGTCAATTCATTCGTTATTTTTAGATTCATTTTTAAGGATTAACAAAACTTAAACTGTTTTATAAATTAATAGCTTCTGCCCGCGGCTTCGCCTGCTTAAAAAGTGTTTTGTCATCCCAAGGGAATACAAACATTCTCCCTAGGATCTCAAACTATCTACATGCAAATTTTTATCTGAATCGGTTCAGTAGATCCAGAGATTACCCCCTACAACCTCACAAACTTTACTTCTTTATAATATTAGTATAGATGAAAAAAACGGGGGCGGAAGATTTGTCTAAATGGATCTAGTGGATCCTTTACAGGAGCACCTTTATTTTTCTATTCCACGCCATTCTACAAACACATTTTTTGATGTCAATAGGTACCTATTACACAAGTTTTCAGACGTTACCTAACTAGGTATACTTATGAACCTATGTATAAAATGCGAACGTTTAGGTGGATGTTACTCAAACAGATCACCGACACGGCTGCTTAATAGACTTGGCTCCAGCCAAGTGACGTCGCATCGCGTGTTATGTAACAAGGTTAGGATACAATGCTTATGAACTGGCGATTTGTTTGTGACGCTCACTTTCATTATAAATAACTAGGTAGGTACTGCAACTCTAAATCCGATTACACAGATTTTTTCATAATTTTCGGTCTGAACACAAGTGTAAATAAAAAATATCAGTTCTGAAATGTTCCCCTAACCGAATATAACCCCTATAAATGAATGTGGGTGTATTATGTTATAGATACAGTTTTGTGTAAACTTTAAATAATTTGCAGCTGCTATAAATTAGACCTCGAGAGGGCTCAAAGGTCTACACTGAAAGTTATGTTTTTTAACCCTTCAGATTTACAACTGAGAACCTATACCGGAATTCAGATATTCTGACTATCAGGAAGCTTTACGTACTTAATACAATTCTATAAAAGCACAAAACATTATCGTTGACCCCACAGAAGACAAAAGGCAGAAGGAAAAACACGGTTGCTCCCAATGTCTCAGTGAAGTTCACATTCGCAAAAAGACAATATCCTAGGAACTCATCTCATTAATACAATCTTCTTAATAAAGAACTTGACATATACCCTCTAACCTACCGCGAATACAAAAACGCTGTGTCTAAATGGCTTGAGTTAAAGACCTATGACGAAGTGGAAAATATGTTGCAATAATATACACATAATATAATCCTGCCGCCATGATATTCCTACCGCAAATGGAAGATAATGTCCTACATTATTAACCTCTAGCAAAATTTTATCTGCATTTTGCCTGAAATTATAGTAGACAATTAATCGCCACCATGTAAATTTTGAAAGTACAACCCTCACTCCACTTCCACACTTACTCATATACACATTCACTTCCACAACATTTCCCACACACATTCACCATCAGATAACACACACATCCAAGTGCGTTTCTTGTCTATTATAAAAATACTGTGTTGCTATTTTGTTTTTTTGTTTTTATTTTTATTTGTATAAGTTTACATAACTTGAAGAGGCTTAAAAACTTAAGAACAATTATATAAACTGGGAAGAGGCGGAGCATCCTAACACAAGCAAACTATTTGCTTAAAAGAATTCTCCCAATTGTAATTAGAATAAGTTATTTAAGTTGGTGCAATAAACATTTTTACTTTACATAAATTATACGTAGGTATGTTATTTATCAAAAACAGCAGCGGTGCAGTGAGTGAGTGAGTGAGCAGTGGTGGCCCAGTGGTAACGGCCGCGACTTACGTGTCGTACGTGGTGGGTTCGAACCCTGGCAAGCAGTTTACTTTGTTTAAATTATTTCATCGCCACTGCTCTCAAAACGGTGACAGAAAACATCGTGAGGAAACCGGCCTGTCCTAGAACCAAAAATTCGAAGACGTGTGACATCCACCAACCCGCACTGGGCCCGCGTGGTTGGTTACAATACAACCCATTCCCTCCCACAGAGAGGACACCTGTGTCCCAGCAGTGATATTAAAAGGCTGATAATGATGATTTATCAAAAAACATGTCTGCTTCATAGGCCCAGTTCAGAGAAACTTATAGCAAAATAAATGTCATAAATTTTGAAATGCGCATTAGCTGCTGTGATTGGATGAATTAATTTTTAACAACCATATGCATCACTTGACGTGTAATTTGTGACGCGTCGATAGTTCATTTCCAGAAGCCGGGAGTTTACTTTGCACAGCTACCCATTATTAAAATGTCGTTTTGTTTGATATCATCTGATAGCTGACAAGCATCCTTTGTTTAAGGTTACCCTAGTCGACGGCACGAACTATTTTGAGAGCGGGGTTACAATGCATGCTATCTCATCCGACAACACGTGCGAAAGAAATAGATTCTGTGATGAGCAGTAAGAAGCTAGTTCGCATACGAATTAGCACTTTTGCAAATTTGTAGCGAAATGGATGACGATTTAGGACGAAAACGAGCGCGCAAAATTTTAAAAACCTACCTTTGGGAGTATGGATCATGATAAAACGACTAAATGTATATTTAAAATAAAATTATTTGCATTGTTGAACTTCTAATCTATAGGGATGAGGGGAGGGTATGGTGGCTGTTTTGCAATTTTGCCCAAAGATGCCTTAAAATTATTGTTGAAATATGAAACTTTCGAAGCTCATAAGTAGCCCTGTATATAAACAAAAAAATGTTTTTTTTTTATTACTTTTTTGTTTATATACAGGGCTAGATAATGATGAGTCAAATTGATATCATTTTTTATTTCTAACGTACATCTTCAAACAGTGGAATCGCCCGATTACGTTTGTACGGTAGAATGATCGACTAGTGCAACCTTAATAAGCTTTTAATGTATCACCTTACTTGTTTGAGCTCGAAACTAAATATTAACGCGAGGAATTTCGTAAAATCTGCTCCACTGAAATAAATATGAGGTCACTTTGATGCCATGAATTTGTGTCATGAAAAGCATTTCATATTTTTTGAAATATTTTAGCCTAAACTTTACGTAAAATAACATGGCATTTTTCATAATAAGCTTAAATATCTTATTATATAATAAGCAAGCTAACACCTGAAAGCTACCGCTTTTATTAAGTGTTTTTTTTTTTTTAATAAGTAATTGAATATGTGTGGAATTTATAAGTCCAGACAAGTTCGTTTGTATTTATTTTTAATTGTCATATTGAGTACTGGATTATGTTATCATCTTATGTGTAGGTATCTTTTACGGGATTCAAAAGCAAAATGGGTCTAAAATGGGAATTCAAAAGATGTAATGAGGGCAAATGGGGTAGCAAGAATAAGGTTCCGTTTTTTTCAAACTGTTCAATTACATTTAAAAACATACAAATTATTTGATACGAGTACTTATTTCGTGATTTTATTTGCGCGTATAATAACCGGTTCCAACTTTTCAAAGACCTAAAGATACTGGTGATCTTTAATCTCTTTATTGAAACAAATTACCTATAATAAGCTAAATAGTTATACTTTTTTCTTTTTAAGACGCTTTTATTAGCTTGGTATGTATGTATCTATAAATCTATGTAACGGAATCTTTGAACGTGATTTTCACCCCCTTCAAAACGTCGGCTTAATTTGAAACCTAGCACACGAGTATCAAGGAACGAAGACAATGCAATAATTTAAATAGTTTGTCCCATTTTGCATCCAGCAGGATCTTCAGGATTAGCGATTGAACAATATAAAAAGTAAAAAATAAATAACATTAAAATAGTATATTATGCAACTAGTGAATAAAGGACGGATTTAAAGCGAGGGCCATTGATGAATCACGAACAAGTGAAGGATTCTAAAAACTGAATCACGACCGTAGGGAGTGATTTATGATGATTGAATCACGAGCATAGCGAGTGATTCAAGTATTAGAATCCTGAGCGACGCGAGTGATTCATGGTCCTCGATATAAATCCGTTTTATTCAAGAGTTGCATACTATACTTTATACCATGACTACGAGAAAAAGAAGGATTTTAGCAAAAAGCACAAGGGATAATAATAAATAAATAAATGGTTAATTACCTTCAAAATGTACAAAAAATGTGAAACCTCAGGGTTCCACATTTTTTGTAAATTTAAGCTGAGCTAGGTGTGTTTCAGATGCCAGTGACCACCTCCGTTATGTTACATAATTATAATTAATTAAGCACCAATGCAATTAATATTAGAATTACAATCCAAATAAGTATTCACTAAATATCCTAGACCAAAATCAACATCATTATTAAACGCCTAAAAATAAACAAACTCAAAATTAAATCGACGAAGGAGTTTGAAAATCGAATATTCTTTGCACAAGAAGTTTGCGAGTTTCGAGTATTTTATGCGCAAGGAGGTTGTATAGCATTGAGATGGAGGTAGAATATGTATTGGTGTGTTCTAAATTCAAACACCAAAACAGTGATTAAAAGTGCTTTTTATTCACTGTTTTCAGTGAATAAAATAAGCTTTTTAGAGGGGGAATGGTATAAAAAAAACACGCTTTAATATAAAACCAAACTAAAAAGTAGAAAATAATTTTCAATAAGTTTAAATTAAGAATGTGCTTGATTTATATTTTTAATTATTATTAGTTTATATTGACAGATATTGGTAAAAGCAGAGTCATTTTGAAAATATCTTAAAAAGCACCGCATGCTTTTATTTACAATTTTTTTTTTTAATTACTCTTTTCTTAATTCAAATTATTATTTTATTGTTTTCTACTTTTTAGTTTGGTTTTCAGGTAAAGCGGGCCTTTTAATTTTTTTAAATTATTGTTTATTCTCTATATTTTTCTTTAAAACTTAACTTGACTTCAAAGAACCTAGAAAGTAAAAACTTAAATCATACTCGTAGCAAATCAAGACTAGTTAAAGATGTCCACTTCATTAAAACCGGAAAGCCCCAATACATTAGCCCTGAGTATTTCAGCAGCAGTGGAGTGTATGTGTTCGCTGCGGCTAGTGGCATCAGGTCAAGGGCATTGCACAAATCCGCAGTCTCCTTCGTGATCGTGACGCATACTAGTACAAACGCATTGTAGGCAGTAGAGCTCTCTGTAAAGGAGCTCGCCCGGGGAAGTATAGGGTGTCTCAAAATGTTTTTCTGTTTTGATCCTCAAAAGAAAAACATTTGAATTAGTTCAAACTCGTTGTATTTACTTTGTTTATGAGAAAGAATAGTTATTAAATGCACACCCTCCTCTTCCTGACACTCCTTTAGCCTGGAACAAAAATTTTCAAACACTCGCTTCAGCTTTGATTTCGTCTATGAGTCGTTGCTTGCTTTAAAACATTCAGGTAGGTGGCAATGGGTTGTAAACATTACTTTTTAAGTAGCCTCATAGGAAAAAATCAGCAGGCGTTAAATCTGGGCTATTTGGGCTCCCATATCAAGTCAAGGAATTGACGGCTCTTACTTTTTTGAGGATGCTCCAACGAGTGATAGAAGATTTTAGTTAGGGGCTAAATGAGTGTCAAGAAGTGGAGGTTGCGCATTTACAAACTATTATTTTTCTTAAACAAAATACAGAAACTTTTTTTTAAATTTAACAGTAAATAAAACGAGTTTGAACTAAATCTAGTGGATTTTTTGTAAGTATAAATAAAATCTTTTTACAAAAAAATACTACCGACTTCTAAAAAAAAACTACAAAGTGAAAATAACTTTATTTTTGGAAGTCGGTAGTATTTTTTTGTAAAAAGATTTTTATTTTTCTCTTTTTAGTTGTACCTGCCTAATAAGAAAGTTGTTTAGTAAGGTACCTATAACGCCAGAATAGATTACCCGAATATCATGTAACATGAACATAACCGGTGAAATGAGAGATCTGCGTACCTCTTAAAAGCGTGCTGGCATGATTTTAATTTTATGAAATGATAAACAAAAAAATGGTAAACAATAAACAGACATACGATTGCAGCAATCCCGAGGGATTTGCCATGGATTTGCCGTTATTTATTGAAGAGTTATGTTATATATCTTCGAAGTTCTTCATCAGATTTTCACCAAATTAAAATGGGACCAATTTCGGAACATACCCAAGTCGGTTTAAAACTAAAAACATTCTCAAACACTAAACTTACTAAAGCCATTCATAACCCGGGTGTGAACTTCGATCTTTTTAAAAAGAAAATATCCAAGACGATGCTTTAAAAACCGAAAGTTTTTTTTTTTAAACTCGTCAGCTACTGTAATTCAAGGGCTGTTCTATTCAGGTTTAAAGGTAAAGGTATGATTACAGGCCTTTGCTCAGGTGACTTTACCAACTTTTGTGTCCGTGATGGTAACGCACCTTGATCGCCTCCGACGCTTCTGTTTGACACTTATTGCATACCATGAATTTGCAGACGTCCGAAGGCGTAGGACCACTTACTTAACTTTAGATATAATATCGTTTTCCATATTGTATAGATATGTCAAGAAAGACAAATGAGATGACGGCAAAAATAGAGGTATGGAAGATTTTATAGTGACCCCAATTAAATTAGAATGAGAACAGGACCATGATACTCGTAGCATACAAAAACAAAAATGTAACACCCCAGTTAGTCACTTGCCCCACTGCAGACGATCAGCGAGCAGCGAGTAGAGCTAGAACCTAGATACGCTACGAGTCGGCGAGCAGCGAGATGCGAGTTAGTAGGTCCGATAATTTTACCGGTCGGCTATTAGCGAGTGTTTTTGTACGACGGGCGATTATTCACACCACTCGCTCGGGCGGTCAGTCCTGTACGCGTTGGTTGGTTAGTCTGTCGGCGTGAGTTCTGACCGAGCGAGCATCGCCGAGCGAGTATTATCTTTGATAGCTCCTGTCGCTGCGACAAACTTGTGTTGGGGTCTCCGGCAGTGTGAACAGACAGCGATCAACTAATAATATATGTGTTTCTTTTCTTTAGCGAGAAAATAGTTGATTGCAAATCGCTTCGTCGCCAGTGGTGGGACAAGTGCCTTAAATACCTGTCGTATCGTTCGATTTACAAATAAGTTGAATCTCGAACGGCCGTTAAGTTTTTAATTTATGCGCCCTAAGTACAAGTGCCTGCCAATTGAGCACGATTGCACAATGCATGTTTATTGATTGGTTGTGTGTTCGTGCAAAGGTCACCCTCGTGTAGGTAATTAAAACGTGGTTTCGTTCAGTCGTTTTAATTATGTTGGTGTTGGTAATTAGGGTGATCGATATTGACCTAACCAGCCAGCAGTAGTGGCTTTAGAATGGGCTATGTTAATTTGATAAATAAATAAATACATAATTATTGAGTTATTAAAGAAAGATTTAAAACATTTACCAAAATCTATTTTCGTTTCTATAATGTTCGTTTAATGACATCTGGTAAAATGATAAACCATTTGCATAGGAGAATAAATTATTGTATAAAGTCTTCTATGAGTTTATACGTAACAATTTAATTGACATCACAGTACCTACATTGTGCGGGGTTCATTATAACGGTTATGCAATATCTGATACGCTTCGAGTGCTACGTAATAAACACCGCCCCGTTTCGTCGTAGCAAAATTCTACATAATATTGCAGTGGTAGGAATTAAAACAAAGAGTTTTCGTAGCACAGGCCAACATTATTCGTAACTTTACTAAGGCTTGCTACGGCGTAGCGGCCGGCTACGGTGATATCTTACCTCAATCGCGTATTATATCACGAACCGTTAATTAATTGGTATTTAGAGAAAATTGGTGCTTAGGCAACCTATCAATGTGGGTAGTATTGTACGTGGGCTGGAAATTAGTTCTCCATTACCTACTGAAATTGGAACCCAAATGAAATCACTTGGGCGTGCTGAATACGAAATCGATGGTGAAAATCATACCTAAGTTTTTCGTTGAAAATTGTTTTCGAGCTCGAATTTGGAGGGGTTTCTTTCTAGAATATTTTATGTAATTTAGGTAGGTAGAGTATTGGGCCAACATCCAACGGATTGAATGAAGAGGTCAGACTGTAGTCGCTGTTCTGAAAACTACTTACCGCTACGTTATCCAAATAAATATCTTACGAAACGTTGAGTCCGGTACTATGTGTCTACCGATTTCGAAATAAGAATTTAAAGTTGAGTATTCGTCAAACTTTAGCCTGGAAGCCTGGATTGAGACGTTCTTAATGCTTCATTCAGAAACCGGCTCTATGAAACGAAGTAAGTTCCTACTTATAGCGTACTTATAATGGAAAGAGCAGCTAACTGCTAAGGATACGTAAAGATTAAATATGAATTTCGACAGGTATCCTAAGTGGGAATATTTAGGATTCCGTAGTTAACAAGGAACTCTTATAGTTTCGCCATGTCCGTCTGTCCATCCGCAGTTTAGGTCAAAGACTCTTAGTACTAGTCTTTGACCTACTCTTAGTACTAGTACTAGAAAGCTATTATTTCTCATGGATAAACACAGTAATCACGCCGACAAACTTATAAAATCAAACCATGTCTTTTTTTCTCCTTTAGGTATACACTTAAAGTGGGGCTGTTTTTTCTCGTCTATCCAATGGTGTAGGGTATCGTTGGATAGGCCATTCAAAAATATTACGGGTCTGTGAAAGCCATTTTTAGATTCAGGGATTCGTCTGCGTAAAATTAAGCTTTAAATGGCATTTTTTTGTTAAATTCAAGTGTCCCCGCACCCTGCCAGCTAAATGGTTGCTTTTGGATATGTGAAAAAAATCACGGCAGTAGTATATATCCAATACCTTTAAACGAGCGATTCTTGTATATATGTATAATCTGAATCTCGGAAACGGCTCCAAATTTAGTATACAGGGGGTTTCGGGGGCGATAAATCGATCTAGCTATTTCATATTTAGAAAACGTCGTTTTCTCTATGTTCACCCGAGCAGAGCTCGGTCGTCCAGATACTAAAGATATTAAAAATAAAACTAGGAACACTATCACAGCTAAGTAGGCTTTACAAGTTTACGATGAATAGTCGACCAACTTATAAAACGTACATGTAAAAGTAAAAATGTTGTATATTGATATATGGATTTATTTTATCCCTTCGTTAGAGCAATGTTCGGTTCTTTCATTGTTTATGAAAGTCAGTAATGTTACCTATTTATTTGTGAATGTAGCTGTTTATACGGAACTCTCTGTGCGCGAGTATGACTTACACTTGGCCTATCTTTTTTTGCTTTTCGAAACATGTGAGATGAATGACGCGATGTGGATTTCCATCTGTGTGATTGGTCAACTGATAGCGGTCAAACCCTTTGCGTTGCCGTATTCACTTACGCAATAAGGCTGCGAGGCTCCATAAATTATGTATTTATTTTTTAATACGCTGTGGCTAACCCTGCCATCTTACTCAGGGTTATAGATCGTCCTTACTCTATGATTTATGTCTTGTTCTCGGTGTTTGAGGACTGAAACAAACGTTTGCAGACTGCATTTCACCTTCATGCACTAGAACAAACAAAATGTACTTACTTAATCATAAAAACAACAGTAGGTAGATACTAGTCTGGGCCAGTTATATATTACATTTTTTTATTCATCATTAATATTGTCCCAATAATGGGCAAAGGTTTCCCCGGTAGCTTTTCACTCTTCGGCGTGTTGGTTTTCTTATTTACCTGCGATAATTTTTTTTGATAAGGGAAAAACATTTCCGGACTTTGAGCATTTAGCGTGGAAAACAAACAAAGATATTCATTAGGGACTGGCTTCGCTCGTCGGTTTACTTCTCGGCTAAATATGATAAATAATATAATTCGAATTTCGGCATTCGTTAATTTATACTTATCTACTGTCCATTTTAAATAAATAGGTTAAACTTTGTCTCTAAACAAGCAAAAAACGCCTGCGGCCTTACTCATAGGCTGCCAAATTCTGTAAAATAGTTGAGTTTCTCAACTCATAATAGGTAGGTACTACTTTTATTTAAGGTTGCCCTAGGCGACGGCACGAACTATTTTGTGTGCGGAGTTAAAATGCATGCTGTCTCACTCGATAAAACGTGCGAAAGAGATAGATGCTGTGATGAGCAGTAAGAAGCTAGTTCGCGTACCAATACTCACTTTTGCAAATTTGTAGCAAAGGAGATGATGATTTAGGACGAAATCGGCAGCGCGAAATTTTATAAATAGACCTTTGGGAGTATGGATATCATGAAAAAGCTACTATATTTATATCTTCAAAATAAAATTATTTGCATTGTCGAACTACTAATCTATCCCTGTATGGTGGATGTTTTGCAATTTAATTCTTAAACTCTTCAGGCATTCCTTTGCCTCAGGCCCTTTGACGGGGTTTTCTAATGAGTCAGCCTTTTCATTTTCGCAGAGTTCGTGTGAGTCAACTGCATAGAATAACTAATGGATTGTTTTGTTTGTCATTAAACTGTCACTTTCCTGATGCGAAATAACTGGTTGGGCTGGTATTATGATTGTCGACCGTGTAGCGACCACACTAGGATTTAAAGAGCGTACCTAGGTATTGTTACGTTCTTATAACGCCCTTTTGTCTGATACAGTATCTAGTGAATTTGATCATTTCTAGGATGGGAAGTGGATAGTAGGTATCTGGTAGACACTTTTGCTTAAGTCTTAATTAATTACTCTATTTCTGCCAGCAGTTCCTCACTTGCGGACGCGAAAGTGAAGACCCGTTATAACCCTCAGCCTAGCAGCCTACCTACAAAGTACCTACCAACTAATATTATTTATCTGCTTTTGTTTCAGATGTTTTCAGCGGAGAGTCTATTGGTATTAAGATCGAGCATCAGAAAGAACACGAAGCTTAATGGATTGTTCGTCATTGCGTAATAACTTACAATCTTCCCACACCAACCTACAACCTATTTCATAGGTTAAGTTTTACGATAACTTTTTTGCAAACTCAACCAAATGACTCTTTTTCTGCGACAAATTAAGGGTGAGCAAATATAAATTTAGATAAACTTTAAAGGTACACCACGTATAACGGACCAAATGGGTGTGTAAGTGTGGAAAAGGGAGGTTCCTCTTCTATTCTATTATAAAGGTATAGAATGCTCTGACACGACAATCCCTTATGGTCATAATGGGTGAAAATTGGCAAATCTGTATTCTAATGCAGAACAAAGAACTGAGTATAATAAAACTTGGGACAACTGAAAGGCCTTAGTAGTTAGGTCATTATATTCCCAAAAAAACTGCCGGTGACAGAAATGAGAAAATAATATTGACAGTTGACACTTGACTGACAGTCTCAGTGCTTTTAGAAATTGTTATGGTTGTGGTTGATATCGGTATATTTTCTTGTATTTGTAAATGATTTAACTCATTTTCACTATTATAACGATACCCATCTAAGCGTAGTTTATAGTCTTGTGTAATAACTGCGTTTTGGACGATTTTTGGTGTTATTATGTATGTAACGATAGTCATTTTCATCAAAAAATATTATTTTCTTGGCTAGCCCAGGATCATTGTTATGGTTTGTGTGAAGCTACGTTGTTTTTATGATGTATTAACAATAATTTATTTTCTGTACAGAACAACTGAAGAACTTGAAGATGTCCAGATACCGATTTGGACGACAGCATGATGGATATCGTCTAGTATCAAATGACGACAGTGGATTTTCCGATGCACAGTTTGAAGGACCACCGCAGAAAATACCATGGAAAGCAATATTACTCGCGGCGTTCTTATTTATTGTGGGTTCAACACTGCTTATTGTAGGCAGTTTAATTGTTACTGGTCACATAGATACCAAGTATTCTGACCGTTTGTGGCCTATGATAGTTTTAGGCTGTATAATGTTCTTGCCTGGAGCATATCACATAAGGATAGCATATTATGCCTATAAGGAATATCCCGGTTACAGTTTTGCTGACATTCCAGAGTTTGAATAGTCTTTTTTATTGTGTCGTAATGAACTAATGAACATTGTTGTTCAATAGATCTGTTTGTTACTGTTTAGATGTTGTTTTTGTGTATTAATTATTGTATGCAGTGCATAATAGTCAAATTATCAAGATTTAATTTATTGAATGTTCAGTAGTTGTAATAAATTGTCTGTATAGCACATACACTCATAGAAGTGACTTAGATTAGTATTATTTATTTATAGTAATACTTATTTGATTGAATGCCAGTATTTGACTTATTCAATGTAATAATTATATAACAATCTTATCAGGGGATCAGTCAATGTGGTGACACCTGGGACCTATGTCCAGCAGAGGATGTATTGCTTCTGAAATGATGATGATGAATCTTATTATCTATGTATCATTGTGATTTTATATATTAAGCTGATAGCTTTCGTATAAGTACATACTTAGTTGTGTGTTTAACTTTATAAATAAACAAACAATTACTAATAACTGATATTTTATTTTTGGGGTTAAAATACAATAAAACAAGAAATCCATTTAGGCATATCTTTTAATGACAATGATCATAATTTTAATAAATAGATTGATAAAGTCACTTTTACAACTTGTAGAGATTTTAAAGAAAATCAATTGATTCTCAATGATTAGTTAATACTTCCATCCTATCTAAATTGCACATGTTTACCTATTAGCTCTTTTACCTTTCCTACTCTGTGGTGTGAAGCTAGCTTGCGGAAGAGGTATAGAGTGTCCTGTCTTTTTTAAGTGTTCAAACAATTTGTTCTTCGATGGAAAGTCTGTTTCACAGACTGCACATCTAAGAGTTAATGCTGTGCTCGAATCTTCCGTTTCACTTGTTTTAGTCCTTACTGTTTTTCTTTCTACCATTTTTTTTGGTTTGATATTCCTCTGTGTCTTGGGTAATGCAGGCCTATCTTTTGGTAGTGCTGCTTCACCCAATGCATCATCAGTGGGAGTAGTACTAGACACTTCATACAGGTTCTCTGTTGAAGTTTGTGATTGTGACCCTTTCTTTAAGTTAGCTTCTTTCTTAGCTTGTATCTGACTCTTCAACATGTTGAATTTCTTAGCCTTTCTGCTGCGTGATGGCCCTTCAATTTCATTAAAGCTCATCTCATCATGACTGTCATTGCCTTCACTTTCAGGCATTGGTATAAACTTCTTTTTGTTCTTCTTCTTTTTATGACTCTTTGGTAAAGCCTGTAAAAAAACATGATTGATTAAAGTTTGATTTGTGTAATTAGGAGGACAAAAAAGATTTAAAACAAAACAAAACTTTTCTCTCACATGCACTTTCTTGCATCTTAATGAATGCCCAAATAAAAGTATTTTGTTGGAATGGTAACGCCTCACCCATCTACACTTCATCACTTCAGCAGAAAATCTGTCTCTTGGACATAGAATGCACTGGCCAATCTGGATATCTCTTAACCAATTGCAGGCCCAGGTTGGCTAGGCAATGAGGAAACAATCAGACCAAATGGGATATTATCAACCCTTCCCAGATATTGAACCTGTATGGACCCTCCAAACGCATCTTTCCTACCCACCAAGCACCACCTGCCTATTCCAGGACCTGATCAAGGTGAATGACCATGCCAACTGACCGAATGAGAGTCTTAAGTGCAGAAAATGGAGTCCCAGTACAATAAGGTGAATGACATGGCTGTTCACTTGGCAACATACCTACTGGTTGGATGTTTTTTTTTTAGTAAAGTCAATTAAGACTAAAAGAACGATCAGTTCGGTGCTGAGTGTTGAAAATCAAATAGTGCACATTTAGGCATTGATTTAGTCACCTTATGTAATTGACAATAAATAGAACTTATCCAGAGCCCTATGTGAACTTACCTGAACTTTATCAGAATCATCACTCAGAGTTTCCCTGAAGTCATTATCTTCATTATCCTCAATATCTGACGTTGAGTTTTGATCTCCTTCATCCTTAGTCTGACCATTCATTTTGTCTCCTTCACCTTTTTCTTCATTCACAGGAACCTCTTCATTAACATCAGCATCTGCATCTTCATTTTCATTATCTGATATCTCAATATCATCATCTAATGTCATATTAGCTACATTTTCTTTGTGCTTCTTACTGTTCTCGTGATTTTCAAATGATTTGATATTTTTGAACAATTTGTTGCAAGCTGAACAGTAGAGAGTATTCCGCATCGCAGTTTTGGATTTTGTTGAAGATTTTGCTGTCGCCTTTGAAGCTTCACTTGCCTGAAATAAAAAGATGAGTGGAGCTTTTATTATAAAATTGACATTAAATGTGCATAAGTAGGTATGTCATGGTTAAGAACATACAGAATTATGTTAGCTAGATCATAAATGTCATGGTTAAGGACATACAGAATTATGTTAGCTAAATCATAAATTAACAGTGTTATGATTTATGATCTGTAGCTGGTGGTACCTACTACAAAAAAGTATACTTTTTTTGGTGCATATAATGTATATTCTATTCTAGCTAGATATTAGCTAATACATACAATACAAAATTCTTAAAAGTCAAGTTTGCTCTGAAATTACACATTCTAATGAAGTCTATGAGAGCAGCAGAGTTATTAGAGACTAGCTGTGCCCGCGGCTTCGCTGCTACCTAACTAACTGCCTACCCTATCCTACTTACCTTCCAGCCTTCCCTGCTCACCTACCATACTTATATTACTGTTCTAGGGTCTTGATTCTATTAGATCGCTATCGCTATTCAGAAAATGACTACAAATGCATAACGCCATCTATAGAATATCGAGTTCAACTTGCCGAGTATCTGAATAATTTTACTTCTTGAACACTTTAAATTCATCAAATTTTTGATAGAGTGAATCGATTGCGATGAAACAAAAACTAAGTTATACATCAAGTTACGCTCTATTTTTGTGTATAAAAGATACCTACATTGTTTTCGTACATTTTCGTTGTGCGTGCACAAATAAACACACAAACTGACAAAAAGTTAAAAAAAAAACAAAAATGCTGGAAATGGGTTCTGTTATTGCTTATCCTTTAACACCCTGGCTATTTTTTTTGGAAATATTTTCGATGTACAAAAACGACTTTTCTACAGATTTATTATATGTATTGACTAGCTGTCCCTTGTGGCTTCGCTTCCGTCAAGAGTTTACAAACCTACTGTAGATTACAAACCTACCCTACGCTACCTATCTACGCACCAACCATACCTACCCTACCTACGCTCTCAAAAGGAATAAATTTGGCCCGTTTTTACATTTTTCATTGATGCTACGCTCCGATTAGTCGTAGCGTGATGTTATATAGCCTATAATCTCCCTCAATAACCAACACAAAAAGATTTTTCGAATCCGGCTGGTAGGTAGGAGATTAGTGCGTTCATTCAAACAAACAATCAAACTCTTCAGCTTTTTTGTTTTTTTTTAATATAGATGTGTCGACTATGACTTTGGCCGACTAGCCGAATAGTCGCTGGTAAAGAGACCGATTAGTCGGCTAAGCCGATCACGGTTTTAGGCGATTTCCGTGACGTTTCGTTTACAGCTGTATTGCGCGCAAGTCGCAACAGCCTGCGAGCATGATTTTTTCTTTTGCACGTGTCAGCGGTGTTTTTGTGTAAAAATATAAAGAATACTGTTATTGTTAATTAAAATGAAATTAAAATTTAATCATGTGAAAAAGAAAGTATCGCTGACAATAAAAGTGGCCGATGGTCGGCTTTACCGACTAGTCGGAACATCCCTACTTTTTATAAATGCTGTTCCCGATGTTTTGCTCTTGTGGCTTATCCCACAGTAATCATGTGCCTCAATAGCCTCTGGCACTCAGCAATAGTACTTACAGCATTCTATCAGAGTAAACTATTTATTGATAGGGTTAGGATTTCCAGAGATCATCATTTACAATATTAGTAGAAAGACTTTGATAAGAACTTAAATCAGAAAGGTAGACCTTTGGCCTTTCTGTAGTAGACAGAACAGGCTGAAAATAATAAATAATTTAAATAAAAGAAGGATTGCTATTTATTCTCACCTCTTCAGTCTTAGAACTTTCTTCATTACTGCTTTCCATGCCCCCTTCGCTAATCGTGTCATCATCGGAAGACAGTCCAAACTCCTCAGCCAGTAGAGACTCAATCTCACTCAACTTCTTCTGATAATCTTCACTCTGCAAGAATGAACTTTCACCTTCTTTTTTCTTAGCTTCTTCTATTTCTTTCTGCCTCTGTATTATTCTTTCTCTTCTTAATTGTTCAGCCTGAAAAAAAAGTAATAATATTTGAAAAATTACCAAAATAAACTTCTAGAGTCTAGAAGTTTATTTTGTATGCAAGATGCAAACTAAATAACCTTAATCCTGTGTACAAATATAAATAAACATTTATTTTAGATTTTCTGTTCAAAGGTGCAATTACAAAACATACAACATAGAATTAGTTAGTTTAGTTTCGACGGGCTGTTTCCGCAACTCCACGACTAAACGCGTATTTTACGTACAACATAGAATTAAATGAATGTTTGAGACAGCTAATCATATAATTATATTTCAAATAATTCTGTATGCAAGATGCAAACTGAATAACCTTATAATTGTAAAATTTAGAGTATAAATGAGGATGGCTTTACCATCAACATTCATACTCTAAATTAGGTATAGGAAGACCAAAGAGTGCGAATGATGTCATAGTTAGAAATGAGGTGACCATTGAGTTGAAGACTAACTGCCCTCAGTTATAATAATAAGGGGGAGGAAATTCTGCACCAACCCAGATGATAATGAATTGGAAAACTCTAGGAAGAGCTTTAGTAATTTCAATCAAGAATTAGTTTTAAACGCAGGATACCTTTCGTTTATTTTCTTCAGCTTTCTCCTGCAACAGTTTAGTGTGCTCTATCACTCGCTTATCCTTCCTGCGGACAAAGCTTACAAGTCTTCTGATCTCCTCGTTCCTCTCTTTGCGAGCTTTCTGCCTAATTTTATTGTTTTCTTTCTCCATCAACTTAATGACTCTCCTGTTATCACCCTGTGAGATTTCATACTGGTCCAGCCACACATAACCTGGCAAGTTGCGAAATAGATATGAAATATATTGTGAAATAATACTAGTCTACTACTAGTAAATCTAGAATTGTAAAAATTCACATGCTTCTAGCATGTGAATTTTTACAATTCTAGATTAAATACTACTTCTAGTTAGGGGGGGTTTGGTTTCCGCACTTAGTCCCTTAAGTGGACCATTGTGCGTGGGCCTAAGATTAAATACTACCTAATAATATAAAAATGAAACTAGTTACTTTTATTAGTTGAGAATGCCATCCAATAAGCATAGAACTCATTAACTTCTTCATATGGAGTTGTTGAGTTGCCAAATGTAGGTATTTTGGTAACTTCCTCCGGGTCATCAAGGAAATCAGTTTCTTCTGTTGTTAATTTGGAGAAAACCTGTAAATGAGTAAGAAGTTGACATTATAATAAAATGATATCAATAAGTAAAAAATTTCTACAGCATGGTTTAGTTTACCTCATTGTATATTCCATAGAATCCTTGCGGGTCATCACCAAAACCTTTATAACAGGACGGACTAAAGTAAGGGTAAACATCAAGACTGTCATCATTATAAGAACTGCCAGCTCCACGTAATAGCTGCTCCCTGTGATTGTCATACCTAAAAAGTAGGATGGAATATACATAAGAATCTTATTGAATAATCAATGAGATGCCAAATAATTCAAGGTAATGACGACGGCTTTAGATTTTCATTAGGACTTACCAAGCTCTCTCTTGTGGGTCGGAAAGCACTTCATATGCATTCTGCACAAGCTGAAACTGTTCTTTCGCCTCGACCAGATTCTCTAAGTTTTTGTCGGGATGCCATTGCAGCGCAAGGCGCCGATAAGCTTTTTTTATTTCAGAGGCAGACGCTTCTTTCGGCAAACATAAAACTTCGTAATGACACTTCATTTTAGTCCATACTACGCTCACTTTCACAATATTTTTTTCACAGCCTCTTCAAGTAAATGTTAACCTGAACTACAAAAAATCCTTAGTTCTGATGGGAATGAAACGGATTATAAGAATCAATATTTCTACGAACTAAAGAAGGAACTTTGCACACATATTCTAATGGTTTTTATAGAATCAGAAAAATAATATCGATCTATTTTGAAGATTTCAGTGAAAAGACAAGACGTCCATGCTTCTTTCAGATTGGATTTGTTTTTTATGAATAGTGTTGTCATACTTTTAAAGTTGTATAATAGCCAGCTTACATTGTAAATTATTGCAATTATTTTATGCAGCGTTTTGTATTAAAACATTATAGGAAGCACTCCTCTTAAATGCCTGATTTATATTGAAGTATTCTCGTATTGTATATTATGGTCTCATACAAATAGATTTTATTTCTTATTCCATGTTATTCTTTACTGGCAACACTACGGGAGCTGTCTTTCTTTAGTGTCAATGTCAAAATAAGTTTTTAAAACGTTTCGTTCTACGATAGTTACACAACTATACAAAACTTTCTGAATAATACGTTTATTTCAACTGGCCTGTTCGGAATCTAGACAAACCCTGGGCTCCACATGTCGCTTAGAGTAATTGAAAAATTGGTTGTTTGTAAAGTAGGTTTACGATCGAGATGTTTACGTGATAACGTTTCACATTTTGTTTCACTGTTAAACATTCAACGAAAACTTAACCGCACGAGAAAATCTCCATTCGTTTGTATGCCGCTAGAGTGAGAGAGACGGAAGATCGGTCCACTCACTCGAACGCTATGCCAGCCTCCGCTCGTGAGGATTCCGCGTGACAAGTTTCACGGAATGACTGGCAGCGCTCGAGATGAGACGGGAGATCGGTCCGTCTCTCTCTCGTTATACCTGCGATCGCGCTCGTGAGGTTTTGGTGTGACACAAGTTTCTGAACATGTCACCCGACTAAAACGATTTTAAAGACGTTATCACGTCAAAAAATTACCGAGAGCTAGTTGGTAACATGTTAGAAGATTTTAAAAATATGGCTTGCAGAATGTCTCTAAAAGTACATATTATAATGCTGCATGTTCATTTAGATAAATTTAAAAACAACATGGTAGTATGTTACAGCTACAGATTGGACCTAATAGCACTCCAGGTAATTAGATGGGTTGGATCTAACTGTTTCATAAAACCCGAATTCACAATATACTATAGTGGCGCTACCAAGCAGGGACTCTATGGAACGGGCTTCATCGTCAGCAAAAATTTCGACAAATACGTACTGGGCTTTCAAGAGATCAACGAGCGACTCTGTAAGCTGAGAGTCAAATCTTCAACACCACTTATATCTGCGCGTATTCCCATATCAATGACGCCAGTGAGGAGCCAAAAGAACAGTTTTACGACGATCTCCAAAAAGCATGCAATTATGTACCCAAATACGATGAAATAGTCGTTCTAGGGGATTTTAACGCAAAAGTTGGTAAGGAGGATGCATATGCCGGATTGATTGGTATATAAATGGTATATGTATATGAATGGTATAATATTCTCTCTACGATACCACCAGTGAAAATGGCGAAAAGTTACGCTATTACGCAGCCGCTAACGACCTCTTTTATCACTGGAACAAAATTCCCCCATAAGGACATACATAAAGCGACCTGGAAAGTACCTGGTCGGGAACTCTATAATCAAATAGACCACATATTTTACACAGGAGAAGGCTGTCTAATGTATTAGACGTCAGAACTTATAGAGGAACTGACTTTGACTCTGACCATGTCCTTGTTATAACATCCCTTAAGCATAAAACCGCGGTCCCGAACCCGTGCGTCTCGCATCAAGAGCCTTCCCGCAACCTTAACCAGGTCATCGGTCCAACTAGTGGGAGGCCTTCCAACGTATCGTCTTCCGGTTCGCGGTCGCCATTCCAGAACTTTTCGGCCCCATCGGCCATCCGTTCTGCGAGCAATGTGGTCTGCCCACTGCCACTTAAGTTTGGCAATTCTTCGGGCTATGTCGGTAAATTAGGTTCTCTTGCGGATATCCTCATTTCTGACGTGATCACGCAAGGAAACTCCGAGCATAGTCCTCTCCATTGCCCTTTGGGGTGACTTTAAGCTTTCTGATAAGGGCCATTGTGAGCAACCACGTCTCGGTCCTATATGTGATGACTGGCAACAAACACTGGTCATAGACTTTTGTCTTGAGACACTGCGGTAAATTGGACGAGAAGATACCATGCAACTTCCCGAACGCCGCCCAGCCGAGTAGAATTCGACGTTTGACCTCTTTCTCGAAGTTAGACCTACCCCACTGGACCGTTTGTCCCAGGTAGACATATTCGTCTACCAATTCGAGTGTAGAGTCTCCAACCTTGATAGGAGTGGGTGTTACATGGGCATTCACCATGACCTTGGTTTTGTCCATGTTCATTTTAAGACCCACTCTTTCGGAAGCTCTACTGAGGTCATCGAGGATTGTACTGAGGTCCTCCATGGTCTCAGCCATGACCACTATATCGTCGGCAAACCGAAGGTGAGTGATAAACTCGCCATTGACGTTGATGCCTAGCCATCTCCAGTCCAGAACCTTGAAGACATCCTCCAGTGCAGCTGAGAACAGTTTCGGAGATATGACGTCTCCCTGTCTCACGTTGCTTAACCTTGAAGATCGATCCGTGCGGCTGTTATTATTTAGCCACGAGCTCCTCAGATATTACCTCGGTTGGATAGAGTTTAAACTCTATCTACACCAAATCGGCCAATCACACAAAACGGAAATCCACATCGCGTCATTCATCTCGCATGTGATTGGTCGATTTGGTCGGTTGGATAGAGTTTGAACTCTTTGCACACTTACGCAATACGGCTGCTGTGTTATTTAAGCAGTACACGTTATATTGACGTTTTTGGCTGGCACCAGCAGGCTTAAAGCATCTTTAGGGTATATAATAATGTTCTGTGTTTAAACCTCTGGGTCACCACGCCGCCAGCCACATGACGCGACGTAGGTAGTTTAGCAATGTAGATACCTACTGTTTGTATGTAAACATTGCTGAGAGAGGCCGTCAGTCCGAATTTTTCTATTCACCGTAGACGGTGTCGTTTAATAAAATATTGGTTTGCATAAATTAAGTAAGACCGATAGACGTAGTAAATACTTGATGAATACCTAACATAATAATATAGGTGTAGTTTTGATAGGGTTAAAAAATGTGAAATCGAACTAAGTATTTATTTCATATCTTATTAAATTAAGATGTTCGTAAAATTAACAAAATATCACTTAAATATTCTTTGAAATAAAATAATCTTAATTGTAATCATAACTAAAATAACATAACATCTCAGCCGTATTTCTCGAAGGGCTGAGGTGTCCCAATACACTTTAAAACTACAAATAATTTATTTTTTAACTAAGTGGTGTAAAATATTTGAAAGATGCAGGGGTACTATCCCATATACAAAAAAAAATACCCTACGTCACTAAGGGCACAAAGCCCGACTTTTCTTCTGATGGGCCATCTGCAAGTCTGAAACCTGTGGAAATATAAAATCTCATATTTAAAAAACAATTTAATTGTTTGTTTGTTATGTGCCGCCCCAACGTTCTTGCACTTGCACGTAACCTGTAACCTGTCGCTATTGCTAATAACCTGTGACATACCCATACCTTTATCAGAACCACGGCATCGCCTCTGATATGGACCAGTCACCAGGCTTATGTTGGGGCGTTAGTCACCGCGCTCACGGTGATCCGCCGCGCGATGCACAATCAGGCAGTTTATAGAAAAGTACAAGTATAATCAAATTTAATGGCATTTCGGAACACTCCGTGAAACGTGTGTTAATGCGCAGCAAAAAGCGAACTTTACAGACGTCATTGAAATTGAAAGGACCTTATAATAAATGGTCAAAATATCTGTGCACTTGGAGCTGCCAATGTCACTCTGACTCTCGCTATTGGCTCACGAGGCGAAGACGGTGCGTCGCGCAGGTAGGCGGTTGTGTGGTCTTTTGACACTTGATGTATTTTGACTGTGTAGTACATTGAAATCTAAGTGCTATTACGCACTAGCAGTTGACTGCCTAGCCGGTTCACGCGGTTGGAATAGCGGCTGACCGCCATGGCGGCTGACCTCCATGGCAGCCAACCGCGATGAAACCGCGTCAAGCGGTAGGATCGCTCATGTTAATACGTACGCAAAGCGGGACCTGTAACTCGTAGTTTTATTTTACTCATTACAACGTTTTTCATAGGTAACATGTTTTTTTTTTTTATTTCTAAGTATTATAATTTCTAAAAATTACATATAGCCTGATGCACTAAATAATGACATAAGTTTCGTTCCTTTATTTTCGTAAACATAGGCGACCCTCGCTGGCGGTAGCTTTGCTTCAAGTTGGCTCCACTTCTTTATCTTTGAGCACTAATATTAAATAACTAGCTGACTCCCGGGGCTTCGCTCCCGTCATTTGGCTACCTACCTACCCTACCTACCATACCTACTCTACCCACCTACCCTACCCTACATACCCTACTCTACCTACCATACCCTACCTATCCTACCCTAATTTCCCTATCCTACCTACCCTACCCTATCTAATCAAGTAGTACATTTTTTTTTGTATCATCAATAGTTTTCTCAGCGCAAGCCAAACAACGCATTTTATATGCAACATTTTGCTAGTTTGGGTTACATTATTGAAATTTACATAAGAATCTCCAATTTTTTGCTCATAGTGGTTGTCACATAAAAGGTAGATATTATGCTGTCAAGGACTTTTATTTAGAACTATTTAAGACAAACAATCCTACGGTACATTATATTTATGTATCTCCAACGGTTTAGGCAGCACACGCGAAGATAGCTCTCAGAGGGCAGATTTTTTCCGACTTACTTGATATTTATCGTTATACTAGCTGACTACCCTACCTACCCTACCTACCCTACCTACCCTACCTACCCTACCTACCCTACCTACCCTACCTACCCTACCTAACCTACCTACCCTACCTACCCTACCTATCCTACCTACCCTACCTACCCTACCTACCCTACCTACCCTACCTACCCTACCTACCCTACCTACCCTACCTACCCTACCTACCCTACCTACCCTACCTACCCTACCTACCCTACCTACCCTACCTACCCTACCTACCCTACCTACCCTACCTACCCTACCTACCCTACCTACCCTATCTACCCTACCTACCTACCCTACCTACCCTACCTACCCTACCTACCCTACCTACCCTACCTACCCTACCTACCCTACCTACCCTACTTACCCTATCTACCCTACCTACCCTACCTACCCTACCTACCCTACCTACCCTACCTACCCTACCTACCCTACCTACCCTACCTACCCTACCTACCCTACCTACCCTACCTACCCTACCATACCTACCCTACCTATCCTACCCTACCTACCCTACCCTACCTACCCTACCCTATCTACCCTACCCTGAATTTTCTTTGCTATAAACCTCACGGAGCCCGAGACCTTTCCAACGAATGCAAAACCGTGGAAATCGGTTCGTGCGTTCTGGAGTTATAGCGTCAGGAAGGAAAACCCGACTTATTTTTATATAGTAGATTATGACCAAATTACAAAAAGTCATTATATATTGTAGCCTATGTGTTATTCTGATGTATAACCTATATTACTGTGAAGTTTCATCCAAATCCGTTAAGTAGCTTTTTCGTGAAAGAGTAACAAACATACATAGAAAGTAGGATTAGTAGGATAGGATTAGGTAGTCTGCAAAGCCGTAGAGCCTAGGGTCCCGCTCTGCATACACATATACATACATAAATCAACGGCGGCTAGCCGCATAGCAACAAGCGGTTGCATATTAAAATGGGAAAGCGGCTAGCCGCATGGTTAACTGTTAGTGCGTAAGGGGGTTTAGTAAAAGTTATAAAAAATATTAATAGTACATGATCTATGGTTTAGGCTTTGTGAATCTAGTAAATTTTCTGGTATTGGTCAGGCTTTGCGGTGGTGGTACTGGTGCTGGCTCCGTTGTTGGCTGAATGTAAGTTTCGTACAAGTCCTCTTGAGGCCCTAAAGGCTTATCTTTTCCAAGGCGACAGTTCTGTAAAATCCACTGTTGCTCCTTATCAGCTGGGGTTCTGTGAATGGTCAGAATTATTTAGTCTTTCGTTCGTATTTATCCTTTTTATGTATTTTATTACTTAATTTTTATGGAATTATCCTCTCATCACACCATCTACACGCCTTCAACCACTGCTGGGCCTAGGCGTTTCTGTGCTTGTAATCTCGTCCAGGTTTTATCCTCTATGTTAGGTTCAGTAGTTACAGGGGGTCTTTGTCTCTGAAGTTAGGCTCTGCGAACCATTACGCAAGAAACAGTTTGCTATCAAAATAGGACAAATTTTGGTTATCGAATAACTGTAGAACATACAGTAAGCGAAATAGGACGATTCGACGAAAGTAAGCGAGTGAAAGAGGCAGTTAGACAATGCTTCAACATTGACACAAAAATAACAACTGCGCAGGTTCTTGCAGCCAGCTGCCGAGACTCAAAGATTTGCTGTGGCTACTGTACCGTTGTGGTCGGTATATCACGATGCCGGATGATTTGCACTTATTTTTCTAGTCTTTGGATGCCACTTGTTCATGGCCTGGCTCCACATGTCATAACCTCGTTTTGCGCCTTGGTGCCAAAACAGTACTTGAATCTAGATTTTCAAAAAACAATCGTGATTTATATCCTTACTGCCCGTGGCTTCAGCCGCGTAAAAAGTGTTTTATCATCCCCAAACCCTTACTGCGTGAATTATGAAAGAGGCACTAAAAATATCTTTTTCTATTTAATTTTGTTTTATTGAGCTACATAAGAACTATAAATAAAAAAATATTTCTGAAATTACAGCACAAGCTTGGTATGAACTGTCGTAAATTATTGTCCCTGCATATGTGGTTTTCATTTCATTTATTCATAAAACATTTTACATTGTGTTGAATATTTACATGTTTAGGTAATTTACATAAAAATACAATGAACTATGAATGATTAATTAACATTCCACGATAAAATTCAATTATAGTGCCAAACAGTTTTAATTATAAAGTCTTTCAGTTTTGTACATAATGTCAAACAGTTTTAAATAATATATCAAACAGTTTTAAATATAATGTCAACCAGTTTCAAATATAATGGCAAACAGTTTTAATCAATATGTCAAATAGTTTTCAATTTATTTCCAAACAGTTATAAATAATAAGTCAAACAGTATTCAATACAATGTCAAACAGTTTTAAATAATATGTCCACACAGTTTTAAATATAATGTCAAAGGGTTCTAAATTTATATAATGTCAAGATTAAAAAATAAATGTAATTCAGGTATTGTGTTACATTAGTTCCGATATATTATACAGACATTTTCTATAGAAAGGCCTTTAATTTTGCTTTAAACAAGTGGGTATTATCAATCAGGACCTTTAGCTCAGTAGGCAACTTATTAAATATCTCTACAGCTTGGTACTTCGAGCAATGCTCTACTATATTAAATTTTGGTGCTATTAGTTGCTTAAAAAATTTTCGCCGCGTGCTTTCTCTAATCTCACGTTCTTTTCGTGATTCAAACTCATGCAGATACTTAATCTCACGTTCTTCTTCTGATTCAAACTCATGTAGATACTTAGCAAAATAACTTAGGGGGACCAATATACACAGGCTAGGTAATGTTAATATTCCCAATTTTTTTAAGTAATCTCTGAATGAGACACGTTGTGCAATTCCAACTATTGTCCTTATGGCACGTTTCTGCAAGATGAACGCTCTCTGCCAGTTATAACTGTAGCTATTTCCCTAGAGCACGGTTCTATACCTTATCCTCGACTCGACCAGCGCATAATATACAGCCTTTAACTGTTCTATGTTTAATTCATCCCTAAGACTCTTGAGTGCATAACATGCTGACGATATGGATTATTCAATAACAGCAAGCTCTGGTTTCCAATTTAAATGCAAATCCATCTTAATCTCTAAGAATTTGACCTGGTCCACTAATTTAATTTAATAGTTTTCACAATTATTGCATACAAGTTTTAAGGTGAGATTAACATTTGATACGTTTAAATATTTATTATTATAAATCTTACTAACAAGGACGTTTGTGTTTTGTATATTTTGCAAAGTGTGATGCAGACGACTTAATGTATTTAAAGGATTTTTGTCGCTAACACCTCCAATTATCAATTATACAAAGTCAGACTTTGTTTTAATTATTGGTATTATACTTATTGGTGTTGCCGCTGTATCTGAGGAAGTAGAATACTGTAATCCTACTGATACAAAAATCTTTATTTTGCATTCATACTTATTTTACATTATTTTTCATTCATATTTTATCTTGTCTTTTAGTGAAATATTTTCCAAGTTTAAATTATCTATTTCTACGTTAGCAGACTGTAGTTCCAATTAAAGTTTGTTTATTTTCTCATTTTTTGCGACGATGTCAATATTTTCAGAACTATAATTGTTGGGTAAACTTTGATATGAGATATCCATGTCAAATTCAAATTCACTTGTTCTTTGTGTGACGTCTCTCGTGGATCCACGTTTTAAATACTCAAGAACGTTAATAACTTTTCTTGAGTTAAAAATCGTAGTACATCTAGTAAAAAAGTGATGTGTGATTAACTATTGATTCATTGCCTAGACAGTGGTTAAAGTGGGTACTTCAGCACTTACTTTAAAGACTTGGAAAGGTCATATGAGTAAAACAGTTTCTTAGCAGGGTCGTAGACGCCATATCCAACGTCGTAGTACCCTTCAGGTATCTGCCTGGCAGGCTTATACGATGTCAGGAAAGAGTCCCCAGCGGGCCGCAGACCTACGCCGTATTCTGCCGAATATCTGTTGGCATGAATTATATTTGAATAAGTACCTTTACCAAAATGGTAATACTTCATGCAACAGCGTACTTAATGCCTGAGGCATTATCTACCAGTCAAACAAAGATGGTGAAGGGATAAAATGGAAAGTGCATAAAAAAAAAGTCATCAGTTTTCACCCATATTGTCAATTTCCTTGTAATTAAACCACTTTTGTAAGATGTTGTAAGCGATTAGGATCATATATTTAAGACGAAACTGACTCAGCTGGGCGGCTTTTTAGCAACCTATTTACAGGAAGAATTGGGACATATCCGCCAAATTATTCCCAACTCATGAAAGCCAGAATCAACAGTTGCCTCCATCAGAAAAGCACCGAGTCAGTGTAGCTCGACGAGACTCGATAAAATGATTCTACTGTTTTGAATGTCGCTACGAAATTGATTAGAAAAGGACAAAGTAAAGTTAGAGGAGTAACAAAAAACTGGCCAAAAGCGAGTCGGGCTCGCGCACTGAGGGTTCCGTACAAACAGCTATATTCACCAAAATAGTTAAATAACATTACTGAAGTTCATAAACTATGAGGGCACCGAACATTGCTCTAATGATAAGATAAACTGAATTAAGGGACAAAATGAACTTTGCCGTTGGAACACTGTAGTCCCCATACATCTAAATAAGTCGCGGTCACTTTACCAACTGCAAATAAGTTAAAAATCTTTTTTTTATGTCGTTACATTTCACGGTTTTCGATTTTTTTCCTTTCTTGTGCTATAAGACATTGCTTCATCCCAAATTTCATGATTCTAGGTCAACGGGAAATACTTTGTAGATTTTCAATCCCTTGCGAGTGTAAAATATGCGTCATTAACGGCTGTATCTCTTGATTGCGTCGATCTAGAAGATTGATTTTTTTGCAGCTGCAAGGGGTTGCAAACTTGAGTATACGATATTAATTTCAACTCGATACATCCACGCGTTTCCGAGATAAAGGGTCTTGGCAGACAGACGGACAACAAAGTGATCCTAGAAAGGTTCTGTTTTTTCATTTGAGGTACGGAACCCTCAAAAGAAACATAATTTCCACTTTCTTCCTTATCAAGCAGGAGGCAGAACAAAGCTAGGCCAATAGACACAATGGACGTTTACACCAGAGGTAAGCCCAGTAGCCAAACACCACGGATGAAAATTAACACAAACATGAATGGGTCCTAAGAAGCAAAGATAGATATTATACCTTCTATCAGGCATCTGGCAGTACTTCCAATCCTTTTCTTTATACTCCAAGGAACCGTTCACGATGAGCGTCCTCTCAATCATGATATCGTTCTTCCACCGACCACGTATGATTACCTCGCCTGCACGAGTTTGGTATCGAAGTTCACCTTTACCGTGCATCGCGCCACATTCGAACTCGCCTTCGTAGACTACTCCTATAAGTAATAATAAAATCATCATCAGCCTTTAAATGTTTCCACTGCTGGGACACAGGCCTCCTCTCTGTGAGAAGGAATGGGCAGTAATCCTCCACACGGGTCCAGTGCGGGTTGTTGAATGTCACATGTCTCTGAATTTTTGGTTCGGACTAATTTACACAAATTAAAGCGCCTGCCTGGGTTCGAACCACGTCTTACGACACGTAAGTCCGGGCCGTTCAATACAACATGCACTGCTACATGGTACATGGTGAAGTTTTGAATATCTCATGCTGTTGTCTTAGGCCCAGGATTAAAAAATGGAGATGTGTCGAAAATAAAGGATGAAATAATTAATAAATCGTTTATTAGCATTGCAAAAATTACAAGTGAAATCCAAGAATGACTAAACAAGGGGATGTTTATTACCTGCACTTTGTAAAAGATGGAAGTGAAAATTTAAATTAATAGTGCTAACACACGTCCGGATTTGGTACGGCCGGACTAACTCCGCCCACAAATTCGTTCTCGCTTTCACACGGTTGGATATGGTACGCCCGGACTAACTCCGTCCATAAATCCTAGTGTTTCCATATTTAGAACATTATTTTCCATTTTTATTTATAACTAAGTTGAATGTAAAAATATCGGGTGACAATAACCAAAATCTAGAGATCTCCCATAAATTTGGGAATTTTTCAAAGCTGGTCGTAGTTAAATCGGCCCATCCAGCCGACAACCCAACACACGTCTTGATTCGGTACGGAGCAGACCATATTGATGTGCAAACAAGTGGACCGACACGGACTCAATTAATAATAATAATGTCCGGCGGATCACTCTACACACGCTCGGATATGGTACGGCCGGACTTACTCCGCCCACAAATCCGTGGTCTAGCCGTACCAAATCCGGACGTGTGTTAGCACTATTATATCCGGTGATGCTGGAGCCAGGGCTTTTTATTGGTAAACTGAGTGAAGCAATTGTATTACCATTAGGAAACGTGTACTCCCCATAGCCGTGCATGCCGCACCCATCACTCCAGTCGCCTTCATATGAGGAGCCTGTCAGAAATTCCTCAGCTTTGTAAGAAGGTCCAGGTACTTCCCAGGGCCTGCGGGCAAATAGTTGTTACCAACGGACCACAGGTTTCCGAATCACTGCTACGAAAACGCCTATTATTATGGGCTGTTGTGATTGGTTGCCGCATAAGTACTTATCTAATCGTAAAACTCTCAGATCGACGATTTTTATTGAAACTTCGAATTGTTTTTTTTTAAAGTCGTCCGTTTTAGTGAAATCCCACAATTTCATCGGCAGATTTGCCTTTTTATATTTAGCGTCAAGCTACACCCAAACAAATGAAAATGATTGACCCTGATCGTTAAGTGTCCTTTTTACTCGACTGCCAAAGGAGGAAAATGTAATGTGTTTAATGGAAAATCTGAAAGTGGATCCCAGACCAAAGGGCTCGTACCTGAAACATTTCAGATATATTTTCGGTGTGAACCTACACGGCTATAAACTTTCGCCCTGAAGAATATGCTTGAAGATATTTTTCGCTAAACCGAAGTACTATTGATCAAAGATCTTTAAAAATATAACTGAAATTACTGCAGTTTGCAAAAATGCGAAGCTCTGTTTGTATGTTATCTTTCCACGCCTAAGCCGATCTTAATGTTTATCAAAATTTGGTGTAGAACAACCTGGTGAAGTATATATGTTACGGCTAATACCCGAAGTGCGGCTACACCTAGTTTTAGCCGGTTAGAACTAGGTGTGCTAATACCCGAAGTGCGGCTACACCTAGTTTTAGCCGGTTAGAACTAGGTGTAGCCACGCAACATAGTCGACGGAGCCCCGCTGTGCGGGGCTCCTATTTCCGTCCGCAGGGTCTAAAGTAACCTAACACGAACGAGATGTCGGGAGCTAAGTTCGCTCGCTTTGGTCGCTCACTTCAGCTCCCGTCATCTCGTTCGAACCTAACCTGTCCGTGTAGGGGTGCCCTAAGCTCCAACCGGCTAATACTAGGTGTAGCCGCACTTCGGGTATTAGCCGTAACATATACATAATAAAGATATTTACTTTTTAACCCCCAACGGAAAAAAGAGGGTTGATAGGAGTTTGACGTGTGTATCTGTGTGTTTGTACATTTGTATATATGTGTATTTGTGTATAGCTGTGACATCAAAGCTCCTAAACGGATGAGTGAATCGGTTTTGATTTCGTTGATGAAAGGCGACTTTATCGAGAGTGTTCTTAGCTATTTTTGATGAGAATCGAATTTTTCCTTTTAAAATTATGGGTGTTTTACTGTTTGGTTTTGGCTTCTACGATACAGGTACATAAACCTAGTTTAGAAGTCAGGGTTTTTCACTCTGGAGCACTAGCTAAAGCAATTTTTAGATCAAAATAATGTAATGCATTTATGGAGAAATAAAGATTATTATTATTTATTATTATGGTTTGTTTTTGCAAGATATCGAGTCATAATTACGTGTTCAATTGATTGTCGATCGAAGCGCGTCTACTACTTGATAAATTATGTAGCATGAAATAAAAATTAGTCGGGGGTGTTTAAATTTTATTTGTTATCAACACACCACGTGGGCGAAACCGAGGGCTTGTTAGTAGTAAAGCACATAAGTAAATATGAGTATTTTAATACTAACTTGCAATCTTTTTCCTTGTGTTTTTTGGTGAATTCCTTCAGAAGGCACAGCCCTTGACATACGCATTTATTTTTTGTACTGAAAGAACATCATTATAAAAGAATATTTACAGACAGAACTTTATGATGTGGGTCAATTGCTAGTACGAGTAGCTACGCCCCATACTTTATTTATTTAAACTTCATATACAATAGTGGTACATAGGCGGACTAAATGCCAACAGGCATTCTCTACCGTTCAACCTTTGCTCATGTAAATCAGACCATGCACCAGAATTTGAAGTAATTTCCAATGAAACGAATAAATAAATAAATAATCTAGAACTCTGAATGCTCTGAAGTTCTATGCTTTAATGATCTTAAACTTCTGGAGAATAATGTAACCTATGTAAAGGCATAAAGAACCAAGTGCAAGTTCCACATTCTCCATTGAAAAGGGATCCATTGAAAGGATCCTCTGAACAGTCGGGTGTTGTGTGTGGTGAGTGGACTGCCCGATGGTTGTTGTATATTATATACTAGTCACGCGGATAATTTTCCTTGAATGATACAAGGTTTTTTTCCGCACGTAGCTCTCTCGTAGCGCATAAATGTCGCTACACATACACGAACACAGCTTGCAGGACCGAAACCCATGAGCCTCTGCGATACGTGGTGTTATGTGAATAATTAAGCAGGGCAATAATTACATTACGATCGGTTTTCCAGGCAAATTCCTCCTGCATGTCTTCATCTTGTAGATATATGTAGAATAGCTGAGAAAAATTGGAGAGTTATAAGTGAGCAAGAGAAGCATCTGATGTAGCCGCCTTATGTAGCAACATTGCAGCTTACCTCATTGCTGATCACTTATATAAGTAGTTGATAGTTTACTAGGTATCATCATTAGGTACTAAGGTTTCATTGGTTCGGAGTCACCCAGTCGACACCGGTTATCGCTGAAAACCAGCGCTGTGGCTCTGTCTCGCACACGAGTCCCAGCATTATGCTGAGCGATGACTGTTTTGCGTAGTTGTGACGCATACTTTGTTATGATTGTATTTAAGATTTATTGTTCTTTTTATGGTATGCGTCGTGCCTGGCGCAAATAATCAACTTTTCTTTCTTTCTTTCGTTCATTACCATCATTTCAGCCGACAGACGTCCACTGCTGAACATAGGCATTGCCTAAGTGTCGCCACGTTGACTGGTCCCATGCGTCTCGCATCCAGTGGATTCTCCCAACCTTTATCAACTCATCGGCACACTTAGTGGGAGGCGTTCCAACGCAGCGTCTTAGTGCCCAGTCAATAGGAATAATATAAATAAAATTGCAATCTCAGTTTTGGACTAATTCAATGTACAAAATTCCATTTAACTTACATAGTAAAATCAAATCGCTGGAAATAATAATATGTTTTGTACAAGCTTATTCTGTGACAGAAACTTTGTCTGTGTCTTAGTCTATGGTCTGCAGGACAGAAATAAGTTTCTCTGTGATTATTTATATGTAAACATGTCAACGAAGGCGGGCGTTCTATTTGTTAAGTCAAAATAAGAACGTCAAATTCAGCCTGGCTGTTTTCTCTCGAACATCAGCTTCTTCAGTCTTAAACCGTAGGGTTTCTGTGGCTGGTTTACACAGTGTGAGCTGCTGAACAGACAGGAGGGAGTTGCTCACATTGTTTTCTCGTATGTTAGTAGCTCAGCTATTGGCTGCTTTCACGATCCAAACGCAAGCCTACAGGATCCTCTCGCGACTGATTGGCGAGATACTGCCGAACGCATCCAAACAATACGAGTGATGTACGAGCTGCTGCCAGTGAGTAATGGTAAATGGCCAGCAGCCGAGTAAAAACAAAAAATGTTGAAATTACTCGGATGAGAGCTACTGCCCCACTCGGTGGTATCACGATCCAAACGCCAGCCTACAGAATTCTCTCATGACCGATTGGCGAGCTACTGCCGAAGGCGTCCGAACAATGCGAGCGTTGTACGAGCTACTGCCACGCAAGTAATGGTAGATAGAAGGCCAGCAGCCGAATGAAAACAGAAAATGTTGAAATTATTCTGATGGCATCTACTCTCCCACTCGAAAGTGTGAGTCACTCGTATGATACATATCCACGCAGTGAGAGTTACTGAACTGCAGCTAACGGCAGGACTACTCGCACTGTGTAAACCAAGAATTATTCAGTAAATTACTAAAGCAGGGCATTCACCGGCCAGTGGCACTTCACTACCATAACGCAACGTTCACAAGACATTCTTCGGCAGGTTTTTTCCCGTATAATGTTGGAATTACGCGTCACACAGCATTACGCGGCACATTTTTTACGATATCAATAGTGGGATGTTGCCGTTTGATCCCAGCTGACAATGCCGTGTGAACGTACCCTAAGTTTGTTCCTTGTATCTTCAGTGAGGTCCATAGACTATACTCTTGATGAGGACCACGCGATATATTACAGTTCTACCAACTTATCTGTGAAATTGCGAAAATTGGAACTACGGCCGTCATGATGAAATGTCATTCGATTGTCAGTGTCTACAACATTCGGGTTCTCTGGTTGTTTTGTCGAATTATTGCTGAATTTATAAAGTTAAATATGCCGAAAGCTATTAAAAGTGATGCTCGAAACATTATTCTAAAGGTTAAAACCTTTTTTGAAGAAGAAACTCGGGCGGGGTCTCCGATTATTCCATTTAATCAAATATACAAACGAATTTCGGCAGCGACAGGTTAGTGTTGTCAACTTTCTTGTTGACAACACTAACCTGTGCCTGTTTGTGTGTGTTAAATTACCCGATACTTAACTAATTATTTAAGTCCACGAAATATTCGTTTCTATTCTTGCTGCATGTTAGCGTAACTGTAACGTACATCTATTAGGTAACCTGCTAAGTGAGTGAGCAAACTAACCTGCCAGATTTCAAATTTCTACCAACATTTATTTTATTATCTTATATTTCAGGTGTGTGTCAAGGACTAATTTCAAAAATAGTTAAGGAAGGAGGACGCAGCAGAAGAAACTGGTACAAAAATTCTGATACCAGGCAAGGAGAGAAAACGTAAAAGTGGATTTGTGCATGTTGATGATTTTGACATGGGAGTTATACGGAGGAAAGTACATGAATTTTATTCTGCTAAAAAAGAGGTCCCTACTGTTAAAAAGCTTCTATAGGTCTTAAAGACAGAATAATTACACAGGACAGAGAGAGAGTCTGCGAAAGCTGCTTCACGAGGTGGGATTACGTTTTAAAAATCTCAATCCAATCGGAAGGATCTTATGGAGCGTAGTGAAATATCAGCTTGGAGAGCTAAGTACTTGCATGCAGTGGATAAAAATAATAAATCTCCCCAGCCCAGGCCCATAATTTATTTAGATGAGACCTATATTCACTCTTCGCATACATCGGGTAAATGTTGGCAAGGAGAGGGTGAAGACGGCGTATTGGAGTCTGTATCGAAAGGGCAAAGATAAATTATTGTTCATGCGGGAGGAGATACTGGATTTGTTACAAATGCACTACTTGTGTTTAAATTAAACTCAAAAAGTGGTGATTATCATGGCGAGATGAATAGTACCAACTTTAAAAAGTGGGTTATTGAAAAATTTGTGCCTAATTTACGAGAGCCATCCATAATAGTGATGGATAATGCTCCTTATCACCGTATTTGTGTGAATTAAGTCCCAAATACGATTTCCTTAAAAAAAGATATGCAATTATGGTTGACCCAAAATAAAATTGACTACGGAGAGAATTTGAGTAAACCTCAGCTTTGAGAAATAATTAAGAGAAACAAGCCTGAAGCTGTATATGAGACTGAAAAAATTTTAGAAGACAATAGACACAAATGCTTATATTTACCACCTTATCACTGTGATCTCAATCCCATTGAACTCATATGGAGCACAATGAAATGAAAAGTTGCTGATGTAAATATTGAGCACAAAAATGCTGAAATTTCCCGCCTAGTTAGAGAAGCTTTTGACGCTATTACAGTTCATGAATGGGCACAGCATTGTAAACACGTTCGCAGGTTAGAAGGAGAATACTTAAAACATGATTTGTATTTAGATAAACCTTTTATTATAGAAGTGGTAAGTGACACTGAAAACGAAAGCGATAGTGATAATGATGATAGTGGTACGGAAATAAGCGAAGTATGGCCTCACAACCAGGATGAAGTTGTGTATGCAGGTTCATCTGAAGATCACAATCACTGTAAACCTGTTTTTCAATAAATCATTGTAAAGCAATTTGTTTTTTTTTTATTACACTACACTATCACTAGGTACAACGGGGTTAGGTACGGTCATAGGCAATTCACATTTGCCATTTTCGTGACAATTCCCGCGGTTACCTGCTTTAAATAGCTGGCAAACGCAAACCCAATAACGTAGCTTGCTCATATTTTTACAGTAGTCTATTAAAAGATGTTAGTTGACAGAAGTAGTACCGCGCGAGAAAATAAAAAAGTCGTATTTTTATTATTTTAGCAAAATATGTACCTCTGTTGTGTTTAAAAAAATAAAAGACCATTGGGGTGGTGACCATAAGCTAAGATTAAGGTTACTCCTTACGCACACTCAAAATAACCTTGCTGTAAGAGCTTATGGTCACCCCCTGGTAGATTTGAATTCGATTTTGTCGATTGCGACCTTGTTTAAATCGAGATTATTGTATTTCAATGTGTAGAAAATTCATATTTTCTTTAAATAAATGTTAGGGATACATGTGCAAGGCATTGAAAAATATATATTTTGAGTTTCACGTCATTCAGTCGTGACAACCGCGACTGACCTCTGTCCAATATTGCCCGAGAATCTTTCTTGCCCGAGAATCTTTCTAAAATCGTAATGTCTGTGTGCGTGCAAAATTGTGCTTTGTTCGTAGTGGACTCTCTGTCTGCTGAGCGCCGCCGCTTACGTACTTTGTGCTTATAGTAGCGTATAGTGAGGTATGACGGACACGGCCCATAGCATGCTCGCGCGCAACTCCATCGAGTGAATTCTGCAATTTCTGTTTGCACCGAAGTTAAGGATAAACAGGTAGCACTTGCAGATGAGGTTTTTCTATGGCTTTTAATAAATACTTCTCATCAGGTTCTTAGGAATTCTTTAAGGGATCTAAAGTTCCAGAATAATTTATGGATACGGTTAATTAATTAGTATCACAAGTTGATTGATTGAAACAATATGAACGGTCTGTGATTCTGATCGTGTGTTAACGTAAAAAAATCGTAATCGATCGTGTGATAAGTTTTTTATTAAAATCATCTAAATTCTAATAAAATACAATATTAAAACTAAGTATAATACATTAATAACGAACAACTACCGTTTAACTGTATTGTCACGCCAAGTCAAAAAATTACTGTTTTATAAAAATATGTGATTTATACATTGTTCATTGAAGCATTATATTTTGAAAAGCTTTATTTGAAATAATTCAAATACAAATATTAAATTAAAAAATAATCTAAGATCTAAACACAAGTACATTTTAAAACTATTATAAATTAAGCATGGATATCTAATAAATAAAAAAAAAAACTTAGTTTAAAATAATTAATTATAGAAAAGTAAATGTAGAATTATTATTTATGTCTGATCAGTCCTGAAAATAACGTTGTAGGTACCTGCCTGCCATATCAAACTTTATAATACTAATGAACTACTTAAATACTAATGGTTACTAAGGAAAAAAGACCTTTGTTATCATCATGCTTGCCAACAATTATTTGGAACTTTCTCTTGACTGTCAACAACACAAAATGAAACCTCCGCGTCTCTTGAGATGAGCAGCAGTTTTGCTGTTGAGTCTATAATCACAGTGCTGATGAGTTTCTTACGCTTTGCACGCTGTTCTTTGATCACCTTGTCTCACAATTCTTTGGATCAGACCTACGTAAGAAAAAGTTAAATATATTAGCTTGCCAGTACAATGGCAGCCAAACTGACTGCCTGCTGGTAAGGAGGAGGAGGCTAGGTTAATTGTTGATTATTGAAAACGGCCTTTTTTTCGAAAGCCTCAACCAACTGCATCAGTCTAAAGAACGTTGGCGGAACTGGGAACGTAAGCGGACAGGTGGGACAGCCCCATACTGGGACATTGTATAACAGGTTTCAGAAACAATAATTGTTTCTGGTAGTTATTGTTAGATAATTTCTAAGTTTATGTGTATATCAAATGTGTAATATTATTTCTATATCTGCATTTGAATTTATTATTACTTTTAAAAATTTTAATTGTCGACTTTCTAATCTAATTATTAATGTTTTTATTGATTTGTTTTTTTTTGACATTTTTAATATTATACACGAAATTTAAATTATTTGGATGTAATTTTAATTTTTCATTTATTGTTAACTTTTTTTGCAATATTTATTATTCTTAATTGTTTGTTTATTTGTGTTTTTACTAACAATAGTTCCAAGGTGTTTCTACTAACAAATAATGAATCATGTTGTTCGATTAATAAATAAATTAAAATTAAAGAAACTGGGGCACACGCCAGCATTATTCATAAATTTGTATAGGTCGTTAGGTATATAAATCATTTATTACGAATCCTTCTCAATGTTTCATCGTTGGCGCGTTTCGAGGCATAAAATTATAATATTTTTAATTGATTTTATTAGCCCACCTGAATGGTGCGTTTCGAGGAATACTTTTGGTGCGCTTCACTTGGTGCGGTTCAAAGTTAGTGCGCTTCGAATCCCCAGTTATATATGTCGTCGTTGGGTGGCTTCATAAAGAAGGAAGAATATGAGATAAAGTAGGAGTTTCCTCTTTTTTTAGGTGTACAACACTATCAAAATAACTATGCACATCGACTGTCATCGACCCCGCTCCGGCCGATCCGCGCGGCGCCTCGCGTTCTCCTCGTGCACCAATAGCAAGAGTCGAACGTCAGGGTGATGTGACAGCGCCTGTGCACAGTTACTTTGACCGAATAGTATTTATAATGTGTACTTTGTGATGTTGCAAAATGACGCCTTATGCGACATCCACTAGAATATCTGGAAGCAACTTTAGTGCAAAATTACAAACCATACAAAGGGATTTAAATGCCCACAATTTTATAGTTAAACAATTATTTATAATTAGAAATATAATAATGCCATAGACTAGAGACGACAGTGATTTGTAAATTCTATTTTTGAATGTAGTTAGATCTTTTTCGACGGTCGATACTTCGATAGGCGAGAGCATGTTCCTTTTGGACCTGCGAGTGTTTTGGAAAGAGTGGGCTTAGCCCGACCCTGTTGATATCCTGACGCAATGATGGCGATATAACAGGTGTGTTATTTGGGAGGCATCAGTTGTGTCCTGTGAGGATCGGACTGTGTCTGAATCTTTCGACGGGTTTTACATGAGTAATGTTGTTTCAGTTGAAACTGAACCTGTCTGGCTGTTTAGCTAGCCTAACCTAACACGTCCGTATAAAGGCTTGACGCTCTGGTGTCGTCATGTGGTCTGACATAATCGAAGTTGTTCCCGAGTATTGAGACATACCCTTATGGCGGTTCAGAGGTTTGTCACGACGAGGCTGGCAATGTGGCTATCTTTTCTAATGGAAGGCATCATCATCCAGAAACCGTGGTGAGGTTGCGTCGCCGGCTCCAGGTAACGATAGCGCAGCCGTTTTCATTTACGGAGTGTGCCCGTAGGCCGCTATTCGTGTGAACTACAGGGTTCTTCTCTGTAGTTTGATGCCAAGGGTCCGTTGTTCCGCCTACTGTGACCAACTGATATTTTTACGGAGTAGCCAACTGACATTGCAACTGCGAGAGATCAATTTAAACTGAGCGTTAAAGTACCCATAACCTTGAGAGAGTGATAACATGTGACCGTAGTTCTACTGAACATTTTGATAAAGTCACTTCAGTGTAATAAGACCAGTTGTTATAAATTTAAAGTCTGGGTTGTGTCTCTGGGTGCTTAGCCCAAGTGTTGTTTCTTTTATGAGCGTAACCATAGGTCTGTTATTATTCAATTGAGCTAGAAAGGATTAAGCGTTCATCTCACGAACCCTCACAAGCGACTCTGAGCTTGTTGTATGTTGTCTCATCTCTGTATTCCCTAACACACCTTGTTACGGAGACGAGGTGTGTTAGAGTCAATACTTAATATGATAAAGATTTGGAAAGATCTAGATGTGAAGTGGCTCGCCACATTTTAGGTACCTGTATGATTGTTTACTACAATAAACCTGGTAATGTGTAATGAAATATTTCCCTAGTAAAATATACCCTATACTCGTAGATGTACTATACACACGGTTGATCTGTAAAACGGTTACCGAGCTTACAGTTAAACGGTTAGCAGGCAGTACTTGTACATCGAAAAGTAATTTTAAATCTAAGTAAAAGTTTGAAACAATTTGAAAATGAGGCTTACGAGGTCATCATCGTTTTCGAATGTCGACAGTTTCTTAGCGTTGGACGTAAACTTGGCTGCCGGTGCTTGGTATTTTTCCAGCAGCTCTGTTGGCTCATTATATGTCTCGTAGAGGTCTGGACGAGGCCCCACAGTTATTCTCTTGCCTCCTATGCGACAGTTCTCTAGAATCCAGTTTCTCTCACGACGCGATGGGGACCTGCGAGCGATCAAAATGGTTATTGTCTTTTGTTCGTGTGCATCATTGTTGACCAATATTATACTTATACTTAGTATCGATCTTAGATGTAGGTAAAGGCAGCGAAATTGTAAACAAATCTATACATATTATAAAAAATCATAGATAATAGATCAGTCCTGATTCACTCAAATACTGACTCAGCTCGTAGCCCAGAAAGGGGGAAGTCATCATCATCAACATTTCAGCCGAAAAAGTCCATTGCTGAACACAGGCCTCCTCAAGTGTCGCAACATTGTTTGGTCTCGTGCGTCTCGTATACAGCGGATTCCTGCAACCTCCACCAGGTCATCGGTCTACTTATTAGGAGGCCTTCTAACGCAACTTTGTTCCGGTTGACGAATACCACTCCTGAACCTTTCGGCCCCATCGACCACCCCTTCTGCGAGTTATGTGCAAGTGCCATGTGCTCTACCCACTGCCACTTACGTTCGGCAATTCCCCTGGGAAATACTAATTAACTATTAAATATTGGTTGACTATTTAACCAATGTTTGTTTGAGGAATGGAAGAGATTCTACATTTTTACGTTTTGCATAAACACTTACCTTAAAATTTTCGTGGCGTCATTACGATCATAAACTATATGTTTCTTTTGATCGTAGAAGCCATCAACAGTATCATTGGTGCCCTCAGGTACCGATTTAGACGGCGGATAGGGTGTCTGGTATGAACTGCCACCAGGCTGCAGACCTTCGCCGTATTCTTTCGAATATCTGTTCACACAGTTTTATACATAGCTATGCATATCGTACTGTTTGTTAAAAGGGTTACAAGAAAAATAATTTAAAAGTACATAAATAAAAGGGCATCGGTCTGTGCAGCTTATGGCAATGAGCTGTACTGGTAAATTTCCAAAATAGAATCCTTCTCGGGTATCCTTCTTCATGATTGTGAATAAATTGGTTATTACACATAAAGCCTGCTCTTTCATTTACACAACTTGAAAGTTCTATTTTATCAAGCACATCATTATTATTATATACTTTATTGTACACCACTTAAATAATTACAGGACAAAACATTATAAAGATCAGTGTACAATGGGCGGTCTTATCAGCTCTTTACTGCTATCCCACGTTACATGGGTTTGGCGAAAAAGTTTTCCTCTTACTCTGTTTTGATAACCAACACCGATATTATCAGCAGTCAGTGGTAATATCGGTGCCTTGTTTTTTTTTTATATTTCGTCACACAATCCATCCATCTATCTTTTTTCTTCCTCCCTCTTTCGCCTCTCGCTTTCTATCCATCAGTATTATTATAACTAACTTTTTAACTAACATTTTAGTTGCCAACACGAGGTTTGCCAATATTGTATGACGTACTGTCAATTTAACCCCGTGTTAATATTGCATGACATATTGTCAATTTAACCAAGTGTTAGCAACTAATTCTGAGTTAAGTTTTTCGAGCAAGTGGGCCTCACTCACTTTTTTATCTATATTTAGCAGAAAATATATAATTCACAGTACCTTCTATCAGGCATCTTGCAGTACTGCCAATCGTCTTCATACTCCAGCGTATTATCGTCAAAGAGGATGGTCCTTTCAGTCATGATGCCGTCCTTCCACTCGCCGCGTATGGTTGCCGGCCCGATGCGAGTTTGGTATCGAAGTTCACCTTTACCGTGCATCACGCCATCTTTGAACTCACCTTCATAGATGACTCCTTAAATGATAAATAGCATATAAGCATTATCAGCCTAGAATGTTAATTATTGTTTCCACTGCTGGGACCCAGGACAGGCCTCCTCTCTGAGAGAAGAAGTTGGCCGTAACCCACCAGTGCCTGTTGGTGCATATCACGTATCTTCGATTTTTTTTTTTCTAGGACTTGCTAATTTTCTCCAACGTTTTAAGAGCAGTAGTGACGAAATAATTTAAACAAAATGCCTGCTTGGGTTCGAAGCCACGAAACCGATCCGTAAGTCGCGGCCATTACCAAAAGGCCACCACTATAACTCTAGTTTACAAAATAACAAGAGTTTCATGAAAATTGGTGAAGCTATTGACTACAAAATGGTAGCGGCCCTGGCGCGCCTGTTCACGGGGATCCTGTGCCCGGGCTCCTTCCCGGCCTCGTGGAAAGGAGGGCTCGTCATATTGCTGCCCAAGGCGAACAAAAATATCCTGAAGCCATCAGAGAGCTATCGGCCGAATATAATAAGCTAGGTACATACAAAACATACATCCAACCTGTACTAACATACGCCACCTCAGCTTGGTTCGTCCTCACGAGCGAGTCGAATAAAAACAAGCTCCGTGCGCAGCAGAATTAATCGCTGCGCAACGCCATGAACGCTCCTCGCTACGTGAGGAACGACGTCATTCAGCGAGACATCGGGATTTAGAGCCTGGATGAATTTGTGGTTACCAAGCGGCAGCGCAACCTACTAGTTGGCCGCTATGTCGGCAAAAGCCCTGACGAGCGGCCCCTCCTCGGGATCCACTTCGCTTCACCCTGGGTGACCAAGCCACGGCTACTGAGCTCCCCCGCCTCGTCAATGCGGGAACCCACCTGAGGGGACGCTACTCTACCTACCCTACCCTACCTAGAAGGGTTTAAAAAATAGTTTACGACCGATTCTCAGATCTACCAAAATTGCACAAAAATTTTCATAAGAATCGGTCAAGCCGTTTCGGAGGAGTTTGCTGACAAACACTGTGACACGAGAATTTGATATATAAGATAATATTATAAACGGCATTTATTATGTAGATTTCTCAATAATAAATTATTTATACATTCAATTTATATTGTCTTTTAGTGGATATACTTAAATAACCACTCACAAACAAGCCAGCCTACTATCTAAAATCGGTAATCCTACATACTGGGGTGGGCTTCAGACCATTCTGGACGGGCCGGCGGGGGAAGAGGCCCTATATACCGCCTATGCAGTCATTCCAACCATTGTTAGGGATTGATCTCTCTTGACCTAAGTCTTCACAGAGAGATTTTTACAGAATAGTACAGTATTGTTAGCTAAACAGTTGTACAGCACGTCAGTGGTTTTACCATTAGGAAATGTGTAGACTCCATGACCATGCATACCCCACCCTCGATTCCATTCGCCTTCATAATAGGAGCCCGTCAAGAAATCCTTAGTTCTGCATATACGTTCGGGTATTTCCAGGCCCCTGTGGGAAAATCGTAGTAATCAACAATTAATATTATTACCAAGTTTACCGAGAAGCCCCCGGCTTCTGAGTAACTATTAAAATTGTATGTGGCCCTGTTGTCATTGGTTTTCTAGAGGATACGTGAAGAAAAGGTGTATTCTGTATTTCTAGCACCCTAGGCTAAAAAAATATTGGTCAGGAGTGGAGGGTCTGAGCAAAGGCCTCCCCCGAATCCTTCGAATTATTACTTTTCTGAGCGACCGCATAGTTCGTCTCGTCACCTCTTTCTAGGTAGGTCTCAGGCACCATGGTCACAGTGCGTGGCTGACGTGATCTTCCCAATCCCATTTTAGCTTGTCAGCCTTTTTTCCTACGTCCATGATCCCCGTTTTATAGTGGTTTACAGCGTGGCGTTTCTTAATCTGTCAGCCCTTTAAATAAAGAAGTATAAATTCTATTAAGAATTTAATGAAGTTTTATCTCAATACTTACTTGCATTTAACTTCGTTTTTTTTACTGAACTCCCTCATAAGACACAGTCCTTGACATTTGCATGGATATTTTTTAGTGCTGAAAACATCATCATAATAAAATTATTTGCAGCCAGGACTTTATGTGGGCCACGATTTGCAAATGGCTAAGGTATCGGACGTTTTGCTCAGTTTTCAGTTTTTCATGCATGTCAGGGCATGAGCCGAACATACACGAACACAGAAAGGAGGACCGGAACCCATAAGCCCTCGACCTGGTACAGTATTAATAAAGCTTAAGTAGAACAATAATTACACTATGACCGGCTTTTTAGGAAAATGCTTCATGCAGCAGTCCATCTTGAAGATGTGGGATAGCTGCAAAATAATAGGTACACAATATTAAACTTTTGCTGTTTTTGGTGATCGCAGAATCAAAAATGTCACCGAACTCAAGAGATATACACCCCGATAGAACGAGGTTACATTGAGATCTAGGGCAAATTTGATGATAATTTATCTTTTAGGTTTTACTTGTTGCAGGCAATTTTTTTCAATTTCTACATTGAAAATGCTTATAAAATAATTTATAAATTGGTGTTACTTTATATTGCAATGAAAAAACAATAAGGTATCAAAGTAACCTCCTTTTCATATTAATGTTGATAGGATAGTTTTTTATTGTCTCCCAAAATATGAAAAAAGATTTAATTTTTATACGAGAATATAAAACTTAAGTAAAGTCGCCAACACTTCATTTTTTTCATATTTTCAAAATATAATTGAAGTACTAAGTTATGTTAATTTTAATTTCAAAATTAATCAATTTTACCCCATTTTAAGCTGCCCGTCCACTTGGCGCGGAGTGGAGAAAAGAGCGCTCCTATCCTCTCGAGCGAGCCAACCAATCGAATTGCATAATAACTCCGCCTGGATTGGTTGGCTTCGCTGCTCTTTTATCCGTTCCGCGCCAGGCCTAATGGTTCCTCCTATTGCAGCCACGTTACAGTTTACCTCTTTGCTGTTGATGTTTGCCGTTGATCTCAGTTTTCAGGACCGTATTTTTTTGTTCAATGAAAAACGATCTGCCTAGCCTTTTGCCAACCCTGCTGGGGTCGGCTGCCGGTCTATCCAGAGTTTTAATCAATGTAGAAGACTATAAAACTTAAATGTAAATATTGCTAAAACTTTAAATTATAATTATTCGTGTTTCTGATAGAAACTTTGTCATTATGACAGAATATTCTAAGTGAAAATGTCATTGAAGATGTTCTTAAATTTAAGATATTTAAAAATTTCAGCCATGTCTAAATAAGTTTTCAATGAATTAGTTTAAATAATCCGATAATAAATCGATTTAGCGGGGCCATAACTGTCCACGCCACGATGTATTGTGTACATCAGAATCGCGGGTGTACTTTTCAGATTTGCCTGAATTTATTGCAGTTAATTGGTACCATCTGTATACCTTTACGTACCTCTCTTGAAAATCTGTGTACCTACACCCATACAATGATATTTTAAAAATTAGGCACGCCCGCCATCCTGATGTCAGAATCGCGGGTGTACCTACTGCTAACCAATATATGTAAGTACACTGTACGAGTATAAGTAGATTTGTTACCTCTTGTATACCTGCATAAACACGTTTTATGCAGGTATTTAATAAACGAAATACTGTTAGGTTGCTGCGAAAAGTAAAAAACAATTTTCTTTCTTTGACGTTTTTACTATTTTATAATACTGCCTCATGATTATAATCTCCTGGTAATTAAGTAAGGTAGGTATAGGTATATGGTAGGTAATTAAGTAGGCAAGTAAGGTACCTATAATGCCAGAATAGATTACCCGATTATCATGAAACTTGAACATAACCACTGAAATGAGAGTGTACCAAGGTGAACTGTTCACATCTGCGTTCCTCTTCAGAGCTTACTGGCGTGATATTATGTGATGAAATGGTATAAACAAACAATTCCGAGAGATTTGCCCTTATTTATTGAAGAGTTCTGTTGTATATCTCCGAAGTTCTTCATTAGATCTTCAACAAATTAAAATGAGACCAATTTCAAAACAAAAATAGAATTTTCAAAATCGGTCCACAATTGACGGAGAAATCGGTGACCATACAAAACAAATGTAAAGTCGAACATAACCTCCTCCTTTTTGGAAAGTCGGTTAAAAAGACTATGGACCAATTTCTGGAATGAAAATGCTCGCAAAACTAACGTGACATATTTTCCAACGTACGTTAGTTGCTAATGTTGGTTGAATTCATTCCAACAGTCAATCGCATCTCTTCAAATGTGTTTAGTATATTTTTCTAGAAACCGAGTAATTTAGTTTCAATTACCACTTCTTTCAACTATAGATATCTCTTCATTTTAATTAAGCAAGGTGCGCAAAAGTTAGTTCAGTATAAAATCTGTTGAGTATAAACGCTCGGCTTTATCCAGGAGTAGGTACCTAGGTTGTTTATAGTTAATTATACAATAGATAAAACAAGGTTTAGGCTTTATTAAGAAAACAAAAGTAAGATATGACAGAACATTTATTTAAATGACAATAACATTGAATTTATAAATTAAGTATTCACTATATTATTATATATTGTTATGTGTATTGTAAAAGGGGGACGCAGCCAGGGGCTGAAAAAAATACTATTCGACTTCTACGACGTATATTTATTCAAACGTGCCGCTCGTAGGCAGAAGTGCCCGCTAAACAAAAAACTACACGCGTTCGATATATTTCTAAATATTCTGTATTCGATTTCCTTCCAAACTTAAAATAAATATAAGTCGCCAGCTTTAGGTGTCAGCGGCCGAACAGGTTGCTCGTCCTATGTGGAAAGCCTCTACATGAACTACGCCCCTACGAATAGATGCGCAGAATCATGTGAAGCGCAGCTATTCTCAACTTTGGAAGGAAAATCACTCTTACCTAACACCTTTACCTAACGGAGGAATTAATCTGAGGTCCTTCCCTTACAAGGGGAAGGCTCAAGTCATGGCAAACGAATTACCGGATTCTCCGATATTTACTCTAACTTCAGCTAACAAGTGCACATGCATTAACAAGTCAACGCCGTCATGCTTGAAGCTCCTTGCACAAAACCTCCGAAAAAGTAACAAGGCGGCCTCTTATTCCTAACAGAAATTATGTGATAACTCACATCCACCCGGATGGGGTTTAATTATGTGAAATTCAAACGTGATACAATATTTCATCCTCAAGCATTTATCAGGCCAGAGAAGGAAAGGCTGGATCGCATCGAATCTTCTAAACCTATCATTGAACTTTATCCAGAGCTTATCACACTTAACGTATTTAATGTTATCAATAAGTTATTAACTGGACCAATGCCATAAACAGTCATCAACTGGACCAATGATGCTAAATCACATCCTTTGCGAAGGCTATGCCCCGTATGCAAAGTCGGTTTCAGTTATGACCAATACCTCTCCCACTCTTGAAATGCTTATATCATCAATGCACTGGATTAAGCTCAGCCTAGCTGAATTAAAAAAAACAAATATTGCTTCGATGCGTAGTCAGCATTGCCAGCCTTTTCTTCCCCCGGTAGCATACATCAGCTCATGGAATTGGAAAATAATTTATTTTCTTCACATCGATACTAATTGCAGCAAAAATCATCGATAAATATATTTTCTGCTTGCCCATCCCTACTAACTATGACATGTCAAATCTGAAAACTGTCTATCATATATATTTTTTTTTTAACGTACTTAGACATTGACGTTACATAACCTTGCCTACCAGTATCTACATTACCTTTAACTAGCCTACTCTAACATTAAACGGTTTTAGCCTATTTATATGTACAATATCCCTAAATCTCCTATTATTTAACTTTCTAATTACATAATTAACATCAGATAATCGCCTAACTATTTGGTAGGGGCCTTTATATAACCTACATAGTTTCAAACTCCTATTTATGGTCCGTCTGGGCGTGTAGAGCATCACCAACTGATTCGGCGTAAACCTTCTGAACTTAGCTTTTCTGTCATATCGCATTTTCTGTTTAACCTGTGCCTTTTTTATATTGGCTATGGCACATCGTGTCAGATTATTTCCTAGTTCATGACGTCCCACATAATCAATCATGTTACTATTGCCGCTATTTACTATCATGTCTGTCTGAAATAATGGTTCCCTAGCGTACAGCAACATATGGGGTGAAATTCTAGTGCTGGTCTGTTTGCTTGAATTATAAGCGAAACATACCAGTGGGACATAACTACACCAATTTCGCTGATCGGTGGAGACGTACATGGACAACATCTGACACATTGTTCGATTAAATCGTTCAACTAACCCATTTGTTGCTGGGTGGAACGCAGTGGTGAAGCGTGACTTGGCTCCGAAATACCTTACCGTTTTCTTTACCAAGCGAGACGTGAAAACTGACCCCCTATCCGATACTATTTCCTTAACTCCTCCAAAACGACAGAAAATCTCCTCTATCAAGAACTCACTGATCCTCTGCGCGGTCACCTTAGGCACTGCTCTGCACACTGCATACTACGATGCATACTCTAAACTCACAATAATATACCAATCTTCCATTCATGTCCTTTCTACCTCTCAGCCAGCACAACGCCTTGTGATCAGTGAGAACCTGGAACTTTAAACCCCACAGGAAATGTTTGAAATAATTCAACGCCCAGACTAAAGCAAGACACGCCTTCTCTGTTTTGGAATATTTCTTCTCTCCTTCACTCAGCTTCCTAGATGCATATGCTATAGGGAACATCACATCACTGCCTTGCTTGAGACAGCAGCCAAGAGCCTCACCACTCGCGTCCACATGTAACCTAGTGGTTAAAAACTTACTACTAGAATAAAAATGCAAGATCGGGGGTGATTCCATAATTTTTATTATCTTCTGGAAGGCTTCTTCTTCATTCCTTCCCCAAATAAACTTGATGATTTTTTTCAACAATTTTGTTAAAGGCAGAACTATTTCAGCAAAGTTACTTATAAATTTTCTATAGTTTAACACAGATTTAACCTGTTTTGCACTGGTTGGGGTCTTTAGTGTTTTTAATGACTGTAATTTCTCATTATCGGGCTTAACTCCTTCCCCGGAGATTTCATGCCCCAATACTGAGATTTTATTATAACCAAAACTGCATTTATTCGGTTTCAGCGTAAGGTTTGCTTTCTTCAATCTACTCATGACTTCTTCTAACGATTCTAAAAACTCTGGGAAACTATTACCCCAAACTAGGATATTATCTACATAACAAATAGCCTTTTTATATTTAATACCAGCTAAGACCTTGTCCATTATCCTTTGGAAAACAGCTTGACTCGTTTTGAGCCCAAAAGGTAAAACATTGAATTCATACAACCCCGACGCAGTGATGAATGCTGTTTTATGTTTATCTTTCTCGCATAAACGATGCTGCCAGTAGCCTGAATTTAAGTCTAAGTCCACAAAGTATCGCGCCCCTGATAAGTAAATCATCAGATCTTCTATGATTGGTAACGGGTAACTATCGGTAATGACCTTTTTATTAAGTTTACGATAATCAACACAGAACCTCCAGGACTGATCTGGCTTTTGTACTAGCACCACGGGTGAGGCGTATAGAGTATATACAAAACTTAGCAGAAAATTTTCCTTTAAAAAATACACATTTCTTATTATAGTCGATGATGGCCCCGTTTTTATATAAAAAGTCTTGGCCTAATATTAGACTTTGGTTAATGCCCTTCATCACAAAAAAGTCATTCGTTAAAACACACGAATCCACGATGAAGTTGATTCTTGTTTTGCCCATAATCGTTAGAAAAGAACCCGAAATGGATTTCACAAAATGTTTCGTCTCATCACTGGTATGCTTCAAACCTAGCAGCACAACTAATTCTTCGGCGATGCAAGAGATGGAAGCACCTGTGTCAACTTATGCGTCATACGATCAGTTACCTATACTAATTTTAATAAATGGAGTTTGATCACCGTGTTTATTGTTTTCAATCGGGAATTGCTCTTTCATGGACACAGCCCGCAACTCCTCATGCATCTTTATTGACTGTGTCCTGGTTCGTTTGGGTGATCGGTTGGTACTGGGCTTCTATATCTAGGGGCAATACGAGAGCGGTTAGTTCTGTTCTCGAAGCGCTGCCTTGGGCGAAAATCGTACCTCGGCGTGTGAAAGGATTCGCCATCGCCTTCCCGATGCGGAGTCGCGCTGGACGTGGTTGGACCAGGGCTTGCTGGTCTCCCAGAGATAGGGGACCTTTGGTTGTTAGAAGACGGCGTTTCGAAACGCACGCGCGGAGGCTGCACCGGCAAATTCATCCGCTCACTTTGCACACCACCAAATATCTCTTTCATTTGTACTAGTGTGTCATGCAGCTCTGTCCTGGAGCTGTATAGTTTCGTACCTAATTTATATTTGTAGTAGTTATTTACTCCTTTTAAAAACATTTTAATGAAAATTTTTTCATCGGTTATGCCTGCTTGCTGAGCATACTCCGACAGTCTAAAGAAAAAGGCATATACTTCCTCTTGTCTGTCTTGTCGTGCGTTGTAAAATTTTTCGACGAAATCTATCCCCACCGAAAATTCCTTTTTGAGGCCATCGCAAATTTCTTTGAATGAAAGACCGTCTTTATAGATGAATTTAAAATAAGCGAGTGCCGGGCCGTCCAGGTACGCTCCCAAAATGAGCCCTAAGTCCTGTTCTTGCCATTTATTTATAGCGGCGACAACCTTGAACTGCAAGAGGAAAGCCTCGAAACTGGACTTTGTTCCCGTCCCCGTAAAAACTGGCTGTGCAAAATAGACCAATTATCTTTATTTTCTCTGCGTTTGCTCGTCGGCTGGGGTTCTCGCCGACAGGACTTTCGTTCCTCGTAGCGACGCGACGTACACTCGTTGATAGGGCTTCGCGCACTGTTCTCGCCGTGCACACGCGAAAATATGTTTTTTCGTATTTTTTCTTAGACTTTTACTTATTTACTGGGATTTTCACTACCCGGCGCCTCCACCATTTGTAAAAGGGGGACGCAGCCAGGGGCTGAAAAAAATACTATTCGACTTCTACGACGTATATTTATTCAAACGTGCCGCTCGTAGGCCGGCACTCATAGAAGTGCCCGCCATACAAAAAACTACACGCGTTCGATATATTTCTAAATATTCTGTATTCGATTTCCTTCCAAACTTAAAATAAATATAAGTCGCCAGCTTTAGGTGTCGGCGGCCGAACAGGTTGCTCGTCCTATGTGGAAAGCCTCTACAGTATTATAGCAATATTTTAGAAACAACATTAAAACTAAAGCAAAAGTAAAAGTTTGAGCATTAAGTTTCTTATCTCATAATTTTTCTTATTTTAGAAGATCTTAGTATCACTGTTGGTATACAACAGATGAAATCAACTAAATATTATAAATATTATTATATTCAACTGGTTTCAGATTGATTGCCTAGCAGGTAAAATCGTAAATTAAGATACAAGTGGCAAAAAAATTGCCGAAGATGAGGTCATTATGAAGCCAACAGAATAATTACAAATCAAACGACGTTTTTCAATGCACATATTTGAAATAAATACTTAAATTCCAAAAACATAATATTTTGTAACAAATTATTATGAGAAATGGCTCGCATATTCTTAAAGGAGAGGCAAGCTGACAAACAACCTAATATTTAAATAAGCTTCTACCCATATAAATTAATAACTTTCTCCAAGAAAGTCATTGTCAATTCCCAAAAAAATATTATGGATTTCTCATACAAAGTTGTCATCAGCTGATTAACATTTGTATGGGAAATACGATTTTTTATTGTGAATTGGAAAGTTGGCATGGGTAGAAGAAGCTTTTAAAATATGATGTTACACCCTGCAGAAAATGGGACTGATGTTGTTTCAGGTAAAAAATCTCATCAAATGCCTTTTTTCTGGGTCCAAAACTTTTGGGTTATATTTTTACGATTTTCAATTTAATATTGTGAACGCTATACAGTCAATATTCAGTGTGTGTCTGAACGGCAAGTTGTCTGTAACGGATCGCAAAAAGAAACATTGTTATAACCGTTTTAAATTGCTTTGTTTCAATAATCGTAATCCATTCTCTGTAAAAATTTCAAATGATCATAACTTTTTACTTGTTAAAGCTACAAAGTGGACACTGAAAGAAGTGAGGATAGCAATCAGGTTGTAATTACTTAAGTGAAAATAATAACACGAATGGAGAGTTGACCAGCTATCCTGATATCAGAATGGCTGGAAATTTTAAAGATCCTTCATTTTGTTTCATAGTTAGGCAGCAATTAATTGACTACGGGTAGTAAAAAGTAGCAAATAGGTAGCAATTTTTGGTCATCAGCCTGACGCGAACTGATACAGACAGTCCGCCATTCAGACGCACATAATATTCAATGTTCGTAGGTTTATATTCGGGCACATTTATTTGATGTATACTGTGTATCTCAAAGTCTTACAGAAAAAAACTGATGTACGGGGTGTATACGCCCTGTACGTAATTTTTAGGGTTCCGAAGTCAACAAGGAACCCTTACAGTTTCACTATGTCCGTCTGTCCATCCGCAGATTAGCTCAGAGACTCTTAGTACTAGAAAGCTATAATTTGGCATGAATATACATATTAATAATTCCGACAAAGTGGTAAAATAAAATCATGAAAACCATTTTTTTTTCGGCTACCACCCATAGACGTAAAGTGGGGACTCAAATAGATTTTTTTTTTAACTTCACTTGCGGAGTTTGATTTTATAACTCCTTGATAAGCATGTTGTAGTATGTGTCTACAAACCTCCAAGTTACCAGAATATATCTGTGTTTGACTCTATAATGGAATTTGTGTTAAAAAAGTTAGTACTTTTAACATTAAACTATTTGAAAATAACTCTAACAGTATCAGGTGATTGGGTCTTTTTAAATAATTTAATCTAGCAAATGTTTTTATGGAGCCAACTAGAGTGACAGCTTCTTCTGCGACTTGCATAGATAAAATTTTTTGTAATTGTGATTACTTAAATAAAGGAATTGTAAATAAATTAATATCTGATCACAGTGGACAGAAATTAACGTTTAGCAGCTTTTTTGTAAAGGTATGTCCTTTACAAAAAAGCAAATAAAATTTAGAACAATTACATGTAAAAAAAGTAATAAAACCTTGACTAGTAAATTATGTGTTCAAAACTTTATTAATATAGATGACCCAAATGATTTCTATGCTGAGTTTTTTAAAGTACTCAACACGCAATTTAATGACACTTTTCCACCGAAAGCGAAAAGTATGTACAACAAGTTCGTATTTAGCGATTGGGTGACTCCAGGCATTCGTAAAAGCAGGGAAAAGCTATATGAACTTTATGGTCTAAAGCAACATATGAATAATACAAGTTTTGATAAATATGTTGCGAAATATTCAAAAATCTTTAAGATTAACTGCAAAATAACTAAAGCGCTGTATATTAGCAATAAAATAAAATCAGCAGACGATAAAATAAAAACTACCTGGAAAATAATAAATAATGAAATAGGTAGGAAAATACAGCGTAATACTGAATTTAATTTAGCGACTGCACATGGCCCCGTATACTCAGATACGTAGCTCAGGAATTTGAAAACTTTTTTGTTAATATTCCTCTTAAAATTATAGCAGCACCCGCACACTCTGCTGCCTTACTTAGAAAGAACGTAAATGCGTGGCCTTCGGAGTTCAAGTTTCAACATACAAACCCCCAGGCTATTTTAAAGATCTTAAAACTAAATCAACAGAAGATCTTTGGGGACTATCTGTAAAAGTATGTAAATCAATCATTGAAACTATTGCACCTTATTAAGCTTTCATATTTAACTCCAGTGTCTATCAAGGTGTTTTTGCGTACCTCATGAAACACAGTAAAGTAGTTCCATTGTTTAAATCCGGGGATAGCAAAGAAGCCAATAATTTCAGGCCAGTGTCAATTCTGTCGGTTCTCAGGAAGGTCTTGGAAAAGTTAATTCTCAACCAATTATTGCGTCATTTTAACAAACATTCCATCTTTTATGATCAATAGATCGTTTTTACCAAAGGGCGTTGCACAACTGACGCCGGTGTCACCCTAACAAAGAACATCTGTAACGCCTGGGAGGAAGCACAAGACGCCATTGGAATCTTTGCGACCTCTCGAAGGCGTTCGATTGCGTTAACCATGAGACACTATTGTTGAAGCTCAAGCACTATGGAATTAGACATTCAGCCCTTGAGTTACTAAGATCATATTTAAAAGCCAGACAATTAAAGTTCAGGTAAACGGCGTAAACTCACTAGGGTCTGAAATGACAATGGGTGTTCCTCAAGGCTCGATATTGGCTCCATTCCTCTGTTTAGTTTATATTAAAGATTTACCCCAATTATTACAAAATCAACCGAAGATGATGATGTATGCTGATGACACATCTTTGATATTTAAAATAGATCGGCGGTCACAAAATTTTGATGATGTGAATAACTCTATTCTTCAGGTCCAAAATTGGTTCACGGCTAACAATTTGGTACTAAATGAGGAAAAAAAACAAATGTATTAGATTCACATTGCCGAATGTTAGAAGTACCGAATGCGACATCATATTGAATGGCGAAAAGTTGGGACTTTGTAAATCAAACAGTTTTCCTGGGAATCACCCTAGACGACAAATTGCAATGGGGTCTTCACATAACATCTCTTGCGGGTCGGCTAAGCTCAGCCGCTTATGCTGTTAGAAAGATAAGACAGTTAACGGATGTGGAAGAGAATCTCTTAGGGAACTATTTAAAAATATTAATATTATGACAGTTTCTTGCCAATTCATTTATGAAAATATTATGTATGTAAGAAAAAATATACATCTCTTTAGTAAAGTTAGTGATAAACAAAATTGTAATACTAGAAATAAAGATAAGTTAGATCAACCAACTTATAGACTAGCTTAAACTACACTCATCTTTCATGGGGGATACTGTGTTAAATTCTATAACAAAATACCTTGTGATATATTAAAACTAAATGAAAGTAAATTTAAAACTTTTACTTAAAGCACACTTTGTAAACAAACATATTACAAATTAGATGATTATATTCAACATAAGTATGCTTGCAAACATGCTGGTCCTGCTCCATAAGCAATGTTTAGTGTAGACAAAATCAAATTTGTCAATTTATATTCCTATTCATAGTTATTGTATTTTTTTTAAGAATTTGACTCGCACACTGTTCCGTTGTTGTTGAATTAGGTATTTTATCCATGTTTGCAATATTTGTAAGTATGTGAGAACCATGTTCCTATTTATTAAATTAAGGAATTTACCTGTTAATGCTTTTAATACTTTATACCTGTACGTAGTATAGTGTGTGCATCATATTCTGGGTGCATCGTCCTCACATGTATGAATTTATTAATGTATGTACTTATGTAAATATTGTAAAAAACATATTAAAAAAAAAAGAGTAAGTATGAAGTTTATTGTGCTAAAAAGCTATTTTTCCGAATGCACGGTAGAATCAATATTTCATTACTTGTAATTTTTAATTTTAATTCTTTGACGTTCAAAAGTGCCGCTTTTTGGCCTAGTTGGATATAATTGACCTTGCCTTTGATTTCTTCAGTTAACATCGTCCTATATGGGCCTGTTTTTAGACATTGTGAGCCGCTGAAACTGTTTAGTGATCATGTAACAAAAAAAAGCCCTCTTCTTAGTCCGCATTATTATGCAACTTCGGAACCCTATTACTACGCGTGGCCCGACACGTAGGTACTTGGCCGATTTTTTTTGTTTTAATTTTTTGTTTTTTGAAATCCGAGATGTATACTTTTTTACATTGAAGGTACTTAATAGAACATTTTGAGAACAGCATCCTCACTAAGTTTCAACAAAATCGGAGACTAGTGACGGACGGGGCGTGTGTCGCGGTTTTACAACGCTTTCAAGCGCAGGCAGTTTTTTGTAAAACCGGTAAGAACCAGTGAGAAAAAGCTCTTACAATTTCGCATCAAAATTGGTTTGCCAAGGTTACGCTGAAAAATCGTCGCCAGCCACCTGCTTTCTACGTGAATGCACTCGTACACGCCATATTATTGGCAGTGAAGTTGTTTCTGATTTAAGTTTATTTCAGGTTTTGAATTTTGAGATGAGTTTTAAGATGTTTGCAATAGCTTTAATACCAAGCTCAATTGACAAAACTTCCGTCCCTAAGGAGGACTGGAGGTAAGCGGAACAGTGTGTAATTGCCCGCAACCTTCATTGAAAATGCGAAGATTCTCCGACCCTGTCTGTCGGGCAACTGCTTTTGACTGTTGTGTAAAATCGCGCCGCTGAACGATGCAGGGTTTTTGTGTGAAATCAGGTCACTAGTTCGTATGTCGTGGCATAGATGTCGCTACAGAGGAGTCTTTCACTAGTGAGGTACAATGAGGTAAGTTCGAGAAGTGCTGGTTATATTTTCTTATTTGTGAGAATATTGAATTAGAAAAATAAAAATATAAGAATTAAAAATAAAACAAAATAAGCTACTAAATCTTTATTAAAGTTTTTAATAGTATTAAAAATAAATTATTCAGAATCTTAAACTCTTATTAAATTAAAACATCTAGAAACGATAGCCAAAATTAAATTAAAAGTAATACGTATCTTACTTTTAAAAAATCAGCGCTGGTTGAAATACACGCGGTAGTGGACTATAGAAAAACCAATCGTTAGTAGTCTTATTAACACGTTCAGTGCCACCGACTCGCCCGGAGAGTTCACGTAAATCTTATTCCAGTGCCGGCGACTCGCCTGGCGAGTTCAGTGTTTTTCACTAATATTTCCAAAATGCATCCGTATTTTCTGCTTAAAATTATAGTTTAGACTAAATATATGCTAAACTAAAGATTTACGTGGTGGGCCGGGTGTGGAGACACCGTTTATATTTGAAAGGAAACAAACTATTCTGCAATGCCTTGAACTCGCTAGGCGAGTTCCCTGACATAGATCCTCAACCTTTTAAAGTAAATATGTACATGTTAGACAACGACGTCAACATAGTAGCATGGACTACCTAAATACTTGTGATATGGAATTAATATACAACAAACTAGTTTCATTAGAATAAAAAAACAAGCTTTAGATAAAAGCACTGATAACATTGTTTTTTCGCACTCCAAGAATGTACTTGCAACTAAACATTTCGTCGATTCCACTGTATTCCTATTTGTGACGTCATTGCCTACTCTAGTAAACTTTATTTTTAAATGTTACGTCATGCATGGTATTGGTATTAGAAATACAAAATATAACCTTAACAATAACTACAATTTAAAAGGTTGAAAACCACTGCTTAAATTACGAAACAAACTTACCTTTTATTTTATCCAACGAGTTTTTTGCCATTTTTACAAGTTAAAATACGCCGAATAGTCCTAAAACACTTTTTAATTGCGTTAAAAACGTTAAGTACACCGTGACGGCCACAAAAATAACAAAACATAGAATTTACCCTTACGTAGTCCCGGTGAACTCGCGTGGCGAGTCGATTCGATTTATATTGCAGTGCCGGCGACTCGCCTGGCGAGTCAACCGTAAAATGTAGGCGGCATCCGAGAAGACATCATGAAAATCGTAGTGGTAATGAACGTGTTAACATGGACGCAAGATCTCAATCTAGCTATAGAATCTCACTGGACGCATTTGATCAACAACACACTTTTTGACCTGGTTTTCAGCTCTTGATTTCAATTTTGTTACCAACGGAAGCTTCAATCAAAATCTTTTTTCATGAAAACCGACCATTCCGCTACGATCCAAATACTTCGCTGTCACTACGATACCAGCTAGGCCCTCTATTTCTGCCCTGGACAAAAGAAAAATACTTAAAATACAAAAAGGACAAGAAAGTTAGAAAATCTACTGTCACTGCGCTCGAACGGAAAAGAAAAAACGCCTTCTTCAGTTTTTTTTCTATTCTTTGGGCCGCGACTTACAAGTTGTAGGTCGTAAGTTCGAACCCAGGTAGGCGCTTTACTTTGTGTAAATTATTTCATCACCACTGCTCTCAAAACGGTGAAGAAAAACATCGTGAGGAAACCTGCATGTCCTAGAACTAAAAAATCGAAGATATGTGACATCCACCAACCCGCACTAGGCCCGCGTGGTGGGTTGTGGCCCATTCCCTCTCTCACAGAGAGGATGCCGGTGTCCCAGCAGTGGGAACATTAAAAGGCTGATCATGATGCCAAATTAATTTGCCAGTGAGCGTTCCCGTTGAGCAGTAGTTTCTTGGCTGATCCAGCGTTACTGAACTCGATCAACATAAATCAGCCTAGGTATGAGTTTTCAGCTACAGCCCCTCGTTCTAGGCGTTGCTACAGTTAATGGATGGTTGTGCAATAAAACAGAGCACAATGTGTAGGTTTACTGCATAACTTGTTTTACATACATTAAACATGAATTTAATCCGCAAGTTTTTTTGAGACACTTTGCGTTGCGCGTTACGTTGTTGCAGGTCGCGTTTCACGTTTCGTTGCACGTCGCATTAAAACCGAACGGGCCGAGCCGGAGCGCATCCTGCAATCTGTTGAGGGAAATTGAAGCGGTTGTGAAGTAATTTAATGTCATATTTGCTTGGAATTAAATAACAAATGAACCTGTTGTATCTGCACACACGCTGCGGTAGTTGGTCGGCTACATGTATACGTCTGAATAAGCTACGGCCGGATAAAAAAAGGCAACTTGGACATTAGAAACAAGACTTCTCCCGGAACATCAGGTCCGTGCGTCACATGCCACAGACGGCACCAGTCTCCAATTTTGTTGAAATTTCGCAAGGGTTTTACGGACATATTTTACTATTCAGTAGCGCCATTGCAAATTATTGTATAGCCTGGGTTACGCTATTTAATGATTGGGCTCTCGTAGCAAATAATTACCTTCCTAAGTGCAGCAGGGTTTACCATTCTCAACATTATTCGCATGCAAATAATTACTATCTGCCGCTACTTAGCTGACAAAATCAACACGCATAATTATGTTACTAGAATTTATTAATACTTTCCAGTTTCGAAGAATCGTAGAAAACTTCAAGCATGTCTTCACTCTGCAAAAATTATGGAAAAATATTAGACCCGAATCGAGGCAGAACTGAATAAAAATTTGAAGTAAAAAAAATATTATACTTGACAAATTTAATAAGAATGCTTACACTTTCATGTGGGGTCAATGGCGGCTTTCGCTTTTGGGACGTGAAGGCAACTGTTGGCTCGGGTAGAGGTGGCGGGTCTACTACCGGTGGTAACCAAGTTTCGTAGCATTCCGGACGAGGTCCTAAGGACCCTATACGATCGTTGCAACAATTTTCTACCGTCCATTTCTGCTCTCCTGTTGAAGGGCCCCTGCGAATTGCAAAATTGATGGAACAAGTAGGTATTTAGATATATCGATAGTATACTGTTCATTCTCTTTTATGTAGATTGGTTAAGGGTGATTATTGCTTATGGCTTTTGACTCTCCTTAAAAGTTTTACAGACAAGAACCGATGCTATGCTCTAATAAAAAGGGGCACTTTTCAGAAGCATGAGACATTTTATCTTTGTCTCCGAGATGGCACGACACGCCTGGCTTCTAGTATTGATGCGAGACTACTTTCCTTCGCTTCTTAGGTTGCAGCCAGCTAGTTGGACAAGATTCGCAATAACGCGAGTACTTCTCATTCCCTTCTTAGGTGGCAGCCAGCTAGTTGGACAAGAATCGCAATCAAAACAATGTTAATACAAATGAGAGACCTAATTAATATCTAAAAGGTGATGTCATGTGATCTTTCAATACTAAACTGACGGCTCTTACCTCACGATTTCCGATAAGTCCTCATAGGTGTAAACGAATTTCGTCTCAGGATCGTAGATGCCGTCTCCGGCGTCATGAAAGCCGGGAGGTATGTCTCTGGTAGGAACTTCAGGAGTCATGTACGAATTGGGGGGCGGCTGAAGGTCCGTTTCGTATTCTATCAAATATCTGTTGCACATAGAGTTTTTTCTTATGAAAATGTTTGAAATAGAAGCATTTCGTATTTTTGTTACGTAATCCCATATAATGCACACCCCCTTTATTCAAGCACCTATGGTTGAGTACAGAATTAAGTAAATACTACAAAAAAGCTGTTTCATCATTTATTCTCATTAGAATAAACGCCTTTTTTAAGGTAGAATTCCGCATAAGTAAAACAAATCGTTATGATAGGCGATTAGTGTGAGTTAAAGCAAAAAATATGCGGGAAATGTTTTTGGCGTGAGTTTCACAGGCGCCATTTTTGTACGTACCAAACGGGATGAGATGTAATTTAGCGCTAATATCGTTTAGGTGTACCTCGTAAATTAGCAATGTGGTTTACGAAATAAATGATGCAGTTTCTTGCTAAACATTTGGATGGTAAACCAAGGTAGGTATGGTTTGCATAGATCATCGTGATTGTACTGATAAACACAAATTGGTGCGCACACAAATAATAAATATTATCCATGGATAAAGAAGAAAGAAGAAGAAACTGTAGATTCTGAAAAAGTTATGGGAATCAATTTATCTTAAAACAAAGAACAATATACCTAACACACTGTATTCCTGTGATTCTTGAATCTTGTTAACTTTAAAATTAAATGTACTTGGCAAAGATTCTCGAATACCGAGTAAATCCGCGGACAATACTAAATGTAACGACTCCTAGATTATTATCTTATTTCACATTCAATTTGGAAAATGTCCTGCGGGTTTGTACAACTTTTGGGTCCCTAACCTTGTGACTTCGGTCCTAGTTATACTGATTACACGATTGTGTTTATCAAAATCAGAAAAAGTGACAGATAGAATATGGGTCTGCTACATAAGTATGATGTTCTTATGTGTAAAACTAGCTTCTTCTTCGCTCTGGTTAACATAGATTTTGTGAATTTCTATTTCTTCAAGATTCTGATTTCCTGGTAGTTCGAGTCTTTACCACCCCGCATGTTAATAGTACTTCGCCCAATATATTTATAAATTAAAGCCTATGTGTTATTCTGATGTATAAGCTTTTTGATAAGTATCAACAAAATCTGTTCAGTAGTTTTAGCGTGGGAGAGTAACAAAAATCCTTCCATTCATACTCACAAATTTCACATTTTTTCATTTATCATTGCTCCTCTTAAAATTTCTATTTGACTTTCGATTCACTAGTATCACCTGTCTAGTCTTGCCTTAAACACATAATATAATACTAGCATACAGATGCCTCATCCCATACAAAGAAACCGTGCCGACGTAACTAACTTTTTTCATCTGATTAAACAGATTATTTTTTCTAAGGGCATCGATCGCGACGGATAGATGGTGTTAGCAGTTACTTGCAAGTAAAAGGGTTTACTCGTGTCGTGAATACTTTTTTTTTTAATACAGGGACGATTTGTTTTATAGTATTTTTTTGCCCATTTTTACAGTTTCATTGTACCAAACTGTGTTACAAAACAAATTTAAAAAATCGTGTGAATGCCTCAGACCCTGTTTGCTGTTAAAATCGCGCCATCTATTGGAATCAATTTTAAATGATACATTCAAATAATCTCTGAAATGTGAACTATTACCCCAATATAACTTAATTTTGTTCTTAGGAGAGTTAATGAAACAAGAAAATATATTTTTCATGATCGTCTCTAGAAAATCTTAATATTTCACAAAACTCAATAACCAATCAAAGGTTTTCACGCCATCTAGTGCAATTTATTTGAACTAAATTTTCTTTCTTCGCGTTGGGTGTCCGTGCCTTAACTATACGTTCAAGTCAGTTTTCAGTCCAACCGGATGCTGATGAAGCGAAGAAGGAAGAATCTCTGACCTCCACAACCCAGTTATTGGGTAGATAGCACAATACATTTACACAAGACTGCTTGACAGACTTTCAGCCTACTGAAATTTCTTTAATTAATCCTCCCATTTTTTAAATAAATTACATTAAGTTAAAGAAGTATTAACAACTCTATATACTTCCAAGTTGATTGAGAGTGTCCGGTCTTCTTTTTTTTCCGGGGTGGAAAATCCTCATTGGATTTCCTCTGCCCTGGGGAGGGCGGATGGGTCTATCAGACACATACTGACTAAAAACCGCAACACCGGGCTAGTGCCGGCCCGCCTCTGCGGGCCTCGATCTCGGGTTGGATGGGGAGTGAGGTGTTAGACTCCCCCCGTGACGTCTAAGAGGGACGCGCGTGGAACACTATGCGCCGCCTCTTCGGGTCCAGTAAATAAAGACCACCACCAACTACCATTTCTTTTTCTTGTCATCTTCGTACCTATTGTGTTTCTAAAACTAGCCAATAGTTGTTGTAAGTGATATTTCTGCACTATTATTGTAATTTTATAGATGTTACAATTTTGGTTTTGTATGCTGTGACTATCGCGTCATATTGTATACTATGCTTGTATAATTGCACAGCTTAACGTACCTGCAGGAGTTCATTAAAAATATCAGAAAATATAACCATACCTTCTATCAGGCATATGACAGTACTTCCAATCGTCTGCGTATTCCAAAGTGCCATGGAAGATGATTTTCCGTTCCGTCATGATGCCTTTCACCCATGTACCACGTATGATTGAGCCGGCTTCAGGACCATCCTTGTAGAAAAGCTCGCCCGGGCCGTGGAACATTCCATCTTGAAACTCTCCTCGATACACAACTCCTAAAGACAAACTGAACTTTGAAGAGAAAAGTACTAGATAGAGCTCTTTTTAAAGGGGTTCTTCTTAGTTTTTGTTTCAGTTTTGTTTTTGGTCTTTATAGTCTATAGGCGAAAATGACGTGAAAGATTATACGTCTAGAAAAGACGTTTCTACTGAGATGATTCATAGAGAATTATGAAACGAGAAGACATGTTGCGCCGACCTCACAATAATCGGGTTAAGGACAAGAGAATGATGGGCGGCCATTTTGTAGTTACAGGCACAACATACATTTCAGCTTTGTCACTAAATAGGTAACGCGATGGGCCATGCCACTGAAATTGCAGATGTCCAGAGGAGTTACAGGCACATCATACATTTCAGCTTTGTCACTACAAAGGCAACGCGATCGGCCATGCCACTGAAATTGTAGATGTCCAAAGGAGTTGCAGGCACATCATACATTTCAACTTTGTCACTACAAAGGCAACGCGATCGGCCATGCCACTGAAATTGTAGATGTCCAGAGGAGATACAGGCACATCATACATTTCAGTTTTGTCACTACATAGGCAACGCGATCAACCATGCCACTGAAATTGCAGATGTTGTAACCATTTATCATAAAGTAGACCATCGGCTTGCCTCCAATACTTCAAATAAAAATAAAAAAATATTTTGAATAAAATCAAAAATGCACTTGGCGGAATGGCGACGAATTATAAGTACCTGTGCGACCGAGCTCTGCTCGGGTGAAAATAGAGAAAACTATGTTTTCTGAAAATTAACCCTAGCTAGATCGATTTTTCGCCCCCGAAACCCCCTGCAAACTAAATTTCATGAAAATCGTTGGAGTCGTTTCCAAGATTCAGATAATATATATATATACATAAATATATACAAGAATTGCTCGGACGATTAAATTGGGAGCATCCATATATAGCATAGTATCAATTGTAGATTGTTCGTAGAGGCAAGATAATGATTAAATGGTGATGGTACGAGTATATTTCATTTTATAGAATGAGTAAAAATACTTCTCGGATATTTTGCCACTATCTGAATAAATTTCGATTCCGTTCTCGCCATTTATACAAGAAAATGACACGTGCAACCACTCGATGTACGCCCCGGCGTATGAAATGCGGTACGGCAGCCGTCATGAAGCAAGCATGCAGCGACGCAAGCATGACGTTGCCGTTCCGTCGACAGTGTTTCACAGTTTTGTGTGTAAACTGCAAGCAAGCGTACATCAAGCGTATAATGACAAACACGCGACTACAGTGGTCGTACGCGTACGCATGGACAGTAGGCCTTAATCTGACAAAACTAACATCAAAGCATGCCAATCTTTCGAACAAGGTAATGGTCATACAGTCTGCTGAAACAACAGCCATAATCTTACCATTAGGAAATGTGAATTCTCCGTAGCCATTCATGTCGATAACGTCGAAACCACCATTATACGAGGAGCCTGTTGCGAACTTCTTGTGTTGTGGTGATCGAGTAGGAATATCTTCATAACTGCAGGGGATAAATGCGGTTACCAACAAACATATAAACAAGGTTATAAAGATAACAACTATAATAATATAACGCTAACTATTATAGGGCCCATAGCCTGGTGAAATAAGGCAAGGCATTATTTTGGAGATTAATTATTTTGACAAAATAAACGAGAAAAAATACGGCAATCAGCATGACTGTTCACATGTAATGATAATAGAGAACGAGAGCCTAGCATTCTCTATATGATACAATGTTAAACGGTGCCAGTTTTTGCTATGACATTATGCGTAGGCGTCCGTTACTAAGAACTTGGAACAACCGCTGTCAAAACGAATATAAGTCTGATAAAGTCCAATTTTTTATTACTTATACTTGAATTAGAAGCACTGTGATGTTTATGATGAATCAACGGTTTTAAATGCAAATACCGTAATCAGGAATATGATGAGAGAAACTACTATTTTACTAACTTGCATTTTAATTCGTGTTTTTTGGTATACTTCTTCATAAGATCTTCCCATTGTGCTACCCGTTTTTTAGTGATAAAGCTAAAAGATACAACATATATTATTAAAAGGCCAAAAATATAAGTTGGTTTTGAACACTTTGAACACGTCTAATGCCTTGCCAACTTTGGTATTTTTGGGTAGCCATGGATCCAAGTCCTAGCGATTTATTTAAAATCTTGGTTTTATTAGACATGTTTTTGTTACTACTTATGTATGTTAGTGCTTATTGAAAGAAAATAAATAAAAATTTGTGCGTTTATTGACGGCTGATTGAAATCTATCATTCGGCAAGGCCAAATGAGGTTTTGCTTTGGTAAACTTTCAAACTTACATAGACCCTGTACACGACTTCCATGACATATTTGTGGAGAAAACTGTAAGAATATATCAAAATGATTAAATAGCTGCAGGCCAGCGATTAATAAATTGTTTCTTGAGACCACGGGGGCGTATCTTGTTCCACCTACGGGACACACGCCCGTATCGCCTCTCAAAACGATTCCGAAGCACTACAAAACAACAAACGATTATTTAATGCATCTGATTCCATACCATCACCTAACTCTTTAATCTCTCTGGTATCATCGATCACGAAACACTTGGTAGAATTGCAAGGTACAACCAACTGAACAGTTCAGTCACTAAATTGTACCAAAGAATTTACACAAACTGCGTTTCTACTGTACTTGAGTTAGTTAATAATTATTTTGCAAAGTTTAAATACCAGTAGGTTATTTTGTTCCTAGTTTAGTATTTACAAACCGCCTTTTTAAAGTTCCTACAAGTGCACAAGGTAACATACTATTTATTAAATTTTGCAATTTCCTAAAATCTATAAATGTACGTGTACATACATCGCCAAACATCAACATCAGTATATTAGGTCACTAGATATTCGTAAAAAATCTTCTTACCTTTTCGACGACCAGTAAATATATTTAAATAAAATTATATCTCAACCGCAACCGCAGTTTTGTCACAAATTTTCTCAACATATAAAAATAAAGCAGTTCTATAAAACTTCTTGTAAAATATTTTAAAACTCAATTAAAATTAAAAAATAAAGCTGGTCTACCCCTTACGTGTCTTAGCCACACTTAGCCATTTGACTGATTGTAAAAATGACATCTGTTTTTTACTTATTATTATTTGCGTTCTAAATTTAAAACAAGAACAAGCATAGAGTTTTTACTAACCAGGTAGCAATTATTCGACTGAAAATTGGGCACAATTATCCGCCTGGATAGCCGATGATAATGAGATAGTGGTCAAGCGTGAGCCTATAATAATAATAATAAAAGAAGGATCTCCCCTTCTCTCTGATGGCAAATTCTTAAAATATTTTGGGTCCAGTAGGTGATCACCTTATTTGGAGCTTCATTGGCGTTCATTAGATCCTCCAAAGGAGGTGTATGGGCACTTGGAGCACAATAGCAAGTGTCATATTCTGCACAGGGGCACCGCACTCACATCGGGTATCAGACTGGTTTATAAACCGCATAGCATATATAGCATTTTAATTCATTTAATTTGATTTATTTATCAATTATGAACGACTCACAAAAAAACAGACTAAAACATTGTATGTGAGACTGACAGCCATTTAAAAGTCATCACTTCTAAAAATAGATTAGAAAGAAAGAGTGTGAACAAGACAACACAGTTACCAAAAAAGAAAAAAAAACCGTATAACATCCAAGTTTAGACTAAATTCACATTTTATATTTAATACAAGAATATAAACATGAACATACAAAATCTTAATTAAAAAAGCAAAGGCTGAGGCACTTTCTGGCTGAGGACACACCTGATATGAAAAGATCAAAATCATGCCGTTTACACATGTCATTAAAGTTTCTACTTGCACGCACAATAAATGAATTTTGCCTGTAATTCGTAGAGGTAAATGGAACACGCAACCACGGTGCGTACCATCGCTTCGAAATTCCGGGAACGTTAAAATAAAATTTGAATAGAATATCGGAGTTGTTATTACAATTTTTGAAAAATTTATATAATGCAATACAGACAGAGATTGCTCGCCGATTAATTAGGGGCAATATAATAATGATACTTCTTACAGAGATTGGGGTAATCTTCAGACCGGTAGGGCACTTTCTGATGATAACACAAATATTTGATGAACCTTTCCTGGATGCTCTTTATACGATCAATGAATGTATGTGTATGTGTGTATGTATTTTGTTATTGACTATTTACTTTAAATTCTATTAATAGACGCTGTTGACACCAAAAAGTGAAAAGTAAAAACTATCCAGTAATATCCATTAATTATTATTAAAGAGGTAAACAACAAAATACATAAAATAATATGGAAGCAAAAGCAGTTAACGGAAAAAAAACCTATTTATTTCTCATTAGGTGTTACAACGATAAGTAATTTTTAGTAAATTTTAACTATTGGTTTTTTGATTTAAACATATTCGAAATCTATTTGGAATATCCTGGTAAGGCGTTTCATGAATTCATTTTGAAGCAAAAATGGTAATTTCTATTCTTTTTTAATAAGGTTCAGCCTTTATGTGTCGAAATAATGACTTCAGCATTCAGATCACTAAAAAGCACTGCTTCGAATTATTTACTAGGTTGCGCTGTAGTTTCTGATTGAATATTAATTCTTTCTGTGGCTTCTGATTGGTAATCAGTTCTTTCTGCGGCTTCGGATTCTTTATATGTATCTTAAGTCAATCTTAAAATCCGCCACTTAACCCAATATACTTTTCATTTGCCAGAAATTCTTGTGAAGCTTCGTCAAACTTTACTAGTTCCGGCGACTGTGAATAATATGAAATTACTTAAGATAAACAGAAAAAGAAAATAAGGTTAAATATAGGGCAGATTCACACACAGCATAAATCGTGAATTCGTCACAACTGTAAACTTTGGATGAAAATTTTTGATCCAATTTTTTTTAGGAGGTTCGTGAAGAAAGCTCTGTAATTCTGTTAATTAACTATTTATAAATGAAAGACAATATAAAAGATATAAACGTAACGTATAATCAAATGGTTATACACTAAATATGTGAGCAAATTATTACAACTAAAAAGTAAAAGACACTTATCAGGCGCGGATCCAGGATTCTCTTTTTCATCGCTCAAGAGGGGAGGGGGGGATCTTTTCTCTAAAGAAAAAAAGACAGTGTTTGCATTTCAGATCAGTTTGATAACATTGATAAGTTTTACGGTAGCTTTTTTTATGAAACTGATGCCTGACAACGCTTCTGCACAAAAGTGAGCGAACCGAGCTCAAAATTTTTGCATTTCTCAAAGACATAGCTTTAGCTTTAATCATCGGTACAGAAACAGGATTAACTTGGTTGAGTTATATTGAGTAGTTCGAAAATTTTAAAGAAGACAATTTTGGTTGTGAGAGCGAACGAAGCGGGCTCAAAAATTTTAGCTCACGAACTCAGCTCTAGATTAAATTTTCAGTCCACTACTTTAAAAAATCTACGTCACCATATCTACACAAGGTAGAGAAAAAGTAATGTTGAAAAAGCGAGCGAAGCGAACTCAAAAATTTTAATAAACCTCCTCGGGCAGTTTGAATTTTTTGACCAGTCATTGATTTACATACGAAGATATAGGGTGGCAGGCTCGAAGACTACTGGTGTTTGTAGTAAGCCAAGACCAAGTGCTCCGAGTGGGAAAAAGATCACAATTAGTTGACCTTGGGCATCTATTTTCCATAAACTCAAGAAATTGTTCCCCTTTGCCCACCCTTCCAAGGATGACAACAATTTATCAATGTCTAAGTAGTATATTCACAAATGAAAAGTAGGTTAAAGCTATCTCTGTTTCTAATTTTTGGGAGGGAGATTGCCCCGTATGACCCCCCTTGTTGCCGCGCCTGGTACTTATAAACGAAAATAAATTGTCTCTAGAAATAAAGTAAGTACTCTTGACATAATAAAATTTATAATAAGTTATTAGATGTCACTATCGTAGCTCGAGGAATCCGAAGCAGAACAGCCGAGATCAAAGAAATGGAATCCTTTGTTCTGAAGACAAGAGATAATAACCATCTTTATTATTGTGAACTTATGATTGCAGAACTTAAAACATAATTTTGCATGCATGCATGCATGATATTAAAAGAGTTATGAATATAAATGCGGATGAATGGAGAGGAAGAATAAGACGATAGAAAAGATGGATGTTTTATGTGAGAAATAATATGAAACATAAGAGAATCAGTGATAGCGTGACGGTTGACAGGTCGGAATTGAAGAAACAAATGGGTTGCGGTGACGCCAAGTAACATGGGACAAGGGCAGGAAGAGGATGATGTTTGGAGAGTAAAAACATACTAAAAACTGTAATGCTCGTTTTTGAAAGGACCAGATTCTAAAAGGACATCATAGGTGTACACGGTGGTGTACGGATGCGGAGCGATTCGGTGGTTGATATTTCGTGCCCCGCTCTTTCACCGCATCATCCGGATCCGGATCCGGCGAATTACCTGGGCAAGCCTGGTCCTGGCCTTGGAGGCTCTCGGGCCTCGACCAAGGGGACTCCTTAGCGCATGCTTGAAGAGGGGCAAGTTCCACCTTCGTTGGAAGAGGGGGAAACTGGTCCTCATTAGGAAGCCGGGGCGCCCTGCAGACTCTCCGTCCGCTTACCGGCCCATCGTGCTGGTTGACGAAGTGGGCAAGTTCTTTGAAAGAGTCATTGCAGACCACCTAGTCGGGCAGCTGGTACGGGTGGGGCCAGATCTGGTGGAGAGCTAGTTTGGTTTCCACAGAGGGCGCTCTACGGTGGACGCCATCATGCGCACTCGAGCCCTTACTACGGCGGATGCAGTGACCCGGGGTGGGATCGTCTTGGTGGTGTCTGTAGAAAATTCCTTTAACACCCTGCCCTAGAGTTGCATCAGGGAGGCTTTCCGGTATCACCGGATGCCACCCTACACCCGTCGCGTGGTCGAGGCCAATTTGACGGACAGGGCCATCACCTATCCCGGTCACCAGGGAGAATGGAACCGGCGAGAGAGTTGTGCGGTGACCCACAGGGATCGGTCTTCGGGCCGTATCTGTGGGACATCGGATACGACTGTGTGCTGCGCGCTGACTTCCCTAGCGGCGTCAGCGTGATTTTGTACGCTGACGACACGTTGGTCCTGGCGCAGGGGAAGTCGCATCAGGCGGCGGCCGAAATAGCAAAACGTGGGGTTGCGACAGTTGTCAAAAGGATCCGGCTCAGCGGACACGGCTGTTTCGGGAGGCTCCTGTTTAGGATGAGGCGGGAGGAAACGCGTCACCTTTGTGTGGATCGCCTGGAGGACACAGTGGAGCATGCGGTGGAAATCTTTCGGTTTTAATTCCCACATAAAAAAAAAATTGGTGTTCATAGTGGTACACGATCTTGATCTGACTTAAAGCCCAAAAAAATCTAGTTTAGGAATTTAGGACTGCAGTACGCAAAAGGATAATAACAGGTTTGTGATGATAATCTCTACCTAGAACCATGGTACTGGTCAAATAAAAAATATCGTCAGCAGTTCAAATAATACTGATATTATAAATACGAAAGAACTCTACCTATTGCGTTTTCACGCCTAGACTACCGAACTAATTTTGATGAATTTTGGCTTAGATCTCTAAGCCAAAAGATAGACTGAAACTTGGTGAAAGATATACAATATTTTTATCCCAGCAGTTCCTTTGCGATAATTTTTTACTTTAGCGTGGGTATTTACTTACGAGCTCAAAGTCCTCAAACAACGATTGTGTTCTGAACGAGGTCATCACGCCCTTGACGCCGGCAGCTGGTGGTGGCGGCGGTTGTGGCTTGGCTACAGGCTCTGTGAACTCCTCGTATAACTCCGGACAAGGCCCTAAAAACTTCTCGGGGTTGACGCGACAGTTCTTTACTATCCATTGCTGCTCTAGAACGGAAGGGGATCTGCAAATTTGTGGAAGGCTTAGTATACTCATATTGACTTATCTTTACTTATTTATATTTTCTTTACGACTGCCGAAGGTTGTTGTTGTGTATGTTTGTTCCTATGTGGCGTTATAGAGATCAAACGCGTTGGCCGATTTCGATGATTCTTCGTCAATCGATTCATCTTAACCTTGCGAGTGTCACTGGTTACATTAAAATTGGAAAACTGTAAAATGGCGGATTTTGGCGCCATATTGTGGAGGACCAACATTTTTTTCCTTCGGGACCCATCGCGTGGGTATCAAAATAAAGGGTTTTAAGAAGTGAACTCAAAAATATATAATAATTATACGTTTAAATGTACCTAATAGAAAAACAAATATAACTAAAAAGTTAATTCAACAAAACATCAAAAACCCAACTGCTTAAGAAGCGAACTAAAAAAGTCAGAGCAGTCGGAGGATGCATCTGGTTTTAGTCAGCCAGCTCGCGAATATGTATCCTCCGACTGCACAGCATGATTTTCTTCTTGTTCACGTATTTTTATTTCGCTTCTTAAGCAGTCGGGTTTTTTTCTAATTTAAATCCTATGCGAATTACATTCCAAACGAAATCTTTTTAAACTGTTTGTCCTCATGTAGCGTCGCTAAAATTCTTGTAACTTGGTCGTCTATACGAAAGCTCTGGTGCAGAAAGCCGATTTGTACGCTCAAGGGACAAAAGTTCAGTCACAACCATCCAAAACTAAAGTGCCAAGAAATATATTTGTAGAAGAAAGTCAATGATCCACAACTAGTTTGATCTATGCTTTAAATTCTATACTATATTATATCTATATTTTACAAATTAATAATAAGCTGTTTTATTTTGGGTGATTGTAACACTCTCTTAACACTTTTGACCCCTTACTACGTATCAACGACACCGTACTAGAAATTAAGCAGGTTTATGTTGTTAATACTAGTTCAGCAGTGGTACAGTACAGGTGGATTTAAAAAAAAAACAGCAATCTCATGGATGTTTAAAATAATTGTTCATAACCTAAAGGTTAGATACTTATCGCTATGCGCAGTTATCCTATTGACACATCACATGTGTGTGGTGTCACAGACAACAAAGCTGGCTAATTACAAATTATTAACTATTCAGTGTCCACAAAACAACGAAGGTGGCCTGTAATGTGCCCCATGACGAAGTAAACGTCGCAAACGACACGGCCGCTAGATTACTCTCGTCTCATTTTCACGGAAAAATTGGTCCCAAGATAATACCTTGCGGGACGTAAAAGCTTAAAGCACTTGCGAATGTTTTTTTTTCTAAACAGGCAACATTATCTGCCAAACCTTTTCCCAACTACCTTGGTGTCAACTTTCAGTCTTCCTGAAAACCCGATTATTTACGCGGGTCCATTTCCTATCAAACCTCCACAAGTCCACCACCCACAGTTACAGGCAACTATACTCCTTGGTAAGTCTGTTGGTCAGATTTTCTGGCTGCTGTTCCTTCAAAGACTGTCAAAATGTCTTTCCGAACCACCTGCTTAACTTGTTTTTTGAGGCGAGGATGGTTTCGAGTCTCAATACCATCCTAAATAGGCCTAAAGAAAACCAGGCCAGGCCAGGCAAGCCTGGCATGCCAGGCTAATAGACTTGTGAAAAATATGAACTAGTCCAAATGACTATAAAAATGATACGTCATAAAAAAGTTAATATAAAAACCAAAAAACCCGGGTGCTTATGAAGTACAAGAAGAAAATCATGCTGTGCAATCGGAGGATCCATAATCGCCAGCTGACTGACCAAAACCATATTATGTTTAGTTCTAACCTATGTTTAGTTATTACACTGCTGTTTGTTGTCCCTAAATAAATATATCCTCCAACTGCACAGCATATTTTTTTCTTGTTACGTCTTTTTAGTTCACTTCTTAAGCAGCCGGGCTTTTTTGTTTTTTAAATTAACTTTTTTGTTTTTTAAATTAACTTTTTTGTTTTTTAAATTAACTTTTTTATATTCATAACTTATTAGTTTAATTTTTTTTTATTACTTTTAAGCATATAATGTTATATATTTTTGTAAACACCACTTAAAAACCTTCATTTTAATACTCCACACGATAAAAACAATATGTAGACCCCACAGTATGGCACCTTAAATCTACCATAATTCTTTTTAGAGTTCCGTATCTCCAAAGATGAAAAAGGAAACCTTATAAGATCACTCTCTTGTCCGTCTGTCTGTCCGTGTGTATCCACCGATTTTCTCAGGAAGGGGTGGACCTAGCAAGTTTATACCAGATACTGAGGTCTAAAGTCCTTATTGGGTGTATAAAAATCAAGGTCCTGAGTCAACACGATAAAAAGATATGGGCAAATTTAGATATTCGCGAAAACTTGTAAGTACCCAAAATTTGCATTATTTTTAAACTTTTTATAAATTTCGGAATTTGCCCGCTACTAGTGCTGTAAGACCTTGCTTTTAACCAAAAGTGACAATTCAGGTCAACCGGAAGTACCTTATAGGTTTTGGGTCGAAAACCTATGGTAATTCCCGTTGAATAACGAAATTTGGCAAAAATCATCAAAATCGTCCTACGCATTTGGTCTCTAGATCGCCATAGAAACAAATATACATACATACTAAGACTGATAAACACATTGCCCTCCTTCGGCATTCGGGTTAAAAGAACCGTAGAAAAATATTTCCTTTTCTCAGAGTTGTTTATTCGAAGAATTACATCAGAAGAAAGGCTAAACAAAGGGAGAGCAATAATGGTATAAGCTGCATAAATATTTCTACGTCTAAGCAAAACGTTCGTTTTTATGAATTCTGTTTTCTTCTGCCGTTTGTTACTGACGTGGGAACAAAAGCAACGAGTACTCGTATTCGTAATGCTTTTCTTTGCTAGCTTTTAAAGTAATTGATCGGAATCGGGCAATATAAAGTAAAAGTGAGGTTTTGTGGCAAATGGATGTTTTTGTCACGATATTTTCGTTGCTTGGGAGAAAAATAACAGAGATTGTAGTTATAATGAATGTGGCACACTCAGACATAAAGGTAAACCAACAGAATGTACTTGTATTCTCACTAAATCAAGCTTTATTATGATGCGCACAACGGAATTGGCTCGGCAGCTTGCCAATTCAGATCTTTATTACTTTATTTGATTTCGATGATGACATGAAATCCAATTAATGTCAGGAGATTGGCTTATTGTGTCAACACAGATCATTAAGTTACAGAACAGAAAAGGAATAAAAAGAAAAAGAAAATTTGCCCTTCAAATTCAATTTATTGCATCCATAATGTACACACAGGTGGGACTGCGACATCATACCTGGACCTGGACTTATATAGTTAATGTAAGTCCGAAATAGCCAAGTCAGAGGCCTGTGTGGTTTCCAGAGGCGACTTAGTTAACTCCGTCACTAGAGGTGTCCACAACCTCACTCGGAAAAATATGAGTTAAAGATTGTGGACACTATAGGACACGGCAACATTCTAGATACAGTTGGTGTCCAGGAGAGAGGAATATCATTCAACATTTTCCCCACCTATTAACATTTTAGGTATCTATTCCCTTTCTATCTGGTATTATTTGGTTTTGGCTTTACTTGGTAGTTGTGTAAGATTATCTACTGCCCGAAATTATGTCTTCAATGAAGTCTGAACTAGACTAATAGGTGAAGTTTGTTAGTTTAGTTGTACGAGGCAAAACCAAAAGTAATAATTCTGATAGAAAGCTACTGGACTAAAAAATGACCTATTGTAATTGAACAATACCGTGGAAAAAAGGTATAAAATAATATAAATAATCACACATTTACATACAAAATTCCTCACTATCATCATTCAGTACAAACTCATATACACGATGACTTTTAGTGCTTATTTTAACTGTTTTGGGTAGGAAATAACCGTGAATTATTGGCAGGAGTCAAAGTCTGGGGCCACCAATCAGCGAGTCAATAAACTAACCAATTAAGGTGCGTTTCGACGGATCACTAATTACGGACGTATACTGTCGAGCCTGTGCGATATTTGACTTCATGAAATATTCAATTTGGTTATTGTTTATCGGTTGTATTGATGAGATCTGATTTGGAACAATCGATCAATAAGATGTTTGTTAATTGTATATTCTTTGGTGTCCTTCAGCTTTCGTTTTATACATATTTTTATCTTATGCTACATAATTTATCTAGTAGTAGACACGCTTTGATTGACAAGCTATTGAACACGTAATTAAGACACGATATCTTGCGAAAACACACCGATTCAAACAGTAAATCGCACATGACTTTAGAACGGCTGAACAGAGTTTTCATCAAACATAGCTAACACTCTTGATAAACTCATCATTCAAACAACAAAAAAACACATAATCGGTTCATCCGTTTAGGAGCTATGCCACAGACAGATACACAAACACACACGTACACACGTCAAACTTATAACACCCCTCTTTTTCCGTCGGGGTTTTGACCCCCACACTTCAATTTGGGTTAGATTCCCAATTCGGGCAAAGTGATATTGTGTTTTTTCATTGAGAATTTTTCAAGCAGCTCGGAGTCTGAATTTGTGCTCAGTTGATCTTGATGGCAATAGGCTCGTCCCAAATTACATGGAACTTAATAACTAGCAAAATGTTTGTGTCTGTGTAATAGCCACGGTAAGGTACACGCTTTATCAAACCTTTTCGGGAAAATAGGCTTAATTTATTTATTTATATATTCTTTATTGTAGGTACACCAAGTTAAGACACAGAAAAGGAAACTTAAAAATAAAATACATACAACGGGCGGCCTTATCGCTTAATGTTATGATGGGAACACACGTGCGTACATGCTCAACGAGCAAGTCTCATCGAACAAAGCTGTTGGTGGGTACACACGTACGTGTACCCAATGAGCTTTTACCAATAGAGACGTCATACTCATTATAAAGAAATAAAAACATGGCGAAATTTTACTATAGCTACCTACATAGGACCTATGGAATTTGGAACTTTATTTCTATCACTGAGTATTTTAAAAGATTACAGAGATATAAATAGGACCCCATTGTCTGAAAGGGATAAACATACTGTTCAAACGTACGTCCGTGTCGCGGCCAGACGCAAGACGGACTGAGTTCACTCAAGCTGATTAGCTTGTGTTTGTATTGCCGCGCAGACGTCGGTAAAACGTATCTACCTCAGTTTATATATAACATCATTGCGTGTACCCATCAACAGCTTTGTTCGATGAGTACGTTCGATCTCGAGCAAGTACGTACGTGTGTACTATGCAAGTCTCAAGACAAATGCTCGAAGCCAACCAAAAAGTTTGATTCAAAAAAGATTCAAACGTCCATAATTCTTGTGGTGCGCAGCTAAAATGTCGGACTTTCGTTCATTTTCTCGGGCTTTTGTGGAACAATTTATAACTATGTATCGGGAGGAAGAGTGCTTGTGGAAAACTACGTTAAAAGAATATAGTGATAAGGGTAAAAGAAACGCCGTTCATGAAAGTTTGATACCAATCAAACTCAACAACGAATCTTCTATTGCTCGAAGTGTTTTAACGCACACTAAACACGTTCTTCGAGCAAGCTTTTTACGTGTAGACGCAAGGTGGAACATGTATGGAGAATAGCTTTGTTCGATGAGCATGTACGCACGTGTGTATCCACCATTATGGTGGGTACACACGTGTAGATTTAAGGTAGAACATGTATGGAGAACAGCTTTGTTCGATGAGACTTGCTCGATGAGCGCACGTAAAAAGCTTGCTCGAAGAACAGTTTTAGTGCGCGTTCAAACTCTTCGAGCAAAGGGCGATTCGTCGTTATGTTTGGTGGGCATCAAACGTTCATAATGTGCGTTTCTTTTACCCTTATCGCTATATTCTTTTAACGTAGTTTTCCACAAGCACTCTTCCTCCCGATACATATTCACAAATTGTGCCACAAAATCGCGAGAAAATGAACGAAAGTCGGACAATTTTGCAGTGCACCACAGCCTCTTTACAAAAATATCAATCACGACTAACATACTCGATGTCGCGGCACCACATACGATCATGTTTGCTTCGAACATCGAGCACGAATTATGGATGTTTGAATCTTGTTCGAATCGAACATTTTGGTTGGCTTCGAGCCTGTGTCTTGAGACTTGCATGGTACTGTAGAGGCTTTCCACATAGGACAAGCAACCTGTTCGGCCGCTGACACCTAATGCTGGCGACTTATATATATTTTAAGTTTGGAAGGAAATCGAATACAGAATATTTGAAATATATCGAACGCGTGTAGTTTTTTGTTTAGCGGGGACTTCTGTAAAAGCCGCCTGAGGGCAGGCACGTTGTTGATTCAATATAAGTTAAAAGTAATTTCTGCTTATTATTTGAGTTCCCTGAGCTACCCCTCACATATTGGTGGAGGCGCCGCGTAATGAAAATCCGGGTAAATAAATAAAAGTCTAAGAAAAAATACGAAAAAACATATTTTCGCGTGTGCACGGCGAGAACAGTGCGCGAAGCCCTATCAACGAGTGTACGTCGCGTCGTTACGAGGAACGAAAGTCCTGTCGGCGAGAACCCCAGCCGACGAGCAAACGCAGAGAAAATAAATATAAGTGGTCTATTTTAATTAAAAATGGCACAGCCAGTTTTTACGGGGACCGGAACAAAGTCCAGTTTCGAGGCTTTCCTCTTGCAGTTCAAGGTTGTCGCCGCTATAAATAAATGGCAAGAACAGGACTTAGGGCTCATTTTGGGAGCGTACCTGGACGGCCCGGCACTCGCTTATTTTAAATTCATCTACAAATGGAGGCGATGGCGAATCCTTTCACACGCCGAGGTACAATTTTCGCCCAAGGCAGCGCTTCGAGAACAGAACTAACCGCTCTCGTATTGCCCCTAGATATAGAAGCCCACTACCAACCGATCACCCAAACGAACCAGGACACAGTCAAAAAAGATGGATGAGGGGTTGCGGGATGTGTCCATGAAAGAGCAATTCCCGATTGAAAACAATAAACACGGTGATCAAACTCCATTTATTAAAATTAGTATAGGTAACCGCTCGTATGACGCATAATCTGACACGATGTGCCATAGCCAATATAAAAAAGGCACAGGTTAGACAGAAAATGCGATACGATAAAAAAGCTAAGTTCAGAAGGTTTACGCCGAATCAGTTGGTAATGCTCTACACGCCCAGGCGGACCATAAATAGGAGTTTGAAACTATGTAGGTTATATAAAGGTCCCTACCAAATAGTTAGGCGATTATCTGATGTTAATTATGTAATTAGAAAGTTAAATAATAGGAGATTTAGGGATATTGTACATATAAATAGGCTAAAACCGTTTAATGTTAGAGTAGGCTAGTTAAAGGTAATGTAGATACTGGTAGGCAAGGTTATGTAACGTCAATGTCTAAAAAAATATATATATGATAGACAGCTTTCAGTTTTGACATGTCACAGTTAGTAGGGATGGGCAAGCAGAAAATATATTTATCGATGATTTTTGCTGCAATTAGTATCGGTGTGATTAAAATAAAATATTTTCCAATTCCATGAGCTGATGTAAGCTGCCGGGGGAAGAAAAGGCTGGCAATGCTGACTACGCATCGAAGCAATATTTGTTTTTTTTAATTCAGCTAGGCTGAGCTTAATCCAGTGCATTGATGATATAAGCATTTCAAGAGTGGGAGAGGTATTGGTCATAACTGAAACCGACTTTGCATACGGGGCATAGCCTTCGCAAAGGATGTTGATTTGGCATCATTGGTCCGGTTGATGACTGTTTATGGCATTGGTCCAGTTAATAACTTATTGATAATATTAAATATGTTGAGTGTGATAAGCTCTGGATAAAGTTCAATGATAGGTTTAGAAGATTCGATGCGATCCAGCCTTTCCTTCTCTGGCCTGATAAATGCTTGAGGGTGAAATATTGTATCACGTTTGAATTTCACATAATTAAACCCCATCCGGGTGGATGTGAGTTATCACATCATTTCTGTTAGGAATAAGAGGCCGCCTTGTTACTTTTTCGGAGGTTTTGTGCAAGGAGGTTCAAGCATGACGGCGTTGACTTGTTAATGCATGTGCACTTGTTAGCTGAAGTTAGAGTAAATATCGGAGAATCCGGTAATTCGTTTGCCATGACTTGAGCCTTCCCCTTGTAAGGGAAGGACCTCAGATTAATTCCTCCGTTAGGTAAAGGTGTTAGGTAAGAGTGATTTTCCTTCCAAAGTTGAGAATAGCTGTGCTTCACATGATTCTGCGCATCTATTCGTAGGGGCGTAGCTCATGTAGAGGCTTTCCACATAGGACAAGCAACCTGTTCGGCCGCTGACACCTAATGCTGGCGACTTATATTTATTTTAAGTTTGGAAGGAAATCGAATACAGAATATTTGAAATATATCGAACGCGTGTAGTTTTTTGTTTAGCGGGGACTTCTGTAAAAGCCGCCTGAGGGCAGGCACGTTGTTGATTCAATACAAGTTAAAAGTAATTTCTGCTTATTATTTGAGTTCCCTGAGCTACGCCCTCACAGTACACACATTCGTACTTGTTCGAGATCGAGCAAGTTTATCGAGCATGAACGTATGTGTGTACCCACCATTACGATGTTATCTATATTATGTCGATTGGGTATAGTAATAGTCTGGCACGAACACAACAATCGATTTCATTTTAAGGATTCACGAAATCAACACAGAATAACAAGTAGAAAACTTCAACTGACTCACTTCAATTGAATTGTTTGCTATGATAATTTTATTCAGAACTTTAAATTACTTTGTTTTGAGTTACCTTGCATTCTTATAAAATCCCAAGGCTTTTGAGATTTTAGTGAGTTCTGGATCTGGAACCAGCAGTAATGCAGAAAGGCGTTCCAGACCAGACAAGGCTTATCCTTCCGTATCTATTTCCTGCCGACTATCTTCCAATAGGATTTTCATTTCGCAGTTTCCAATACAATTTGTTTTGCAATTCAAATTTGCATCTAAGCGTACGGGGTCTTATCATAGAAATATGTTCAAGATACTTGTAGAGGATATTTTACTTATGTAGGTACTCGTTGGTTTGGTAACTTGAAAACAATAGGTACTATTAATTGCTCAGTACAATAATACAGGCGGGTATTTTCTCAAAGAAAAAGGATAGTTTTGAGTTCTGACTGAACTACAGTCAACTCTAAATAAGTAGTCAAATTTTCTTCTACTTTAACTTATAGTACTCCTGACCGTTTTGCTTTATTTAACAGTTTCAGTGTGCATACTGAAATTGGTCTCATAAATTCACTGTGTATACAAGTTAGGGTCAAGGAAACTTGTTCCTACTTCTATGCCGTGATTGTATAAAGAAATAAAGTCACGACTATCTATGACGTCATCATAGTCCAGCTATACAGTCGTGCCTTGTTTATGGAGTACGATATGAATAATTGGAACTTGATTGTGCAGCAATTTGCGCAGACGTCAATATGATTAGTGGTTCAGCTGAATTGTGGTTACGACAAGCAATAACCTGGTCGTTGCTCTCGGGTTACAGACTATTGGTTTTTGTTTTTGCAATGAGCAAACTAAAGTAGATTGTTGGATTTTTTCTGTATTAATTCTGTTGTTTGAACTGTTAATTTAGCTATGGATTTGTGGAAGGTATGCCGAAAAATTTCTTATTCTCTGCCCTAATGGGTGAGATTGCATGCAGTTGTATTTGAATCGAAGTCCACGTTTAGAACTTACCTCAGAATAGCTGACATGTCTTCGTACTTATAAACGACCTTCGTCTTAGGGTCGTAGAAACCATCTCCGGTGTCATAGTAACCGAGAGGTATCTCTCTAGTGGGCTGTTTAGCTGTTAGATACGACTCGCCACTAGGCTTCAGACCGTTTTCGTATTCCATCTCGAATCTGTTATCAATTTTGTTTATTATTGTTAATTTCAATGAATGAAAAACATAAATGAAATTATTCAGGTGATGAAATTTAGTAGCTTGAGTCTAGATTTTGGCTCGGCTAGTGGCAATTCGGCTTACCCTGTATTACATGGGATTTAACCATAATGGTGAAGGAATACATCGTGAGGAAACCGGCATGTCCTACAACTAAAAAATCTAATATTTGTGACATCCACCAACCCGCACTGGGCCCGCGTGGTGGATTAAGGCTCATTCCCTCTCACAGAGAGGAACTTGTGTCCCAGCAGTGGGCACATTAAAAAGGCTGAGGATGATGATGATGATGAACAAAATATGGGTGTACTTATTAACTATAGGTAGGATACCTTCTTCTTAGGGAATAAAGGCATAAATTTATGATTTTCTATTAAACTGTTGTTAAACTGTTGTTTTTCTCTTACCTAACTTTATGAATTCTTGCAAATAATAACTTTTAATTAGAGCTACGAGTATTTTTGTTTCGTTTAAATTTTGTAGCAAAATGTGCTGAAGTACGCAGGTATAACGACCAATTTCATAAAATCATTTGGCCGGTCTTGACCAGAAACCATTAATTAAAAGTACCAATTTCGTGTTTTAGGTTAAATAAAATTTGAATTTAATTAAACCTTAAAACTTCCTAATTTGCCCCGATGAAAGTTGGGACGCGCATCAAAATTTTAATTTCAATTTTCTACGCAAGCCTTTTGCACATATTAAATTAACGACTACATAACAAAGGTTTTTTTGTCTCAATGTTGAAGGTGAAGATAGCATTGTATAACTGTCTCTTTCACTCGCTTACGTTTGTCGCATCGTCCTATCTCGCTTACTCTATGCAGTATACTCGATGACAAACGGTTTCTGGCGCAATGGTTGGCAGAAACAATTTCAGAGACACAAAGATCCGGTGTGACTACAATACCTAGTTCCCGGTCGATAGTCTATGGGCTGCATAGACTATCCCACAAGAAGCATGCATTATTCAGGGATAAAAAGGAGACTATGACACTCAGCGTTGTGTAGTTTTTAACCTACTTGCCAAAAAGGAGGAGTTTCTATATATATATTTTTGTGTATGTTAACCGATTACTCCGTCAATTATGAATAGATTTTGAATATTTTTTTGTTTGTATGGGTATACTCTCGAGGTGGTCCCATTGTCACCAAGTTAGTATCTGATGAAGGAATCCTATGGACATCGAAGTAACTCCTAAAATTTGATAGGGATACATATAGTGATTTTGGTATTTTCATAAACATAGCAAGCATTTGCATTCAGAAAGTAACATTTGGTGAAGTGGAACTGATCAAGAAGACCACACATGGCCACTGGAAGTTCTCGATACTTAGTATGTTTTGGATATAAGATATCCCGAGTAGTTAAATGACTATGATGAAGCAAATTTAAATAAATAGTTCTAATGAAAATGGTACCATCGGACTGCTCTGGTGATGAAGCCGGAAGATAGGCACCAGAACTCCGTAAAAAAACAATGTATCGTGTTTAGGCTTGTAATAATTGTTATGAGAAGCCCTCTAGCTATTAATGATTTTCATGGTAATACATATATGGTTCCAATACTAAAAAGTTAATTTAAATAAAGTAGGTTTACGATCGAGATGTTTACGTGATAACGTCAAACATTCAACGAAAAATTAACCGCACGAGAAAATCTCCATTCGTTTGTATGCCGCTAGAGTGAGAGAGACGGAAGATCGGTCCACTCACTCGAACGCTATGCCAGCCTCCGCTCGTGAGGATTCCGCATGACAAGTTTCACGGAATGACTGGCAGCGCTCGAGATGAGACGGGAGATCGGTCCGTCTCTCTCTCGTTATACCTGCGATCGCGCTCGTGGGGTTTTGGTGTGACACAAGTTTCTGAACATGTCACCCGACTAAAACGATTTTAAAGACGTTATCACGTCAAAAACTTTTTATCAAAAAAAACCTAAACCGACTTCCAAAAAAAAAACAATACAAAGCAAAAAATTACTTCCTTTTCGGAAGTTAGTGTCAAAAACAATTATAGGTACTAAAGACACCGACTTACGAAAAGAAAGTTATTTTTCGCTTTGTAGTGTTTTGTTTTGGAAGTCAGATTTTTTTCAATCACTAAAATAATTTTCGTGATTGGATCTGTACTTTATACAAAACACACAATTTTGCGTCCTTGTAATACTAGTAGGAAGATATTGCAGACCGTAGTGGATATTGACAGTGTAAAGTTATATCAAAGGATTATGAGGCCTGTTGTATGTTTGTGTCTATTTTAAGGTTTCTGTATGTATTGTTTTTATTATCTTGGTGTACAATAAAGTATATATAAATAAATATATAAATAAATAAATATGAGACCACACACAAATAAGAAGAAAGTGTATAATCACCAGCAAAATATGTCAGTTTACTTAGTAACGGTTATACTAAATGCAAGCAATGCAATTGGGCCAAAGCAAATAAGCACAAGTGTGTGTCCTATTTCAGCGCAGACGCCCAAACTTTGGGTAAGGAGTAAGCCAGTCGTACCGAACGGAAACTTTGAAGATCACTTTATTTACAATGTGCATTTGATATCCGTGTTGGTGGTTGGGTGGTATGTTTTACTAATGAGAGCATACTCATAAGAGTATTGCGGTTTGAATATTTGTTGGAATAGTTTGTTGACTGTTATTAGTTTCATTTATATTTAAGTTCATTTAATCATATGAAGACAGACTTCTTTTTCTTTTTTTCGAATCGATGGTAAATGCAATTACATAATGATTCAATTAAATGAGTCAGGTCCGGTAGCTGGCCACGCAAATTGCGGAATAAGTCAAGTCTTCAGCCACCCTAGCCAAGTTACAGACTTTTCGTATCGAATCTCTTTCTACAATCGTTAACGCCTTCTATTTGTATGGTCTGACCACGTGACTTAACGTTCAGATATGTGATTTCCATACAATTATTCGTTTTCTACTAGCGTTATCGATTGTAGATTGTCAACAGGCTACTGGTAGTCTTTAATGAAGATAGTACCTAATTAAATATGAAAAGATTCCGAAAAATTTCGCTTTCGTCTCGTTGATATACACTTTTAGAATAATCAAACTTTTAAACTTACGTTGATGCCATACTAGGCTTCCTCGAGGACATCTTGTAGATAATTGTAAACTAAAATAAAACAAATAAGTATATATATCTTTTTCTTTTTTTTAAAACGTTGCCCCACACTAGGAATTTCTTTCTGTATCGTGGGTGCGTTTACAAACAAGTTTATATGTTTTTATATGTTCACATACACAAACACCAAGAGCCGGAACAACTATGTATAGGTCATACAAATATTTGTTCCGTGCGGGAATCGAACCCGCGACACGCAGCGCAGCAGTCAATCGCTCAACCACTGCGCCAACCGTGCGCCCATATAGGTTAGTACCACAGATATCTAAATCTAACTAGGTGACGCGATTGTACGTACTTAGCGTGTCAAAAAACGGAGTAAAATTACGATCAATGATCGTACTTTGAGATTTTCATTCAGCATTATTAGTACAGGAAATCCACCGAAATCTAGAAAAATGCCTGATTATGCCATATTGAGCTGTAAATACTGTATAGAAAGAGTTGACCGAGGCATTGTAAATGTTTTCTTTCATTGGTAAGTAAATTTGTTTTTAAATTGTGAGTGAAAAAGTGGCACGCTTGGTTTTCATACAGATGGAGGGACTTGCGTCATCTAGTTAGATTTATGTCTGTGGTTATTACCAATCCAGAGGCACTACTAAAAAGTTGAAAACCTATCTCACAATGTTCGATACAAACATGGCTACCAAATTATACTGCAGACCTTTATTGTCTGCAAGTACGTAATAACAAAAGGTACTCAGATATTAAGATGATAATTTCAGTGAATAGAGGAGCTTTGTTTTGTAAAATAGTTCGGTTGTTGGTAGAAAGTGATTCAATTCTATTACTTGCTTATACCTAGATACGCTAGGCATATCAGGGTTTGTGGTCAGTGTAAAGATAGACAAAACATATTTGTTTCTTAGAAAAAAAAGATTAGTAAATTCGTAAATTATGCTACAATACGAGATAGTGTATTTGACTTGCGAGCACTCATCATCAACATTTCAGCTGAAAGATGTCCACTGCTGGACATGGGCCTCCCACAAGCGTCGCCACACTGATCGGTCCTGTGCGTTTCGGATACACCGGACTCCCGCAACTACTACACTATACAACTACAACAACTAGAGAGAGGCCTTCCAACGCTGCGTCTTCCGGTATGCGGTCGCCACTCTAGAACTTTTAGGCCCCATCGGCCATTCTTACTGCGAGCATTGTGCCCTGCCCACTGACACTTAAGTTTGGCAATTCTTGCGAGCACTGTATGCTTAAAAACGGAAGCTCAATCACGGCTCCTGAGTAGAAGCTGAGCGACTCGAGTGAAGATTATTCTAATTTTGGGAATGGCATACCTATATTCCAAATTCCTTTTTTAATCTTAGATCCTTCTTCGTCTTCTATGACAAGTAGCCAGTCAATAAAAAAGCAGCCACAGATTAAAAGAATAAAATAACAGCTGTCATCGCTAACGATTCAATATCATCCGAAAACGAGAGTATTTCTATTGTATCGTTTAAAACGCAAGGAGGGTTACGAATGTTTATAATCATAATTTCAGTTGCCACCAAAAATTTGTAACATGTCATATGTTAAATTTCTTTCAACCTGTTCCAATCACCACTTCCCATCCATTATCAAGGTTAAGATCCGAAACAAAAGTTCACGGGAAATCCGTCGGAGAAATGAACGCCATTGTGTCAAAGATTTAGTATGCAGAAGGCGATGTACGGTCATGGTCACACACACTGCCGTTTGCATTATTTATAACGAAAGAGTGAAACTTGTGTATCGAACAATGTCTTTATCGCGTTCGAAGGGACCTGAGATGATGTCCGGTTGTAAGATTCATAGAACCTAGACAAAGACACTCGAATTATTTCCAAAGGGGCAAATACACAGCAGTGTGGGTAAAGAGCAACAACATTTAGCGCGTTAAATTTTTATCCCATCTAGGTGACTAGCCAGGTACAAACCCAACACCGTAGTTAAAGCTACTGAGAAGGTCCTAGTTAAAAAACCAGCCAAGTGCGAGTCGGTCCTCGCAAATTTATAGTTCCGCATCGATGAAAAAATCAGATTTTTCAATATATTGGTATTTGTTAGTAAAATATACGTAATAATAAACATTAACACCAAATTTCAAGTACATTGGTTATGGGGGTATTCCCCAGAGGAGGGTCCGATGACGGACAGCCGCGGCGGGCTCGCGGTGAGTGCTAACGCGTGCCCGTGTTCCCGCCATATGCGGCACAGGCGGACACCGTGGAGTTTCAGTGGGTTGGAGTCCCACATAACTGCGCTATCTCCCCGAAAAATAAAAAGGTCAATGGGAAGTTAAAATTCTTCGGAACAAAATTGTGTGACAAACCACGGATAGACAGACGGACAGACAGACACGTGAGTGACATCAATAGGGCTCCGTTTGGACCCTTCAGTTACGTAACCCCAAAAAACAATAAAGTTTGTCGCGATCGTAGCACCGAAGCAATTCTTTCAACCGAAAGAAGAGCATTTAAGACTTCCGCAGAAACGTACGAGTGGAAATTGTTCTACGGATGTTTTATACATTGAACAATTTCTATGAAAACGTGGATTCACATCGTTGTCACGTCAAGCCTGTGTCTACAGGAAGAATATTATTTAGTTACCATTTCAATTAAATTCCTAGTTCTAATTTATAATGGTTCAAAAGTGAAACAAAGACAAAAGCAACAGATGAAACGATTGTTTAGACGCGGATGTGTGAGTGATGGAAGAAGGGTAGAAGGGCAGAGTGTCAGAGTGCAGACGCTCGTCATCTCGACGTGAATATTCAACGGAGGGAACGAGGTCACTCATTGTAGTCGCTGCAGGCGTTAGGCTCTCAGTTTGCAAACTCTACGATACTTTGTTTTACGTTATACACTGGCGAATACACTGGCAGTACCGACTTCCAAATAAGAAAACTACAAAGTGAAAAATAGCTTTATTTTTGGAAGTCGGTGTCTTTGGTAGGTACCATTTTTTTGCGTTATGGACACCGAATTCCAAAAGAAAATTATTTTTCACTTTGTAGTTTTCTTATTTGGAAGTCGGTAGTATTTGTCTGTAATTTTTTTTTTTTCACATTTTATTTGAACCAAGGTAGGCAAGTAGTTTAGTAAGGTACCTATAATGCCTGAATAGATTACCCGAATATCATAAAACTGAACATAACCGGTGAAATGAGAGTGTACCAAGGTGAACTGTACACATCTGCGTACCGCTTTAGAGCGTACTAGCGTGATGTTATGTTATGAAATGGTATAAACAATAAACAGACATGCGATTGCAGTAATCCCGAGAGAATTTCCGTTATTAATTGAAGATTTCTGTTGTATATCTCCGAAGTTCTTCATCAGATCTTCACCAAATTAAAATGGGACCAGTTTCGAAACAGTCTTACAAACAAAAAAAAAATTCAAAATAGGTCCACAATTGTCGGAAATATCAGTGAATATACATGAAGTTGCACCTCCTCCTTTTTGGTAAGTCGATTAAAAATATCGTGTTGTATGGCATCGCTAATATTTTGTAGTAGACCAAAGGTTTTTATAAAAATATGCAGTCGTATGGCTTGGCTAATATTTTGTAGTAGACCAAAGGTTTGTTATAAAAATATCCAGTTGTATGGCATGGCTAATATTGGGTAATACACCTAAGGTTTTTTGGAAAAATATCCAGTTCTATGGGATAGTAGAACCAGCCAGTGTGTTTAAACGGAATATAGTCGAACTGCTCGAAAAGAATGCTCAGTATTATGCTTTTCTTTTCGCTTTTGGATTCTGTGTTTAATGCCTAGATGAGGAAAACTATTGTCAGTTTCATTACATGAGTCAAAAGATCCACAGCTACACCAAGAGTGCAAGATCGACCGGTCCTATACTTTCCGCATAAAGCGGACGCCCGCATATCGGCTTATTCCAGCAGTATTTTTTTAGACCCTGTGCTGACCTTGAACTTTAAACTTACACCACTGCTAAAGTATGGTATGTTGGGTACTGTTAAAGTATGTTATGGAATCACGCTTGTTACATTATCTATTTAAGTACCAAGCAAAATAACTCAAAAAATAAACCACAAAAAGAAGACAAGACTCACCAAATATGCAAAATATTTGAAGCTAGCTGAACAAATACTTAAAAATGCATACCTTCATTACAAGGCAGACATAAAACGAGCTATAGTTCAAATTGAATGCGAAATTCAAACGGGCGTTTTGCAAACGTGAAACTCGGTATCAGAATGGCTCAAACGATTTCCCGCGAATATGTTTTCCGAGCCACCAGCCGAGCGAGGTATTTGAATAAACTCATGTTATTAGAATTTTGTATACATATTTTCAAACGAATAAACAAGCCTTTGTATACCAAATCTTAGTACCTTCTATTGTATTTATTTCGGGTGATGCATTCTCGTGAAATCTAATCGGGCTTTTAAAATAACATTGGAATGTTTTATGTGTGTATAAAATCTGACTTTTTGTACCTAAATAGTGTATGACGCAGTGAGAAAATCGATGTTGGGACTTTGGTTCAAAAAAGAAAACAACGTTATATTAAAAGTCGTCAATGTTTACTTATTAACAAATAAGTTTCAATGAAAGTTTTATTCTACCAGGAATGGTTTAATGTTCAACAATTTTTATAAAAAGTAATAGACCCAAAAGCTAGCTGCTAAATGTACTCAGAAACAAAATGTAGAGCCTAAGTACTTACTTGGTATAATATAAAACAGTATGATGTTTGAATTCTTACCTTGGTACGCTTATCCCGAAGAAAATAACCAAAGTTTTTCTCCGATTTTTTCTATCAAATATTAAAGCACGTTTAATAACGCTTCAAAACAATTGTTACACATAATATTTATACAAAAGTGAATAAAATAGAACACCATGAAGTCAATTTATGAGATTACCATAAAAACTACAATCATGACCATCGCAACCAGTTCGAATTTCAAAATTATTGGAGTTAAGGTAAACACCACACTAGGCGTAACTACGCGACAGCGGAGCGAAGCTATGCGACAAGACCCTAATAGTTATAACGTTATACCACACTGACATATTTCTGGTAATACTCATGTAATGCTCATTTTGGAGATGGAATACATGACCTCCAAAATGAGCATTACATTAGTTTTACCAGAAAAAACAATGTTTGGAAGGAAATTGCCGAGCAATTGGAAGTTAAGGGGAAGTAAATTTCGTATTTTTCTGTGTACAGATATTTATTTTTATCAACTCATTCATAACATGGGTACAAGTAAGCACAAGTAGTGTTCTTCCATCTTTACTACCTTTAATTGGAATCGAGAACTTTCCAGGCAGATACTACTGCAGTAATATCAAGTTTTTCTTTTTAATTAATATGACTGAATGAATATCTATGTTTTTTAACATGTTTTGGCTAGCATAATTTAGCATTTGTTCCGGGAAGTATAATGTGTGCTTCCCGGAACAAATGCCTAATTATGAAGTCGGAACGGATAAAACCTTTGATTAATCAGTATCGATTAAATCACTCACAATATTATCTTTCAAAGCTTTCCTTTTGCGGACGTGTTCAGAATTTATTACGAAATATTGTGTTTATGGTATTTTATTAGTTGTGACAAAGAAGACGACGCTTAGCAACAGACATACAATATGTCTCCATTCGCGTTGTCGCCGACACATTAATAATTAGTTACGTTGACTGTACGCGATTCGTTCCAGAGAAAGTCCCTAACACTATACAGACACACACTATGTCGACAGACAACAGAGTGTTGCCAGTTGAATTTAATGTGTAGAATTTTTCACAACATTGGCTTTCGATTTGCGGAACGCTTTTCTTTAGTGTTAGCGAATATAAGTCTGTTTAAAGCTTTAAAAATAATTACATTACAAATGTATCTTGGTGTCTTGACTGCTATAAAAGAGGAAATAAAAAGGTGGAGTCATAGATTTTATGAAAGGTGATATGACTAAGAAGGAAGTGAACACAAAGATGTCGCTGATAGCGATGAATGAAATAAAAATACGTGCAGTACCAAATAAGTTGGGATAAAGGATGTCAATTCATCCCGTTGTGCTTATGCCAGGTAGATAGAGTTCAAAATTGCATAACAAAAATTGGGTATGTGAAATTATTAATTCAATGCGGTCATGGGCAATCAAATTCTTTTGTTGCCTGTATCCTAGAGGAAACGAATTCAGTGAAACAATGTGTACAAGTTTTACTTCATGAACAGGAATGATGCATATTCTCTAGTACCTTTAGCTGGTTCGTTATAGTTTTACGAACTCTCTGTCTCGTGTGTGCCGTCTATTTTCATTGCCTCTTTGTCAAATAAGTATGTTATGAATATATGTTTCAAAGTAGTTTTTGTTCGAGTGGAATATTTTACTTTCGTGTGCACTGTGCCGTATATTTTCTGGGGAGTTTTTGTTCTGTTTATTTCAAATTCTGTGTGAATATGTTTTTATGTTTAGAAACGTTTTTTTTTTAAATGATATCTAAATTAATAGTGTAAAGAGGTCAAATTTGTATTTGCATGTTGATTTGTACAAGGCGAAATTCATTGATAAAAAGCTTCGTACACTTTTACTGAGTGACGAATGTCGTAGGCTACTTATATTGGTTGGGAAAAAGTCTTTTCGCTTTATAGTATGTATGAACTTGTAATAAAATCTCTTTGGCTATACTATTTGTATCTGGCTGGTTTTAGTATCATTGAAAGTTGAAATTTTAAAGAACATCATTCCAAATTCAAATTAGGAAAATGTGTGATTTTCATTTGTTTTTCGTACTGTCAAGATGAGTGAATCTAGAAGAAATTTGATACATTTTAAAATTTTACTACAAAAAAGGTAAAAATGAAATGCTAGAGATTTAATAAGCCAGATCATTTTTGACTGATAAATGTGGAAAAGAAACATGTTCTCAAAGAAGCAAAGCATATAATTAGCTAGTTCGAAAGATTTGCATGCCAAAAGCAATCAGCCAACACGGTATACACACTGATCTCTTTCTCAACCACTTCTATTATCCCCGTAAAAAATACCTAGCAACTCATTGCAGCATTTATCTTATTTATCAAACAAATATAACTGACAATGCAATATCCCGAGATCCATTGTTATATCATATTACTTAAGTCGTTACCAATTAAATTCGTGTGCGAATTGCGATCACATCTAGTCACGGTATCTGGTAGGCGGCGGCCATGCCGCCAAGCTAAAATGGCACTATCTGGACATTTGACTGATTTTGGTCTTTGTTGCCATCGTATTTAGCAAAAAATTCTATGTCGGCTTTACGGAGTGCGGAATGAACACATAAGAAGAAGCTTCAAAGTGGCACCTGTCACCGACAAAATGACAAAAAACCGCCTTCGTTGGTATGAGCACGTCAAGAGACGTAATGAGGACCATGTGGTGCAAATAGCTCTACGCCTACCGGAACAAAAAAGAGGTAGAGGCCACCCGCCATTGACCTGGTGGTCCACTATGGAAAGAGACCTCAAGCAAGCCCAATTGCCCGAAAATACAACCCAAGACAGAATGACTTGGCGCAGGCAAGTGAGGAGACCCGATCCCAAATAATGGGACAAGGGAAGGAAGAAGAAAAGAATACGAGTAAAAAAACCTATTTTAGTAAGTTTTTTTTTTATACATTTCCCACACTATGAATTTCTTTCTGTATCGTGGGTGCGTTTACAAACATATAAACTCACATACACAACACCCAGAGCCGGAACAACTATCTGTAGATTACGACATTGATATAAGCAAATAACAAGTATGGCTTTTCGAAAGTGTGCAATAAGATCTATTTTATGAGACGTTGAAAACTCTTGCACCTGATTTACAGTTGTCAAACAGCATCGATTTCTAATTATTCGCGGTCTTTAGCGTACTACTCAAAATATCGTTTTGTCAGATAGTGCCGTTATAACATGAGGACGGCAGAGTGGGCGGCAGCCATGTTGCGAAGTATACAAAAAAAAGTTGCGCCCGCGCATCATTTCTCACGATATGACGGATTACGGCACTGGAAGCACGCGATCTGCCAAATCATAGACTAATTAATTGTATAATGTTTGTGTTGAATGTCTTTTTACAGTTTTTTATGAGAGTAGTAGTATGTGTGCGGTATGTGATGAAAAAAATATTAATGTTGCATGTAGACACCTAATTGAAATGCAAACAGTGATGTCTACACGTAAAAGTTATATTGTCTTTGTTCCGGCGTGCTTATTTTAAATAAATTAATTAAGTACCTAATTTATATGTAGTAAATGCTATTGAACCTCGCAAGTCCTGAAACTTGGATAAATATTTAGTGTATGTCAAAAATCAAATTCATTTATTTATTGTTTGTCACAGATGAAAAGGCAGTTCTTACAATCAGCATTTTTGTATCACTGTAATATACACAGACATAAATCTAACTAGATAACGCAAAATATCAAATTGTTGTATTGCATGAATAGATATGTACCTACTCGATTTATTATTTAATTAACAGAAACTATTGCACCATGAGAGATCTATACATTTTCGAAGTCCAAAATTTAAATTCAGCATTGAAAAATAATCATCGTCATGAAAAATCCAAGAAAAGCGAAGCTTGAAAGCTCTGCATCAAATTAGATCAAAACTAACAATCCACAATTGTGCAAACACGTGCAACAAAACATTAGCATATGAACACCAAGAATTTGAGTAAAAAAATGTGTTTCCGTAAAAATAATCTGTAATTATATGTAACAGCGTGTAATCCGCGATTACTGCAGATTTTATTGTTTGGAACATGTTTCTTTTGCAACACAGTGTACTCAGATGTGTGCCATTGGTCCAGTTAGTGGTAAGCATAGATTCCTAACTAGAATTTTCTATGCCGTAAAAGGTATATGTGAGGATTGAACCCTCTGTTTAGTACTTTACCGATCTAGACTTGCGATGTTTTTAACCAGCAACGGTTTGTTAACATGAATAATCGATTGATATTATTCTTAAAATGATATATCTTATTTTCATAGACTGGATATTTAAGATATCAAAGCTAGACCTAACCTAACAATACATTCTAATAGCCATAATCCATTAACTACCAAACAAAGCCATAACATTTAATAAAAAATAACCTTGACACCATCAACAAAAGCAGATCAGAAGAAGAATACTTTAAAACATTCTCCGTGTATATCATTTGATTGAGTCACGTCTCAAGTGAAGAGTGATGAAAATTTTAATGAGTGTAGCAATGTGCTCTGTGAATCTTAATGGTCCATTGTTGAGCATGACCGACGTAAATTAGTGCTATCTTTTACGAAATAAATATTTGTCTTTAAAATAGGTGTTACAATAGATTAAATAATCGTACATAATTTTGAAATTTATTGCTGCCTGTTGATGTCATCCCGGAGAAGCTTTATCTCACGTGTTTGACTGAAAAACGAACTGTGCAAAGTGTTGTACAATTCCTAGACGTCGTGTTCAAAGTTGAGTCTTTATAATATGGGCGACCGAGATCTGCTCGGGTGAAAATATAGAAAAATTGTTCCCAGAAAACAAATTTTCCCAGATATGAGACCTCAATATCATCATAGCCGCCAAATCAAATTTTGCCACTGCTGGGACACAGGCCTCCTCTTTTTGAGAAGGTATGGGCCGTAATCCACCACGAGGGCACAGTGCGGGTTGGTGAATGTCACATGTCTTCGAATTTTTGGTTCTATGACATGCGGGTTTCCTCATGATGTTTTCCTTCACCGTTTTGGGAGCAGTAGTGATGAAATAATTTACACAAAGTACAGAGCCTGCCTGGGTCCTACAACTTGTAAGTCATGGCCGTTACCACTTGGTCACCACTGCTCTCATGATACCTAGCTAGCTAGATTTTTAGCCCCCGAATACCCGTAGGTATATTGCAAATTTAATTGAAATCGTTAGGGCCTTTTTCGAGAATGTGATTACAAATTTACATACAAATATTGCTCGTTTAATAGTATTAATTAGTTGGTGTTTTTGAGGTTATCCAAAATACTACGGCTTTCATGACGGCACGAGCATTAAAAATTGCATTGAATCATAGATAGCGATTCGGTAGCGATGGAGTCTGCTCAGGATACATTTGGCCAAAAATCAGCAAATTCACAAACGTGTTCGAATGGTCATCAACATCATCAAAAGGTGCTTATTTCAAGCACACTAATTTATACCCACTAAAATAATATCACACAGAATTAATGTTTAATGCCACACACCAACCACATTCATGTTACAAATAATTTCGAAAAAAAAAAGGAATTTTCCCACATATAGCTTATTCCCCAGTATCATAAGTTAAAAATGTCTGCGCATACATTTCCCGTTTACCTGCACGACTTACAGCATAATGTAACATTAAGTTCAAAATGAAATTACTGTTTAAATAATGTAAGCATCCAGTCTGGCGGTTGCGTTCGTGTAATGAGCTCGTCGTAAGTAGGTTGCATTAGGGAACAGGGGACAGAATGTTTGGCCATTTTCCAGCAATGTAATGCTTCTATTATTACTGCTTAGTAGATATTATTAGTGCTTTGGTTTTCGTGTTCTTAGTTGAAAGGGTTTTTAAATTGAATATTAAAGTTTTAATTGGCTTTTTTTACTGTTTAATATTGGCGATTTGTCAGATTTGGTCTTATTGCTTCTATATGTATGCTTCATGCACTGTCATCCACAGAAATATTGCTGTTGAATTATCACTCTGTGACATTACTGTTACCTACCCATGTGTCATTCAGCCAACTTAAATCTTCTATCCTCTACTTCCAATCTATAGCTGCTATGCCCTCCAATTCATTGGCAAGTCAATTGCAGCTTTAGTGCTTCAAAGCTGTCTAGCATAGTGTTTAGTAAATCTAGATAGTAGATGTAGGGACTTGACCTCAGTAATGGTACTAACACTGACAAATGGTCACCTCAACATTTGTCATCGTAGTTATAATCACTATCAGAACAACATGTATCGCTTTCAGTTTTATTCACCCAGTAAAAGCGTATCCAATGCTTTATTCTCTGTCCACATTCACATTTATATCCTTTAATCTTCTTCAATTAATCTCAACCTTTTCGTACAGTAAGTGCTAGTCGCATAGTTTCACATAAAACTGATAGAGCCGCTTAATGTTCAATTCTGGGCTTGAAAGGATGAATTTGCGAGGCAATTTGCTAGGATTGCCGCGTATTTCTGACGTTATGTGGGAAACGTAGTACATTAGGTCCGTAATGTACTGGGTTTGTGTTACTTCGTTTCCTTTTGGGGATGAGTTACGGAGATGTTTGTCGTGTAATAAATAGTTTGGACTACTGCCGGTTGTGGACTGTAAGATATGTTTTATGTTCTTCGAGTGATAGTGCCAAATTTTCTTTGCTTTATTATTAAAATATTTTCTTTAAGTAATTTTTCTCCAAGAAATGGTACTGACGATAAGCCGTCAACTGCTTGGCTCCAACGACCGCTAAGGAAGGCAAAAGTTAATTATAAGGTAGAAACAATACTTTTATTAATTTTGGTAGCTCAATATTCATTTGTAATTTGACAAAATTGCTCAGGTTCATACGTCGTTTCGATGACGTTAAAGGTATCCAAATTATTTTATTTATTTATGTTTCCTTTCTAATTAAATGGCTTTCTGCCGTTCACATTAGTTAAATAAGTGTCATCATATAGAATGTAGTTATACAACTTACTTACTCTGTCGTGTACGCTCATGCTTACGAAAATTTAGAATCTAAATCTGAAACAGACTCTTATCTAGACATATCTACTAACATGAACCAAAAAGTAGTAAATGTTAATATTTTTAGCTGCACCACTAACCTATGCGATTCTAAAGCTTTGTCGCTTCCCTGCAACTCAGTTCCCGCGAATCAAATTATCCTAACGCGACGTACAACACCCGACCACATATGCTCTCGCTTCACAGCTGCTATATGTTTTAATATTCAGCTGGAAGATCATACAAATGAGACAGGCTATATATTTTGTGTTCATTATATCGTGAGCTATAATTATCGCCTTTCTTGGAACATTTTGCGCAGTCTAAATTATTGATGAGCTCCACTTTTGCAAGGTTTTCCTGCTTGCTTAAATTATGGATTTATATGTTGTGTGTGTTATCCTCCTGAGCTTATCCTAATTTGTCTGGTTATGGTTTATTCTCTTCGTTCATACATCTTCTTCTCATTATTCACCGCCTTTTGTTTTTTTGATCTTTTTCTCTTCACATCCACCCAGTTGGACCATGATTTTATGTACTTAATTCTTTTACATCACTTTATGATGAACAAGAGGATTCAATCAAAATTAGTATAACATAGGTATTTTTTACCCGACTGCCGAAGGAGGGCAATTGTTTATCAGTCTATGTATGTATGTTTGTTCCTATGTGGCGTTCCAGAGACCAAACGCGTTGACCGATTTTGATGATTCTTACGTCAATCGATTCGTCTTAACCTTGCGAGTGTTAAGGCTACATTAAAATTTAAAAATAGAAAAATGGCGGATTTTGGGTGCCATATTGTGGGGTCCCAATTTTTTTATTTTCTTCTAAACGCATCGTGTGGGTATCAAAATAAAGGGTTTGTAATGTCGATAACAAAAATTTATAATACTTATATGTTTAAATGTCCCTAATTAGAAAAAAAGGTTGACTAAAAAGTTATAAATAAAAAAAGTTAATTCAAAGAATGAGAGAGAGGATACATCTGGTTTTGGTCAGCCAGATTGCGAATAAGTTTGTATCCTCCGACTGCACAGCGTGGTTTTCTTCTTGTTAACGTCTTTTTTTAGTTACCTTTTTAAGCAGTCGGGTTTTTTGATTTTTTGAATTAACTTTTTTTATTTATAACTTTTCCCTGCATTTTTTTTCCTAAATATTTCCGATATTTTATTACTTATTATCCTATTCCGGACGAAGATAAATCCAAAAACACAAAAATCATAAAAAATGGTCCAGCCTTTCTTGAGTTATAAGTGGTGTAACTAACACGACTTTGTTTTATATATATAGATGTGCTCTAGTGGCTTGTGACCAAAAGATTAGTTTTTTTCTTTCACGTGTTTAGTCTTATTAAATGCAATTATATCACCGCAACTGAATGTTGTAGTAGCAAGTGTTGAATTAATTTAACACCATATCACAAATTTACGACAACGACAATAACGTCATCAAAAGGTAACATCAATAGTTTTGCCTGATTGGCACCTCTGTTCAGACTAATGATGATCGACGTTGAATGTACACCCAGATTAGGATATGAATAAAGGATGAGATGAGCTTATGATATGCATAATGATATATGTATTGTATTAAACCTTTTTCCTAAACTAGTCCAGAGGCCCTGATAAACTGATGTCCAGTCAACGACGGCGATAGTCAAACTGCCGAAACTTTTGTATTGATTAGAGGCATTTTGGTAGCTCTTGTCAAAACGATGGCCAAATTCTTTAATGTATGTGCCACTAGCTTCTGCCAGTGGCTTCACACGCATGATAAGTGTTTTCTTATCCCAAGGGAACATAATACCGGGATGAAAAGCCTATGTGCTATTCCAGACTATAATCTATCTCTGTGCCAAATTTCATCCAGATCCGTTCAGCCGTTCTGGGGTGATTGAGTAACAAACGTACATCCATCCATCCACCCAAACTTTTGCATTAATAATATTAGTAAGATTAACGTTTTGGCTGATAGAATATCACTCAAAACCCAGGTTGTTGGTAAAGATTGCTAGTCAACAAATAACGTGTGTAGGAAAACAGTCTGACGTCTAAAAATAAACTTGGTTTTGAGAATTTCACCTTTCAACTTCCTTTAACATTGAAAGAAAAATAACAGTTCATTCATACTCGAGAAATATCAGTGTGATTCATACCGGCAAGTGCATATTTTGTCGAGGAAAGTGATCTTAGCAATAAAAAGAGATATCTAAATATCTGTATGCAAGCAATCGATGTCAAAAATCATCATTATACATTACAAAAACAAGGATGTATCGTGACAGAACAGCAGCAGGGTTTGAATGAGGTGCCGAGTCGATAACCATGCTTCATCAGAAGCTCTAGAGAAGTATCATGCGATGTCAGCGAAGGCGATAGTCGAAATGTCAAAATTTAAGGGTGAATTTTCGATATCGTTTGTCAATCCCATAAAATTTTGCCTCTTTAACAACCAATATCGCCAAGCTTTCGATGATAGAATGTCACTAGTTTAGGGCCTTGGGTGATATTTGCACTGCCACCGACGACGCCGTGAAACTGGCTTAGTTCTGGGTCAAAAAAAAAATTAACGTGTGTCGTGCCAGCGACACGGCGCCTCCTCGCTGGCTATGTATGGTATTCCCCGAAGGGTTGGGTATAGGTGGACCTACAGTTCGCCCATATTTTTCCAGTTATGATAGCGGCCAAGCCTATTGATATCGCTCGGGCTCAATTTCAGATGGACAAACCCACTAACACTTTGACCGACCTGGGTATCGAACTAGAACTTCATGATAACAGTAACGCTAGCGAGCACTAGAACAACAAAGCTATCATCCATCCATCCATCATCTTTATAAAAATGAAACTTCATATTAACTTTTCGTTATTTATGATGAAATTACATCTTATACCTTTAAACGGGCAATTCTATATACTCGTATGTAGGTATGTATATAATCTGAATCTCGGAAACGGCTCCAACGATTTTCATGAAATTTACTTTGCAAGAGGTTTCGGGGGCAATAATCGATCTCGCTAGGTTTCATTTTTAGAAAACGTCGTTTTCTCTATTTTCACCCGAGCAGAGCTAGGTCGCCCAGGTACTTTTTATTGTGTTGTAATACTGAGTGTGCCTAATTTCTCTCTGATGGCTCGAGTGGCACATGTGTTGGATCATTCGGTTCCCTTCATGACGGTTGAGCTGAGTGGTGCCTATCCATGCGTCATGTTCGTGAACGGGCGCCATCAGTTTGGATTGGTCATAATTTGGCTGCCTCGGCCTGTTATTGAATTTTTATGTTAAAATTGTTTGTTACTCTAGACGCTTTTACGTGCACGTCTTTTTGCATCGTTCTCACAAATATGTAGTTTTTCCAACAAGAATGATGTAACCAAAAACTTGTAATTGAAACTGATGGAAAATGCGAATTTGCTAGAGTCATATTTTTTTATTTTATTTGAAAATTCAAAAGTACCTCTAAGGTTTATTTGAAATTAACTATTTTGATTTGATTTGATTTTGAATTGATGACCGTTGTTAGATGTAAACAAAAAAAAAATCTGGAGTATAATCCTATCTGTAGTAAACCCTTATTTTTGCTTTACATCACAACAGCCTTCAACGAATTTTAAACCAAAATCCACTACGTTGTTCACGTTCAAAAATCTCTCGAAATTCCAGATAGCTTGCAAAATACGATGCACTTGGCACCTCGAAGGGACATTAATAATTCATCGCATCAATTCGGTATACACAGGAGAAGTAAATATATATACAAACATCATTATAAATGTTAATGTGACGTCCGTAATCACGACAGCGCAATAGCTCATGTGGTGTATGTCTGTATGCAATTAGATTATTGCAATAAATTGTATGTTTCAGAGATTTATTAGATGTTGCATACATTTGATGCGTTAATGACTTTTGACTTGGCGGTGTGAAGATGTTTGCAGTTTGGTTTTTCTGCAGGTTGTTTAGGCTTGTCATCATAGGTTTAAATTGTTTTAGAGTCATCTCAATTTGTTGAATTGCTATTTAGATAATTACTGAGTTAAGCTGGTTGTAGGCCAATGGTATAGCTAGCTCGCATATCTTACGTAATTGTTCACACTTGCGTTACACAGCTTAGTTCACATATTTTTCTGCCTGCACGCAAATATAAAATTAACTTAGCTACGTGAGCTAAACTCATTTAACTGAGATTGTCGTCTGCAACCACAATTAATCAGCACCCAATGATCGGTAAAATAAATCCTCATCAAAGTCCAAAAAACTGTCAACCGCGGCACACTTCTGCCACAAAAAGTTGCACCACAGATCGGATCCACAAGACTTCAAGACTTTTATTTTCACGACTTTATACACAAGCCGTGAGTTCGTTGACCTAATTTAACACGGTCAAACAGGTTGAAGAGAAAGACTAATCACATTGTTTCTTTGAGGTCTTCTCTTTTTATCTGCAGACCCTTAAACGATTGAGGCGTGAAGCTTGAGCGTGCCGTTCCGTTCCGGTGGATTAATTCGTAAGACCGCTAGTTTTTGATGTTCCATTCGAATGACACTGGTAAAAACTTAGTGACCAATTGTAATGAACTTTGAGGAGCTTTGACGGCGGCGGAAATGGTGGACAACAAAGAGGTGATATTTAATTGGTCCATGCCAATTTAAACTTATTTCTGTTATAAGAGGTACAATACCTTGGGTCATGCTAACTGCTTTACAATGACGATATATAAATCTCCAAAAACCTTCACTAGTTGAAATGGGTGATGGGATGTAGAAGAGAATACTCTTCAATTGAGTTATCATTTACAGTGTGCTTCAATTTACAATCATAAAACTAAATTCATTAAAAAAAAACATGGCTATACGAATTGTGTCATTTAAAAATTAGTCATTTGTCAGGGCGCTTTTTTTTACTTTTATTGAACATCTTTTTATTAAAAACTCCGCTGTTTTCACAGCCTCACAGTGACGGGCAAGTCCCGTAAGTCATCGTTCACACTGTGGTTTTAGTTTCCGCAGTTAACGTGTTCGAGGAAAAGAAGCAAAACGATACTGGTATGCAAGGCAGTGGTTTAGCGGAAGTTAAATTATTCGAGCGCTAGATAAAGCTGATTTAGTCGGTGTGAGTTAGCCAGCCTAGCTTCACTAACTATGTTGCAGTTAGCCTCTCCCATATGCAGTGGAGTCGGCCGCAAAATATCATTTGGTATTTTTGGTTCGAGGTGGGAAAATCTGGCATGGAGCGTAGTTTCGGTTGGGTTTATTATTCATGCAACGTTTGTGTTTGTTTTAATTTTTTAGGTTTGTTTATTTACAAATATTATTCTGAATATTCATTCATGTAGTTTGAATTTTGAGGGGTTTCTAAAGCAAACATTGCCCGTCATGTTATGTTTTGGTTGAATGGTAGAGAATGCCTAACATAGAACAGAAAAACGCGTTCTACAGATGCCTAAGATACCTTTGTATTATTAAGTTTGTTTGTTGTTTGTTAGTGTTTTGTTTTATAAAGTTTTATTAAATAAATAAATAAGAAATGCAGCCGTTGCTTATAGGCTAAGTTGATGGTAAAAAAGATGTTCGAAAACATCTACTTTTGTAATGGTATGAGTTACGCATAAAATAATTCCTCCAAAGGCATAAACTAGAAATTCATCAGGATTGCTAGCGCTGCCTTATGTGCGGTGAACGTGAAAAATAGTAATATCAGACGCAAATACATCCAGAATTTCCAGATATATGACACACAGCCAAATCCTACGTTACCTTTTTATTAAATTTATCACATATTTCGCGAATAAGTTGCCGATTTCGTGGTTGGCCCCAGGGAAATTTCAGCACTTGACAGACTTGACTTACATAAACGGATATCGTCGTGAATCTGAATGTTTATAAATAATATTTAAGATACGTTGACCTACCGGATGCTTACACATAAAGTTACCTCAGTCAGTCCCGTCACCTTCTTATTTCATATGTAGAATCACCTTCTTATTTGAATCTAAAGTAATATTATACAGATTGATTGTAGGGTTTATTGAATGATTCGCACGAATTCAACTCGCACGAAATGTGCGAATCGAATTATTTTTATAACATTATTTTTCTGTGGCGATTGTACGAAGTAGGAGCTGACTGTCACCCACATCATTTGGGGCGCGCCCTCCTAAAGTCTCCGAGACTAAGCAATTTTGTTGGCTAGAGACACCACAGATTGTAGTAGGAAATCTCTGGAATTACTTATCTAATTTGTAATGTTGAGCTTCTCAGCTACACTATTTCTGAGTGTCATATATTACTGCCACGGTTATTTTGTTATTAATGTGAAAGTTTGAATGGATGTTAGTATGTTTGTTACTCAATCATGCCAGAACGGCTAAACGGATTAAAATGTGGCTCAGATATAGATTATAGTCTGGAATAGCACATAAGCTACTTTTTATCCCGGTATAATGTTCCTTAGAGATAAGAAAACACTTTTCAGGCGAGCGAAGCCGCTGGCAGAAGCTATAAGTAAATTATGGGAAATTATTTTCCTTCAAGTTTGTTAAACACGATTCAATCTTCAGTATTTTTAAATCTGATGCACACCAACATTTTCTTTCACCCTTTGATCTTGGAAATCAACATGATAACTGTTACGTAACTTTGGAATATGTTGATCCTGAAAGTCGTAACTAAGTTAGAATCCTACCCCGTGGATCATAAATTTTCCGTCCTTAAGAACTTTACATGACGTTTCTTTCCTGACTTACGGAAAGTTACGATCCGGAATTTTAAAATATATTGAATGTGAAGTAAAACTATTTTTATGCATTATTTTATGGCTGGCTGAACTTCAGTATGTATTAGGTTTTAGTCATTTAGTTGTGGAATATTTCCTCAGAGATATGAGCTTGGCAACTAATTACTAATGGAAATGTTATGATGTTATATGGATAGTAGAAATAATTAAAAATACAATCGCGATAGAGTTTTCCATTTAAGGTGAGAGGTTTGAGTTTCGTAACTTATACTATTACTTAAAATCGAAATTCCTACGGTAGGGCAGTACCTATGTCCTCCACCTCTAACTTAATAAGCCTAATAATAATTGAACTTCCATTCTTCCTCAGTGAATTTATTTGGCTTTTTTGAGCTAGAAGTCGCTTTGCTAGGCAAATGCTAAAGGAATCTCTCTAGACCCTCTTATCTCGTGCGATCTCGAAACAGCCTACGCGGTGGCGACTTTTGCCAATTTTGGGATAGACAGAATTTTCCGTCTATTCCAAAATTGGGTTGTTGAACAAACTTTTTTTTATAATAAATGGAGTGATCGCATACAAGTTTTATTGCAAAACTATTTTTGGTTTATTTTTTTTCGCTATCATTAATAAGTAATATCAATATTAACATTGAAAATATTTTTTTCAATCCAGAACCGTAAACACGCCTATAGTTCCCGAACAAACCCGAGCCCGTGTGACGTCGCGATGTTCATTTTTACTCATTGTAGCATACAGCTTATACAATATTTTGACTTATAACCATATACAGCTTATACAATATTTTGACTTATAACCATATACAGCTTATACAATATTTTGACTTATAACCGACTAGCTTTTACCCGCGGCTTCGCTCGCAGTGAAGCCATTTTTTTATTAATATAAAGTATCTTATGTTACTTCTAATACCTCCAAGAATATATGTACAATGTTTCATGATGATCGGTTCAGTAGTTTTTGTGTGAAAGCGTAACAAACAAACTTACATTCACATTTATAATATTAGTATGATTCAATCTTGTTATTATCGTCAAATATGTTGATAAATATATCAAAAATATCGAACCTTTACAAGTTATCCTGCTTACTTTGTACCATTATGTACGAGTACTACAAAAAATCGCCCCACTAAATATGATTCGCACATTAGCCAAGTACCTAGCAATCTGTACCAAAGTTTTGAGAAATTGTCTATATGTAACTAGATCCCTAATAGAATGTGTCCATTGTGTTGTTATCTTGTTCTAATTTAGTACTAGATTCGTATTAGTTTCTTAATTTGATCATTAAAGACTGAGAAAACTCAACTTGTAAGAGAACTTTCGAGCAATGTTGACATTATCGTATTATTACGTAACTTGAAAACATGATTTTTTGTTAATGGAGATATTTTAATTATTTTAGTCTTAAATAACAAATATAGGCGTAAAACAAATATTTCTGTATGAATTGTGAAAATCAGTCGACGCATTTCAGAGATATTTACTGAAGAATTAGTGTAAGGAAAATGTGCCGAATTTTCACGTTTTTGTTCTACAAAATTTTTTTGTAAGTGTTTGTTAATATATATTATATATATTAGTGCTTAATATTAATAAGGGATATGTAAATAATGCGAAATATATTTTATACATAAAAAAATAAAAGTAAAGACATCCAATGAAGTTTTTTGATATAGAAAGTCGAAGTTTCGCGCCAATGGTGTTTGTTTACTTTTTATTTTACACCAATATCAGCAACCCATATCTTATAACGATAACATTATGAAAATTATGTATTTAAAGAACTACACGTAAATTGATTAAAAATATACGAAAATTGTTTTTTATTGTTTTATATCAGGTAATATAAAACAATAAAAAACAATTTTCGTATATTTTTAATAAATTTACGTGTAGTTCACACTGTACTATCGTCAAATTCTAGACGTCACCAACATAGCAACCAATCGTGGAGCGTTCGTAGACAGGTGGCTCTTTTTAAAATTGTATCGATTTTCAATTGCTTATAATTAATTGAAAAAAATATATAAGACTTGTTCGCAACGACAATATAATTTATGATGTGTACAGTTTTTAAATATATAAAAAACGTTTTCTTTTTTTTCAACAGCCTCCAATAATTGGCCGAAAATGATTCTGGAAATTATGTGGGGATCTGGCAAGATCCCCGTTCTTCATTGGTCTTTGCCCAGCCCAGCAGACTAATAAAAAGCACTGATGGCGATGATTTCATACTTTTTGTAATATATATATATATGTACTTTGATTTTCTTTATGTGTGATCAAGCGTGAATAAATAGAAGTGTACTATTCAATAATAGCCAGAACAAAATTCAATACGATCAAATTGTGTACGTGGTTCGATATTATTAGAGTTTTGCTGAAACAAAGAGCTTAAAACTGAAAAGCAATGGAGCAAATTATAAATTCCTGGGATTTGTTAGAGCTTTTACGTCCATCAATATTTTAAAATACAAATACCACTGAATAGACTGATAAAGTATTTGAATTAATTGGAATAACTTAGGTTTTATACACAAACTATCAAAATTGTGTTGTAAAATGAAACATTATTCTACGAGTATCTTAGGGATGAGCGATGAGCCCGCCATTCTATTTCGAACCTCTGAAACTTCTGAAAGCCAGAATCGACCGTTTCGATCACCAGTAAAGCGCCGAAGCAATGCCTCTCGAAGAATCCAGAAGAAATGATTGAACTGTCTTAGATCCCACACCGAAATTAATCAGAAAAGGTCAGCGGAAGTTTAAGCAAAAGATAATTTATACTTCTGTGTTACTCTATTAACATAAACTTTGAATTTTACCGTGTCCATGTGGTTGGTTCAAAACAAATTTATCTAGAAGCTGATGTCTAGGTTTTGCATCGCGTTTATTATGTTAGCAACGATTTGCCGGGTGTGTCTGCAGACTGAGTGACGCGTAAGTGTGTCTGTGGCATCATCAGTCGGCCTTATCAGAATATCAGCGCAGCGTTATTTTCTTTTTGGATATCGCTGCACATGTGATGTGGGATCCTTTTTGGTCTCGCACGGGGTTTTGTTTTTGTTATTTTTTTTGTTTTTGCTTATTTCTCGTGTCTCCTGTGCGGGTCACAAGTAAATATTTTTTCTTTCTATTTCTTTCTTTCTTTCAGACTTAAACATATCTTTCTGTTTAGATTTGTGATGAACTGTTTCACGACTTTTCTAATATTTTGCAAGTTTGTATAATATTTACGGCCGATCCCATCGACTTTTGCATCTTCGAACTCTGAACCCCATAGATTATTCTGAACGTGACTAGGGCACTATTGGACTAGTATTGGCACACCATAGAGCTATGTTTAACTTTTAAAGAGATTATTTTCGTAATTCACTTGTGTTTATGCCAAATATGGGCTATTTGTTCATTTCCTATGACGTGTTGGTAAAAAATCTCATGTGATAATAATATTAATTTTACTAGAATTATTTATTCATTAGATATTTTTCAATAGTAGATATTAATTAGAAATAATTATTACCACTTGCTGAAAATAAATAGTTCGATCCTATCTACTAACATTATATTTGTGAAAGTCTGACTAAGTAAACGGCCAGAATTGTCCTATTCCATTTTCTTGGCTTATACAGAGGATGGGTATTCGACTATAATATTTCGCCATACAATTTTACAATTTGAACACTATCATTAAATGATAAAATCTATAAAATATATGAATATATAAAGATGACAAACTGCTCCTGAGCTGCACCAAGCCTGTACTTCAGGACGCAGTTCACTTTCCAGAAATTATGAACAATACAACAGTGGTTACGTTTACATAATAATAGTATCAATTTAGAGTAAAATAATACTTTAAAACAGAGTCAGTGTTATGTGAGTGTTGTGTGTGGTGTGTTTGTATTGAGTGTTTGAGTGAGTGTTGTATGCTAGTGTTAGGTGTGTTTAAGAGTTTAACTTTATCTTTATGTTTTAAGCAGTTCTTCTGTAGATTCGTAATCACAAGTAATTAGGAAGTTCAATAGTTTGATTTTTCATTCACTTTTACTTAGTGTATGAAAATTACTATCTAACAGATAAATACCCCATTGATCCACTAATTTATTGATTGACTAGCATCTACCTGCAGTTTTGTCCATGTGAAAATTGTAGTGGTATTACCGGCATAAGCATGGTCTACATGTGTGCCAAGTTTCATCAAAATCCGTTCAGCCGTTGAGGCGTTATTGATTAATAAACATACTGACTTTCAAAATAATAATATCAGCAAGAAGTAGGATTTCCGTCATAATTTTCTGCGGTTTCAGTCTATCCAATTTTATTATTTCTTTCGTCCGACAACAATGGCGCGCACTTGTGCTAAGTGTAACCCGAGTGTAATCCGAGCTAACAAACGAAGCAACGTGATTCAATGAACACGAGCCTATAATATTGAGAGTTTGTTGCAAGTTTGAGGGAACCCAGAAATAAGAGAAATAATGTGCAGGTCTGTGTTTTATAGAAAGTATAACATCATTACTGGGGGTTATATTATTTTTGCGCCATTTAGGGTTGAGATCCTACGGCCAGTCATGTGATGAAGAAGAAAGAATGAAGACGAAAGACTATTGTCTTTGCGATCATATTTTTTGGGACATAGCAAAGCGGTTAGCGACTCTTCAAGTGACCAGACCAGCTTTTGCTTTAGCTTTTTCATCGCTACGTTGAAAAAGCTAAAGCAAAAGCTTTTGTCCTGCAAAATAAAGAAAAAGACAAAAATTATAGAACACTAATGGTTGTCTGGAAGCGATAGAAAATAGATCCGATTTTTTAACCGACTTCCCAAAAAGGAGGAGGTTTTATGTTCGACATTTTTTTCTTATCTTTTTTTGTATTATGTTCACCGATATCTCAGTCAATTGTTAACCGATTTTGAAAATTCTTTTTTTGTTTGAAAGAATATGTTCGTCCCATTTTGGTGAAGATCTGATGAAGAATTTCGAAGATATACGACAGAACTCTTCAATAAATAACGGCAAATCTCTCGGGATTGCTGCAATCTCATGTCTGTTTATTGTTTATACCATTTCATAACATAACATCACGCCAGTACGCTCTTAAGGGGTACGCAGATCTCTTATTTGACCGGTTATGTTCAATTTTTATGATGTTCGGGTAATCTATTCTGGCGTTATAGGTACCTTATTAAACAACTAGCCTATTAGGCAGGTACAACTAAAAAGTGAAAAAAAACTTTTTACAATAAAATACTACCGACATCCAAATAACAAAACTACAAAGTGAAAAATAACTTAATGTTGGGAAACGGTGTCCATAACGCAATAAATTGGTACCTATGAAAGACACTGACTTCCAAAAATAAAGTTAGTAGTATTTTTTATTTGGAAGTCGGTAATATTTTTTTGTAAAAAGTTTTTTTTTATTACAATTGCTCCTCCATCCTATCTGTCTTATTAACTCGTAAAATCTTTGTTTACTCCAAATACCAAAAAAATCCCAGAATAACAAAACAGATCAAGTCACTTATTCAACTTTATCCCCTCATATTATGATATAGGAAGATATAAGAAATGACACGGAGCTAAGCTAACCCGAAACTCAAAGCCGACCGAAACCTTCTTGAGCCGACTTACAGACAACGAATATGTGTGAACAAGAGTTACACCCTTATAATCCGACCTCTGACAACTTAAACATAAATGTAGGCTTGAATATTACGAATGTTTTGAGAAACATCTGAAAATTATGAAGTGTTAAGGTTAAGCAGATGAAAATATTGATAGGTGCTGAAATAAGACTTCTTTTATGGGAACCGGCAGGCTTATTACGTATATTTTGCAAGAGCAAAACGGCATTACCTGCAGTGTAGGTATGGTAAGTCCAACACAATCGTTTACTAATCGCTCGCTGTTTGTCAAATGAACTAATTAAAAAAAAAAACCGCCAACAGCTCTAAAACTTTTGTATTGAAGAGCAATTATTGCGCAAAAATCACTATCGTTTTGCTCTTGCAAAAGATACGTAAATAAGCCTGCGGATACTCTTGTAGGCAATCGGCTCATATCATTTCTTATGACATCACAACAAAAAGCGTGTCTGCGGCAACTGGCAGTTGTATTGTAATCGAAATTTGTTATTCAATTATCCAAAGCAAAGGGTAGTGGTCTATTGTGAGTCTCAGAAATTATCCTAAGGGAACATATTCCCGGGATAAAAAGGATCCTATGTGCTATTTCAGACTATTATCTATATCTGTACCAAATTTCATCAAGATCCGTCGAGCCGTTTTGGCTTGATGAAGTAACAAACATAAAAACACACACACACACACACGCACTCACAAAATTTCGCCCGCGGCTTCGCTCGCAGTGAAGCCGCGAATTTTTTTTTTTAATTCTTAGTATCCTATGTTACTTCTAATACCTCCAAGAATATATGTACAAAGTTTCATGATGATCGGTTCAGTAGTTTTTGCGTGAAAGCGTAACAAACAAACTTGCATTCACATTAATAAAAATATAATTCTAAATCGATGTCATCGTTCCAGACAAACGTGTAGGTATCACTTAGAGCTTTAGCAGAAAATATCTTCTCCATCGATATGGCTAACACTTAAAAGTACACGACACTCGTTACCAAGAAGACTTTCAATGCTTGTAAAACACAAGGCATATTATAGAAACTCTACATAAATATAACAAGCTGTAATAATACACAGATAAAAGTCGAAGTAACTCAAGAAACATAAATTTTCTTCTACAACTTTACCGTATTCTTGTTTCAATGTCTGTTTTTAGGGATCCGTCAAAGTTTCGGAAGAGAACATCTTAGGGATTATGTCCGCCTGTCATGGCTGCCCTTTCGGCGTGGCAGTTTGACGTTTCCAGTTGTTTGATATTAGTTGAAGTGACGACCCAATTACAGAACTGAAATTGGTATAGTTGAATTTTAGTTTTCAGGCATTGAGCTGGCTGGAATTACATGAGTTTTTGGTGAGATGCGGCGCAGAGAAATGGGAACGTTTCCTAAAATCATAGATCATAAATAGACTTTTTTTTTTGTTTTGTGATGTCACCAATGACTTCTCCCGCTCTGGGTAAAGCGGAATCTGGGTGAAGTGTCATACTTTTACTGACTAAAACCTAGCGGATAGACATCTAGAAATTCTTGTTATAAGCACCTGTCAAGTACCGATTCTATTTCGGAAAACCAGAAGATGCACTATAGGGGCTAAAACTTACATACTTACTTACATTAAACGACATTCACCAAACAGAAGTCATTATGCGCAATGGAATGCAAATTACTGGCACACCACTATAGATAGTCTAAGAATTAAAGACCAGAACGGAACCTCATTGAAAAGTTCACGTCAAACTTACCAGTTTTTTGCTTTAATGAGTAGTTCGCATAGAAAGATGCTTATTTACTTGTTTACCGTTGCTATTGTGAAAGAGTGAGAAATAACGAATTATTTATTTTCTACAACTTAAAGTTAGTGCTGGCTCGCATTGTTAGTGCTTTCAAGTGAAGATGAACCGCATAATCGGATAGCTAATGCAATGGCACGACCACTACACTAGGAAGACATTGAATTCTAGAAATTACATTGTTTGTCAATTAATAAGTTTTATGTACTTATATTTACTACATATTAATACTTCTATTGATTACGGCCGATTGAAAATATCATCAGTATCAATGTAGGCAAACGGATCTGATGCTTCTTAAGCCAGGAGAAACAATTGTTTATAAAAAATGTTTCAGAAAAAAAATATACGTGTTTCTGAAACAGATCATTTTGTTTCAGAAACATCATTTTGCGTGTTTACCGAAACTTTCTGTGCTCCCCGTTCGGGATGGGGAGCATTCGAAACAAATCATTTCGCAATAGATGCATACGAGTGTGGACTAGCGTGAAACTTTGTTTAATAGTCCGGTTAAATAGAAAGACCAAATAATAGGAGTGAAGTTACAAAAATTCGCACCCATCTGAAAATTGGTAGGATTATTCAAAACATCATTATAAATGAAATCTAAAAAGTCCTCAGCGATCCAATACGTGGAAAAAATTACTCGGGGTCAAAGGTCACAAAAACGGTTTTTGCTCGATTTTCAGCAAAACTGTAAATTTTATCATAAAATTAGCCCAGACAATGAATGAATGCACAGCGAATGAATGGCATTCACTACCTGCGTCTGTGTTTCCGAACGCATTTAACCCGAATCTCTTCAAAGTTAGAGTGAACAGGCTTCTTCTGAGTAAGCTCACTCCATCGTCGACTCTGTCTCTGTCATTGACCTAGATTAGAGTCAAGAGCAAACCCATCAAAAGTAAAAAAGAAAAATAAAAGATCAGATAATTATCTATAAACAATAACAACAACTTATTTTCCTAAAAGCCACCGTTTTTGAAAGTTGAAAGAGTTGTAATCTTCATAATATGCACACGTCTCCACGCCACCTTTGAGGTAGTGTACTTAGCGCGTTTTATTAAAGGTGGTTTCTCCGGTAGGTCTTCCACGGATCTGTTGTGATTCTGCCTGAAGTCCTCACATTCACAATAATTCAAATAAAATAATATCATACAATAAAAAGTAAATATTCTTGTCATTGCAAGTAAACCAAAAAAAAATAAGAAAAATTGGAGCAGCTCAATCCCAAGATATCTCAAATTTTTGCCAGATATAGAAAAAAAATTGTGGTCACCAACAACACTACCTCCTCGGGAAACATATTGTAAACAACTGATGATGTGGATGATAGAATTGGTATGTTGAACCAACTTTTTTTTGTAATAAATGGAAAGATCATATATAAGTTTTCGTACAAAACTATTTTTAGTTTTGTTTTTTTCGCTATACGTACAAAGTAATATCAATTTGAAAATATTTCTTTGAACCCAGTACCGAAAACACGTCGACAGTTCCCGAACAAACTCAAGTCCATGTGACGTCATAACGTTCACTTCTACTCATTGTAGCACATATCTGATACAGTGTGTTGACTTTTAACCGATTCAATCTTGTTATTATCGACTATATTTTGATGAATATCAAATATATTGATCAAAAAAATAATGAACCTTAAAAGTTATTGTGCTTGCTTCGCACCATTATGTACGAATACTACAAAAAACTCAACATTATGTGATTCACGCAATAGCCAAGTACCTAGCAATTTGTACTAAAGTTTTGAGAAATGTTCTATGTCTAAGATTCCAGTTAGAATATGTTAATTATGTTGTTATCTTGTTCTAATATAGTAATAGATTCGTATTAAATTCTTAATTTGTTCATTAAAGACTGAGAAAAGTTTATTTTTTAAGGGAAATTCCGACCAAAGTTGACATTGTTGTCTAATTACGTAACTTGAAAATATGATTTCTGTTTATATATGAGATATATTCATTATTTTAATTTTAAATTACAGATATGAGCGTAAAACTTTTATTTCTGTTTGAATTGTGAAAATCGGTCGACGCATTTAAGAGATATTTACTGAAGAATTTATATCTGGAAAATGTAGATACCGATCGAGTTAATATTTTCACGTTTTTGTTCTACAAAATTTTTAAGTGTTAGTATATATAAAGAATAGATATTAGTGTTTAATATTATTAAGGGATATGTAAGTAATGGGCAATACTGAAAATTTTAAGGATTTTATGTAAAAAAAAAATAATAATAATGGTTCCACAGATTTCGGGTTGTATCATATCTAATGTTTTTTTTGATATCCAAAGTCGAAGTTACGCGCCAATCGTGATTGTTTACTTTTTATGTTACACCAATATCACCAACCCATATGTAAAAACGATTAGAACAAGACAATTATGTTTCTAAATGTTGTTATTTTTGTTTACCAGGTAGGTAAACAAAAATAACAAACACCGATCCACTAACACATAATACTTATTACGACCACTTTATTTATGCTCAAAACTTTCAAATCATCCATCAGGTGGGTATTTTATTGAAATTAGTCCTATAACACACATGACTAAATAAAATTTGCTGTTATAAATAATAATTTTCGGATATTTTTTTAGTCAATTCACATGTAGTTGACACTGTATTATCGTGAAGTTTCTTGAACGTTATGACATCATCAAAATGGCGACCAATCGTGGCCCGTTTGTAGACAGGTGTTTGTTTTTTAATTTTATCGATTTTCAATTGCTTATAATAAATTGAAAAAAATATAATTAAGAGTTTTTTGCAACGACAATATAATTTATGATACATAAAGTTTCAAAATACAAAAAAAAACATTTTTTTTTATTATTTCTACAACCCAATTGCAGAAACATTGTTCCTGTTAACATGTAAGTGATGTTTCAGAAACTATGTATCAATACCAGAACACATGGCTTTAGAGTTACGTCCGAAACAATGCCATCAACTCTTGTTATGCTCTCTCTGAAACAACGCCAATCTGAAACATTTTGAAGACCTTTCCTTCCCTTTGAAGGAAGAATTCATCAAGGTCGGCCGCGTATTCTGGTCGAAACTCATACCCGATAAGACGAAGAAGAAGATGAATAATTATTTTTCTGTTCCTTTCTTTTTGTGTGTTTATTTATGTGAAGAAAAACTGTTAAATAATAAATTGAACCAACTTTTGTTTTCGATTTATTCTACTAATCAAATCATCATATCGCATTACCCTGGACATTCGCCTTGTGTACGCAAATCCAAACAAATGAGGACTTTATGAGTGTTCCATAAAAAGGGCAAAAAATAAATTATTGCCACAATCGCTCTCCAGGGATTGTTAGTGTTGCCATCATTCAAAGATAATAGGATGACATGTAATTACGTGAGAAAATAAAGGACGTCGGAGGTTTTAGTTCTTATGATGGAGCTCATTGTGGTGCCAAGCGTTAGATTTCCCTGGAGTCAGGCGACGCGGTGTGGCCTGGTTTTCAACTTCTTTTATTTCGATAATCTCTTTAAGTGCTAGTTTTATTTTAGACTTAACATCAACTTATACATTTTAAGTTAATTTGCTTTTATCAATATTTTTTGCATTTCATCTTTTTCAGAGTATTTCTTTGCTTGTTTATCTTCGAAGTCTTTCAAACCATTAACTCTTATCATCATACAAGATGTTATTTATAACAATTTAATGATCTAATTTTATAATCAACATTGTTCACTATTGTATTATTGTTCACCTCTAATCACTATAGCGTCATCCCTTATTGACATTCCAGACATTGCTAAACCAATTTTTATAAGATTATTCGTATTCCTAGATTCAATATAACAAGTTCATTTCAAGTAGCTCGAGGTAAATTAAATGCGAACGCAAAACGAGCAACGTTGGCTTAGCAAAACTAGTTCCAGAAGGCAACAGAACAAATTGAAAGTAATGTCTATAGACCCTTTGATACTCCGGCAAAGGAATGAAGACTCAATTTAAATGTCGCAAATTCAAGTAAATTGTTTAGGATTACAAAATTGGCCAAGCTCATTAGTTCTGAAAAGGGCAAAGTTTAATCACTTCGAAATTAGTTAGAAAACCGAAAAACCAACGGAACGAACCCTGTTGTAACCTTGCGGCCTGTAGGCATTGTTCTTTTACAAATCGGGGCCTAATCAAGTCACGGTAGTCGCTAATAGATCAGAGAATTACTGGAACAAACTGGGGCGCGGGCGAGCTCTCTAATTTCCATATATTTCAAAAAGACGTGCCGTGCATACCTAAGACGTAGTCAAGGTTTTTCAAGGAGCTTCGAGGAGGCATTCGGAGAAGTTTTGTGGCCGTTGAAAGTAAATTAGTGTAATTTTGGACGATTTAATTCGTGATTTGCAAAGCTTAGTCCGGTACGATTATTTGGATGTCGTATATCATCATGTAATACGTAAATTTTTGTGATTTGGTTAAAAATGATTTAGTGAGTTTAAAGCTTTTCCTCGTGTGTATGTATATTCATAACATAAAAGTGTGAATGTTATATACGAGTATATTTCGAATGTATCTCATATTAGATTCAGAACGAGTTTGCAACGAATTTTAATATAAAACACCGCAAAAACATCGCAAAACGTTGACTCACAAAAGAAAATATAATTACATATTCAAATTTTTACCACTATTGTGTGAAGAACTGTATCCTGAACAACTGTGGAGACTGCTAACATTTCATATGTTCTGCAAAGACTCGGTTCACCAGCAATTATCTTCAGAGAGGCAGCTGTTTTAAATTTTAGATGAAGGACACCATCCTGTGGTTTTTACTTGTACTTACTTTTTAAAATTCTCGTGGGAAGCTTTCGTTGACATTATTACTAAGGTCGGCTCGTTTTGTGTTGGTTTTGCGAAAATTACACAGGTCATAACTCAGATCCCTGTGCAAATAGAACTTTGTGTTTGCGTCTGGCTTTCGACAAATTGATTGCTTTTTTTGAAATGGTTTTAGTCTCTTGTAAATATATAGTTGTGAATACGAATTGATGTGATGTTTGTTCACTAATACTACCAAAATTTTTAATTGATCTATGCCTGACGGTTTAAGAAAATGAACCATCACTAAATTCTGTTTTAATGCATCAAGTTTATTTCAACATATCGATTTAATTTATTTGTTGTTCTAGCTTGTGCTTAATTCAAAGGGCTGGAGTAGAAAGGTCATTGTCAGTACAGAAGGATCTGTGATTCTAATTTCAATAACAAACTGACTACGATGTTTTATGCAAACGGGTAACTTTCCCTTTGTAGCTTATTCAATCATCCTCAAACTGACCCTCGAGACCTCGGACTTGATTGCGTAAAAATAAAGATGGGAATGTGAACTTCCTGATTTAAAGGGCACGAATGATATTATTACTTCCACACTTTTCTTCTTTTCAAAGTTACATCTCAAGACAAGTTACCCGAATATTTCAGATGGACAAAATATTAATATCAAAAATAAACTTTACAAATAAAATAATGCTAAAAAAAAAAGCTTTTTTCGTATTTTAATAAGCAAACCCTTTCATTTGATACCCATATCATGGCAGTGCACAAAAAATAACTAGACCGCCATCTTGGGCCGTCCGCCATACAGGATTTAGAATGACGTCACTTAGCTAACCATGCATTGTCATCCAAACTAAACGTGTATGCAAAATTGCACCTTAATCGGTATAAGATAACTGCTTTAAAATTCAGTTGCAAGATTTGACCCGAACACACATACACTTACATACTTACATACAGATGGCAAGTAAAATAAAATCTTGTACAAAAGGTTTCATTCTTCATCTTGATGAGTAAACCTTATCTGTAAATCTCATTCGTACAGGCACAAGTTGCGCAAAAAATATAATTTTAAAAAGGTGAAAAGAGGCTGTTAACCATCATAATCAGAATTTCAGAAGGTCTATGTAAATCTTGATACAGTTTTTATAACCCATTTTTTGTACTGGAAAGGTTTTCGTTTGAATTATTCCTATTTGAATAAACGTTGGCAGGTCGCCAGATTTTCATATTCATCAAAAACTAACACCAATTCCGAACGCAAAAAAACAATATTGTTATTCAATAAATTAAGCGAGCAAATACTGGCACTATGGTAATTAAAAACTGGTCATGTACGAGTCGGACTCGCGCGCAAAAGGGTTTCGGACGAATCATAATTTTTTAACAAAATATTTTAAAACTTGACTTCATAAAGGTTTAGTTTAAAAATTGAAGTGGAATACTATTTTCTGTATTTTTTAAAAATTATGCTTAGTAATTTAAGAGATAAGCCCGTTCATACGATATGTCAAAGTTAGATTTTGAAAAGCTTTCATTTGTTTTTTTTCTTATTTGTGACAAGAACATGACCCCATATTCAAAATTTATTTATTTACGTTAAGCATCCGTGTTTGGGTCGTTAAGTCCAAGTGAATACCAAATTTCAACTCAATCGGTGCAGTTGATTCGAAGCAAACTGGTTGGGACATACAGTCAGAAACAATTGATCTTTTAAAAGGTTACCCTTTTTCAATTCGGACGAACGGAACCCCAGAAATCGGTACAATTAAGACAGTCCATTCATGATTCAGGATATCATATTCTAAACAGCTCCGACCTCTTTTATCTAATTAATAATAATGAGTAATGACTTTACAAATTGATATGTCCACTTACGTCCATATACACTTTACAAGTGCACGTCTCACGTCCTTCCCATACTAATGTGTACATGACATGTATTCAGGTTGACCCATTAGGAGAAATTTACTTTCGTCTGACCGTTTGAACATAACAATAGCACTTGCTCGAAGAAATTGGGTCAGCGGTGAATCTGTAGCGTCATGTTGGTCATTAATGTTGAGACAAATATATTAGTAGCGTGATCGGATCTTTCCTTAATTAATTATTGTGTTGCTATAATTGATGATGGTACCGCTGATACGTTTGTCTTGCGTGTAAGTAGTGTGTTCGTTTTCTACGTAATACGGATGAGTCTGATCGTTATTTATGGAATAAGTACGTCGAGAATTACAGCAGTCACGTGACCCACAAAAATTAAACCAGCCATAACTTAGGATTACTCAAGTAATCCGGATTTCGATCTCAAGTATTCCAAAGCCTAATTGAAACGATAAATTACAGATTTTAAAGCTTAAGCACAAAAACTTAATGCTACGTTGTAGAACGGATTGTTTACTACTAATGAGCGTTTTACATGTTGGGACCGTTGTAACTGGACCAGTGTGAGAGGTCAACGGCCTGTCACGCAAGAAACAGTTAAGAATCTGATAAAATTAATGATTTCGCTAAGCCCGGCCCGATTGCAACTAAATCGCCTTTTTCGGGTAACGAACAATTTTCGTCTGCCTCCGAACTCATTATCTGCGACATTATGCGGTCACTGACGTTTTGAAGCAACGAGTACACTTGCGGTACGTACCTAAGGTGGTCTGTATAAGAAAGATTGCACGGCAAACCTCGAGTTGAGTCTGGATTGTCTGGGAGCTAACACAGATACGCCACCGTGATAAATCGGCCTCTGTCTCGAGGGAGGCGAGAGAATAACCGAAAGTAGAGTGATAGCCGGAGGGGGCACTGGCGCAGCCTGAGCCGCTCTCGCAGTGTGTTGCCGCCTTTACTAGCCGGAGCCCGCGCGCGAACACGCTCGCTGAACTCGGGACGCATGACATTTGACGTTTGAAAATTTAAAAAAATATAGGACATTAAAAAAAAATAGGCGGGAATTTCTTATTCGTGATTTATGTTCTAAAGTTAAAATGCTCTAATGAACTCGTAGCGTTGAAGTTTTTCTGCCAGTGATCGAGTTATTATCGGTAAGTTTTAAATTTATTTATTTATTTGTAGATTTATGACTAAAACTTTTATTGTTTACTATCGCCTATTCTAGAATTATTTACTGTGGTGATAATTGCATTTTTTTTTGTAATAAACTAGGGCGGTTCGTAATTTTTTTAAGTTAATTCCTAGTGCTGAAAATTATATTGCAAATATAAAATTACAAACGAGATTTTCATTACTTTGAAGCAGAAGTAAATCGAGAGACTACATGTCAACATGTTTTCATATTTTGCAAAACTTTGTAATTTTCCGAGCTTTTAGAAAAAGTTTGTTACGGATGCGTTCAGCGAAGAACAGTACTAAATATGATCATTACACTTTTACGACTATTTATGTCAAGGGATATAACATTTGTTCATTGCAATAACTTTTTTAATTCAGAAAGAAAGAAAAACAAGTTATAATAAGATACGGCGGTTGAATAAAGTTCGGTGTACACGATCGGGAAACAGATATTTTTAAAGTTCATCCTTGCGTTAGTTTTCCTTGTTTTATTATGAAAGTTTTGTTATTTAGGTTAGTATTACTCTAGATGGAGCGTCGGTGTAATAACAGGGAAAGGAGGAAAGACTTCGTTCTAATTAAGAGTTTAATTAAAAGACTTAACTTGAAGTTGTACATATTTTAAATTGTACTATGATACTCATGTAAAATATTATTTGAATTTAATGTCATTGGTCTAGTTTAAGTACTTAATTCTAATTATAGGAATGTATTTTTAAATATATACTACAAAATCTAACATAAACAAAAAGTAGCGGTATTGCCACAATATGTTACAGACAGCAGGCAGATATTCTGTGTTTAATGTGATACAACTGTAAAAAAACTGTTTGCGAAAAGGTGTATTGTTTCCTTAGGACTTTCGGATCAAACATCTTTTGCAAAAGAACACAACAAAACTTCTAGACACAAGGTACAGCCCTACAAACCAAGAGACCTAACAAACGCATGTCGCTCGTATATTTTAACAAAGCGCGACTGAACTTGCGAAGTCACGCCTGCATCTCTATTACAATGTCACGAACTGTAACGCTAAACCAGAGGTCGTGTGTACTAAGCCTTACTCCTAGTATGTCCTAGACTCCTAGTACATAACTTTGATCTCATACTTCGTTCGTATTTTTATTTACCCAGGGACCTGTGAAGTTTTCTTAGTAAAAGTCTATTTTGAGTTCCCGTGAGGACCAAGTACGAAAGACCCCACTGTTTTTGTAGTTCGTCTCGAAAGTTATGACATTTACTACGTTTTTGTTTTTCTTTCGGTTGTTAGAAAATATTTATGAGGGTTCTATATTAATTTTAAAAATATTTATAAGTTTGAAGATTGTTTATAGAGGGATTACGAAGATAAAATATTTAAGGAATGTTCGTTAAGTTCGTCTCGTCTAGATCAAACCTATTTCTATATTTAGTTAGACAGATTTCAGACAACTCTTTGCGATTGAAATGCCTATGTATTTAACTGGGTCATGTTATTTTTAGGAAAGCCTGATTTTAAATGCAAAATACGTCACTATTTTTTCGGTTAAATATATTATGTGAGAGGAAAAGCAAGTTTGCTATAGAATCCAATAACTTCACAATCATAGCCTGCAGGACATAACACAAAACGAAACATAGTTTTTTTAACCGACTTCCCAAAAAGGAGGAGGTTCTATGTTCGACTTCATGTTCGTTTTTTTTTTTTTTTTTTTTTTTTTTGTGTATGTTCACCGATATCTCCGTCAATTGTGGACCGATTTTGAAAATTCTTACTTTGGTTTTTAGAGTATGTTTCGAAATTGGTCCCATTTTAATTTGGTGAAGATCTGATGAAGAACTTCGGAGATATACAGCAGAACTCTTCAATAAATGAAGGCAAATCTCTCGGGATTGCTGCAACCGCATGTCTTTTTATTGTTTATATCATTTCATAACATAACATCACGCCAGTACGCTCTAAAGGGGTACACAGATGTGTACAGTTCACCTTGAAACACTTTCATTTCACAGGTTATGATCAAGTTTCATGGCATTCAGTTAATCTATTCTGGCATTACTACCTCACTAAAGCAAGTTGCTTAATAGGTACAACTAAAAAGTGAAAAATAAAAAATCTTTTTTACAAAAAAAATTCTACCGACTTCCAACTAAAAACACTACAAAGTGAAAAATAACTTTCTTTTTCGAAGTCGGTGTCCATAACGAAAAAAATTGGTACCTACCAAAGACACCGACTTCGAAAAAGAAAGTTATTTTTCACTTTGTAGTGTTTTTAGTTGGAAGTCGGTAGTATTTTTTTGTAAAAAAGATTTTTTATTAAAAAAAACCTAAAGATATGCAAGAAAACTGTAAACCTTATTTTCTTCTTTAAAAAATCCTGCAATTTCTTTTACTATTTGAAGTAATTTATTCTGTAAACAGGATACATTATCAAAATCACTTTACAAGTGATGCTTATTTAAAAAAACTTGAAGATTAAGTCTATATTTCCTATCTAGCTAACCTTGAGAAGGAATGGCAAAATAGTTTCAGGACTAATCCTGGATTTTGTCACACGGTATTACTCCTCTCCAACCTCTCCTTCGTAATAGGTGCTACTACAGTCCTCCTCAAGTGTTACCATATCGGCCGGTCCTATTGCTTCTCGCGATAGTCTCTAGAACTTCTTCTTCCTTACCACCTCATCATCATCATCATTTTAGACGAAAGATCGCCGCATCGATCGGTGCTGTGGTTCTCTTCAGCTTTTGAACTTATTTATCACCTATATCACCTGAAGTATTTCCGTCTCAAACCAGCCCGTATGTTATTCGTTCCTAGTGCCAACCAGTGCACCTACAAGGGCCGTCGCTCGCTTGTCAATATCCCGTCACCCCCCATTACAAAGTCTTACTCTTCCTTACCACCTATATCACTTGGGATCCTGCCGTTTTGCCGAAAAGATTTTGCCAAATTTTCATTACCCAAACAAATTTTAGCAACCTTTTTTTATACCAATGTAATATTTGGAATAATTTTAGTACGCACATTTTCATTTGGTCAAATGTTTACTTGGCAGATTGTTACCAAGGATAATGTCATTAAGGTTTTTGGTCTTTACTCAAATGATTTATTACAGCAAACAATATTTAGACAATAAACGTTTAGTCAAATGAATTGTTATGACAAAAAATATAAAGGCAAAAATAAGATTTTTTTGGGAATTGTATAATTAAAAATGCAATTTTATTTTAATATAGGTAATCATTTATTAACGCGAGTACAAAATAGCAAAAGTTAGGTTATTTATGGAACTAGTTACAGTAGGTTATTAATTTAAAAAAAAATGGTTAGGTTAGGTTAGGTTAAAACTGTGACCACCTACGCACGAGCCGAGCGAGCGTAGCGAGCGGTGCCGCGGCAGCGGCCGGCGAGTGCCAGAAACGACTAGATTATATAGAAAAAAAATTTTGCGTAAAATATGTTATACCAACTGAAATATTTGACTAGATAAAAAATGGTAAAAGTACTAGTTGGTGAACAAGTTATTGTTCAAACGTTCACTTGCCAAACATAGGTTTTCGTAACAATTATTTGTAAAGAGATTGTTTGGTAAGTAATAATTTGGCAAATGAAGTTATGCGAAAATTTGTTTGGGAAGTGATAATTTGGCAATTTCTTTTCGGTAAAACAAGGGAGACCCATATCACTTGAATTATTTCCGTCTTAAACCAGGCCGTGTGTTATTCGTTGAAAGCGTTAACAGTACACCTACAAGGGCCGTCGCTCGCTTGTCAATTTCTCGTCGCCCCCCATTACAAAGTCACGATGTGTGGAGAGTCGTGACGGACGAAGCTTTAAAATTACATTTTTTAGTTTGTTACTAACACACTTATGTTCACGACCTGTTTCTTCTGCACTTATGATAAGATCTGAACTAGAAATTTCTGCGAAAAAAAATTGCGAGAAGTGATTTAATTATTTGTTTTCATTTTTCCTTTGAGTGACCGACTCCTTGAGAATTCAAAAGTGCAATAAATCCTTTGATTTTGCTGTTTTATCTTTAATCCTGTAGGGAGATGTCTTAGTTTTTTTTTTGCAAAGTAATAAATACTCGTATGTCATTATTATTGATTAGTTTATCTGAATCTGTATTCAGGCAGATGTGACGCGACAATGGAAAACCGATGCGGTGACCATTTTAGAAATAGAACTTGTTCTGCAGATAACATTAACCGTATCTGTAGGAGTTCGTAGGAAAAGTCTTATCAAAACACTGATATTGAAACCAATATTCCAAAGCCTTATAATATTTCAAACTAATAAACAAAACATTAAAACTCATGAAAACTGTAACGAATTCTATATAATTAAAAGTTAGGTACGGATCCAATTCCTAAACTTTTACTACCTATATTATTCATGAACAATCCCTTTGTTTTCATGGAAACTTTGTAGATAAACTAATAATAACGTTATTATACCTTTGTTTCCTTTATAATATCACGAATTCGGGATATCACTTCGATGATATTGTATGAAAGTCCTACAAGAAGTTTATCTTCTCCCGTATCTAAGTTTAGGACATCTTTGTTAAGCCCAGGATTAGAAGACCGACCTTTGTTTGTTAGTTTATTGCGAAACGGATCGGATCGTATTTATTTCTACTCGGGTGAGAGAAGAAAAAGGATTCGATTATTGTATGAAATGAAAAGATTTTGTTGTGGATTTGTGTTATTTCTGTCTACGCCTAGAATCGATTTTAGTAGACTCCGTGGTATTGAATGATTTGTTGCTAATTTGCTAGTATGTTCAAGCATATCATCATCATGCACAGTCCGATTTCATCCAGTACTGAAAATTTTCTGTGCCAGACCCATCTAGGTTCTATGGAGGTGTGAGGTTTGAGCTACTCAACTTCTGAGGTGCGTTTTCATGAATATTAGAGATCCCTTTCAAATCAATCAAAACAAAATCAAATGATTTTGATTTGCATCAAAAAGGGACAGAAAGTTCTTAAGCAATAATTACAGATCTCTTATTCTGCCTCTAATTTCGGCGTGTAAAGGTTTATAGTTTAGATCATGAAGAGCGCCAGAGTCACGAAGGACGACATTTAAATAATGTTATTTTCAAAAAGTAATTTGCCCATTTTTCTGATTTTGTAGTTTAACGTGTGTATATAAATATATTTATTTGTTACAAAAGTTAGTTTTTCTGAGACATTCTGTATAAGGTGCCAAAACTAGAAAGAGAAAAATAAAATAAAACTTTTTAACAAAAAAATTAAACAGACTTCCAAAATAAAAACACTACAAAGCGGAAAATAAATTTAATTTCGGAAGTCGGTGTCAAAAGTAAAAAAAAAGTAGGTACCTATCAAAGACACCAATTTTCGTTTTGAAGTGTTTTGTTTTGGAAGTCGGTTTAATTTTTTTGTTGAAATGTTTTTATGTAAAGCAACGTCTAGACTATGATGATAAAATCATTACAGTCACGATACATATAAATCAGATAAAAATCAATGAAAGACATCCTATGTAATAGCCCAAAACACTCACTCTCACTATTACGAGTCTTAACATTATTGATTCATATCACACCGCCACAGCAATCTGATCATCAACTAAGCGAAAACATCGTGAACAAGATCGCATTTCAGAATAGACCAAGCGTTGCATGAAAATTTTCTAGAATCACGTCTTCTGTTACGTCACGATTCTTTCGTAGAGTCTCGTGAGTCCTAAGCATAGAACATGGAACTGAAGCTGCGTCTAGAGACGCTATCTATCCATACTAAAATTATAAATGCGAATGTAGTGCTGTGGGGAGTCATCCAATGACTTCGCCCGCTCTGGATGAAGCGGGAGGGATATCAGACTTTTTACTGACTAAAACCCATCCATGTTCTTTTAGTTGCTTGAGTCAGGGCTGCGGTAACTCTCTTTTAAATTTTTCATGCCTGAACCGCTGAACCAATTATGAGAGATTGATTGGACCTCGAAGAGGAACATAATAATATGATTGGGTTGGGATAACTGCCGAGTTTCACGCGGATGAAGCCGAAGGTATGCAACGAAATATCGTCAGTCATAGTCACGTCAATTTTTATGAATAAACAGATACTCATTTGTAAACGCTGTCCACCGAGGTGTCTCGGTACTCTATGGTTCGTAGACCATGAGTCCTAAGCTTTAGATTCTCTATATAGAAGTTTGTTCTGGGTTGGTTCTCAACAAAATCTTACAGTTTAAACGTGTCTTTTCAAGCTCATGTTTAAGAACTGGATTCTTCTGGAACGTCTTTTGTTTGTTTCACAGTATGTCGTAAAAGAGAACTGGGAATCCGATTGAGTTTTCTTCGTATTGTTTTTTTTCTTATAGTTTTGTTAATATATCAATCGATGATATTAAACTTGTTCACGGTTCGCGTAATAACTCAATCCTGTTCGGTGTTCTGCGTTTATGGCGATTCGAGAGCAAATATATTTCCATTGTCTTTCAAATAACACAATGTATCAGATTTATCATCTACAGCCTTTGCCAAATGTTCTTCAATCTATCTGCAAGGTCTTCCAATAATAAGCTACCACTCATTCAATTTCAAACCGACCTACAGACAAACACGTCATAAAAAAGGTTGTCAATCATATTTGTATCTCGCGTAAAGCTCAAATTGCTTTGATTTGATGAGTTGCGTAGCCTTCAGAACCAAATGTACAATCGTAGTAATAGTAACTAAGCCCGAACTATAAAGCAGGATCATAAAAGGCAGTCCTTTACATGCACATGTACCATTTACGATGGCGGAAAGTGAAAAATGCACATGCTTTTACCGCGAGAGTGCAAAGTGCTCAAAAATGAAAGGATACCTGAGTTTTATGGGTCAGTAAAGCGAGCTGAAAGGCTTAATAGCTTTTCAAGTGGAAGTAACACTTGTGTGGAAACGCTTAAATTTTATTAGGAAGGATTTTAATTGAGTCATCGGCAAGTGTGTTTTGAAATCGTGTTGAGATTGTGTTATCGTAAATATCGATTCCTAATTAATTTAATAATCTAAGCAGTTTACGAATAACGGCCTTTTCAGGTCCAATATTAGTAAAATTTTATTATTTATGGATTAGTTAATCAAAACTTGTACAGAGATGGCGAAAAAAACATATTAATTAACGTAAACTAAACTAGAACTTTTTATTCAAACCAACTTCCTTCACAAACATAAGGTATTCTATTTTAATAAACGATTTAAGTTCATAAAAATAATCAGCATACATTAGAAGGCCTAGTCAATAGACATCGACGGTAACGACCGGACCCGGGCGGTAGAACATGTACATATAAAACAAGTTTGTATGCTAGCCTCGTTATAATGTAACTATGACCTTAGCAATGAAATTACCGGCATTGAGGTAGGTTATGTTATGTGAGAATTTTAAACGGAGTTTAAGGCGATGAATTGGTATTAATAAGGCACAGTTTTTAACCGACTTACCAAAAAGGAGGAGGTTCTGTGTTCGACTTCATGAATGTTTTATTTTTTGTTTATTTATGTTCACTGATATCTCCGTCGATTATGGACCGATTTTAAAAATTCTTTTTTTGTTTGAAAGAAAATGTTTCGAAATTGGTCCCATTTTAATTTGGCGAAGATCTGATGAAAACCTTCGAAATATACGACAGAACTCTTCAATAAATAACGGCAAACCTCTCGGGATTGCTGCAATCACATGTCTGTTTATTGAGTATACCATTTCATAACATAGCATCACGCCAGTACGCTCTTAAGGTATTGTGGTGATATTCTTCATGATATTGGGGTTATCTATTCTGTTGTTAAGACAACTTACTAAACAACTTGCCTATTATGTAGGTACAACGAAAAAGTGAAAAATAAAAAACCTTTTTTACAAAAAAATACTACCGACTTCCAAATAAGAAAACTACAAAGTGAAAAATAACTTTATTGTTGGAAGTCGGTGTCCATAACCCAGTAAAATGGTACCTACGAAAGACAAAAGTTTTTTTTGGATTGGAAATTATTGTCAAAATTATGTGAAATAATTGTCTTGAATGATTTTTTAACAGTCAGTCGTATCACTTGTGTTTAATTTTTGTGTGTCGATAATTTAGTGCCCAAATTAAAACTAACCCAAGGGTTAGTTTATTTTGGTGGTAAGTATATTTTTACTGCAATATTTTACTAAAATTGTAATATGAAATTATTTTTAGTTCATCTCTGCTTAGATCTCACCGATCTTAGTCTCTTAAAGTTACTGTAATACCTACTCAATGTAAGTTACTTTGTACTTTAATATTTTCACTTTATCGGGAAATATGTTTGTCATAAATGTATCTAAATGTTTGTTGCGCCATCGAAAGATGTATTTTCCATATTTATTTTATTGGTGGAGTCTAAAACATTGTAGCCCACACATCTGTATACACAAAAACAATAAAGATTACTAAGAAAATCAAAAGAAATTTGTTTTAAAGGTAAAACCTTTTTCTGCTCACGTTCCGAGATTGCGAATTTCTTTAAAAAATGGTGATGCTAGTTATAACTGCATTGCAGGTTAAAGAAAGATTAGGTCACTACTCTAACAGCCTGCGGACTTTCGTAAATTTGACAGCTTTCCAATATCGTAAATTTAACCGTAGGATATAGGACACAAATTGCTATTAATAGTGCCTTTAACTTAACACAGCATCATGCTTGCATTCTTCGGAGGGTTAGGCAGAAGTCCAACTGGACCACATCCACATTTCACAGTAATGTTTACGTCCCATGTAATAGGAGCCGAGCCGATTCCTGGCAATAACACATTGCCGGATCTGTGAATCGAAACCAGGACCTCATGCTCAACAGTAGCGTTTACGACCACTAGACCAAAGAGGCAGACTTACCTGGGAATCCCCCTGGGGATATAATTTAAGACATAACTTTTTCGAATAAGTTTTATAAGCATAATAATACTGTGGCCTAATAACTGCCATTTAGTCTAACTTGTTTTGGCATAATTTGGCGTAGCGTAAATTTTTAAAGCATAATATATTTTGAATCGGAATAATAAAAAAGTATGTGTTATGTACTTACATTATTTATTATGATTTGGGCTCTACATTAGATTAGATCAGGGTGCGAAGCCAGCCTTGAGTAGCGAAAAAGTTAAATTTTGTGTTTGAATATGAGTAATATCGTAAATATCGTTATGCGTTTATAACATAATGATTTATATAATTACGCTTCATTATTATTGTGCCAACAATTTTTTTGGCAATTAACATTATGGAAAAACATTTATGCCTAAATATTATTATGTGTAATATTATGCGTAATGATCATTATGCTGAATTCTATTATGCCAATGTAAATTGTGACTGTATATTTTATGCGTATCATTAGTAAACCATCTTGCCTGTATACTCGTACCTACACAATCTCCATGGCTCTCACTCAATGTATTCATTTCTGTCTAAGGGTATACGGATTTATCCGCCACGTTATTTTTTATGGGTTTTATACATCATTTTTATGTTTCCAATTCATTTCTAAGGTCTTTTATTTTCTTATCGGAAGGTTGCCGAGTCGTATGATTGTATTCCAGATACATTATTATAGGAATGTTTACATTTCATTGGGAGCCTTAGGGTTCCGTGAATCGAAGTAATTTAAAGGTTCCCCTCTCACAATGTTGATTCTCGATAGGAACGTCGGGTAAGTTTGAATTTAGAATCAATCCATTAATTTGTTTAGTAGTATTGGATTTCAATTATAGAAGTAATGAAGCCTAGAGGCGAAAATTTTAATTGCTTTTGGACCTGATTCTTCCAGGCAACCTTGCAGCAATATTGAATCTTGTTTTTTTTTTTTTATATCTCAAACAAAAAAACCTGCAGATTTTGCAGGGGATCTTAAGGCTATTAGTACAAACCGTTAAGGCTTTCGGATTTTTGGTACCAAAAATATAAGTATCATTATATATGTCGCCAGATTAGTGCAGACACCGTTAGTTTGTAATTAATCTTGAGAGATGATAAATTCTCCCATAGTACCTGCTGTGAAAAGATTATTTCAAATACAATAAATGAAAACACACCCGAGCCTTATTGAGAATCGAGAGTTTACAATATCACGCGATTTATTATAAACTTTGTTGTTTGCATATAATCCGATGACATATAAAAGGTTAATAAAACTTCTGAAAAATAGCACATAACTAATATGAGAGCTTATTTATATGTTCAGATGCGATCTTTTCACCAAACTATGTTGTAACAAAATATAACATTCTAGAAGTGACACACATTGATGCTAAAATGTGATTATTATTATTGTTGTTTGTTCGTCCGCGTTGAGTTTAACGCTTCAAGTTAAATTGCAAACAGTAAAACAGCGATAAAAGTGGCCCGGCTGGTTCCTGACGAGGGAGAGAGAAAAATAGATCCTTTTTGTGTCTCTCCACACTCCGATACACATTATAGTCTTTGCTATGTAGCTTAGGGCTGTCGGATAACAATGTAATGAATTAGCTTCTACCAACGGCTTCGTCCGCGTGAAAGTCGGAAGTTTTTCTTTTTTAAGGTCAAATCAATCTTTGTACCAAAATTAATCGAAATTGGTTCAGCAGAGGCGTGTGAACTAAACAAACAGACAGGTATCCTAGGGTCCTTTCGCATTTATGACATTAGTATGGGTGCTACTGAACCACATCAAATATTAAAGATTTCAAATAACTCGAAAGTCCAACGGGAACGAATAGCCGACTGTGATTTCAAATGCCAAAGATTATTGTAATGCTAAGTTAATATTTGACTACGAAACGTTAGGAATAAGTTGATTCAAAATGAAATCATCGCTCAACCCTAGCCGACGTAAAATTATATAGACATCGAAGTATACATTTGTGAGTAAAAAAAGTACCCGCACATAAAAGTCGACTCAATAATCGTGGTAATCGAATCACGAATGTACTTTTTTTAGTTTTATACTTATCATTGGAACGAGATAAAAATAGTCGTGAGTTCTTTCACACCGAAGTTAAATAACCGACAAGTTATGTTTTTTTTTCCGCGCGACCACTGTTGGCTTTGGTCGATGTACGAGGCTTTTTGTCAATCACCAATCCCGTTGGTGCTATATTTCGGTGCAGGTTGTGTTTCCCCGACGAACACTGCACGCTTAATTTTTTGTATCATGGCCGGTGTGGCATGTAGCTCTCATGTTTGTGTAAAAACTTTTTTGTCTGAGCTTAGAGAATCGAGTTTCGTGCCCGTTGAACAGATTCATGCAGATAACTACTTTAATGTGTACCCCTTTATGAAAGTTTTGTTGCTTAAACGGATTGCAACTTTATGCGAAGTTCATCTGTTTTCATAAAACGAATAGTAAACTTTTCATTTTTCATTATGTAGCAAACGTACGTTTTTAGGTTACCGAGAATATTTGCTTCGTCAAAATATTTCGGTCACGTCGAATTCTAGTTAAAATTATCAGTGATTAAAAAACTGAACATTGCGCACGTTTGAAATACATAATGCTGGCTCTATCAGTATGCTAAGCGCATACCTAAATACTACTCAGCTAGTACAAAGCTCTCAAGCTTGGTCTTAACTATGAAAACATTAACTATTTTGTAATTCATATTATCCAATGCTTTAGGAACTTGCAAATTCTAGAAGCGGTACCTCAGAGGAACTCTGGAATATAGAATAACTTTGTGGATATATATTATTGCATCAACATCGCGGTATCCCAACGGACATTTACTCGTAAGACGAATCTGTTATCGTCAAGACGTATGCCGATAATTTATGGATTGAATACCTGATAACGCGACCCGGCCAATATTGGAATTGCAATATCATATAAGGTATCCTTTATCCCTGTTTATAGATCAGCATATAGGGTGTGATCATACCTTTGTACACAAAAGCTTTTCTAGAACAGTATTGTTTAAGACCCAAGTCTTTTGTTATGCAAATGTTAAAGATGCTATATTGGATACTAAAGGTTATATTACCCAAGGTATTGTCGCGAGAACTATCGTTGTATGTTTTCATTTGTCCCACTTTCTCAAAATAAAACTACGTGATTTATATGCTGCCATCCACTTACTGTCCCAAAGTAATGCCTGAAGCGCAATCCCGAACAGTATTCGACATGATCAGCATAATTCGGCCGTCTAAAAACATCTGAAACAAAAGTATTCATAATATTGTAGTTATAAAAATAACAAAAAGTCTTGTTATACAGTTCCTCTTTGAATGTTTTGGGGATACATGCTGAAAATATTCCGCACATTTGAATGATCAAAGAAAACAGATAGAGGTCTTTTGAAAAGGTGGATATAAAGGTACAGATTTAATCACTTATGTGTCATGTAAATGGATCAGATAGTTCTTTGAGAGTTGCCAGTTAATTAGATAGGTGTCGGGGTTTGATTAGAGTTGTCCTGTCGGCTAACGAGGACCGTGTGAAAAATACGATGCGTTGGAATTAGAATCTTTATTCAGATTTAGAAATCTAGTTGCACATTCTGGCCTGATGACTCGTCTTGTTCATTCAATTAGAGTCGATGCCATCACTAGGTAGGAATATGTTGCCAGTATTCAGAATTTTCCTTCCTTTATTTCAGGCGTAAAAACATTTATTTTCTTTTATAGTGCTCAAAGCTGCGTGAGTTAAATATTGAGCCATTTATCTTTTCGGGTCCTTAGTTTTTCTAGTTTGTAAAATTACCCCAACAATGTACCACTACCTTAGTTACAAGACAAACAACCTTTACTTAAAGAGCAATATCCCAGTACAATTCACAGTCAATATCGCTACTATTAGTTACAAACGGCTTATAGCGCATCAGGGTTATAATAAACACACGTACCAGGCTGTAATGACTTTCTGGAGTGAGCAAAAAGTCCAGGCGAGGCGTGTTTATGGCGTGAACCCTCAGGCACTGCTTTGCGGTCGATCTAAGGCCCCGGACACACCCGCGATATATCGTGCAATCTAAAACGCTCCAGTTTCGAATTCCATTCAAATCGTTCCATTTTCGAAAGGGAAATGCTGAGAGGCGAGTGGTCGGAATTGATTAGCGAAATTTCGTGTTCCGTGTTCGGTAATTGTGCATCTCGACGCCGACGTGGCTCGCTGTAAATCAGTGGAATTCACTTCGAAAATGATTTTAGTTAACCGAGCTATCATTGTAAACCGATATAAGAGTCTGAAGTAAACTTTTAAAGACTGAGACAAATGGTTGTGTCGCATAAAATAAGACAATATTTCTAGAAATTATTCAACGGGTATATCTGTGAATCAATTAATATAAAAAATCACATTGTTCGGTCGCTCCTCTCTACGAGAGCCTTAACTTTCAATAGCGCCGCAGACGTCATTAATACTAGATGATATGTTTTTATCACGGCACTTCTAGTTGGGAACTAACAACTCGCATTTATTATGCTCTTTGTAAATGTACTTTTGTAACAAAAAAAGTTACGTTTCCAAGGTCATTTTCTCTGGAATTTATTTAAATATATGATTTTATGTGTAAAGTTCAGTATCACTTATATTTGTTTTTACTTTCAGTCTTCGCTCCAGATTCGTTAAAATAATTCCAGTTTTAGGTTATCTTTTACATTTAACCTTTTTTTGAAATTATATATTGGAAAAATTGGATATGGGTAGATAAGTATTTCCTTAGATAAATAAATTGTCAAGTAATTGTTGTTATTAAAGATTAAATTTGTGCATCATTACTAAAACATTTTTGTGTTATTTTTATTAAAAAGTATTGTGGGATAAACTTTGTTGATAGATATTCCTTGTGTCAGACAAAGTACCAAATAGGGGCTTTGTAAGATTCTTGGTAAAATAAAAACGAGGAAAAGGTGTCGAATTTCGCACGAAAAATTTCTATGACTTTTATGCCCTCGTAGGAAGATAAAGATTTTGATCAATATATTATGAATATTCCACGTATTTTGATATTATGGGCATAAAAGGTAGCGTATAATCTCATACCATCGTAAACCATCACGTGTATATATTCTGAGGAATATGAGCAAAGCTTTAAATAAATAATCTTTTGGAGCAGAAGATTTTCTTCTAAGCGAGAGATTAAAGAGAGTATGTTTTCGTACGTAGGAAGAATATATTAAAAGCTTTCTTCAAAAATACCTGATGTTTGTGAAATGCGGAAGTACTGTACTGTTTTGTCTTGTTACGTTTTGTTCATGTTTCTTAAAGCAGCTATGTCTGTAGACATCCGTTTATAAAATACTTAGAAGGAAATGATTCACAATGTTTACAAAGATGCTTTGATATGAAGTTTTTAGTGGGATTTATATCTTGAAGATATCATATTTTGTTGCAGTTTTCTAGTAAGACTATAACGTTGTTACATGTATATTTCTCAAGTCCTGTATAATAATAAGAGTGACCGTATTGCCATCAACCGGATAAATTCTAAATGGAAAACCTCAATCACTTTGCCCAACCTTGAAACCTAGAATAATGAATTCCAAGCTCTCAACTATGTCATGGTTACTCCAAAATAGTGCAGTAATCATATAGCTTAATTATCAGCAATTTAATGTAGTGGTTTTCATTGCTAAACTTGGATCATTCTGCGATCAGCAACGCTAATTACATTACAGCTTTGGTACACACTACACAGTTAAACATTTGGGTATATGTAACACTGGCGTGGACATATCCTCACTGAGCTTGTGAGCTTCATTATTTGCCGATACAGCACTAGCTTATATTCAATGTATTTCTTTTCACTGCATTTTTTACAAAAAACCAACAGGTTTGCGTTCTGTTTGTCGTCGTCGATCGACAAAAGTCGATGGCACTCGTACCATCGACTTTTGTCGGCATATTCAAGCTGTTGTCACTTGTCAAGCGAACAGCTCACTCCATCACTGAAAATACTTGCAGTTGTGGCAAAAATACACTGTCTGAGAAAAAAAAACAATGAAAGTTGCCGCCGGCTCGATGAAACGGCCCTCTATAGTAGAAATTGTTCTTCGATAGGGAAGAAAAAAATTCGTCATATCCTTGTCGCATTGTCTCATCATTGTCGCAATGGCACGCCGTTGCCGCATTAACCACAAATTTTGTCATTCTTTTTCTTTCTTTCACTATAACATCGTTATCACATAATCGCGTCGAATCTTTCTGCAGGTACCTTCACTCATTTTCTTTCCCAGACAGTGTACCCTCGAATAGTGAGAGAAAAAAAAGTGTATTTGTGCGTAGTCATCGGAGCATATCAAGCATTTTCGGATGCACGCCATCTAAATTGCGGACTCTGCGTGGGAATGACGCCGCCCGGTCATTAACTCAGTAACTGCCACACAGTTATCCGTTGAGAAACAATAACTGTTACCTATTAATTAACCAGCACACTCACACCCTCATCTGCATTCAATAGCTAACGAGACTTTACGTGCTTTCTTAGTATTTAGCATATAATTATGTTTGTAAACAATTGCTGTGTTTACTGTTTACTGTTAAGGTTCACGCTGGTAGGCGCGACGCAATTATTCATGCGACAATGATGCTACTTCCAGTTTACATAAAAAAAAGTCTACGGGTAAAGATATAATACATACGTAGAGAAACTATACAGAGAGTTGTCGAATCGTTGTCACACCCATAGTCTTGTCGTCCCTGTCTGACGTAGCCTTTAAAGGCTCTAGACTCAAGAAAAATTGTTCTCTTTCAGAATTAATGATTTTCAAGAAGTCCGAAAAATTATGCATACCGAATGGTCAAGCCCTTATAATCCCCAATCTTGAATGTCACTTTGTCTGACTGACCCGGTCTTTTACTTTTTTCGATAAATTTGTCGTTACCAATTACTGTATCTATGTTAGGCTATCGTGTCTTTCGAGTTATCGAGTGCGGATCAAGTTTTGTGTGTCGAGTGTCATTGTATCCACACTTTCATTATTGAAGATATCTTTCAAGTTGGGAAGATATAGGACTCCAATATAACAAGATGGGAGAAAAGATTGATAGGGTTCGCGCGGAATAATAAGATACTATATTTTTTTCTTTTGAAAATGGAATACTCGTACGATTATTATGGTTGCTGAGATATTATTAGAGCGATATTTTTCGTGTTTTTGTACAAATGTTTTGTATTTTTCGTAGAATATTTTTGTTGTCTTTTATTGTTGTCAACAGAATTAAGTTCTTATTGACAGATGGTTTAATTCTCACGCTAAAGTAATATTTTTAGGTAAGCATCATTAATAAAAGTCTAGAGAAATTACAGATACATTTTAGATTAACTCAACGCCGAAAAATAAAGCGAAAATAAATCTCTAGAAATATGTAGTCAAATCAGTGAGTTCATTCAATTCTGCTGATGAAGAATTGATAAATTGAGTGTTTGTTTCAAACTGTTTGTTGACAATTCGTATAAAGAAAAATGTTAACTTTATGAGAAGTATAATTTCTTATTTTATTTTCATTGCGTGCAAACATTCCTTTGATATTGTTATCATTGCAAATACTAGTTACTGTTTTTAAAGTGATTCAATAAAACTGCAATTATAAGATACGGAATAATTTGCTTACATATTGATTTAACACATTTATTTTTGTTTCAAAATCTATATTCTCTTGTCTTATTTTGATCTAGTTCTGACCTACCAATTCTAATTTTTAAGTCCGCTGCACCTCTGCCGTCCCCGGCGACATAGTTAAAGCTCCACGGTGTAGATGCCACTTGCCCTATTTCCTTCCTAATTACTGGTACCTACCTATATTAGTAAGTATTCAGCAGCATTCGGGGAGACTAGAAGCCAACCGCTTAGTAGTTGGGAAAATGTATGAGTCTTTAACACTTATACTGTAAAAAAATATATGGTCGAGTTCATGTCGGACTTCCCACATTTAGGGTTAAATACCAAATATAGAATATAAAATTTCAACTTCAGTTTAAGGTTCATAGGTCAGTGGAATGAAAAAATTCTTCGGAACAAAATTTTGTGACAGACGACGGAGAGACGGACACATGAGTGACATCAATAGAGTTCCGTTTGGATCCTTCGGGTATGCAATCCTAAAAAGGTTTTGGTTCCGTGTCCTATTCCACAGGGACCGTTCAATTTTCGAGGTAAAATGCCCTAACGATAGTGTGGCTTTCTAGCAGTGAAATACTTTTCAGTAACTGATCAGTACTTCCAGATCCCTTTACGGACCGATAATCCAGTTTGCCTCTTATAATACACTGTAGTTAGTACCTCATTTTTGAAATTGCAATTTCTCCTAAACTATAGAAGTCAGAGTTTTGAAATAAAAAAACGTTTCATAGAAAAAATCATTAACTGCCTTTGACATTGAAATTTATCAAATACTAGTAAGGTTTTTTTTTAATATAGGTACCGTTATTACAATTTTAAAAGTGTGATACTAAGTTTAGCAGGCCAGTGTACTCGTTTTTGTTTAGAAAACGATTAAAAGATCGTAAAACTTGTTATTCTGTATGACTTAAATATATTAATGATGCCCCCATCTTCTGTCCTCCACATTATCCAAAAACACCTACACCATGCAAGACCTTTGCGAGGCCAGCGCTAACGTTATCGACGTGGCTGAGCACTGGTCGAAGAAAATTTTGAAAAAGGAATCATCGAAGAATTACACTAATCGTTCACGATTTTTTCACATAAAGCACAGTATTTAAAGCCTGCAAAGAAAAATCGCTAAGCACATTCAGAATCCAATTTAGTTTGTCTTCATTACCGCTTCCCAGTTCGTTGCATTTGTACAGCCGTTGATTCAGTTATCAAGTCCCCGACGTTGGCACCTGTTTCTTTTACCCTTTCATTTCCGTCAGCCGGGGGTAAAGACTTAGTGACGTCACAACATGAACGTTGCAGAGACTTTTCTTGCTAGTATCCGATTTACTGTGTTCGTTTAAATGGGGGCTAGGTTTAAAGGAGACTGTGTTTTGTTATTTGTTTGTAGTACAAGGATATTTTTAAAATTATTTCAAGTGTTATGGGTAAAAAATAAATAAATGTATTGGGTAGCGAGCAAGTTTGATGTATAGCTTTATCAGTCTATAACTTGCCCACTGCTGGAAAATGGCATCCTTTACTACTTCTTTATGAGGTGGTTGGCCACAGATCACTACGCGGGTCCAGTGCAGATTTATTGAAGTTGGGTGGAAGTGAATTCGATGTTTTTATCAATTTTTAACCGACTTTCCACAAAGGAGGAGATTCTATGTCCGACTTTATGTTTGCTTTTTTGTGTTTTCACCGATTTCTCCGTCATTTGTGGACTGATCTTGAAAAATATTTTTTTGTTTGAAAGAGTATGATTTCAAATTGGACCCATTTTAATTTGGTGAAGAATTGATGAAGCACTTTGATTTTTAACAGCACTCTTAAATAAATGATGGCAAATCTCTCGGGATTGCTGCAATCGCATGTCTGTTTATTGTTTATACCATTTCATAACATAAAGTCACCCTAAAAGGGTGCGCAGATGTGTACAGCTCACCTTGGTATACTCTCATTTCAGCGGTTATGTTCAAGTTTCATGATATTCGGGTAATCTATTCTGGCATTATAGTTACCTTACTACATAACTTGCCTATTAGCCCACAACTAAAAGTGAAAAATAAAAACTTTTTTCTAAAATAATACAACCGACTTCAAAATTTTATTTTATTTTAACAGTGGTCTCTGTTCAAAATAAACGAAAATCTTTAACCATTGTAAGCTCGCAAATACTACCTACGTAACATCAGTGCCTAAGGTTTTTGGAAAAGTATAAATTGACGCAACCAGATAGCTATTATATGAAGTTTGTAAATTAGGTAAAATTCGGCTGTTACTGTTACCGCAGTAGTTCACTAAATCCCATTTCAGCGCCGAACTTTTCGACCGTGTAGTTCACATTAGTAGCCGCAGTTTCCTCGGTAGAGTAACAACGCCAACATTAATTTTAATAACCTTTGTATCCAGGCTTAAGACAGTGTTGTACAAGCTATTATTAATAATTATGTACAAGCAGACATATAAAACACATAACATCACGCCTGTATCCCTGAAAGCTTAAACAGAGGTGCGACGTACGAAGAGACAGAGGAAATTTAATATAATTAAATATATCTACCAATGCGGTACAAGTAATGATGAAGTGTCGCAGCGACACGTCATCTTCTGCTGCTATATGCAGTCGGCTACGAACTCGTACCTCTTATCTATAGTACGCCCTTCGCTAGTTATGTTCCACGCAATGGGGGACGAGCGTATTGCGATCAACTGGGCACAAAGCTTGACTCTGGGCTGCTTCCAGATGGAAAACCCAAATAACAATTTTTCTGACCCGGGCATCGAACCTTATTATTATTAGCGCTTCCGATCACTAGATCAACGAGGAACACATTAGGCAAAAACTCGTTTGCACTTCGTCAATCTTCATCGTTGTCATTGAAGTCCCCGAAAGGCAGTCAGCATTCTTATGCTAGTATTATTTTATCTGTGGCATTGTCAAGTTAAATGGCAATCCTGAATCTTTAGCCGAAAAAAGACCAGTCCTTACTTTTGTTATCTTTAAAAACCTAAGCTATTTACTTCCTTAAATTCAGTTTTTTAAAGTACCAAAACGTCCTCATGTTTTAATAAAACTTTTAGCCAAGAATAAAGAGAGAGAACGTAGTGCTAATGACACCAAAGGGAAAACAGTTAAGTCCAAGTAAGAACTTTAATAAACTTTTAAACCATCTTGAAGTTTCGTCACTTTAAAACAAAGTCTTTTGGTCCATATTTCGTAAGATATTATTTTAGATTAACAGAGAAAGCTTAGTTCTTCAAATTAGATTAGAACTTCGTGACTAAACTAAATGAGATAGCGTTTAGAACTACTATATTGTTTTGTAATGTAACCTAGATCATGTTGTACGGTGAAATATGAGTTTCATTGAGTTTATCTCGATGGTTTATATCTAGAGTTTTGATAATCTTATTTTTCTGTATCGTACTGTTTGTAAACGCACCCTCGATGTTGATAGAAATTCCTAGTGTGGGGCCAACGTTTTTATTAAAATAATTAAAAAAAAAAAAATTGTATCAAATACCATTGATATTGGGCAAAGTTTAGAACTCTAGTGGTACAAAATCTATTTCGATTATTGTGATGAAGCTTTTATATTAGATATAGGTCTACTGGACACACTTTTTAATTTTCTCTGATATTCACTGTGTCAATTTCATGCAAACCTGTTATTTGCATGGTTACTGAAATGCCGATTTTAGATGTTATTTTATTTGAATTGTAAGTGACAGTGCTGTTGGTGTGCTTATTTTAAATAAATACATCTAAATACAATCGATCAGTAATTGATTCGGATACCTGTCAGTAGGAATTAAACTTAGACAAAAGTAAACAACTTTTCGTTCTTTGTTATAAAATATATAGATAAAATCGTCCTACTAATTGCTATGAAGCGTAAAACTGTCTCAAAACTTGATGAGCAGGGAAGTCAAATAAGTAATAGTAGTCAAGTAGGTAAGTAATTTGAAGTAAATTTAAACTTAACACGAGTAGTCATTAGTGACGCCGCATGAACTTAATGCAGGGCTGACACATATTCCCAGCAACTGTATGAAAGAATATTTTCTAGCCGGCACTATTTCTTTGAAAGTCTTTGAAATATTGTGTGAAGGATCTTTGAGTGAGGTGGTATTACTAGATGTCAAAAGCCAAGTTTCTTGGTATGTATTTATTTCATTCATTCAAGGTAGCTTTTCTGGTGACACAATTTTACAAAGTAGATCTACACATGTGTTCGTATTATAAAATGGATTGTCACAGAGCAAGAAAAAATAATAAATTAAATTATATCTGAATTTTAATATTTTTAACGTTAAGGATTTCATAGAAAAGTCTATCACATCATGTTTAGTATAAAAATTTTCCATCCTTAAAAGAATTTTATTATAATATTATTTGCATAGAAAGCGTCTCATGAGAGATTGAGTAAAAAGTGGGGCACTTAGCTTCATTTTACAGTCAGAAATGTTGTTATTTAGCACTAGGAAAATCTTATTAATTAATGTTTTTGTAGGATGGAAAATACGTACTCTATTTCACTGAATAATTTTAATAATATTTCTAGTTGAAACACTGTTCTCAGAATCTTTATTAATATGTAAGTTTCTCGTAGTTGCTATCTACTCTACTTATATTCGAAGTTCTTTCTCCTTTTATAGTCTTTACATTTATCTCTTAGAAACACACCCAACATTTCAGTATCATCATAACTGTAGCTGTTTTTTTTTTCTATATGAATGCTATATGATCAACCCACCCGCTGTCACCAACATTTCAGTATCATCATAACTGTGGCTGTTTTTTTTCTATATGAATGCTATATGATCAACCCACCTGCTGTCACCAACATTTCAGTATCATCTTAACTGTAACTGTTTTTTTTCTATATGAATGCTATATGATCAACCCACCTGCTGTCACCAACATTTCAGTATCATCTTAACTGTTACTATTTTTATTTCTATATGAATGCTATATGATCTACCCACCTGCTGTCACTGTTATTCATATCTCCAAAGGAGTCACACGATTTATTAATAGATATCTATTTTCAGCCCTTTCATGTCTCTTCCCACGTCTTTGATAATTCCAATTCCATTATTATTTCTACGTTGCTTGTGATAACACAAGATACGTTATGATGGTACTATCAACTTATTTGGCACCGTTCACACTCAGCTAATTGTCTTCATGCACCGTTATGACAGCGGTAAGCCACATCGTGTACATTTAAGGCTGTGTTTAGATGCGATACTTATCTGCGATTGTTTGTTTGGATGGCGCTGGTTGATTTTGACCTTGTGCTTTGATTTTCTCGATTGAAGCGATCTATTTTTAGTACACTTTTACATTACTAATATTTTTAATGTTCCGTTGACAAACATCGATAAACTCTCACGGTTTTTCCTTCTTCTTATTATCGTGTGAGGATGTGGCCACAGCTAGTGTCAAAGTTAATTAAGCCGCCTCTGGGAACCCCACAGACCTCTGACTTGGCTGCTTCAGACTTACATTAATTATATAAGTCGAGGTTTCCTCACGATGTTTTCCTTCAGCGTTACCTGCGATGTTCAAGATAAACTTAGAATGTACATATGAATTTGAAAAAATCACATTGGTATTTACTTGGATTTTAACCCACGACCTCAAGCACGAGAGGCGAGGTCTTAGCCACTGGGCTACCACGACAAGACGTTTTTCCCTGATAGGCAGGTAGAACGAAATAACAGAACGCCACCTGTATCGCTTCTTAAAACTTCCTTGGCTTCGTTTAAGTTCGTAAATATAATCATACAATGATTCGGTGAATAGACCAGTAATCTTTTTGCTTAGGTACAAAATGAAAGAGCCGATCTCCGATTTACTATTTTCAAATCGTCTTTCTCGAAAACGATTTTCTCTACAATTATAAGTCTATAACGGACAAGCATTGTATTCCGATCCACCATACTGCAGTCGCGGAAATGATTATTAAGAGTGGTGACTATAGGCATAATTTCCTTACTTGGTAAGCCCCAAGTCCCGTATTGGAATATAATACCGCTGAACTGTCTCGATAATTGCTCGTAAACGGCCAATAATATACGATAGATTGTTAAATTTCTTGTTCTATAAGTTTAATTGGCGACAGTTTATGCTTAGATAATTGTGAACGGAGACCGTTAGAAGTGTGGTAATCCTCAATAATGCGTATAGTTGGGGACAGATGTGCCACTTGCACCCGTTGTTTACTTGATAGCTTGATGCACTAGAGTCGATCGAAAATCGAGCCAAGAGGCTCATCGGCGATGAGGCGCTGGTCAAGTCAAAGCTCCAGAGCCATGAACACCGTCGCCGAGTTACCAGCTTGTCAGTTTTTTATAGGTTACATTTCGGGGAGTGTGCTATTGAATTATATGCACGATCAAATTCCACCTAGCCCGTTTCAACATCGGACTACCGGAGTACGGCGATGCGCCATCGGTACATGGTGGATATGCCATACGCGTGAATAGGTAATTTCTAGGCAAACTTGTTTCACCGTCGACCACATCATCGCTTACCATCAGGTGAGATAGTCGTCAAGCGCGAGCCTATACAAAATAAAAAGTTTCAAAGAAATTTTGGAAAGTAGTTTTATTTAATAAAGAGGCCATTGAATAATGGGTGAAGTAGTGAAAGTTTCATGTCCGAAAAGCGAAAATATATTATTGTAAAAAATATTATTCGCTCTCCAAACTGAAAATATAAAAGCTACAATCGTATTTTATTTCATAAATATTTTATACAGTTAAGTCTACCAACAAAAAATGTTTTCTGAAATTGTTTTTCACGTGACTGAAGTTTTTTTGATTTTTAATAATATTATATTCTTTTTGTTTGCGATTGTGTTCGTAACACCGGAACAGCTGTTGGAACGGTAACTAAAATAATTTTGAAATTCGTAAACAACTTCGGGAATTTTACTGTTCACCTGACGTATTTCGATTTTTTATAATGTTGTCTTCCGTTTTTAGCTGGAATGTACGAAATGCCGAAACGGCCATTGGAACAGTAAATAGATTATGTCACACCTTTAGATCATAGATTAGATTATGTCACACCTTTACGATACATGTGAACAATATCTTAGTATTATCGTTGCTATATATGGTATGTAATATAATAGGATATATTATATCATCCGACATAACTTAATGGTAACAATGGGGCAATCATGATTGGTGCGTAACATGTTGCAAGCTCCTTGCAGATTTATTCTTTAAGATAGTTTTTTTAAACCGACATGCAGTAATAAGAATTTGTATTTAGAAAATAGTGTTACGAGCTGGGGTTCAGGGATAAATTATTTAAACAGCAAACTTCAATTAAAAATACTTTATTACTAAAACACTTCTTAAACAATTTTAAAATAATAATAATAGTAAATTCGAACAATCATAAAAGTTCATTACATATTAAAAGCTCAATAAAATAATTAATCCAAATCCTGATGACCAGAATAAAAAGCCGCTTCGATCTCAATCTTCTCAAGGAAATGAAGACACAACTTCAGAGCGTCTTATAAACTTATTAAACGACTTTAAAGGCGAACAAATTATACCTGTTAGCTATAATTAAGTTCAAAGCGACTCTCAGCGTAAGCCGACTTGTTAAATCTTTGCTTATTCCTCGGCTTATTTCTAAGGAGGTATTATAGTGGTGAAGCTAGCTTGGTAGGTTGATACCGAGAATATTGTGTTTGCATGTATTTGCATTCAGAGATATGCTACTGTGCCTACAAATATTGAGGTTTAGCAAATAAAAGGGCCTTTTGCCGCTTATGCTTACCATGAGCTGAGAAGGACATAATGTATACAGTAGGTATATTTAATTTGTTATCGGTATTGTTTATTAGTTATAACTTAGTTATGAATCATTTTATGTTTATTATTTTTCAACTCTACACACTATGTCTATATCTAGTTTTTTTCATCTTTCCTTTCGCAGGTATGCTGGAAGAGATTTCTTTAGAAATAAGCATCACCTATGTACCTATTTTTCTGTTTCTTCTTCTTGACTGTATATTACGTGTGTGGGTGTGCATAAATGGTTAAATAAATATATCATTCTCTTGTCAAACGTAATGTAATTCCATTTTTTTTAATGTCTTAAGTAAGTTTTTTATTTATATCAACCCCTACCGCCCTTTTCAGTTGAAAAGTTGCGAATGAATTAAATTGTTCTTCATAAATTTCTATAAGTACCGGATTAATAATGCCAATGCCAACCATCAGTTTTCAGTCGACAAATCCCACAGTTTACAAAATTTTACTTATTCAAATTCCATTTCCTAACGACCTGTTTTTCTCAAGAGCTTCCTATTTTCTCAGCTAAACTAATAGGTCAAAGCACACAAACTAAATACAAATTCAATTAAACACTGAACTTATGTATTTAGCTTTATAAACAGTGCCTTTTTATTAATTAAAGCTTCGAGTGCAGTTCACATTTTCAGTGAGTGCTCTTGTTTGACATGGCAAACACTGTGTGTGGCGCCAACATTGCCAACATAACAAACACGACCTACTAGTATATAGCCAACACGCCATAGCCAACATGTTGGTTGGTCAGCGCGTTGGAAATATGACGTATATTAGCAGAGTGCACTTAGCAAATGTTGTACGTTTATGCAAAGACAATTGCAGTGTTGTTCTGCGAGTTTTCACCATGGACTTTGCTTTGGAGTCCAAAGTTGGTAACAGTGAAACTGGGAATAGAGATTTCGAAGTTGACATTTGACACTGCGGGCCACTGTGCTGTGGGTGCAAAAGCGATGTTGGTAATAAATTAAAATTACGTAAAAGCTAGGATAGACAAATGGACGCGCTAGCAGCTTTTGTATTATTTTTCATAGGCTGGAAATTTAGTTGAAGATTCTCTTTATTATTAGCAATGTAGTATTTTGCTTTTAATCATCTTCTTAATTTTCCAACTAGATATGAGAGAAGGGTCATTCTTGCGTAGGTACGCGTTTTTGGTACGAAAAATTATCGCAAAATGTATGTGTCAAACTGAAAACATAGCTGCTGTGATTGTTTGGTTGCAGTTTACACCACCCAATCGCGACACTTGACTTGCGTTTGTAACATGTTGATATTTTTGTCCAGGATCCGTGTTTCATGTTTGGCGACGGAAAAGGTGTCGTTTATCATTAAGTGCCTTTAATTAAAAGATGAAAGTACTTCATCAATACTTGATTTAACGTTTTCGAGTGTGGTAATCAAGCTTCCTTTCTCTTAAGATTCTCATTACATGAGCCATATACGGATCATTAAATTTTAATACCGGTCTGTCAAAATAGAATCATTGTGCAAAATTAATTTGAATCTATTATGACCCGTCGGCAAGTATGTCATAACCAAGGTCGGAATTGTCTATCAGACAATGATAATAATTATACCTAAATGATGGTTATTCATGAAGCAACGATGTGTGAATGTCTTCATCATTGCACAAGTGAACTGAATCAAAGATGATAATGTCTATTGTAAGGTTTCGCAATTTCATTTTGTTAGTCTTAGGATATAATTGCATATTTGTTACGTCATGTATCTTTGACAATGCGGTTGCAGCCGCGGGGGTGACTTTTGATTGACTTAGTGAACGTTGTCAATCAGATTTAGATCTCGATTTTAAATTATGAAATCAAGTTTTCTCCTGTATATATAACGTTGGTTTCGACTACCAGTCTAATCGAATGCATCTGAATATCAGTATTTTACATAGGGCTACTGACCATGGAAACTATACAACCTAGTAACATAACAAAAAAATAATAATTAAATAGTATTTCTTTTCTTTCTTTCTTTTTCTATATCCTGTAGGCTATTAGAGTCAGATTGTCTGGCTTCTTAATACGGCTTGTTACGACCAGGGTTGTTATGGATATGAAATTTCGGATACGGATATGGAAGAATTATTATACCGGTTTCTAATACCGTTCATCATCATCATCATATCAGCCGAAAGACGTCTACTGCTGAACATAGGCCTCTCCATCCTCCATCGGTCCCATGCGTCTCGTATCCAGCGGATCCCCGCAACCTTCACCAAGTCGAGGATATGAAATTATTTCATATTATCCGTTAGTTTCGGATAGCTTCTGTTCCAGATTTTAAATTTAGAAATATTTTTTATAAACAAATATGCAAGTGACACACGCGGCTAGTAACAAGACTCAGCTAGGTAGAATATCTTGTCATAACACGTGTCATATTTAGAGGCCGACACTATATGAAATAATCCGATACTTTTATATCAGATTCGGTTACGGATACATTTTATTTCGGATATCCGATAGTATCGGTTACGGTTACAGAGCTCTTATACATCCCTGGTTACGAATACAGGACACGAAGGAGTCGCGGTATGCATTGGATGGTCACCCATCCGAGGATCGACAAAATACGACACGTTGTTACGTCATAATATGCAACTATCTCATCTGTACCACTCTTTATGGCATTGTTATTCCAGATCAGTCCCGTATGAGCACTTTAGAATGGGATGTGCAGTAAATGCCAACATTTCCTCGTAAAATAAGGATCGCTGGCGATTTCCTCGCTGTGGAAAAGGCCATAAAACAGTTGTTATCGACGCTTCTAAAATCGAAACACCTCGACGTGGCACACTTAGTAACAATGTAGAGGGAATGGGGACAGTTGAAACAGCGATAGGAGAGCTACCTATCTGTAATTGTCCGTCATACGGATAGACCCGTACTCTGTAATCTGATCCCTCGACTGCAATTTGCGGTTCTATCGGAATCTTTATTGATTCCTGGTGCTTCCGCTGCCGGTATTAATAGATGGTATGTGGTGATAGTAATATTGTAAGGATTGGGATTGGACTTTTGATTATGCGGTTTCAGTAAACGGCATCGGTTTTAGGTTTGTTAATTCAGAAAAATAATAGTCGTATTCAATAAAACCGCGAACATCCACTGTATAAACTATAACTATCAGTATTTGACACTTTGTGTAATCTTTAAAGAATAAAAAACAAAATCAGTGAAATTCATACAACAATCCTTCCAAACAAATTACATTGCCAACACTGTCCAAACAGTCTTTACCAAACTGACATTTAAAAAAGTAGAAAATATTCTATTCCATTATCAAATCAACCGTACTAACGTACAATCAAATACAAAGTTGCAATTTCTTCGAACGACCACACCGGGTCAGTCTAAGCCTGGTTCTGACAATCCCTGCGGTTGAAACGCTGATGCAAACGCAGTGCTGCAATATCATTTATTATTCAACCCACTGTGAACAAACAACACCCAAGAGATTGCACTAACACCGAAACAACATCAAAGACTTTGGAACCTCCAAAGTCTTGCAAAGTTCTTTCAAAGATTTTGTTTCGTCCAAGTTTATTTATTCTTTTAAAGTTCAAGACAGTGAATTGTTCTGTTTTGACTTTATTTTGTTTGGAAGTTAAGAATTTGAGTAAAGTACAGGAATTATGATGCCTGGCATTGTGTTGAAATGATTTAATTTTGCTCTGAAAACCGCGAAGGTTGTATTTAATTTTAGAAGATTTAAGATTTTGAATCACGTAATAATTTAAATTATTGTATTAACTTAAACTAAAACATAATGTAGGGAGGTATAAATTGTTCTCCTACAGAGATATATAAAAAGAGGATATACAAATAGGCAAGCTGGCTAATTTTAGATGTTAAAGATTATGGTACTGAATTATAAAAATCCCCCAATATAAGTGTAATGGTGACAGTGATGTTCTTTTACATAAAGTTTCCGAAGTTACAAGAAAATCGTCCTCCTTTTTGGACGACGATTTTCTTGTACCTAAGAAACAATACATAACGAATACTTGGCACTCAACCATTACAAGTCCTCGCCATTCTTCCCGCAAAACACTGTGTTTATCGTATGAATCAATGAGGGTATTACGTGAGCGAACTGACCAAAATTGGTCTGCGGTTTCCGTGATCCAATTCGTTGGTCTCCGGAGTACTATACAAAGCGTTCCGCAAAACGATAGAGTTGTTCGGAGCCTATAAAATTGTCAGCTTCATCGGGCTTTTGTGTGTGACGAGAAATGTCGATTTATGAGAGTACAGAAGTACAAGTTTATTTTTGCTTTACATGATGAGAGCTAAATAAAAGTAAAAGATAAATATGGAACTGTGGAAGAAGAAGACGTGCACCCACTCCAAATAAACTGCAAGTTCTATAATGTGGATGGTTATAAGAGTCGACGAAGACCAAAGACATGATGGATGTATGACATGGAAGATGATATTATATTGTTAGAAAGAAGATGCCTATAGAGAAGACGGCGAGTAGAGATATATGGAAGAGGAAATACAAGATGCGCTGATCCTAAATGAAGGGCAAGAGGCTGGTGACATCATACCATGTAACAAAGTCTTTGAAATGATGAGTACAATCAATCATAAGAAAAATAATAACATTTACACAGAGGTTATGACGAATGATCAAAGAGGGTATTGTCCTAATCACAATGCTTAACAGGACAGATGGTATGGTGATCTCAGATGTTTGTTAGATGAGAGAAGACTGGAGGACGATATTCTTTAATCATCATCGTCAGCTTATTAATGTTCCCCCTGCTTGGACACAGGCATTCTCTCTGTGAGAGGGGATGAGCCGTAATCCAACACGCGGGCTCAGTGCGACTTGGTGGATGTGACATGTTTTCGAATTTTTGGTTCTAGGACATGCCGGTTTCCTTAATATGTTTTCTTTCACCGTTTTTGAGAGCAGTGGTGATAAAATAATTTACAAAAAGTAAAGCGCTTGCCTGGATTCGAATACACGACCTACCACTTGTAAGTCGCGGCCAATACCACTGGGTCACCACTACTCTTTAATAGCTTCATAATATTGTCAAATCAACAACAAACGTATGGAGTACGGAGTATACTACTTTGAAACACTTAAGTCAAACTATAGAGTTAAGACAATAAAAAGCGATAGAGTCTAAAAATTCAGTGACATAATAAATACACAGTTCGTAGGAATTTTACTGTGTTATCAGTTTATAGTGAGCAAAATTTAATTTATAATAAAATTCATGTAAATCGTTATTTTGCAGCAGAACTTGTACACAACCGGAAAATTTAATTTGTCATGCGTTCGCAAAAATATTTGCAAAATAATGGATGATCGTTCGAATTTTTCGGTATCTGAATTATTAATTGTCTTTTTGCTGTTTTAAAAACATGCAAAAAATTAAATCTATAAAACGGTTTTTTTCAAAGCCATCTCCAAAAGTTTTTAATTTAAAGAACCTAAAGAACAAAAAATAATAATTTGAAGGCTTTTAAAATCTCATTAATAAAATCAAGCAAAGTTTGGACCATCTAAATTAAAAGAGTGAAACTTAGGTTGTTTACAGATCATAAGTTTTTAATTGTTAATAAATTGTAGTAGTTCTTAACTAGACTTTTGAGTTAGCACAGAGGTTTTAAAGAAGTCTACTAATAAAATATTTACTTTTAACCTTTAGTTGAATAGAGCTACTACTTACTTTAAAAGCATTGAATAATATACGACTATGTGGGACTTTTAACCTTTTATATTTCACAACTAAAAAGGTCTCTCTTCTAAAAGAAACGTTGGTTATTTTTTAAACAAAGGTGTAAATATGTACATACTTAAACACTAAACAAAAATAAACTTTACAAACTTATACTAGAACTAACTACTTACACTATATATAAAAGAAAGGTACACTTAGGCGTCGAAGTACTCCTACACATCATCCTATCATCCGGGAACGTGCCCAGAAGACTGGCAGAATTGCCACGTTGAATGGCATTGCTGATTCTTTGCGCAAAGAAAGAGCCAGCCCTCTGGTCACGCACAGTATCGATCAGTCGGCGAGAGATCATCTTAAAAAGGAGACGTACACTCGGGCCCCATGACCCAAGCGTTTCGACACCAAACGTCTCAAAACTGTAATTACCAATTAGGTTACAATATTCGCGCCGCTTGAGGGCTTCAGCAGCCGCAGCAGCAGCACCAGCACAGCCCGCCGAACTAGGAACATGAGATGGAGCAAGGGTGTCGACACAGGTTGCGTCCCACACCAGAGGCCTACCCACCTTCCATGGCACCAATGTCATGCCATCTGGTCTCTTCCCATCGTCACGTACCAAGCCGTTAGGTTCTAATACAGCTGGTACGCTGGCGGTGATAAGGGCTCGACGAATAATGTCATTGATGCTGGCGTGCCGTGCTATGCGTCCTGCGCTCTTGCAACAAGAAAGGCCATGGTGCCCAAGGCTGCCGACAGCTTCACCACAATGGCACCGATGTGGAGCAACACAAGGTGTGCCTAAGCGTAGACAGGTTGCGAGCCGAAACGAAGAGTCATCCATCATAGTGCCTATGGTGGATGACGGGAGTGCTTGAATCCACAAACCCGACTCCCATTCTCCCACAGCCAGTGGATGCGCACGCTCAGCAGTACTAGACGATGTATTTATAAGATTATTCTGAATAATACTGCAGAGCGGCACATCCCATCGTCTTTGGGAGGACAGGATGTCGGGCAAATCCGTATTGGGACAAGCCATTTTCCAAGCGTTCAACGCATCGGTAAAACACGGTACCTCAAAATCAACCAGTGAGGAAGGTAAGATGTTCCTGGTTAATTTATCAGTACCGTAGACCGAGGAGAGGAAGGCTGGTAAACTTATACTTGAAATTTTGCGGACGCCGAGGCCACCCAAGCGAATGGGAAGCGTGGCTTGTTGCCATGCTCGGTCGTCCAAGGCCACATTTAGGATGGATGAAAGTGTATTCTTAATAATTTGGTCTACTTTTTCTAAAAGTTGTGGGTGTTTCCATAAATGAGAGGAGCGAAGGCTATAAGTAAATTTTGGTTCAAAGCAACAATATCGAATAAGTGTGTAGGCCGAGTGCATATTAATTTGGAAAAGTCTTTCCGAGACATCGTTAAAATTTTGTATTTTCTGTTCAATAAAACTTGGAAAGGATTCATCAAAAATAGGAGAACCCAGGAGGTGAAGAGAATTTCTCTCAGTAATTTTAATATTAGGAGCTATGGCGTTGAATTTTGCTAAAATAGTCTGTCGGTCAGTAGTTTATGGGACGTAAATTTCGCACTTCGAAAGGTTGAGTTCTAGCCCAATAGAGCTAATTTAAACTAATTTTCGCAAGGTTAATATCATATTATTGAGAACCTCTTCTCTTGATCTGCTTAAAAATTTAATGTTATTTGTGTATGGACTCAAATTGCACCATAAAAATATATATTGATAGTTTATTTTAATACTGCCGGTCTATTATGAAAAAATGTCACCGAGTAAACTGGGGTGAAGTTAGCTACCATTCCACCTAATGCTAGAGATTGTCCGCTTACTTATAGCACACTTTACCGTAGTTTTGAAGGTAATATTGTTACAGAATACCACTGGTACTCGTAGGTGCCAGGTACACCAAACTATCTCCAAAAAGAAATGCCACGATAACCCAGACATCAGCAATGACTTACAGTGTAGGTGATATAATTTTAGGTTTACTAATGATAAGCATAAAATATATAGTCCTAAAATAATGGCATAACGAAATTCAACATAGTGATCACTACGCATAATATTCTGAGGCCAAGTTTCTCGCCTCTAAATTATTGCAAAATTAATGTGACAAATTGTCAAGCACGCGTTATCTGCTGTGATTGGTTGAATGAATTTTCAATAGCCAATCACAGCAGGTAAAGCCCAGTTGAGGTTGCAGGTGAGAAACTCGGCCTTGGGCATGAATGTTTTGCCATAATGTTTATTGCCATAAATACTGTTGGCATAATAATATTGAAGTATATCTTTATAAAACAAAATGTTTTATATGCATAATGACATTTACACGTTATGAACGCAACTCATGTAAACATGATCGCGGCTCAAGAGTGGCCCAAGGGCTACCCCGGCTGTACCTTAACCTGATTCAATAGAGTTATTCCCAAATTATCTAATACCTTTAAACGAGCAATTCTTGTATATATATAAAAAAGAAGATTAAAAAAAAGTATGTATATAATCTGAATCTCGTAAACGGCTCCAACGATTTTCATGAAATTTTGTATGCAGGAGGTTTCGGGGGCGAAAAATCGATCTAGCTAGGTTTTATTTTTAGAAAACGTCGTTTTCTCTATTTTCACCCGAGCAGAACTCGGTCGCCCAGGTACTAATAAATAATGTAAGTACGTAACACTTTTTTTATTTTTCAGATTCAAAAAATGTTATGCCTTAAAAATTTTTGCAACTCCAAATTATGCCAAAACAAGTAAGACCAAATGACAATTATGCAAACCTTGCATTTTGCCAAAGTATAATTATGCTGATAAAAGTTATACGAAAACGATATTATGCCTTAAAATTTTATGCCCGATATAATTAGGACCTATAAAAATATCCACTAGGTATTCTTATACAAATGGTAAGGCCAAAGTTTATTTAAAAAGAGAAAAAGTGCCTAACTATGTAAATATAACAAAATTAACCTAATAAATTAACTACCAATCTGATAATCTCAAAGCTTACGTCAAATGAAATACCACACAGAGGTTTAATAATGTTACAGCATGCATATCACAGTATATCGGCTCAATGATCTTGAATTACATAACTGCGAACAATGGGTTACAAGAGTAGGTACTATAAGGCCGTTAAAGCTTCGACATGCTTATGCTTCGTTACTGCGTGTTTCAGGACGTGTTGCTAAATTGAGAGCAGAATATCCACTTTGTAAAATTAAGAGGAATTTTGATTTGTGCACAAGCATTTGGCAGCAGGTTAAAAACAGTGATATATTCTTATCAAGGTTATCCCGTGTCTATCCGTGTAGCCGTGCTTCAAATTACATTTAAATCCGTTCAGTCGATGAGGCCGAAGAATTGCCAAACTTAAGTGGCAGTGGGCAGGGCACATTGCTCGCAGAATGGATGGCCGATTGGGCAGAAAGGTTCTGGAATGGCGACCGCCAACCGGAGGACGATGCGTTGGAAGGCCTTCCACCAAGTCGACCGATGACCTGGTGAGAGTTGCGGGGATCCGCTGGATGCGAGACGCACGGGACTGATCAATGTGGCGACGCTTGGTGGAGGCCTATGTCCAGCAGTGGACGTCTTTCGGCTGATAAGATGATGATGATGAGTTGATGAGGCGTGATTGATAAGCAATTTTAGATTTATATTATTTGTAGAAGTTGCCTACTAGGAAGGGCCTAAGTGGTAGGTGAAGAAGGTTATATAATGTTGACGATTTTCAATTCTACTGCCTGCTGGTAACTATCAATTGATATATGAATCACCAGCCAAGCCCATTAAATGTTCTTTTAACCACCATATCAACATGCCAATCGCCAGCAAAATCTGAAAAGCCAACAAAAATGCAAGTAAAGCGCTTTCAACCGCTTTAAAGATTACGCGGCAATTTTATCACGATTCCAAGTAGATGTTCTGAACGCTATCTAGCTAGTGATGTTCCGATACATTATCGCGTACGGCATTCCCGGCGTGCACGCTTGTCTATGGATGTTTAAGCGTGTTAACCAGACTGCGTTGGCGATAGACCGATATAATTAGGTATGGGTAGAGATCGGATGGTGTGGGTTATCGATGGTAAGGGCTTCGAGAAGCGATTTTATTGTGTTGCAGTTTTTGTCAACTACAATGTTGCTGTTTTAGATGAAAAATAAATGACAAAACACGGGTATACAAACAGAAAACTTAATATCAATTTTCTTTCACAATACTGGTCTGATTTTATAATACTTGAATGAGTATTAGAATATAATAGATTTAATCAATTGTGTTTAATTTATGTATTCATGATGAATGAATCATAATCAATCATGGTATACACGCTTCCAAATTAATGTCACCATAAATTATTAATGATTTTGATACTTCCATCTAGCACCTGCATTAATTAATATCACATCAAAAAGGCTTTGTTGAAAAACAGGTTAAAGTAGTATTTTAAAATTCACTCGCAACGAATCGGTCAGAGACATTTCAACAAAGCGGATATATTCAGTAGAAAATCACAATCCCGCTCTGTTTATCCCGGCTCGCTGCAGCTCAATTCTAAAACCTACTCAGAGCTTCACTGCCCACACTAGGAAGTCTCATGCTACGTTTATCTCATAGAATACGGAATCTACTGTAGATGCCATTAATTTAGTAAGGTAGAAAAAAGTTTATTCACGCCAAGCATGACGCATACTAGAGAGAAAGAAAAATATAAAAAAAGTTAACTTATAAAACAGGGAAAATATGCATCATGCCAACTTGAAACAATCATCGCTCAACGTAATGCTGGGACTCAGAGCCTCACATTGCTGGTTTTCCGGCGTTGAATTTATCATGCCGACCGGAGCAGTATGTATAAAAGTACAAAATTAAATAATAAATATGCACAAATATAAGGGAACAAACAGAATAAAACTCGCAATATTCGTGCACCCTCAATGTGCATTTAGGAAAATTTCGTCTATCATAGCAATATTCAGAATTTTTGACGGGTCGTTAATTAGTGGCACTCATTGACACGCTTGGTTCAAATACAATGATTTTGACAATGCCGTCTCTAGCAGTGACCGCCGGCCGATGTGTCTCCATGATCTGTGGTTAATCTCATAGAGAGGTGACGTGCGGAACTGCTATTTAATAACAGTTATTTATCGGTATCATGCATCCGTGCAACCGATCATTTAGTTTTACGTTTTTATCACAATTCGCAACACGAGATTAAATGGTTCGTGAGTTTTTTATGATGTAAGATGTTTTGATTCCTTGGTCTTGTAGAAGTGTGTTTATGTTTCTTTATTTTCTCGTAGGCATGTCCGGTTAGATAGATCGATAGACTAACATCTTTTAATTCAGTTCCTTCAGTCTATCCAAAGGTTGTCTGTTTGATATTTCTGTTAGGGATAACCGCCAACAGCCATATAGTATTTGGGTTTGGACTTTTTTTTTAAATAATTTTGTTACTTATAATAATTTGTTTTAATAAAGCATATTTTACTTATCTATGTCCCAATATCCTACTTCTTTGTTTTCTTTTGCGGATATTTCGTTCCTATCCTCGTGCTTAAATACCTATGTCTTCCATTCCCCGAACAGTTAGTCCCACTAGCAACCACAGAATCTATTCTTACTTTGTTCGAATTCTCTAAGGAGTGAGAGTATTTAGTACTGGTACTCAAGCTGAGCTCTAAATCTATTTTTATTTATTTACAGATCTACATCGAGGTCGAGAGAACAGCACAACCTGTGAGTATCAATTTTAATTTAAAATTTAATATAAGTAAATGTACATCATTGTAAGTTACTTCTAGGTAAGTGTGTTTCATCATCGACCATATCATTGGTTACCAGCTGGTGAGATATTTGTAGTTATTTTGCTTGGCATAGACCTACGCCATATCCTTCCAGATACTCATTTTATGCGCCTATCAATGACAATAATAAAATAATCTTAAGTGTAATCGAGGCGTTCATTTTTTACAATGGTTTTTGTGATAACTACGACGTGCTACTTATAGTTCTCATAATTATTCAAGCAGCTTATAGGTACGGCAGCACGTAGGTACTCCAGTTAAATAGTGTCTTTCAACTCCACTTTTAATTATAAAAACGATTCATTCAAACCTTTCATTTGTCTGAAAATTTTATCATTACAGAACAAAGTACATTGGAAGGATGATTGCGTTCCTGTAATGACAACATAGAAAACACAATTCGTTTTATTATAATCAGACGTCCCTTGGAGTGTGCTTTCGTTTTATTGTAATGGGGCAACATTATACAGATTGTATTGTAACTGCCTTGTTGGTCTATTGGTGGCTAACGCTACTGGTGAACATGAAGTCTTGGGTTCGATACTATTCGACGCCCGGATCAGGCAACTGTGTTATTGGGTTTTTCTATCTGTAATTTTTCATTAGTAGTCCGGAGTTTAGACTTGTGCCCGGTTGATGGTGATGGGTTTGCCCCTATGACAACATCGGACTTGAACATAACTGGCGAAATGTGGGCGAACTATATGTATGTCCACCTCTGTGTAACTCTTTGAGGATTACGGCGTCATGTTATGTATTGTAACTTGCTAGTTTTAATGTTAGGCAAATTTCTAAGAATATCTTTCGAAAGTTCTAGAACAGTTTGTAGTAGGTTTATGGATAATTCCAGTTTCGTTTTATGGGTAGTTATAATGTGGTTTATTCGTAGTTTAGTTAGTTTATGGCTTTATGTAAACTTTCTAGCAAGCTACTAGTAAGGGAAGTTATTAGCGAGATTTGTGATAATGAATGTAGAATAAAAAGTAATGTTTAAGTGATTTTGAACGGTCGTCTTGTCATTGCTAGGGATAGCAGAAATTCAGTTAGCACTGTAAGAAATTATTCAGCCAGTCTACAAGTAAATGTACAAAGTAAAATGAAATAAAAATTTCCTATTCCTACCGAGCCTTGTTTCAGAAACGATTACATAGTCTAGTAACACTCTGCAGCAGTTCACCATTTTCGATTCCGGACAGCTTATGCTTTTAAACAATTATCTGAGAGTGCCAGGTACCTAAGCTCTTTAGTTCTACACGCGTTGTAAAATTCACTGGAAAATGTCCGTCCGATAGTGTCCTATTATTCTTTCATTCTATAAGTAAACTGAAATCTAATTGAAAAAAATCATCTCATTGCCAAATTTCATCCAGATCCGTTAAGCCGTTCTGGCGTGATTGAGTAACAAACACATTCACACATTCAAACTTACACATCTATAATATTAGTAAGATTTTATTGTTTTCAAAAATTCTACTTAGGTAACTACTATATTTCTAAGTTTGTATAAGACTAGACTTATTTCATCACCAATACTCTCAAAACGTTGAAGAAAAACATCGTGAGGAAACCAGCATGTCCTAGAACCAAATATTTGAAGACATATGACATCCACCAACCCGCACTGGGCCCGTGTGGTGGATTAAGGTCCATTACCTCTCTCACAGAGAGGATGCCTGTGTCCCAGCAGTGGGAACATTATAAAGCTGATGAAGATGATGATTAGACTAGACAATTATTGAATTAATATATTATTTAGTCTATTAATAAATAAAAAAAAAAAAAAAAATCTTTTATTATCAGGCATCGACGGCCCATAGCATGTTAGTAATCAGTACAAACCTAAAAAAAATTAAGTACCTTGCTAATTATTAAGTAAATTTTTTTTTGCCTCGTGAATCGTGCGTAAAAAAAACTGGAAAAAGTACGCTTATTGACATTTAGTGAGAGTACAGCTGTAAAAATATCGTTATTGGAAAATTATCTCCTCTAAGCGAACAGTAACAATACTTTTAAAGTAGGTATTTGTTTAGAAGTTTCTAGATATTAATCTGGTGGAATTGTTTTCATCCACCTCAAAATACAAGCCGCAGCCCAGTGTTTGTGATGTAGCTGAGAGAGGTAAATTGGTCGTCATCGTCATCTGAGGCGCCTTTGTGCACAACATGGCCACTCGACCCCGTCTTACTTAGCCGTAACGGTCGTACAAGAAACTTTCAGCTGAAATAGGACGCCTACTGGTATGTTGGTGAAATACTGAAGGATTGTGTGAGTTTGCGTAAAGTGTTGAAAAGTGAAGCAACACGGATGCTTTATGCTTAAAAATGTCAAAGACTTGAGATTTTAACCGTCAGTATCTGCGCAATCAGAAGGTTTCCAGATGGTTCAGTACAAAAAATTATAGCACAATGACGATCGGCATCATTGTGCATCTCGTTACATCCATTAAAAATTCTATTTTCAACGTCAATATTTTATAATATATTCGGCATTGAAAATATGCTTTATTCGTATTTAAGTTAACTGTATGCTAAAATCTATAACTTCAGTAATTTGAGCGCGAAACTGTACCAGGAGAAACTCTAACTTGATATGGTTAGTAGTGCAATAAATGCATTGAAATAGTATTATTGTTCAGCTATTTATAACTACAAACATATTTAAACTTTGTATACTTATGGAAAACATTACTATGTGTAAAATTATAAATATGTCTATTCGTATTTTGTATGCGTCAACTTTTTTAACACCACCTCTCGCCTCTCTATTTGAATTTTAAATACTTTCTCTAACAGAATTGAGAAAGATAGACAAAATTCGTTATTATTTCGTCCAGAAGTTTATAATTATCTAGGTACCAAATAGTTAATATATTAAGATAAATTACCACCAGTTCCAAACTGAGAGTTTCCGGCAAAAAATACTTTTGCCTAGAAAAAGTATTTTTTCCAGTTCGAAAGCTATGGAAGCAAGTAGCTGAGTTTAACTGTAGGATAAACAGTTAGGGAATTAATATGATGTTTAGATACCAACATCACCTTTATGAAATAAGTTTTTGCTAACATTTGCTTTTTAATTCTACGCAATAAGAAACCTTGACTTACACGAGGCTCCGATTAAAAGGCGCGGCTTGACAATGCGATCATTATTCATTATTGTCATTATCAGCCTTTTTAATGTTCCCACCACTAGGACACAGGCAGGGAATGGGCCGTAATCCACCAAACGGGCCCAATGCGGGTTGGAGGATGTTACATGCGTGCGTATTTTTTTTTAGGGCATGCCGGTTTCCTTACGACATTTTCCTTCACCGTTTTGAGAACAGTGGTGATGAAATATTCTAGACAAAGTAAAACGTAAAACGAGAGAACTCACGATCTACTACATAAAAGTCGCGATCGTTACCACTGGGCCGCCACTGCTCATCCTGACAATGCGATAGTGATCCAAAAATCTATGAAAACGTGTTGCTGCATTGTTGTATTGGCACGCCTATCTGCTAGAGCTTTAAGTCACAGCTTGTTTCATGATTTAGATACTTTACTAAAATCAATTATCTGGCTATAGCTTAACAAATTGCATAGTATAGACCTATACCTACATTGTTTACCTCATCATTCATCATCATCATTTCAGCCGAAAGACGTCCACTGCTGGACATAGGCCTCCCCCAGGCGTCGCCACATTGACCGATCCCGTGCGTCTCGCATCCAGCGCCTTCCCGCAACCATAATCAGGTCATCGGTCCACCTAGAGGGAGGCCTTCCAATGTATCGTCTTCCGGTTCGCGGTCGCCATTCCAGAAGCGGCCATCCGTTCTGCGAGCAATGTGCCCTGCCCACCGCCACTTAAGTTTGGTAGTTCTCTGGCCTATGTCGGTAACTTTGGTCGGTAACATTGTACACTAGCTGTCCCACGCGGCTTCGCTCCCGTCAATGGCTACCTTCCTATCCTAATCTACCTACCCTACATACATGAATGTTGTGTGACGTTAACCTAAGTGGTTAACGTCACACAACATTCATGTATGTACACACAGCGCACGCAACGAAAGCTCTGAAAAAAGAATTTCTTTTCCCATTTTTGCAACATTTTTCATTTATACTCCGCTTCTATTGGCCGTAGCGTGATGTTATATAGCATATAACCTTCCTCGATAAATGGACTATCCAAAACAAAAAGAATTTTTCAATTCCAACCAGTAGTTCCTGAGATTAGCGCGGTCAAACAAACAAACAAACTCTTCAGTTTTATAATATTAGTATAGATTTAATGAATATGTACATTTCTAAGACCGCAGTAAGTAGCTGTCAATTGATGATGGATCTATATTTCTTTACTTACAACCCCAAACGACCCCCATGGGAACTGATAGGATGAGGAAAAGTTCTGGTTGTATCTATATAACGATTGGTTTCGTGTTGGCCAGTATTCAATATATCTATCTATCGAATACCTTGAAACGAGCAATTCTTGTATATACTCGTATGTATGTATATATATAATCTGAATCTCGGAAACGGCTCCAACGATTTTCATTAAATTATTATGCATGGGGTTTTGGGGGTAATAAATCGATGTAGCTAGTTAAATTTTTGGAAAACTTCGTTTTCTCTATTTTCACCCGAGTAGAGCTACCAGGTACTTTATATAATATGTCAGGCTTAAAGATTGAAAACGCTCACTGTGCGAAAAAACTGCTCAGAACGCGTCGTGGCTTCTTACAAACGGCCTCAACGCCAATTTCGTTTTGTGGCACCTTGAAAACCGCAAATAACGCGTTCTGGTAAATTTAACCAAGCCACGACGCGAATTCGTGTTGTAGCTTTCACATATTCGACCACAACGCGTTCTGGTGGTGCAGAAAAGCCAGAACGCTTTCTGAGTGCCAACAGATGCGTCGACGCGGCACTATAAAAACGACACACATGACGATAATTTGGCAAATTTCCGCCAGCGACATCTTGGATTTTTGTTTTGACCCAATATTTGTTATTAGCGACCCCGAAAAGCATGGATTTTAAAGAAGAGAAAAGAAAAAGTGTTTATTCGCCTCAAAAACGACATACAATTATTATTTTTTCCTTAAATTAAACTCACAACGGTAGTTTTAGTAAGTACCTAAATTATCTTAATAAAGAAACGTAAGACCATCTCAAATTCTTCCAAATGTTCAAATATTTTCCTATCTGTTATTAGCCAAAGTAAATAGAATAAACATAATGTAACTTTACATCACGCCTGTGTTCCCCGAAGGGTTAGGCAGAGCCACATTTATGGTTGACCCAGATTCTACCGGTTATGTTTAAAGTCCATGTATAAAGTGCACTGCTGGGACACAAGTATCTTCTCAGTAATATAATCCACCACGCGGATCCAGTGTGGAACATGTCGATTTCCTCAAGATACATTCCTTCACCGCGATGAGAGCAGTGGTGATGAAATATATTACGCAAAGTAAAGCACCTGACTAGGTTAAATCATTATGTATAACTGGCAGAATATGTTATGAACGTATAATTTGACGATAATGTTTTTCATGGTAATAGATTTTCAGCTAAATAAGGCCCAATTCAAACAAAACGTCAATGTAGACCTCCGGGCTAGTAGCTAATAAACTCAATATTATCCTAGTAAACGTTCTAGAAATTAAACAGTAACTTGCTGAAGGCTTTCTTAATGTAAACTGTGATAAAAGATAATTAAAATACAATTTGAGACAAAGCATAGACGAAAAGTAAGAAAGTTTCATAGGTTTTGTTATTCGAAATAATAATTTTGGATATCACTCTATCTATATTTTTTTACTCAAATTCATAAAACCATAAAGGTTTTTTACCCTGCATGCGGGACGCACGGGTCCGTTCAATGTGGCGGCAGTGGACGTATTCCGGCTGATATGATGATGATGATGATAAAGGTCTTTTTATAATCGTCACCAATGTCGATAGGCTTCTTAGATTACGCTGGGTCTTAGTAACTAGAATATCATTCACTGTCCAATATGTGTGAAAATGCTGCAGGAGGTCTGCTTCCCGCATTCTAATATGATCAATGATAACTAGCCTTTACTGAATGTGCCATGGCCCACCTGAAAATCTCAAAACCTACTACAGATAGTTGAGCCGCTGCATACACAAAGAGCTTTGTCCCAAACAGTCGTGCTCTTTGTGCAACAACACCTGTACTCTGAAAGACTTTGATGAGGCGAATGCTAACGCTGTTGATGTCGCTGAATTCTGGTCAAAACACATAATTGGAAAATAGAACATAGTATAATCTTCTCACTTCAGTTTTCATCAATCACTATTTAAAACACAAAAGCTTTATAAAAGTCGAAAGAGTGAATAAAAATGTATATCATAATGTATAAAATACTGAAGCTAATGTAAATACAGTATAGTCATCAATGTTCATTACGACTGAAACTGTTTTCATGTAACGCCACTTATAACAGGCGATTATTCAGCCAGACAAACAGAGATTACCGTTTTAAATGTACGACATATATATATGTATATCGTTTTGAATTTTAATGTTTTTGGGCAAAATATTTTTTTTTTATAATTTTCCGTAGCCTGAAAATCTAACACACATGTGCTGAAATAAAAGTAGCCTATGTCACTTAGTTTTTATCAGTGAAAAAAAAAGTAACTAACGTAATTATAAAGATTACTTTCTACAAGCAAACAAATAATTTTAATTCTTTTTATCATTAAAGTAATTATTGAAATGACTGAAAATATATATTTATTTTTAAATAATAGTCTTGCGCTTGACCAATATCTCACATGATGGTAAACGATGATGTGGTTGAAAATGAAGCACGCTTACCTAGAAAAAAACAAGGGATTGTAAACCTGAAGGGATTCATAATTATTAACGACTTTTACAAGAGGACCAACAAATATACCTTTCATTTCGATACGTCAGATCTACATTACAAACTGAAGCACCTATTTGTTTTTAAAAATAAACGTATTTGATTTGATAAGCATAAAATACACATTTAAGATATGAGTAATTCCATGTAAAACGAATGCCACTTTTAAATTCAACAAAGCGAAAAGTAAGAGTGCTACAATGTTGCCAGGAAATAACTTATTAAGTGGTGAACAAAATTGATGAATTTTCATTGATGGCAGTACAGAACATAAAACTTTTTATGGGGCACCTGTTCCTTGGTAACTTCATATTAAGATACTATTAAAATCAAAGTGAAAGCCTTGAAGATGCAGTAGTCTTAAGCGCTACTAATGAACACGATATTTTGGGCTCTATGCCCGGTTAAAGCAAAGTAACATTAGGTTTTATTACATCTGAGATTTGTCAGTAGCCCAGTGTCTTGATTTGTGCCCGGGTGATGGCAATAGTCTCGGCTCCATTAATAATCAATAATATCTGCTCGTTCTTAGACTTACATCTTAGTTTCATACAAGTTAATATTCACCAAAATAAATTCTGTGCCAGTTGGACAAACAATATCAAAGAAACGTTCCATTTTTGTTTAAGTTCGTTATGACTCAAAGTGCATCAGCCAACCAAATGATTTTGACCATGTTAAACACTTTGCTAGCAAAGAGTGTATATTATCCTTTAGGAAAAATTCATTTATTTAAACCAATAAGTACAACATCTCACAGTATTACAGACGATTTTATACCACAGAATATATAATGTTATACACTATATTTAAACATACAAAAATAACAATAAAATAGCAAAAATTAAAATTAAAATAAAAGAAACAATTCAAATTTGAATGCCTCCTTCAATGCACATTTGTGCTCCTGACACAATGTACCAATCTACCATTTAACCATTAATGTACACACACATACTAAATAGACAAGAAGAAGGAACAGAAAATAGGTACAAATGTATGCTTATTTCTAACGAAATCTCTTCCAGCATACCTGAGAGAGGAGAGTTGCAAAAAAGATATGTAGACACAGTGTGTAGAGAGGAAATAAAAGAAAAATATATCAAAAATTCACAATAAAGAAGAATACCGTAAAGATAATTAATATATACTCTTATATACATGCATATTGATAAAATAAACATTACAATAATAAATAATAAGTAATATCATAAATACTTAAATAATATGCAACTACGTCGGATAGGACAGATAATGCTCTTTCACTCTCTTTTTAAAAACTGCAAGAGTTTGGCAGTCCCTAATATCAGGCGGTAACGAGTTCCACAACCGCACCGCGTGCACAGTAAAGGAGTAGGAGTAAAATTCGGTAATGTTGGAAGGTGTTTCAAGGAGATGCTTAAGATGCGACCTGCAAAGTGCATCGGAAGGACAGGAGTAGAAGAAGCGTTCGCGGAGGTAGGAAGGCGTTTTAGGGTTGTGATGGAGGTGAGGTCATGTGAGTTTTTTATGCACCTGCCATGTTATCTCTCCACTATCCTTGGTTGAATGGTAGAGAATGCCTCAGGCATTAAGTCTGTCTATGTACCTGTATTTTGCATAAATAAATGTAATGCTCATATGATGGTAACCAATATCAAAACTGCCCCTCAATCAAAGTTTCGCTGGAATTCAGAGGGGCAAAAAATCATATACATACAATGCGAAAAAAAAATTGAAATGGCCTTACTCCGCGAGTGCAACTAATTGTAGGTTCAACCACCCCTGTTCATGTTACCGGGGGAGACTTACTTGCTAGAGTTACCTAGAGTGAGAGAGTATAGAGTAATATTATGATAGGTTAATTAAAATCAAAAAACCGACAATGTTATAAACGGACGTCGGTTCGAAGAAGGAAATTAAAAGCAAGTTTTCTAGGCCAATCCTGCGGGGAAGGAAAACGTCGAGATTTTCTCATTCCTTTCCTTTGTTGACTCTTACTATTTGCTTTCCTTATAAACATCTGGGTATAGAGTGTATCAGGTGTATTATATTTTCTATTTATTTTCAACTGACTTCAAAAAGGAGCCTCCTGCTCTCAATTCAACTGTATTTTTTGTATGTTTGTAACGCGATTACTCCGTCAATTATGAACCGATTTTGATGATTCTTTTTTTTATTTGAAAGCTGTTGTTTCCCATGTGGTTCCATTTATATTGTACGAGTATTTTTAAGTTATCCTTAATAATGCGTATTTTCATGGTATTAGGTACCATAACTAAAAAGAGAAACATAAAAACCTTTTTAACAAAAAAATAAACCGACTTCCAAAACACAACACTACAAGGTTTAATTTTTTCTTAAAAAGTTTTGTTTTGTACACAAATAATGTAAGTATAGACATAAATATAATTATGCTGTGGCATTACATTTTTAATAGAACTTAAAACTTTATAGAAATTAGAGGCTCTTGAAATGTAACATACTATTCAATGAAAGCAACGCAATAGCGCATTTTATCAATCGGTAAAATGCCAAAAATGTAGGTGATTGCTATCGAAATGCCATGTGATCTATCCCTTACAATTTGACATTTCGCGAATCACCATCACTGATTGAATGCCATTTTCTATAGTCTCCGGTTAAAAGTTTATCATGATCGGCGAGCACGGCCTTCTATGATAGGCTTGAGTAAGAAATTTTTATCACAGTTTAGGAGCAAAACCCGTGATAAAATGCGTGACACAATCCTATCACAGAGGCCGTGCTCGCTCCGCTGGAAGTACTGTACACGAAAATTCTATCACTGAAAGAAATATACACTATCGATGAGTTGCACAGGCTTTTTATCCGGGAAAAATTAACAATTTCTATGGGATTGAAAGCCACAGTAGTTAAGCCACAGAAAAATAGCCTTAAATAAAAAAGTTGATAAAATCAAACAAAAAACCCGACAACAAAGATGTAAATAAGAAGAAAATCATGCTGTGCAGTTGGAGGATAGTTATTCGCGAGTTGGCTGACAAAAAATATAAATACCCAATGCCCAATGACTTTCTAATTGTTTCGGTAATTAATTCAACCGATTATAAGAGTTTTATCTTCATAATAACACGAAGAGGGACTGATTATTATTAATCGAACTAATTAAGCGAACGAACTAGTTGACAGTGCTATCAATAAACAATATTATAAAGGCGAAATATTGTGAGTGTGTGTGTTATGTTTGTAACTTCTTCATGCTCAAACGGCTGGACGGATCTCGATGAAATTTGGCACAGAGATAGAATATATTCCACAGAGAATACTTTTTAGAAAGAAAGACGAAAATGATCCCGGGAATCATTTTCGACTTTCACGCGGGCGAAGCCGCTGGCAGAAGCTAGTTGTTACTAAATTGGACAGAAGTAAACAAATGAATTGTGTTGTAACAGTCTAATATCGCGCGACAATTGTTTATTTGTTGTTTTAACGCAAATAAAACGTTTACACTGCTCGTAGTAGAACTATTAACACAAAATGAATTTCCATGTTACACAAAACTGTTAGATTTACTTGCATATAGCGTAAATTAAGTTGTGTACAGAGCAGTGGTGGCCCAGCGGTAACGGCCCGAACCCTGGTTGGCGCTTTTCTATTTGTAAATAATTTCATTACCACTGCTCTAAAACGGTGAAGGAAAACATCGCGAAGAAACTGGCATGTCCTAGAACCAAAACTTCGAAGACGATCTACCAGATCGATCCACCAATCCGCACTGGGCCCGCGTGGTGGATTAAGGTACATGCCCTCTCCCACGGAGAGGAGGCCTGTGTCCTAGCATTAAAGGGCTGATGATGAATTTAGTACATTAGAAATAGCTCTGCAGTACACAGATTGACTTTTAATTCATTGGTGACATTTCAAGTGATGATACGTTCATCCCTATGAATATGAATTAGGTGTGGGTTCAACTCAGATTTAACATTAAGGCTTCGCATACATTGCAATTTTTAGCAGCGTGGATTTTATGCGTGCGAATTTTAACCCGCGTATCATAACTAACACGCACAGCGGATAAAATGTCGCACGATTTTTGTCTCTTTCTACCTGTTCATAGAGCTCAAAATATTCGGGCAAATTTAAACCGCGCCGCGGTGTGGTCGACTCTGTGGCAAGACACAGATTTATTGCGGATTTTTAAACGCGCGTTTTTTTTCACCGCAAGTTCTTGCAGATTCATACAATTCCATATGTCACAGATATTGCGGCTTTTATCCGCGCGTTTTTTTTCACCGCAAGTGCTTGCAGATTCATACAATTCCATATGTCACAGATATTGCGGATTTTATCCGCGCGGCTGAAACCGCAGTGCATGCTAAGCCTTAAGTACACATAACTCGGCAAAATGTAGGGAACACTTGATGTCTTTTCCTATTTCATACGTGTCTTTTATTGCTCCTTGCATTGACTTTCACTCCTGACTACTGACTTTCACCGCGGGATCAACCCTTCCCCGTGTATTTTCCGTAGTGAACGTTGTTTATATTCTTGTAAAATTCCATCCCTTAATAGATTTTCAGTAATTTAAAAGCGAACTTGTAAACTTTTGACTTTTTAACGCTGGTATTTTGCGAATTTCATGCAAGGGTTTGAGTACTCAATACTGGCCTCAATCCCTCGAGTAAAATGTAATGGAACATTTATCCGTAACTAGCTGTCCCACGCGGCTTCGCTCCCTTCAACTGGCTACCTACCTACCCATTTACCCTATCTACACTACATACATGATTGTTGCGTAACTTAAACCGCTTACGCAGCGCACGCAACGGAAGCTCTCAAAAAGGAATATTCTTTCCTGTTTTTACAATATTTTTCAATTATGCTCCGCTCCTATTGGTTGTAGCGTGATGTTATCTAGCCTATGACCTTCCTCGATAAATGGACTATCCAACACAAAAGAATTTTTCAATTCCGACAGGTAGTTCCTGAGATTAGCTCGTTCAAACAAACAAACAAACTCTTCAGCTTTATAATATTGCGATACTGCATACTTAATTACAAAATATTCACGAACGCTCATTTATAAATGACGATTTCCGACAGCATACTTCATATTTATGAAAACTGAACCGGTTCGTTAGTAACTGAAATTAATTTTAATTCATTGATAGTGCAGTTACGCCTGAAGTACTTACGTTTACAGCTTTATTTTGTAGCGCAAATAAATTAACTTTGTTTGTTTACAATTTTATTATTGACATACCAACGTAATAGGACTTAATAATTCCATACAAATAATACTTGAATATAAATATTTTTTACTGTTAAATTTGTGTGTACTTATCTTTTTCTGGTTTCCATAAGTTTTCCTTTACGGTAAGTATGCCGTATTATGTCCGTCTTATGTTCCGCCATTGCATAAAAGCATAACCCCTAAAGACGCCGTAAAAGCATCATTTTAGGTAATGTTTACGTTTATTCTTACTAAGAGTATCTTTTTATGTCTCCTATTATGCGTACCCATATAACTACTTAGTGCTTTTTCGTATTAACTTTAGAGTCGTCGTATGTTTTAAGAGCCATCTTTTGAGCAAAGTGGCCAGCCTTGGACTACTAATTACTCCCAAAGGTCTAATTAAGAAGCACGTGTAACGTGTCCTTTAGTGTTGCCAGGGCTAAATGACCCGAAAACGCTTAGAAACTTTTTGGAGCTGAGTTTTTGAAAATAATAGTCCTCTGTGGAGCTTTTCAGGAACTTTTTTTCATTCTGTAAATATGTTTTCTGTTTTGCGCATACAGAGAAATACACATATAATTTTTTGTTGTTGGTTTCCCGGCAGGTACCCTAAAAATAATTCGGCTGACTTATTTGGGATGCATTGCCTATAGATACGTACTCTAAAATACTTCTGCAGACCCAGAACTCTGTTAAAATAACTAGCAGGTGCCAGTGCCTTCACCGGCGTGATACCTTGGAAAATATACTTGTATTTCCACTCATTTCATGAAAAATTCACGTGATATTTTTAACCAACTTATTAAACTAACTGAAATATTTACCTACCCACATCTTAAGGATGCATCAAGCGACAACACTATTTCACTGTCTCCTGGAAGCCAGTGTTGACAGTGTTGAATAATACATTCACTTCTTCATTTTATGAGATAAGTAGCTCAGACTGCGGCTTCATCCTCGTGAAGAATGTGAAATTTTCAACGTAAGATAAGGATATTAGATACACTGTTTTAATCACTGTAGAGTAATTTCAAATGCTGTTTTTTAATAAGTGATACTTTCAAGAGCTTCATCATCATGATCAACCTTTTAATTTTCCCACGGCTGGGACACAGGGCACCTCTAAATGAGAGAGAAAATGGGCTTACATCTACCACGCGAGCCCAGTGCGAGTTGGTGGATGTCATGTCTTCGAATTTTTGGTTCTGCGACATTTTCCTTCACCATTTTTAGAGCAGTGGTGATGAAATAATTTACACACATTAAAGCGTCTGCCTGGGTTCGAACCGACGATCTACGATAGGTATGTCGTGTCGGTTACCATTAGGCCACCACTGCTCTAGAACTTACCACAGAGCTATTAATATCCTAATTTACGTAACAGATAAAAAATGGTCATGAAAAACACCTGAATTTCTCATTTTCCCGTATACCAAATCCCTGTTTCAAAAATCATTTGATTAAAAATAAAGCCATTATATATTTATATCTTACAAATTAAAATATTAATAAACAAAGTTACATCACAAAAAGGCTACAAATCTCGGGACGATCCATTTATCTTTATTAACTACAGAATATTACTTCTTCATTTTACCTATTAATACAACCTACCATTAATCCATGCCTAATCCATACTAAATTCACTTTCCCACTCAAGCAAGAACGTCGATCTAAAAATAAATACACCAGGCTTCTATTTAATTACCTGTTAATCTGTGCTAAAACGAAGTTAACTAGTAAGCGAACGGATATGGCCAGTAAAAATTCTATATATCTTCGATAAGATCGCGTCGACGGCAATTTTCCGACGACGTTTCCATTACCCCATTAGGCCGTACGTAGACGAGCGACGCGGTGATGCGTAGCTGCGGATGTGCGACCGCAAAGTGTCGTCATTAGTCGTGATGGGCAGTCCTGTCGCATTTAGGGTCAGCCGAATAGTGATGTTGTGGTTTATGTGGCCGTAATTATGGGGTTTTAGGATTTTTGCGGTGAGTGCCTTTTAAGTGTTTTGTTTTGAGAGCTTTCTTCAAGGTCTGTCAAAACAGAGATCGACATAAAAGTTGGTGTAAAAATAGTAGGAGCCATAAGTTTAGTAGTAGGTATAGGTCAATATCCTAACATTCGGGATAGCTAAATTACCGTAGTTGTTAATTACAATCAATTTTATACAGCACAAACAGTTACAAAATTTTTTTTTGGGATTATAAAAACACTGACATTTAAGCATTGAGATCGTTTCTTTATCATGGATGGTATCCTCAAACAACATTTACCCAAAAATAACAGTTATCAAACCAAAAAGATTTGACGCGTGGGTCGGCAAACTCGCAAGTGTGTTCATACACTTATCATTTGACACGACAAGTCGCCGACGACCCGACGACGAAGTGTGATATGCCTGAGAAGCAATTTTCCGTTACTTTACGCCAAGTTATGACTGTGACCGTGCGTGAAATGAGACATCAGAGGGAGCTATGAGTAGCTAGATTGCCTCGCCTTAATGTGGGTAAACGCGGGAACTGGGTTAATATTAGGGTTGCAACGGAACTTCCCCTCCGTTTCCGCAAGAGCGCAAATTCCGGTAAATTTTAGCTTAGCAAAAGCTTAGCCAATTTAAAACCCGCATGGTGTTGTCGGAGTCGGAATAGAGGTCATCATCGGCCTAGCCTTTTTCCCAATTATTGTTGGGGTCGGCTTCCAGTCTTACCGAATTCAGCTGAGTACCAGTTTTTACATAGAGCGACTGCCTATCTGACCTCCACAACCCAGTAACTCGGTAACGCGATACCCCTTGGCAAGACTGGTGTCAGATATCAAGCTTCTGACTACCTGTAACGACTGTCAAAGATCTTCAAATGACAGCCGGGACCAACGGCTTAACGTGCTTTGCGAGGTACGGAGGAAACTCGGTATGTTGAAATGGTCACCCATCCACGGACCGACCTCGTCAAGCGTTGCTTAACCTTGAAGATCGACCCGTGCGGCTGTAATTATTTAGCCACGAGCTCCCCGGAGGAGGAGTTGGAATCGAGGTCTTATAAAGATAATCGGCTCTAACCAAGCGAATACCCAATAATGTTGGATATATAACTCGAAGTTCTCGCCGCTCTCGACCAAACACAGTGGGGCCGATTTATTTTATGAATCACTAAGAAACCGTCTATAAGGTAATTAAACCGCAGAACTGTTCTGTGGTATGTAGTTGGTCTCTTCTACCTCCTTTTTTTAGAGAGCACCGTCAGACGTCTCCGTTACATCCCTAGTTAAAATAAGAAGGGGACAGGAATGGGTCATGCATGGACCATGCTGGTATTGCCTGCATTCGCTCGTCTGGTTAGAGTGAACGCGTGGCTGGGTTTTAAGGATGGAATCAGCTGTTTTTCTTCGTTGAATGTTGAAGTGTTTCTGCAAACACACTGTCTGAGCACTGTTTGTAAAGTTTGTTAAGTTGGTATGCACTTTTTATTTTTGTGACCTCAGTTGTTGCCGATAACAAAAAACTGAAAAATTATAAAAGATATTTTTTCATTCAATCATGCCTTAATGCTCCCATGCAAAATATTTTATTTTTTCTTAAAAAGCTAAACAAACACATCAACATTTCGATGTCTTAATAAAATCTTATGGATCACTTTCGTTGTCTAACAGAAGTCTCCAATTTTCTCAGAAACTTTTAAGGAACATACAGGCTGAGCAAACGTGCAAACAAATTACTTAAGTTTAACTTTTTTACACTTAACTTTACTTTGTAACATACAATTCATTGATTGATATTCAATTATGGGGCAGGCACTGTTTCTCCTAAGCACAGGTTGCATTGCAACTTAGCTGAGAGAACAGAACCACACCCACAGATTTGTTATTAACCACCACATGTTCATATTATAGATTAAGTACCCATAAATAATGTGCAAATACTTGTTTTTTGATATAAAGTTTTTATTATTATTAAAAAAAAAAAACATCACATTCACAATTGCTTTTAAACAAAAGCAGAGCTTTCTAGAACTTATTAGCATCTTAACCTAAATAACAGCAGTGCGAAGACGATCTGTCCTTCTAAACAATTATTTTCGAAAAGTATGACTCCAATAGACAGGCGCGATGTGACAATGTGACAGCGATGTGACAACCCTTTTTTTATAAAAATAACCAACTTAATTACTCATCTAGTGCTATCAGAGGAACTGTTGCTATGAAAACGCGTTGTCGCATTGTAACGTCGCGCTTACAAAATATATTTTTTTATTAACAGAAAGGTGTTTCGGCAGATTTTGATTTACGAGTATACAGATCATAGACTAACTTCTGTAAAACCTATTGACGCATTGTTGCATCGCGCCTGTCTGCGAAAACCTTTTTGGTATTTACTCTCAGTACATTTCTTTGGAACAAAACAATCACATAGATGGAACGTAAATCGAATTATTCTGCTCTAAGCTACTGTAATGTGTGTATAACACTACTTCAGTTAAAAGAGACGTTTGAAATATTAATGGCTGGGAACTAAATGTCTTTCTCCTAACAGATAGGTTGAATATTTTTGTTCACTATAATTTTAGTGTAGCTAACACCACTCAGGTGCTGTAGGCAAGTTGACAATCTACAATCGATAACGCTAGTAGAAAACGAATCAATCTCTGGGAATGACACATCTGAACGTCACGTCATGTGGTCAGACCATACAAATAGCAGGCGTTAACGATTGTAGAAAGAGATTCGATACGAAACGTTTGTAACTTGGCTAGGGGGGCAGGTTATTAATTACTTTTTAGTATAAATCGCCCTTATTTATAAAAAAAATCGATGCCGTTAATCAATCATTATTTCGAAAAGTGAATTCATCCCATCTTTTAAACGCCTTCAAGATTTTTTATAAATCAGGCCCAATTTTATTTTAATTTGTGATAAGTAGATCTTGTAAAGGAAAATTCTATCAACTATGAAAATCATCAACAATTTTTTTTTTAAATAGCTTCGACACATTTTTTTAATGCTTTGTTACTACATAATTTATCTAATAGTAGACACGCTTCGATCGACAATCTATCGAACACGTAATAATGACACGATATCTTGCGAAAATACGCCGATTCAAACAGTAAAACGCCCATAACTTTGCTAGATCTAGAGCCAACATGTACCTAATTACCAAATTAATTAAGTTTAGGTAGAAAGAAAGAAAAAATACGGAAAATAGGTATGTGCTTGTGACCAGGAGACACGAGAAATAATATAAACAAAAAAAAAAAAACACCGTGCGAGACCAAAAAGGCTCTTACCACATTTAGCTGGGTAGTAGTAATATAAATATTGAATGATAATAAAAAAAAATATACAAACAATTTGACGTCATTCATATCGTCAAAAACATAACTTTCCCTGTTAAATACAAAGGCAGAGAAATCTTTATCCAGCGACAATAAATAAACACTGATCGCGTCATACATATCTATCACCCCGTATGCACCCGTATCATGTCACTAGCAGTTTATATTGATGAGATAAAATGCCGTGTTAAACGATTTGTTTGCAAGCGTATGAAAATGGTGTACAGGTTTTTTGTGATGAAAATGTTATGTAAACTAATATCATGAAGAGGAAATCTGTTTTTATTTTTGTTTTGGTTGTATGAATTTTTGTATAATGAAATCTCTACTAATACTAATCCGATTACAAAATCATTTCTTTGTTTTTTTTCTCTACATAACTGATAAAAGGCTACAATATTGGGTGCCACGAGTTATTTTTTAATCCGGCAAACTGCACTTCAGATTGGTACGTAATTATTGCTTTGTGCTCATAAGTAGGCTGGTAAAACATGCCTAAGATATTTAATCCATTCTGCATAAATAGATAGAAAGTGTTATATCAAAATGTTCCAGAAATATTCATATTCTGTCAGAACCATTTCACGGGCGATTTCCATTTCACCTAAATTATTGAAATGATAAAGTGTAGCTCTCAAAACTGTATAGGTCACAGGTGACTGACCTCAGCGAAAGATACCGCTTACGCGTTCCATCTTAATTTATCACCGTCTAATTCCTTCCTTTTTGCTTTATTTGAGATGTCAATACTCTGTGTTTGGCGAGCAAATATACAGCCTACGCAATGGCCTTGATTTCTTGTATTTATTACTTGGAAATATCGCCTTTTGTTGTATTTATTGACTTGATTTTTACTTTTGTGGTGAGCTGACACAGTTTTCTGGTCATTTCTCGAATAAGCATAACTGTATATCTAAGAATTGGAAGCGTTATGATATCATTTGAGTTTTATCTCCGCCACTAAAAACGGTCACAAAATTTTGACGATACTAAAACCAGGCCTCTCTATATCCAACTCTGTGCTGCATTGCATGTAAAATCATTTTCAGAGTTTGTTCATAAATTTGCAAACTGTCGTTTTAGGCCAATAGATATACAAGGCAACATGACGAATGATGTGACGATCGATTCGTCAAACCGACATGTTCGAGAACCCCATTCCCTACTTAGACATAGGTTTACATATAACTAGATAGCTGCACAGGTACCTACAAGTAAAGTTTCTACAATACCTCTACATCCTAAGAGAAAACCCAAGAGCCACATACATCCATTTACAATAACTTAAACATTCTAGCACCACGCTATGTCCTACAGAATTAACATAGAGACACTATTGTACTATCACAATACATAATGTATTCATTATATTATTAATGAAATGTAGGCCGATTCTCAATGGTGGCTCCCTTCGAATCTGATGAAAAGGAGGAGAAATCGGGTTAGACGTGCGACGAGCCACAATGAGAAGCGGTAGTGTTGACTAGCGATAGACGTGTTTGATTTAGAATTATTTAATACTACCCTACTTCTTTGTATAAATCGATCATAAGATCATTGATCTTCAGCTATTTTAAAAAATCTTGCTTTTAGCGATAAGACCGTCCATTGTCAGGCAATGTTATGTTTCTTTCCTACATCTATCTTTTCTCTTACTTTTCGGTGTATACTTTATAAAGAGTTTTCATTCTATCTCATTGTTCATTTTTGAAAACCCATTAATTAATGAATATATCAATATTGGAATTGGAATTCAGTGCCAACGTTGAAGCAAGTATTTTAATTGAAACATTTGTGGTAGCTACACAGTACTTTTAAATTGAAGAGTTGAGAGGAGTTCCCGTGTACGAGTAGCAATTGCCAAGACTTTTTTCGGTTGTTCTGTTTCAACAAGTCATTAGGTAGTATATCGCTTATCTATCAATTATTGTTTCATCTACTAAATGGAGGCTTTTTTATATACGTACTTGACCTTAGGCTAGGCCACATACGCTTTCATAGAAACTCTGGCGCCTATAGAAAAATGTGTCGCTCATTCATTAAAAAAGAAAATTCTAGAATTCACTGCGCACTGGTTCCTCGTTAGTGAGGTGGCATGTAGCGGTCCAAGCCCGAGAATTCCTAAGCTATACAAGCTAAGTAAGCCATCTATAAATGTGTACATGGCCTTATATAGTGAAAAGAGTAATAAACTGTGTAACACTGGCCTTCTTATTCATGAAAACCCGTCAGTCATTTTCTCGAACAGTTATGTATAAAGCTTAGAAATTATGCGTTGCTCATCAATACCACTTGTGTTATTTTTAGTGTTGACCGCAATGATACTCACCGGGAAAATGCTCTTTGATGTTTTAAGTAGCGTTTAAAGACAGGTCATATTCGGCAAGGTATGCTTCTAAGTTATGTTAGCCAATAAGATATTGTAGAATGGACATGCAAATGATAAGATATGAGTCAGTTATTGGCCAATTGCCAAACTGTCAGCCAATTGCTTAGGTATAGCATCAGTAATATACCAGAATTGGACTATTCATGATTATGTGGATGTGGTATATTTATAACTAGCTTTTACCAGCGGGTTTGCCGCCAAAGGCCGGAAATATCCCACATGAATTTATGTGCCGCAGGTACTGATCTATCTAACTTTTAGATAATTTGCAATTTTATTCGATAGTAGGACATCATTTTTTTTTTAATTAGGAACGTTGCCCCACACTAGGAATTTCTTCCTGTATCGTGGATGCGTTAACAAACATTTATACTCACATACACAAGACACCCAGATCCGGAACAACTATCTGTAGGACATACAAATATTTGTTTCGTGCGGGAACCGAACCCGCGACACGCAGCGCAGCAGCCGATCGCTCAACCACTACGCCAACCGTGTAACAAATTAACAATTATTAACAATTTCCCAAAATTAACAATTGTTTAGGTCATAAGTTGGTATAATACTTCTTACGACAGGAATAAAAACATCATTGAATTGTACTTCATAGAAATTTTTAGTACCGCAAATTATTAATAGAACAAAACATATTAAGTTAGTTAAGATAGTTTTAAATGAATTCCGTATACATCGTACGGTAGCAATGCTGTCAGTCACTCAGCAAGCTGAAAGTTTTATTGGCGTGCTTAAAAACCAATTATGTTTGTTTGAAAAGTGTTCATGTAAAGAATTGTTATTATAGTGTACAAAACGATTTGTTTGCCAGTCAATCAGACACTTTCATAGCTATACGAGTATTATGTAGAATACTAATATTGTAAAGCTGAAGAGTTTGTTTGTTTGAACGCGCTAATCTCAGGAACTACTGGTTGGAATTGAAAAAATATTTTTGTATTTGATAGCCCATTTATCGAGGAAGGTTATAGGTTATATAACATCACGCTACGACCAATAGGAGCGGAGCATAAATAAAAAATGTAGCAAAAACGGGCAATAAATATTCCTTTTTGAGAGCTTCCATTGCGTGCGCTGCGTAAACGGTTTAGATGGGTAGGTAGGTAGCCAGTTGACGGGAGCGAAGCCGCGTGGGACAGCTAGTGTAGAATAAAAGTCGGTAAAAAGAAAATAAAGTAAGAATGTTTGTACGTTTGCAAGGTTATTAATCAAGTACTCCTCAACAGTTGAACGGACTTTGATGAAAGGAACTACACCTGTGGTAAACTCTTTACCTGAGCCTAAATTAGGGCATTGGATATTTTTATCCCAGTTGTGCGTTCCTGTGGGATAGGTTTTGACAAAAACGCGGGTGAAGCCGCTGTCAAATGCTAGATGTTCTGTTTGGTTATAGAAAACTTGCCCGTCCGACTCCCCTTGTGAAATCGGTAGAAACAATATTAACAACGGTTAGGGTTTCCACAAATCGAAAAGTTAGTTATGCTGAAAATGGTATCGAATAATAACTATTTGGTTTCACCAGATGTAGGCGTTGGCGTTACTGATAATAACCTTTTGAAACTAAAATAAACTTTATTTAACTAGTTTTACCTCTGGGGCTAAAATAAACTGGAAGTTAGCGGTACACGAACGAAGAGTATAGGTGGTACCCGTCCCGCGCGCACTTTTTACCAACCCCGCTGCCTGCGTACCATGGAAATGTCTCTGAAGTTGGCGCTCCCAACCATTGCGCAAGATACAGTTTGTCATCGAGTAAACTGCATAGTGTAAGCGAGATAGGACGATGCAACAAACGTAAGCGTGTGAGAGAGACAGTTATACAATGCTATCTTCACCTTCAACATTAACAAAAAAATAGCTACTGCGCAGGGTCTTGCAGCCAATTCAGAGACACAAAGATCCGTTGTGAGTATTATACGAATTTGCTAAGCTTAAAGCAAAACATATATCTAATTATTTTATAACCGCCTCGTTGGTCTGGTGGTGGCAAATGCTACTGCTGAGAATTCGGCCCTGGATTCGAAATTGTTTAAGATTGTTGCTAATAAACTTTTTCCATTAGAAATTCCTCAGTAACAGCTCGGAGTCTGGACTTTGTGCCCAGTTGATGGCAATTGGCTCGCCACATAGAACATGGGAATAAACATAACGGGCGATATATGGGTGAAGATACTAAAATAAATAAACGAAGAAAGAAAGAAGGAAAGAAAGAAAGAAATAATTTTGTTTTTTGAATGTAGGCCACAGATTCACTACGATCTTTTCACCGCAATGTGCCTAATAGACAAATAATAAAACAAATGATAGCTTCAATTACTTTGATCGTCACATGTTTTCATGTTGTTATTTCCATCGCCTGCAATATTCTATGGGTATAATTTAGACGGTCACCAAAAATATTTTTAAGACTCTAAGCTTAGGCACCAAAAAAAATAAACAACTCCAAAAAAAATCAATTGACTTTATTAAAAGGGCCCTAAAGTATATAATATTATGATCCAAAATAAATAAAATAACATCAGAAAAATCGCAAACCTCGCACAAATATTATTTTTGGTTCCTAAAATGGATCAACGGTCACCAAATTCTATCCAACTCAAAGATTAATATTACTACCAAAAATCTTACTCCAAGAGCGAGCGAAGCGAGCTCGGGAGCTTAGGGCACCCCGACACGGACAGGTTAGGTTCGAACGAGATGACGGGAGCTGAAGTGAGCGAGCAAAGCGAGCGAACTCGGCTCCCGTCATCTCGTTCGTGTTAGGTTACTTTAGACCCTGCGGACGGAAATAGGAGCCCCGCGCAGCGGGGCTCCGTCGACTATGTTGCCAGAGTACTAATCGTACTTGAACCTTGAACCTCAATATATTTAGCGAATTCCATATAACGATAAATAAGCGACGTACGTCTGGGAACCCCAGTATATTAATTGATATTTGGGAAATATTCTAGCGATCGTTAGCTTTTTTAGCCTAACAAAAATGACCAAATTAGAAGTCATGGTATTACATAATTGGTAACATCTAAGTAGTGACAATATATAATATTTGGTCTAAAGTGTATTTTAAAGGCGTCCATATATTTTTTTGGCAGTCAATAATACGAAAAAATGGATTTATTTCATAATATTTTAGGAAACGTTATTTGGTGACCATTTATCCATTTTGGTAACCGTTTAGAATTTTTTTGGTAGTAAAATAGGTACTTTTTTGGGCGGTGTTTAAACACAAGCCATATTCTATGATGATTAATGAGCGACAGTTTTGTGCCGACAATGTATTAGTTGTCCGACGAAATTCTCACAACAATTTACTATAATTTTCGAAGATATTATTCCGTAATATATCGCACATACTTACGTATCGTCATCAATTATTAAAAGGTTGTTTCTTGTGAGAAATGTGAAGAGAAACCTATCTTTATTTTTAGACAGAAATTCTCTTGAATAGGAAAAGGGTTTTGGGCAGATAATCGATAACTTCAGTTATTGATGGAAATTCTAAAATAAACGGTTTTACTTACTTAAAATTTTACGTAACACAGTAGGATGGTAGAAGGTAGGATACAGAACTTTTAAGAGCAAACTTTGATACTCGCAGAAAAAATAAGTTGGATAAAACCCCCCAGTCTTTTGAAGATATAAATAGATCTTTAATCTTCGATCCATTATATCGAAGAGTAAGATGGATTTAATGTACGCAAGTAGCAATAAAACACTAACAAGTTGACCTATTTCTAAATAAATCCAAAATCGAATTCTGATAAATGAGTGCGAACTACCAAATAGATAGATGGACACGATAACAGTGTAACCCTATTTATTATCTAAAGTGCCTATTTCGTGGGACGCTAGCAAATATCCAGACTTGGTTAAATCTAGCCGAAATCAGATTACCTTGGGCCGGGTCGCAGACATGATATATGAATATCGGAGGAGACAGCCTCAGAGTACCTGTTTAATGGTTTACTGATTGAAATAGGTGCTTTAGTAAGTACCTTAAGGTTATAAAGTATTTTATGAACTTGAGAGTCTGAAAATGTGTGAGATTTAATTGAATTTTATGACTGGATGTAAGGCTGCGGCAGGTTTATATTATTTTTGAGGTTTGTGTGATCCTGAGTCCGATAATCGGATCACGGTGCCACGATGACGCTAAAAAAGAAAATTTGGTTCTAATAAATATCACTAGATGACGCGATATGCATCAATTTATTATTGAATTCTGTGTAAAATTTATATTTTCTAGAATTGATCATAATTTTTTTATGTCCAATTCAAAATTTCAGAGGCATTCAACTTGATTAAAAAAAGGAGGTTCTCAGTTTGATCTGTATGTTTGTCCACGATTTTCTCGCGTTTGGCTGAACCGATTTTGATGCGGTTTTCAGAAAAGTATTTGTTACATTTTGGAGAAGGATTGGTAACAACAAATGGATACTCCGCGACGTCGTCCGCATGAATCCGTTATATGTATATTTTTCCACGCATTTGTCAGCAAATAGTAATCAGATCATGATCATTATTTATTGGATTCCGAATTTGCACTTGTTGTTTCGTAAAAATCGGTTAGGCAGTTTTCAAGATATGGAGCATATAACCGAATTCTTTAGCGACAAACAGCACGAATTTGTAAAATGAGTTACTATGGGTATTTTGTCAATCTTTTAGGTACCTTACTATACTAATTCACTTGCCCAATTTCTAGTGATGATGAACCAAACTAAAAAGAGAGCAATGAAAACTTTTTCGCAAAAAAAATTACCCGACTTCAAAAACACAAAAAACTACAAAATAACTTTCGTTTCGGCAGTCGGTTTTGCAAAACGATAAAATCATGAGGTACGAAAGACACCGAATTCTGGTACGAAAATTATTTAGCACTTTTTAATGTTCTGTTTTTGAAGTTGGTTAATTTTATTGCGAAAAAGTTTTTTAAATTTGTATTGAAACACATTTTGGCACAATGAACATGTGAAAACGTACAAAAATTTCTATAAAACAAATCGTTTCTATTTACAGAATATTTTAGTAGATACCTATAACATGGCAGTGCACAAAAAATAACTAGTCCGCCATCTTGGACCGTCCACCATATTGGATTTAGAATGACGTAACTTAAATACGTTTAGTTTGGATGACAATGCATGGTTAATGCATTGTCATCCAAACTAAACGTATTTGCAAAATTTCGTCTTAATCGGTGAAGGATAACTGCTTTAAAATTCAGTTGCAAGATTTAATCCAAACACACATACAATTGCAAGTTAAATAAAAGCTTGTAGAAAAAATGTTATTGCCTCCATTTTTTTCAAAGTATTAACCAAACATCTTCCTCTTCATATCCTTACAATGTGGCCAGAATAAAAGGCTTCGCTATTCCCTAGCGTGCAACAAGCCAATATTTTACCAATACAGTATACTCGTAGTTACCTTGACGACGCAAAGAACCGGAGATTGCACCCGCGTTTCTGCACGTTCGTTAACGATAACTGCCGCATAGGATGTAGTGTAGACAACTATTAACAAGATGTATCTGTCCGGATTGATCGGGGAAATAAGTCAGAGGGATTTAATTAGGTATGTTTCGTCTGTGTATGTAGATCATCATCAACCTTTTGATGTTCCCACTGCTGGGACACAGACTGTCTATCTGTGAGAGGGAATGGACCATAATCCACCACGCGGGCCAAGAGCGGGTAGATCTTTAGGTAGATAAAATAATTTCATGGCGCACCGCCATAGTTTCTTTGATTGCTCATCAATCAAAGAAACTATGGATCGTGGATACAACAAACTGATATTGTGCATAAACTACGTTTTGGGTTGACATAATTTTAATTAAGTATATAAAACACTATACACGCTATATAAAACATTGTTGAAGCCACATGCTCTTCTTATTTGCAAAAGCAGTTTCTTGACAACATGAGTTTTGATCGATGTGAGTGACACTTGGGGGAGAACTATATCCAGATATGATGAGTAGTTCTCTTAAAGGACGTCCTAAAAGAAAGGACGAAGGAACTGAAAATCTTCAAACAAATTCCATTTTTAGGGTTCCGTACCCAAAGCGTAAAAACGGTACCCTATTACTAAGACTCCACTGTCCGTCTGCCTGTCTTTCACCAGGCTGTATCTCATGCCACCGTGATAGCTAAACAGTTCAAATTTTCACAGATGATGAATTTCTGCTGCTGCTATAACAAACAATACTATAAACAGAATAAAATAATTATTTAAGTGGGACTCCCATACGACAAACGTGTTTTTTTTTGCCGTTTTTTGCGATAATGTTATGGAACCGTTCGTGCGCAAGTCCGAGTCACACATGGCCGGTTTTATTTTATCCTAACAACTATTAAATAAAGGATATTAGGAAAAAAATATTTTTTTTTAAATAAATTTTATTAAAGATTTACTGCAAAATGTTCTAGGTTGAAGAGTACTTTCTGAAAATTTACAAACTATTTTCCAGTGCTTTATCCTACTATACAATATAAACACGATACCTAATTTGTGAGGATGGACGGATAGTTGTTAGTTACTATTTCAAGCTGCAACTACTGAACGGATTTTGATGAAACTTTGCAGTAACATACACACATATAAAATATGTCACCGGATTATTGTAAGCACCGTTAGTTTATAATAAATCACGAGACATTGTAAACTTTTTCTTCTTAATATAGTTCGGGTACATTTTAAACAATTTTATTGTATTTGAAATGTTCATTTATCGAGATTTTATAATTCCACAAGATTAATTACAAACGCAATAATTCGGTGACATACATAGTTTACTAACAAAGCAGAGTGTAGCGCAGTTCTAATTACATGCAAGCGAAGCCGCGGGTGACAACTAGCAACTTTATAGACTCTTCTATTTAACTTCACTTTTCTATCATCCGTAATAAAATGTAGCCACTTAGCCACTCGGTTCCGTCCCACTTGCCTTTGCCCGATTGAGTTGTTTTTTTTTATGAATGAAATAAAAGAATTGGCAGGAAATAAGAAATCTTCCAACGAGATTACACGGCTGAGTGATTCTGTTAACTGTCATAACATAATCTATTTTCAGTTCTGTATTTTACTTTCATGTTATTTTGGACTTATGATTTTTGTATGGAATTGTCAAAAGAAACATCGATGAAAAGGTATCATAAAATAAGCCAGAAATTCAAACACGTGTATTTATTGTGTTTTATACTGTACTATACTCCATTTGCGATAACATTAGATGTTTAAATAAGCCCATTTTACAGCCAGTTCAACCGATTTTGACTTCTATTGCGTTTGTGATACGACAAATGGAAGCTGTATTAAACAGTTGGTTTTGGTAACAGGTTTATGCTTTGTATGTCATCCTTAGCATTAGTACTTCGAATTGGCAATTTTTTATACTGCACAATAATATTAGGTCGCCTTACTTGAGAAATAATTAGTTCACCATACAAACTTCCACCCCCTATTCCATCCCCTCAAGGATGATTGCCGGAATCAAAACTATCCTATGTCCTTCCAAGAGTTTCAAACTATCCCCATACAAAAATTCATCTTGATCGGTTCAGCGGTTTAAGCGTGAAAAGGTAACAGATGGATAGACAGACAGAGTTACTTTCGCTTTTATAATATTAGTATGGATTAAACCTGAAATCTTTTTCACTTATTTTAATTCGCCTATGGTAAAATATTAATTTGGTGTTATGTATGGTTAGATCATTGTTGGTTTCATTTCAACCATATTGATAAGTTTTATGGCTTATCATCATCAAACACCTTCACACATACGAGAAGTCTATGTCCAGTCCAGCATATGCTTCTCTAACTGCACGATATTTGATTCTCGGCAATTTTTTTTTTAATTTAAGATATACTCGCGCTTGACCACTATCTCACCTGATGGTAAGCGATGATGTGATCGACGGTGGAGCACGCTTGCCTAGAAGTAACCTATTCACTTTTGACTTAAAGACCCCTAGATTTTAGCTATCGGGAAACACAGACTCCGGCAGGGAATTCCACTCCTTAGCTGTACGCATAATAAAAGGATTCTCAAAAATTTAGTGCGGTTGGGAGGGGATGTCCATGGATCTCATCCAGCTGCTTCATGGCTTACTACTTAACTTACTTTGAAATACGCTGTTTTCTCAATTAATTAACACAATTTATAAAAACTCTGCCTGTGCCAATAATCCCTGCTAGACCTGAGTTTAACGCATAACCACACGTTAACTAACGTCAACTGGTTTTCTAACTGGACGTCAGTTATCTGTGCCCGTCAGGATCTCAGAACGCACGACGTTTATGATTCAAGATACAGATTGCACGTTTTAAAGGAGATGTATTGCTTCCTTGTTTCCAACATGGCTGGAAAACTGCACGATAGAGAAAAGAGTTAAACAGACGTTTAATTTGATAAGCGATCGTTAAACTTGGTTTTGAGTAAGGATTTTACCGCCGGTTTCTGGAGGCTCGATTTTATCACTGACTAGCTGTCCCACGCGGCTTCGCTCCCGTCAACTGACTAGCTACCTACCCATTTACCCGACCTACCCTACCCTACCTACACTACATACATGATTATTGCGTTATATTAACCAGTTACGTAGCGCACGTAACGGAAGCTCTCAAAAAGGAATAATTTTGCCCGTTTTTACAACATTTCTCATTTATTCTCCGCTCCCATTGGTCGTAGCGTGATGTCATATAGCCTATAACCTTCTTCGATAAATGGACTATCCAACACAAAAAGAATTTTTCAATTCCAACCAGTAGTTCTTGAGATTAGCGCGTTCAAACAAACAAACCTTTCAGCTTTAAAATATTATATTAGTATTGATAAGTAACCGAGATTTGATCAGGCCTTTAGAAAACGGAGTTGAGCTAGTCAAGTGAGAACTATTAAACTCGTTTGCGAAAATTATAACTGCAAATTTAAACTCTAGATAATTATTAATTTAAAATTGCGACAACATAAGCCACCACTAGTAAGACTCACACAATTCTATTTGTTTAGAAACAATGACTTTATTAATATTATGTCTATAAAAATAGTGCCGATAGAATTAAGTTCCTCTCTGTACATAATTTGAAATATTAATACGCTTATATCGCTTACTAGCTTGTGGCCGCGGCTACACCCGCGTGTTTTATTATTTCAAGGAAACATTATACAGGGATGATGATTCTGTGTCCTAATATCTGGTCTATCCATATGCCAAGCTTCATCCAAATCGTTCAGCCATTAATGCGTAAAAGCTTAACAAAGAAACCAAGAAAGTAACATTCTCATTCATAATATTATAATTTGGATAACGGTGACGGTGATGTAGTGGTGGCCCAGTGGCTAAAGACCTCGCCTCTCTTGCTTGAGGGACATAGGTGCGAATCCGGGCAAGTACCAAGTGGCTTAAAAAAAGTCAAATGTACTTTTCATTTTATCTTTGATATCGCTGATAACGGTGAAGGAAAACATCGTGAGGAAACCGGGACTTTTTATTAATAAAAGTCAGAAGTCGCCAACCTGCATTGAGCGTACGTGGTGATCTTTGCTCGTGCCTTCTCTATATGCCTTTGCCCAGCAGTGGGACAGTTACAGGCTGGTATTATTATTAATGGTGACGTTTAATTTATAAATCAAAATAATAAAACAATCAAATTCAAAATAACTTTGTTTTTGGAAGTCGGTGTCTTTCATAGGTACCAATTTATTGCGTTATGGACGCCGACTTCCAAAAATAAAGTTATTTTTCACTTTGTAGTTTTTTATTTGGAAGTCGGTAGTATTTTTTTGTAAAATGGTTTTTTTATTTTTCACGTTTTAGTTGTACCTACCTAATAGGCAAGTTGTTTAGTAAGGTACCTATAACGCCAGAATAGATTACCCGAATAACATGAAACATGAACATAACCGGTTAAATGAGAGATCTGCGTACCCCTTAAGAAAATGGTATAAACAATAAACAGACATGCGATTGCAGCAATCCCGAGAGATTTGCCGTTATTTATAGAAGAGTTCTGTTGTATATCTTCGTAGTTCTTCATCAGATCTTCACTAAATTAAAATGGGACCAATTTCGGAACATACTCTTTCAAACAAAAAATAATTTTCAAAATCGGTCCACAATTGACGGAGATATCGGTGAACAAGCATAAAAAAAAACATACACAATGTCCAACATAGAAGCTCCTCCTTTTTGGGAAGTCGGTTAAAACAGCTAAAAACAGCAAGCAGAGACTCAAACAAAAAGCCATACGTACCTACAAGAACACGGAACCCTTCCCCTCCTCCAACTATTGATTAGTTAATAGTTCCGTATCCAATGAACGTCGAGTATAATTAAGTTTGATTATATCTTATAGCCCGTGTTATCCCTGAGGGCTAATCGACTCGCCGATAGCCTCTAATACGACGTATAAACCTAACTAACTGAATGGATATGTAGCGGCAATGTTGCTGGGGATCTGATGTTATGGACTACAACTTAGTGAATATGGTCCTTTAAATGTTGAGTTGGTTGGCTTGAAGTGTCGTTAAATTCTCATGTTAATATGTTTGGGTTTAGAGGCTTAGCTTAAAGGAGTGGTCAGAGTCTGCTGGATGGTTTTAATTAATTGTCATTTTTTTTTTATTGGGCTACACCGTGGAACCAACTTTAATATAATTAAAAAGAAAATACATGGTTTATATTATAGAGATTAGTAATTTACCGGGCACAAATAGAATAGGCAAGAATTTATCGCTCCGTACATTAATTTAAAATCTTTAATGAATTACTTTATTTTCAAAATAAGACTAATTTAATCGTTCTTTTCTGAATAAAAAAGTTTTATATTAAGAATTAATTTTTTGTTTGGTTTTGTTTTTGCAAAAAATATCTAATAGACACGCCGATATTATCTAATACGACGTATAAACTAAACTTACCGTATGGATGTTGTGGACAATAGTGTAGTGAATATGGTGCTTTAAATATTGAGTTGGTTGGTGTGAAATGTCTTTAAATTCTCATGCTACTCTGTATCGGGTCAACAGGATAATATTTGAAGTGTGAACGTACTATTCCATAATAGGAAAAATAAAGTTATGCGAAGTGGATTTTTGTGTTTCACAGATTGCAGTCACAGAAAAATTTTCTCTCTGAAAAGTTGTCAATTGATTTAACATTGTGTGTTATGTTAGCTTTATCCTATAAGTAAATTAATAAGATTTTTGTTATTCAGAGCTATGTTTCAGAGATATTCATTTACGGAATCGTTGCAGGTCTATGATCATTGGCATGTTATAGAAGCAAGTCATATCGGCGTTCAAATGAGAAAAGTTAGACTCATATTATAACCTTAAAACTTGTAAATACAATTACGCCAATGATACAAATAATGAAAATGAAAAGGTTTCACAAACGTAAACTAATTTAATTCTGGTCTCAATTGCTGAAAAGTTTTAAGTGAAGAATTATTTTTTTGTTTGGTTTCGTTTTTGCAAACAAAAACTAAGAGCAGCGTTGGAAGTGTATTCAAATAGTGTTTTAAAAGCTATCAAAGTTTTTTGAATATAAAGTGCCTTTTTAAGAGAAAAGCCGAGGGACGGGTTAATACGTAGCTCGAAGCAACGTTAATGCTGTGTACCGTTTTTTTGGATTTTGCTATTGTGTTTTTAGGGATGAATTCTAAATGTCATCATCAGACACAATATAAAAGTTGATAAAAATCACTTCCTATTTATTTAAAAGGTAAATTAGAATAACAAGGTATTGTGGACACCATAGTACAACATTTTAAAATTTATTATTTTATATTCCCAGTAGTTTGACTTAGACGCGCATAACATAATATTTCTATGTTCATTTGTCGTTTAACCGTTCATTAAATTTGATATTATGACATTTAACACTTGATTTATAATTATTGGTGATGGTTACACCTCAAGTCTCGGTGTAATTTATATCTGTAACAAAACTACGCAATTCTACGAAGCATTTCAGAATCCAGCCATCGCATCGCATCTGTGCTTGTAAACATCAATCGTCCAAGAAAAATTGAATCGAGAAGGAAAATGGGACCTTTCGATATCGGAAAACATATTGCATTGAACGTTGGAATCAGTACTATGTGTGCAGTGTGCTCAATATATGTATATGCTCGCACATTCAATGTATGGATGGCCATACGAATAATTTTAACTTCCATAGGTATCTCCAAACATGTATAAAATAAAAGAAAAAGCCACAAAACGACATACAAACATTACATTACAATGATAGTAGATTTTGCAAACAAAACCTTGAAATATAGTGTTAGTAGTTCTTAAATTATGTTAGAAAAGTAAAAAAAGACAAAAAAAATAACATAATAATTATACAATACACATAAAATACTCGTACATTAAAAGTTTAAACTTATCACATTTTCCCCGGGCTCTTGTAATGGGTGTAATAAGTCTACGCTTGACATAACACGATCAAATATTTTTGTTGCCCTACTACGAGTATAAGTACCAATTTTATTCAAATGTTTTATATTAGTTGGGAAAGTTACAAACGACCTTTTTAGAAAACATCTATTCCTACGTTAATTTAGTACTAAATTGAGAAGCCACACTGTCTATACTTATTTGGCAGCTCCCTTTTATAAATAGCAAGAAACTTACCCTCAAAACTATCTAAGTTTCGCGCCGTCACCGCAAAACAGAGCCCAACGTGTCAGCCTAAAAACGTCGAATACGGCACAAAAGTTTCCATTTTAGATGGCACCGCAAACACCCCTGAAAGGCCTGACGTTGCTGGCCTAGAAACTTCAGCTGGGAACTAAATTGACACGCAGAATGAAGCTTTCAGAGTGGTTGAAGCCTTTATATTTCTGATTGTAAGTATCGGGATTTATCGTGAATTTTCTACTATTTATTGTTAAAATCGATTATTCGAAATCTGATGTCCAAAATGTTCTTGGAAATATTGGGTTGGGTTAAACATACGTACAACTGTCTAAAGCAGGGATTCCCAAAAAAATTTCGGCAAGAGACCCCTTTTCCAAAATGATCTGATACGTCAGACCCGGAGTCAAATTACTTTATAAATCCGCGTATTGACTTGCTAAGTTTTTCATCTTGTACGAACTTGTGCACGCTTATCGACTTGTTGAGTTTTTTAAAAGTACAACAATGATACTTTCAACTAAAATATTAGTCATTCTTATAACAAGTTGGTACACGTAACACAACTTATACATTATCTTGAAAGTTTCAAGTCGACTCCAGAGGAACCGATTTCGACCCCAAGGGGTCGATATCGAGCACTTTGGGAATCCCTGGTCTAAAGCAATAATAATAATAATAGAGGTAATAACCCCACCGCAGTATCTCTACGTTGACGTCGTGGTGGGGCTTGCACGCTTCAATGATCCCTAGGTTTGTGCCGGTAGAATCTACTTTGCCGCAACATGCCTAGGGTGAGGGGCCAGACTAAGAGACATACAATCCGCAAGGCAGCTTTATGGCGAGCTTTTGGGCAGTGGCAACCCCAAGGTCCTGATGTCCGGGAAGAAGTCTTGTTCCTCATCTCTGGCTTGGATTTATTGGCCGGTTGGAGTGAAATCTGACGGGGACCAGAGCTCTCAACTCTCTCTTGCTTTAATTGGCTGGCTTGTGTGGAGATTCGCAAGAGCAAACGTGCTCGGAGGAGGGAAATCAACCCAGTAAGATGCTGGTAGGGATCTTGACCGTACTGCTGGGATTGTCCTGATAGCCGTTGTATATCTCTCCACTCCTCAAGCATCTCCGGATATGTTGCTACCTTGGCGCTTGGTCACTAAAGTGCTAGCAATCCTTTATGGGGCCCATTAATTGAGTGTGTAATTAAAGGAGCCGTTAGTCCTCCTATAGTATTAGGCAATCGATCCACTAAACCTACCAAATCCATAGCCCAATACATTTTTCTCAATAATTTGCAATAGTCCTGCATCAACCGGGGATTGTCGTTAGGTGCAGTTGCGTAGTACTTAAAGGGATAATCGTCGGGTGGTGTCACATTTCCTGATACATGCCTAACGGGGCCTCTGCGAGTTGGGTTTGGCTCCTCGCATGCCTTTCAAAGGACCGGGACCCTAGAGTCTCGAGATTGCAAAGCAGTAATAATAAATTTTGTTTATGCTTGTAAAAGCTGTGAAGGTGCTGATCCAATTCCAAAAATCCTTTCATGGACAGAAAGCTACACTATCACTGAGTTTAAGGTTAGTTTTTATTCGGAAAAAAATGCGCGGCTCCTGTTGAATAGGTCATGGAAGCATAGCCGAGGGAAAAGTTACTGGCTAGTGGAAAATAAATAAGAAGCACTCTTGATGAATCGTCTTTTTTTGCAAAATATTCGACCATACCCCACAAACCTGATTCATCAATTTCACATATCCTATAGCCAGACTGAAACCTCTTTGCTAAAACTAATATTTGAATTCTCACCACGCTGGATTCCCGCCAAAACATGACGCGATAATGGCGGCTCTTGTATTAGTAACATGTTTTAGTAACCATCTATCTAGTGCCTATCGTCGGCGTCGCGTCGTCGCGTTACCAAAGTAGATTTTAGTGTGGCGCTCTAAAAGCCTATATGTCTGTTGTTATGGTTTGTGTCTACGTTTCGTTTTGAAGTTGGAGAGGTAGCAAAGTGTGTCTTGAAGTGTGACAATACAAAAGGACACATTAAGGCAACAGCAGAAGTCAATAGAACCACGTGAGTTTTTAAACGGTGAAGAATAACGTGAAAAAACATCGTGAGGAAACCGGCATGTCCTAGAACCAAAAATTCGAAGACATGTGACATCCACCAACCCATGCCCTCTCACAGAGAGGAGGTCTGTGTACCAGCAGTAGGAACATTAATAGGCTGATGATTTGATGTGAGATGTGAGAATTAAACTTAAAAAAAAAGATAAGAAATCAGCTGATCAGTACATTTTTTAAAGAAAATTTAAGGACATCTGTTCTTTTTTTCTATTTTGTGAGTTGTTTTTTGCTTAAATTTTGTTGTTACTTTCTGGATTTATTTTGGATGGTTATAAAAAATTAGGGCGTATAATAATTAATGTTTCATGTTTCAAAAGTTATTTATTTCTACATGAGGTATTGTTCTAAAGTAAGAAAATTTTCTCAGTATTACAGGTTGTTATTTGTTGGATGGTTATCATAGCTATGATGAAGTATGTATCCGCCTTCTTAGCGTTGCGTGTTCGTTTCCCGATTGGGGACAGACATTTATCTATAGGCAGTGATTGTGGACATCTTCGAGTTTGTGGGTGTCATGAAAATACGATTATACGACGATATAAAAATAGAAAGATTACTTTACATAGAGCTTACCGCAGACTTAAAAAAGTAGCAGAGTACAAAAATAAGTAAACGAGAAATTGAAGGTTGGAAACGATGCCGTGTCAAACTTTGAGAAGCCGTCCCAAATAATGTGGCAGAAACAAAAAAAAATGTCCGATAATCTAAGGAGTTAGGTAGTTCTATGAGACAGCAGTTTGTGGCGGCCCGCCCTTTCCCTGTAACTTTTTCTAAGTTATATTGGATTCTTTGAGGAACACACAAAGTACTGGTCCAAGGATATTGGAAGGAAAACAAATTATAAATATATTGTACCTACTTTCAAGTCAACAAAAAGAAAATAAATACTGAATTGGATTAAAATAAAACTGTGGTTCTGATAGCTTTTCCGAGTCTATAACAGTTAAGAAGATTGAATCTGATAATGAAGACATTAAAAAGAATAAGTTCAAAACTTATAGGTAATGATTATATTATTAAGTACTCGTAGTCTCTCTCAGTCTCCACTTATTATTTTAAGCACGTTCCAAATAAAGTATTCGATACTCTTCGATTCGATTAGGTCCAAACATTGAACTCAAAAAGTAAAAGGCTATCACATTACTTCTGGTCAATAAACCCATTGTCACACCGAGTTCTTTAATATATACGGACTTTCTTGCATCGGAAATGTTCGAATGAGTCATCAGTGAAATCGCCAATGTATTGTGGATAATGGGCCAAAACAGATGGCCGTATATGTCCGGATGGCCATGATGTCACAGCTTCTTGGTACACCGACCTATTCCCCTCCTTATTCTGTAACCAGAAGCAGTTGCAACTAGAAGATGGATAACCCGGACTCTATACCTAAAATAACGGTTATTGCAACACTATTGTAATGATTTGCGAGTCTAAAAATGAATTATATTTTTTTACCATACTTTTCTATACCAATATTATAAACAGGAAAGATTTTTTTGTTTGTACCGAATAGGCTCCGAAACTACTGGGCTGATTTAAAGAATTCTTTCACCAATAGGAATCTACATTATTACTGAGTTGCAAAGGCTATTTTTTAATGGGTAGTATTTAAACGAGTGACTGTAAATTAAAGTTTTAAGTGACAAAAATAATTAATTTACGTTATAGTATTACTAAGTGAGCGACTGACTGCGAGTGACAAGAAATCAACAGAACAGCAACTTACAAACATTAATTTGAGTTACTTAAAATACAAAATGAGAAGCTTCATAATATTTGACTTGAAAATAAAAGTTTGTCGACGGAGCCCCGTTGCTCGGGGCTCCTATTTCCGCCCGCAGGGTCTAAAGTAACCTTACACGAACGAGATGACGGGAGCTGAGTTCGCTCGCCTTGCTCGCTCACTTCAGCTCCCATCATCTCGTTCGAACCTAACCTGTCCGTGTCGGGGTGCCCTAAGCTCCCGAGCTCGCTTCGCTCGCTCTTGGACTAATTCGTTAAAGACACGAATGCACCCGAACGCCCACGCATTTCTAGTCGTTCACTTAGTAATTTAGTCGCCCGGCTAGAATTTTAATATCTGAAATGGATTATTCGCAACCCACTTTTTGTAAGCTCGTTCTGGATTTTATTATTAGGTAATCAATATTCGTCGATAGTTTAGTTAATTTTTCGCTTACTCAAATTCATACCGCTCAAGTTATTAAAATAGTATCTCATCATCAGTCGCTAAGTTTTTTTTTTATTCGATCGTTTTATAATTCCCCTTTTTAAACCCGAATACGAGTCCTGTGGGGTGGTCCACGGGAGTGAAGCCGCGGGGAACAGCAAGTAGTTTATAATACCGTATATCTGTAGACTATTATTTGTTACACCTTTATTAACCTGTATTATGCAAATCAATTAATTTATTTCATTTGAACAATAAAGGTAGATGTTAATGTCGGTTGTTAATACAAATTGTCTTAAACGGATATCTATTTTCCAAGAGATTTTGCGAACGAGTAATTAACATTAAAATGTTATGTAGTAGTGTCAACCGTTGTAAAATAAGTTACCTGTAAAGTAACTAAACTAAATTTCTATCTACAGTCACTGTGCTTGTAATTTATTAATCGATGTTTCTGGGAACAAGAAAAAAACACTTTTGACAAGTTAGTTCCAAAAAACTTTTTTCATAGTAATTGAAATAACATGTTTGAGAACAACACCATCTAATATTAACTATTATAGGTCTGAATATTGTCCAAGTTTAGGATGCAAATAGGTATAATTTCTACGAAGCTGCTGCAGACGCGAATTTAAATAATTATCAAAGTAAGTTGGAAGGTCCTTGAATTTTAGGGCTGAACTGTTAAATAATACAATAAGCTTGCCTTACTTACCCAGGCGAAACTTTAGGGTGCGTAATATTTGGTAAAGTAGAACATTACTACTGGTAAAGTAGTCAGAATACTATTTGCAGTCTAATGCAAATACTCCGGACTGTTGGCAGTCGGTAAGCAAATAGTTACACTAGCAAATTAAACAAGCTTTTAATTATTAATTTTAAACTCCAGTACTCGCTTACTTACTTTCCCAATGTAAATGGGCCCTTACTAACGCAAAGTTAATTAAAGTTAGCGCTAATGTAATTTACTTATCGACGTTACTGGGCCATAAAAATAATTTATTTATATTGTTACTGCAGCTTCAGTAACTATTTTATTTATTTGGGTCAGAGAAACTTCGAACCAATAAAGTTCGGTACAATATATATTATCTGGTCCCTGAATTAATTGTTCTTATTGTAATATTATGGTAATATAGTAAATCGTATTTCACTATTTTACCATAATTTTTCACTAGACTAGCAAAACAATTAATCTCAGAAACAATGTGGCCATTGACCCTGGCGTTATTAATTCCAGATTATGTATTTTTCTTCTTTGCTGCACAATTTCCTCTAAGTACTTAGCCAGTGAATTGTGAGTAGCTAGCTCCCATCCATTCTGTTGTCATCAACTTTTTGTTGAATATAATCCATTAAGCTTGTGGAACTAAAATTGCATTTGGTCACTTAGAAAAAGGCAAAGCCTAAAAACTAAAACAATCGGATAAGTTAATTAAAATGTACACATGCAGATAGATAACCACTTAAGCTTTTTCTAACAACATAATGACACATAGAAGCTCATATCTCCAAAAAAGAAATATGACTTATCTTTAATGTGACCCAATTCGCTCCGACCAAAATCACAAAAGCTATCTTATAATCTCCCGTAACGGAATGACCGAGTAATTCGCCAATCGTGACTGTAGTCATGCTCAGAGCGAGGCTTATAAATTTTAGAACGATTCGTTGCTATAATTATGAGTTTTTTCCGCAAACAAATACTCGGCTCTTGGGTGCACTAGTTCGTTGAACCTTGGCGAGTATTTTACCGTTGTTTCTGAGTTTACTTTCTGCTAGACTGTTCGCCTAGTTCTGTAAAATAGTGTCAACTGTTCTGTACTCATCTGATAATGCAAGAATAAGGCTTTGTTGAGGATTCTACACCTGTTTCTCGAGCTTTCTATTGTAATTGGATTGATTTATATGGTTACTATTGTTGAGTTGTAGTAGACCAATCTATTATTGCTTTACTTTGTATCTTTGTCTTGTGTTCATTTTGTAAGGTTAGGATTAGGGATTTTTTGTTTCGTCACTAGAAGTTTGCTTTCGTTTGAGCATTATTTCTGATCTAAGCTCTTTGTAAAATAACAACGCCTGCCTGTTATTGGAACAGTGTCAATGCAAGTTTTCCTCTAGGTAGACCGCTTTCGTTCACTCAAGAGTGTCATCTATCTGTGTTACTTTCATCTGATAAGGATAATAGTGGTTTTGTCAATGACACTTGTTCACTAGGCTTTAGGCACTAGGTCTATTAGCTTAATAGATTTAGAGGTCTTTTTGAAATATCTTCTTTTGTAAAGTTTTTCTAAATTTCTTTGCACTCGATTATCCTTTGTGGTAAGTCGATTAATTGAAATAAAATTAACTACTTGTCTATTATGATTGGATTTTCTTTCATTAATTGTGCATATAGTTTAAGTTTCATTGATGATTTCAATTATGCCACTCCAAATATTGGGTTCATATTTTACAGATACTTAATTCTATCAGACTTCGCAATGTCAAAGAGATTTTTAAAAGAAGAGATGTCTATAGATTCATAACGCGTGACTTGAATAATCGAGTGCATAAAACTTCGTTGGAAATCTTATAGTAAGGAATGTAAGCGTAATCAAGCGATTTTAAATAAAACTGTAAATCTTAGTTGAGCAACATCTTACGACATACTATGATAGATTTCAGCATCTCTATCATTATTAAACGCTTTACAATCCATCCAATCCATAACAAAGCAACAGAATTTGAATCAAACTCTCACTGCTGTGCTCCCACGTGTATTGCAGATTGCTATGTAGTATAATTTCAATCAGCATCGAGCACGCCACGTTTATGCACGAATGCGCCGAGTGTTGCCAGGCGATAGATCGCAGTGTTACGAGATTGTGTGCAATTCTGCATAATATCTGCCTCTTACCTTACCCCTCACTTTCACACTGTATTAACTTCGTTATTATTAGAATTGTCTTCACTCACCGAACTGTACGTTTATTGATTAGTTGTGTAATTGAATTTACAGTCGTAATGGAATGGTCGTAGTTCGTAATGGAGTAGTTGGTTAAATCTGTTTTACCTTTATGTCTATGTTGCCTTATGGGGATTGCTACTGTATATAATTTTCGAGCTTTTGATTAGATTCAGGGTTGGTTGGATAGTTTTGTTCTTCATAAATTCTACTTACATGCGGTAAATAATAAAAGTAAGATTAGTAGATCATATTTTATGTTACGTTTTTTTTACCCACAGTTTGTTGTAATTAATCCTTCAGTTGCCCTTTCATATTGCCCACGCCGCTAATCACACCCACTGAAATACGAGATGGGAGGAAATGAGGTATAATCTCCTAAAACATACGTCCTTGTATTTTTAATATCTTCATTATCCCTTACACCGCCTACACAATTAACAAGAAATGTTTTATCCTCCAAATCTTCGTCACCATTTACGTTATCTTTAGCCACAATCTGGGACATTCGCGAAGTATTCAAGCGACTGTTATTATTAATAATTCATGCTTTGTACGAATTAGCTAGATAAATGCTTGCTCACACACATTTTGCTTTTATGATTTCCAAACGGGGTCTTCTCTCTGTCCCGGTATGTAACGGTTCTTAAAACGTTGTAAAACACTTAGATTTGTTTGACATTTGTTTATGTAATTTACAATGAGGAAGTTGTGAGTTTTGAGACAACATGGCAGTTTGTGTAACTGTATTTGGAAGGTGATATTTATGTGAAATGCATGCATCGTCTGCGAGCTCAGTTACATTGTTGAACTTGCTTGAACTTCGTCGTGATATGGCTTTGGGTTCCTCGTATTTCGAGTGTTTGATAAATTGATGTATGGGAATATTATGCAAGTTAGTTTAATAATATAATATCTCCATTAATACCGATCTGAATTAAATTATCATGAATGGGTTAATGAGTTGATATAATTGGGTTAATCAAATTCAATTCATAATGATTGTTATATGCGTTCATGTTTACTCGATAATTGCTGAACAATATATTATTACGCCGTACGTAAAGTAAAACCAAATAATTTGTATTAATTATTTATTTATCTACATATATATATTAAACATACATAATATAAAATAAGAATATAATCACAAAAAATTACCTACAATAGGTATAACGTATTATTAATGTTAAGTACACTCACATTTCACCCATTCTTAAACACAAGAAATAAAGAATACCAATTCGCATTACGGAATCCTGCACCATCCATAACCGTATAAAAAGAAAGAAAGAAAGAAACACACACTGCGCAAAATGTATCTGACACAATACAGAGCCTACATTTATATGTGTAATAGTGTCATTACTCACCGATGTAACTTGAAGGGAACTTAGGAGTACACGGGCAAGTTGGAGAGTCTCACGTCAGTTCTCTCTGAACTGTGAGGAACTTTATACGTACTTCTATATTTGTTCAAACTTGGAAACTGCTGAGTGACCTAGTGTCATGTTTGTGGTGATACCTACTTAAGGTTACACTAGTCGATTATTCTTCCGTACAAACGTAGTCTAGCGATTACTCCATTGTTTGACGATGTACGTTCAAAGTAAAAAATGATATCAATTTGTCTCATCATTATCTAGCCATATATGGAAACAAAAAATTAAAATAAATATATATTTGAAAGTTATGAGCGTCGAAAGTTCCATATTTCAACATTAATTTTAACGAATCTTTGGACGGAAATATTATATACCATAAGAAGAGGGAAAATTGCAAAACGGCCTCCATACAGGGATAGATTAGTAATTCAATAATGCAAATAATTTTATTTTGAAAATATACTTTAAGTCGTTTTTTTTTATGATGTCTAGACTCCCAAAGGTCTGTTTATAAAATTTCGCGCCCTCGTTTTCGTCCTAAAAAAATTCGTCCATTTCGATACAAATTTGCAAAAGTGCTAATTCGTACTCGAACTAGCTTCTTACTGCTCATCACAGCATCTAACTCTTTCGCACGTGTTGTCGGAGAAGATAGCATGCATTTTAACCTCGCGCACAAAATAGTTCGTGCCGTCGACTAGGGGAACCTTAAGTAGCTTTTTAGGGTTCCATACCCAAAGGGTAAAAACGGGACCTTATTACTAAGACTCCACGATCCGTCTGCCTGTCTGTCTGTCTGTTTATCTCTCTGTCTATCTGTCTGTCTGTCTGTCTGTCCGTTTGTCACCAGGCTGTATCTCATGAGCCGTGATAGCTAGACAGTTGAAATTTGACACAGATGATGTATTTCTGTTGGCGCTATAACAACAAATACTAAAAACAGAATAAAATAAATATTAGTGTGGCTCCCATACAACAAACGTGATTTTATTGCCGTTTTTTGCGATATTGGTACGGAATCCTTCGTGCGCGAGTCCGACTCGCACTTGGCCGGTTTTTTAGTTCTAGTATTACTTGGACCTGTAAAGTGTTTTGGGAATAAGTTTAGGTTTCAATTTGGTTAAGATATTTTTGAAAGGTCGTCTTTTTACGGTCCTCAAGATATGAATATTGTCTTTTTGTGTCCATAGTAGCTGTCTCATAATATATATGTCGTAGGATGATTTGAAACTTCGAATCTTCGCGAAAATCCTAGGGGTTTTGCGAAAACACGGATATTTAGACAATGGCGAAACTGTTTCTCAATCTTACTGGAAAAAGTCCAAGAGCGAGCGAAGCGAGCTCGGGAGCTTAGGGCACCCCGGTCCCCGACACGGACAGGTTAGGTTCGAACGAGATGACGGGAGCTGAAGTGAGCGAGCAAAGCGAGCGAACTCAGCTCCCGTCATCTCGTTCGTGTTAGGTTACTTTAGACCCTGCGGACGGAAATAGGAGCCCCGCGCAGCGGGGCTCCGTCGACTATGTTGCCAAAGTACTAATCGTACTTGGATAATTTTTCGCCTATGTCTAATTATCCGCGTTTTCGCAAAACCCCTAGGATTTTCGCGAAGATTCGAAGTTTCAAATTATCCTACGACATATACATCCCGAGATGTGGTGCATGGAAGCGAAATCAATCAATTACGACAAGTATAGCCACTAATTACGCGGTTTGGAAAAAAACGTAGAAGCATTTTCTGTTAGCAGAAATGAACTCAAACTTGCTTTTTATTAAACTGGTCGTCAGTTTATCTAGCTTGGGAGTTGAGTCCATCGCGATCTTGCACAAGCTCGTTAAAGGACAGATATGATCATTTAATTATAAGATACTTATTAAAATAATTACATCCTCTGACGGAGATAACTTATTTCATAGCCAATCAAAGTATAAATTGTTCGTAACTTGGTACTTCAAGACCCCAACACTTAATCACGTTCGTTTTGTGAAGTTCTCGCGAACTTACTGTGAACTTCAGGATATCATAACTTTTGTTCTGCTAGATTAAACTTCATTGCTCTGCGATCTTGCCAACTTTAGTGGATTGTGAAGTTTACGGTAAAGTAGGAAATCTAATTTATTTTTGTTAGTGAGCAAGATTTTAGGGCTGGTACAAGAAATGGGATTAGAATAGAATAGAATAGAATAGAATAGACTTTTATTTGCTTTGAATGCAGGTAAATACAAATAGGATCGTAAATAACATAATAAAGAACCGTGTACATTCTGCCTTGTTGGCATGCAAATACAATACTTATTATATAAGTTATAAAAACAGATTATTAAAGTGTATCATTTAGGAAATCCTGAACAGAATAATAACATTTATCTACAAGTAGTTCTGTAAAACATTTTTTAAATTTCATCAATGGCAAGGTTTTCATATGATCAGGAATTTTATTAAAGACAACAGGAGCCATACAGATCACACTTTTTTTTAATAAACTAGTTTTAAATGTGCCTGTGTGAAGTAAATTCTGATATTGTGATCTTAATGATGTACTCCGCTTTCTGGTTTCTGTTAGTGTGGCAAATAGATTACGGTTTGTTTTAACAAATATTGCTACTTCGAGGATATAGAGGCATGGGAAAGTTAATAGTTTCTGAGACTTAAATATAGGCACACAACTGTCAGTAACTTTGAGGCCAAATATAGCTCTCAAACAGCGCTTTTGAGCTTTAAAAATGCTTTCTCGTTCACTACAATAACCCCAAAATATTACACCAAACCTTAAAATAGAAGTTACAAGACTATGGTAGGCCACTAGTATTGTTGTCAGATTTACTTTTTTGGATAGGTTGTATAACATAAACGCGGTTGTGCTCAGACGTTTACAGATATCTTCTGCTTGCGGCTTCCATGTTAACTGGCTATCAATTAAGATTCCTAAAAATTTTGTGCTATTCACTTTATCGATAGTTTGGCCGTTGTAGTTGATAACCATGTCACCTGTAGATATACGTTGGTGAAAATGCATAGTTTTAGTTTTTTGTAGATTTATAACTAGGTTATTATTGTCAAGCCATTTTATTAAACTGCTGATTGAGTTATTGATGTCATTTATGTAAGAGTCTTTATTGATACATGAAACAATAGAAGTACTGTCGTCTGCAAATAAAACCATTGGATTAGATATATGACATGGCAGGTCATTAATATATAGTAGGAATAGTAGAGGTCCGAGGACACTTCCCTGCGGGACTCCATATTTTATTTCTTTAAATGACGATAAAGTTTTTAGTTCCTTCCTAGATTTTAAACATAGGCTTGATATCTCTATACATTGTCTACGGCCTTTGAGGTAGGTTTTTATTAAATTAAGAGCATTTCCACGAATACCGTACGCATCAAGTTTGGTTAAGAGAATATCGTGGTCCACGCAGTCAAAAGCTTTCGACATATCGGCATATATTGCACATACCGGTATTTTGGAATCTACTTTAGGCATTATTTCATGAAGAAAATCAAAGATGGCCATGTTTATATTTTTGTTTTTCCTGAAGCCCTTTTGTTCGTCACATAGTATGTGGTATTTAGTTAGGAAGTTGTTAAGAGATTCATAAATAATTTTCTCTATGATCTTAGAGAATATAGAAATAAGAGCAATTGGCCTATAATTTACCATTTCTTCTTTATCGTTTTTTTTATATACTGGTATGACTAATACGCTTTTGAGACTTTCTGGAAATACGCCAGACTGTATGCTCAAATTAATAATATGAGCAAGGGGTTCAGCTATACAATGTGCAACAAATTTAATAACTGATGTTGAAATGCCATCGAGGCCAGTGCTCTTTTTATTTTTCAGGTTTCTAATTATACGCATTACATCTTGAGGTATAATTGGGGCCATAAATATTGTATGTGGGTTTATATTTATGTTAATGGTATCGCATAACGTACGTTTAGGTATGCCAGAGGATTGTTCAATGAAAAAATTATTAAAAAATTCGGCTATTAAATTAGGTTTTGATATTATTTCATCTCCTTTTTTTATTTGAGAAATGGGTTCTCTTAAACTCTTGTTATTATTTATAATTTGCCAGGCCGATTTGGATTTGTTTTTTGAGTTATTTATTAAGTAGTTATTCTGCGCTTTTTGAGTAAGTTTAATAATTTTCTTAAACCTCCTTGAGTAAATCTTAAATTTATTTTTGTTTTCAGACGTTGGCTTTAGTCTCTGTTGCCATAACAGTTGCCGTTGTTTCTTGCTACATATTCGTATACCTCGAGAGACCCATTTTATTTTTTTCTCAGATTTTACACTAACTAATTTGAACGGGAAACAGAGATCGTGTAACAGTAGGAAAATATCGAGAAAGTTATCACAGGCTTTGTTAGCATCCTCTATATTATATACATTAGAAAATGATAGACTTTCTAGGTGCGATCGAAACTTAATAAGGTTTTCTCGAGTTATATCTCGTTTTAATGTTCTCCATGTTTTTATTTGATTCGTTTTATTAATTTTTATCTTAATTATTTGAGCAGAGTGGTCAGATAATCCAAAGTCAGTGACTTCATGTTGGCACTTCTGCTTAAGATTATGTGCAAAATTGTCTAAACAAGTATTACTGATAAATCTAGTTGGCTGATTAATTTCTAGTTTAAGGTTGAAGCTCCTGAGAAAGCATTCAAATTCAGAGGTGATTCTATTCCTGTTCAAAACATCTATATTAAAGTCTCCACATAAAATAACTTTTTGAAGGGGTTTTTTACAGACATTTTTTAAAACGAGATCTAAATTTTCATAAAACTTACTTAGATTACATAATTTAGGAGGCCTATATACACATATAATTATAGTTTTTTGAGAAGGAAATTCTACAGCACAACATTCTATAATTCCTGATATCGAGTATTTCATTACGTCAGGTCGTTCTTTATACTTGTGTCCAACTCTTACTAGGATACAGGCACCGCCACGTTTTTTATTCTGTCTAGCAAAGCATGCCGCCAGCTTATAATTAGGAATATATAATAACTTTTCTTGGCCTGACATTATAAAATGCTCGGTTATACATATTACGTCGACTACTTTTTGCTGACTCAACAATTCCTGAATGTAAATATTTAAAAGGTCTGATTTATTTATAAGTCCGGCAATATTTTGGTGAAGAATATACATAGAATCAAAGAAAAAGCTCACGACTTGGGGATGCAACGATGTTGTTTCTATCGAAATCTCAGATATAGTTTGCAGTAAGTTATTAAAAATATTGCGCATTCCGCGGTCGTTTAACTTTCTATTTATTCTTGAAAACATAGACAAATCATACAGTAGATCTAAGTTAGTATCAAATGCAGTTGCGTAACCATAAGTTTGAAGATCAAGATGTAGTAAGTTGTTAAAGGTCTCAATTCGCCAATTAAACATAGTTGAGAAATTACTTAATTTAAAGGTAGGAACACATAAAATTACATTTGTATGCTGAATTTTAAGCAAGGATTCTCTTAATTCTATGATTATATTAACATAGTTTTCTGTTTGCTGAAAGTCTTTTTCACCAATCAAGATGACACAATAGTCGGACATTGTAAAGTCCGCCAATTTCTTATCTAAATTATTAATAAGTTGTGATATACCACAGTTTGGCAAAATATAATGACATATTTGAGAGTTTTTAAATGTTTCTTCAGCTATTGATGTAATATTATTAACTTTGTTAGCACTAACAACACATAATTTATTCTTCACTGGTTTGTTTACAGCTTCTATTATTTGGTTTTCATGGTTTCTAGGTGTAATAACAGACGTCTTGCCAGAGTCCAGGTTCTCATTGAAGGGGAGTTTATTACAATGCTTCCTGTTTTTCTTTTGAGAGTTAATACGTGGAGTTGATGAGGTAGGTGTATTCTTGCTTTTGCCAGGAGTTCCTACTGAAGTTAATGTTTTGGTAGCTTTTTTTAAAATATCATATTTAGAAGTGAGTTCAAGGACGGTATTCTTTAGTGAAGTATTTTCGAGATTTAGGTTCTGAATCTCCTCGTGTGCCGAGTTTAATTGTAAATTGAGCTGTTGTATTTGGCTTTGGAGTTGTTGAACCTGCACATCATTTTCATCGGTGGATATATTTGGTAAGCTACAGGTGCTGCCATCTATCTTAGAACTGTTGGGACTAGTTTCTACCGAATTGGTCTGGGTCAACGAACGACGTTTTGTATTCGGTATTCTGAACGTGATGTTCTCGAAGAAATTCATTATTGAATATTTATAATATTAACCTTAGACATTCACAAAAAGACAATCCGTATGCGAGGATCGAACTCAGACCACTCAAGTTACTTCTTATAAGGTTGGTTGCCGGGACACTAGACCAGCGCGACAGTTAGTCAAGGCGTTGAAATTGTTGATCAGTAAACTCTTTGAAATAGAAAGGTCGTTAAATACCCGTCAATTTTGAAAACAATTTGAATGTTAGCTTTTACCCACTATCTAAGCGTCACTTTTATAAAATTTAGTTTTTAAACTTTATATCGTTTTGTTTTTAATGTTTATAAAACTCACAGTGATATTGGCCATGTATCTAGCAGTTTTATGCAAAAATAAGTAGTTATTATCACTCACAAAGCTAAAATAGTCACAATGTTTTGATCACTCACTAAAGTTGTGTTTATTTTGTTTACATTGAATAAATTATTTAGATAACACTTGCACTCACGAATTGTACTATTCTCATCACTTTCATAAAAAGATTTCAGTAGATACAGGTAATTAACTATTTTTAAACAATTTTAATACGGGAGCAGTATGTTTACGTGACGGCTGTCTGTCCGTTATTTGATTGATACGGTCGATTGATGTGATATTCTTCTAAGAGATTTCAAAACTGGCTTAGGCGTTCGGGTTTTAGAAAAATATGTTACGGTTACACAAATTTTGATTCTATCCAAATACTTACCTAAATAGCCATGGTCTTATCATTATCTGTAAAGTTAGTTAGACATAAATATTATGCAACCATTAGAATAAGGCCTCCCACAGGGTAGACCGATGTCCGGTTGGGGCCATCATCTGGATGACAAAAACCATAGAATAACGCTCGGGGGAGGCATTTCTCTATCAGTGGACTTCTTTTGGCTGAGACGATGATAAGAAGTGGTCTTCGGTATGAATTTAGAAATACATGACTTGGAATGTGACAGTAGAGGAGGCAAACTTTTACTTACTGTAATGAAAATACACTTTAAACATAAACACTGCGTACACGTAATATAGATATTACGTCGTTCGTGCCATCGCAGTAATCGCCATGTCGTATGGAATGCAGGAACACACAGTCACACGACGTTCATAGTCTAATTACCCTTATTAATTAGCAACAAGCGAACATTGAACTTGGCATCCATGAATACGGTGCCTAGTCTAGTTGTTTGATTCCTTTTAATGAAATAGAAAAACAGATTATTCAAATAAAAAAAGATATTTCTGTAACATAGTAGGTGCTAAGAGAGCCTAAACAGTGTGACATTCTAACATAGGCAAGACAGCGGGCGGTGAAAATATCAAAATGTTCATAATATATAGGAATAAAATGCGTTATTTAAAAAAAAACTGGCCAAGTGCGATCGGACTCGCGCACGAAGGGTTCCGTACCTTTATAGCAAAAAAATCACGTTTGTTGTATGGTAGCCCTACTTAAATATTTATTTTATTCTGTTTTTAGTATTTGTATTATATATATATTTGTATAGCGGCAACAGAAATACATAATCTGTGAAAATTTTAACTGTCTAGCTATCACGGTTCATGAGATATAGCCTGGTGAAAGACGGACCGACAGAGAGACAGACAGACAGACCGACAGACAAACAGACGGATCGTAGAGTCTTAGTAATAGGGTCCCGTTTTTACCCATTGGGTACGGAACTCTAAAAACGATTATTGAATGAATGTCATTCGCTGAAAGAATGTCATTAATTGACAGAATTGGGGAACTGGGCTGAAGAGTATTAAATCTGTATTCTTCTCTAGTAAATAATAAAAAGTATAGATTTGAGATCAATCTTCGACGTTAGGGTAGGTTAGATGAACCCCTTTGCCGCACTTAGACTCTCATTTGATCCGTTGTGCGGGTTTGTGGATGTCATATGTCATCGAATTTTTGGTTCTAAGACATGCCGGTTTCTTCACGATGTTATCCTTTACCGTTTTTGAGAGCAGTGGTCATGAAATATTTTTCACAAAGTAAAGCGCCTACCTGGGTTCAAACCCACGACCTACAACTTGTAAGCCGCGGCCGTCACCACAGCTCTACAATCTTCGACGTAACAATAAATATCAGTCATTAAGTAGAAGTAGAACTGTAAGCCCAGGGTGTTCTACTAATAGAGTACCAATCTATATCTCACAGCCAATACTAAATCATAGTTCAAGCTACATTCTAACCAGTCAATTGACCTTATCCTCCACCATGGTCTATTACAGCAATTTCTCACCCATTAGGTGTAACAAGACTGATTTTGTAAAGTAGTCCTAAAGCAGCAAATCATGGTTTATGGTTATTACTTAGATTTACTGTGACTCCCCGCAGTTTAGATCTATGGGCGAGCTATAGCCCGCGGTAACAGCGAAACTATGAGCTATTGAACGGTCTCCGTTTAGCAAAAGCAAAGGTTTATATGTTCCTAAATCTTGAATTTTACACCTAGTTTTTGAATTGAAAATTTGGAGTTATAAACGTATTAAATCCTACTTTAAAGGAATTGACAATTTTTCAAACTCTGATAATGAAATACTCAACTTTAAATTCTTAATCCAAAGTTCAGGAGTTATTCAAATTAGATTTTTAGTATCCTGAATTTTCATAGTCGGTTGAGCCATATTCGTACACATGTAGGTTACTTAACTTAGTAAAAAAATTCAGACATTGATTCGGATCGAGAAAAGTGCCTAGACTCTGAATTATTGTCTGCTTGATGTCAGTTTAGGCAAAATCCATATATTAATCTAAACATGGAAGTACCTAACTCCTATTTGCCTCTTTTCAATCCCTCGGGACTAAGTCGCTATTTACGTATTCATCAACTTATATTTTCTCATTTTCTCTCAAATATTTGTCATTAAACTCAAAGAGAACTTTATAAAGGCTTTCCATTTCAGCCAGGCAATATCACTAGCAACAGCAAGCCAGTTTAGGAATACGATTGAACTGAAACCCACCTCAGATTCCTATTACTGAAACTTACTCGTATATAAACTAAACTAGTTATTCTATGTTTACTTAGAAACAGGTTTTGGCTATGTAAATTATAATAACATGTAAGTTAACAATATTCCAATATGATTTAATCATAGTTGGGATTTGAAATTCAAGAAATAGATTATTAAGCTCTTGTCGTTACAGATTTAGGTCAATGATTATAAATTTATTAGCAGGATGACTAGCCGTTTTCCCTTGGGTTTAGGGATGGGCTATTGATAATCTATTTTCAACGCAATTACTCGAAAACTGGCTCCTATCGTTTTTAGGCTCACAGTGTGTGTGCGTTTATTTTTATAATAGCTCCTGGCAGCGGCTTCGCCCGCGTTTATGTAGAAAATTATTCCAAGGAAACATATTCCCGGAATAAAAATATTTTATGTGCTATTCCAGACTAAAATCTATCTCTGTGCCAAATTTCGTCCGTCGATCCGTTTGAGCGTGAAGAAGTAACAAACATACAAATAAGTGATAAAATAAAATAATAAATAAACATCACACACGCACACACACACTCACAAACTTTCGGTTTGATAATATTAGTGTGATGTGATTGCCGCATAAATGCGGAAAAGTGCACAGGCAAGTGTAGGCTAACACCTTTACAATTTATTTGTTTTCCCATTTGCATCACAATCTACTATTTCGTAGTTTACTTTTCAATAGAAATTCAAAGAAAAACAAAAGACGATCTATATTTAAGTCTAAATGTTTAAAAATAGAAATACCAACTGGTTTTCTACTGTCTTTCAAGGTAAAATACCCCGAAGACTTATAACGCTAGTTAAGCTTACAGAAGACATATTTTATAGCCTTTATGAAGACTCCAAATGAACGGAAACTGAGCCCAACCCGGAGGCGTCTACCCCCGGCCTAAATAAGCTCATTATTCCGGTAGTATTATAAGGGCTATGTAATTCAGAGAAATTAATTCATATTGAAGCTGTAAACTAACCTTCTTGGCAAGACTTGTACCCAGTGTATTGAACGGGAAAGTCAAATAATAAAGAAGGAATCAACGAATTTGGGCATTTGGTTTTTCACTTATTCCAAAGACAGTTTTAGTTAATATTCCTGAAAAAAGTGTCCTAGAATACAGGTCTCAAAATTATTCAAAAACATACTTTCACTCTCAAAAGCTTTTCAGTGTAACTAACTCACAAAAAGCCATATCCATGTCTAACAGAAAAGTAAAACAGTATTCATGTACAACTGAAATTTAAGTCCAAAACAGTGTGCCAACAAGCCTAAACTTTTTGTTCATATCTTTTGGAAGTCTGCCCGGACTGCAAGGCAAGCTTCGAACACATCAAATGCTGCAGTGCTTTTTCATCACGACGTTTGTTTGAAAGAGGTAGACAGTGTTGGGAAAATCCCCATTTTCCTCTCTAGATAAGCGACCTTTTTACGTTTTGACATTCATATCTTACTGGCAGGAAAAAATATCTAACAGAAAAGAATTGGATAACACTGCCTAACATAAAATCTGACACAAAGGTTTGCAAGTAATGCTTTATTGAAAATGTTACAAATAAATTTTAAAAATTATTACCTACCGTAGAATGTTTTAAAAATATGGATGTTGAAAAGATGCAAATCAAAATCAAGTTGCCGTCAAGTGTCATTTATGTGCTATTCAAGTTCAGAGAGACCTTCATACCTCAGATACATTTTGAAGCCGATTGCCTCGTTTAGTTAAATCAGTGTTGGTCTGTTGCATATTTCAGTGGCTAGCTTCCTGGCTGGCAGCAGTAACACGATCAATTTCTATCGGTTAAATAGTGTACTGTTGGTAGGTAGTGCCGCAGGGAGAATACTGCGAGCGGTCTACAGTTTTAATACTTAATGAGGATGGCGAGTGTATTATTTTTGAGAAGTTTGGTTTCTGATAGAGAGGCTAATATAGTTTTCTATCACTATTGCACCTGATGACAAGGGATGTTCTGGCCGCATTGGAACTCTCTTGCCTAAAACTAACTTGTTCATATTTCATATATTTTCTATCTGTAACTTTCTATATTTCTCAATGCAATAGTTATATGTTGCAACTTGTGCATAGATGAGCTCTATAATGATTTTACTTACATGTTGGAAATGCTTTCGTCCAAATCTCTCTTCACAACTCAAAATACATCCACAGCAGTTTAAACTCCAAAAAGGTCACCTCACAAATCTCTTCCTGCTTAAACCCTGGGCTGATTCGTTGCATATTTTAGCAGTCGGGCCATGATAGACGCTGTCAGCCATTTAGCCCGGATAAAATCTACAGATGCGGTTTTCTGCGGTTATATTAGCAATTTTACAACAGTCTTCCTCTTAAATATTCATGGCGGCTGGTTTCAACTTCAGTCTGTTAAGTGCCAGATAAGTTTTTGCGATTGATATTAAATGGGGTAGTATGATGTTATATTTTATCTTTAAGGTTTTCGTAATGCGGAGTAGAGTTGAATTGAATGGTTTTATGAATGTAGTTATTACGAAGAGGGGAAGAAATAGTGTAGGTACTAATCTCGAAGCATGCAGGTATGCGTAGACAGAGTGCTTTCAATGTTGACGATGTTACACCCAAAAACTGTTACAGATTTATTTATGAGTTTACCCACACAATGGAACGCCTTGCAGCAATTACAAAATTACAGATGCTGTTGGTGAATCGATGATCATACGAACTGACTTTTCACCTGTTTATAAGTTTCATAGTCAGACTAGTTTCTGATTTGTTAAAGAAGTCGCACAAAGATAATCAGAAGATAGCAGGTTCGTAAAGAAAAACAGTAAAAACAAAATAAAAAAGTAAATATACAAAAAACAAACAGTAAATAAAATAGTAAACAGTAAATATTTCTTTTTCGTAATTCACTTATTGAAATTGTTTACTTAATGAAAGTTCTGAATTGTCAAAGTCAAATGTTTTTATTTCGACTAGGCCATTAAGCGGCACTTTCGAACGTTAACTAGTAATAAAATTTGATTTTACCGTGCATTCGGAAAAGTAGATTGTTATGGAGAAGAATGCACAAGAAACTCCAAAAAATGTCTCTGTCGGCTTGAAAATTAACAACGGATTAAACTAGATCTAGGTGACGGATAGCCGATGGGCTGAAAAGTTCTGGAATGGTGCCCTTGGTCGGGAAGACGATGCGTTGTAAGGCCTCCCACTAGGTGCACCGATGACCTGGTTAAGGTTGCGGGAAAGAGCTGGATGCGAAACGCACGGGATCGGTCAATGTGGCGACGCCTGGGGAGGCCTATGTCCAGCAGTGGACGTCTTTTGACTGAAATGATGATGACGATGATTATGAGGTACCCACTGGCTGGATAAACTATGTTTCGTCAACATGAAAAGACGAAGCAACATTGCTCTAATTAAACACCACACAATACGCCACCCATAATTATCCGCTAAAAAGTTACCTCACAATTATGTACATATGATACCGTATCGAATGATCGATAAGCTGATCCGCTGTTATTAATTAATAGTGCATTGTTCTGTAACGAGTGCGACCCACTTCAGTTACATCATGTCGTGTCAATGCCAGTTCAGTTCTCATGTGGTGTGGGGGATAGGCGGAGCGGGGGCGGTAGCGGTGAATGGAAAAAAAAAATGCATAATGTCTAATTACAATTACAGAAAACAGAAAATATTTTTATCTTCCTACTTTCAGTAACACTTGGATCCTTAAATAAAGTTTTTTTTTCCGAACATTTTATTCAGCTTTTTTCAGAGTTTTCTTGAATAAATATTGTTCAAATTACTAAAAATAATTTAGTTACTTCAATAGGTAACGTTCAACTTGTCTAAAAACTTAAAACCTACACCTATTCTTTTAAGTTTTTATGTAGGTAACCTTACTTAACAACAAAAGGCAGTCTCTTATTTCCAAGGTTTTGAGCCATCCGCAAAGATACCCGAAAGTACAATGATATTTTAATCAACACAGCTCTTTAATCTCTGATTGATTTGATGACATTTTATTACTAATTCTTCTCCGCTCCAAATCCGCTGTCATCTATCTCTTAATCCACCAAGTATAACTGTCCCACGAGTCGCATCGGCAACTGGTAACAGTGGTAACGGCTCGTCGCGATTGTTGGCGCCCAGCGAACCGTGCAGCATTGCCGTAACGTCGTGTCTGAAGCATCATCTACCTGCTTGTCCTAATCAAGTGAGTTAACTGATGATGATAATGGTGGGACTCGGAAGCTTCCAGTTTTATTGACTCGAACAACACTGTCGCCAGTGTTCCTTTAAAGGTGAACCCATATTTCACAAGATTTTCTTTTGCAAAGGACGAGCCTGTTACCGTAAGGCAAAAATCGAAGTCCTCAAACTGATTCTGCGAATTTACCAAGTTTTGGTACCAGCCAGTACTTTAATTTTTGTTAGATTATACCTCCAACTTCATTAAAGTCCTACTGTCTATCAAACATAACATCTTCTTATACATAGAAGGCACTAACTTTAATCACCAAGCTTGCGTTTATCTTTTCTAAGTTACCATTTCATAATTAAGTTATTTCATTTGCGTATGCTCATTGTTGCACTAATAAACCATGTTGTAATTGATATGAGTAAGAATGATTCACCTTGAACGTTGCTCTCCATATTTTAATTGTTATAATTTCTGAAGGAGATGCCGTTTCTAATCTCCGAGTATTTTGAATTGCAGCGTTATTCTTGTTTTAATTAATTCTGTTTGCATCTGTCTACTTACTGCCTTCTACATTTGTACCTCGATCTATATTTAGTTCGAAGATAGCGTTTGTAGAAAAACTAGTTACTAAAAATCTTGTTTGTAGGCTACCATTACTGAGTCAATGAATATATGCAGGGATTATCTATTAAAAAAGGGTGCTGATGAACCAACTAAAAATGATTTAAATACAAGCGCTGGTATTCGACCAATTCCGAAGTTCAAAGTTCCACTTTAAAGAGAATTTAAAAAAGCTATTCCACTACCTTACATAACAAATATGTCACCATTTAAGTTGAGTGACCTCTCATCTCGTGAGCCAGGTACCCCACATATAGTCGGCAAACAACTTGTCAAAATACAACGGAACTACCGACAGCAAAATGACGTTTCCCTGGTTGACCATTTAACTTAAGACAACATACATCACTGGGTTTACAAGACAGCGTTCAGAACCGTATTTGACAAAGCAAGCAATAGGAAAGATGAGATGCGTAAGTCATCGAGGTAAGCTAGTAGTTCTACTTTGAATGACAATGACCGTATCTTTACTTGTTTAGCAGGTTTATTCAGAATTTTACAGTTAATTTTGTTAATAGCGAATGTTTATGAGAGGTACAAAATATTTTTTTATGTTTTCTTTTATTGGTTTTTGTTTCTTTATTAATAGATTATAGGAGTTAGCGAGGTTTTTTAATAAAGCATATTTTATGGAGATGTTTGAATTAGATTTCTTCGGTCACAAAAGTACTTAATCATTATTGTCTATAGCTGTTTAGTGTTCCCAAATCATTTAAGTTAGCTAAGAAGTATTGTAACTACCCGACTGCGGGTGGGTAATGTTTTTCGAGCGTATGTATGTATGTATGTCCATTTTTATAGCACGCACTACAACCCAAACGGCTTGACGGATTATGACATAATTATGAGGTGTCGTTGGATTCGTCTCAATTGTAGGATTGACATAGGTATTTTTAAATATGACCCCTAAAAAAAGTGGGATAGATTTTTTTTTTTTATAATAGTTAATATACAAATGATACCTAGTACTTTTTTTCTCTTTTCAGTAAATTATTTTTTAGCAGTCGGGTTTTTTGTTTTAATAATAATCTGTTTTTATTAAATTATTTGATTAATTCATTCAAACAGATTTTTAAGCTCTAGGTAACTCACTTTTTTCAAATTCTTCTTTATATAGCGTCACCCCATTGTTTTATCAATAAACAAAAAGCTTTAAAAATACTGTTTCCTAATACTGGCATACAGTCCTATTCTGCAGATGCCGTTTGAAGTAAATATTTGCTGCCAATGTTCGTGGCAATGCGGGCATCCAACGAGAGGTTATTGCACCATTTTTATTGTAACTGTTATCCCCCAGAACCCCCAGAATACTACTGGGTATATTGTAATAATTTAACTAACGTTATGGACAGTGAATTAATCTTCTAATATATTCTCAGCTTTCTGTGTAATTAAGACTAATTATTTTACCACGTAATCTCTGAAAACACCATGAAACACAATCAATTTTTTTGATAGTTTCTATCTCAACAGTTACTGTTATTAGAAGAACCTTAGTTCTTGAACTAACTAACGAACATGCTCCTATAGAAAAATGAACACTGATTTCAATTTGGGTCAAGAGATAAAAGTTTGTAATGACGTCTCAGTAAAGAAGAAAACTGGTTCGAACTAGTTAAACCTAAGATGTTCTCATTAGAATATTTGCAAGTAACTGACCTAACCTAACAGCAACAAAAGAGGATGACTTCATAAAACTAGTACACAATAAGATTTTTGTGATTCCGTAACACGGTTTCAGTAATATATAGTGGGTCATACTTTTCAGTGTTCGTTTGGCAAAGACCCAAACAATACCACAGGGTTTATTGTGTTTAGTTACAAGACTGGCTAGCTTTATTTTTTTAGTTGATTAGTGAGCACAGGCCGCACATGAATAACCACGATTGGAAATCAAATAGATCTATACCGTTGTATGTTATGTTTACCTTATGGATTGTGTTTGTATATCAATATCATGGTACTGTCAGGAAAATAGAGTGAATAAGATAATGGCATATAGGGATCAAAGTTAATAACATTTTTTGTAATTTATAAATTATATGCAGATGGTTTCGAATGTTAATAATTAGTGCAAGTTTTTTTTTTACATAAATATAAAATATGACTAAACGAAGTGATTTTTTTTTTAACTATATACACCTAAGTATTAACACGATGATTTCTCAAATAGATTAATCACTTTGATTAATCTATATTTGATTTGATCTTTCGCACACTAAACTTGTTGTTTAGTCAATGATATACATGGCATTTTTGAATTCGTAATACTTATGACAAGATTTTATATAAGTACGGTTAAGGTTAAGACAGTAGTATCTGCATGAAGCTCCTTTATGCATTGATATTGTGTCTATAAATACAAAATTATGACTGAGACAATATTATATCAGTAAATAATATCATTTTATTCTCAGTTTCAGGTGTATGCTGAGTGTATGGGAGCTCAAAATGCGAGCTCTACTGTGTTTGTTGCTCGTCGCCAGCAGCGTGCTGGCTGATAAGAATGATAACAGGTAAAATTTTGAATTTTTAAATTGATACCTATACCTTAAGCTTAAAAATGTTTAATCTTGGGAAATGGAAAACATATAAACATGTATGAATTAAATGATAAAATTAAAAAAAAAAAAAATGCTTCATCAGTGTTTTTTTTTACTAGGTATTTCAATTTCTTAACCAATTTTTGTATCTATTCCAGGCGCAACAAACTACCATTTGTCGCCGATGCCGTCGGGAACTCGTTACCCCCACCGTCCAGCGTGCCAGCCACCGTCGGCAGTCCTGTAAATCTTCTCACACCAGACCGATATGAGTTTTACACCTTCGACGAATCAGGAGAACTTGTGAAGAGGCTCATGACTCTTGAAGAAATACAAGCAATTGTTGCGGCTGGTGAAGAAGCTGAAGGCTTAGTAACTTTCGCCAATGACAATCAACCAACAGTTTCTTTCAACATGAATCAACCACCCTATACAAAAGTTCACAGCGTTGTAACAAACGTACAAAATGTTCTCAAAGCGCAAATGGAAGCTCACAAAAACAAACCCCATGTCCAACCTACATTAGATACGCCTGACGTTTCTGATTCTTGGAGTTTGATTTTGCCTTCAATTTTTGGAAATACCGGTGTTGATATTGTTCTTGACAAAGCTTCTGGCTCAGTTACACCACCAGAGACGGATACGTTAGAAGAAAATGTTGAAGATGAAGACAATTCATTGAGTAAAGAAGGAAGTAACCAAGTTATTAGTACTTCCACAACCTTAGGAGAACAGAAAGTTGTTGTTACGGAAAAATTGCCTACGACTGCAGAAACTAAGGAAGTGCCATCAAAGACTACTACTACAACCACCACTACAACTACTACTACACCTAGGCCAACAACAACAACACGTAAACCACCTACGACAACTCGTAAACCTACAACTACGACGCGGAAACCTACAACAACAACCCGCAAGCTCACAACTACAACTGAAAAACCATCAACCACAACAGAGAAACCAACAACAACAACTACTACTACTGTAAAACCAAAATCAACTACTGTCAATGCTCCAACCACTACCACTACTAAGAAAACAGTTACTTCGACAACTACAACCAGAAAGCCGACTACTGCAAATTCTCCGACTAGACTAAGCTCAACTGCAAGTGTATCATCAACTAAAGTCACTGCAAGCCCTCGTCCATCTACAACAACCGTTAAACCAACAACAATTAAATCCGTCACTAAAACAACTGTACAATTAACCACAACAGAGCCTGAAGTTACTACAAAAAAACATAGCGTAAGCATTTTTCCAGAACAAGAATCTGAGAATATCAAAGTCCAAATCCAACCTAATGCTAATGCAGTTTCTTCTACTGAGAAAAACGAAATAGAATTCGAAAAAATAAGTACCTTTGTTCCAGTGTCCACAGTTAATTATATTACTGACCGTACAACGCGTAAACCTGCAGTAACCTCTAAGCCTCCTACCGTTTCTGCAAGCACAACGAAGAGGTCTGTCACTACCACGACTCTTGCATCAACTACTGAGATACCTAAAATTCAAACTTTTGCAACTACGAGTAAACCTGTTATCAGTACAACTAATTACATATCAAGCACGTTGAAAGAACAGGAAATCGACAAAATTAATGTCACTACTATAACAACACAATCTGTGTCCCCATCAACAACTATGCCATCAACAGAAGTGGTGTCTGCTGACAATTCAAATGCTATGGAAGATAAACCAGCCGATGACAATAATGACGACAAAGAAAAAGATGTCGAACCTTTACTTCCCATGTTTGATGTTGCTCAGAGCATCAGTCAAATAGCTTCTGATCTTGGTGGAAGTTATCAACCAATTCCAACAGCCAGCAATTTATTAGATACGACGAAACTTAATGGGTTAGATTTAGAAAGCAAAGAAGTTCTAGATATGGATATACCGTCTGGTACTGGAAACGAAACCGATGTAAAAACAACTGAAACTTCAGATAAAAATACAGATAATTTTGTTAAAATATCTACAATAGATCCCCATGGACAAAATGAAGACAAAGAAAATAGCGAGAAAGAAAACGATGATATATTAAAACAAACGGCATCGAAGAACACTGAGTCAAAGGAAACCGAAGTTCAAAAAATTGAAACAAAGGAAACTGAAGTTCAAAAAATGGAGACAAAAGAACCTGAATTTCAAAAAACTGAAACAAAAGCTCCTGAAGTAAATTCAACTGATAGTAAAAAACCAAATATAATTATTAATAACATTCAAAAAGTGGAGTTATTAACTACGCCTGCTGCTACTGAAGCTACTACTATTGATCCAATTTTATCGGAGTCTATGGGTGACCTACTATCACAAGTAGTGAATGAAGCACCTCAGTCTATTGTTAATTCAGAAGAAAGTTCCGACAAAACTACGACGACAGAGAAAAGTGAAGAGCTTACTACAATAGAAAGTGTAAAAACTTTTGAATCCACCTCTGAAATATCGAACAAAGTTAAAAAAGAAACAAGTTCTACTACCGTTACTCCACAAAAAGAAATTGTACAAACAAAAGACGACGACGTCAGCAACAAAATCAATTTTAACTCTGAAAATACCAAGAATAAAATAATTGAAGGTGAAAAGAAGAGAGAAAATGTAACTTTGGTAAAGCCAATTGAAAATAAGAAAGACGAAAATAAAAAAGGAGAAATACCTGAAGACAATAGTGAAAACTTTGTACAGATCTCAGTTTCAACAGATAATAATAAAAATAAAGTGGAATCGATTTCTACTAACAAAAAGAAAAACTTTGATAAAGCCTCTGAAAATCAAAATAATATTATAAAACCTATTGAAAATAACGTAGAAGTTAAAAAAGACAGTGTAGAAACAAAACCCGATACAGAAATGACTAAAAATGGGAATAAAACTAGCCAGGCTGATAAAGATAATGTACCAAACATAGAATTAACTACATCATCACCAAATTTAGACACTACATCAACTTCCACCGTCCCGAATAAGATAAGTCAGTCGAAATTTAATAAAATTAATTTACCTGAAAAAATGAACATAAATAATAAGAAAGATAAACTGCCTGAACCATTGCCTAAAGTTGATGACTTCAAGAAAAAAATACAGAAGGTGAATATTGATGAAGAAGAATTAATTAGCGAAAGAAATAATTCATGGAAACTTATACCGACTCTTTCTCCACCAAAAGCAAACGAAATTCCAAAGGATAAGGTCAAGTCCGAGAACCATTATGTTCCAGATAACGATAACAAAGACATTGTTTTAGAATATTCGAAAGAAAATCAAGGATTAGAAGTGACAACAAAGGATTTGGGTGAAGATCTTGCGCGCTTTTCTGAACTTTCTAATGAACTTGCTTTTAGATTCTGGAACGTGATGATTGACGATATCGACAAAAAGAGAAGTTTTGTTTTGTCGCCCTATTCCATATTTTCAATGTTAGCCATGATATTTATGGGAGCAAGAGGTGCCACCTCGGGTGAAATGAATGAGATCCTGAAATTAGACGACATGGTTACGTTTAACCCCCACTTTACATTAAAGAATATTTCTGACTCCATAGAAACAACTCCAGAATCCGGAGTGGCAGTTTCTGCATTCATTAGAGAACTTTACAGTGACAGGAATAAGGGAAAGATCCTAACATTCTACAAAGAAAGGGCTCAGCACTTTTACAATGGCCATGTTGAGGAGATTAACTTTAAGTTAATTAGTGACATAATAAGGCGAAGGACTAACTTGCTTGTCAAAAGGTATACTTGGGGCAAGATTCCTGAATACATGAAGACAAATAACATTGTTATGCAACCACCTTTAGCTGCGTTTACGGCAAACATTTTCGAGGTGAGTGTAATTGTTGTTTCTTACTTTATAAGGCCTGCCTCTCGGCAGAGTTACAATCGGCTCAACAGGAATGGAAAGGAGCATCTCCACGAATGAAAGATAGTCAGTTAGTAACCGAAGTATGATGTCGTTATTTAGCAGGTATACCTAAAAGAAACGCATGTCATCCTGGTCGTTGTTAAAAAGCCATTGGTTATTTTTTACCAGATGATAGGCTACTAAACTTACGAATTAAAACAAATTATATTTTTTTAGTAAAAAAAAAATGTTACTTCTATACTTTTATAAAAACCTGTAGCACACTAATGTTCTGTATCACAAACACTTTACACCTATTCTCAGATTTGTGTTTTTAATCTTTCAGACTGACTGCTCAGGAACATCGGTAGAAGGCAGGGATGGTGAGATGTACTTCGTGGTATCTCCGAACGTCCGTCAGCGAAGACTCGTGCCCGTGCCAGCCGTGGTCTACAAGAGCGGCTTCTTGGCTGGTTACGATCCAGTCCTCGACGCTACTGCAGCAGCCTTAGGAAACACTAACACCATAGTCAGCACGCTGTTCTTAATGCCTGGCCAGCAAGGAAATGTAGTACATGCAGATGATTTAGAAAAACTGGAACAAAGGCTTCTGGATGCTTTACCATCGACTCCTACGTGGAATCGTGTGTTACGATCTCTACTCCCCCGGACCGGCTTAGAACTTCAAATCCCAAGGTTCTCTCAAAAATCAACTTTCAATGTCTCAATGAGCTTGAAGAAAATGGGATTGAAAGACTTATTCGATGGTGACCATGCAGATCTTGGCGGCTTAAATGGACCTTCCAAGGATCTTTACTTATCGGACATGGTTCAACTGAACACATTTGCAACTTGCGGCGAAGATGGGATTGGAGAACAGCATCACTCTGAGGAATATCCTGAGACGTTGAGTGTTTCACAAAGACGTCGTGCCAGATGGTTAAACGATTGGGATGAACCTAGAGACTACCAGAGAGCGTTCCACGATCCTCATGACGTCGGAGACGCGATGCATCTGCCGCTGCATCTGAGACCAAGACAAGCGCGCCTACCAGCCAGGAGTGCGCTGCCAGCGCGACTAAAGTTCGACCGACCATTCCTCTATTTCGTGAGGCACAACCCATCTGGAATGATATTGTACTTCGGGCGGTACAATCCTCGGCTTCTCCCTTGAAGGCGTTACAAAGACTGTTAGCTTAGTTTAAATAACATTCCTAAAAGGAAAGTGATAAGGGAATACTGGTGAGTGTGATAATGAAAGTTGTTCTATGAGCATTTACGTGACAGTATTAATAAGTGTATCAGTACGGAGTAGGCTCGTTGAACGGTACAATAAGAATTGTACGGCTGGACGTACTTTTACTCTGTCTCATATCATGTATGTAAAAAGAATGCTAATGATGAATTATTGTTGAATGTATGCATAAATTGTACTGTAATAGCTTATATTAAGTAGTGTAAGTTCGTTTGACGTGGAATATTGTCATTTCACTGTCATGTTAGTTTCAATATTAGAATAAATGCGATGTTTTGAGTAAGAAGTGTCTATTAATAATTTACCTTTTTTTTCTCATCCACTTGCACTTCTAGAAGTTTACTAACGGCGGCGGCCGAATTCTGGATTGAGTATTTTGAGTTAGGAACGTCTCAAACCCTACTTTTGACCCGTATTCCGGATGCTCATTCTCGACTCAAACTTAAAATTGGGCACACCTACCATTCAACGTTCATTAAATTAATGTGTACTCAATAGAGCAAGGGCCCAGACACCTCAGACGTTACTGAATTCTTTGTACACAAAATGTGTAGTAGCTATTGAATCAAAATGAAATTCCAAGTTAGCAAATCCGAGTACGTTCCAAGACCATGCTAACACTACTCAAATCCACTGATTTTGTGTTAAGAGAGTTCGGTAACGTTTGGAAGTCTAGGATCTGAGACTTGAGTACGTTAATGTAAAAAAAAAACAAGCCTATCAATCACAACTGTTCATTGCCAGTTTGAGTTGTGTTGAGCATAAGCATCTGATATACCGGCTTAAATGCTAAAATCTGGTAGGTTTCAAGTCTTAAGTAGAATTTGACAAATACTCAACGTCAAATCAGAAAATGAGCATAAGTATATAGTCAACTTTATAATTTTTCAGGCACTTATATGTATTTTAATACTTATTTTTTATGGGATCTATCTGATTAGCTCGTTATTTACCACTGCTGAGCAAAGGCCTTTATCCACTTTCCCACAAAAATCTGTTCTCTGCTATTGCGGGGTAGTCCTTCTGGTAAAAGAAAAATTTATATTTCCACCTTCATCCATGTTGCCTATCATTAGTAGGACCCAATAAGTGGTTCTTTGATCAACTAATCTGGTATGCGGCAGAAATGTCTTGCCCAATTAAGATAAGCAGAATTACATCTGTGATTTTGGTTTTGGCGCACAAATTCGAACCCCCAGAAAACTTCGCTCCTTGGCAAGCTGGCAAACCACTAGCTTTGCTGAAATATCGTCAGACCAACCTGGTTTATGCACCGTATGTGAGACTAGTAAAATTAAAATGTCCATAACTCTTCGTTTGGAACATAGCAGGGGATCTCCTTTGACGAGATCCTTCATTGACAAAGTAAAAGAAATTGGGTATATTACAAATTATTTTCTTTTATGAAAATACTGTTTACATTCTTTTAAAAAATTTTTCTTCTCGTCACATTCAGGCGTTGTTATGTAAATTGGACATTCCTGTAACAAGTAATAAAATTTACAAGTCTTATAAAGTGCTTGACGAAAGTAGCCACACACATATATAGAGACACTTACCACCGTTAGATAATTTCTAATACATGCTTGAAAATTGTAGAATTCACAAACATGAATTGGGAATTCGGGCCGGAATTCGTCCTTGCAAAAAACTTTAGCTTCGAGCATGGCATCAGCAAACATTGGGTTTAGTGATACCCACAGATCAAGATGAGCGTAGTATTTATCGAGATCAAAGACGCCGCGTGCATCCACAAGACTGTATTTGTCGAGGACACAATACCAATGGGAGCACTGAAAAATATTATGTAGATCATTAATCACTGAGCTTATGTAGGGGATCGTGAAAACTAAATTAACCACTGAGCTTATGTAGGGGGTGGCGAAAACTAACTGGAAGATGTTCGTAAATCGGGTGAGTTTTCTTTGAACTTCACTTTGCTATACTGCCGTGTCTTAATCTCTAGATAAGTACCATCAAACAGTACATATGGTAACGACATTCTATCAATAATAATGGACTCAGCGATCATTGTGCCGACAGTCGTGTCAGCCAATGGCTTAACAACCAGAAATCTCGACCAGCATCTTAGGAAGCTCTTGTCAGGCAGCTGGGTAAAGGGCTTGCTTCTAAAAACAGTAAATAAGAAAAAAAATACCTAAACGAAATAATAATAAAACAACTGCGTAAATGCTTACATCAAAAGCAATCCTTCTAAAGCCAGACACATTATTTTTATCGTCAATGAAAGCCCCATTCACTATTCCTCCACATTCCTTGGCGATCTCTCGAGTAAAAAATGGTGGGAACACACAACAGATTCGATACTGAAATATAAAGTAGAATATATATTAAATTCACTCAGCTGTAGGTTTTACAAATTCACGTTTAGACATGGGAAATATTTGCTACCGTTTGTACATAGAATTCGTGAAAATGAAATAAATCACACCAATTTTATAAAGGCGAAAGATTGTGAGTATGTTTGATATTTCACGCTAGAAAGGCTGGATGTTGTTGGATGTTGGGATAATTTTCGACATTCACGCGGGCAAAGCCGCTGGCAAAAGTTAGTATAAGCTAAAACTGAAAAAGCGAATTCTAGTTCGATTCCAAGGAAAAGCTAGCGCCTTTTCGAGAATGGCGAGCAACCAGTCGCTAGTAGTCGTTGTCAAAGTTCCGTTTGATAAAGCTAGATGGCGGTATATAAAAGCTACAGTGTGCTATTAATTTTAGTCTCAATTTTCCCTTACTACAAAAAATTTAGAGTCGACGGGGTTCTTGGAATTTCATCTTGTTTCTTATTTATTCATATATACTTTATTGTACACAAAGATAAAACAATAAACACCTTAAAAGAAAACAAATAAACAACAGGCGGCGCGTTCTTCTCCATTAGCTTTCAGACAGACCAACTGTTTCAGTTTGTGTTATAAATTTTTCTACTAACTTACCATGACATCTGCCGGTGGTGCGCACTTGAATACGTTGACTTGTTCTATTTGCTGATATGTCTGTAAAGCCTTTAATTGAAAAATAAAAAGACATTTAGTTGCAAAGAATTTGTCACTTGCACAAAGGCAGACTCAGTTTTGTAAAATCTTAAAAAGTAACATATATTAGACGATATTAAAACATTATGTCTGTCTGTCCCGCTAAAACAACAAGTACTAAAAACAGATGAAAATAAGATATTCTAGTAAGTTTTTATGTTATTCTATCCTTGTCACGAAAGTCTGAATTATTATCTATTACATTTCATTCTTGGGATGTCAGATAATACTTATTACACAGTGTTGTTTCTGTTTGACTTTGTTTTAAAATGCATCATTGTTATTTTACTAACCGACTTCCCAAAAAGGAGGAGGTTCTCAATTCGATTGGTATTTTTTTTAATGTATGTGCACCGATTACTCAAAGACGCCTGGACTGATTTGGAAAATTCTTCTTTTGTTTGAAAGCTTAAACTTCCCATTTGTTCCCATAATCAGGTCAGGGTCTGATGATGGGATCTTGGAGAAATCGAGCGAATATAAATAAATAGTACTGACGAAAATGGTGCCATCGAACTGATCTGATGATGAAGTCGGCAGGTAGGCACTGTCTTTGGTACCTATTGTTTTTTGTACTATATAAAAAAATATTAAGGCTATTTTTATGCGTAAAGGAATACAGCAAATATTGCTTTTTAAGCAATATATCCGATATTTACGATTGCCATAGTCTACGTGTTTAATTAGAAAAAAACCGAGTAAATGCGAGTCGGATTCGCGCATCGAGGGTACAAACACCTTCATTCACCAACGTAATTAAGTAAAAATACTGAAGTTCATATACAATGAAAGCACCGACCTTTGCTAGAGCAAAGTTATTTACTCATTATTTTATAAATTTAACTAACTATAACTTTGCAGTGGAAAAGTGTAAAAAAAAAATTTTCACAAAATATCAAAGCTTCCAAAAAAAAACACTTCAAAGCGAAAAATAACTTTCTTTTCCGAAGTCGGTGTTATTATTTTGTGGTTTTTTTTTTTATTGTCCTCTTTTTAGTTTTGGTAGTTACTTCCAATCAACATGAAAATCATTTAAAGCCAAAGTACATGTTATGACGATTCCAAAAAGCCCAAACACGACTAGGATACATAGTTTTATTTTGGAGTTCCAGTGGCCATTATGATCTTCTTCATCAGTTCCACTTCACCAAATGATACTTTCTGAGTGCAAATGATTATTGATGAAAATATCAAAATCGCTATATGCATGCCTATAATATTTGAAGAGTTCCCTCGATTTCTCTAGGATCCAATCATCAGATCCTAGTTTCCTTATCATGGTACCACTCTTGGGATATCTACTTTCCAACAAAAAAAGGATCATCAAAATCTGTTCCTAATCGACGAAGTTATCCGTGAACACACATAAAAAATATATATATGCGGTCGAATTGAGAAACCTCCTTCTTTTTTGGAAGTAGGTTAGAAAAAATACTTTTCCACTTATCCATACCTACATTTTATAAAAAAACGAGTTACGAGTGAAGTTTACTATATTTGCGTTAAGATTTTGAGGTAAGAAGAAGGGTCAAGCAGAGACATTCACCATAATAAATTGGTAACATTACTAACGTACATATACAATGAAAGTCCCGAACATTGCTCTAACGAAGGGACAAAATTAACTACGCCGTTCAAAAACTGCTGTCCCCATACATCAATATACAAAATTGTACTTTTTATAAGTTGGTCAACTGTTACTCGTAAACTTTTAAAGCTGTGATAGTTTTCCTTTTAATATCGTCATATTATACTATGGCCGCAATTTTTTTCACATATCTAAAAGCATCCATGTAGCTGGCAGGGGAGGGAGACACTCGACTCTAACAAAAATAGCAATTTAAAACAATTTTATGCAAACGTATCCCAAAATTGGGAAATAGTTTTGACGGATCCGTAATATTTTTGAATGGCCTATCCAATCATACGCAACACCATGTGATGTACGAGAAAAAAAAAACATCCTCATTTTACGTGTACAGGAGGTACAGTATATTTTTTGTTTTCATGATTTTATCAGTTTTTTTTATTCAGTTTGTCGAATTATAGCTTTCTCATACTAAGAGTCTCTGAGCTAAGCTGCGGACGGACGGACATGGCGAAACTATAAGATTTCCTTGTTGACTAGGAAACCCTAAAAATATAAGGTTGACCTACTAGCACTTTAAAATGAAAACAAAAAACTTACATAAATGGCTAACGCTATGAAAACCACTGATTTAATTAGATCCACCGACATTATTAACCGCCTATGCAAGTCGCACGACTTGCATTTGTTTTTGTTCCTGTAGTGATCCGGAGGAAGCAGTCCAACGAATGACCTAACAATCACATGATATTGCGTTTTAGTAATGTTTGAGTAATGGAAGAAGTTTGTTTTAAAAACACTACAATAGGCATAGTTTCGAGTTGTAGGTATAACAAATCATAATATTTTGGAAGTTCTATGATTTCTTCTAGTAGGTACAAGTCGCACGTCAGTGATAGCAAAACCGGTATAATCAGACTCGTATAGCTACTCTCTCACTACTCCAATTGGACAAAAATTAAAAATTTAAAAAATCCCTTTTACCCGACTGCAAGGAAAGGGTTATGTTTCTCTTATCTTGTATGTTTGTATGTATGTAATATTCTATAATAACCTCATATCTTTCAAACCACTCGACGGATTAAAATAATTAAGACATCGTTAGTTAGGTTTATACCACCCAAATGATACTAGATAAGTGTCGTTAGACAATAACAAACATGGCAGATTTTGGGCGCTATTATTATGAGAATCCAAATTTTTTTATTCATTGAAACTCATCGTGTGGGGTATCAAAATGATGGGATTTTAGTTATGATTACAAAAATATATACCACTTATATGTTTAAAAGTAATTCGAAAAAAAATATAGATTACTAAAAAGTTGTAAATAAAATAGTTTATTTAAAAACCCGACTGCTTCAGAAGCGAATTCAAAAGATGTAAACAAGAAGAAAATCATGCTGTGCAGACGGACGATAATATTCGCGAGCTGGCTGACCCCCTAATCCTCCGACTGCACAGTATGATTTAGTCTTGTTTACAGCTTTTTAGTTTCTTGAGCAGTCCGGTTTTTGGGTTTTATTTTTTATTTACAACTTTTTAGTTTCTTGAGCAGTCCGGTTTTTGGGTTTTATTTTTTATTTACAACTTTTTAGTTTCTTGAGCAGTCCGGTTTTTGGGTTTTATTTTTTATTTACTACTTTTTAGTTTCTTGAGCAGTCCGGTTTTTGGGTTTTATTTTTTATTTACAACTTTTTAGTTTCTTGAGCAGTCCGGTTTTTGGGTTTTATTTTTTATTTACAACTTTTTAGTTATCATTTTTTTTCGATAAGTTTTAAACATATAACTGGTTTTATTTTTGTAATGACCTCATAAAACCCTTCATTTTGATACTCCACTCGATGGGGCTCTAAGAAAAAAAAAATAGCGCCCGCACAATATGGTGCCCAAAATCCGCCATGTTTGTTATTGTTTAACGTCACTTATCTAGTATCACTTGGGTGGTATATAAACCCAGGTGAAGTACCAAGTTTCACTTGGGCGGTCGAGACGTGTCTTACGAGGTTTTAATTATATAAATCTGTCTGGCGGTTTGAAAGATATAAGTTAATAAAGAATATGACACTAACAAACAAACATACATACATATAAGATAGGCGCGAAAAACTTAATCCTTTCCTTACAGTCGTGAAAAAGAATAGATAACTAAAACGTTGAACCTAAATAATTTTTGGTTCGCTTCTTAATCAGTCTTTTTAGGGTTCCGTACCTCAAAAGGAAAAAACGGAACCCATATAGGATCACTTTGTTGTCCGTCTGTCCGTCCGTCCGTCTGTCAAGACCCTTTTTCTCAGGAACGCGTGGAGGTATGAAGCTGAAATTTATATCAATTACTCAGGTCTACTGTCCCTTGAAGCTGTGAAAAAATCAAACTTCTAAGCCAACGCAATCAAAAGATACAGCCGTTTATGCCGCAAATTTTCGACACTTGCAAGGGAATCAAAACCTACAGGGTGCTTCCCGTGAACTCAGAATCTTGAAATTTGGTACGAAGCAACGTCTTATAGCATAGATAAAGGAAAAATTACGAAAACCATAAATTTTTAGTTACATCACATAATATTTTTTTTTTTAATAATTTTAACCTTACTACCCATTTCCTCATAAACGCGTAGAGGTATTAAATTGAAATTCATACCAAATACTCAGGTCTATAATACCTTTAAGCTGTAACAAAATCAAACTTCTATGTCAACGCAATCAAAAGAAACAGCAATTTAAGCTGCATATTTTGAAACTCGCAAGTACTCGCAAGGGAATCAAAACCTAAAGGGTACTTCCAGTCGACCTAGAATCTTGAAATTTGGCATGAAGCAACGTTTTATAGCACACATAAAGGAAAAATTCCGAAAACCTTAAATTGTAATGTTATGAATTTCATTTTGCAATAAGATTACCATAGTTATGACTCGATTGTCGTAATGAACGAACTTTGTAAACCTTGCAGGTTTGTACGGAACCCTCGGTGCGCGAGTCCGACTCGCACTTGGCCGGTTTTTTTTTGATTTTTTAACTTTTTTTCACATTTATGTTTTTGTCGAGCTTGGTGCTTTTCACATTTTAATGTTTTTAGTGGGATCATTATTACACTATTGTTACGTCTTGACTACTTCAACCTTCATCTTATGTGTGTCGTGTTCTGTCTACCCTCTAAGGCATGCAGGCTTGATATGATGTATGTTTAGACGAATCGATGTATTTATGTTTTTCGTTTCTACTACCTTCTCCTTTTTGAAATTCAGAATATAATAGTAGCAACCCTAGTGTGTCCGGTAAGTTTAGCTGACAATTTACGAGGATGGCGGGAGTGGTCTATCTGTATACTTTCTATTTTGTGACGAGACGTTACGAAAAGTCACGGGGTAACACACACACATATCTCTTTCATTTTGACGTTTTGTCGACTGTGTTCTTTATCCTTGTTCCCTCACTTATGAGTATAGTGACCATATAACACGCGTCGATATGCCTTCTGAAGTGTAGGCTGTTCGGTATAATAATATACAGCTTCCAACAGCCTTCTTTACTGAGTCTTAACATCTTGCCGAGTCCATGGAAGTATTCAAAATTATGAATTAAAATATAAAGTGCGTTATCGAAACAGAAATATAAAGATCCGCAAGAGAATCAGGGTTACCGACATAGCTAGAAGAATTGCCAAACTGAGGTGGTAGTGGGCAGGGCACATTGCTCGCACAACGGATGGCCGATGGGGCCGAAAAGTTCTGGAGTGGTGACCACAAACCGAAAGACGCTGCGTTGGAAGACCTCCCACCAGAGGACAGATAACTCGGTGAGGGTGTTAGCAGTACGCTGGATGCGAGACGCACGGGGCCGGTCAATCTGGCGACGCTTGGTGGAGGCCTATGTCCAGCAGTGGACGACTTTCGGCAGATATGATGATGATGAAATACGTCCAAGGTTACCCTCATTCATTCTGCCTAGCCTTTTCCCAAATATATTAGGGTCGGGTTCCAATTTAACCAGTTCCAACTAAGTACTAGTATTTTATATGGAGCGACTATCCATTTAAACACCACAGCCTTACACGGTGGCTGGGCTACTATCCCCGCATTGTCGAGGCAAGGGAGGAGGACTGTCGGTATACAGTTGGCCGCTCTTCCTATCCCCTGCAGCCGAAATGTGGTAGGTGGCGGGGCCACTGACCTGACCCGTCACAGGGGGACCAAGAGTGCCATCTACGAGTATGGGATCCATGTACTGGTTTGGTGCCTGGGATGGTCAGGGCTTGAAATGTGTTCTGGTGCGCCGGTGATGGAGGGTACACCCCAGAGGAGGTTCCGGTGACAGCTGCGGTGGGTTCACGGAAGACTGCATACTAGTGTTCCCACCATAAGCGGCACAGGAGGACACCGTGGAATTTTTCTGGGTTGGAGTCTCACATAACTGCACTATCTCCCCGTGGTAGCGTAGTATTCATGAGCATTTCCCCACTCAAAAAAAAGAAAAACAAATAGAATGCTATCAGATTTTCCGGCACCGTAACGACTTTCAAAGATCTACAAATTACAGCCGGGACCAACAACTCACATGCTTTCCGGGGCACAAAATAATCTCGGTATGTAATGGATGGTCAGCCATCCACGCATCAACCTCGGCAAGCGTTACTTAACCTCGAAGATCGCCCTGTGCGGCTGGTATTGTTTAGGCAAGAGCTCCTCTAAGGTGACCTTACCGGTTACATTTCCATTGATTATTAGCTTTATCAGCAAGGTAGAGTGCGCTGTGTGACGCATGACATTCGCCTTGACCCCTGTTTCGGCCAAGTTACGGTCGTTCCAATTTCTGGGCAATTCTAAATTTAGCATCGCGTATAGTTTGTTTCTTTGGGCCAAGAGATTCCAAGCTAGAGTAATGACTCTATAATTTCATAAGCATGATTAATTTACCATGCCATACAATTTTTTTTTGCAAGTAGCAATTATTGTTGTTGTATATATTCAGTACTAAAATATGTGACAAAACAGAGTTGACAAAAAAACTCTACGCGTGGACCGTCTCGCTATTCCCTGCATCTCCCCGTACATAATAGCAACAAATTCACCTTGAATAATTTTGAGGCTGAATTGGAAAAAGGCTTTGCGTAAATCTTGCGAGTCTCTCACGGTGTCGCACAAAAGTCGTGCCTCTACTTTCGCAACAAGATAATTCGTTAGTTTACTAAAATAAAACAGCTTGCAGCGACAGTGAGATTTTATTTAAATGTAGTGCCAAAACTGTTATTTTAGTAACAACCAACTAAGTTTCAATTAAACTAAACTCGCATTTTTTTGAACTCCAATGAAAGGTCAGCTGTTTATTTAATTTTTTATTTAATTATGGTTCACCAACAGTTGTTACAGATAGAAACGTATAAGTAATTGTGTCTTAAATCTACCTGCACACCAATTACAGGCAAACACCACATGCAAATTGCTCTTTAAATTATAAATTTAATTATAAAGACTTAATGCACTTAAATTCTAGATAATTATATTAAGTACCAATACTAATTACGTCTAACAAACGCCGATATTGAATCTGTGTGGACGTCAACCAGGTCGCTGCGTTCGTTTAGGAGTTTGCACATGCGGAGTATAGGCGAATTAGCACCAAACACTGTACGGCGAAGAGGTGGAGCTAAGGGTGTTATGGGTTTGCGAGGTGGTCCATGGGGTACTCTGAAACTGAACTTACATACCAATTGTGTTATTGAGCAGTTTATATGCGAATCTCAAATCCAAAAACTCCCTTCGAGCTTCCAGGGTACTCATTTTGTAGCATCCTAGTTTATCAAGGTAGCAGAGATATATTTAAAATTCCTTCCCGTTGAGTACCCTAGGTATCTGTATATCTCTTAATGAATAGGGTTTTTATAAGTAAGAATTGGATAAAAACAAATAACTAAGTTAATCATTATTTCAACCGAAAGACGTCCACTGCTGGACATAAGCCTCCCCTAAGCGTTACCACATGGACCGGTTCTGTGTGGCCCTGATCAGCAGGCTTATTACATAAAACAGCAATCATCGCGCGATGAAACGCTATATGTCATAAAAGTCGAAATTACCTACAGTATCGGTATTACCATACCTACACTGCCACCAGTCCTACACAATCGTTTGATATTTGCTCGCTGTTTGTTAATTGCACATATTTCTAAAAAAAAAACACGAATAACTCTAAAACTTCTGTATTCTATCCATTCTGCGATTATAGTGCCAAAACGCCTAGTTGCTTTTCCAAATTTCGGAACAAGCTAGATTTCTAAAAGGCTTCAGGACCATAGAACACAACCATAAGCTGCAGCAGATAATACAGAAGATCGAAGAGCTGAGTTGTCTGGAGATAATTACTGGTGAAAGATATTGTTTTGTGCTTATAATATTCTTTATTTTAACATAAATACCTGAGGACCTACATAAAAAAGTTGTATAAAAGCTTCTATGACTCGATATATCTGCTGTGTATTTTAATGAACAATAACACAATGCAATTTTCTTATTTTCAGTCGTGTGTGTTTTCGTCAGTTTCCTCTGGATCCATATAATATGGTCTGCACTCGTTCATATGTTCTCCTAGACGGTGGCACTCCTCAAATTCTTTTAGCGGACAATTCTGTAACAAAATGCGTTTTACTTAAGTAATTTACGTTATTTTTATCCAGGTGTAAGTTAATCAATATTAATCTAATAATTCAATATAAACGGCGATTTTAACTTATTATACTTCGTGCCTCGTCCTCGAGATTAGTATTACTTATCTTGATTTTGTGCCAAAACAAGAAAATAAAAGTGTTACAATATATGTACTTTCAGAATGGCCTATTCAGTAACTTTCATTTGATACCCATATTGTTAGCATAACGAAAAAAACATTTTTAACCCCTTTTTTAAGAGGGGCGCTATTTTATAAAAATACTAGCACTCCGCCCGCGACTTCGTTCGCATGATTTCGTATTTTATTCAACTAAGTACAGATGACTTTATTATATGCAGTTAGTGAAGGCGACTAAAAATAAGCTATTGTTAAATCAATAATAAATGGTATATCGTAGATCTATACGGTTTAAGTTAGGGTTTACGAAACTTAAATGACGTGTCCGATAAATTTTGGCTAAATAAAGGGCTTGTGGGTAAATAACAGTCACACCGGTTATTTGATCAAAACCTCAGTCATGAGGTTACAATAAGATCCATAGCGAGTACACCACTCACCATCTAGTACTATGAAGAAGACAGTGCAGTGGAGCTTCTACACGAGTCTTACGATAAATAGGGATAAAACTAAGGTAATTTTAAATACCCATGTAGCACCCATTCTAAAGAAAATCGGTGACTTCACAGAAGTTATTAATCGAATCCGACTCGGAAACACGGACAAGGAAACCGAGGTAATCAACATAGCCCCAAGAATGACCAAACTTTGGCTGCATTAAGCAGACCAGATTGCCCGCTGAACGCTGTAGATGGCCTGAAAGGTTTTGGAGTGGCAAGGTCGTTGCTGTAAGATGCAACATTGCAAGGCTTCGTACAAGTTGGACTTGGACTGATGTCCTGGCGAGGGCCATATGTCTGCTGAATCCAAAGCGCAGAAGATTTTTGAGTCGCATAATTTCGGGTGGAGCAAAAATTACTTTAGTATGAAAACGAAAGCTGCGTAAATTACGCGACACTATAACGTCACTCATAAAATTACCTACGTTTGTTTGGCCTTACACTTTTTGTTGTTTTGTTTTGGTTTGTTTGGCCTGAGAAAAACGGTCCAGTCGGTAGTTCCAAATCAAGGAAGAGGTTGAATGATTCTTCAAAAACCGTTGACACCCCTAAATCACCTTCTGGGGCTAAATCTCAAAAACTAATCATGGCAAATTATTATTTGCCCAAGGAATAAGATATTTCACACTCATAAATGTCTCCCTTTTTAACCACTTTAACGGTTGAATTACCAAAAATCCCTCCTTAGTATTGTTGTCCCCCTACATTATAAAAAGAAGCTATGTGCAGTAAAATACTTCAAAATTCTTGATCACCCTCTAAATAGTATTTTGGGTAAAGTGCCGAAAATGTAATAGCAACCTTTATTTAATGAGGTTATTATTATGCCAAAATTCATGTTTATTAACCCAAGATCTTCAACACTCCACAGATCATCTTTTAGGTCTAGTTTCGAAAAACTATTAATGACATCCTTTTATAATTTACTGAGGTTAGCATTTGTGCCAAATTTCGAGTTTATTAATACAAGAAATAAGATTTCCCATACAAACTTTAACACCCCTTAAATTGTCTCTTGGGGGTAGTTGCGAAAAACTAATGTTTCCTTTATTATTCTGCCCGAGTTACCTATTAGACTCTTCATACAAACAAATATCTCACGTTTGCTATCCTACGTCATAAAAAGAAACAAATATATAAGCCCAACAAATTGCCACCATTAGCCCCTTTGGGGTAGAATTTCCGGAAATAAATAAACTCATTGTTTTTTTTTATTAAACATGAGCGTAAGCCTACAATTTCACATGTTTTACGTTCCAAACCGAAAAAAAAACCATATAAAGATTCAACCCCTATTTTATCCCATAAGGGATAGAATTTCCAAAAACTAATAAAAACATTAATTCATTTTATTAACCAAGAGCCTAGATCTAAAATTTCACGTGCAACTTATAAACTGCAGAAATTAAATACAAACTTTCAACCCCCTTTTTACCCCCTTAGGGATAGAATTTCCAAAAACCAATAAATACATTAATTATTTTTATCAACGAAGAGAGTAAACCTAAAATTTCACGTGTCCAACTTAAAAACTGTAGAAATTACATACAAACTTTCAACCCCTTTTTACCCCCTTAGGGGTGGATTTTACAAAAATCAATAAATTCATGAATTATTTTTATCAACCAAGAGCGTAAACCTAAAATTTCACGTGTCTAACTTACAAACTGTAGAAATTACATACAAACTTTCAACCCCATTTTAACACCGTTAGGGGTGGATTTTCCAAAAATCAATAACTACATGAATTCTTTTTATCAACCAAGAGCGTCAATATAATACTTCATGTGTCCAATTTGCAAACTGTAAAAATTTCATACTGACTTTCAACCCCCTTAATGCCGGAAATAACTAAACTCTGTTAACTGTTCTGAAGAGCATAAACCTACAATTTCAGAAGTTTTGCCTTCCAAGCCGAAAATAAAACTGGTAAAGATTCAACCTCCTTTGTACCCCCTTAGGGGTTGAATTTCCAAAACCAATAAATACATGATTTCTTTTTCTCAACCAAGAGAGTTAATATAAAATTTCATGTGTCCAATTTACAAACTGTAAAATAATCATATAAACATTCAACCCCTATTTTAACCCTTCAGGGGTATAATTTCCAAAAACTAATAAATACATAAATTCATTTTATCAACCAAGACGCTAGATCTAAAATTTCACGTGTCCAACTTACAAACTGTAGAAATTACATACAAACTTTCAACCCCCTTTATACCACCTTAGGGGTTGAATTTCCAAAAACCAATAAAATACATGATTTCTTTTTATCAACCAAGAGAGTAAATATAAAGTTTCATGTGTCCCATCTACAAACTGTAAAAAAATCATGCAAACTTTAAACCCCCTTTTTACCCCCTAAGGGATGGAATTTCCAAAAACCAATAAATACATTAATTCTTTTTATCAACCAAGAGAGTTAATATAAAATTTCATGTGTCCAATTTACAAACTGAAAAATAATCATATAAACATTCAACCCCTATTTGAACCCTTCAGGGGTAGAATTTCCAAAAACTAATAAATACATGAATTCATTTTATCAACCAAGACGCTAGATCTAAAATTTCACGTGTCCAACTTACAAACTGTAGAAATTACATACAAACTTTCAACCCCCTTTATAACCCCTTAGGGGTTGAATTTCCAAAAACCAATAAATACATGATTTCTTTTTATCAACCAAGAGAGTAAATATAAAGTTTCATGTGTCCCATCTACAAACTGTAAAAAAATCATGCAAACTTTAAACCCCCTTTTTACCCCCTAAGGGATGGAATTTCCAAAAACCAATAAATACATTAATTCTTTTTATCAACCAAGAGTGTAGATCTAAAATTTCACGTGTCCAACTTACAAACTATAGGCATCAAATACAAAGTTTTTGCCCCCTTAAGGGTGGATTTTCCAAAAATCAATAAATACGTGATTCCTGTTTTATCAACCAAGAGTGTAAGTATAAAATGTCATGTGTCCAATTTACAAACTGTAAACATTGCATACAAACTTTCAACCCCCTTTTTACCCTCCTTAGGGGTAGAATTTCCAAAAACCAATAAACACATTAATTCTTTTTTTGAGAAACCTTCCTGCCAAATTTCCTGTTTCTAGTCCTAGCGGTTTTGGCTGTGCGTTGATCGATCAGTCAGTCAATCAATTTCTTCTTTTATATAGATATAGCTTACGTCACTCCCACAATTGAGAAGAATCCAACAACACCTCAAATGTCATAATTCGTCAAGCCGTTTGGGCTGTAGAGCGTGCTATAGGAATGGACATACATACATACATACATACGTACTCTCGAAAAACATTACTCTCCCGCAGTCTGGTAAAAAAGCATGCATTAAGGTATCTTACCCATAAAATATGTGCCTGTAAACACATGTACACTCTGTCTTGGTCACAAATATTTGGTGGTTGGCCCCTGTACCAATCCTTTCCTCTTGTTTTTGCACATTTCGGTTTAGCTGCCAATATGGCTTCAGTAAATCCGGGGTTGGCGGCTGCCCAGTTGTCTATGTAAGTCCCAAATTTTTCGTAATCAATTTCTCCATCCTTCAGTAATAAGTTGGAGTTTTTCATCAGACATCTTCCTTCCTGGCAGGGGGTCTGAGGGAAAAAGGAGATAAATTTAGTGAAACTTGTCTTTGTGAGATTCGGGTGGGATTCGGGTGGCTATATTACTGACACATCACACATGAGTATTTTCTATTCCAAATGTTTTTGACTATGATTACATTTAATTAATTATTTTGTTGACGTTATTAAGTTTAACTGCGAATATTTTGATAATCTATAGTTATATCTAATTATTTTATTGAGATAATCACATTTATTACCGAAAGTTTAAAAAAATAATTATTGATGTGTGTATTAATTGCAGATTTTTTTAAACTATTATATTACACTGAAAAAATTTGCATGTCGTAAGGGTAAAGTGTACCGGGACTGATTACAAAAATACCATCTGGTATGTATACCTACATTATTGGCAATAAAAAATTCTCATTCTAATTTTGATACCAAGTTTTTTTCAATACTTCGGTTGTCACGGCTTACAACACTATGATATTGGCGTTTATGGACGATTAGTTTCTGCCAGTGGCTTGGTCCGTGTGCAAATCGAAAATGAACCTAAAAGAACGTACTCCTGAGTTTAAAATTGTCCTATGTCCTTCTCCAATTTCCAATATCTCAGATCTATACGAAAATTCATCAAAATTGATTCAGCGGCTTTTTTTTTTTTTTAATATTCTAACGCGGACATGGACGTCCGCACCCTTTTTTACTGTGTTAATTTGTTTGGTTATATTCCTAGGCTTACCTAACTAACTTAAGTTTACGTGAGTTCATGTTTCACTAAATACTATGTATATATATTTTTATCTTTTATTATATATTTCACACTGGCATTATAATTTTATATTTCTATTTACTACTTATGATTCAGCGGCTTAGACGTGAAATAAACCAACAGATAGACAGTTACATTTGCATTTATAATATTATTAGCATGGATATGAAATATACTACTTATGCAATAGAATTAATGCGAAGAACAAATACTTACTTTTGGTCTTTTGCGTTTAGCTGGTCCATCGGCACCATTTTTGGAATAGGTCTCGATCTCACAAATATCCATAACCTCGTCGGAATATAGATTTGGTATTGGGCAACATTTATGTAAGTCTATCTGTAATAAAATTAACGTGCTATAAACATTTTCCTTGCATATCATAGATTTTATCCTGTGTTGTTGACAGATTCACGTAATTCTGTTTAAAAAGACACTGAGACTCTTAATCCAAGTCAGTTTGAAGAATATCCACTCGACTCAGTCAACATGACAACGAAAAAAGATCCCGGATCATCGATTTATGTCAATGCATCGTCATCATAAGCCTTTTTAATGTTCCCACTGCTGGGACACAGGTCTCCTCTCTGTTAGAGGGAATGGGCTGTTATCCACTACGCGGGCCCAGTAAGTGTTGGTGGATGTCACATGTCTTCGAATTTTTCGTTCTAGGATATGCCGGTTTTCTCACGGTGTTTTCCTTCACCGTTTTGAGAGCAGTGGTGATGAAATAATTCACACGAAGTAAAGCGTCTGCCTGGGTTCGAACCCGCAACCTACAAGTTGTAAGTCGCAGCCGTTACCGCTGGGTCAACACTGCTCCCTAGCATCTCCTCCGTCAATAGCATTGTTGTCAATTTGATGATTCAAGGTGGAACCAAGGTCATGATTTGGATTATGGGCCTGAAATCAGGTTTATTGGGGGAAAGACTTTTCACACATATCTTATTCTATCATACCATATCTCATTCTTCCATTTTATCACCACGCATAGCTTCCATTGCAGTTATGCGAGTTCTTTTTAAACGGTATTAGATATGATCTGTAATGAATCAGACCCTGTACTAAAGTGGGAAACAGCATGATAACTGTAACTTCTTGCACTTCCCTTTGAGCATCACAAGACTATAAAAAATATTTAAAATACCTATACTGTGTTTGCGATTTTGACTTTAAACATGTAAAAAAATATGTGTTGTTTTCGAAAAACATATTTGGAATCCCATGTAGAAAGGTCCATTCATTTTCACTACCAATAAAGTTTACGCTTAAAGACAAAATAGCAACAATTGAAAATAAGGATTTGAATAGACTTTACATCACGTGGTGGCCGCCAACAGTGTCTTGGTATCTTCTCTTGATACGGGTGATAAATACCCAAGTCTTTCGGCTCTCGTGGTATTTTAGTTTGCTTGTAATTTTCAGTTGTTTGGCAATAAATCACCTGTGAAAGATTAATTCAATATCATAATGGAATTAAGAACAACGTAATAAAAACGTTTATCTGAATGTGTTATATGAATAAAAACTCTATAAAACAGGACTCGTAGTAAATAACGAGTCAACGCTATCATGTTTTAGTTGTGAAAAGGGATAGTGCTCTACATCCTCTGCAGCTTCTTCTCTCTCTAGCATAGGAGACCAGATAGTTTTGACACATCTGAGTAAGGCCCCTGATCAAAGGTTATACAGTCGTCATTATCATTAGCCTTATAATCTTCCCACTGCTGGGACACAGGCACCCTCTCTGTGAGAGAGGTAATGGGCCTAAATCAACCACGCTATGTAAAGCGCCTGTCTGTTTCGAAACCACGACCTACGACACTTAAATCAGGGTCGCTATCACTGGGCCACCACTGCTCTAGGTTATACAGTACCTGTACAGAAAGAAAACATAAAATCCAAGTTTATTATAATAATATTGTTCTTGCCTTCCTTACCTGAAACACAGCTACTAATAAAATTAAACAGCTATACGGTCTTCTCATGATGCAGTCTTGTGATAAAGTAAAGGTATTATGAAGAGGACTGCGGTTTTATAGCTTGATTGTCAACAGTTACACAGACTAAAAAGTATCGCAAACAAAATTCTTCTGCACAATGCCCAAGAACAATGCAAATCTGGTCACATTCGATTGAGAGTGGTATGCGTTACGTTTTGTTCTTTGTTTAATAACACGTAAACAGGAGCAGATTCGCACGTTTATAAGTTTTGTCCACACCAAACATAACATTCGAAAATGATTTATGAGAACTAGTTAGAAACGTGTTTGGACCACGGCGGTATCTAACCAAAAGTACTTATATAGTGGGTAGTTTTTTAGTTAGATAGGCCCTTTTAATTGTAAATTTGAAATCATCAAAACGCACAAAACGGCAGGTGACCAAAAAAAAACCTAACTAGTAAAAATCTAGTATCGTTTGGCAGGGGGAGAGGTTGGCCCCTGGCACCATTCCCATGAAAAGGTAATGCAACGTTCTTGAGAAATACAAATTACTGTAGCCTAACTCCAAAACATATTAAGCTTCTGCATCGTCTCGGCGCTGCGGGAAGCTCACCACCGCAGCTACGGCTTGCTGGTCACCTCAGGCGACCAGCCTCAACTGCTACGGCTCGCACGGTTGCCTATGCTTTTTTAAAGTGGGCGGGGTTGCTCTCCTTTCGAGCTTCCGTTTTTTATATAAACTCTAGTTGTAGCAGCCAAAAGACTACGTGAATCAGGGTGCCCCGATTCGGTTTTGAAACAGATTTGACCTATATTTTTCTCAAAAACTTCGTCGCTTCGCAACTTGAAATTTTGTAAAAGTATTCTCCATGAAGAATTCTATGTTTAAAAAAGTATGAAGCTCCTAGCACTCTGGTTACATACCGCCCTTGAACCACATGTTTACCCGAAGTGTCGTTAAACAGTAAATAATCGATATTAAAATTTGAATGTAACCTAAGGGTGTCTCTGTAATAATTTTGCTATGTACTCAAGAGTATATTGTTTCTACGAGTATGTTTAACAAAACGGGCAGGTGCGATTCGGCCTCGCGTAACTGTTTTGGCACCATTTAGCTAATAAATCTTTAAACATTTTTACAGGCAAATTTTCTATACTATGGGTGTTTTATTAAAAACAACTTAATAATAATTCACAAACGACGTTTCTATATTTCCTAAATAGTTTTGTGTCTTACGATTATCAAATAGAATCAAGTACAGAAGCCAATTTCTCGGGCAATGCCATGCCATGCTTTATTTTTAGTAAAACCATCACGAAAGCCAACAAACAGGCTCTTTAAAACTGCTCCATTTTCTCACTTTTAATGTTATTTTACTTGTCACTAAATTACATCATCTAAATATGTTAAGACAATAAAACAGGAGCTCAACTTGATTGTACGCGGTCACCGACAATGTCAAAAGCATTACAGATAAGGCTGTCAAACCGACATCCATACCCTTTAAACTGCAACACAGCGACGCTGCTTGATATCAGAAATAGCGAATATCGCTGCGACTTCTGTTACGCGGTCGCTACTTCAGCACCTATCAGCCCTGTCGAATATAACACGTACTGCGAGCGTCAAGTCCAGCCCACTGCCACCTATTTTTTTCAATTCACGGCTCATAGTAGGCTTGGGAGCCTTGTCTCGGCAGTCTCTTCACTTTTGTGCCATTTCTTTTTTGGTTTTATGAGTCTTAACCAAGACCTTTTAAAATCTCATACTCACATTTTCATTCCATTCTCTCAGAGTTCCATTTATTCATATATAATTCCTGTCATCTCCCAGAAAAAGGAAACGTTTTTCGCGAGGCTCATTTCAGCTCCTTTGAAAGAAGAAGAAAGGAAAGCTTTTTCTTGACTGCCGAAAAAAAACAAAACAAAGCGAAAAATAACTTTCTTTTCCGAAGTCGGTGTCTTTTGCACCCATTGTTTACCGTAATCCGACACCGACTTCGGAAAAGAAAGTTATTTTTCGCTTTACTTTGTTTTGGAAGTCGATTTTTTTTGCCAAAGTACATCTCATGACGATTCCAATAAGCCCAAACACGATTAGGTTACATTGTTTTATTTCGGAGTTCCAGTGGCCATTATGGTCTTATTCCATAGTTCCACTTCACCAAATGATACATTCTGAGTGCAAATGTTTGCATTATTGATGAAAATATCAAAAACGCTATATATATTGCTATAATTTTTGAAGAGTTCCCTCGATTTCTCTAGGATCCCATCATCAGATCCTGGTTTCGTTATCATGGTACCACCCTTGGAATATCCTCTTTCCAATAAAAATAGAATCATCAGAATCGGTTCATAAACGACGAAGTTATCCGCGAACACACATAAAGAAATATATATATATATACGAATTGAGAAACCTCCTTCTTTTCGGACAGTCGGTTAAAAAGCAGTTTATTAAGCGCCAGGCACAGCGCATACCATAAAAAAGGAATAAGTAACAAAAATACAACAAAGTATGCGTCACAACCACGCAAAACGGTCATCGGCAGATCCACTTTGCAAAGAGTTCTTCTCCTTTGTGTCGATGGTACAGCAGTCGTTCAAATTAGTTTGTCCCAAAACTTAGCCTACGGTGTTGGTGGCGGAGCATAGATCACTCCTAGGCTCTAGACAAGAGGTATTTAATGTCAGCAAAGGCGATAGTCGAAATGATAGGGATTGATCACTTGATTTTTCGATAGCGCTCATCAATTCCATACAATTTTGCGTTATTGAAAATCGCTATCTTCAAGCTTTCGATGATAGAATGTCACTTGTCCTGGGCCTTTGTATGTTTTGGGCTACAGAGGACAGGGCAGGAGTTGCAGCATCTTTGTGACTAAGCACTACATGCACACCCTGCTGCAGTTCCGTCGACGTAGCCCAATTCTGCGAGTTTGTAGTTCCTTCTTTGGGTATTGAGGTGGTTCAGAGACTTCCAGGTAGACCACGGAAGGTTAGGCTCTGCAGGAAAGTGCTCGCTTGGTGGTAAATAATGAGTGAGTGCAGGAAAAGCGTCTTGCCACAGTTTGGTTTGCATCAGGCGTCAGTCGAGTCGCCTGACCCCTGTCAAGCCCCTGGTGGCCGACGCTACCGATTTCAGGAAGCTGTGTCAGCTTTTCAGCCGTTGCGTCGGTAGTTGTTTCACGCTTTCTGTTTGTATTTCGGACGTGTGGAGGTGCTATCCCGGCTGTGTGGTATAATACGCTGACCGGGGTCGATTTGAGGCAGCCAGTATTCCGGAGAATCTCAAGGTGGTTGATGAAAAATTTTTACAACTACGGACTGACATGGGTTGTTTAAGGTTGCACTAGTCGGTCATTATTCCATTCAAACGTAGTCTGGCCATTACTCCAATATTTGACGATGTACGTTCAAAATAAAAATATATATCAATTTGTCTCATCATTATCTAGCCATGTATGGAAACAAAAAGTAAAAAAAAATACATTTTAGCAGTGGTGACTCATCCCTTAAAAAGAAACTGTGCCGACGTACTGTACTGATTATACTGATTATTTTTTGTACATCGATCGCGTTCGATTCCGTTCCACGGATATATATGGTGATCTATCTATCGCCGTGGAACGGAACCGAACGCGATCGATTTACAAAAAATAATCGGTATAATCAGATGAAAAACGTCGGCACGGTTTCTTTGTATGGGATGAGGCAATCTGTATGCTAGTATTATATTATCTGTGCTATTTAGTTATGAGTGTCGAAAGTTCCATATTTCAACACTAATTTTCACGCATCTTTGGGCGCAAATAAACACCATAAGAAGAAGGCAAATTGAAAAACAGTCACCATTCAGGGATATATTAGTAGTTCAACAGTGCAAATAATTTTATTTTGAACAGATACATTTAGTCGTTTTTCATGATATCCATACTCCCCAAGTTCTGTTTATAAAAGTTCGCGCCGTCATTTCCTCCTAAATCATCATCCATTTCGCTACAAATTAGCAAAAGTGTGTATTCGTACGCGAACTAGTTTCTTACTGTTCATCACAGCATCAATCTCTTACGCCAGTGTTGTCGGATGAGATAGCATGCATTTTAACCCCGCGCACAAAATAGTTCGTGCCGTCGACTAGGGCAACCATAAGGGATTCTATCTTTACCTTCTAATCTTGGGTGTATTGGACGGAAACTTCTATTAGGCAATCAGATGAATGAATTACCTACGTCAAATATTTTACAATAAGCGATGATGAAAAACAAAACTTTATATATCAAGATTTTATTCAAAGCTGTCGTGCCTTATGAAATGATTGATACCTATTAAAATTGCCATGATTGCTACTAAAGCATCTAACGTAAATAATGATAGCTACTACGAAGTATTATTTATTTACATGATGTTGACATAACATACAGTGTGACTAATTTATCAACTTTAAACATTAGTTTCTTCTTCTTGCGCTCTTTGTTTCCAGTAATATGGCCTGCACTCCTCCATGTGTGACTTCAGAATCTGACAGCCTTCTCCATCTCGAACCTTACAGTTCTGAAAAATTAATTTGTTTTTAATCTACATGAAATTAATGTGGAATTACTTACAACATATTTTAAGGATCGTAATAAGTTGGCGTTCTGTTTCTGCCTGCTATGAGATTTATGATGCGTACTTGCTAATTGCAATTTATTATAAATATATTTTAAAACAAGTTGTATTTAACTTTTGGCATAGCCTAGTCTAATTACGAATGCATGTAGAAGTTTATAAGAAAGAGAGAAAGAAATGATTAATGATTTAAAACACTGGAACTGATCGTGAAAAAAGGAGGAATATTGCATAAAACCCAAACCAGACGAGATTGGCCAAGAACGCTCAAGAAGGCTCAGATAAAATTGCTTAAAGGAAAAACAAAAGGAGAATATCTTACCCATAACACGTTGGAGGTCAGGCAAAAGAAGATCCTATCATGTTCACAAACTGGTGGGCCTTTAGGACCCCCGTCCTTTGCACATAATTTCTTAGCTTCAAGAATGGCTTCAGTAAACTCAGGGTTGGCTTCAGCCCAGGTGTCTACAAAAGCCCTCATTTTTTCGTAGTCAATGCTTTGGTTTGCCAGAAGTATGTTGGCGTTTTGCAATAGGCATATACTTTCTTTGCAGGGAACCTGGTATTAAAATAAGCAACAAAAATCAATAAGACTTGTCTGTTAAGTATTTTATTATCTAGCGTATTCCGGAATGAATGATGAAATCCATGCCCTAAGATACAAACAAACGGAATAAGTTTGGGACTCACTGGCAATTACCAAATTTGTAATCTAGCTGTTAATTCTCTTTTATCATACCTATTATCATGTGTTAAACTGTGTACATATGTATGGATAATAAACAATTTCTAGTAACTAAAGCTTTGTTATTTGATTACATAGGGTCGCCATTATGTACTATCGGTTTTTAGTTTAAATCACGAAGATATATAAACAGCTCTAGTTCACGCTTCACAAAAACAAAAACCGGCCAAGCGCGTGTCGGACTTCGCACATTTTGGGTTCCGTACCAATGAAAATATCTGATTTATCAATATATTGGTATTTGTTCTATTAAGTATACGTTATAATAAACATTACAATCAATTTCAAGTTCGTTGGTCAATGGGAAGTTAAAAAAATCTTCGGTGCAAAATTGTGTGACAGACGACGGACAGACTAGGGTGAGCAATATGGTTCCGTACCCGAAGGGCATAAAAGGAACCCTCAAAAATGAAAATGTGTAAAACACGTTAAATATCTTAGGCCCACCGGCGCTACCCTGGGTTATCTTACTATCTCCGAGCTAGTGGCTTACCTGGGGTCCAATATATTTAATATTTACATTTATTGTCATCTTAACCTCGTGTTAGGAACTAATTCTGCATTAACTTTTTGGTACAAGTGGGCTTTAGGAATAAGTAAATTCTAGAAATAGGTTTATTCAGATGGCTACTTACTCTGGGTTTAGGCGGACCTTTGAGTTGCTGTGTCCCTTTATCAATCCCACAACGCTCCATTTCTTCATCGGGGAACAGCTTGGGTATTGGACAGCATTCACGAAGGTTTGTCTGTAATTAAATTGAAGATAACAGTTGTTAAAGAATATTTTTTAAGTAATTAATAATATTACCAGCATGTTACCGTCCCACTGCAGGGTCAAGGTTTCTCCTTATATCGAGAAGGCTCGAGCATTTCAGCACGGTTTATCAAGGGGAATTCAACTTATATTAAAAACATAAATAATAATTTTGGCTGTAAATGGAAACAGAGAGGAAATCGACTTTTGCACAACTGTGGGATCTTGTATAGCAAGATAAAATTTATTGGTACGGTCCCCTTTTTAGCCTTTTTTGGCTCCCTTAACTTATTCCATGAATCTATTCAGTTCGTCTTTTGCCTCATGACCAACTTAGGACCGACGGTGAGGTTTGTTAGTGTCTGAATGACCAAAAGCACTCGGTTTACCTCAAACTTAATCTATCTGAACCGAGTCTAACCGACACTTGGAAGTTGCTGGAGCGTCCAATATCATCTCTGGTCTTTCAACACTGGCCTTCAAGATTATTATACAGTCATGGTTACAGTCTTGTCGTGCGTAATCAACTGTGAAGTGTCTCTTGAATATATAGCAAAAATATTTACCCCAGGAGGAGGAGAGAGACAATAGTGCGGTATAGTATTCCTATATCCGTTTCTTGGATCTGAAGGTGGAAGGGGTGGTGGGGGCCCTTCTTCAGTCTGGCCGAATATCACCTGTAAAAGAAATATTATCATTGTTGATGTGTTTCATGGAAAAAATGTACTTGTCGTTTAATTGGAACTGAAAGATAAGAATGATGGATTTTTAAAAACAGAAGAAGCTGGGAACGGGCAATTGCACTGAAAAAGTAAAATTTTGGTTGGTGTTTACGAAATTATTGAAATTTGTGAACTTTATCTTACTAGCAAAAAACAAAGTGTTGCTATTTGCTAATTAGTTTTTTACTAGCTTCGCCCGCGTGAATGTCAAAAATTATCCCAAGGGAACATAATTATTCCCGGAATAAAACGTATTTAATGTGCTATTCCAGACTATAATCTATATCTGTGCCAAATTTCATCCAGATCCGTCCAGTTGTTTAAGCGTGACACACACTCACAAATTTTCGCCTGTATAATATTAGTGTGATAGTGTGATTATTATTTCTATTTTTTCATTTTCCAAAGTTTGCATAAATTTAAACTTACAGAACAGTTCGGTTTTACGTTTTTTCAGTTTATTTTAGGAAAACCCAACTACTATGTTAGATTCTTTTTTTCAAGGAGTATTACACCACGCATTTATTACAATATTCTATTTTTAACACAAACGACTGTTAAATTAAGGATGAAACATTAAAACAAAAGCTATCATAACTTAATTAGTTTTGGAACTTTAGTTTTTTCTTACCTGAAACACAGCAGCCAACACTAAACAGGATCTGATCATGGTGCTGCGTTGGGGTGTAGTAATGACATGACGTAGGCACCTGCTGTTATATACTGAGCCACTACCGGCCGTGACCATTGTTGTCAGCACGGGAAGCTACCAAGGTGTTTGTCATAGAGTTTGATATTATAAAGACGAGACAGTTTTAATGAGATTTTGCGTTGCTGTTTGGTACTGTAAGTTGAGAGATGAATTAGTTTTTTGCATTATTTAGGTGGCAAAGCATGGACTTCTGGCAAATTTAGTGAGAATACTTCGAAAAAAACTGAGTGATTAATATATATATTCAAATCTTATTAGTAAACATTGTATTTGTAGTTTCTGTTAATGAACAAAATGGGTTGTCTATTGTTTACCCGAAGATTATATACCATAATTATCATATTCCCGAATTTCATTTAACCGAATTTCATTTGCTCGAATGAAGTGCAGTGGGTAAAGAAAATAATGTAAAAACTTCGTTACCATTTTAATTATTTCTTTTGTTGATATTGTGATTTTGAGGACTATTTTATTTTATAAGTCCATTTTATTAGACTTAAGTAATTATAATTATTCTCATTTGAGGAATACAATATCTACACACACTTTATTTCAGTAACTCGTGATTTTGACAAAGTTTCACCTTCGTTAGAGCATGAGAAAATTCTGTAGTCGCTAAAACAAATAAATATTTTGGATTCATTGAAATATTGCGAACGAATATCACATGTGACTATGACATTCATACAATACTTATGATTATTTGCGAAGGTCTACATAATACTTACAATAATAATGCCTCTGAACATTTTGATTATGAACTTTTAAAACGTACTGCAAAAACATCATGTTTTTTCATCTGGTTAGGATATTTAAACCAACTTACCATGTTTATAACTTGATATTAAAATAAACACACTTGTATCATCATAACAATTTTTCTCCACCTAGCGAAATATAGGAACGCGGCAAGTTTTGAAAACATGGGGATGAAGCATCGTTCATGGGTGTAACTTGAATCGATGCAAGTTGATCATTAAATTATAATGTACAATGGGCAAAATCCTATGGGGAACGAATTAATTGCTCCAACAAGCATGTTTATTAATCAGCTTGTCACTATAATATATCATCCCGAAATACTACACCCTAATATTACAAACACTTCCTATTTTATTGTTTCTTTACCTTTTTGTAAAATCATAGCGGTTGCAAGCGCAATTGATAAGCATGGTTTGATTCCCAGGTGCATCATGTGTAATATGGGCTGTGATGTAGTTTGTAAGTACACTATATAATTGTGTGAGTGCATATAATATGTATCAATGCACCAAATATATTCAGTGTTTACTCAGCGTTTGAGGTGTTTCCTTTCCCTTAAAATGCCGTCAGTATATGGCGACCCTGCCACTTGCGCACATTTGTTAATCATGTAGGCTAAATCGTCATCGAGTTGGAAACCTATTGAAAGAAGAAGTGAAGAGTTATTGGATTTTTTCATATAAAATAGCAGTACAGTTCCCGGTGTCTAGATTTGTGCCCGGTTGATGGCATTGAACCGCCTCCTATTACGTGGGACTTAAATATAACTGGTGAAACGTGGGTGCACCTCTGCCTAGCCCTTTGGGGAGTACTGGCGTGATGTTATGTTATGCAGTGATATGCTCGTACTTTTAGCATGACCATCATCATCTGCCTAGACTTTTTTCCAACCATATTGGGGTGGGCTTCCAGTCTAACCGGATTCAACTGAGTACCAGTGTTTTACATGGAGCGACTGTCTATCTGATCTCCTCAACCCAGAAAATGGGTAACACGATACCTCTTGGCTATTCTGGTGTCAGATCCCAGGCTTCTGACTACCCGTAACAACTGTCAAAGATCTTCAAATGACGGCCGGGACCAACGGCTTAACGTGCTTGCCGAGGCACGGAAGAAACTCGCTATGTAAAGATGGTCACCCATCCACGAAACGACCTCGCCAACCATCGCTTAACCTTGATGATCCACCCGTGCGGCTGTTTTTATTTAGCCACGAGCTGTCACATGTCTTTGAATTTTTCGTTCTAAGATAATTGTCGGTTCGGTTTTGTCGTACTATGTAACGTTTTAAGTCAAAGCTAGTAGGTATCAATTAAGAAACCGCTAACTGCAGTTTTCATTACACTTCGAAATGTAGTTCCTTAGTTTTTACTCAACTTAGTTGCAGCAAATGAACCATTAACATTCACCCATAGCATTCTCATTAGCTTCAATAATGACTCCCAACTGGACGTGATCCACATTTCCTTGGGGTAAATTCAGTCGTAAGTATCTTCCTTCATTCCCTTGAGGACTAAGTTAAAGTCTTTAATCAAGGATCATTCAGCATCATGAACGTCTGATTCGTGATTAATTTACGTGAGATTTGTTTACAAAAACAATCACATTTTCAAATTCCAATCCACAACCATTCATATGTCGGGTTTAGTCAATAGTACGGACGTCAAAATAAATCACGAGCACGCCACCTGTCGGCAAATCAAGAACAACTACGCTGTGGCGCGCTTTCTCTAACGTCCCGCGTGGTGGGGACACAGAATATAAGAGTTGAGTACTGACCGCCCTGGAGCGAAGACGTTGTAGAATCAGTATCGATCAGTAATATTAGTGAGCAAGATTGTAACTGTGAACTATTTAAATAAACCCAGTGTATCGAATGATTTATGTTATTTCATGTTATTTCATTTGCACGACTGTACCCACCGACCTGCCCGTACACGATGTCTTAACCTAAGGGAATACATCCTGACTTCCCGATGGTTTGCACCTATCGGCCAGCCTTGATGCGACATCAGAATTGGGATTCGGTCGTGCTAATGAGATTACACGTAAAAACAATGCTAGTGAAAATGGCGGTTACATTCTTGCAAAAAAAATGCGGTGTCAGTTGAGATAGAAACAGTAGTGGTTCGTTCCTGCGACTACCCTCAGTCTTGAATAATGAAAAACCAGTCTAGAGCGGAGCAGCAAGGAAGTTAGCAACAACCAAGGAGCTGGACAGGTCAAGGAGGAGCGTGTGGACGTGTGGAAAGATCCATACATATGGATCTTTAAGCCAATCTGGTGAGTCGTTTTCATTTTGTTATTGACTATGGCCAAGAGTGTTCATTATTCAAAATTCTGGTTTTGTGGCGGTCAATGAATCGTCGGGGTGGCTCGTGTCAGGTTATAATTTCATGTTAGTTATCGATGGTCAAGTTGGGTGTTGTTGAAGGGTTATTATTCTACTATCACTAGCGGTAGCCCTTGACTGGCCTTGGCTGACTATCATTGTTTGGAAGTTAGAATACTTACCTGGGCACTTGGGACATTGTAATGTGTGGTTCATGTTTTGGACATCTGCATTCACATTCAGTGTTCATAATAACCCATTTTGCCGTGCCGGTTTAGGTTACTACACCGGTTAATTTCCATCAAAGCTGTGTATGGTTAAGATAACCGTGTAAACAAGTACTCTCGTAGTGTTTTTCATGTTTCAGATACCATATTGTGTCGCAGTGGAGCCTCTGCTGCTGCTAGCAGTTCAGATGCTGTATGCGAAGGCTGACCTGTCAACATCTGAGAGGTTAGGAGGAACGGCAGACTAGCAGTTTGAGGTTGGGAGCGCGCAAGTTTGTAATGGAATACTCGGTGAGTCGCTTCCATGTTATTTCGGTAGTGAGGTGGAAGGTTCTCTACTGAAGAGATGCTATTTCGAGTTTTAAGCTCCTTAATATTATCAGGGTTAGTTGTTTCCCTTTTGTTACCAGTCGGTATGTAAATCTTTGAGTAAAAAGTGCGAATCTTTTGGGAAGGATCCCCGATCACCAAGTTCCTTGAGAATTAGACATCATAGTTGATGACAGTGGTAGTGAAACCAAATCTCATTAACATGTCTACTCATGCGACAAATTCTGGACCGCCCCTCATGAGTAACATGTGGCGATGGGTCTACGAAGAGGTTTCGTTGAGTATGCATTGCCTTTGAATTATGGTAAAGATTAACGGAAATGTTACAATTACTTTATTTAGTTGTTGATCGTCGGATCTTTTTCTAATCAATAGTGTTGTGTGCGAAACTCTAGTGTGAAAACTAAATGGGCCCTTTATTAAGTCCGCGATAGGTGATTATGACAGGACAGTGATAGTTATACAATGAAAGCTTTAAATAGGTAGCACTGTATCGGCTAGTTCACGTACCTTGAGCGCTATTAGTGGAAATATAGAAAGTCCATCATCAGATTTACTAGAGTCAATTAATGTTGTAACTGATGCCATTGTACACCACGACGATCGTAATTAGTAAAAAAAAAAAATGTGATAAAAAATTGTAAAAAAAAAAATGAACAAAAAAATGAGAGAATTAATAAGGTAGGAAGTAAAAAAAAAATATAGGAAAGAGTCATTGAAGGGAAAATCCGGTCCAATGACTCAGCTAAAGGAGTTGCGATCTGGCCTAGCCCTCCGGCTATAGGGATTGCAATCCGGTCTAGCATGTTTGTTAACAAAAAAAATGTATGAAGTAAAAAAAAATATAGGAAAGAGTCATTGAAGGGAAAATCCGGTCCAATGACTCAGCTAAAGGGGTTGCGATCTGGCCTAGCCCTCCGGCTATAGGGTTTGCAATCCGGTCTAGCATGTTTGGCTATAGGGACTGGTATCTGGTCTAGCATTCGCTAAAGGGATATTTGTCCGGTCTAGCACAATCGTCTCCAGTTTTAATACTGATGAGTTAACGTAGTAGTTGTGGTAAGCTGAAGGGTTAACCGGGCCAGCACATTACTGAAACCTTTTGTTATTGGTAACTGTTTTTGTAAAATTGTAACTGCGCTGTATGGATCTCACCTGCTTTAGTGGGTGACGATTCAGACCAGGTTGATTGTAACTGTAGGGGTTTTCTGTTGTAAAGAAATACCTAGACCAGTGATCCTTTCGATATGTAACTATGCAAAATGTTTCCTCACTCACCTAGAGTATGAGTCAGGATTGGACGAGCGAATACTGTGTGGAGATTTTGTGTAATTCAGAAAACTTCCCTTGTATGATGGGAGACTGGTAGAACGGAGTGGACTAAGAACGTGTAGCGCAACACGACATGAGATGGCATGGAGCAAGGACAAGAAGATGATGCCTGCGGGTGATAGATTTGGGGAGCCTGTCACCTGAGAGAGGCCCGAGAAGGCGACGTGCTGTGTTCCACGCTCGCCTCTCAATAGAAATTACGGCCCAGAGAACACCATGTGGTTTTAGTCAGTAAGAGTCTGACAGACCCCTCAGCTTTCCCCAAGGGCTGAGGACATCCATTGAGGATTTCCACATGATTCGATACACTGTTAAAACCTGATAATGAGGAACAGACGAGGACGCCTGTATCGCAGGATGGCCGTGTCGGGTTTAGTCAATAGTACGGACGTCAAAACAAATCACGAGCACGCCACCTGTCGGCAAATCAAGAACAACTACGCTGTGGCGCGCTTTCTCTAACGTCCCGCGTGGTGGGGACACAGAATATAAGAGTTGAGTACTGACCGCCCTGGAGCGTAGACGTTGTAGAATCAGTATCGATCAGTAATATTAGTGAGCAAGATTGTAACTGTGAACTATTTAAATAAACCCAGTGTATCGAATAATTTATGTTATTTCATTTGCACGACTGTACCCACCGACCTGCCCATACACGATGTCTTAACCTAAGGGAATACATCCTGACTTCCCGATGGTTTGCACCTATCGGCCAGCCTTGATGCGACACATATATTTTCAACATCCTGACTTCCCGATGGTTTGCACCTATCGGCCAGCCTTGATGCGACACATATATTTTCAATGATTTTGTTTATCAATATATGTATTGTCTAATTTGAATATTGAATTATAAATAACTATTATTAAATGGTTGGTAACACTTGCTGCGTCTCCATGATGTATTTTTCAGTAATCACTGCATCTCTGGATTGCGCAAGCAGTAATTACATATATCACGTGCATGCATCTGTGTAACTGCAAATTAGTTCTTGATTTATAATCCCTCCTTAAGTATGTATTGTTTTTATTTGATTGTAGATTAAAAATAAGGCGAAGGATAGTAACATAAATTTTATTGTATCGATTAAAAATCAAAAGAAGTAACTTTAAGTATGTAATTTCTTTAACTTAAACTTCTTCATCTACCAATTTCTCATAATTGTTGAATGTTTACTCAGCCTACTTAAGCATTATTGTGACAATCGAAAATCAATTACTCATACGAAATCGGCAGTTAATTACCAGTAAAACAGACATAATAACAACAATAGCCGTGGAAGTATGTCGGATGTCCTCAAGGAGGCCTTTGATCAAGCTGAGTGAATCAGTGTCAAGTGCTCTTACGACCTTGAATGCTGCAGACGACGTATAATTACGCAGGTACAATGAACCAACGGATAATGCTGTATTATGCACCTATAGAGTACTTGTTATTGGAGCAATAAAGATAACGCAATCGGCGTACCACCAGGATCTATTCTTGGTCCTTTACTGTATACTTGTTTATTAATCTGAGGTCCCATATTACACATGATGTACTGTGCATCGGTTATTATAGTAACAACATCGTTTTGCATTGATAATTAGGCGCAATAATTACATCAGACCGATGCATCTAGCATAGATTTACATTGGCAATGGGTCTATGCTGCATGAATCCGAGGAAACTGCAAGATTCAATGACATTTGCTGGTGCTATTTTAAAATATATATTGGTTATCTATCTCGGCATGATCCACTTATGTCTTATAGAATAGTGCCATCGTTTATTTTATTGTTTGTGTGAGTAATAAGGAAAAGCAACATAGAATTGATTGCCAATAGTATGTCCATATATACTTACAATGTATTCAATTCAACTGATTTATTGACAGCTTGAACTGTACTAGGCATGAGGATAATTAATTGAGAGATGATACTAAGTTTCGATATAAATTTAATTACTTGAGTCATAAACAGACAGTAATTTTGGCAGTCATATCAAAGTTAATAGTGGTTCTACTCAGATTTGAGATTGTTGTAACATTTTTTTTCTGCATCAGGCAATATTTTCTGAATAGACTAGCATCGCGTTCTCAAGCATATTCATTTATTTGTAAACAGACAGCTGTTTACAAATAATTGAATCTCGCTTTCGAGGAACGATGAGCAAAATGTTTTGATTCAATCACAAGATGTTCACCAGAAAAACGAATACGTTATAAGTAGTATAATATTGACAGTATCTATTGTAAGCTACATTTTGTAATCTTCAACACTTCAACGCATTTTTGGCATCATAGTCATTATTTCTAAATAAAGTACACAAATGAAAACAGACATGGTTAGTATATTATAGTAAGTATCTAATGTTTTATGCAGAGCTTAACATTTTATAAATATCCTGGCTTAATAGTATCGTCTCTTTGTATCCTATTATTTTACCCTTTCACTGCAAAAACTGACATGTCTGAAGCAGATGTTGTTTTAAATTAATAGTAACATTCTCATTCTACGAACCATGTGTTTGACCTATTTGTTATACTTAGTAAAATTTTATCCGTCACGCAGGCTCACAGATTATATATTTTGATTTTCACACAGATTGATCTTGTGAACCACTCACCCGTAACCTTTAAATGCGTAAGTCCATAATATTATGAACCTAAACAAACTCCTAACTCTTCTTTGCAATATAAGTGCCCTACATCAAACACTTTTGGGTGAATAGGAGCCAAAAAAGGTATGTTTGCTTCAGTGAATTGACATACAAACACTTACTGGACCCGGCAGTTTACGATCACAATACGCCAGATGATTTGCATCACTTATGACCACAGTTCAATGGTTCCAGTTCTGGCAAAACTTTGGTATTTCATTTTTAAATTGAAATAAGTATCAACGCACTCGATCAAAAAGCACTCAATTATATTTCGTGTTTTAAAATGAAAATAATCCGATTTTAATAATTATCAGTGCGATTTTTGTTTCTCCATTCACTCAAAATGTCAGCGTTGATGGTAACCATTCAGTCAAAATTTATTATTTTATTGTAATAACAAAGTTTGTTTAATGATCACGATCAATATTCGCCTAATAATTCTAACTTAACCCCTTACCGCATACGAAACCATATATTATGGATGACCAAGTTTACATTTTTTTTAAAAGCTACTGGTATGTCCTATTTTAAAAATCTAACCAACAACAGATCCGGAATTTCATGGTGAAACGGAACGTAATTAATTTATTCATGTCAAATGTCAGCTGTCAAATATTTTTAAGGTTATGTTGAGCGCGTGCGGCGGAACAGGTGCAGCGAAAAAAGTACCACTTTGTAATTTTAAAAAAATACTAAAAAGGTGAGTAAACATTTGAAAAAAAATATCACAGTATTCTTTTATCTTTCTTTTAAACAATGAATGTTTGATTTTTGCTTTGTTTTGCATATTTTGACGTAATTGTCTACTTTTTCAAAATTGCCATATTTGGCTTCGTATTGCATTCTAGCTATATAAGCTTCAGTCAAATATGGCTTCGTATGCATTTAGCTGAAAAGTATTTTATTCCTCGTGAAATTCTTTGAAACAGTTGCGTTTGTCATTATAGCACAAATAAACATTGCATTTTTCACATAATGTAAAAGAACGAAATTTAGAACAATTTTGGCATATTTGTCGAGCATTCTTCATCCAAATCGGTAAATGGCTAATCCCATCGGTACGCACGGACTCCAAAGGCAAGTCTTGATGTCTAGCTGGCGTTTTTCGAGTCTTTTTTGCGGGAACTGGAGATTCAGGAATAAGAGAGGGGGTGCCACCCCGGCTGGATGTCGGAGTTCCAAGAATGCTTGATGGACGACCACGTTTCTTGGTCATAACAGCTTTTCCTGCTTTTCGCATATGTTCGGAAACGGCCAGTTTAAAATCGTATAGTGGCATGTAAGAGTCAGTGGACATGTCCCTCGTCAATGCTTGGTTGTTATGGCGCCGAATGAATGCTAACTCTTACATGAAAAAAAAACAAAGAATTTCGAGGAATAAAATACTTTTCAGCTAAATGCATACGAAGCCATATTTGACTGAAGCTTATATAGCTAGAATGCATACGAAGCCACATATGGCGTTGATTATTAACTTTTGAATTATAAGTTAATATTTTTTTTTGTTGATTTGATCTCACTAATTAAGCTAAAATAAACAACTTTTGCAAAAAAATATTTTTTATTTCATCTCCTTCATAAATCATGCAGTAAGGGGTTAAAGCATGCATTGCAAAGCTGTGTTACAAACATGAGGCAGATTTTGTATCTTTAAACGATAAAATTGAAACCACAAGCCGCGTTTGACTCACTGGTTGCTATCAATATTATAGTAGGCATTAACTAACCCTTTACTCGTACTAAATATCAGTTTTCCTACGGATGCGCGATTGGGACCTATTTCAATGGAACCGTGCATTTTTCGGGATAAAAGTAGATTAATTTTACCATATAAAAATATTTCTATAGATCAAAATTATTGCAAAGGTTATTTGTTGCTTTAGTTCTGGTGCGTTTTAGGGTTCCATACCAAAATGGTTAAAAGGAATCCTTATGGGGCGACTCAGACTGTCTGTCCATCTGCCACAGCTGGATATCTCAAGAACTGCTTATACTATTAACTTGAAATTTTGAATAGTTTTAAATGACATTTACCCAACTATTTTGCAAATAAAAAAGAAATAAAAATAAATTGTTTTCTATTATAGTTTCTTTTTTATGCTACCGGGACTGAAATGGAGTCTTAAAAATTCGAAGTCGTGGCATGTAGGGTTATGATACCCTACATGCCACGACTTCGAATTTGTGCTATTTGCACATTCTCAAGCATTTTTTTTCAAACCCATCTTTTCCAGAATTTTTTTTTGAAAAAAAAAATAAATGAAACAGTTCCCCCTCTTATCTTGAAAGTTTGCATAAAAAAAAATCTGAAATTATTCTAAATGTGACAGAAGTTTACATGAAGATTACAGAAAAATAATGTCTTTAAAAAGGACACTTTTTCAGAAATTATCAAAAAATACATTAGTTCCACTATCGGTCAAGAGATGACGCTGACCTAAAATTGCAATGTTCTACACCGCAGTGTTAAAATTCTCTGAAGAATATAGGCCTCGCCGATGAAAATTTAAAATCATTTCACGTTTCACAATCAAAATGTAGTTTGCTTTGAGTGAAGCACATTGGTAGTTTTTTCCGGGCACAGAACTATTTACTTACAGTTGGATCAACATATTTAAAAGATACCGCCGTTTATTATGCAAATTTGACGAATCTCAAGGGAATCAAAACCTACAGGATACTTCCCGTTGATCTAGAATCATGAAATTTGGCAAGAAGCAGTGTCTTATAGCAAAAGTAAAGGAAACAAAATCCGAAAACCGTAAATTTGTCATCATCATCATCATCATTTCAGCCGAAAGACGTCCACTGCTGGACATAGGCCTCCCGCAAGAATCGCCACACTGATCGGTCCTGTGCCTTTCGCATTCACCGGATGCCCGCAACCTTGACCAGGTCATTGCTCCATCTAGAGAGAGGCCTTCCAAAGCTGCGTCTTTCGGTACGCGGTCGCCACTCTAGAACTTTTCAGCCCCAACGGCCAGCCGTTCTGCGAGCAATGTGCGCTGCCCACCGCTACTTAAGTTTGGCAATTCTTTGGGCTATGTCGGTAACCTTGGTTCTCTTGCGGATGTTTTCATTTCTGATTCGATCACGCAAGGAAACGCCGAGCATAGCTCTCTCCATTGCCCTTTGGGTGGCTTTATGCCTTCTGATGAGGGCCATCTTCAGCGACCACGTCTCTGTCCCGTTAGTAATCACTGGACACACACAATTATTATGGTGAATGTAGCTACTGTACAGAACATCAGTGCGCTAGTCCGACTCGCACTTGGCCGGTTTTTAAATATTTATATAAAATAAGAAATTTAATTTTATAAGATTTTTTTTTCACCTCAAACAAAGTAAAGATTACTTCATCTTAGAATCACATGACTGTTATGAGAAAGACTCTTATTACCGCCATTATCATTGATTTATAGAAAGTATATTACAATGATAAACAAAATATTTTATATGTTGACAGGGAAAATTATAATAAATTGTTATCTTAATGTCAAAGTACTCGTATTGATCATAGTTAATAAAGGTAGTAATGCACATAAATATTATACACTTATGTAAAATTCAAAGGCAAAATTCTTTTGAATTATAATGAACGCAAATTCAAAAAAATACCTATTGCGTAAGAAATTCAGTCATTCAGTTGTTTCGTTGTTCATAACATCATTGAATTAGTAACACATTCGCTTTTGAATCTGGTGTAAGTGTATCAATATGATAAACCTAACCCTAACAATGCTAATATAATTATCAATAGTATTAATTCATAAACCGACGTTGATCGAAACAGATTAGATAAGTTTTTATAACAACAGGGTTGTTTAAAGAAAACCAAATAACTCAAAAACGAAATACTGGGTTTAAATACTTTTATCGTTACAACAATGATATACAAGCAAGCAATTTTAATTAAGTTTCGTTATGTACTGTTAGCATTTCCACACCGTCGCTGGACATTTCTGAAACGAAATAATGATTGGTTAATTAAGCTTTTGATTCAGTAACTAAAACAGTACTAGTAATTGCATAATCAGCCTATAATATTCCTACTCCTGAGACACAGACCTCCTCTCTGGGAGAGAGTCGATGTATTAATCTGAAATGAAAATAGTTGCACGATATCCCAATTTCTCAACGATGTTTTCCTTCATCGTTTTGAGAGCAGTAGTGATGAAATAAGTTACACGAAATAAAGTGTCCCACTCTTACAACACGTAAGTCTTGGCTGTTGCAACAATGCCACCACTGAACTCTAGTTATATTACGTTTTGACTGAAGAGTGTGCACTTGCAAATACAACAGATTACAAATACCTCTAGGAGATAAAATTGAAATGTAGTTTCCTTCACACAGATGTAGGTGGTTAAAAAATCGTATTTTTAACCGTCAGGGTCATATAAAGCAAAAAATCCCCTTTTACCTTTGGCAACCAGTCTCGACTGTAAATATATATTTTGTTTAAAATTAGCCGTGTTGTATTAATTGTATCACTACTTCTCAGAATTTAATCCTTATTAGCGAAACTATCGAATGGTGTAATAATACAGAATGTGTTTTTTTAAATCAACGTGTCCGATGTTTTTTTTTTAATCCAATGAAGTTTTAGTTTTCATCAATATCGAACTCGTGACTCCTTTTAGTGTTTTCCGCGATTCTTCATAGTTTCGAATTTGGCCATCCACGCCCACTTATAAAACTAACCCTGTGAATGTCAAGTCTGTCTGACCCGTCATCTACGTCTGGGACTTCCACTATTTTATTGGACGTTTACATGGACCCACGTTGTAATGGTTTAACGCACAACTCATCCTTCATACGCCAAACGTGTCCCAGCTCTACTACAGAACACAATAAACACACGGACACAGAGTATAAACTCTTTCCTACCTTCAACATAGCGATGCCAGTGCAAGTGAAGACATCATATGCCTTGCAAGGGGTGTTCAGGTATTGTCTCGGGTCGTTATCGACGCAGTCATTGATAGCCTTATCCACGGCGATAGACCATCCCGTATGGTTCTCCGACCATTTCTTCAGATGGTTCCTATAAGCTTCCTTGTTCAAAGTATTCACGTCAATCAGGAAACCAGATACTTGAAACACACATTGAACGTCATTGCACTGGAAATAAAGTTGATTTTTAAGGTTATCGAAAAACTAGGCTGTTAGACGTATTTTCTATAAAATTAAGTCAAACATACATTTTTATTCCAAAGGTAAAAAGTTATCTGAACTAGTAAAAATCGGCCCTTAGTAGCATGGCCATGAATTATTTTGATATTTATTTTTAACTATTTCATGCTGCCAACCGAACCGATTCCTTATTATTTCACTTTTTATAAAGATTTTTTATTTAAGTAGGCATTTTTCTTATACCACTTATCTGTGCGTGAACCGAAATTTAAGCCTTCTAGTGATCCTGGTATTTATAAATCCAATATTGGTAAATAACTGTGCTTAATTAAAATCGATTATCAAATTTACGTTTTAACAATAGTAATAAAACGTGACTAGAGCAGATATTGAATTCAATTAGTAATTGAAAAACTCACCGGCCCCGGCAGCTTAGGGTTAGAACAATTAGCCAGATGTTTTGGATCACCCAGCTCAGGTATATCACAGCATACAGATAACGGTTTCTTAAAACAAAACAATGTTTTATGAATTGTGGTAATCACATAAATAACAATAAAAACTGATAAAATTTATTAATTACCAGTGTTGCACCTTTGTTTTCTCTTTGACTCAGGAGATCAGCGTGGGATGCCTGGAATAACCAATAATTTATAATTAAACATGGAAGAAGTCACCAGTTTTTTATAGTTATGAAAATTAGATAGTGAACACAATTTTAGAAGAAGCATTTCTGAAAAATTACTCCAGCAAGAAATACAATTTTAATAAACTTAAAATAAGTCTGATTAAACACTGTGAAGACGTTTATATTTCAGTTTTAATAAATATTAGAAATATAAAATTTAAAGTATTGTAACACTTACAGCAAAGAATAAAACGTAAACTAAATATTTAAACATCTTGAAGCACGTTTGTCTCAGACAGTAGCTTTGTTATGACTGATTTATTTCAAAAATTGGCGTTTATTATATATATATATATAAATGTTATATCTGCGTTTATAAATACTATTGTTATCAGAGGGTCAAAGAGCAAATCACTCATACATCTTAATGTTCTTGGAATACTCTTTTGTTCTGTATTATCTGGCTAGGTATGGTCCTTCTGTATTGCTCTGTTGAAATAGGTTGCAGATTCACCTTTTTTATCAGACTACAAAGACAGGGTTATGTTTTCACGCTTATGATCAAGATCCTAGACGCCCGAGACGTCAAGATTCGTCTACACAAAATGTGTGGGATTGAGAAGTGATAGTATGTACTTTGGACTTAGGTACGCATACTTGCTAACAGGTGCTAAGGGTACGCAAAAGAAAATTAATCACTTTTCTTAAAGTCTGAGCAGTGATTTTTATGTATGATTTACAGAATATGTATTAATTATGAATAATAATTCAATAATATCAACGCCTTAACCTTATAACATTATAAATGTGAAAGTTTGGATTGATGGATTTTTGTTTCTCAATCACGCCAGAACGGCTGAATGGATCTGGATGTAATTTGACACAGAGATAGATTGTAGTCTGAAATAGCACATGGCTTTCTATTCCGACAGTCCCTGTTGTGACAAGAAAACACTTTTCACGCGGGCAAAGCCAATGGCAGAAGCTAGTAAGTAAATACTATAGTCATGATGGGCTGTATGGTAGCGAATAAATTTGAAAAACAGTTACAACGGCCCTGGTTCAAGCAATGGAAGGAAGTGAAGGATGGGTTTTAGTCAGTAAAATCTGACACGCCCTCCCGCTTCACCCAGAGTAGGAGAAGTTATTGGATGATTTTCCACCCAAAATAAATGAAAATTAAATAAAATAATTTATTGTTTGTTGATTGTTGAGTAAAACTTCAGTCTACTTATCTATACTAATATTATAAATGTGAATGTAAGTTTGTTTGTTACGCTTTCACGCAAAAACTACTGAACCGATCATCATTAAACTTTGTTCATATATTCTTGCAGGTATTAGAAGTAACATACTCGTAGGATACTTTTTATAAAAAAATAAATAATAATAATGGCTTCACTGCGAGCGAAGCCGCGGGTAAAAGCTAGTTTCCTATAAATATAAATTAATATATATATATATATATGTTTAATATAAACTAACACAGAGATAGTCTGGAATAGCACATGGCTTTTTATTCCGGTAGTCCCGGGAGTCCTGAATCCCAAGATAAGAATTCGTCAACATTTCGTCACTCAACCATCAGCAGCAAGCTATCCCTGGGAAATAAATTAAGAAATAAGAAGCCTGAAGTTTTACACAACAATCAACAAAATATACAGCTGGTCGCCACCAGCAGAGAGTGAGACCCACAGAGGACGGTTCGCAAGGCTGAAACTTGATCACATATTCATTAATAGATGTAAATTGGGTTCTTGACCATATACGATACTTGATATTTTATACCCTCGTAGTATCTTAATGGTGGAATGAATTTTGATTAATGGGTTGTCTATCGATTTGCTTTAGTCTATAAGTTATATCTAAATATTTAAGTCACAGACGTTCATATTAATATGTGTATCAAATATTAACTGAATCGGTTCAGTAGATTTGGAGCAAACTGGCTGTAACAGACGGACAGACAGATAGAACGACGACACACGGGTGATCTTATGAGGGCTCCGTTTTTTGGGTTTCGCAGTCAACAAGGAACCCGTATAGTTTCGCCATGTCTGTCTGTCTGTCCGTCCGTCCGCAACTTAGCTCAGAGACTCTTAGTACTAGAAAGCTATAATTTGTCATGGATATACATATTAATCACGCCGGCAAAGAGGTAAAATAAAACTTTGAATTTTTTTATGGTACCTCGTGTACACGTAAAGTAGAGATATTTTTACCCATGTTGTGGGATATCGTTGGATAGGTCAATCAAAAATATTACGAGTCTGTGAAAACCATTTTTCGATTTAGGGATACGTTTGCGTAAAATTAAGCTTTAAATGGATTTTTTTTGTTAGAGTCAAATGTCAGAGTGTCGAGTGTCACACTGAAAAGTGTAGAGCCCTGCCAGCTAAATGATTGCTTTTGGATATGTTAAAAAAAATCACGGCAGTTATATATGTAACGCAATTAAAAGGGAAACTATCGCAGCTAAGTAGGCTCTACAAGTTTACGAGTACTAGTTGACCAACTTATAAAATATGCTTGGAAAAGTAAAAATATTGTATATGATGTATGGGGACATAGTTTTCGAAAGGCAAAGCTAACTTTTGTCCCTTCGTTAGAGCAATGTTCAGTGCTGTCATTGTTTATGAACGTTAGTAATGTTACCTATTTATTTTGGTGAGTGTAGCTGTTTATACGGACCCTCTGTGCGCGAGTCAGACTAGCACTTGGCTGTTTTTTTTTATACAGACTTACGGAATACCGAAGTCCAAAAGCCCCAAATACAGTTTTATTTTGGTAGTTATTTATAAATTTAAAAACACTGGGTGATAAGATAAAAAAGTATAAGATTTATCAGTTACGATTCATAACTATTTAATTTTTATTGTTAAAGTTTGTTGTTATTAAACTTATCTCGGTCAGTCTGCGTAAAAATAGAGGCCAGTGTACAAATCGCCTTTGTTTTAAGAACTATGGCGATTCTTTGAAAGCTGTACAAAAGCGATACCAAAACCTATTTGTCTTTTTTATACTTGGAATAACATTATTTGTTATTATTTGGTTCTTTTTAATTCGATATTGATACCTATTAATTATTTGCAAAACAAAAACATATTAAAAGTATTTGTGCAAAATGTGCGACAGTGTGTGATAACAAGTCATTGACGTCATGGAACTAGAATACAAAAGTATAGTAGAAAGCAAAATTCGTCAACATCATAAACATTTCAAACGAAAAATTTCCATTGCTGGACATATACCTCTTCTGAGAGTCGCCACATCCACCGGTTATGTGCGTCTCGAATCGACTGGATTCCCGCAGCCTTGACCAAGTCATCGGTTAACCTGGACGGAGGCCTTCCAACGCTGCATCTTCCACTTTTCGTTCACCACTATAGAACTCCCACTGTCCCATCGAGCATCCGCAGGTTTAATACGTAAGCAACAGCAATCATCGCGCGATCAAACGTTTTATGTCATAAAAGTCGGAATTACCTAAAGTGGTAGGTCCTACAATCGTTTAAGTACTAATCGTTCGGTGTTTGTCAAATACGCTTATTTAAAAAAAAAAAAAAAACATCGGGGTCTCTAAAACGTCTGTATTGAAGAGCAATTATTGCGCAAAAATCGCAATTGTTTGACTCTGGCAAGATACTTAATGAGTCTACTGTTCTGCGAGCAATGTACCCACTGCCACTTATGTTTGGTAATTCGCCGGGCTTTGTCGGTAACCTTGGCCCTTTTGCGGATATCATCACTTCTGAATCGATCGCGCAAGGAAACTTCGAGCATAACCCTCTTCACAACCCTTTGGGGGTATTTAAGCCATCTTTATGATTCCATCATTGCAAAATTATAAATGCATTAGTCATACGTGGCTTTAACTAACAAAACCGCAGGTCCGGCCGATTAAACTGAGAGTGGCGGTACGTAGGCTGAATGCCAAAAATACCGCCCCAGGACCCGACGGCTTACCTGGGAAAGCCTGGGTCCTGGCCTTGGAGGCTCTCGGGCCTCGACTAAGGGGGCTCCTTAGCGCATGTTTGGAGAGGGGCCAGTTCCCACTTTGCTGGAAGACGGGGAAACTGGTCCTCATTAAGAAGCCGGGGCGCCCAGCGGACTCCCCGTCCGCTTATCGGCCTATTGTGCTGCTTGATGAGGTGGGCAAACTCTTTGAAAGAGTTATTGCAGACCGCCTCGTTGGGCAGCTGGTACGGGTGGGGCCGGATCTGGCGGAGAGCCAGTTTGGCTTCCGCAGAGGGCGCTCTACGGTGGACGCCATCATGCGCGTGCGAGCCCTCACGACAGGGGATGCAGTGGCCCGGGGTGGGGTCGTCTTGGCGGTGTCTTTAGACATCGCCAATGCCTTCAACACCCTGCCCTGGAGTTGCATCAGGGAAGCACTCCGGTATCACCGGATGCCGCCCTACCTCTGTCGCGTGGTCGAGGCCTATTTGACGGACAGGGCCGTCATCTACCCCGGTCACCAGGGAGAGTGGAATCGGCGAGAGATGTCGTGCGGTGTCCCACAGGGATCGGTCTTGGGGCCGCATCTGTGGGACATCGGGTACGATTGGGTGCTGCGCGCTGACCTCCCTAACGGCGTCAGCGTAATTTGCTACGCTGACGACACGCTAGTCCTGGCGCAGGGGAGGTCGCACCAGGCGGCGGTGGAATTAGCGACACGCGGGGTTGCGACAGTCGTCGAGAGGATCCGGCAATTCGGACTCGAGGTGGCCTTGCACAAGTCTGAGGCCATGTGTTTTCATGGTCCTCGGAACGCGCCACCACCGGGTTCCCAAATAACGGTAGGAGGGGTTCACATCGGCGTCGGGTTGACGATGAAGTACCTAGGACTCGTCCTCGACAGCCGGTGGAATTTCGTGGAACATTTCCGACGTTTGGCACCCAGACTGGAGCGGGCCGGGGCTGCCTTCAAGCGACTCCTGCCCAATCTAGGGGGTCCAAACGCCTCCTGCCGGAGGCTCTACGCGGGGGTCGTGCGGTCCATGGCCCTTTACGGTGCACCGGTGTGGGCGCGTTCCCTGAGGCGGCGACCAGCCCGCTGGTTGAACGCGTCCCAAAGGGTCATGGCCATCCGGCTGGTCCGGGGATACCGCACGGTCTCCAGTGAAGCGGCGAGCCTCCTTGCCGGATTGCCGCCATGGGATCTAGAAGCAAAAGTCCTCGCACAAATTTGGGAGTGGCGAGGGGAGGCGAAACGCCGGGGCGAAACCCCACTGCCAAGACAAATCGCGGCTTGGCGGACAGAACTCCGGCAGGATCTCATGGCGACATGGGGAGAGCGACTGTTGCAACCCAGTGCTGGGCACGTCACAATTGCGGCGATAAGGCCCCTCTTTGAGGAGTGGCTTGAGAGGCGCCACGGCGTCCTCACCTTCCGCCTGACGCAGGTCCTCACCGGACACGGCTGTTTCGGGAGGTTCCTGTACAGGATAAGGCGGGAGGAAACGCCCGGGTGTCACCATTGTGTGGATCGCCCGGAGGACACGGTAGAGCATACGGTGGAGGTCTGCCCCGCTTGGGCGGAGCACCGCCGTGTCCTCATGGAAGCGATCAGCGGTGGCGACCTCTCGCGTCCGGCCTTGGTTCAGGCCATGGTACGGAGCGAGAGGGCATGGGAAGCTGTCACCTCCTTCAGCGAAGCAGTAATGCTCGCAAAGGAGGAGGCAGAACGCGTGAGGGAGGCGCAACGGAGACGCCCTCACGCCCCTAGCCACCGCAGGAGACGCCCCGGGCGTCGGGAGTCGCAAGCCGATTCCCGGCCACCGTAGGCGCGGGCTTGCGGACGGCGAGTAATGGGTAGCTCGTCGTCCGATAAGGACCAGGCCCGAGTCGACGGCGCGTAGTGTTCCACGCGCGCCTCAAAGAGATGTCAGCAAAACTGACGGGGTCCGCTAGGGACGATGCTTGTCTGGGTCGCGGATAAATTTGAAAGAGAGTTACCGCGGCCCAGGCACAAGCAACTGAAGGAACACGGGTGGGTTTTAGTCAGTAAAAGTCTGACACGCCCTTCCGCTTCACCCAGAGCGGGAGAAGTCATTGGATGATTTCCCACCCAAAAAAAAAAAAAAAGGTCCGGCCGATTAAATAATCATATACACTGGATTGATTCATCAAACAACTGTGTTCAGTGTAAAGTGTAGGCAAATAATAAATTAAACGCCCTGGATAGGCGGGTCCGTACATTGCTGACTGCATATCGAATGCATCACCCACGATCATCGGTCATGAGATTGTATATCTCGCGGAAGTGTGGAGGCCGTGGCTTTTTAAATGCCAAAAACCTCCACAACCACGAGGTATGCAATCTCAGGGAATACTTTCTAAACACCAACGTGGGTATGCATCGAGATGTAGTAGCAGTGGACAAGGGACTCACCCGCTCTCCTTGGCGAATGAGAACTGGCGCAAGCCTGTAGTGCTTGATACTAAAGACCGCAGGGAAGTATGACATCGTAAGGAGCTTCACGGACGCTTTTTCCAGGCCCTACATGGGCCCGATGTAGATCAATCAGCGTCCGTAGCCTGGCTGCGTTTCGGTGACCTTGTCTAACCACTCCAAACAGATGTCACGTGAAGTCGCAATACTGTTGAGGGTGCGTTAGTACAGGTAGGGATATGATACGTCACGCGCCTACTGAACCTATAAGCCTAACAGTCCCTACGACTATAATCCCTATAAGCCCTACAGCCCTAACCTACCATATACCTAGTAGTGATATATAAATATATAAATAAGTTCAGGATGTCTGCACCATGCGACCTAAGGTTACAGACGGATAGTAGACAGGATGTCCAGGTTCGGGAAGGATAAACTCACTGCCAGCTCGCAGACTCACGAGACTGATCAGAGATGGCTAAAGGTGTCTTGGCCACAGTGAGGGGTAATGAGACAAGAATATAAAATTCAAATCTGCTTTATTTTACAAGATGTACAGCTTATATACTAATTTAACTTAATACACACTATTATACAAAGTTGTATGTGTTTCATGCGTGTAAGATGCAACTCAGTCATTATTTTAACTAGGCCGCTCGTGTAGTCGTCGCCGGGCCAAGTGCTGATTCGATGTTCAAAGGTTAACATTGAACATTCTGGCGACTCCTCAGGGACAGGACCGTAGTTGGTACAGCTCAATGGTTTCGTATGGTCTGGCCTGGCCTTCTCCAGTTTGCTGTGCTCGAGTGGGCACCCTGCGTGGTATGCCGTACGGCTGCTCTGTTAGTTGCGTGTGTGGTATGTTGCTGACGATCGAGGGCAATTGAGTAGATGGCGCAGTGTTTCTTCTCGCAGTAATGACGGCTCTAAGTCGATTCAACACCTGTGGACCAAAATAAATTAAAACAAATGCTAAAGTTATGATTATGAGTGAAGTACTGATGCTAGCTATGTATGTATGAGACTGTAACTGTTTCCAAATTGTGTTATCTAGTTGAGTCTGTAAGCTAGTTTCAGATGTGACTAAATGGTCAAAAATTCCTTTTGTCCTGTCTAACACTACTTCTTCTTTTGATATATCTTTAATGTTTGTTTGTAAAATCTGCGTATTAATGGAGAAATTCGTTGTTTTAGAATAAGAAGCTAGCACTGTCACAGTCGTTGTTCTTTTTGCAGCAAGTATGTTTTTAAGTGTTTTAATAACGCAATTCTCGGCGATATGTAGAACTCCAGCATCGTGAATCGTTATTTCTTGTCTTTGTCCGTCACACACAATCGATATGGCTACTGGTTTTGTCGTTACGAAGAGCCAAGTGTTTTGCATGAATAATTGCTTCCATACAATATCTGTCGACATTTTGTAGATTTCTGACGTGCATTGAGTTTGTGTGTAGTTCTCAGTTCTAAAGAGTTGATCAACTATGCAATTTTTATTTAATTGCATGTTCTTGACAGCTACAGGATAGCAGACAAATTCTGTATTGCTATGAAGACAATCTTTAAATTCTTCTTGACTCAGTTCAAAGTAACGCTCGTTGTTGTAGTCGAACCCCATGAAAGTCTGCTGAATAGAGAAGCACTCGAACGATCCATCAGCTTTCCTCTCTGGAATAGGCGTGACATGTATGAGTGTATACTTTGTTACGTCGTGTATTGGAAAGTGAGCATATACTCTTATGTGAGTAGTATTTACATTCATCTCAGTCTGTATTATTTGATCCTGTATGATTTTTAAGTTTGATGGTAACTTTTGATTAGCCGTTTTTATTATGTTGTACCAATTTCTTTGTTTTCGTTTACAGGGAGCGGGATCAATGTATGAATTGATCTCTTCTGTTCAGCTCCTGTTGATTTTTTAATTGTTACCACTCTAACTACCCCATCATTTCCCGGGTGGACTTCTGTGATTTTTGCCAACGGCCATTTACTTGGTTTTACATTGTCATCTTTTACTAGTATCACAGTTCCAATTTTAGCATTTTCATGTGCTTGTTTCCACTTGTACCTTTGCTGAAGTTGATGTAGATAGTCTTTTGTCCAACTGTTCCAAAAATCTTTTTTCATCTTTTGTATCTGTTTCCATCTATTCATTAAGTCAGTATTAATGTTTTCCATCGGATCTGGTGTTCCTACTGCTTCTCGGCCAATAAGAAAATGACTTGGAGTTAGCATAGTGTTGTCATTAACATCTTCGGTTTGCGCACACAATGGTCTTGAATTCAAACACGCTTCAATTTGGTGTAGTAAGGTGGTCATTTCCTCGTATGTTAGAGTCGTATCTCCGATTACTCGTCGTAAATGATGTTTCACTGACTTTACGCCAGCTTCCCAAATGCCACCGAAATGTGGAGATGACGGAGGAATAAAATGCCACTCAGTTCCTATGTTTGTTATTGCGCTTTGGAATTGCGGCGATTGCGTGATTTGTAATATTTCTTGATGTAAGAAGTTGGCTGCACCTACGAAATTTGTTGCATTGTCACTATACATGTGTGACACATGACCTCTACGTGCCATGAATCTGCGTAGTGCAGCGATAAATGTTTCTGTTGTCAAATCTCCCACCAATTCTAGGTGTATTGCTTTTGTTGCTAGGCATACAAAGACAGCAATGTATGACTTGTAAGACTTGTGACCTCTTCCTTTCATAGTTCTGGTTTGTATTGGACCTGCATAATCCACTCCAGTATGACTGAATGGATATGATTCCGTCACTCGTACTTTTGGTAGGATTCCCATTTTTTGCGAGATTGTGTCTGCTTTGTATCGTATGCACTTCACACATTTGTTAATAACGCTCTTCACTTTTCTTTTTCCATTAATGATCCAGTATGTTTGTCGTAAATATGCTAATGTTAATTTGTTGCCTCCATGCAACGTTTTTAAATGTGCGTCTTGTATAATTAGTGACGTTACATGATGGTTGTATGGTAACAGTATTGGATGTTTCTGATTGTAAGGTAATCCAGAGTTTTGTAACCTGCCTCCAACTCTTAGTAATCCATCCTCGTCTATAAATGGATCTAAAGTGGATAGCTTTTTATTTTTCTTCATAGGCTGTCCTCTTTGTATAGTTTTCAATTCTTCTTCGAATTCCTGTTGTTGTATTTTCAGAATTATTCGTTTTGTTACCTTTTTTAATTCAACGCAAGAAATTGGTTTATTTATTGTTTGCTTGTTTGCAAATCTATAGCAGTAAGATAACACCCTTAACATTTTATTTAAACTGGAAAATCTATTCCAGAGATCGTTCTTTTCTATCTCAGTTGTAACACTTGTAACTGTGTGACACTTTTTGATTTCCTCAGTCGGCTGTGGCATACGTCTCGTGGTGGGTATCTGATCGGTTTTTAACCATAGTGGACCATTCCACCATAAGGAATAGTTAACAAGTTTTTCCGGCTCAAGGCCTCTTGAAATGATATCAGCTGGGTTATCAGCAGATATTACATGGTTCCACTCTGCGTTCGGTACAAGTTGTCTAATTTGTGATACTCGATTAGCTACGAAAGTTTTCCAGCGTCCAGGCTCTCCTCTTATCCAGCCTAAGGTGATCATGGAATCCGTCCAACAAGATATCGTGATATTCTTACAATTGAGCGCTTCTTTAACTTTTTCGATCAAACTGGCTAGTAGGAGTGCTGCACATAACTCGAGACGAGGTAGAGTAGTCTTTTGTTTCTTCGGTGCCACTTTTGATTTTGCTTGTAATAATGTAATGTAGTAGTTGTTATTGATTTTTACACGGCTATATACGACCGCTCCGTAAGCTTTCTCGGACGCGTCGCTGAAACCATATAGTTCATTCTCTGTGCTATCAGTTATGTGACACCACCGCGGAATTTTTATTTTTTCTATACTTTTAAGGTGTTTTTGTACTTCAATCCATTTTTTCTGGAGTATGTTATCAACAGGTTGATCCCATCCTATCTCGTTAGTCCACAGTTTTTGTATAAGCAGCTTCAATTTAATTATAATTGGTGCTAACCCACCCAGGGGATCGAATATTTTCGCTACTTCTGACATAATCCATCTTTTTGTTGGTTTTTCTTTTTCCATTATAGTTATTTGAAAATAAAAACTGTCTTCCCGTGGTGACCATGAAATGCCTAATGACTTCCTGGACTCGTCTAATGGTAGCTTGAGTAGTTGATCGTCTTTGTCTTCCGTCGGTATATTTTCGAGGAGCTCTGAACTGTTTGACGACCATTTTCTAAGTTTAAAGCCACCCTTGTTTAACATGGATATTAGCTGACTTTGAAGTTCTTTAGCTGTGCTTTCCTGGGAATCTCCAGACAAAATATCATCCACGTAGAAATCTTGTAATGTAGCTTGACTCGCCATTGGGTAATTATCTTTTTCGTCTATGGCAAGTTGTTGTAGTGTTCGTACCGCAAGATAAGGTGCGCTAGTTGTACCGTATGTAACTGTTGTAAGTTCATATTCACTAATTGCTTGTTTGGGAGAAAGTCTCCATAATATTCTTTGATGTGCGAAGTCTAAATCATTAATTTTTATGAACCTGTACATTTTCATAATATCCGCCATGAAGGCAAACTTATGTTTTCGCCATCGTAGCAGTATAGTGGATAAATCTTGTTGTAGTCGTGGACCTTTATACATATTGTCGTTAAGGCTTATTTTTGTGCTGCTTTTGCTGCTCGCATCAAAAACCACGCGTAACTTTGTAGTAAGTGAGTCTTCCTTAATTACTGCCTGATGTGGTATGTAGTATTTTCCTAAGTTGTAGTTTTTTGTATCTACTTTTCTCATATGACCCATACGTAAATATTCGTTCATAAATTCAATGTATTGGTGTCGTAAATTTTCATTTTTTGCGAACTGTCGTTCTAGTTGTAAGAGGCGAGCAGCGGCCTTTTTGCGCGATTCGCCGTTTATGTTTAAGTTTAAGTTTGTATCCTTAAACGGAAGTCGTACCGTGTACGTTCCATCTAGGTTTCTTATCGTTGTTTCTTTATAGTAGTTTTCACAGGCCTGGTCGTCCTGTGTGAGTTTGTAGTTTTGTGGAATTTCTTCTAATTCCCAAAATTTCGTAAGTTGTCGTACCTCTTCAGTGCAAGCCACCATACTCAGTATTTTGGCTCCACTATTCGTGTCATCGGGATAAAATCCGGATAAAATCCACCCTAACTGTGTGTTTTGAGCGATAATTCCGTCCCGTAGTCTTTCGAAACCCTGTAGTAGTATTTTGCTATGGTCTTGGGCACCTAATATTATATCAATTGGTCCCTTTTTATAATAAGTTGGGTCAGCTATCAGCGCATTATCCAAGATTTTTTCTTGTAATTGTTTTAAGTCATGCCTTGGTAATGAACTTGTTAGTTTTGGTAGTATTATTAGCGTTACTGGCAGTTTATAATCGCTAGAGTACCTTGGTTGTAAAGTAATGTTGATTGTATGGTTTGATGTTTTTGGTTTTTCATCTCCGATTCCTTTTATTTCGGCTCGGATTTTTTGACGTGGGTAAGCCAGCAGTTGTGCCACTTCTTCAGTGCAAAATGAAGCTTCTGATCCTTGATCACATAACACTCTCAACAACTGCGGCATCCCGTCATAAGAGGTAGTTTTTACTATAGCGGTAGCGAGTAAAGTTGTATTTTTAGTGTTGGTATTTGTTGCCGATAAATTCGACGTTGTTATATTTTGAGGCTTCTCTATTCCTACATTTTTTGTTGTGTATTTTTTGGCGTTATTACTATTTTGAAACGGTTTAGATTGGTGTAATAATGTGTTGTGCCCCTTATGTTGACAAATATCGCATTGTTTGTAAACTGCACTCACACACTGTTTCCGATCATCGTGATTTAAGCAACGCTTGCACATTCTTTTTTCCGTGACGGCTTTGTATCGGTCGCTGACGCATAACTCTTTGAAACTAGGGCAAGAATGAATACTATGATCCATACTTTGACAATGCCAACAGCGTTTATATTTTTCCGATGTTTGTCTATTACGTGATTGTTGACCATTAGTATGTGATAACGACCCGTCAAATGACTTAAGACAACTGAAACGGTTTTCCATGAATTTCATCATCTCGTCGAAGGATTGTAATTTATTCCTGTTTTGTAATTGGTCTTCATACTTGGTATTTGTTTCCTCGTCCCATTTTCTACTGACTATTCTTATCAATAGAGGGCCCCAAGATGGTGTATTTATGCCTTGATTTTTCAGTGCCTCAAGACATTCATTTATAGTGTCGTGCATGTCTCGTAATTGTACCGCGTTTGCTCGTTGCATTTTAGGTAAATCTAATAATTTGTCAATAAACTTAGTAGCAATCATGCGCTCGTCTTCATATCTCTGCGTAAGCAATTTCCAAGCTGTTTCGTAATTTATTTCGCTAATTGTTAAGTGACGTATTAATCTTGCTGCGTCGCCTTTTACGTGTGTTTTAAGATACTGCATTTTCTCTGTAGAAGAAATTGAGTTATCTTCGTGAATTATTTTTCTAAATAAATCTTGGAATGTGTACCAAGAGTCATAGTTCCCCGCAAATATGGGAATATTTATTCGTGGAAGTTTTACTGACGATTTTGTCGACATAGCTTTTTCACCCGAGTTTTGGATTATTCTTGCTTCTAACAAATTTATGATAATGTCATAATCTGTCTGTGTATTCTCGAAACAATTATCCTTGAAATAGCTATTGTCCAGTGTGCTTTCAGCCATCAGTAATTCGATGTGCGTCTCTTCAATTTCTAGCCATTGTTTTTGTAAGGTTTGTAATAGTGTTTGTAAATGCCATATTGGCTTATCCTGAGTAATGGATTCCTTAGCCTGAGATATTTTCTTGGATATCTGTGACATTCGGAACAGTTGTATAAACAGTTTTGGGCTACTGACAACCCCCTTGTCTTCATCTTCGTCTAGAAGTCGTGGTTCATAAATACTTTGTACGTGTTGTAGTCTTTCCTCACATTTTCTGAGGTAGTTGATTCCTTCGTCGTAACATTTCTTAATGTTACCAAAGTAGTTTGTAGTAATGTACTTATGAGTTGACAAGATCTCTTGATCTTGTAGTTTCAAGTGGTTTTCTTGAACTCGCTGGAAAACCTGGTCTAATATTTTCTCCCGTTCGTTGAGGTATTTTTCCGTTTTCCTTGTGGGCGAGTCCTTTTTCAGGTTTGAGACTATCCTTTTGATCTCACTGTAATCCGCTTCCTGGCTCCTGATTAGTTCGTTAACTTCCTGTATCTCCATAGTGCTCTTCTTTCCCACTTCTCTAACGGCCCTATTTACCTAACTCAATAGTCAAGTCTGTCAAAGTCAATTCCTACAGTAATAAGGGGACCGCGTGATTGAAAGAAATTTCAAATGCTCGAAGGACCAATATGTCTAACCACTCCAAACAGATGTCACGTGAAGTCGCAATACTGTTGAGGGTGCGTTAGTACAGGTAGGGATATGATACGTCACGCGCCTACTGAACCTATAAGCCTAACAGTCCCTACGACTATAATCCCTATAAGCCCTACAGCCCTAACCTACCATATACCTAGTAGTGATATATAAATATATAAATAAGTTCAGGATGTCTGCACCATGCGACCTAAGGTTACAGACGGATAGTAGACAGGATGTCCAGGTTCGGGAAGGATAAACTCACTGCCAGCTCGCAGACTCACGAGACTGATCAGAGATGGCTAAAGGTGTCTTGGCCACAGTGAGGGGTAATGAGACAAGAATATAAAATTCAAATCTGCTTTATTTTACAAGATGTACAGCTTATATACTAATTTAACTTAATACACACTATTATACAAAGTTGTATGTGTTTCATGCGTGTAAGATGCAACTCAGTCATTATTTTAACTAGGCCGCTCGTGTAGTCGTCGCCGGGCCAAGTGCTGATTCGATGTTCAAAGGTTAACATTGAACAGACCTCTTTGTGGAAACCGAAGATTTGTCTGTGCAATTATGGACGAAGTTATCATGACGAATAACTACAAATGGAGATTTATTGTGAAGGATGGTACGGTTGACATCTGTCGGGCATGTCACCGCCCGGGTGAATCGATCGCCACATTATCTCTGGTTGTTCTCGTCTAGCTAACGAAGAGTACGTGCATAGGCACAACCTTGTAGTCAGGATTATCCATCAGCAACTTGCTCTGAAATACACTCTTGTGGCATCGGAGGTACCGTACTACAGGTATGTGCCCGAACCAGTTCTCGATAATGGCAGTATCACATTGTACTGGGATCGGTCCATCATCACTGACAGGACTATTGTAGCCAATAAGCCTGATATTGTGGTGGTGGACCGAATCGAGAGGCGTGCAATGATTGTTGATATTACCGTCCCGCATGACGGGAACCTCGTGAAAGCCGAGAAAGATAAGCAAATCAAGTATCTTGACTTAGCTCGCGAGGTTGTCGACATGTGGGATGTGGACACAGCGATCATTGTCCTCCCTAGGCGTGTCTCCTACCTAGGCGCTTGTCGCGTACAGACGTGCCCACAAGCAATATTTAGTTGAAATAAATAAATTATTAATAATAGTGACCTCCTTAGTGTATTGGTAACTTTGCACTTTTAGTTTAGCTTAGTATGTGTGTATTTACAAACTATGAACAGTTAAAAGTGTTTTAGTGTACGCATAAAATGGAAAACAGACCCTCGAATTCAAGGGGGCCAGTGCTCTCCTTTGCTTCGCCTGTGACGGCGCCACCTGAAATCGTCACTACGCCCGAGATTCAAAAATGGATGTCTTCTATTGAGCTGCATCTGAATGAAGTCTGCTCTATTGCCGCGGATGGGAAACTGAATTCGGAGCAGAAGATGAAAATCGCAAACCTTTGCCGTAAAATAGGATCCGGTACCTCACAAATGCAGTACTATACCAGTCGCTGAAGGCTAGATCTCTTCTAATGCACAATGCGGTTGAATCCCTTACTGAAAAGCGTGACCTGTCAGACCACATTATGGACTTAAAGAAGACGATACAGGACTCAGGTACTGCGGAAAATGTTTCTTTTGCCGAAATGGTAAAAAAGGGAGCAAATAACTTTATTCGCCCCAATAATTTAAGCTCGGTAGCAATTTATCCCCAAGATAAATTGAAATCGAGTGACGAAACAAAAGACCTCGTGAGAAAGATCATACGCCCGGAGCAAATGAAACTGCATGTTCGTGGTGTCCGGAAAACAAAAAACGGAGGCGTAATTATCAGCACCGAGACCAAACATGACGCTGATAAAGTAAAGCAAGCAGTCCAGCTCTCTACTTCAGGACTTATCGCCGACGAACCCAGCAAGCGCAAACCCCGGCTCGTGGTCTTAGGAGTGCCGACTTCCATGTCTGAAAATGAGGTCTTCAGATGCATTTTTGAACAAAATGTAGCCGACAAGTTTGAAGACATGTCCTTAGAATCCTTCCTGGCCGTGGTTAAATTAAGCCACAAATCTGGGAAGAGAGATGCGTCGACCTGCAACTACGTCATTGAAGTACCAGCTGATTTACGTAAAGCCCTAATCGCTCAATCGAGGCTTTTTATTAATTGGACGTCCTGCCCTGTCAGGGATTTTACACTGGTCACTCGGTGCTACAAGTGCCATCAGTATGGTCATGCAGCAAAAACGTGCAGAGAGGTCAACTCGACGTGTGGGCATTGTGGTGAAACAGGGCACTCGATGACAGAATGCGCGAAGAAAGCTGATGTACCAAAATGTGCAACTTGCTCACGCTTTAAAAAGCTCAGCAGTCATAAAACAGGAGATCCTGAGTGTCCTGCAAGGAAGATAGCGGAATTCAGATACATCAACTCTGTCGATTACGAGGGCGCCTAGAGCGTCATACTCAAGGCCAGACTTCCGTGTTTAACACGTGATGCCGACTCAACAAGAACAAGCCACTGCACTGACCTACTTCGCCTGGATTTGTTGCTGTCTTAGGAAATTTGCCGCCGTTCGTACTTTGGCTTGAAAACATTTTGCAATAGTGGTTAACCCAGCTCAAATATCTGCTGACGCTCAAAGTTCGTTGTCCGTGTGTGTAAATAATTAAGTGCAATCATTTTAACGTTATCTAAGCTAAGTTAGGAATCATATGTTTATCATTATTAATAGAATTTAATTTTAATCTGTTTTAGTAATTATGATTATCAATATATCAAAATATCTCTGTTACTATTCTAATCTTAAGAAAATATTGTATAATTCCTTGTCCTTCCAATTACATTGTTTGAGCCCCGCCGCCTGTGATACAGGATTACCTAGTACAGGCACCTAACATTGTTGTACCCACTTTATATATAAGACCTATTAGTATATTTTACCAATTTCAAGTTTGAATAAAGATTATTATATTATTGTACCGATAGTCGTGTCGGCCAATGGCTTAATAGCCACGAGCCTCGAGCAACACCTTAGGAGGCTCTCGTTAGGCGGCTGGGTCAAGGGCCTGATCCAGAAAGCAGTACTGCTGGACACGGCTCGTATTGTTAGGAGGTTCGTTTCTCTGGAGCCCTGACCGCCGGTAGCTTGGACCCTGTTCCCGATACCGGTGGGCCTCTATTTTTATATTTTTGAATGTTTTTTTTGTAGTTTATTTTATAAAAATATTTAAAAATGTAGAGAAAAAGAAATCTGTTAAATAAAGGAAATAATACCAGTCTGATACAATCCCACTGCAGGGTATAGGCCTCTCCTTATACAAAGAAGGCACTTGCATTATTATTCACTGCGCTTGATCAATGCGGGTTGGCGACTTCAAATCCAGGTTTGCTCACGTAATTTTTCTTCACCGATGTCAGCAATGTCCAAGATAAACTTAGAAACTATTGCATTATTACATTTGAATTGAAAATAATCACATTGGCCCTTGCCCGAATTTGAACGACCTCAAGTATGATAGACGAGCTTTTAGTCACTGAGCCATCATGACTGCAAGTATCCGTACAGAGTGAGCTTCCGTCTTCCGATTTTTTCGATTCAGGTAAAAATTAAAAAATATTATGTTATAGAATCCTCCCTAGAAATTCGTATCTAGGCAATTTGGTTCACATTCTATTTGTTCAAAATGATCAAATATAAAGTGTAATTAGAACATTTAAATGCAAGAGACTTGTAAGTTTTCCTACTATTCAGAATTTTCACTTACACCGCTGACGTTATATTGAAATTTAAAGGTATCTAAAATAAATCTATTGATTTATTAAAGTGGAATCTTTGCATTTTCCTAGAGTTAAAGACGAACACCTTCTGCCACGACGGAATAACCTAGGCAAAACTAGAAATTGAAAATTGTACCTAGGAGAACACGTTAAGCAGACTACTAGAGCAACTTGTATTCAATCTAATGATAAGCATTACTATTCTAGCAAAATATGGTCTAAGAGAAGGATTTTTGTTAAACAATAAAAAAACTTTTTTAACAAAAAAATACTACCGACTTCCAAATAAGAAAACTACAAAGTGAAAAATAACTTTATGTTTAGAAGTCGGCGTCTTTCGTAGGTACCATTTTTTTGCTTTATGGACAACGATTTTCAAAAAAAAAATTTTTTTTCACTTTGTAGTTTTCTTATTTGGAAGTCAGTAGTATTTTTTTGGGGTCTCCCTTGTTTTACCGAAAAGAAATTGCCAAATTATCACTTCCCAAACAAATTTTCGCATAACTTCATTTGCCAAATTATTACTTACCAAACAATCTCTTTACAAATAATTGTTACGAAAACCTATGTTTGGCAAGTGAACGTTTGAACAATAACTTGTTCACCAACTAGTACTTTTACCATTTTTTATCTAGTCAAATATATCAGTTGGTATAACATATTTTACGCAAAAATTTTTTTCTATATAATCTAGTCGTTTCTGGCACTCGCCGGCCGCTGCCGCGGCACCGCTCGCTACGCTCGCTCGGCTCGTGCGTAGGTGGTCACAGTTTTAACCTAACCTAACCTAACCATTTTTTTTAAATTAATAACCTACTGTAACTAGTTCCATAAATAACCTAACTTTTGCTATTTTGTACTCGCGTTAATAAATGATTACCTATATTTATTTATTTATTTATTTATTTAGGTAACCAACAGCGATACTTAAAAATATTTTACAATATATGCGTATTACAGTTTTTATGGCCAATTATAGGTTTCCCTGTGTAACTGGGATATATGTATAAAACATGCGAACGGACTAATGCCAGACATTACAAACCAAAACTAAAAGATGCAATACAATACAAATTTACATGAAGTTAATTTTAGATCACAATTCTGAAAAGCAAAATCATAAAAGGTGAATAATAGAAGAAGATCGGTTGCCTATCACTCGTCTCCGCTCATAGTTTTCACTATTCGTTTTTTGAATGTAGGTTTATTACAGTTAAACATATCCACTTCTGAGAATTCCGCGTTATAAATTCGAGCAATGCGAGTCAGTACACAATTCTTAGCATAGTTTGTGGAGTGCCGAGGAACGTGCAACATTGGTGTATGACGAGTGCGCCGCAAGGGAGTGTTAAAAGTTATCTGTGCGATCAACTCCGGGCAATCAAGGCGTCCGTTGAGTATGTCATAGAGCAAACTCATGTCCATCACTTTACGTCAAAATAAAATTGCATTTTTAATTATACAATTCCCATAAAAATCTTATTTTTGCCTTTATATTTTTTGTCATAACAATTCATTTGACTAAACGTTTATTGTCTAAATATTGTTTGCTGTAATAAATCATTTGATTAAAGACCAAAAACCTTAATGACATTATTCTTGGTAACAATCTGCCAAGTAAACATTTGACCAAATGAAAATGTGCGTACTAAAATTATTCCAAATATTACATTGGTATAAAAAAAGGTTGCTAAAATTTGTTTGGGTAATGAAAATTTGGCAAAATCTTTTCGGCAAAACGGCAGGATCCCATTTTTTTGTAAACAATTTTTTATTTTTCACTTTTAGGTTGTACCTACCTAATAAGCAAGTTGTTTAGTAAGTTACCTTAACGCCAGAATAGATTAGCCGAATATCATGAAACTAGAACATAATTTTATAAATCGGTCCACAGTTGACGGAGATATCGGTGAAACTACATAAAAAAAAACATACAAGAAGTCGAACATAGAACCTCCTCTTTTTTGGTAAGTCGGTTAAATACACTACTGCAATTCTTGATTTGTGAGTCTAAAATTCTATTAATTTGCACACCTGTATCTATCGACTATCATTTGTAACACCTTTTCCAACCTGTATTATACAAATAAATGATTTGAAACTATTAAACAGCGCTAGTAGATGCGTGTTCATTGTAGAGTTTAATCAAAATGTTACGTCAAATATCCGATAGTGTAAATGTTTTTCTGGCTGAACTTTTCCTTATTTTTTTTCATAATTTCAAAAAAACCGAACCGAAACAAAGCTAAATAAACAAAATAGATAAATAACAAAAGTTAATCTTACTATGGATTAATCGATTTCCGAATCAAAAATCTATTCGAATCAAAATTGAGATACCATCGCTTTTTTCCAATGCGGAGTAGCTGTCAAAATGCAACCCTCTTCTACCAGTGATTTTATATGCGTAGTGACAGATGACAGAGACTGGAAGCTTTTCATTTTAATAACTCGATTCAAACAATATTTGAAATGAAAATTTAAAATGCATTGGAAACTATTAATAATTCATTTCATAATTCAGATGATTTACAGTCCATTTCTTGTAAGTAACAAATCCTTATAAAACTAGTGTTAGTGAAAGGGACATTCCAAATCAAATAAACATTTACAAAATATTGCCAAATTGGACGAGAAATTGAAGAAGAACAAATTGTCAATTGATTGAATTTAAGGTTATAATTATTAATCAAAAATGCATAAAATAAAAATATAAGTGTAAAAATAAAAAGATTTTAAATGTCAAGAAGATATTATTTTATAGAATAGAATTTTAAATTAACATGTCAAACTGCAATATTAATACAAATAAAATTAAATCAAATGACAATAAAATTCAACCAAGACCGTTAACAATTCTTTCGCTACTTCTTCACGACATGTAACATAATACAATCAATCAATAATAAAATGCCACATTAATTGACAGTCTGCTCGGCTACCCACAACGCTAAGAATACTGTTGCCACTGCCGCGAACACGACTTATCAGCGATGCGGCTGTCTTTCGGAGGATGGCATGAAAGCCATCGACACGTGCGTCCGCAAACATGCCCGACGCGCTATAGTGCCGCGGCAGCCGCATCAGCATCCTACATGCGTTGCTATACTGAACGCGCCGGGCGTAAGACCGCTTACAAAACGCCCTAAACAAAGTTACTTTTACTGCCTTAGTGCAGCGTGCAAATCTACGAGGCAACATATTGCATTGGACAGCCAACGCCCGGCGCTCCCTCTCAATGTCATCGTGGTCTGAGTGGTCATTCGAGACCCGGTGACGCAGGTACTTGAATTTTAAAACTCTGGGTGACGACACACCATCTATGAATTACCTTTATTCATCTAAACTTGTAAACTTATCGTTAAGTACTTTTGTAAAAAAAGATTATTTGTATCAATAAAATTATATTAAAAAGTGTTTAGTATATTCAAAAAATCCTGTTCACGTACAATTTTTAACTTGCCAACTTATAAAAAAACATAAAATATTGCCCCTATTTTCATACTTGGGCATATTTATTTTTTTATTTAATACTTCATGCACAAAAACGTACAGAGGCGGACTTAATGCCTTAGGCAAACAAAACGCTAGCGTCTCAATAGGTATCTTTTTAACTTCCTTTCTTAATTCTTTTTCATCCTAATATGTATTACGTTTTACCATCATAATTTTTATTACCATCCTAATAAATAGGAAGTAGCGTACATGACATCCAAGAAAATAATTTATATCATAAAAATCGGAAATTCTAGTTTTAATAATGCCCTCCCTTTATGCAAGGATTTTTTGTCTATGCTCCAGTTACTTGCTGCAGTTATAAACCAGATTCTTAACAACTTTTCTTACGCTAGAAAAGCAAGAAAAACATTTGATTTCTGTCATTTAGATTGATTAAGATTCATAAACCTCCTGGGCCCCCTATAAATCGCAATGTTTCGTGAATCAAAATAATAGGCTTCATTAGCTGCCCATTCAACCAGCACTTACAGCTGAAATATCGCAGCAATCTGTAATGATTAGGAGAAAATAAAATTTTAAATACATTTTGTTGTAACATCACTTTTTAAGATTGATGACACTCATTTGTTTAAGGGTTAAAATTGACAAAGAAGTCCAAAAATAGCATTTCTAATTTCGATCAAATTAGAAATGCTATTTTTGGACTGAAGTTCCTGCTTATAAATAAGGAAAATATTATGTTTTAAATAAATATTCTTGAGACTTTAATTTTCAAGCCGTGTATTGAAGAATTCTTTTGTAAAAATTTCATGTACGCTTTTTTTCGTGAAGGCTGAAGAAATCCGCTGAACCGGCTCATGTGGTGACACTTGGGAGTGGGCAACAGTAAACCTCTTTCGATTTACATGACTATAATAATTTTCATATACTGCAAAACTTATGAGAAGGATGATCCCCACGACCCGTAGATACAAGCCTATGGAGCCTAAAAAGACAATTCAGTTTGTGAACCTGGTCTTCAATTCAATACTTCCTTTTCAGAAGAGGTCTCGAAAACGGAATATGTTCTGGCAGCAGACAGGTTGATGAGGACACTCTCACGACCCAGAGATACACGTTACCCATACCTACTTTTATATGCTATGGAGTCTGAGACACTTTAGTTTGTGAACCTGACCTTCAATTCAATGCTTCCTTTTCAGAAGTGGTCTCGAAAAAGGAATAGGATATGGTAGCAGACAGGTCGATGAGGACACTTTTATTTCAATGAAAACCGTCCAAACCAATTACTCCAATTAAACAATTTATTTGCAGGCTTTGTTGTGGCCATCAAATATGACAGGAGTCGGGTCACGGCAGTTATGAATATGGTTTATCGAACCCTAATTACTCTGCACAATTCAATCCTCATTATCGTCGTTTCTTCATTAATTGATTTAGTACGGCGAGGTTTATAATAATGGCATAGAAATATCTAGGCACGTATAATTTTAAGACGAATTCTATAGTTAATAATTAATTAATCTGCCTAGCCTTTTCCAACTATGTTTGGGTTTGATTTCAGTCCAATCGGATTCAGCTGAGTACTAGTGGTTTAAATGGATCGAGTTCCTGCCTGTTCCTCAGAACCCAGTTACTGGATAGCATGTGTCATGACTGGTCAGACACCAGTTTCAGACTTCTCAATACTCGTAACGACTATCTAAGATTTTCAAATGACTGCTGAGACCGCCGTTGGTCTTAAGGCGTATTCATTCCCCAATGTTAACGCGGTACCGTCCATGCGCCTGTTCAAAGCCAGAATATCAATATTGGATCTCGTTTTGGACTTTTAGATTTACATATCCTATGTAAGTAAAAACAAATTCTAACCATCAATTTTTCTATGTAAAAATATTTTTAAACATTCATTCGTTTTGGAGGAGATGCAAAAGTAGCGTTAATATATCGTATTGATATTTTTTTTAAAGCAAATGTATTTATCATACGAAAAATCCATGTATTACAAATAATTTACATGAAGCAATAGTTATTGTTTTTTTCAAATCTTTTATCCTAGCTCTTACTAAGTGACATGTTTTATAAAGTAACCGTTTTACGGAACTGCACTAAAGCGGAGTAAGGGCCTTAACGTGTTTCTGAGGCACGATGGAATCTCGCTAAAGATGGTCACCCATCCACGGACGCATTTTGGCAAGCGTTGCTAAGCCTTGAAAATCGATCCGTGCGGCTGTTTTAATTTAGTCATAAGCACCTCTTTTTTCTCCCTCTTTAGTACGAACTCTACAGTTAATTAATAATCACCTATAAATCATTTTCTTACTTATCCATAAAGACTTTTAAAGTGAGAAAATTTAATTTTTATATTGAACGAATGATCTCTTTATTTCCTATAATACACGTTACTGCACAGGGTTGCCGGAGATCCTACGTTTGCTCCGTTATTTAATATTAAGAGTATTGAAATAGGCTTCCTGTTATAAATAACGTAAGCATACATAGGGAGATTCAAAAGTTCGCGGCATATATTCCTTAAAATACATCTATTTTATAAGAAAAACTTTTGAATATCCCCTAATTATAGTTTGGTAGGCTAACAAATCATTTAAAGGCCCACAAAGCTTTTAAGTAGTACAGCACTTTTTGGATCATCGTAACCTGTTGCTTGAAGCTACATAAGTCGTAGGTTCCCTGCCACTATTAATACGTGAGATGCCCTAACATAGTCTCCGGGTCTAATTATCAGACGGGACTCACAATGGATTCACATGCAGTTGGCACCTCCTTTGTCATAGATGGCACTGTTCTTAAACAGGGGAATGTAGAAGGTATAAGAATACGATATGGTATGCAAATTATAAAACCTTTTTTTTCCGTAGTTATTAAAAACGGATAACTATAGGGACATTAGCAGAGGACCGAGGTGTGTAAAAAAAAAATATCCGACGAAATAACGAAATTTTAATGCAGCAGCAAACACACTTAATTTCAACAGAATCGGTTTACAATAAAATTTAAAATAATGTAAGAAAATGATTAATAAATCCTTTTTTATACCTTTTTCAAATGTAAATGGAACCAACTTTGAGGTATACTCTTCCCAATAAATAAAGATTTTATTAAATCGGACAACTCCATAAAAAAAGTTCGTGTTCAAAAAGTATTTTTATATAAAACTTTTTCACATCTGGTTTTGGTCAGCCAGCTCGCGAATATGTATCCTCCGACTGCACAGCACAATTTTGTTCTTGTTTACGTCTTTTTAGTTCGCTTTTTAAGCAGTCGGATTTTTGTTATTTTTTTTATTTTAATCAATTTAGATATCTGTTCCAATCTCGTCCGAATCCTAATCACAGTTTACACAGCATTTAACTCTGTAAGACTATTTATACCTCAGAGTAATCACTTATTGGCATGAGCTCACGCAGTTTATGGCTCGTAAACCGAGACCTTTGTCAATCGGAATGGAGACGAGGCGTTTATGTGGTGACACATATCCTTTACAAATTAGTCACGAGTAGTAGGGTTCGGAAATGTAGTTTGTTACTAAGGTCTTAGATTACTGCAGTTATTTCATTAAATTCGCCAGATTTAGGGCAAAAGTATCCAGAAAGCGTAGCTGGAAGGTAGAAGATATGGCAAAACTGGTTTGAGGTGACTTAGGGAAATAATAGCTGGAAGAAATCGGCGGCAATTGCCCAGTAGTGGGATATAGATGAAAAAATATGCCTTGATAGGAATTGTCGGTATTAACAATACATTGACAGAAATATCTAATGTGTTCAGGAAACCAACTTACGAGCCGTCAAGCAAAAGATAATCGCAAAGCGAATGCGCCAACTGACGCCAGTGAAAGATTCATTGCATACATAGGCTGGATGTAAATGCATCCATGATTTCATCAACTAATTCCATTCTTGGTTTATTTATACAACCTTTGGTTTTGTTTACCCTAAACCCGAAAAAGGTGTACCGATGAAAAACTGCAATAGGGGTCGGAAAATAAATCTAGTCCGTCAGTAAGATAACCTAAAAATGTTGGACACGTATTTTTTCTTTTGCCACGTAAACAAAAAATACTACTATACAGTGCGGTGAAATATCGTGTGATGTCACGGTATGCTAATCTTTACACTGACAAAGTTGATGCACGGTTGGCGCAGTGGCTGCTGCGCTGCATGTCGCGGGTTCGATATTTGTATCCTACAGATAGTTGTTCCGGCTCTGGGTGTTGTGTATATGAGATTATATGTTTGTAAACGCACCCACGATACAGTAAGAAATTCCTAGTGTGGGGCAAAGTTTTTTTTTTTTTTAATAAAAGAAAGAGACGTCACAAACCCTCACTCCTGAACTATTATGCGCTTTATCTTTGTCAATTTTTATTTATTTGATAAAGCAAAAAATATGGATCCGATATTTTTGATAATCTCAATGACGGACTAAATAGAATTATAATTTTTCTACTCAGGAAAAATTCCTATTGGGAGCCAAACCAAAAAGCTACTCCAGCAAACATTTTTGTTCTCTTAGTTCAACCCTTTTTTGGACCAAATGCTTTCTAGAGTTCCATCCTTTAAAATAAAACAGATTCATCACATAATTTTTCCTACAGCACTGTTTGCCAGTCCAAAAGGCATCCATATTTTTTTACATGAATCCAACTTAGAATCTTCTTCTTATTTCAGTTTCAATCTTTTAAAATGATTTGGAGCAATAACACAATTTTTAAAAGCTCTATAGAGGTCCGAATTACAGTGAGAGTTGCCCTCAATTAATTAGTCCTCAGGCTGGCATTAAGTGCAGTCCAATCCAATTAATGAGCCAATTGGCCCTTCAAAGCATATTGCCTATTGACCCAATTTCTGGAATATTTATAATGCAGTTTTATCTCGATGTATTTTATTTTTAGCCGTATTCAAAAAGAAGGAGGTACTGAATTCGGTTATATTTAAAAAAATATTTATTACCTCAGAACTCCGTCATTTATAAGCCGATTTCGAACTTTATTTTTATTTAAAAGATTAATATACAAGAACTGCCAGATGGTCCCATTATTTTTTCAAAATCGAATTCTGTTTATGGAATCCACGAGGAATTGTGGGAACTCTGCTAATATTAAAGGCAAGCATATAACGATTTTGGTATTTTTATCAACAAGTCATTTTATTGTATCAGAATTTGGTAGTGCAAAATATATAAAAGTAGATACTGCTTGCTTTATATAGCCTGTTATGACTAATTGACAAGAATGTAGGTCTGGTCGTATTTATGAAACACTACCAACATATATAAAAAGTAAAATCATTTAATATTTTCAAGCAGGGACAACACGACACAATATTTCAAACATTTTATCGTTATTTTAAGCCTTTGCAGTGTGCAGTGGAGTTAGTATTCAGGGACTAACGGTAATATGTTATAAAGAGACAAGACGGTTATCTATGTTTTTTTGGAAAATTATTTTCACAAAGTCACATTTCCTAATAACTATGACAGGTTATCAGATCTCTCTAAATGGTACTGGTGGAAAATTGATACGAGCCCTGATATTCCCTATATGCCTGTATGGAATGGAAACGTGGACAGTCTTGGCCCGTGAGAGACAAAGGATCAATGTATTCGAGATGTGGTGTTGGAGGCGAATGCTGAGAGTACCTTGGACTGTGAGACGCACCAATGCATCGAGCCGGACCCAGGCCCCGTACCTATGGCCTACACAAACGAAATATAGTAGAATGTATTGATATATTATTCTGATTTGCTATAGCATTAATCACATTAATGTGAGTCACGCCTTTTCGAAATAAAAATATAACATTACACTGGCCCACTTAAAAAACTCACTCTGTATACGACAGAGTGAGTTTTTTAAGTGGGCCAAATCCGAAATTATAAGGAAAAGCTTATCTCGGGGCCGTTTTGATGAAAACTAAAACTGCATTATGGGATTTTTTTAAACTTAATATTCTTAGATAGGAATCAAGCCTGTTGATTTTGAAAAAAATAAACACGCTGATTATTACACGATCCGATAGTGTCGTTAATAACGATCAAATTCTGGAAAGTTATGGCACACGGAAAACTTAAGGGAATCATTTTTAACAAAATGTACAGACGAAACTACGACGAGACGGAACAAATTGTGGAGAAACCGGCATGTTTTAGAAACAAAAATTTAAAGACTAGTGAAATCCACCAACCCACACTGGGCCCGCGTGGAGGATTACGGCCCATTCCCTCTTACAGAGAGGAGGCCTGTGTCCCAGCAGTAGAAACATTAAAAGGCTGATGATGATGATGTACAGACGAAAAAGTCCGAAGTTAAAGTTCTCTGAAACCGTTTGATTTTTATTTATTTTAAAAGATTCGATACATTTTTCTCCATCGGTTTTGAATCAAATTAAACATAATATGTTTTATGCAATGAAAGATCACATTATTCTCTTTAGTTTACAAATATTTTGATTAATATCCGCCACTCTTCTTCTTCTCTTCTTCTTATTTATTAGTTAGATAGTTTATTTATATTAGATTTTAATTATTGTTCTTTTTTTATTTTGTACTCCTACCACTGTTGTGTCCTTTTCAACCCAAAGGTTGACTGGTAGGCAATGCCTTGCTGCATTAAGTCCGCCTATGTACATGAAGTTTAAATAAATAAATAAATAGATTATGCCCAATTACCTTTATCAAGTTGTCAAGCGCTATCGAAATGTCTCGTGATTAATTCCTTACATTAATTCCTCCGCTGACACCGAATAATACTTGTTTAGGGCCTAAGGAATCTACTCTATACACAATCATCTTTGTCTTTGTATGTACCTGCATAAGCATAAGTATGCAAATATTTTCTTTACTTTCGACATTATTAGGTAAAGGGACGCGTAAAGGGTTTTCCTCACTCCTTTCTCTAAAAGAGGTCCAAGTAAATGTTTATTATGTTTGTTTGTTTACTTTCTGTTAGGGGAAATACCCTTCTGTGCTGTGTTTTAAACTTTGTTAAAACATGTTAATGTCATGAGACTCGTCTCGTTTTTACCAATGGAAACTTCGCAAGTTTAACAAAAATATTCATTTACTAGCTTCTGCCAGCGGCTTCGCCCGCGTGAAAAGTGTGTTAGCATTCCAAGGGAACATTATACCGGGATTAAAAGTAGCCTTTATGCTATGCCCGACTAAAATCTATCTTTCTGCCATCATCCAAATCCGTTCATCCGTTCTAGCATCATAACAAAAATACTTCCACATCCATCCAAACTTTCACATTTATAATATTAGTAAGATAAGATACAAATTATACATCTATTCAACTATACTTTAATTTTTTCAATAAAGTAAACTTTTTATCCCTAATTATTTGTACCATTGTTTTAATATATTGGCCGCCGAGGCCGACCCAGAAAGAGGTGGTGAGATAAACTAGACGCCTACTGCAGGGCTGGTCCAAGGTGGCTCAGGTAGAGAATTCTTCGAAGGATTCGACAAATCATTTATACTTACTAGGATAACATTCTCAGGAAAAGTAAGCTAAATATTATTGAGTTGTTGAGATAAAGTATAAATCATATATTCAATCTATAATGTTCCCATTGCTGGGATGTAGGCCTCCTCTGCATAAGACAGAATGGGCTGTAATACACCATGCCGACCCAGAGAGGGTGGTTCATAGATGATACACTTTTACCTACACATTTCCCTCATAAAGCTTCGTTGGTACATGAAATGCACTTACACTTGGCACGAGTCCTTCGGTAAGAGACCTTGAAAACACAACCCTTTAGAGGATGAGTTGATGTACGTCTTATTTTGGGATCTTGTCTCTGAGATCCTTGCAGTTTTATATAATCTGAAAGTTCAAATGCTATAAAATTGACAATAGTTCATATTATAAAAAAAGAGAAATCAAAAACCAACTTCATAGATAGTGCACTCAATTAAAACTTGCACCGAAACTTGCTGAACCGTTATCGAACCCAGGTTGGTCGCTGCAGAAATCATCATCATTTCAGCCGAAAGATGATGATTTCTGCTATGCCGCCCTGGTCATAGCACAACTACGGCGCTTCTGAATATTACAGACGATATTAGGTCTGCCATGGAGATGGGCAATCTTACGGTTTTGGCTCTACTGGATTTCAGTAATGCCTTCAATACCGTAGATTTCGATGTTTTACTCGGCGTCCTTTGTTCTCTTAACATATCTCCATCTGTTGTTGACTGGTTTCGTAGTTACCTGTTTGGTCGCCGACAACGTATTTGCATCGGGGAGACCTTATCTTCCTGGTATAGTACTTCTGCCGGGGTACCTCAGGGCGGCGTTCTATCTCCTTTACTTTTCGCAGTTTTTATAAACTCAATATCCAACGAATTAATTTCTTCCTACCACCTTTATGCAGATGATCTTCAAATTTACACGCGATCTCCTCTTGGTAATCTATCTGAGGCTATCTTGACGATAAATAGTGATCTGGCTCGTATATGCGACTGGAGCAAGAGGCATGGACTTACGGTGAATCCTATAAAAACGGAAGTTTTGGTTGTGGGTAGTTCAAGGTTGGTCTCAAGGATCGACTGGACGACTCTCCCCCAAGTTTGTTTTGACAACTCTGTTGTACCCGTTAGCGAGAAGGTGAAGAACTTGGGGATTTTCATTGACAGGAACTTCTCTTGGACTGCCCAGCTACAGGAAGTTAGCCGCAAGCTATTCGCATCTGCTGGATCTCTGAGAAGACTGAGTAATTTTCTGCCGACTGCTACTAAGATTGCGCTTGCACAATCTCTCCTTCTACCCATCCTTGATTATGCTGATGCCAGCTATCTTGACCTCACTGAAGTACAACTTGATAAACTTGAGCGACTTCAAAATTTTTATATAAGGTTCATATTTGGTTTGCGCAAATATGACCATGTTTCTGAATTCCGCAAGAAACTCAAGTGGTTGCCAATTCGCCTTCGCCGGAATGCTCATATTCTTTCCGTCCTGTATGAAATATTTTTCCCGTCTACGCCTCTTTATCTCAAAAGCCGATTTCAGTTTTTATGTGACTCCCACACGAAAGTTCTTAGGTCATCGGATAACATGAAACTTAAAATGCCAATGCATTCCACTATCTTCCTAGACAAATCTTTCTCTGTCCTGGCCGCTCGTCTATGGAATGCATTACCTGTGACAATTAAACGCGCGCAATCACTACCGACCTTTAAAAGACTGGTAAAGGAACACTACCTGTCACTGTGATCTTATTCTTGTTGGAGCTGTATTGTTTTCTTGCCTGTATATTTATATGTATGTATATATTTATGTATATATTTTAGTATTTTATATTTTGTGCTACCTATGTTTTTAAATTATTATTTAATTTTAAAATTGCACCAAGTGCAACCCTATATCATATCCAGGCTATCTCTTTCCATTCTGGGTTGCCTGGAAGAGATCGCAGAACGCGATAAGGCTGCCTGTTGTATGTTTGTGTCTATTTTAAGGTTTCTGTATGTATTGTTTTTATTATCTTGGTGTACAATAAAGTATATATAAATACATAAATAAATAAGAATACCTATTAATATATTGTGCTAAATGTATATAAAGTAAGGAGTCTCAATAAAATTTATCTTATCTTATATTTGACAAAAAAATGCCCTGTTATTTGTAAGGAACTTATTTCACCATGATGACGTATCACAATCTAAAATTGGTGTTAACCATTCCCTCTTGTGATCTCCGAATTCCTTTGTATTGCATGTTTTCAATCACGCAATTCGTTGGTGCTGGCGGGTGATTCCTGATTTTTCGTCTCCTTTATTATGTGGTCAGTGAAGCGTAAAAGAATTGAGTATGCGTAGAGGATGATATTCTTTGTATATGTTGATATATGTGAGCACCTAGTATGTGTATTGGAAATAATACCTAAATACGTATCTTTTGTTTTGGGCAGGCGATGAGTGACTCATGAAATAACGTTCAGCTCGAACGAATGTATTTTTTTAGAAAATGATTTTTAGGTGAAGTATAGTAAAAATTATTTCAAAAACCACAACCCAAGAATTAAGATTAGCCGTGGGCGGTCAAAAAAGAGAACAACAGAAGAGGTCATGCTCTTTTCCAAAGCAAAAAAAAATATTTTCTATGTTTTAAATAAAATATTGTAAATATAAATACAGTTAAAAATGGTTAGAAGTCCAAAATAAACTTTGGTTGTATAAAAATATTCTTGTAAACCTCAAACATGATATTTTGTAGAAACAAAGTTACCAACAACGGGTACGAGCCAAAAAAAAGAAAATTCCACATATTTATATTATTTATAGAGTTTCTAATAAAACCCCTGCAAGCTTTGTCAACCCTTAAATCCTACCATAGTCCTTAAAGGCTTCTATTGGATCGGGGTAGTGATATTTTGTAAGAAGGCATATTTTACTATTGAGATTTTCCGAATTTTCTTTATGCAACTTCATTGGGCTGGTCATGTTTGAAATGCTTATCTGTGGGATTAAATGACCGCATAGTGAAGTCCAGAGGCTTCCGATCGTTGTCTTTCTACCAAAGAAAGCATCGGGACAGCGATGGGAAAAAAGAAAGGAAATATGGTATAGGACAGGGGGTCCACTCCAATTTCCTCCCATTCGGTCCGTTGTGCTTGCAGGCCTCCACTGAGAGAGACTGGGCTGTAATCCACCACGTGAGCCCAGTGCAGATTGGTGGATGTCTCATTGTAACCTATGATTGTTCCGGGAATAATAAAGCGCGAAAAACCAGTATATACTCGTAAGTGGTTTATTCCGCCATTCACCTCGAAACACGTCATCATCAAAAAGATTAAAATGTAAAATATGTAAAGGTTATACGGATATGTAGGTTCGTTGATTGCAGTTGGCTGGTCAAAATTTTAGATGTATATTATATATTTTAAGTTGAGGAAGGAAGAGGAAGAACAATATAAAAAAATAAAAACAGAATTAAAACAGAAGACCTGTCACTAGGTAGGGACGCAGTGATGCTGCCAACTCCACACCTCGAAGCCCTGCCTCGGGCGGACGGCCTCAGCTTAAGTTGAACAGTCAGCCCCTGCCAGACAGTAAGCCCCAACTTCACAGTTTCCTTTTTTTTTTTTTCGGGGTGGAAAATCCTCATTGGATGTCCTCCGCCCTGGGGAGGGGCGGAGGGGTCTGTCAGACTTATACTGACTAAAAACCACACCCGGGCGCACATGGAACATTACGCGCCACCACCTCGGGTCTGATGAGTGGGGGACGACGGACGTCCCCGAGTCCGCCGCCCCTGGACCCTTTTAGGGGGGCCGGAAGAGGGCGTTGTCCGCCCTCCGCCGACGCCCGGCGCGTCTGCTGCGGTTCGGGTGAGTAGATGAAATCTCCCTCTCCCTCTCCGCAGCCCCCTTCTGCGAGACGACTGTTTCGCAGAAGGATACCACCGCGTCCCAGGACTCCTCGCTGCCGACCATAGACTCGACTACGGCTGGCAACGACAGGTCACTGCCTACTTCAGAGATGAGGGCACGGCGTGGCTCCTCCCAAGCGGCACACTCTGCCAGCGTATGCCGCGCCGTGTCCTCCCGGCAGTCGACGCAGTGGTGACACCGGGCGTCCGGCTCCCTGTTTATGCGACACAGGTACTTCCCGAAGCAACCATGCCCCGAGAGCACCTGCGTCATCCGAAACGACAGGGAGCCGTGCCTCCTCCCAAGCCAGCGCTCGAGCACTGGCCGGATCACCTCGATGGTAATGAGGCCGGCGGTAGGGCGTGTAAGTCTGTTCCGCCATTCCGCCACCAGGACCTCGCGAAGCTGAGACTGACGCAACAGCATATGTCGCTGCATCAGCCCCTCACCCAGCGCCCGCGCTTCCTCGCGCCACCGATACAGTGACGCGAGTACCTTCGCCTCCAGGTCCAAGGGTGGAGATCCAGCCAGTACACAAGCCGCCTCGTAGGAGATCGTGCGATACCCCCTGATGACTCTGACGGCCATCGCTCTCTGCAGCTTTCGCAGAACAGCGATGCTGCCGGCCGTCAGGTCAGCCGCCCAGATCGGGGCTCCATACAGGGCCATCGATCGCACGATCCCCACGTAGAGCCGCCTACAGGCAGCGCTCGGGCCCCCCAGATTGGGAAGCAGCGTTGACAGCGCCCCAGCCGCGCCCAACAACTTGGGCGCTAGCCGCCGGAAGTGGGGGCCGAATTCCCACCGGCTGTCGAGCACCAATCCCAGGTACTTCATGGTTGACTCGACAGCGATTCGAGCCCCTCCGACGACGATGTGGGCATCAGGCGGCGGCGCCCGCCGGGGGCCATGAAAGACCATGGCCTCCGACTTGTTGAGGGCCACCTCCAGGCCAAGGCGCCGTATGTGGCTCACCACCTGTGAGACCGCAGCCGTCGCCAGCAACGTTGCCTCCCTGTACGAACTCCCCCGGGCGGTGACCAGCGTATCGTCCGCGTAACACGTCAGGTCCACGCCCGGTTGGAGTTCGCCTCTCAGCACCCAGTCGTAACCGATGTTCCACAGGGGCGGGCCCAGGACCGAGCCCTGTGGAACACCGCACGATATGCGGTGCTGGTTTCCGACGCCATCACGTCCCACGTAGGTGACACACCTCTCCGCCAAATAAGCCCCGACGATGCGGCGGAGGTAGGGAGGCACTCGATGATACCGCAATGCCTCCCGAACACAACTCCAGGGCAGGGTGTTGAAGGCGTTGGAAATGTCCAAGGACACCGCCAACATCACCCCACCCCGGGACACCGCTTCCTCCGCCAGGACTCTCACCCGCGATATCGCGTGGATGGTGGAGCGCCCATGCCGAAAGCCGAATTGGCTTTCGTCCAGGTCCGGCCCCTCTCTATACAAGTGGCTGACAAGGCGGGCAGCGATTATACGCTCGAAAAGCTTACCCACCTCGTCTAGCAGCACTATGGGCCGGTACGCGGACGGCGAGTCCGCAGGGCGCCCCGCCTTCCTGAGCAGGACCAGACGCCCAGATTTCCACAGAGTGGGCAACTGGCCCCGCTCAAGGCACGCTGTGAAGAGTCCTCTCAGCCAGGGCTCTAGCTCCTTCAAAGCGAGGGCTAGCACGTTGCCATGGATTCCGTCGGGCCCCGGAGCCACGTTCTTGGCCCGGAGCCGCATTACGGCCGCCCCCATCTCTGCCTGTGTCACCTCTGGGACGCTGATGGCGTCCTCCTCTGTAGACTCTGCGGCCGTGGGCAAAGCCATCGGCGGCGGGATATGCTCCGCTCTCACCGGGAAGAGGGCTGCGACTACCTCCTCCAGCAGCTCGGGTTGGAGACTCACCGTAATTGGAGGCGCGGCGGCTCGAAGTTTCCCTCGAACAGCTCGATAAGGGCGCCCCCAAGGATCCTCGTTTAGAGTCTCCAACATCTCCTCCCTGGCTCGCTTCTTCGCCTCGCCAATGGCCAGCCGCAGAGTCTCCGTCGCCGCGCGGTACACCCCATAACGCGCGGCTTGTACTGGCGTCTGGCCGCTACGCACGCAACACGCAACTGTGCGATCTCGGCGGACCACCAATACACCTGGCGCCTTGCTGACTGCGCGTGGACCCGGGGCATGGACGCGTCGCTGATTTGCGTCATCGCCCCGCGGAACCATAGCGCCTCCTGTTCGACGTCGACGGGTCCGGTCGTTGCCGACTCCCGGCCGACTCGGTGGCCTCCTCGAGAAGTTCCCTGTCGATGCGCTTGCGCGCCCAGCGTGGACCATCCACTCGCGGGGCCGGCGTACCACGGCCGCCGGCGGTCTGGGTGGAGACTTTGAAACGAATGTATCGGTGATCCGATAACGTCTCCACCTCCACGGCGACATGCCAGTCGCGGACACGGCTCGCGACAGCAGGGCTAGCGAACGAGACGTCCACCACTGACCCACCCCGCTGTCGCACGCACGTGTAAACCGAGCCCCGGTTTAAGATGACCAAGCCGGTGGTTACAACCCACTCCTCCAGCGCCTCACCCCTAGCATCGGTTACCGGAGATCCCCACGCCGAAGACTTGGCGTTGAGATCCCCTATTAACAGCACAGGGTGAGGGTGGAGTCGGCCTACGACGGCGCCCAACTCGACAAGGAAATTCTCGAAGTCGGCGAGACTCTTGTTGGGCGAAAAATACACATCAACTATGCCAACGCCGTCCGCGAGGGCGGCCACCCAGCCGCGACCTCGGGACGGGCTGACAAGAGCCCCGCCAATAATGGCCACCAAACCGTCTAGGTCTCCAACCCAGTTATCTCTGGGTGGGACGAAATACGGCTCGGCGACCACAGCCACGTGAATCGACCACTCTGCCATGCTCTGGAGCAAGAGATCCTGAGCTCTCGCAGAGTGGTTGATATTGCCCTGGAGGAAATGGTAGAGCGCCATTATGCGCAATCCATTCCCTGCACTCCATTCCTAGGCCGGGAGTCGGCCGAAGAGCAGCCAGACTGACGGGGGGGTAAAGAGTCCCCCGGAAACTTGCCCCTCCTTCTCCTCTTCTGCTGCTGCGCGGGTGCGCCACAGGCCTTTCCACCCGCTCTGTGCCCAGCGGGCCTCCCTGCAGCTGTACAGAGGCTACAGTTTGGCGCCGCGGAGCACTGGGCCACCTTGTGGCCGGGCTGACCGCAGCGATAGCATTGCTCGCTGCGGTCTGTTTCGGCGGTGCATCGTGCCCTGACATGCCCAATGTCAAGGCAACGATAGCACCGCAATGCCCTGGGTTGCAGTAGCTTCACCCTTGTTGAAACCCACCCCACCAACAGTCGCCCACCTTCAGCGACCTTGTTCGCCACCGCCACCGGGCACCGCACCCAAATCATGCCGAGTCCGGTAGCGTCGGCGCGGATCTCGCCCGTCCGCACATCATCGGACGGACATCCACCGGCTCGGATAATGGCCGCCACGACCTCAGCTGGGGTCGTTGAGTCGTCCAAACCGTCGATACGCAGCTCAGCTGTCTTCGTCGGCCTGGATACCCGGACGTCCTCAGGGTTGAGGACCTCCCGCAGCTTGGCGGCCAAAATGTCCGCCTTTTCGGCGCTAGAGGCACCCGACACCTCGAACAGCCGCGCCCCCGTTATTGCTGGCCTCATTTTGAAGCCGGACGGTGTTCCAAGGTCAGGGAACGTGCGTGATCACTACAGCCGCGGAGCGTGGGGCTCTGACCTTAGGGGGTCCCGCGGCCTTCCTCGATGCCGATGCGGTTGCTCCAGCTGGTGGTGCCGGCAGCGCCGTCCTCTTCTTGCGACGACGACCTTTCTTGACCACCGTCGTCCATGCCTCCGTGAGGGGGCCAGGCGGGGTGGTCGGTGTCGCAGCCACTGACCGGGAATTGGGCGCGGACCTACCCTCCGCGGGCTTATTGGGCCCCTCCGTGGGCTTTTTGGCCCCCTTCCCGGCACTTCTCGGCTCAGCCGACGCGGCTGCTGGCCCAGGATTAGCGGGCCCCTCCTGTCTCCGCTTATCTGCAGCGAGTGTCGTGCGGACGGTTTTGGCTGAGGGTAACCTAGACTCTATGGCCTCCATCCGGGCACCCACCATTTGCCCGCACTGCATCATGCAGATGCGCGCGATCCTCTCGATATCCGCATCCGCAAGTGCTGGGGCCGATGATGGAGCCGAAGATGGGGCCGAATATGGGGCCGAAGATGGGCTCGTGACTGCAGTAGCTGCCTTCTGGGCGGCAAACTGTCGCTTGAGGTCCTCCACCTCAGATCGGAGACGGCTGTTCTCCTCCCACAGCTTCGCCGTCTCGTCCGTGGTTGTGCGGTTTATGAGGATCTCAACCGCCTCCTGTATGTCGCTCACCGCCTGCTTCAGGGCATGGGTAAATGTGCCCTTCAGGTTGCCTGATTTGGTGGCAACCTTTAGGACGACCTCCAGCCCGTCCGTCACTTGGCGACTGAGCTCCACCGCTGACATGTCCCCACCGGCAGCCGTCCGAGCCGAACGCCGCTCTCGGGCCTGTCGGGCCAACTCGCTGACCTCGTCAGCCGCGACAGCCTGTCGCTGCGCCCGCTTTGCGGCGTTTGCTTCCGCCTTATTTTCACCTAGCAAGGACATGGTGGAGCCACCGCTCTGGTCCGCACTCATGTGCCCAGGGTCACTCTGCACACACTCTGTAGGGCCAGGGGTGTCGGGCCGAGACAAAAAGCGACCACGTGCGTCGCGTTCCGGCACCCGACCGGTGGCAAAACCGGCCACTGCGCGACCCCGCCCTCGCCGTCCTGTTGACACCTTCGGGGCCGACAGGTTCTCCTCACTCGAGGAGAGACCCAGCGACCCCGAGTCCCTGCTGCGCGGACGCTTCCTCCAAAATTTGGAGGTGCCACGCGAGTCCTGGTCGGACAAATTGTCTCCATGCCTTGAGCCTCCTCGGCTCTTGTTGCCGTCGTCGACGGCAAGACGTACGTCCACATGGGGACTTGAGCCTCCTCGGCTCTTGTTACCGTCGGCGACGGCAAGCGGTGCGTCCACGTCGCGCAGTCGCTCCTGGTGAACCTGGAGCTCCTTTTCTCGCTCGTGGCACTCTTGGTGCAGGTCGGCGGTGGTCTGCCGGCCCGTGAGACTATTGGTGCCCCCCTCAGATACGATGGGGCTGCCCTCTAGGAGATCCCTAGAGGGGCGGGATTCACCCTTGCGTTGCGCAAGGGTACCCGCCTGAGGATTTTTTTCCGTTAGTCTGTGTTCCATGTTTTATGTTCCTTTTTTTTAAGGGTAAGGTCCCTTTCCCAGCGCTAGGGACCGGATACTAACCCTCCGGCCATTCATCCCCTCGGCACGCGAGACCTTGGGATTGGGTTCCATATCTACTCCACGCCCACTCAACCTATCCTCTGTCAGCAGAGGGGGGAGTAGGCGTTAGATGGCCACCGCAGCGACGGACTTGCCGTCCCGCCTCTAGCCCGGTTCCCTTTACAGACCATCATGGATGAAGATCTGTATTTGGAACCGTGACCTTTCCTCCTTTGTTGAAATCTATAATAGCCGCCCGCCCCAACTGTCCAACCAACGCGGGTGGGCAATTGGAGCCGACGTTGCCCAGGGTGCGCCGCGTGGAGGCTTTCAACTTGCACCCCAACTTCACAGTTTCCTGCCCCAACTATACAGTCCGCCCTCACAATACAGTCTCTGGCCCCAACTCAACACCTCCTTAAGTTACAAAACAAAAAACACATCTCGCACGTTTCCCATTGACATCGATGTGGACGAATTTTTTGATGCACAATGAGCTCTTTACCGTCTCCCTTTTGTATTTGTATATAAGTTTGTTTTTATTTTAGAATATTCAATTGTATATATGTAAATAAAGAAAGAAAAATTGACAAAATACGAATACAGGAAAAAGTATTCTTACAAGGCAAACTTAAACTAAACGCATGTGTTCCTAAAACTCTATAAATAAATCCTATCTTACACATAAATCATACACATGGCTTTCCATAGACTAAACATAACTAAACGATGGCCGGTTTAAAATGATGGCAAGACGAAATCACCTGATTCATTAGTTCTACAAAATTAAAAAGTTTGTAAATCAAGGGGAGAGTAGTTCAGCAGTGGGATGTTATATGCTAGAAACTATACTCGTACAACTTCATTGGAAAACTTTCATATTTTTCTAACATAATTTTTCCACTCTGAAATATTTTCTCCTGGAGCTCTAAACTGATACGGATAAAGATTATATCAGCACTTAGCAATTTGAACCACGGTGCAGTTTCATTTCACACTTTTCTACAGAACTGATTCAGCTCTCACATACCAATTGATTTATGTTGTCCAACTTTATAGACGGGTCAATAATAACTAGAAGGTTTAAGCCAACATTAATGAAGCAGAGAGTGTGTGTCACAGAGCAAGGAATCGCTTCACCGGCAGCGTCTAATGACGGCAGTAATAATAAAATTCATAGCGCCAAAAGCGCGTTGAGCGCAGAACTTCTATCACATTTCCTGTTGTAAGAAGTCTGTTTAGGGTGTTGTGTTGAGATGTGTTAGAGAAAGAGCTCGTGGCTAAAAAATAACAGCCATACAGGTTCAAAGCAGTCCGCCTCATCTAATCCAGGTATTGGGGCTTTGGAGGTCAGATAGGAAGTAGATTCTAGTAATCTACTGTATGTGGTTAGACTGAGAGCCATCCCCAATGCTGTTGGGAAAAGGCTTAGCTAATTGATAGCGCGAGTGAACTATGACACGCTTGCTTTGTAAGGAAAGTGTTTACAAGGCCGCCTGTAGTGCTACCCGCCGAGGCATTTTCCGTGTTCTGTGGTATCGCCAGCTATCGATAGAAGAAAGAGTTGAATAATTGAATGTCAGGTTCCCGTAAACGTTTTACATTTGCACTACGCAGAATAAATACATTGTTTGAATTAATATGAAACGAATGATGGAAGGTTTTTGAAAATAATCATGTCAATTCAGCTATCGAACCTAGCAAGTTTTTGTTATTTTACAAAAGAGATTTCTCCCTTGGAAAAAGGGTCCTTTTGAGAACTACCGGTCGAAAATTATGAAATAATATTTAACGAAATAAAAAGCATCATGTCAGTTTTCGTCAAAGACATTGCCAGAGATGTGATACATATCACATTTCGGGTTGGACTCCCTTTATTAAGGAGGCCAACTAATCGAGACTAAATGCAGACAACAGGTTGCTGCTGAGAAATGAACGATATATTTATGATGAGCTTCATAAAAGATTTTGTATTTAATGCCTAGATGAAAACCTGCTACCTGGATGCTACAGAGGAGCTATTAAACAAGCTTGAGCGGTTGAAAAACTTGTGTATTCGCTTTATTTTTGGTCTACGTAAGTATGATCATGTTTCTCACCTTCGCAAGGAACTCAAGTGGTTCCCAATCCGTCTTCGTAGGAGACTCGGATTTTATGTCTTCTGTTCAACATCTTGTATAACCCCTCTTATCCTTCCTACCTACGTGAGCGATTCTCTTTTACTCCTCGCCCCAGAGATGCACTATGTAGATCACATCTCAGATCTCTCCTTAAACCCCATTCACATAAAACCAGTTATTATTCATATTCCTTCTCTGTCCATGCTGTAAGATTGTTGAACTTACTACCGCATCAGAGATTTAAGGGTAATTCTTCCATTACGTGCAAATTTGGCGAAAATGAGAGATTTTTTTTTACTTCAAAACTAGAACTTTATTTCTAAAATATGCATAATTCTTTATGATTTTACCAATTAATAGCCAATTGCACACATAAACTTAGAAGTTATAAGGGTTTTAATTTTTTTTTCGAACTGGTAATGACTTTGATAGTGAAGGTAATAACAACAAGGACAATAACAACAAATATTTAGATACATTAACGACCCGAGTAATTGAAACGATTTAAGTACCTACTCAGAGCTTTAATATATAAAATTAAGATTAAAAAAGTTTTTTTTTTTTTATAATTTCATCACTACCTTCCGTTTAGGATCATTACCTTCAGTTTCAAAGCTGAAGGTAAAATAAGGTAATGATGCTGAGGGTAATGACATTTTAGGACATTTTAGTCTGTAACCCTATATCCGTAAATACGACAATTATCAAACCAACAAGAACATTAATAATCCTAGTGAGCTTCCTTTTTAAAGATCAAACTTAAATAAAATCTTATTACTTACCCCACAATTTAGGCGACGGTAAAGACAAATATTTCGTGACAAAGTAAAATTTCGAGTGTTCAATGTTCTATAATTCTCCAACCCAAACGCGCAGCCTTCCTCTCCCGTGCCTGTGGCTCAACTGGCTGGCGAGTGAAATGCGGGGCGAGGGGAATAAAACCACAGAGTAACATAATACACTGATATTTTGTACTTTCAAATTTTGCCGCTGGTAATGATCAATTTTGTGTGACAAAAGTTTGTTTTTTCTTTTCAAAATAATAATACAGTTTAAGTTATTGAAAAACATGACTACAGATTCTTTGTAATGTATGTAATGATATTTATTCACTTAGTAATTGATTGTAGTAACGCAGCATTAACATTGAAACACCTATTCGGCAATACTCACGAACGGATACTGAAGGTAGATGATTTTTGGCATATTTTTGTAAAATATTCATTAAACCCATTGGAAATAGCATTTCACGTTACCGTATGGCTATAGTTTAATACTATTCTATTTCGTTCTGATAGAAAGCACACACTTAAAGTGTTTTTTTTTTTTTTTATGACTACAAATAGCAAATTTGCACGAACTCGTAGAAGTACCCTTAAATACTATCTCACTATTCAAAAAACGTTTACAAGGGCATTATTTATCCTCTCATGTCTGATCTTTATATCTATATGTATATGTCGTAGGATGATTTGATACTTCGAATCTTCGCAAAAATCCTAGGGGTTTTGCGAAAACGCGGATAATTAGACATAGGCGAAAAATTATCCAAGTACGATTAGTACTTTGGCAACATAGTCGACGGAGCCCCGCTGCGCGGGGCTCCTATTTCCGTCCGCAGGGTCTAAAGTAACCTAACACGAACGAGATGACGGGAGCTGAGTTCGCTCGCTTTGCTCGCTCACTTCAGCTCCCGTCATCTCGTTCAAACCTAACCTGTCCGTGTCGGGGTGCCCTAAGCTCCCGAGCTCGCTTCGCTCGCTCTTGGACTTTTTCCAGTAAGATTGAGAAACAGTTTCGCCATTGTCTAAATATCCGTGTTTGCGGAAATAGGAGCCCCGCACAGCGGGGCTCCGTCGACTATGTTGCCAAAGTACTAATCGTACTTGGATAATTTTTCGCCTATGTCTAATTATCCGCGTTTTCGCAAAACCCCTAGGATTTTCGCGAAGATTCGAAGTATCAAATTAGCCTACGACATATATAAATATTAAGTATCTATATATTTTACAATAATGCATTTATATTTGTATGTGTTACTGTAACTGGAATCTTGTGGGAATCTGTTGTTCTAAGATTGAGGCACGCTATCCGCTCGTGATACAGTTTTATACTAGTACGAGGGGAGAGAGCGAATCACTCCCTATCCCCTCGACAAAGAACAAAACTCGAGAAAAAGACAACCAAACCATTTTTACCATCTACCTTTTCACATTCACCAACTGTTGACCTGCCTAAATTTTATTGTCAAAATTACTTTGAATGAATTTGTCTATTGTGTGTTTATTATTAAGTTACTTTGAATGGTTGTCTCTTATTCAATAAATAAAAAGATAAATAACAAAATGACAAAAAAATATATATATCCATCATTACACTATTTGTGTATATGCGCACGTTTTTATATCTTAGTTTAATTTGTTCACTTTTCTTCTCTTCCTGTTCTCACTATTGTCTACATTTCTTTTTCATTTTTCCTTTTAGCGGGTCTGCTGGTAGAAATGTCTTAAGAAATAAGCTGTGCCTTTGTACTTTATTGACTTTATGTTTTACTAGCTTTTACCCGCGGCTTCGCTCGCAGTTAAGCCATTAAAAAAAAAAAAAAAGTATCCTATGTTACTTCTAATACCTCCAAGAATATATATACAAAGTTTCATGATGATCGGTTTAGCAGTTTTTACGTGAAAGCGTAACAAACAAACTTACATTCACATTCATAATATTAAGTACTATCTTTTACCCGCGGCTTCGCTCGCAGTGAAGCCATTTTTTTTTATAAAAATTATCCTATGTTACTTCTAATACCTCCAAACATATATGTACAAAGTTTCATGATGATTGGTTCAGTAGTTTTTGTGTGAAAGCGTAACAAACAAACTTACATTCACATTTATAATATTAGAAAGTATAGATACTGTGTGTACACTGAGGTTCTAGAGACGTGTCATTCAATGCCAGCGGTGGCGATAGTCGAAATGTAATTTTATTGATCACGCGACATTTCGATAGCGTTTGACATTTCCATAGATTTTTGATATATTTCCAAACGCTATTGCCATGCTCATGACTTTTTTTTTCATAAAGCCGCTTGACCAGTATCTCATCTGATGGTAAGCGATGATGTGGTCGGAGGCGAAGCACACTTGCCTAAAAGAAAACTATTCATTCTTGACTTAAAGACCCTTAAATTGTAGCTATCAGGAAATACAGATGGATGTCCACCATGTACCCATGGTACATCGTTTTAGTCCGATGATGAAATGGACTAGGTGGAATTAGATCATGCAATTCCATCGCACCCTCCCTGAAATGTAACCGATAAAAAACTGACAAAGCTAGCAACTCGGCGACGATGTTCAAGGCTCTGCAGCTTTGACTTGACCGGTGCCTCATTGCCAACGAGCCTCTTGGCCCGCTTTTCGATCGACTCTATTGCATCAAGCTGTTATTTGGCAGATCTGACCCAGAGACGAGAATGATCACGTTCGTGAGAAACATGAGAATGGTCGATGATAGAATGTCGTTTGTCTAGGACCTCTGGTCAAATTATAACGTTTTCTATAAACAGATTTTATTCGAATAGCAATAAAATGTCTCACTGCAAACGATAGCATTTACTTTGTGTAATATTTCTAATATTTAACGACTCGAAGATGCTTTAAAATACGAGTGGACTTTCAGCGTTAAGAGAAATACATAGTTGCAGGGAGTGGAGTGAGAAGCATATTTAAATTACGTATGTGTTACTATTGAATTAGGTATTGCTTTATTTTTTTTGAACATATGAATCGTTTTTATTCCCTAACTGTTTAACTTTCTGATAGACTGTATACGATTGAAGATAGTAAAAGCTTTCAAATGAAAATGTTTTTTATCAAAATTTTATTTTTTTAAATAACATTGTCATGAGAAACAAACTTGTGTATAAAATTCCAGCTCGATCGGACACCGGGAAGTGGCTCAAATTTAACTTACAAGATTTGATTACAAACACCGGGACAGCGGACCTTGACCTGGAGAAGGTTGCGGGGATCCGCTGGATGCGGGTTGCACGGGAACGGTCAATGTGGCGATGCCTGGGGGAGGCTTATGTCCAGCAGTGGACGTATTTCGGCTGATATGATGTTGATGATGATGATGACCGGGACAGTTGAAAGTAAATAAAACCACTACTGACAAAAGCTAGTCTAATTATGAGGATGTGAAATCATCCAATGACTTCTCCCGCTCTTCGTGTCAGGCTTTTACTGTCTAAAACCCACCCCTGTTCCTTCAGTTGCTTGTGCCAGGCCCGCAGTAACTCTCTTTCAAGTTTATCCGAGACCCAGACAGGCATCTGCCCTAGCGGACCCCGTCAGTATGTGCTGATATCTTTTTGAGGCGCGCGTGGAACATTGCGCCATCGACTCGGGCCTAGTACTTATCGGACGGCGAACTACCCATAACTTGCCGTCCGCAAACCTGCGCCGGCGGCGGTGGCCCGGAATCGACGACGCTCGACGCCTAGGGCGTTTCCATTGCGTCTCCTTCACGCGTTGCGCCTCCTCCTTTTCGAGCATTACTGCTTCGTAGAAGTAGGAGACACTTTCCATGCCTTTTTCTCTCCGTACCATGGCCTGGATCTAGGCTGGACGCCTCCAGGAGGACACAGCGGTAGTCCGCCCGAGCGAGGCAAACCTCCACCGTGTCTGGGCGTCTCCGGGCCATCTACACAATGGTTACACCCGGACGTTTCCTCCCGCATTATCCTGAACAGGAACCTCCCGAAACAGCCGTGTCCAGTGAGAACCTGCATCAGGCCGAAAGTGAGGACGCCATGGCGCCTCTCAAGCTACTCCTCAAAGAGGGGCCTTATCGCCGCAATTGTGGCGTGTCTATTAATAAATATGCCAAGGGTTATGGTGATTGATTTTTATGGGGGCTGCTCGTTATTCGTGACAATTCTATGAAAAGTTAAATCTTTCGTACCTTTTCCCAACACAGATGAACAAATAATTTAAACACGTAAGTCCATAGGCTTGAGTATTACAGGTCATAACGGGTTTATCGGCAGTAAACGTGTCGGTCTGAAGTGTCGCACGCACATTGTCGTCGAGACAACCCTCCGCTGCCCATTATACGTTTTATTACATTTATCACGACCATTCCGTTTACGATACATTACTTATCTGCATTTTCGATTGCATTAGGATTAGGTTTGTTCAAATGTAACTGATTTAATTTATTTCTGCGTTTGTTTGTTGCATTGATTTTTTAAGTTTAGGTTTACGTATTTATACGTTTTAATTTCACGTATTCCACATTGGGCACCCGTTTTAACGGCATCTGAGTTAATGGCACCTGAAGTATGCCACATTCGGCACCTATCAATATTTTTCGAAGGTGTCGTAAGTGAAATGATTTATTATTTAAAATTTTATTCCACATTTGGCACCTACCGATCAGTAGGTTCTAGTGTTGGGATCTTTTTTTAGGACGTCGAAATAAAAAACGCGATTAAAATCAGTAGAAAGTTTAATAACATTATACAAATATAAATGCCTCTCTTCCTTTTTTAGTTAGAACATTATAGGAATTTATACCCAAACTACCAGGAGGCCAGAATCATGAAGAAGTATTTGCGGGCCTAGAGGTAGAGACTAACGGAGTACCAGGGAGTCAGTATCAAAAATCTCCCAGTAAGCTTTTTACGTCTCATGAGCCTCGGTAAAACTAGGTGCCGAATGTGGAATACCTCAGTTGCCGTAAATACGGGTGCCCAATGTGAAATTAAATACGTCTTTAATTTTGATGAAAATCAAAATAAATTAAGTAAACCTGCATGCTTTGTAGAAAAGATAATGCTCAGTCAGACTCAATTACCTGCCTACTGCATAACAAGTTAAAAACTATGAATACTTGTAAAAACCTATAAATGTTATTGTTAAACCCTTCGTTAATTTGCACAGATCGCTGAATAATTAACTTCATCATCATCATAAACATAATTTCAGCCGAAAGACGTCCACTGCTGGACATAGGCCTCCCCCAATCGTCGCCACACTGATCGGTCCTGTGCGTCTCGCATCCACCGGATGCCCGCAGCCTTGACCAGGTCGTCACTCCTCCTAGTGAGAGGTCTTCCAACGCAACGTCTTGCGGTTCGCGGTCGCCACTCTTGTCATTTTCAGCCCCGTTCTGCGAGAAATTTACCCTACCCACTGCCACTTAAGTTTGGCAATTCTTCGGGCTATCTCGGTAACCTTGGTTGTCTTGCGTATGTCTTCATTTCTGATTCGATCACGCAAGGAAACTCCGACTATAGCTCTCCCCATTACCCTTTGGGTGACATTAAGGATTCTGATGAGGCCCATTGCGAGCGAACACGTTTCGGTTCCATACGTCAATACGTCATCACTGGCAACACACACTGGTCATAGACTTTCGTCTTGAGACACTGTGGTAAGTTGTACGGGAAGATAGTGCGCAACTGCCCGAACGCTGCCCAGCCGAGTCGGATTCGACGGTTGACCTCTTTCCCGAAGTTGGACCTACCTAATTGGACCGTTTGTCCCAGGTAGACTTCGAGTGTACAGTTTCAGACCTTGATAGGAGTGGGTGCAACAAGGGCAAAAATTAACTTGTTAATAGTGATACTAACAAATGAACTATACTTACACTATTAATTTTTTTCTGTTTTTTGTTTTTCAACTATCTGAAGATGGTGACACTTTGTATGCAGAATAAATAAGAGGAGAACTAGAAATTGTCAACAATAAGCCTGTGCTTAGCTTATTCAGTAAATCTTAACAGAATACAAAAAAGAAATTGCACTTTCATGATTACTATTGTATTTCACAAAGAATCAGCTCAACATCCTAACCGCATGACTCAATCAACTTCCGTCGAACCATCACAAAGCATCATCTGACATTTAGTTGAAGAGGCTTACAAAACAAGCAACCTGATTGGTTCAACTAATTAGAAATCACTGCTTCCACGTATTTAGGCAATGTCTGAACTAGATAATCGATCCGATAACGATTATTAAATGCTAAACTGTGTACAGGCGTGATTTGCTGTGATTCAGTGTAAAATTTTGACATTATCAGTCTTTATGGTTCCTAGGAACATTGAACTTCTGATAGACCGCTTCGATGAAAGGGGATAATGTGGCCGTGTCATTGATGTACTGACGAACCGATTGGTCAGCTTATCATGTTAGTGATAAGAGAACGGAATTCCCCATACTTCTTTGGTGGTTTAAAGGTGAAGTTGACTAGTCATGATGACAAATATTTTGTTACCCGTGTGGTCTACGATTGCCCCTTTACCAACTTGGAAGTGGCGGGCGGCAACGGCCGTAGCTGATCAATCAGTCAGTCGTTTTGCGCAGGCGGCACGTCGAACGAAGCCGGCCCTTATTTCTATCTTATTTTTTATTAACGTGACTTACGTTGAGCTCGTCTGAGCTTAACGTAACGTTACACCCGTCTGCCGCAGAAGTAGCCGTCCCGAGTCCGAATCCCAAGTGACCACCTGTCAGGTTGGACGAAACCTATACAGTTCCTACCACCATCTCCTCCGAGGTCTGCCCTTACCCCATCTTGCTATTCCAGGACACCAGTTCTGATAAGTATCATTATTAAAATCTACTGTCATTTTTATGATGTTTTTTTTTTTCAAGGCCATGGCCACAGGACAAAATCTAAGACTGGACGGACTTCCATAGCAATAGACTGTACACTACGTCATAACGCTCTACTCATCCCGTTAAGAAAAATCGCGTGAGCGTATATTACCGTCTAACATCGTTAAACGTTTTGCGATCCACTCTAGAGCTTATTGACCTATCTCATTTGATTGCTTAGTAAATTACCAGTCGGCGTCAGTATTACACCAGAGTATTACTTAAAAAACTCATACTGAAAGCTTCAGGGCGAATCGATGATCGAGCATCGGTTTTCGTAATGCGAATCGTTATTCGATTTAGTTTTGATTTATTCATTGCTTTGCAGCCGGTTTCTCTAAATGAATCGACACGCCACAAATTAAATGCATGTGTATTTATCTGTTGAAGATTCATTTAACCAATCACAGAAGCTAACGCATGTTCGAAAATTATTCAAATTCATTTTGCGATATGTTTTTAACACTACAGGCCAGCAAGGGGTTTTTAAAATGAATTTTAAGCCGGGTACTCATTAGTAAACAGTAACCCTAAATAGACAGGTACAGTAACGAGGTTTACAGTAATGTTATGCTCGCGAACCACATACACACTAGGATTTTTGGTAACATAATATGTAACTATTACAGTTACAGCTCGCATTTTATGTGTCCTATGTATTGATAAAGACGACAGCACCAGTACTTCTACAAGGAACATTGTTACTTTGTTAGCAACACAAGACAAAAGTTTGGAGGTTACAATAATTTTTTCCGTGTACATTCCTTCAAAAAGAAATTGGAGAGTAGTTGAAGATGAAAATAAAACAAAAACTTCCACAGACAGGCGCGACTTGACAATGTGTCAAATATGCGACCACTCGTTTTCATTGCAAAGTCCAATAAAAATGCATATATCCATATAGTGTTCAGGCATCGTTGTCACATTTTTAAGGTCACACCTGTCTGTGGGACCTACTGCTTTCAGCTATATTGTAAAGACCAACAACATTACCTAACATTACAAATCTGTAATAAGTATTACAAATAACACTGGAAAAACATTGAATATTCCAAGTCTAGTTTACAGTGATAATCGATGGGATCTCAAATGTAACATTGCCTACCATAGAAGATATTTTAACAATAACATATATGTACCTACGTAGGTAACTGTCTTACGTAAAACTAACAAAGACGTATCAATCCGTCAAAACTGAACCACAAAGAAAAGTTAATTTTCTCACCAACCCACTCAAACACGGTCCGCTAAAGACCGATACCATTAACTTATTCGCCTACAAACTAATAGTATAATGCTCTGTATTCTCACCTTTGATATGATAGGATGTCTGCCGTGGCGGAACTTAGTTATCCGACACCTTAGCGGGCCAGCTTGGCACGTGGGCGTCTTATCGCCATCTCGCACCAATCATATTTCCTTTTGTTTGCTCACAGTCTCCCCATAGTCGGTCGACGCCATTGTCAGGTCAGAAAAAATAGAAGGCCCCTACTATCGGATAGCACATGTGATCGAGTTTTTGTGGGAGAATTTTCTTTGGGGGTCAGATTAAGGTTGTTGAATAAGAAATGTTTTGGTAAAAATCTGGAAGCTTGTATGTACAAAAAATAATCGAATTTAGAACCTCCTTCTTTTTGAGGTCTGTTAAAAATATAATAAGGTATGTAGGGGTTAGGTACATAATTTTAAGATAAAATTAAATAAACGTGATTTTTTAAAAGTAAATAAAGCTGGCCCAAAAAACTGTTTTCCTTAACAAAGGAATTCTGATCATAAAATTGGCCCAGTTTCTGGATTGAGTATTAGAACTTAAGAACTTTGGCATTAAAGTACCTAAGGTTTGACAGGTTTTTGGTCTAAAGTGAAGCTAGACAAATACCGAATTTCAAATAAAGATTTATTTTCATCATTTATTCGGAATTCGGGGAATAGAACTGAAAAGTACAAGTGATTTCAAAGAGTATCTAATACTTATCCGAAGAAACAATCAAAATTCAAATATTAGTGCCATTTTGCCTATTCGAAGTCCTTTCCAAATCATTCATTTTCTGCTGTAGTAGCAAAATTAATTTCACAAATACAAAGCAATTTGCGGTTCACTGGATCCCGTCCATCATTTAAAATGCGGGATCTTTAAAAGTACCTGTAGTATTCACAGATCTAGACACCTTTTACCCACGCAGAAGCAAGATTAAATTGTTTTAAACTCCTTTGTGCAAATCTTCTTCAAAACGTATTCCGGATCTAAATGGTTTTTTATTACTTACAATGTTTAAATTATTGCGATCTAACTTTCTTGAATATTTATTTTTAAATAGGCCTCAACTTTTCTGGCTTAGTTTATTTTCTTTCGCCCAATTCGCAAAAGTTAAAAACTTAATTTGTACTTAGAATGCTGGAGGTTTTACGTTGTATTTGTTCAGTAAATAGAATGAGGTATTATACGAGTGTACGGATTGTACGGAACTAAATTATTATTTAAACAAAAAAATGGGACTAAATGAAAAGCTGGAGGCTAAAGGATAATGCCATGGCAGTATTTTTTTGCCTAGAACAAAACTCTTCTACTTTATTTAAACTTGCGAGTTTTTCAGGTATAAACTTTGAATAATTCGCAAATATTTTGCTAGTTTTCTGGGCTACGCGTTTGTAAAATGTGATTGTTACCTATTTCAATGAAAAGGTATCTACTTATCATATTATTTACCGATTTTAAAAAAGGAGGTAGTTCTCAAATCGTCGGTATCTGTTTTTTTATTTATGACTAGCTTTCCCACGCGGCTTCGCTCCTGTCAACTGGCTATCTACCTACCCTACCCTTCCTAATCTACAGACATGAATGTTGCGTAACTTTAACCGCTTACGCAGCGCACGCAACGGAAACTCTCAAAAAGGAATATTTTTGCTCGTTTTTGCTACATTTTTCATTTATGCTCCGCTCCTATTGGTCGTAGCGTGATGTTATATAACCTATAACCTTCCTCAATAAATGGGCTATCCAACATAAAAATAATTTTTCAATTCCAACCAGTAGTTCCTGAGATTAGTGCGTTCAAACAAACAAACAAATAAACAAACAAACAAACTATTCAGCTTTATAATATTAGTATAGATAACCGATTACTCAAAAGCGTCGGGAACGATTTGGAAATTCATCTTTTGTTGTAAAAACTTTTAACAAAAAAATCAAACCGACTTCCAAAATAAAACACTTTGTAGGGTTTTGTTTAAAATAACTTTCTTTTACGAAGTCGGTGTCAAAATATGGAAAAAAAATAGGAACCAATTTACCAAAGAGTATTTTTCGCTTCGGTAGTGGTTTGTTTTGGAAGTCGGTTAGATTTTTTTTGTTATAGAGGTTTTTTATTAGTAGAACAGTTTGAGTGACGGGTAAGTTAAAGTGACAGTTAGTAGACAGTTTCACCGGACGTGATATATCGCTTGATACTTCACTTTAGTCAAATATGACCTGCAGTGCTATTCTGTAAATATAATACCGTGAAAACTTAGGTGAAGTACATCCCGCTGTGATGATACAGAGATTACAGCTATACTAGAGATTGACAGCTTACCTCAAAATCACTTCACCTTTGCTTTAACGATGAGATTTTATTTATTTATGTAAGGCACATCATCAATACAAATACAAACATGGACATATTACATTCATCGGGGTTTTATCCTAGTGTCTATGTCAATTACAAACATGCACAACATTTTCATAAATCAAAACACATTTTACAAATCTAATTTAATAAGAAAATATAAATTAAGAAAAATTACAATAATAATAAAGCGAAGATAAAATCGTGAATTAAAAATCAATGAAACATAAAAAAACATTAGATTTTTACAGAATAGCACTGCAGGCGGAATCACAGTTCTCAGCGCACTCCTTCATCATCGTTCTCACATTGAAATAACAGAATAGGCTAGCAGATAAAACTGTATAGTAATGTAACCCCTCAGGCATTTAACCAAAGATTCTCATGGTAAGGGCCGTCTAATGAAATAGATAACTATACATATTTGTGAACTAACAATTAGCGAAGCTCATTCTTGGACACACGTATGGTGAGAATGTCCCATATTGGTACCATAAGATGATAGGTATAGCTACGTACTTCTGGCTTATGTCATCCCATGATGTAGGTTGTAAAAGTTACCCATATTAAATTATAAGCACATAACATTTGTTGGTCGTTCATTATTTTTTATTACTTATTATCAGCTATGTGTACATACTCGTATTTATGGATACACTAGTCAGCAGTTTTTATCATACAATTTTCCGAACCCATTTTAAACGCGCGAAAGCGGATTTAAAAACTAAGCGGTCAGCTGTAAGCTGCATGCAAGCGTTTTGACGACTAATATTTCTGATGTTTATTATTATATTTAGATGTTCTAAGAAGCCAGCATAACCAGCAGAAATTACGTAATTTACTTTGTACCTAATCGAATGATAAGTACTGTTTCCACTAAACGACTTAAAATTTACTTTTTTACAGAAAAAAAAATATTTTTACCAATTCATTTAATTGCTGGATTCGAAAATCAAACTCAGAATCCCTTGTGAAGCAAAGTATTGATAAATTTTTCAGTGAGGCCAAAATCTGGGTTAAGCTCGGCTTTGTACATAAGCTGTCCTATTGTATTTTGTATGTTTTTGTGTCAATAAAGAATAAGAGAAGAATAAATAAAATTAATAAATAAAGAGAGTGAAGACTTTAACTTTACTTCCTCGAATGATAGTTCCGAAAAATCAAACTTCTAAGCCAACGTAATCAAAAGATACAGCCGTTTATGGCGCAAATTTCCGCAAATTTTCGACACTCGCAAGAGAATCAAAACCTTCAGGGTACTGCCCGTGAACTCAGAATCTTTAAATTTGGTACGAAGCAACGTCTTATAGCACAGATAAAGGAATACTTGCGAAAACCGTAAATTTTTAGTGACATCATATAATGAAAATAATTTTAATAATTTTAAACTTACTACCCCTTTCCTCATGAACGCTTAGAGGCATTAAATTGAAATATATAGTCTATAATACCTTTAAGCTGACGTTTGTAAGGAACCCTCGAGCCGCGAGTCCGACTCGCACTTGGCCGGTTTTTCATGTGAATCCAACCTCATTTGTAAGAAAGTGGTGTAGATAATGGAAAACATAAGGTTGCCAGCTCTCAATTAGCCGCAATCTGTGGGCTGTTGTTGCCAGTGTAGCTGCTAAATCTGGCAAACTATGAATGGCGGCTAACTGAGAGCTAGATAATTTTGTATACGCACTCACGATAAAAGAGAAATTCCTAGTGTAGGACAAAGTTTAAATTCGTTTTCGGCTAGATGCGATCAGGCAACCCTGCAGCAATCAATTCTGCTACCAAGAATCATTCACAAAAAGCAAGTTTTATCAAAAACAAAAGTACAGCTGCAGATTTTTGTAGTGGGATCTCACACGACTTACGAGTAGTTAGGTGTCTAATTCATGATGCTTGCAGTACTTGCAGCTGACAAGGGAAGTTAACAAGTAACACGAGCAGAAGCGGCCTTTTCTAGGGATTTAACTTATGAGGTAGTCCTTGTTCTCAAGGATTATCTGCGCTCTATATTTTTATCCGCCTCCACACGCGATAAGTCTAGCATCTACTCTTGATAGACTGGTAGAGTTGTTCTATCTCAAGACGGCGGGTTGGTCTTAGTCGTGTGTGTAGATAAACATGAACATTGTTGTACGTAAGCTTGAGAGCGCTCGAAAGTCATAATTCGAGGTTTGGCTCTCGCATATTTCCTCCTCCAATAAAAGATCTTCCATAAACTGAACTGTATATATATATATATACTGTGCCCTTATTTTTTTCCTTTTTGATGCTACATTATCTTTAAAAGCCCTTGAATCCTCAAAAAATGCTCAAAATTGCATTGTCAACCGAGGCCGTGTACAAATTTGACAACTATAACTTAAAAAAGAGAATCAGCACTCCTTGAAATTCAAACGACAGCCCACCAAACGCTCACTCTTTATCATTTCTTATCTTTTGAACTAGTAACAAGAAATGGCGCACCAAACTCAGTGACAAAATTATTTTGGTAAGTTTATAGCAATTAAAATCGTCCTACACTAGCAATCATGTAACTAGATCAGTATTATTTTTTTAACATCATTATAAACGTAGTTTTACCCCTTTACGCAACTTTGTTTATCAGTTTTTTTTTTTTAATAATACTATTTTTTTCCCACTGACGGCCAAAGGTCTCCCACATAGCCTGCTACTTTTTCCGGTGTTATTTTCTCTTCTTTCAGAAGGTACGAAAATTCTACGTTATGTTAACACATTATATTTAGGTCAGTAGGGAAAGCTCCTGTAAATTATCGAATGGTCACGTGATAATTTTCACGTGTCGTGTCAGTCCCACACTGATATTTTGTCGACTTGTTTATATTTGGCAATCCTAAATGGTTTACTTTCTAAGAAATTTTACAAACATTCAGAAGAAGTACAATTCAGAAAAATAGTTTTGACCTTTATCAGAAATATTATTTACACTTCACCTTGATGTACTTATAATATTGTTTTAAGCAGCCCTTTACATACTGTCCATTATTGAACATAAAAGTTTGGAATGCTGCTGCTGCAGAATGAACATTCTGTTCGGACTTCATCATCATCAGCCTTTTAATGTTCCCAATGCTGGGAAATAGGCCGCCTCTATATGAGAGGGAATGGGCCGTAATCCAACACGCGAGTCCATCAGTGCGGGTTGTTGGATGTCTCACCTATTTACGACTTTTAAATATGGCAAGCTTTGCATACCTGCGCTGTAATTGCCGCTTAATTTAATCATTACTTCAAATTCAATTAAATACTTTGAAATATCACCATATATTTTAGTAATGCCAACAAATTAATCATCACACAACATTGAAAACATTGCCTGTTTTTATAAGTTTGACGCTTCAAACATGGAAAACAGCACTTATATATTTAACAAAATGCAGCTAAATTGTTTTGCAAAGCCACGAACCAATGCGCAAAGGACACTCGTTTGTCCGACAAACTGTACAAGAAGAAGCACCCTCAACTTTAGGTAGTACAATTGACATAACCCTTTATCTTCCTGGAAAGGTAGCCACAAGCCATGACGTAGTTTCTTAAAGGAAAAGTTATACTTGAAATTGTACTAAAAGTTAGTCAGAGGAAATAGTTTCGGACTTTGGTCGACTTATACAACCTGCGTGTGATAAGGATCTTTTAAATCCCTGATCAGTTTAATGCTGATTAGAATAAGTAATTGAGTTGTCGTGTTGGTCTAGTATTTTTAAGTGCACTGTTGAGGAAAAGGTTCGGGGTGGAATCCCGAGTCGGACATATTTAGTTTTATTAGGTTTTTAACCGACTTTCTAAAAGGCGGAGGTTCCATGTTTTTTTTGTTTTTATGTTCACCGATTTCTATGTCAACTGTGGACCGATTTTGAAAATTCTTTTTTGTTGGCAAGTGTATTTTCCGAAATTGGTCAACATCACGCCAGTACGCTCTAAAAGGTACGCAGATGTGTACAGTTCACCTTGGTACACTCTCATATCACCGGTTATGTTCAAGTTTCATGATTATTCGGGTAATCTATTCTGGCATTATAGGTAACTTACTAAATAGCATATCTATTAGGTAGGTACAATTAAAAAGAGAAAATAAAACAAAAAACTTTTTACAAAAAAATACTACCGACTTCCAAATAAAAAACTACAAAGTGAAAAATAACTTTATTTTTGAAGTCGGTGTCTTTGGTAGGTACCATTTTTTTGCGTTATGGAAAAAATAGTATATTATGCAACTAGTGAATAAAGGACGGATTTAAAGCGAGGGCCAAAGATGAATCACGAACAAGTGAAGGATTCTGAAAACTGAATCACGACCGTAGGGAGTGATTCATGATGATTGAATCACGAGCACAGCGAGTGATTCAAGTGTAAGAATCCTGAGCGACGCGAGTGATTCATGGTCCTCGATATAAATCCGTTTTATTCAAGAGTTGCATACTATATTTTATACCATGACTACGAGAAAAAGAAAGATTCAAGCAAAAAGCACAAGGGATAATAATAAATAAATAAATGGTTAATTACCTTCGAAATTTACAAAAAATGAGAAACCTTCAAAATTTACAAAAAATGAGAAAGGGCTTCACATTTTTTGTAAATTTAAGCTGAGCTAGGTGTGTTTCAGACGCCAGTGACCACCTCCGTTACGTTACATAATTATAATTAATTAAATAGCAATGCAATTAATATTAGAATTACAATCCAAATAAGTTTTCACTAAATATCCTAGACCAAAATCAAAATCATTATTGAAATTCTAAGTATAAACAAACTCAAAATTAAATCGACGAAGGAGTTTGAAAGTCGAATATTCTTTGCACTAGAAGTTTGCAGCGAGTATTTTATGCGCAAGGAGGTTGTATAGAATTGAGATGGAGGTAGAATATACATTGGTGTGCTCTAAATTCAAACACCAAAACAGTGATTAAAAGTGCTTTTTATTCACTGTTTTCAGTGAATAAAATAAGCTTTTTAGAGGGGGAATGGTATAAAGTTTTTTTATTCTATCTGAAATTTCTCAGTAGCAGCCCAAAGTCTAGATATGTATGCGGATAATGAGTATTTATTATATCGTCACCATCATCATATCAGCCGAAAGACGCCCACTGCTGGACATAGGCCTGCCCTAAGCGTCGTCACATTAGAAAGTCCCGTGCGGTACGAATCCAGCGGACTACCGCCACCCTCACCAAGTCATATGTACACCTGATGGGAGGCCTTCCAATGCAGCGTCTTCTGGTTTGCAGTCGCCACTCCAGAACGTTTCAACCCCATCGACCTTCCGTTCTGCGAACAATATTATATAATTGCTCGCTATCAAATAGGATTTAAACATAACATGTGAACTGTGGGTGTAATTTAAACACACGTCCGCAAAAACTTTTGGGAAATTCTGGTATGATACAATTTGACGACAATTACACTCACAATTCCACAAATATTTTAGTTGATAATGTGTGATGGTTTTCATGTAATGTTCTTTATTTAAATATTAGCAGCACGTGTCATTCAAAAGTTAGTTTTCTAAGTTTATAGTAACGTAAGTATCTAACTACTAAAAAAACGATTGATTGTGTTTTAGTCAAGTTACACGACTGATAAACCCACAGACATATATTTAAATAGATAACGAAGTTCCTCCATCTGTATGAAAACCAAGTGTGCCACTTTTTCACAAACAATTAAAAAACAAATTTGCTTAACAATGAAAGAAGAGATTTCCAATGCTTTGGCCAACACGACGCACGTGTCGATGGCTTTCATGCCATTCTCAGAAAGAGAGCCGCATCGTTGCTAAGTCGTATTCGCGGCAGTGGCAACAGCATTCTTAGCACAGACATATGTTTAAATAGATAACGCAAGTTCCGCCATCTATATGAAAACCAAGCGTGCCGCTTTTTCACAAACAATTAAAAAACAAATTTGCTTACCAATGAGAGAAAACATTTACAATGCTTTGGCCAACTTTTTCTATACATTCTTTTTAGCTCAATATTGCATAAAAAGGCATTTTTCTAGATTTCGGTGGATATCGAGTGCCGATAATGCTAAATGAAAAACTCAGATTGCGATTATTTGTCGTAACTTTAGTCCGTGTTTTGACGCGCTAAGTACAAACAATCGCGTCATCTAGTTAGATTTATATCTGTGGATAAACCTATAAAGTACAGGATTAAGTTATTATGTTATTCACCTTATTTCATAAAAATCAAGTATGTGCTTCAACCATTAATTAGCAAGCAATGCATATTAATAAAAAACTGTTCTCAATGTCATAATATCAATCTGTCTACCTATGCTGTATGTACGTATATAATATGTGTACTATCTAATAGCTGGGGTCGATTTTCTGTCAAACCGCATGCAGTTGAATACGAGTATCTAATCTATCTATCTAATCTAATACCTTTAAACGAGCACTTCTTGTATATATGTATATATAATCTGAATCTCGGAAACGACTCCAACGATTTTCATGAAATTTAGTATGCAGGGGGTTTCGGTAGCGATACATCGATCTAGGATTCATTTTTAGAAAATGTTGTGTTCTCTTTTTACACCCGAGCTGAGCTCGGTCACCCAGGTACTTTTACATAAAGTGACCACCTAAACTCAAACTCAAAGCGAAAACCATTAACATGCATTTTTTAAATGTCAAACAATTTAGAAACATTTTTAAATTGGTCGGTCAGACAAAATGTTGAAGCAAAGCCAAAATGCTCGTCGCCTATCTGCCTTGGGTATAAAAAAAATCCAAAATGTTTCAATTAATGTTCAGACAGTAATTGAATTTTTGTAAAAATAATAAAAATAAAATGTTTCCGAAGGGAATTCTTTCAGAAAACATATCACCTTTATTTACTTTTTACGGGGTAACTTTACTCGAAGATACATATTCCACAGTTATCTGAGTCTATAAAAATAAAAAATACCTGAAGCCTGAAGCCAAAACGTGAAATCTTATAAGCTAATGAAATATTAAATAATTGCTGTTTAGAAAATAATTTCTTTATTACGAGTACTTAATTTTCAAAATAAATGATCTGTCCTTCCATATGCATTTAAAAAGCGCCGGCGATTTTAGTTAAAAGCTCTAAAAGCTTGCCCCGTAAAAAGTTATGTCCGGCGATGAAAATAACACCTGAACATATTAAAAAGGTATTACTACTTCGCAAATACGCAATATATTTTCAAAAAGGCGAATATTTTCAGCGAGAATTCTGTTTGGGTACACTATCAAAAAGGCAAATATTTCTAGGGTAACGTCGATTAGGAAAATCTAAATTACCCAGTATACGCAAAAAGTTGTAAATGTTGTGAAAATAAGTATTAAGTTTAATGTCATCATACAATTTTGTAGCCTAAAATTGAAATGCAAACTATGTTAGTCGTGTTGGGGTGACGTTTAGGGCGGTGGGCGGGAAGGGCGGCCGCCTAGCGCTATATAAGCGAGGCCCTGGCCGAGAGACTGCACAGCACCACTTGTTGCCGACGCCAGTGCCTGCCTGTTGCCAACGTTGCTGAAACGACACTTCGTACGATTCAGGTAAGTGGAAAAAAATTTGGTGTTTGGAAAAATCGTATTGAATTTCCCGGTAATTTTTTTTCATAAATTTTTGTTACTGAAAATTTTGTCAAAAATTAAATTACAAACAAACGTAAGTAATATATACAATAATTCGCGTAGTGAAACACTAAAATAAAATTTAATTTGGGCAAAAAAATATGTAGTCATGCATTTGTATATTGAAAATATGCAGAAAATAAAAGCACACAAATCACTCAATACTTATATTAAATGCACTTAAAACAATACAGTAAGTTGAAGAAGTTTAAACAATAAGATACTAAAATTATGAAATAGAACTGTCTCAAACTTTTAAAGGACAGCGCGTTCCGTATTTACTTACTGCGCAGAAAGTGAAGCGACTTACTTACAAAGTTTTTAAGTCCCATATTTTCAAATAAAATAATACCATTTGAATCTCAGGAGTATATTTTTTAATATTAAATAAGTTGCGTCTTTCATGAACCATTGCACGGTACTGAAATATTTTTCTTCAACTTGTTACTCTGATTTCCTCATAACTTACTGCCTGTAGAGGACCAATTTTTGTAAATATTCCACGATTTACTAACAATTATTATAGCATAACAAAACAGTGTCCAAAAATAATTGAATAAACAAACAAAATAACTTATTATAATCAAATTTTAAAGCTCTTTTAGCTAAAAAACAACTTAAAACGAAAATTAAACTGACGTCAAACCATAATAATCAAAAGAACGCTAAAGATAAGTAATCTCCTTCGAGTAACAGACGAACGTTACTCTAAACTTCCGTTATTATTTCATTAATGACTCCAACCTCACTTTTAATCGTCCAACTTCGAGTTGTGAACTAATAAACTCCGTAACACTGAGTTGGAAAACTATAAAAAAGTTTTCTAAACGTTACCAAAGCGATTGTCGAGAAATTATTAGAAAAGTTACGTTTCAACTTTGTTTAAGCCCTTTGATGAAGACATAATATCCTTATAAAATATTTTTGTGTATTTAGTTTGAAAGTAATGTGATTATTAAAGAAAAAACCCTTTTGAATTCTTTATTCGTTACAAAGAAATTCGCCGTATAGAAACTAATTCCCTTTTTAAAATTTTTACTTTGACTTAATTCAACTCAAATTTTATATTTCTTTCAACTATTTTAGAAAACTAGATAGGTCAGTTTCGCGTTATAATATATCAAGAACTTACATTTTTCAGCTTGCTTGTTGATTTTTTTTCACAGCTAATTATCTACCTATGTATAACATATATGACATAAATGTTTCATACCTCTCAAATTATTTTCCAAACCGATATTTTTTATTTTCCTTATGCTCCAATAATTTTTTTTCAATATTCTCTTAGATATTGTTCATAACAAAACAATACCACGGGCAGCAAAGAACTGATTAATATCACAGCATTCAAACATGAAACCAAAGGTTTTCATTTCTCGATAAAAAATTATAAAAGGAACACAGATTTTGATCTGAATAATATCCGTACTTCTTATCGAGTAAACTTGAAATGAATGAGCTTTCGATATTTACACCTAAATGATACACAAACAGAAAATATGAAAACAATTTTTTATGCATAATGGAAGAGATTTCTGATGCCCAGTGATTTTTTGGCCTCTAGTCTTTTTATACGCGTTTGTTCATAATAATTAATATTAGTTTATTTAAAAGTTATTATATTTTTCATATTATAGTTTACTAAGTCGTATCTTCAATATAAATAAGTTTCGTCTTAATCGGATGCTAGGCAGTGCTTAAAGTAACACTCAATTTTTGCCGGACACATATACGAACAACGCAATTTTAATAATGTATAAAGCTTGCAAAAAAATTGAGGATGTTCTTCCTTCTATAAAGACTGCTGTCTTACTTAAAGATTAAGCAGCTCAGATAGTCTCTTCTGTAATATTAATAAGTACACAGTAGTGTGGCTTTACTAACCACTACTTTTACCGACGTTTTAAGTCAAACCTGAATTATTACTAGGCTTACAACTTACCTCGTCTGAAAACCACGTTCAGTCGCAGTGTGGTTCCCATTCTTATTTTATGCACATTGTTGAGTGAAGTTGTCAGGGGTGTTATCTTTTATTTATTCAACGGAGTGTAATGCGTTTTATGTTAGAAGCGGCAACAGCCTTTGACGAGAGAAAGAATTTGAGTAATAGTTGAACAACACTCCTACTTTTTAAAGTAGAATTTCTCCAACATAGTTTTAATTTTATTTAAGGTTTTTTGAAATGATAAAAAAAGCATTTTTTGTACATGACATCTAACCAAGCCAGCAATTTCTCTTACTAATTTGTCCGTTACAAACACCTTATTAGTTTTTTCTTTAGTAACCATTTATTTATTTATTCATATACACTTTGTACACCAGAAAATACAGGAACCAAAGAAACTTAAAACTAAAAATATACAACGGGCGGCATTATCACATTCCGCGATATCTTCCAGGCAACCTGGAAAGGACAGTCATTATAAAACATATTGCGGTTTACCCCTTAGGGATTGTTTATATAACCTATAAAACCCCTTCTATGTGCACACATTATACACATTGTACAGTCCAGGGTCAAAAGTGCAGTCTTACTCTCCCAAAACTCAAATGGCATGTTTTTGTTGAAGAAGTTAAATTATTCACAACTGATTTAATACGTTTTTTTTTAATTTGAGATGGATTTGCTCTTGACTCAAGTATAGGTCAGAGGTGGCAGTACAATAGTTTGTTTAGAAATTAAAGTATGTATCTTACCGCGAAATGTTGAAATTTTTCTGGCATAAAAAATTTGCCGCTGCTGTTTTGGTAGAGTGTGACTTCACTTTTGGCCCTTAAATGTATATAACTCAATAAAAATCTATCTTTTGTACAAGTCTGTATTATCTGCTATTTTACCTGTGGGTTCAGTAAATCATCCTTCTGCCCCTATTCTAAAATATTTGAGGACGTCACATCATGTCTTCTTCCTCCTTACGTCTCTATTTATCACCGTCTCAATTGTATTTTTTTTAACCTTATTATAAAGTCAAAGTCAAAGTCAAATATATTTATTGAACTGGGCCAAAAAGCGGCACTTTTGAACGTCAGAATTAAAAGTAACAAACATTCAATAAAAATTAATTCTACCGTGCATTCGGAAAAGTAGCTTGTTATGGAGAAGAATGCACAAGAAACTCCATACTTACTCTTTTTAAAAAAAAAGTGTTTTACAATATTTACATAAGTACATACATTAATAAATTCATATATGTGAGGACGATGCACCCAGAATAGCACTATACACTATACTACGTACAGGTATAAAGTATTAAAAGCATTAACAGGTAAATTTATTAATGTGATAAATAGGAACATGGTTCTCACATACTTACAAATATTGCAAACATAGGTAAAATACCTAATTCAACACCAACGGAACAGTGTGTGAGTCAAATTCTAAAAAAAAAAAAATGCAATAACTATGAATAGGAATATAAATTAACAAATTTGATTTTGTCCACGCTAAAGATTGCCCTATGGAGCAGGACCAGCATGTTTCCAAGCATTCTTATCTTGAATATAATCATCTAATTTGTAATATGCTTGTTTACAAAGTGTGCTTTTAACTAAAGTTTTAAATTTACCTTCATTTAGTTTTAATATATCACAAGGTATTTTGTTATAGAATTTAACACAGTACCCCATGAAAGATGAGTTTACTTTAGCTAGTCTATAAGATGGTTGATCTAGCTTATCTTTATTTCTCGTATTACATTTGTGTCTATCACTGACGTGACTAAAGAGATGTATATTTTTCCTTACATACATAATATACAATTCCCATACACACTCAAAATCTTTTCTCACGACATGTTTCTCATTTATATTTTTAATAAACACACTACTTTTTACAAGCTTTATTAGATACTTTGCTTTTATATGTGTGTCAGGCAAATCCAAATCGGAAAAAAAACGTCTCGTCTCATGATGAAGCCGGAAGATGGCCATAGCAACTCCTAAATCAGACAAGATAGGGCTATCAAGTTTGGGGTAATTGGATGTGTAATGACTGACAAGTATCTTTCAGTTCAAAAAGCTTCTGCTGAAGCACTGCCTTAAAAAGGATTAAAAAAAATTTGACTTAATGTCAAAATTTATTTTACCTACTTCACATTTTCAAGTCCGGAGGCATCCCTTACATTTTGACTATCACCTTCGCCGACATCGAATACCACTTGTCTAGACCACGATCACGTGATTTTTCGATATCACTTGAAGTATTAGGTCTTTGATCGCTTGTCAAACCCAAACATTTTTGTCTTTATACAATCACTATCGCCCTATCGCCACGCTTTGGATGATAGAATGTCACTTGTCTAGGGCCTCAGTACCTAAGTACAAAGAGGTTAGATTAACCTTTTCATATTTGCATACGTCTCGTGATGAGTCACATAAACATACAACTCTCTAATTACTTCCTTCATACTCCGGTCTAAGGTAGCACCTTCAAAGTAATCATCTAGTTAAAGTCAATAGTGTAAGACAAAACGTGGTGTTTCTTACCTTATAATGTTTATTAGCAAATTTTCCTTAACGATATTGATGCTTACCTACTATAAGATCATGAACCCCTGGTATTTCTACCGTCATATGTTGTTATACGAATCGGATATGTAATCGGTAGCTTTCATGATAAAAATAATAATAAAACAAAAGTGGCTTTAACTGGCTTAAAGGATTCGAAAATATTTGTCATACTTTTTACAAAAAAAAACAAGATCTGACTTCAAATTTACGGGACTTCATAGACCCACATAATTCACAAACTTGGTCAAATCAACTATTTGTTGTAACCAATTTGGTGGTCGCCAATAACTAGATTCTACTGAGGATATTCACTACCTCTATACTTAATAAAGAATCACTATGACTCTAAACCATGTTGAAATCAGATATCCATCTTCAAAACATTTCACCATTCAAGTTCAATCTTCAAAAGCATTTTACTACTCTTTAACCTTAAAAAATACTTATCTTTTTTTGTAAATGCGCAAACTTCTTATCATTTTTAGGTAAACTACCTAAGCTAAAAACAAAATTTGCTTGTCAAAGTTTTTCTCTCGTTTTAATTTAAATAACGCATACATTTTTCGAAACGACTGAATTTCTCACCAATTTCGGCCAGCATTCTATCTTAACCAATAATTTTCCCCGCCATATTATTATGCCTATCGGTGATTGTAAACGAATGACATAATGTGTCACCTACTCGTCTTTCAAGCGGAAGAAGTAGGTCACTGTCGACACACGAAGGGTTCACAATGCGAACTGACGTATGCATTATTGTACACTAACATAGAACTTAGCAGTCGGTCTGAGTAGCCTTCATTATTAAGAAATGTGAAATGGAATAGGTAGACAGAATGATATATACTTAACTGTACTACACCAAAATAGTTAACAACTCTTTTACAAAGAAATATTCTACGGGTACTGGCGATATTATCGCTGAAAGCGATATCTACCAAACAACCTTTGGATGGATGAGAAACCTTTGGAGTACCTACTCAGTTTTCGGCATCAATTCGCGTTTAATCGGGTAACATTGGGTCTTGAAGCAATAGGGTTATTATTTTCCAGTCCATCTTCTGATATCAAAATACTAGTCTGTATAGATCTTAGTTTGGCATAAAACACCCTTGGTGTATCTTTTCCACAACAGCTATAGTATTGCTAGAAAATGCTTTCGTCACAAGCGTTGACGTTGGCAGATACTGAAGTATTTATGCTATTCTTACGGTGGTGATAGTTACTGCAAAAGTAGGGATGTGCAAATCAATGCTTTCCAAATATAATATTTCATACTCAATATGGTAAAACGTCACATACCTACATTATTGAGGGGAAAGTTACGCAAACGCGTTCAAAGAATCAGACGCATTTTTATCACGTTTCTATACCTCAATATTGATATTCATAATACCCGGAACAATATCTTCGCATGCGAAAATTACTTCATTTAAATGCACGAGAGTTGTCAATTGAATTATTGCGTCGAAACCCACACACGATTTCCGCTGAAGAGTAATGAATATTTTCAGACTGAATTATTAGAAATTATATTTTATAATTTTCTCCGTTCCAATGGTTTCTATAACCAAAAAAGATGCCAATATCTTTATGTGGATAGTTAGCATGTTGAGAGCAGTTGTGGTCCAGTGAGAGCAGTGGTGGCCCAGTGGTAACGGTCCTGCTTACGTATCGTAGGTCGCGAGTTCGAACCCAGGCAGGCGCTTTACTTTGTGTTAATTATTTCATCACCATTGCTCTTAAAACGGTGAAATGCACCAACCCGCACTGGGCCCGCGTGGTGGATTAAGGCCTATAACCTCTCTCACAGAGAGGATGCCTGTGTCCCAGCAGTGGGAACATTATAACGCTGATGATGGTAGATAATTGAAACAAGCCAGTAATCTTCAGAAAAATAAATATAATTTAATAAAAATATAAACGTAGTATTTAACAGTTAGTTGAAACGTGAACAAAATTAATTAAACAATTTCTATGAATATGCAAAACTAGTCAATTTAAATAAAGCCGGCAATAAAAGGTTAAGTGAAAACTATGAAAAGCTAAATTAGTTGGAAATGAAATTTGTAACAACACTGCACGAAGACACGCGCTAAGTTCTTTAAGTGGTACAGGTAGATATTATTCGTTTTGCATAGTTATCGAACACCTACAGAAATTGTAAAAGTCCCAAGAGGACCTCAATAATTAGGGTGAATTTAAGTTAATTGGCAATATTGCAGGAAGTTAAAGGACTCATCGATATGAACAATGATATGGGATTTTACTATGGGACGAAAAAAACCGCTGTTCCCTTGCTTTTCCCTTGTTATGCGAACATAAATGTACTAAAATACTTTTCTATTCTTATTTTTGAGTTGATACTTTGGTTAAAATTCATGAAAACTTTTACCATTTGCAATATTTCTCATCTTCTTAGAGTTAAGCTCGCCTTTGTACATCAACTTTATAATCACTCTATAAGTTGTATATGTATTTTTTTGTATACAATAAAGAATTAAGAATTATTTCCAATAAATCTCTTTGTGTATCTGTGTTCCTATAATGTAAAAATCACATAAATCCTCAATCAAGTGACAGCAAACTCAAGGATTGACTCTCTTCGATTATGGAGTGATAGAGGATGATGGATTGCTTTTTTGTAATAACCATAAATATCTTCAGCACTTGAAAAGGGTTGCAGAAGAGTGTGCCTATTAATGACGGATGGGACAGCTTCAACAATACCAATATAATATTAGTTATAAAACAGGACTATATTGTTTCCTTGGTTCCAAGCAAGTATTTTTGGCCTGAAGTGAAGTGCTTTTGGCGTGAAGGTGACTAAAGAAACCGGGGATACTGAGAGTATTATAATCCAAAAAAAAAACCTTTAACTGTGGATGTAGGGTCTCAGAGACCCCGCCTAGTTTGATAATTTCGTTAAAAGGTCACCTCCCCGTGCTGGCCGACACAGAGCTTCTCAGTACCTTTCAGGTTAGTGGCGAAATAATAGTAGACGAAGTGGTTGAGTTGCTAGCTTTAAAACTTTAATTTGGCAGGGGCCTCTAAGACCCCATGTCCATTTCGCATATAAAGCATTTCAAAAGGTATTTGTGTTTTTTAATGACTTTTCTATAAAAAAAACCGGGCAAATGGAGTCGGAATCGCTGACTGTGGGTTTCGTACTTTGGTACCAATCATATTAAACTCAATTTCCTAAGCAAAATTTTAATTTTACACAACCGCAAAATTAAATTTGTTTGTACAGGTTTTTGCTAAAAAAACTAAAAAACTGTGGCAGTTAGGGTCATAGTTTTTTTGTCTTGTAATATGTACATAACTCTCCATCAAACAGATTTATCTAAAATTTTTCGTTTCGCAAATTTTAGTGATAATGAATAGATTTCTTTTCACTTGCCATACAATTCTTTATTTCGTTATGATAAGTAAAATTTTATGAAAGATTATTTAATTCATATTTTTTTCGTTTCATTGAAGCAAACATACTAAAACTAAAACATATTTTTTTAATTTTTCCTGAAATATCATGTAGATTTTAACCATGAAGTACAGGTGACTCTAAGACTCCCTCTCAATGGTAGTGTTATAAAAAAGACATTCACAGTTAAAGGTAAAGAAGAATTATTTGTATTTTACCCGTTAACACAGGTTAAAGGTTAAAAACCCTTCTACTTTGAGAAAAAAAAGGTGGAAAGGAGGTCAGGCTTATTGTATAAAATAGTCTAGAACGCGAAAGCATTTTAATTTAAGTATGTTTAAAGTTTCAAGTTCAAATTATTTATGCAGCTATATCACCATTGTGAGCTGTATTGTTTGTTTTACATTCAAGGGTAACTTACCTTCTAAAAGTGTTACTTTAATAATGTAAGTTCTGTTGCCATAAATTAGGTCACAATAATTTTGTTTAATTAAATTACCTACATAATGTCGTCATCTGCCACTGCATAAGTTGAATATTAAATAAAATAATATAGGAAAATAATACCAGGTTAAGTTAGATATAATGTAACAACGTACTATGCTCTGCAAAATGTATTTGAAATGAAATTTAAATTAAACAGATACCTACTAACGTACCTAAGTACTTATAACATAGGTACATACAAATTGTAAAAGCCACACATTTAAGAGTTAGAAGCATGTCAAGCATATAACTATGCCTACCGGTACACAGATATGATATTTATAGGAACCAATTATAGCACCGTGCGTGACTCAGTCGGATTATTCTTTTCATAATATTGATGACATAATTATTCCTTATAATTGGTATTAATAATTGAATAACCCACGATATTATGGTCACGTCTGTTCCTTGAAAAGTAAAGGCATAAATACAAAGGGTTATCAAAGGTTTCCTAATTAAACAATAAAAATATATATAAAAGCAACCAAGCATTCAAGTGATGGTTTTCTAGAACAAGTATCTAAAATTAGCTGAGTGCAAAATGTGACGTCTATCAAAACAATTCGTATGCTTGTCACAAACGTAGTTATGTCATTGATACGAAGAGATGCGAGGGTGAATCTGACAATGTTTTAATGATATGTGAATTTGAAAATGGAATAGATGATTCAGGAAAGGTCCTTCTCTTCAAAATTGTAGAAAATAAAGTAAAAAATATTTATTTGTAACCCGCACCTGAGACACGAGAGATAAATGATAAAAAGAAAAAAAATAACAAATTTAAAAAATAACCCCGTGTGAGACCAAAGAGGCTCCTCAGCATGTGCAGCGATATTTAAAAAATAATAAATACCGCCGCGCTGGTATAAAGTGCCCATTGCAATTATCATTCTATTTTCCTTCCAATTTTGGGGTTGACGCAACTTATACTTACTATTTCCATACTTCTTTATGAGATATTATCTCAGTGGTCACCGCCTGTCTGGCTGTATTATCTTTCACACAGTTCATCACAGGTCATCCAATAGTTTCCTTTGTACCTTATTCTAATTTATTTACGTCATCTTATTCTTTCATACTTATCTCTATCAGCCATAAACCTGTGAGATCAATAGATACAGCAAGTTGCACGGTGACCTTATCAACGGATAAGCTTATGCTTAGCTTGAATATTAATTATATTCATAACCTTTCATGTTAATCTGAATAAAATATTGATCTAAAATAATATTTAAGCTGACGTGTGGGTTTAGAAAACCACTAGAATGTTGGATTATTTTCTAAAGGAAAGACTCCCTTAAAATGCAGGAGAAACAAACTGAAATATCCTCAACTTTCATTAAAAAATCAAACCAATTTTAATAACGCTCCAATGAAAAGCTTAAAATTTAATTTTCACTTGCCATAATAACACCAAATAAAGTGAATTTCATAATATAGTGGCAGTTGCACATGCTGCCGGGGACGGACGCGTCAATTTCACGCGTCCGTACTTCTACACCCTGCTTTAATTATATTATCCATTTCACCCTCCGATACATTTTCATAGATCCGCTAATTTACGTACATAGTACCCCCATAGGCTTAACGTGTCTTAATAAGCTACTAATAACTGTTTAATGTATCGTCAATTAAAAATAACTGCGTCGAAATTACCGTGATTTCAGAATTTGGTATAAGTACGTCAGCCTTGATAATGGCATAACATGGCAGGGCATGGTGTATCAAGTGGAAATTTCTCGGCAAATGTGAGCTTTATGAGCTGTGTGAAGTTTAACAACAGTAAATAAATTCACACGATTGTATAGTTTGCGCTCTTTGTCAAGTTTCATAAAATATCATTTTAATTGGAATACTGTATTATTGTAGGTAGTTAAGGAGCTCGTGGCTAAATAGTAACAGCCGCCCGGGTCAATCTTCAATGTCAAGCAACGCTTGTCGAGGTCGGTCGGTGGATGGGTGACCATTTCAACATACCGATATTCCTCCGTGCCACGGAAAGCACGTTAAGCCGTTGGTCTCGGCTGTCATTGAAAGATCTTTGATAGTCGTTACGGGTAGTCAGAAGCTTGAGATCTAGACACCAGTCTTGCCAAGGGGTATCGTGTTACCCAGTTACTGGGTTGTGGAGGTCAGATAGGCAGTCGCTCCACGTAAAATACTGGTACTCAGCTGAATCCGGTTAGACTGGAAGACCTCACTATATTGGGGACTTCCAGGGTTGGGAAAACGCTAGGCACATTGATTGACTGTATCATTGTAGGTATAACTACATTTGTACACAAGTAATGATTCTAGAAACGATAATATACAACCTCTGAACCAAAATTATTTTTCTTTTTAAATAATATTAGAAAACATGATGACATCGCCATCTTTTATTAACTTTTCGTTGTATTTTACCCACATACAAATCAATGGTTCTCAATACCACCCATACCTTCAAAAGGTTTTGTTGATAGCATACCTACAATATCATAACATACTCGTATGAAAATTCAGCAACCATTCCCACAGGGACTTACGATCATTGATACGAATTTGAATATTTCCTGTAAATATTTTGGTGAACCTTTTAACGAGCAATTCTGGTGTATATGTATGTATATATATAATCTGAATCTCGGAAACGGCTCCAACGATTTTCACGAAATTTAGTATGCCGGGCCTTCGAGGGCGATAAATCGAGCTAGGTTACATTTTAAGAAAACGTCGTTTGCACTATTTTCACCCGAACAGAGCTAGGTCGCCTAGGTACTATATATCAACCATCTTGCTTTACAAGAGTGAAAAATAAAGTACCTACATATAGGTACTTACACTTAATACTTATATCATAGATGAAAAAGCAACTCTGTTGGTCTGTTTGTGACCTTTTTATATCTAAACTGCTGAACAGATTCGAATTAACTCGACCCAAAGACCTATAGCCTAATTGCGTAAGTGAATTCGACAACGCAAAGGGTTTGACCGCCATCAATTACATGCAAGATGAAAGATTGGTCGATTGATGGCGGTCAAACCCTTTGCCTTGTCGAATTCACTTACGCAATTAGGCTACTGGATACTTTTTATCCAGATAATATAAAACGAAAGACAGAAAACAATTATTACCAAACACTGTACGTGTACAATCTTAATACTAAAAGGTGTCAAACACAGATGTGGCAATATGAGTACATTCAGTATGGTAGAAGGAGCGGGCACCGCAAATACTGATCAGCGTGCTTTACAGAATGATTTACAGTCTACCCCCTCTCTCTCAATACTTAACTTACTTGGAAGTCGGTGTCTTTCGTAGGCACCATTTTTTTGTTTTATGGACACCGATTTCCAAAATGAAAGTTATTTTTCACTTTGTAGTTTTCTTATTTGGAAATTGGTTGTATTTTTTTGTAAAATGTTTTTATTTTTCACTTTTTGTTGTACTTACTTAATAGGCAAGTTTTTTAGTAAGTTACCCTAACGCCAGAATAGATAACCCGAATATCGTGAAACTTGAACATAACCGCTGAAATGAGAGAACTGCGTACACCTTAAGAGCATACTGGCGTGATGTTATGTTATGAAATGGTATAATCAATAAACACACATGCGATTGTTGCAATCCCGAGAAATTTGCCGTTATTTATTGAAGAGTTCTATTGTATATAATCGAAGTCCTTCATCAGATCTTCACCAAATTAAAATGGGACCAATTTCGTAACATACTCTTTCAAACAATACAAGAATTTTCAAAATCGGTCCACAACTGACGGAGATATCGGTGAACATACACAAAAAAAAAATAACGAACTTGAAGTCGAACATAGAACCTCCTCCTTTTTGATAAGTCGGTTAAAAATATAAAAAATATGGTCCCTTGGAACAGCAAAACACTTTCAACGTAAAGACACAGCGGGTTGATACGAGTTTAAAAAACTAGACCACAAATATGATCATCATCATTTCAGCCGAAAGACGTCCAATGCTGGACATAGGCCTCACCCAGGCATCGCCACATTGACCGATCCCGTGCGTCTCGCATCCAGCGCCTTCCTGCAACCTTAACCAGGTCATCGGTCCACCTAGTGGGAGGCCTTCCATTGTATCGTCTTCCGGTTCGTGGTCGCCTTTCCAGAACTGGGACCAATATGAAACACAAATATGGAAGTAATAAAACAAGTTTAGCCACTACACTTACACTTACAGATGATATTCTTAAACATTTCTTAACATACGAATGTCTTTACAAAATAGCAATTCCCTAGTTTTCCCTTCACATAACAACATTAGGAAGGAATACAGTATCGTTACCTTAATGCTTACCGATCTCTAACGGGCTTTACGAAAAGGGTTGTACAAATTATTTCACATGTAAAAGCTTCGGTTTACCTTTCCTAAGTCGATATTCTTATCGTATTTACCTTTTCGTATTCAAACGTGGAATTCAAAATGATTCGTTGATTACATGGTGTTCAGTTGTTAACATCTAATTTCTGTTGTAGAATTTCTGTAAGCAAATTATTTCTTGTTAATTTGAAGGAAACCTTTTTATATTCTTCCTTTCTATTTAGTTCACAAATTGATTCAAAATAATCGAGTATTTATGCTTAGGGTTATTAGGATGAATAAATTCATTGATTTGACTGTGTGAAGACTGATGTGATAAAAAAGGGAGTCAGTGATAGCGTGACGGTGAACAGGACGATATGGAAAAAGAAAACGTGTTGCGGCGTCCCAAAGGTACAATAAAAATGATGAAATTCATTGAGGTTTGAATAATCTCTTAGTTACACGTATAATTTGATCTGAGTCTGCGTGTTCTTAGAGGCTTCTTAGAAAAGCATTGTTGAATTAAAACTATTATTGTTAAGAAGTGTTTTGTTATACATAATGTGTTTCAAGAGTTTTTTTTTTGCACTTTGAAGTAGTTGACTGTATGTTGTGTTATGTACTCTTCGAGTGATAAATATTCTTGGCAGAATAAACTGAAGAAGATATTAGACAATATTGCACTGTTTTGTAAATAATTAAATAAAGACAGTGAAGTCAAATCCATAACTCAAGGCAATCAAAGATGCACGGATGAAAGCCGGGACCAAGGGCTTAACGTGCTTTTCGATGCACGAAGGCATTTCGGTATGTACAGATGGTCACCCATCCACAGACCGACCTCGGCAAGCGTTGCTTAACCTTGAAAATCGAGCCGTGCGGCTGTTATTATTTAGATTTTGAACCATTTTCTGAAACATTTTTTCTATAGAAACAATAGTTGTTGTAGCCCAGTTGGGTTGTAGCAAATATTAGTTCGGTCCCCATGGACAGTAGTGCCAGATTAAACCAAGCTAGCGGAACTCCAATATTCCAAGAAGGACTACAACAGTCGAGAAAATGTTCACCATAACTGAAAATGATACGAATTCCAAGTTCGTTCTCAATTATTATTATTTTACTGTTCAGTGAATTTCGGAAACGGAGTGCATTCTTCTGAAAGGTGATGGTATTGTTAATACTTGTTTCATCTTGCAATGACTAGTATGGTTATAATAGAGGATTTGCGATTTTAATTAGATTCGATGAAAGGAAAAAGGAAAGTTTACAAGTTATCAAATAGTTATTGGGATATCGTGGTACTAAGGGGTATCATGTTTGTGCAGATTGCAGACTTCCATAACCATGTAGCCTTTGCTCCATGCAAAATTCTGATATCCAACTAGATCCAGTTAGACTGAAAGATCTCAATACAATTGGAAAAAGACTTGATTGAGTTATTAGTATCGATAAAATGTTTACATAGCACTTACTTTTGAATTTGGTGGCAGCGTTTAATATTACTTACAGGTTTAATTATTATGCCAGTAAACATTAATTAATTCACACATTATTAAAAAAATAACGACGACATTTGCAATATTACCATAATAATAAACAATTCTTGCATGAATGGTAATCATCAATTTCGCATCGTCAGAAAACGAGTGAGTTTCACTAATTGAGCTTGCAATTAAATTATAAAACCCTTTAATTTATTTAAACCGTCCGGAAGCACATATTAACGTATGATTTGAAATTTAACGAGGCTTTTAAATTAAATTACATATTAAATGTATCATTAAATAAATCATTTCAATTTCACGTACATGATACGAGTGATTTCACGAAAACCAGCTAAATCTTTTAATGAACGATTATAATGTTATACCATTCAATACGTTCCGTTATGAAGGGGTGAACGAACGAATGAACCCTGGAAGGGAGTGAAGATGATTGATGAGATGAGGTGAATGATACACGAATCCTGTACGACTGCATATTTTGTGTCTACGTTGATTTATATTTTCGCAATGTTGACAGATTTTGTCAATTATTTGCCCGTCGTTTTGTAAAAATAGGTCAGCTTATAAATTTAATAGGTTCAGCCGTTTTTTTTTTAATTTATAAATTATTACGTTCTTTAACAATACCAGAAGGGCAATGCCCATATTTTTAAGGGACATTAACGTGTATTCGCATTAGGTCAAAAACGCCTTTTATTTCCGTACATTTTTACAACTTTAGGCTTTGATGTCAGTGCGATTATATGAGTATTGCGACTTGAATGTGAATGATTTTATTGAATTGCGTAAATTAGCTCACAGACCTCAATTTCGTGGTCTGAAGCAAGTCTTGGCAGTATGTTTTTAAAATCTCTTTTGTGTCAATCTCGACACTATTAATCATTTTGTAACCTAGAAAATAAAAATGATCTTCATAGAGAAAAAATATGTGTCAAAATTCAATTTTACTATTTATGTGCTAAAAAGTTCAATGTAACTCAGTTGATATCCAGTTGCCGTCACCTAAATTTAGATTGTGTACAAAATAGTGCTTGCACTGATAAAATGGCAACCCTTGGGAGGTCGACGCTAACTATTTGTGGTTTGCTCGATACGACGGCTCAATTCGTCGTCGCCTTTGCGGTAACATCGATTCTCCTAACTATATTAGAGACCGCAGTTGAATCTAAATGGTGTGATTTTGGCAATGTTTTGTAAAGAGATTGAATTCTTTTAAACTGTGAAGCGCAATTACACAAATATAATTATAAGCAGAAGCTATAGAACTCCATATGCTAATAGGGATCGTATCAGGTGGCCTTCTGTATTTTCTGTTTAGCCCCAAGGGAAAAGGCGCATACCCTTTTTGCATTACTTCAAAATAATTGGTTTATATTTATTTCAAACTCTGTTTAATTAATTTAAACTTTTAGAAAAACAAAATAAAATACATAAAGTCCATCAGAAATAACATTTTTGTTTTATCTACGTTATAGTTTTTAATACAATCACTTCATTTCTAAGTCCCTTTAAAATTAAATCAAGTAAAATGTTCACTATGTTAGTTTAACCCGAGACTCCGAGCAAACCTTAAATAACTACGTTTGAAGGTGTTTGAAAGATCTTATTTTAGAGCCACAATCACGTAACGAGTACCTAGGTATACACAGTGGCCGTATAACAAAGCTTCCTTTGTGTTCAAAAGAAAAACAACACAAGCAGTACCTATATTAGAGCTAGTACTGGAGTTTTGGGAAGGTACTATAATATCCAGAGATATACTAATCTGAATAGTCAGAATTTTTTGTCACAAAATGCCCCTTTCTTATAAAAAAGCTAAAGTCTATTAAACGTTATGAACAGTATCTATTTGACAGGTAAATATTAAAATGCAAATAATAGGTTTTAATAAAAAACATCACGTTTGTATAAAAACAAATTATGTTCAAGACTCATAAAATAGAGGGCAAGACTATTGACATACCGGGCACGATACCAGACCAATAACAAGTTAAATAAAAAAAAACAATTAAAAGGCCCCGGCAAAATTTTATTTCATGCTACATAATTTATCTAGTGGTAGACACGCATCGATCGACAATCTATTGAACACGTAATTATGACGATATCTTGTGAAAACACTCCGCTTCAAACAGTTAAACGCCCATAACTTTAGAACGGCTTAACCGATTTTCATCAAACATAGTTAAGAACACTCTCGATAAAGTCACCTTTTAAACAAAAAAAAAAACGTAATCAAAATTGGTTCATCCAGTCAGTTTAGGAGCTATGATGCCACAGACAGATACACAAATACACATATATACAAACACACAGGTACACACGTCAAACTTATAACATCCCTCTTTTTCCGTCGGGAGGATAAAAATAGTTTTTTAGCCCATAGTACTTAGTCCATTCAAATTTCCAATAAACACGAAAGAAGAGAAATAGATATTTGAAACTGCTTTTTTTACTTTTATAATTTGAAAGTTATAAAAACTATGCATAGATAATAAAATGTTCTAAGAATATACTGTAAAAATATTGTCTTGAAAATTTGTTGATCGAATGTAAAACGATGGTCGGTTTAACTTTGATTGTATAAGTTATCCATCTGTAAAAATTTATAGGCGAACATTATTCAAATAAGGCGTGCAATTCTACACTATTTTATTTTATAGGAAAGTTACTTTAATCATTCAGTACAGTGATTTAGGAACCTCGAAAAATTAAAACAGTTTTTCTAAATAAGATAAGAAAAACCGGTATTATTCGCAAATAACCTTCACATTATACATTGCAGTCTATATAAAATTATGTAAGAACAAAAAAAACCAGCTTTCTAACTTAACTATGCATAACACACAACTTGTGCATACATTCATTCTCTCTGAATTTATTTTAAATAAGTTTTCAATATTTTGTTAATTTCTGTATATCAACTCCAGAGGAGAGGGCGGAACTATACAAGACAAAGATCCCTTATCCCTTTTCAAGCGCCTGCCGAAGGAGGGTAATGTGTTTATCAGTCTATGTATGTATGTATGTTTGTTCCTATGTGGCGTTCTAGAGACCAAACGAGTTGGCCGATTTTGATGATTCTTACGTCTATCGGTTTTGGTCAGCCAGCTAGCGCATATGTATCCTCTGATTGCACAGCATGATTTTCTTCTTGTTTACTTCTTTTTAGTTGGCTTTTTAAGCAGTCGGGTTTTTTGTTATTTTAAATATATTTTTATATATAAAAATAACATATATAACAGCGGAATCGTTACAGATTTGGCACGTCAGAGTACGACCCAGTCTCTCCACTAAAATTCAGTATGCTTTGACACTAGTTCTCACATATCTATAGTTCTCTCTCAGAGGGCCAACTAGAGCTGTACATAAGCCAAATATATGGAATCCCTGTTATTTTACCCTATGTGCCCATAAAGGCAAAGATTTGTTGTTGTTCCCTAACTGAGAGAAATACCACATACTTTAGTGTTGAAAAGAATGTTCTTGTTGTAAAAATAAAAGTGATATTGTGTTTATAGTGATGTAGGTTATCAAGATTTTGTTGAAGACGATAGAGGAGACTAGGATTTGGAAAGAAAGTGGGTTGAAATGCAATTACAGCAAATAAAATAATTGTAAGGACATAAAATGAGTTATTTACTTCTAGGCAAGCGTGCTACACCTTGACCACATCATCAGTTACCATCAGGTGAGATTGTGGTCAAGCGCGTGCCTATATGTAATAAACATAAAATAAATATAAAAGGGGAATATTGAAGTTGGTGGGGTGTTATTAAAGTGTTAAGTTTTCCTTTTTGGAATTTATCAGTAGTAGCCCGGAGTTAGAATTTGTGCTCGGTTGATCCTATTCCACGAGACATAAGAAACTGGAAAATTGTACATATTTTATTGAATGTGAGACTAGTATTGGTATATCTCTACCTAAACTTTAGGGAAATACGTGCGTAATGTTACCTGTTTGTAGAATGTATATAAATTAATTCAAGTATATGCATGTTGGGTGATTTTCAAAGGCTTATTCGATTTTGGTTTACACAGAACCTAAACAGTTAAAATATAAAATTCGTTAGTATGCTAAAACGGTGGTGTTACAGATGTACAAATCAGAATACCTTTGACAATATACAACATAAAAGAATAAATTTACATGTTACCGGTCTAAACTTAAAAAAAAGAACATGAAGGGTCAACGCCCACACACAAGCCATTTCAGTGTTTGTCTGTAAACTCTTTATTAATTTTGAAGGCTTTTTAAATAGATTTACTAAAACTTTCAAACCATTATTATAAACATTAAAATACTTAAATACAGTGCCACAATCACTGTCTCTTAATTATAAGGTTTAAAGCCATTTTTAAATTAAAACGGATCCCAAAGTTCAATCACCTACTGTTAGATGGTCGTCAAAGATAAATACGGCAAAAAATTTCAATGTTGGTAATTTCCTTTTCATGGAAACCCCAAAAGAAACGCGAGTCTAAAATTCTATTAAAAAATGCCTTGAAAAGGTCTACTTTTTCCTGCATTTACTTTTATGGTTCTAATTCACACAAATATAAAAATGCGAAAGTAACTCTGTCTGTGTTACGTTTCAAGCCTAAACCGCTGAACCAATTCGATGCATGTTGAGAACGTTCCTTAGGCACAGCTTCCGACGTTCATGTGGGCGAAGCCGCTGTTAGAACCTAGTATAACTTTAATTTTCTTTGGTAGATAGCTATAAGTAATCATAATTTATCACTATACTAGCTGTCCCACGCAGCTTCGCTCCCGTCAACTAACTTTAACCGCTTACGCAGCGCACGCAACGGAAGCTCTCAAAAAGGAATAATTTTGCCCGTTTGTGCATCATTTTTCATTTATGCTCCGCTCATATTGGTCTTAGCGTGATGTTATATAGCTTATAACCTTCCTCGATAAATGGACTATCCAACACAAAGAGAATTTTTCAATTTCAACCAGTAGTTCCTGAGATTAGCGCATTCAAACAAAAAACTCTTCAACTTTATGATATTACTAGCTGTCCCACGCGGCTACTACACTAAACACATGTTTGTTGCGTAACTTTAACCGCTTATGCAGCGCACGCAACGGAAGCTCTCAAAAAGGAATATTTTTTCCCATTTTTGCGACATTTTTCATTTATGCTCAGCTCCTATTGGTCGTAGCGTGATGTTATACAGCCTATAAACTTTCTCCATAAATGGAGTATCCAACACAAAAAGAATTTTTCAATTCTAATTAGTAGTCCCTGAGATTAGCGCGTTCAAACAAACAAACTCTTCAGCTTTATAATATTAATAGTATAGATTAGGCTCTCAGTTCATACAGGCTGCTTTTCTTCACAATCTTTTTTGGTTGATAAACTTGTGTGCCTCCCAACCCTGCTAAGTAGATTTGTTAGGAAGGATTGGGTTTTAGTGCCTTCTTAGTAAAGCGTTTATTCACTTTTTTACTTTCGATCGACGAATATATTGTAATCGTTTTACATTAACCTCGTTTTGCAACCTTTTATCAAAATGGCCGTGTACAAGAAAACACAATTTTATGATTATGCTGTATGAAAATGCATAGCACTTAGGACTAACTCGTAAAATATTACCCAAAGTAACACTTTTGGGTACTTGAGAGAACGTTTAATATTTACAGGGAAATTTCATAACGGAACTATGAAGCAATTTAGGAGAAGAAATGGACTTGGACTTTTTGTCTGGAGGCTATAGACAGTGTAATTACGATTGTCAAAATGTAAGGGACACTAAGTGTTATTTCGGAGGAGCATATCAATACCAAACATTTAGTTTTTTGGAAAATCACTACCGTTGATAGAATGATACTATTCTGATATCATGCCAAAAATAAATTATTCATTATAAAATCTATTTTTTAAACAAGCTTTTATGGTGTTCTTCTCAGCAAACCCTTTCATTTGATACCCATATTATGGCGGTGTACAAAAAATAACTAACCCGCCATCTTGGGCCGTCAGCCATATTGGATTTAGAATGACGTCACTTAGCATACCATGCATTGCCATCCAAACTATACGTAAATGCAAAATTTCTTCTTAATCGGTGGAGGATAACTGCTTACATTGATAAAATTGCACGTAAAATAAAAGCTTATAATAATATGACTCTGTCAGTAAAGTCGTAATAAGTCTTACACCAGAGTACTCCTGACCTACATTCACATATCACCAAACATGGAAGCTTTTCTAATACATATATATCACTAGGAATTTACACCTATACGGCAAAATGAGCTCCTTAAAACTATAATAAATGTTTTACCATGTTTTACCAAAGGGTCAATCTAAATTTAGTAGCGCTGAAAGATAAAGGATAACCTCATTTAGCCGCAGTCCATGTGAAGATCTTAAACATAATCCTGAGGTGCCATAGAGTGAAATAGGCCACCCTCTAGGGGACTGTAGCAGAACATAACCAGTAGCCTGTTGACTAAGATAATAAACTATTTGTGTAAAGTAATTTCAATTTAGTTAATAATCCTTGTCCAGCAAATTGTCAAATAATAGTTTCACTGAAATAAAGAAATAAAACTGAAGAAGCATCTTTATTTGATGAAAATGTTGACAATAAAGATGCAAATATATCCTATGCGTACGTTTTATAAAATCATATTGCAATTCCTTTACGAATATTCATAAAACGAGAGTCTTTAGTGAAATGAAAGTGTAGGTAGAACAAAGAATGAGACATTTTGAACAAGCAGGATATGACTGTTTCACGCTTTATTTCGACGAGAATAAGTAAAATATTTTCAAGAAAATCTAGCTCTTTAAATAAACTGGATTTTTTGCCCTTGCCCAGAAAATAAATTGTATTAAAATCCCAGACAAGACAATTAACAAGAGAAAGTGCTTCCTGCAATTTGAACTATCATAATACTCTAGTTCTCCTTTATCAGCTCGTAGATTTCTTGCCGTTTCTCAGGCTAGTTCCTTCGTATAATTTTTAATTATTTTTCAAACTTGTGCAGTGAGATGCGATCTCGTTAGACGACGTAACACCATTTCCTCTTATTGGATCACCGTCTCTTGGATGAGCTCTTACCTACCGGCAGATGTTTATCAACCAAATTAACTTTGGCATGTTTACATTTTTTCAGCTTATTGATCATTATGTAATTTTTTGGAATTGGATTTTGTTTCGAATACTATAGCAGGTTTTTTTATGGGTATCAAAGTTTTTGTCTATATGGATGACTTGCTTGTATTAGCATTACGACTGAACAAATCATTGTCAAAGACAAAATCTTTTACAATTATTCCTTCAATTCGTTTCTAAATCGACTTTAATAAGACGTCCATTGCTCATTGTTTCTTTGAGTGAAATAATGACAAAATTAATTTGTTTTTGCTGTTTTTTGCCTAAACTTGTTTTCTAAATCATTGGTTTTGGGGTCATCGATTGCCTATGCTTTTAAATGATAATTTAACATTTTTTTCTCAATTCTTGAGTTCTTTTGTATCACAAGTATCTAAATATTTATATCGTCGCTGTTCTTCCGGGGAGTGCGACTTGCCCTCAATCTCATGTAAAGGCGATAGAATGTATAAACAAAGCCGAGTGAAATACAATGTGTGTGGTCTTAAGACTAGATTTCCTATTCATTTATACAAGATGACTTTATTCAGTCACACAAGATCCAAATTCTCTAAGGAGCCATTTTTAGTTTTAAGTACGACATTGAAATAGATATATTGTGACTACAATCCTTACAATGAACTGAATCCCTGTGGATAGAGTCTAGTCGTTTTATGGATATGCAAGTATATTTAGTGTTGTCTTTTTGCAATTATATGCAATACTATCTTTCTAAGTTTCTTTAATAATAAATGATGAATCTAAAACGTAAGCCTATTCGGTTTAAATGTCATCAAAAAACCTTTAAAATATAACTCTTTGTTCAGAATTTTATCAACAGCATATTTTTTTATGTACAGATGTTGAAGGGTCTAAAATTTTTGTGGACAGTGGCAAACGATCCTGTAACTGTTTATCATGGCAATTAACTTTAGCAGCGATGCTCGCGGAATATATATTTTGTGACCGCGTTAGGGTTGTCGCAAAATAGTCGCTCTCTGTAAAATACTTTTATTATGTGTACAGCTAAGGAGTGGAATTCCCTGCTGGTATCTGTGTTTTCCGATAGCTACAATCTAGGAGTCTTTAAGATAGGTTTCTTTTATTAAAGCGAGCTTCACCGCCGACCACATCATCGCTTACCATCAGGTTAGATAATGTTCAAGCGCGAGCCTAGAAACAATAAAAAAAAAACTGGTATCCAGCTGAATCCGGTTAGACTGGAAACCGACCCCAATAAAGTTGGGAAAAGGCTATGCAGATTGATTGTTAGGGTTGTCGCAAATTGATGGAAAGTTAAATCTTGCGCTTGAAAACTTAGCGAGTTTTAAACTGGAATTGGAGTTTGTCAAAAACATTTCGTCACATAATAATTAACGATATTCATTGCGTTTACGCTGTCGAGTAAATAAAATGTTTAAACATATGAAGCAATGGATTAGGAACTTTGCAGTGATTATAGAATTATTTATTACCAATATATAAATTTACATAGTATAATATACTTAATTAACAATAACTACCTATATATACACTTAAATAAAAATAAAACTACGAACGCGTATAAAAGAGCAGGGGTCATTGGGCGTGAAAAAATACGTCCACATCGCTGTCAACGTGAAAAGTGCCCAGACCACTGGAAAGCATTGCCACGTTGGATGGCAATGCTGATTCTCTGGCCAAGGAAAAGCCCAGTCCTCTGGTCACGTGAAAATTCGACTGACCGTTTGCTTACATCTCGAAATACTTGATGAGCACTCAGACCCCATGGACCTAACGTTTCAACCCCAAATGGGTCAAATATATAACTTCCAATAAGGTTGTTGTATTTGCGCCGTTTGAGGTTTTCTGCACCAGCAGCAGCCGTGCTATGAAGATGGGATGGCGCAATGGTGTCGACACATGTTGCATCCCACACCAAAGACCCATCTTCCAAGGCATTATGGTCATCCCGTCTGGTCTCTTTCCATCGTCGCGTGCAAAGCCATTGGGTTCTAAAACAGCTAGCACTCTAGCGGTGACAAGAGCCCGACGTATGATGTCATTAATGCTGGCGTGCCATTTTTCTATATGAATGTATTCTTCATATAGAGTTTTGTACAAAAACGAGTACTCCATTAGGGTGCCGGTTTCGTGGGAATGTATTGGCAGGTTATCAATGTGTTCTAGAAAAGTTGTCGGGGGTATTAAAGATGGAAGAAAAATTAAAAGTTTTCATATTACTATTGTTTCTTGATGTGAAAGCATTTACTCCTGTTAGATAGTTTCAGATACTTTTAAACGGTTCGCTGTCAAAACGTTGTTCAGTATTCATAAAGTTTGTATGTAACTCGTTATTGCGATTCCCTCATCTTTGGTCAGAGAGTCACGTTTATTTGTCGATAAAACGCAACCTAGGGTGCAATCTATTCTGCTTTAGGAAGTTTTTCATGCCAACAAAGATTGCTTGACGATTTTAATCGCATTTTCGTCGACCGAGCGTTATGATTGTGAGAAGAGTATGGCTGTTGTTTATGATGATTAAGAAGAAATCTAATTTGGTTCAAATGGGCAGTCCTTTATAACAGGAACATTTTATTTCAATCTCGGCTCGTATGTTTATGTTTGATGTGTGAGTTTTTTGTTTGTTAAATTTCTAGTACCTATACATGGAAAACATTAAATATATCTGCCCTAAAAAGTAAATTGAAGAGTTTACTAACTGAAAGAGCATATTACAGTATAGCAGAGTTTATGAAAGAGGACAATTTCTTAATATGACAATGTTGTATTTTTTGGCATGTTATAGTAATCTATTGTATTTTTTGGACTAATTGTAATTTGGAGTTGACATTCATAATTATTTTCATTGACCAATTTATTTAATGACTAATTTGACATTGAATTGTATCAAAAAAATATGCTTATTGAATTGTAATTATACCTAGTCTCTGATGAATAATGATGAAATGTAATTTTTGTGAATATTATCACGGTTAATGCACCATCTCTTCTTACCAATTTGTACGCCACGACATGCGGCTGAACATGTTAGAACTTTTCTGTATCCCATTATTACCTTGCATGCAATATTTCATACACCATCTTTCAACAAATAAAATTTATTTACTTACTTACTTATAAACTAAAACTAGTTCAAAATGTGTTCTTGATCTCAATTAATGTTGTTTGTTGCCCATATAACAATAAAATTAATTTGTAGATTCATGAGTATTTAGAACTTTAAATATCTAACTTCAGACACTGCGGCAGCTTTCATTAATATTAACTATTAGATTTATTTTCCTGCGGCTTAGTTTTCGTGGTCCATCCCAAAGGCTTTTTCGGGATAAAATTGCCATATGGCACTCAGCCGCAGCTTCGTTTTATCAATTAAATAATATCACCCTCATAAAATTGGTTTAGATAGTTTAAATTTCGATGAAAATAAACTGAACACTATCTGGTTTTTTTTCAAACTACCCCTTTGACTACAGCAAACTGTCTGTCTGTCGGTAACATAAGTAGGTGTCGGTAAATTCGGTAATGGATCAGTACACTGCGCGCCACTTCGGTTTGCAAACAACAATGTTGATACCCTTTTTGAGATAAAATGAAATGCAGACATATTCTTTGAGGTCTTAGATAGCTTTACTTCGATAACTCCTTCATTCGTTCTTTTAGTACCGTTATGTTTTGGTTTAACGTTCTCATAAGCTTTGACAACTGTTAATTAAAATAATTATTTAAATGAGAAAAAAACTATTTTATTGATTGTTGTTTTAATCGTTCTAAAAATACCCAGTAATTAGAGTATATTGAAAAGTACTTATACCTTAATGAAATAAGCAAACATGAATGCAGACACTTAATGAAAAACTTACTTAACGCTTTATTATTATTTATAAATCACATTTAAAGTGTTTGCTTTAATTAAATATTTGGTATTTGATTTGTTTCTCTTTGTCATGACTTCAATTAAAAATAATAGAACGTTTCTGACTGATTAATTTGCCAATTATTGGTAAAATAATTGAGTATTTCCATTTATTCAGGTTTATTTCCTTTTCGTTTATCCGCATAACAGTAAATAACCTGTTTGATCATTGTGGATCTTAATTTTGTGGATTAATTTGATCATAAGTCGCTGCTCGTTGTTCGCTATGAAAATGGTGCTTAAGGCGTTATATATGCCCCTATGTAAACGCAGTACTGGCCGTGCGCCCGTTCGATGCCAAAATATCAATATTGAACCTCCTTTTGATCAGTTTTGTTTGCAAAATATTATTTGATTTACATATGCTATGTCAGTTATGAAGAAATTCCAGCCATCAATTTTACTGTGTAAAAATATTTTTAAACATCCCTGTCGTTTTGGAGGAGTATCCAAAAGTTGCGAAAAATATCGTGTTGCTAATTATTGTTTTAAAGCAAAACTATTTGTTATACGATAAAACCATGTTTAAAAAATAATGTACATGAAACAATAATAAATATATATTTTTTAAACCTTTTAACCTAGCCGTTACTAAGGAGTATGCTTTAGAAAGTTACCGTTTTTCGGCACTGAAGCGCATGTAGGCCCTTAAATACTTTCCCTACATTCTTGTAAATACAGCTTGAGCAAATCCAAAAAATCTTGTACAATAACTACATATACATAAAAGACAAATCTCTTTCTGCCTAAAAATAAACTAAAATATGATGTTGGATAAATCCTTCAAATCGCTGTCTGCTAGATATTAATATATTATATTTTTATCCATATAAATAAATAATTTCATAAGTCTTGCAAAGTTTTGGGATTTTTCTATATACGTAATTCTTAGCAAAACGCTATTCATAAATCTCTATTTACTGTGTATTTACTCAGTAAGTAGAAATTTATTAAAAAAAAATTGGCCAAAAGTTTCTCAAGTTCGGCTAAACATTATGCCGTTCGCAAAATGTGTACTAAATTCAGATGTTCGTAAACAAAATTCATTTGTATCGGAACACAAAGGATAATTTATTTGAAATCAATTCTGCCGAAGCCAAATAATTTGATTTAATTTCTTCATCTATTATTTACGACACAATAAGACTTGAAAAGAAAATGGATTGCCGATCTTTTGATTATAAACGGAAAACAAAGACATTGGCTTTTAATACAAACTGGTGAATGAAATAAATATATATTAAAAAACATTCTTTGCATCTTCTAGAAACTCAAAAGAATTGTATAAGAATTTTTTTAATATATATATATATAATTACTATTTTATATATCATTATTTCTTATCTTATTTACCCAATGTATATATGATTTCTGATATAAACGTCGAAACAACAAATAAAAGATTTCATCAGTTAATCTGCACCCCAAAAAACCATCACAATCCTTTGGATTTTTAAGGAAAATCTTATCCATTGCATCATATGTTAGACTAATTTGTCTCGTCGACAACGTAAAACACACAAGTAGTTAAATCATCAAATGTCAATGACTGTGTGGTATGCAATTACCCCACTGAGTCAACCTCAAGGTTACATGATAATGGAAGTCACTAGAAAGAAACGTACATTTTCATCAATATTAAGGTTGTTACAAGACATTAGCCAAGTTGATCTTCGTCACAAGTGACATCATTCCATAAGCAATGTTTTGTATGCCAATATCAAGGGTTGAGGGAAATATTCAGCTAATATTGAAGCTGGGACGTGACAGCACGGGCTATGCTGACGTCACCATTCCAGATATATGTTTTGTGGTCATTTTTATTAGCTGGCTTTTATGATATGAATAAATAAAAATAACTCGCAGAGTTACGGTTTTATACAATAAATTAATATTTTGTGGAAAGAGGCGAAATTCTAACAAGTCATTGGACCTTATTGTACCCAACACGTACGTGACGTGATCTCTGCCAGCACTGATTCGATTAAGAAAATTAAGTGGAGCTAAGTACTCCATCACTTGGCACAACCGCTGAATATCACAGGATACTTATGTCGTAGAAAATTTATGGTTTCTGTGGTACATGCTACGGAAGTGTAGCTCCGGGAAAAAGCTTCCATAAAATATCTTACAATTTTAAAAAGTTGATTAGATTAGTAATAAACTTTTTCAATAATATTTAGTAACACAAAACAAAAGTCAGATTGACAGATATTTCTGACCAAAGAAATAAATAAATAACTTCAATAAAAAAATAGTAAACTTTTTAGCTTAACATGCATTGTCATCCAAATCTAACGTGTGTGCAAAATTTCACCTCGATCGGTTGGGTATAACTGTTTCAAAATTAATTTGCAAGTTATGACCCCACTTAAATATATATCACTAACTAACAAGGCAAGTAGTAATATAGTCGCACTTTTATTAAATATTGTTGAAACTGTAAGCAACGACGATAATTCTAAAAGTAGCAGTGGTATATTACAAGAGTTGCACTTAATTGAGATATAATTCTACGTTCTAACAAGGAATGTTAAGAACAAGGTAACAATAAGGATCTTATTTCATTTCCCTCCCTTTGACTTCATTAAAATCTTTAAACGTCTTTGAGTAACTTTAGCAATTTAAAAAAGAAACGGATCAGCCCCTGGAGTGCTTAAAACATGGACGCAAGACACAAAGGCTTTTTAATAGTTTCGGTTACTACGGCATTCAACGGGGATCTTCTAGCGTATGCCATTCACATATAAAGTGACAATCAAGAACTACGGAGAAGTGCTTGCCGTCTCCCTCGACATCTCGAAGGCTTTTGATAGGGGCTTGCGCTTGACCACTATCTCACCCGATGGTAAGCGATGGTGTGGATAATGATGATGACTTCCTGAGAGATCGGTCCATTCGAGTGGTGATACTGCTCGTCGGAACAATTGGATATTAATGTCAGGGTCCCTCAGGGGTCGGTACTTTCAGCAACATTATTCTTGCTGCACATTAACGGTCTGCTAAAACCTTTGGGTATGCAAACGACAGCACTGTTGCTGAGAGATACTTGTCCAAAGCGCGGGCTGCCGGGACCAAGACGCTCATCGCTGATGAGGCACTGGTCAAATCAAAGCTCCAGAGTCTTGAACACCGTCGCCAAGTTGCCAGCTTGTCGGTTTTTTAGCGGTTACATTTCGGAGAGTGTGCGATGGAATTGCACGATGTAATTCCACCTAGCCCGTTTCAGCATCGAACTACCAGACGTATGGCGATGCGCCATCGGTACATGGTGGACATCCTTGCCGTACGCACAAAACGTTTTGGGGACACTGTTATTATGTGTACAGCTAAGGAGTGGAATTCCCTGCCGGAGTCTGTATTTTCCGATTTTTTTGAGAAAATACGTGCGCAGAATTGTTTTAGTGAAACGTTTACTGTGACAGTCAAAATATAGTTCTCGCCAAACTTCTTGTCCGCACTGAAGTCGCTACAATAGCTGCACAGTAAAAAATCTCATACAAAATATCACCGATCCGTGCCTTGTGCATCGGAAAGCTAACTTTAGTGCAGCCAAGAAGTATGACGAGAACTATACCCAACTATATGTATTGTGAGTGAGATTCAATTGCTGCGTGACTTAGTTTAAAACTTTGAAAGTTCGTAAAAACACCCAATTAACAAATGACTTGGATTTAGAAACGGTTACCATCCAATCCATTCCGAATACAAACAAATACACCCTTACTTATCAACGGTAACCATAACCACGACAAAAACATAGCTCATTAATTAAACAAAATTTTCCTTGTTGCCAAATTAATTTTAGAAATTTTGTATTTCTCATTTCACCCACCCACACCGACATATATTATTCAATTTAAATTTTAATCAGGACAATCCGACACACCTCGGTATGAATGAATTGCAGAATTTATTAGCGACTCGACAATTTGTGCGTGGAAATAATATGTCCTACTCCCTGCAATCCTGTATGTGTATAGCATGATATACTGAACCTAAAATGTTGAAAGCCCACTGCTGGGACATAGGCCACCTATTTGTGAGAGGAAGTAGACTGTTTTCTACCAAGCGAGCCTGGTGCGGGTTGTTAGATGTCTAGTCCTAGGACATACCGTTTTGAGAGTCTTCGCCCGCGTGAAAATCAAAAATTATCCCGAGTTTTTTATCCTAAAAGTATCCTATGTGCTTATTCCTGACTACAATCTACATATCAGATTCGTCTAACCGTTTGAGCGTGAAGAAGTAACAAATATACAAACACACACACACACTGAAAAATTTTCGCCTTTATAATATTAGTGTGAAGTAGAATCATACACTAAAATCTAGAATTTGAATACGATACTAAGGTCCCAAAACAGAGTCAGTCACAATGCAGTAAACAACTTACACCCATAAGAAGTTAATTGAATTATATAGATAAAATACAGTTTAACACCCTTGTATTATTTTTGAACGCGTAGAAAAAAATGTGTTCCAGTTGGTTTACTCAAAAGTTACAGAACTCCATAAAGCGGCTGAGTTAAAGTGTTTAAAAAGTGAATTAACCCTAACACAAATAATTTTATTTTAGGAAATTGGCTTGAAACTTATAGCTTTTCTCGTTAAACTTTTCGGTTTTAAAATAGAAATTATGTGATTCATCATTACCTACTAAAAATATTTTTTTAGGTATACAAAAACCAACTGAACACAATCAATCATATATTGATGGATTGATCAGCTGTTATAAACTCATTTCTAAATGTTTTTGTGTTGTTACTCAAACTTAAGTAGGCCAATTTTATGCCCTTATTTCAAGTCAAGTTTTATATGGGTCTCATCTGGATTGAATTTCGTATTAGCAACAGTTTATTTATTTTTGTTACTTGCTGCATCATCAACCTTTTAATGTTCTCATTGCTGAGATAGAGGAGAAGGGACCTCTCTGTGAGAAGGAATGGGTCGTAATCCACCACGCAGACCCAGTGCGGTTTGGTGGATGTCACATGTATTCGATTTTTTTTTGGTCTAGGACATGCTATGTTAACTATTTGCTTCTTTACGTTCTTTTTTTTATCTATAGGCACGCGCTTGACCACTGTCTCACCTGATGTTAAGTGATGATGTGGTCCACGGTGAAGCACGCTTGCCTAGAAGTGCCTATTCACTCTTTACTTAAAAACCACTAGATTGTAGCTATCGGAAAACACAGACTCCGGCAGGGAATTCCACTCCTTAGCTGTACGCATAATAAAAGTGTCCCCAAAACGTTTTGTGCGTATGAGTGGAATGTCCAACATGTACCGATGACGCATTGCGTGCGTCTTGTTGTCCGATGATGGAACGGGCTGGGCGGAATCAAATCATGCAATTCTATCGCACACTCCCCGAAATGTAACCGATAAAAAACCGACAAGCTGGCAACTCGGCGACGATGTTCAAGGCTCTGGAGCTTTGATTTGACCAGTGCCTCATTGCTGATGAGTCTCTTGGCTCGCTTTTCGATCGACTCTAATGCATCAAGCTGGTATTTGGCAGATCCGTTCCAGAGATGAGATTACATTTAGAAACACACGCCGGTTATGAGTACTTCACACCTGGCATTTCTGCAGAACATCACCAATAAGATACGAGTATGTCCTCCTAGGGCGTCCCCTTCCGATGTTTCCGACCCCATCATGGCTGAAAAAGCGCTAGACAGACATTAGAAAACACTTGAATTATATTTATTTAGTATCACCTTCATCTGTATCCTTATTTCTGTACAACTAAGAAAAGCTGATTTTCATCCAAACTGGTGAATCTTTTGATTTCTTGGAAAGCACTTTAGATTCATAGTCTAGCTTTAATAACCAATTTAAAATACCTTGGAAACTTCTTGTTGCTCGGGTGGTTTGTTTCATGATTGAAATAAGGTTTGAAAGTTCTAAAGTTTTCCAGAAAATTCATCTTAGTGAAACTAAAGATTTGCCAAAGAATGAAACATTAAGTTTTAAATTCCTTGACACTTTAATTATTTATCTTGAGACATATTTTCATTATTCTTCTCCTTCCTGTCCTTGTTCCATTTTACTTAGGGTCGGCGCACACATTCCCATTATTATTACTAACTAGTTTCTGCCAGCGGCTTCGCCCGCGTGTAAAGTGTTTTCTTATCCAAACGCAACATTATACCGGGATGAAAAGCCTATGTGCTATTCCAGACTATAATCTATCTCTGTGCCAAATTTTATCCAGATCACTTCCGCCGTTCTGACATGATTGAGTAACAAACATACATCCACATTTCCAAAAAAACATCCATCCAAATTTTCACATGCATAATCTTAGTAAAATTCAATGTCCCTAAAAATCAATAAATCATCACACACACACGCATCATATCTTTAAAATAATCCATAGTTTCAAAAGAATGTACGTCTTACAAATCAAAGGACACTGTGTTCAAACATGTGTTCAAAAAGTGACTTCAATAAAATACCTTCACACAAATAATTTTATTTGCCCAGACACTATTGACACGTACAATTCACAAGTTTACACAGCTAGACAAGCTTCAACAGATGTTCAAAGAAAATACCAATTTTGAAAATACCCTCTATTATTGTGGTAGAAATGGAGACAATGTTTTCATTTCTTGTTAGACGTGGACTGCACTTTCGCACCTGTATGTGAAACGAAGTCACTTTTACGATGTCAAAGTGAAAATAAAATGGCTTTTTTATGACAGATGTAAATAAAGTCGAGGTTTAAAGTGTTGGAATTGTGTGTGTGTACCTATATGTGTGTCAGGTTTGTGTTAAGTATGTGACTAAAAGTTTATGGAGCTCAACGAATTAAGTTGGAATTAAAGTTTGCTAGAAAACCCTGTGTGGTTGTGCCACTTTGTACACTGTTGTGTAAAACAGACATGTAGCAGATAGATGGATAAATAAGCCAGGAATATGCAGCGTGAGTACATGAGGGTTAGTGTGTATATTCCTTAAGATACGAACATTGATCAAAGTTACTGTTGTTCTAATTTTCTAAGACGCATAATCTCAAAAACAATCTAGCATCCACCAAAGTCTCAAAGAAGTTTTAGCACCCGATCCACCCACTCTTTACGCTTATACACTTTTTAATTTTTATTTATCACCGCAAAGCCTATTGGAACTTTTTGTTCCAATATTAAAAAGCAACAATTTGTGATTCTCATTCTGAAAACATTTGTATTTGTTTTTCATTTTAAATAACGAACAGGCCAGTTTCTCTCATTAACAGTCAGTCTCCCACCCTCATTGCTACTGGTGGTGGGAGGCGGTGAGAAATGCGCTCACTGCACACCATTTTAAAAGCAATTACGATTTCCTCATAAATAAAAACATTCTACAAGTAATTCAGTTATTCTCGCCGTTTCTAACAAGTTAACTTTGAGCTTGTTAAGTTATTTAAACTTGTAAAATGCGAAAAAGAAGCAAAAAGACAGACAAGAATTAGATTTAAACGCATTTCCACCTAAAGTTGTTATTTATTGTCTCGACCAACACCAGCATTGTGGTAGCACATATATCACTAAACTTTTTCTTTACAACAAAGCCCAACTGTTGGGTACGAAATAATTTAAACAGAAAAACGTGAACAATACGAGACAACCACAAAAAACTGTATTCAAATGTTTCTACGTCATGATTGTCTGCCACGATGCTGAAAGAATCGTAGAAACAATTTGTAAAATCTCTTTTGAATACGAAATCGTAAAATCATTGCTATTTTTATTCCAATAACGAGGTAAAGAGAAAACTTGAATGGGCTGAAAGTCGATTTCCTGAATTCGTTTACTGCCTAGTAAGTAGATTTATCGTTCCTGAAACAAGCGCCTAGCTGGAGTACCTTTTCTGAACACTGTTTATTTTGTGATAATTTATGTAACACAACGCAAAATTCTAAAGTTCTATATTGTTTCGTCGCGATATAATCAGAAAACGAACACAATAAGTCTTTACATCAAACCAGAAATACGATATATATTTTTTCGAACGTGCGTTTTAGCATCACAGTGGCATTATGTCAAAAACACCTCTGATAACATTTTGACAAGTTATTGACATTGATGGCGGCATTGTTTTTCTCTGGTAACTGAGCCGATGCTGATGATGAATATTCTGCCGGTGCCATATTGTCGCTCATATTGCGACTTGATTTTGAACGTTTTAAGCACGACAATTTTATTGATCTCCAGTTCAAGTTTAGTATTACAACAGAGCAATAACAAGGGCTCTTACTATGTAGTTTTACCACAATTTTTCCCTGTCCTTAGCAATTTATAAGCATACCGGTTACATATCATATGAGTAAAATGAAACCCATCACACCGCAAAAAATGTACTGTGAAAAGGCCTTATAAATCGTTTACGCTGAACTAGCGTGAATAGATATATCACTTTTTACAGCATTAAAATTTATTCTAAAAACTTTTAGAAAAGTGATTTTTTTGACAAGGTCGTACTATTTCATTGTTTTAGGCTGCCTTACATTTTTTGTGTCCCAAATTGCGTAGTATGTACATGAAAATGCTTACAGATAAAGCACTGTAGGTTGATATTTACCAGTCATGTTAGGGGTGCGGTGCTAGCCCAGTGGTAACGGCTCCGCCATTACGTGCATTAAGCCATGGGTTCGAACTCAGGCACCTGCTTTATTTTGAGTAAATTATTTCATCACCACTGCTCTCAAAACGGTGAAGGAAAACATCATCAGGAAACCAGCATGTCCTAAAACCAAAAAAATAATACACAAATTATGACACCCACCAACCCGCACTGGGCCCGCGTTGTGGTTTAAGGTCCATTCCCTCTCTCACAGAGAGGGCGCCTGTGTCCCAGGAGTGGACACATTAAAAGGCTGATGATGATTTTAGGGGTAAAAGCAGTCACAAAAAGGAGACAACTACCAATCAAAGAAATGGAAAAGATTAGGTTAGGCAGCACGAAAGAAGTACCCTATGAAAACGTCCTTGCTGCTACGATATAAGTACACGGTCAGTGTCAAATTGTTTCCAACGTTGTACGGTGCAAGATGGAACTTAGCTTAAATATCTTTACAATTGTTTTTTTCTCTGTTTAAGCTCTTGTACCATATCTACTTTTCGCTTAGTAGTAGCTTCAACTCAAGAGATACACATGGCAGACCGAGGTACCCTTGAAGTAAATTGCTCGAGAAAACTGACACGTAGGGGTGACATTTATAGAACAAAGGGGTAAACGAGTGAAAAGTATAAACGTTCCAATGTTATTGTATCGTTTTATCGTTATTATTTTCTGTAAATGGCTAGAACGTATGAATGGGTTAAGGACAACAGAACCTTAGTGGCCATCGGTTACTAATTCGTATTTTTTCGTAATTTAACTGAGATTAAAGAAAGAATGAAGACACAAAAAATGCAGTAAAGGAGAAAATAAGAAATATAATTTTTTCCGTCAGAAATGACGCAAATGTCACGTTGTCGAGATATTTGGAGGTGAAATTAATATGGTTTTCATAACACTTTTATTGGGCGCCGCAACATTGCTGAAACATCTAAATAATGATGGAGTGACCTTCTGCCGTACTATCTTGTGTAGAAAAAGTGCAAATCATATGGTTTTTTATCATCACTAACACTTTACCTACTAAGTTTTTTTTATATTTATGACAACTTTCTACCAGTGGTTTCGACTGCATCATTGTTGATAAATTATGAAAAGGGAATTTACAAACGGGATAAAGAAGTATTCTTTATCGTTCTTTAAGATCCAATCGGTATAGTAATCGGTCAATCTTGTAGAAAGTCGTAGACTACTAACAAAATTAATCAAAATTTGTTCAGCGTGAAAACTAAGCCTATTTACGCATTTGTATGGATAGTATGGATCATCACCGAAATTGGTAAACATCAGTGCAAAATTATGTATATCTCGGTAAAGATTTGCCCTTAGTTTTGCATTTCCATTAAATAAATTAAGGCCGACGGACTTAAATGGTACCCGTCAGTCCCAGTGTCCCTAGATAAGGATTGTTGTAAGCTCCTTCCTACTTTTAGATGCATAATTAAAAGTTACCTGCTATACATATAAATTAGATTCATGATTAGATGCATGATTAATAAATCATAATAACCGAAGAAGAACAATACGGATTCATTTCTTATTGTTTAATTTTGATAATTCTTTGATCTTGTTTTCAACCGACTTCAAAAAAGAGGAGGTTCTCAATTCGACAATATGTTTTTGTATGTTTATTACGTGATTACTCCGCCAATTATGAACCGATTTTTATGATTCTTTATTTATTTGAAAGCTGGTGGGTTCTTGTCATGTGGTTTCATTCAAATTTGATTAAGATCTGACGAGTACGTTTTAAATTATCCTTTATAATGCGTATTTTCATGGTAATATAAAAAAATATTAAACCAACTTCCAAAACAAAATACTACAAAGTGAATAATAACTTCTTTTCGGAAGTCGCTGTTAAAAACGAAAAAAAATAGATACCAAAGACACTGATTTCCGAAAAGAAATTTATATTTCGGTTTGTAGTGTTTTGTTTTGGAAGTCGGTATAGTTTTTTTATTAAAACGTATTTTTTTCCTTTATTGATCAAGAATATTTTAAAAGTAGAGAAACAAGGAAGGCGGTTATGACAGTCTCAGCTGCACAAGAAAGTAGTGCACACACACACAGTATAAAAACAAAAACTTTTCATGCTCGCTATTCACGAGAAAAAGTAAGAAGTATTTTCTGCAAGCCACTGTAGTTTAAGAGCATGGTTCTGCCATTTAAGTATTACTGCTTCAAGGTTGAAATTGTTCATCTTCTAAAACTGTCTGAGACATAGGTTCTACATTACATAATTAAATGGTCATGAAGAATAGATATTGGACAGGTGCTAATTGCAGAATATTTAGGTTAACAAAAGTATACTTAAAATCGAGAATTTCATTTATTTTTCGTAATATTCTTGTAGCTTTTTTATCAAATTACTTCCGATTACACTTAAATTGTAACATCCCTTATCGTGCAATATTTGGTTCTGCCTCATCCCTAAGTAACCATAAAAAAGTTATCGCTTCCGTGCAACATTCTACAATTTTATCACTCAGCGTGACCTTATTTACAAGCGATTCTATTTTTATTAAAACCTTAATTCAAGTGATATCTCTACATTTTTAATACCAACCTAAATAAAACCCGGAATTGTCGATATAAAAAGTACTGTTCTCTATTTGAATATCAGAAACATAACTTAAAAAAAATTGCAGTTGATGTTACATGAAATTCTAAATTTAAATCTCCGCGCGAAAACACACACACATGAAAATGAACGTCAAAAACAACTTGTTCATCAGTATCATACATTTTAGAAATAGACACAGGTTTTTAAGCCCAGCATGCGACGGAACGGTCGTCCAAATATTATTAGCTCATACGTTTATGTGACAGTTGAGTGTGATAAAACTAATTGAAAACAGTTATCGAATAGATCTTTATTAACGGCCATTCATTTTGTTTTGACATTTCATTAGATTATCGTTTGCATAATTTTCGTTTGTCGATAGTTTGATTTTTAATCTGAAGTCTATGGTTTTTATGGACGGATATTCTGAAAATCAATATCTTAATGCTTCATCCGGCGTAATTATAGACACAGACAAACAATTAAACAGACGCCTTATATTATAGGTCTCGCTTCGGCTGAGGGGTTATGTTCGTAGGACTTAGAGACGGGTTACCTTTTCAATTCAATAAGTTTCACTCCGTAAAGCCACGTTTTAGTAGTCCAAGGACTTGATAAAGTTCACAAAGGCTTTAGTAACTATTTAGTCATTGTTATCAAGTTGAGAGTTTGACTGAATGAAGCTTGTCTTGAGAGCTCGTCTCGTCACATTGATATGCATATTTCTTTATCAGACTGCGGTGTTCAGGGCTTTATTTTTAATCTTTAGTACTCACAGTCCTAATATTATTATAAACGTGAAAGTTTGTGAGGATGGATGGATGGATGTTTGTTACTCCTTTAAGCAAAAACTACTGAACGAATTTTGATGAAACTTTACAAAAATAGCTATATCAGAATAACACATAGGCTATAATATATAAAGGTTTTGGGCGAAATACTAATATCACGCGGGCGGAGCCGCGGGCGGCAGCTATTTCGAAATATTTGTTGCAATAAGTTTTTTGTGGTGTTTTGTTTCGCGAATTACGAGTTGTCACTACGGCGAAGCAAAAGGGAGGGTTATGTTTTTGACTGGTATGTGATGCATGTAACTATGTATACAGCATGTATGTTTGTATGTTATGTACATCTGCTCCCTCATAACTCCTAAACTGCTTATCATAATTTGACAAATGAGGTTTCGTTGGAAGCGTTTTGTTTGTCCGCTGGTTATAGGCTATGTGATGTCAAATTAAATTGAATATGGCACCCTCTAGGGGCCATGAAATCAAGAACAAAAAAATATCTTTTTATCCCACCCTTGGTCGTATACTTTGCAGAATGTATTGTTTTGTTACGGTAGGTGGCATGCGACCCCCGTTATCCTCTGAACAACACTGAACATGTATGAAATACAATTAATAAAATATTTATTACATGTAGGTTGTTTAATACCCGATACATATCAAATACTTTGTACATAAAAATGTCAGATGAGAATATTTTCTTGTTTCATACTTTTTAGAGCGTGATTTTTAAAATAGGCTCCAAGATAACTCATTTTTGACGTAGCATAGGAGTAACTTCGTGTTTCAGTTAAAAAAAAATAAAGGTAACGTATGTATAGAGGGTAAACCTTAATGTTTATTGTGGTTTTTGATCATTCTAAACGTTTTCTCTAGTCCCAGAGAGAGAGAAAGAGAACAAACAACTTGTTCCAATTCTAATTCCCACATCAAAAGGACAAAACAAATTATTCTCAACAAAAACATTCATCACGTGTTACTACACGTCAGGACAATAACAACTATATTTTAATTACTCGACCCTTTTCAGTTTGAAAGTTTAATGTCAAGTAAAGTTATCATGGAATCGGTTACAAGTGATCTTTGCACTTACAAAAACTGTCACTCATGACCACTGGGATAATATAATGAAGGAGTCATATTACTTAGCATGGGCTTAGTGGACCTGAAAACTTTATGTTATGAAAGTGTTTTAATACTATTGAAACTACACAATTTATTTTAATATATATTTCATCTTCAACAGCTTGACCTCACCCACTGCTGGACATAGACCTCTCTTTTCTAATACCAAACCCCACGCACCTCTGCCAAACTATATACTTACTAAGTATCTGCATATTTTTAGTTTTACCGAGGCTTTATGGAACATTTTCAAAAAAGAATTGTAAATAAATAACTAAATCCTTTACCATTCATAACTTTAACTTAATAACTTTAAATAAAGTATCACAAACTCAATCAATGAAGCAGAAAAATAATCAATAAAATGTTATGTGAACAGTAAAAAAGTTAAGTTCGAATGTAGATCATATAAAAAAGAAAACTATTCCATGGAAATAAAATGCCAACCTTCTTCGTATCAAAGGAAACCAAATAGTAAAAAGGAATTACTAAGTATATCGGTCAAAGAAAATCTTGTGAAGTGTATCGTATCATTGTCGGTTAGTTGGTTTCTGTAAAGTTATTAAATTGGGACTGAATAAGGCATAGGTACTTATTTCAAGAAACCTCGACCAATTGTTTAGTGTTTAGGTATAATATTCAATACAAACATGACAACTGGCATATCCTTGAACCAAAAATTCGAAGACATATATGTGACATCCAGCAACCCGCATTGGGCCTGAGCGAGGGGGCATGTGTACCAGCAGTGGGAACATTAAAAAATGATGATGTTGATGATCAATACAAGGTGTAATGGAAGTTGTTTGTCATATTAGAAAAAATGCTTCGGCACATAGAAATGATCCGTTTTCTTCAAAAAAGTCATAGAAAACTCTCAAAATAAAATAAATATACCGCCCATATTAATTTTGATCATCTGAATATAACTTTGAATGGAAAGTCCAATTTTTTTGGGAATTGACTATGAATTTCTTAATAAAAGATGCAGAAGCAGTTTCAAATTCATTGTAAACTTTAGTACGATTGACATTATATTATTGCAACTTGAGACAATAAGAACAGAAATGTGATACATACACAAACTTGGTAAGTATTAACAAAAAACAAACACAAAATTAACCCAAATATCACACTGTATTCCCAAACTCAAACTTTATTATGTAAATAGACTAAAGTTCAACTTACTTGAGTTTCACAAACATATAATTTTCAAGAAGCTTTTTAACATTGTAACATGACGCTACTGAGCATAAAAAGTTTTCCCTTAACGATATCGCTCTAGAAAGAAATAAAAACAGAAACTTTTTGTCAAGTCCATCCTTTAGTTCATGAAGACTAATATGAAGCAATAATTTTAACACATCAGGTGGTTTATAATTGTAGTCAATTTATCAGAACTCGTCCACTTTATTTTAGGTCCTCTGAGAGATGGACAGAAATCTGTTTTCATTAGCAGTGGCCACTTTAGCTTAGGAATAAAATGTAGCGGGTATTTATCTACAAAGCAATTGTGGTTTTGGTTCGTAAAGGAAAATCAGATGTGATGTGTGTGTGGTTTTGAAGTATATGTATATCTGGGTGGAGTGCAAAATCGATGGTGAAACTAGAGTAAGCTAATAAACTAAAAAAATAACTAGAGCAAATGAAGACTTCGAAGAAATTCGAGAGAGACTTTCTATGCAAGTTAACTCCAGCTTAAATAACTTTTTAACAGAATTAAATTAAATTAGAAATAAATCAATCTGTCTAGCCTTTTTCCAACTATATTGGTGTCGGCTTCCAGTCTAACCGGATTCAGCTGAGCACTAGCGTTTTGCGTGGAGCGACTGCCTATCTGACCTCCACAACCCAGTAACTGGGTAATACGGTACCCCTTGGCAAGACCGGTGTCGGATCTCAAGCTTCTGACTACCCGTAACGACCGTCAAAGATCTTAAAATTACAGCCGGGACCAACGGCTTAACGTGCTTGCCTAGGCACAGAGGAAATTCGGTATGTTGAAAATGGTCACCCATCCACGGACCGACCTTGTCAAGCGTCGCTTAACCTTGATGATCGACCCGTGCGGCTGTTAATATTTAGCCACAAGCTCTTAGAATTAACTTGAACAATTCGTTATCCAAACACGTCCTGTCCTTACTGAATTCAAGTACAACACACAAAACATCTTCCTACATTCAAAGCAATACTTAATAACTTTTTCTCTCAAAACTTTGGAACTTGTTAAATTTTTTTGCACCTGAACATTTGTTGCCTTCAAAATTGATGAAATGCGAATTTAACAATTGTTCAAAAAGAGATTAGACTTTGAAAAAGTCTTCAAGTTTTATTTAATTTCTGTACGTTTTTGTCGGCGAAGTAAAAAGCTTTGATTTATGTTTTATAGCATCTTCTTGAAGTTTCAATCAGAAAAAAATGGAAAATTATTCTTAAATGTGGAGTAGTCTATTACAAGGTATTCTTATAGTTGAAGAAACCCTTGTAAAATACTTGTATTTAGCTACATCTCTTGAGACTGGAGATCGACTCTGACAGTTCGGCAGAGGCCAGGCAGACTGATATTCACTTCACAGTTTCATGAGTCTAATTCAATGTTTGGTCCTAGTATGTTTATGCTGTAATCATGTCCCTTGTTTCAATAATTATGTTTATTTAATTTGCGGTACATTTTAATTTATTCAAATCGAATAACCTCAAAACATACCACGCGACTCGCTTGAACATAAATAATTTTATCTCATTAATGTACTTAGCGTGATTATTTTTTTAGGCGTCTACTCACAATGACAAATGGCCTTCCAATACTTTGGTAGATACAACTTTTTTCATAAAGCGCCTTTCAAAAATGAAGAATTATGTGAAGTGTACAATTGATAGCCCAGTCGCAGCGAAGTATACTTATAGCTTAATCAAACAACTTAGTTTGCGTAGATACTGGCCATTTTCACCACATAGCATGCTCTAGAAGTCTAGACAAACTTAGAGTATGCTATGTGATTTTCTCTCAATACTACGATAAAAAACTCTGGCTTCTTCTAGAGGAGGTAATGTGTTTTTTTTAGGTAATCGTGTACCATCGTCGACCACACCATCACTTACCATCAGTTGTGATATTGGTCAATCGCTAGCCTAACAGTAATAAAAACACCAGCTGTCCCACGCGGCTTCGCTCCCGTCTACCTATCTACCAAATTTACCCTACCGTACCTACACTACATATATGATTGTTGCGTAACTTTAACCGCTTACGCAGCGCACGCAACGGAAGCTCTAAAAAAAGAATCATTTTTCCCGTTTTTGCAACATTTTTCATTTATGCTCCGCTCCTATTGGTCGTAGCCTGATGTTATATAGCCTATAACCTTCCTCGATAAATGGACTATCCAACACAAAAATATTTTTTCAATTCCAACCAGTAGTTCCAGATATTAGAGCGTTCAAATAAACAAACAAACAAACTCTCCAGCTTTATAATATTAAGTATAGATTTTGGTATCGTCACGGCTTAGGTATACATAATGTTTCAATAAATTATTTTCTAAACGTAGTAGAGTACTTGCACATTGGGCAGTTTAGTCGTAACGATTAGATCTTAGGGGCCAATAATAATAATATCGTAGAAAATCGATTTGTAACGAATCAATTTCTTTTGCTCACAATTTTAATCTACAGTTTTTCTCCACATAGTAACCACATCAGTGTGGTTAATTGGTATTATTTTTGAACCAAGTGGCCAGTTCTTTCAAAACTACTGACCACTGCCACACCAGGCTCTTAAAACGCGACGGCTCTTAGAAACATCCAGTTTATCCCATAAATACCAATTTCTGCGGACAATAAATTGAATGAGATCATGTGTGAAATCCCTGTAGGTTTGTCCGAAGCCGATTGGTCTTAGTATATTGAATAGTGATATCAATTTTGATTGAGAGAGAACCGGGTTACTCGATACTTTTGGTGTGGGATCCCCATGGTGTATTGTGTTCTTATTTTGTTACTTTTAGAACAAACTGACATAGTTTTTTGGAACAAATTTTTATTGGTGTGAATTTTGACATCTTTTTTTCGAACTGTTTGTTAGAATAGATCAATAGAATATACTTAATTATACACAAAAAAGTTACATTGTTATAAGTATTGTTGCAATTTTTTACTCATTCGTTTATTTTGAATAATTATTTCTTAATAATTTTTATTGAATAAAAATCTCTGCCAGTTATTACAATAATAACTCATTTTTATTCTGGTAAATTCAGCGTTTAGGCACAAACGGTTCTATTAACTCTCCAACGAATATATAAGGTATATTCTGGCTAAATATTTTCGATAAATTACTGAACCCACATTTTTGAATGATGATTATTTGGCAATCAATCATAGCTTCAGATTTATTTATACTCAGATGTTATTTTTATTCATATTTTTATATTATGCAAAACAATATCATATTAATTATCAAGAAAGCCAAACTGGCAGTACTGTTCGCCTTTTGGGCGCTTCTCCCATTGAAAGCAATGCGGACGAATTTTTTGATGCTCCATGAGAACTTTTTCTCTTTTTTTTCGCTTTTACATATTATACATATTGTTTAGTTTATTAAGATATTATTTGAAATTGATAAACATTTATTTAGATAATATAAAAAAAAAAAATACAAGCAACCATAAACGGTTGATGTTAACATGAAATACCTTCACGGAATATTTCTCGAGTTACTGAGATAAAGGATATCAAAGACAATGTGATGTCTATGTAAGTCCACCCACTCAAAATCAACCTTAACATTGGTCTCGAATGAGATCATAAAGACACTACATTGTTACTTAGACTGTTCCACGTAGAGGAACACACAACACATACAATTTACATGGCCATATAATTTGTATATCAGGTATACTGTTGAGACATAATTATTGTAGAAGGCCTAAAATTGACTTCCAGTATTATTTATTAATTAAAAACAAGTTTAAAAAATTATAAGTTTCCAAAAGGCTACACCATGACCACAACAAAGGTCACATAAAAAGCCGATTAACTGTTTACTTTTTAGGGAATCTTTTCTCAAAAGGAAAAAAGGAATGGAACCCGAAGTGCCTTTTCATAAACACCGGGGTGTATGAAAAGGCAGGCAGGGTGGAGAATGTATAACCATGTATGCCGGGTACCTGCCACCGGCCACTCGGTAACCGGGGTGTGTGAAAAGGCACTTATAGGATCACTTTGTTGTTTGTTTGTCTGTCCGTGTGTCAAGACCTTTTTCTTTCTCTGGAACGCCTGAAGATATCAAGTTGAAATTAATGTGATATACTCAGGTCTGCAACCCTTTACAGCTATATTTTTAAATCAGTGCGATCAAAAGATATAGCAGTTTATGTCGCATATTTGAGGAATCGCAAATTCTGTTTACCTAGAATCATGAAATATGGCAAGATGCAATGTCTTACAGCAGAAGTAAAGAAAAAAATCTGAAAACTGTAAATTTGTATCTACATAAAAAGAGGTTATTAACTTACTTGCAGTTGGTAAGCTGACTGCGACCTATATTGACGTATGGGGAAAACAGTTTTCAAACAGCAAAGTTAATTTTGTCCCTTCGTTAGAGCATTGTTGTTTATTAACGTCAGTAATGTTACCTAATTAATTTGGTGACTTTTTATACGGAACCCTCGGTGCGCGATTCCGACTCGCACGTGGCCGGCTTTTTTAAGTCTGGGTTAAAATAGTTTTCAAATTTCAAAAGTATTAAGTACAAAATATTTTTTCATCAAGTCACAATACACCATTTCGTTGTGCCTGCGTTTCATGAAAGTTATTACGGCCCACGCGTTTTCAGTTTAACGCAAATGTGAAAGTTTGGAGTTATGGGCCTTTAGTATGGAATGGCAACAACGACAGCTATTCCTTTTGACTTGGTGCTATGCTTTTGTGTTGGAGCTATATGAAATACTCTAATTTGTAGTAACTTAATGCAAATATAGAAGAATAGTAACGTTCAAGAAAATATTGGCAACATCATAACTCATTTTACAAGTTACCTATCATTCCTGTATCAGCTCATGTAGTCCTAATACTGGGCAATATTCTCCACTCTTTCCACTTCTTACGGCTGTTTATTGTGGCCCAATTCCTCATAAAGATGTATTATTCTTCTTGCCATCTTAACCTACTATTCCAGTCTACTTCGTGTACTTCGACTTCGCAGTAACCAAGATTTTTCACCGTAGAAAATATTACCTTACAAGAAAGGTAACCTGAGAAAAAGGATGTATTCCGGACTCCCCACACACGGCTTGCATAAAATGCACTCATAACGTAATTTGAATAACTTAGAATTATAATTTTCATGAGATTTTAAGTCTCTGTACAATTTACATTGTTGAATATATGTAAAGTTTCTAATCGTATTATGCTTGTCTGCATTTCATATGCAAAACTCATTATGTTGGCTCAAAGAACTCTTTACAAGGAAGTTTTAACAGTGGCCGGACTTGCAAATAAGCATATTTACGCAGCTATTCCTAATTCTAAACAAAGTGCCCTAATATTGTAGTAGATACGTAGTTATAAGTATTAATTATAGATTGCAGAATACCGACTAGAAAAAAAAAAACTTTTTAGTTCTGCAATAAATATGATACAACGGTTCTCATAACTTCAAACTTTTCTGAATCAAAGGCAAAATAAAATATTTTTCAATTATTAGAAATTACTGAAAATTACTGAAAAAAATAAAATAAAATATGGTACCTCCTAGCGGAGGTATTTTGGAACGAATTCCAACAAAATCAAACATTTTATTTAGGTCAATCCCTGGAAATAAGTACTTCATACCGTATAAGGAAGCCCGATGTATTCAAAGGCTTTAAAAAATCGCATAACGAAAATAAATATATATGTCGGCCAATTCATTTCTCAATTTCGGTAAATATTAACCTATTACATAAACAGGTATGTACGTAGATATTGCCAAAGAGTGACAAGGTTACATCTAGGTAAGCATGATCCAACTTTGTGTACGAGAGATAGTGGTCAAACAGGTTCAATATGAAGTAGGAAAATGATCTCCTTTTATAGAACGCTTCTATTTAGTTCCCAAATGCTATCAGAAACTATAATTTGATTGTCCATATTTATCCATCGGTTAACTTTATTAGCGACTTGTACTTCCTTGTATCCTCTTCCGTTCTTTTAACTGCATTCTGAAGTAAATTAATTTCGTTTGGAACAGTTCCCGAATTTGCTTCATTTCAGGGAACTCTAACTGAATTAAGTGAAACCTTTGAAGTTCGTGTTTCAGATAAATGAGGACCTTTGAGATTTCATAGGTTACGTAACTGAATGCATGGAAATGCGCTGCGAAGTCTTTGAGGACCGAAAATTCGCTGGATATTATCGTTCATCCTTGAACATTTTGAAATCCACTAGGGAAGTATATACTAACGTTATTATAATACAGTCATAGGCTTTGTTTCTTTGATAGCTGCAATAAAGGGGTCTTCAAGTCAAGAGTGAAATAAGAGAGGTTACTTCTAGGCATGCGTGTTTCACCGTCGACCACATCATCGCTTACCATCAGGCGAGATAGTTTACAAACGCAAGCCTATCGTTAAATAAAAAAGACCGTCTGATTGTGAACTTTCTTTCACTGATACAAATATACACTGTTACTGAGTGCCACAAGCAAATTTTAGTCTCGGAAAATCCATGGTTCCTGTAGGAAAGTCCACAGGAGCGAAAAATAATAGTTTTTAATATGCAAAGGCCGTACAGCGTAAAAGTTTACTAAAGATTCACGAATTCTACGATATACAGAATGTTTGTTAGGCCTCAGGTGCTACCCTAACACAACGCGATCATCGTACGAACACACAACCATCGCGTTCATTTGTAAGGCGAAATCGAAAAGCGTCCTCTGTCGGCGCGAATACGCGTTCGTGTATACAAATGAACGCGATGGTCGCATGTTCGCGCAATGATCGCTTTGTATTAGGACAACACCTCAGAATTAGGGTGAGGTAGAAGTTTTTTTTTTGTTTAATCAACCGTAACCACCAACTTAACCCAACTATAATTTAGATACGTTAATAACTTTTTCTTGGCTTCTCGTGTTGTCTCACTGCTGGACAAAGGCCTCCGTGCAAAGCTGTCTCGGATCAACTTTGGTTAAGGAGTCAAGTTCACCCCGCCTGCCTTCCTACTAGGAAATATTGCCAATTAAAACAGATGCCTACATCATAGTAAACTAATAATAAGTTACAACAATAAAGCAATTAGTAAGTTAGTAAGTGCGACTAAATCGTGCAAGTAATACGGTTATGAAATAACTGGGGATCGTAGGCGCCTTCCAACTTGTCGGTCGTAAGGATAACTTGGATAAATTTAATTTGCTGCGTAGTTTCGGGTAACTTCGGGTTGGTTACTTACTGCGTAGTATGGTCTAAATGTTATGTTTCTTTTGCATTATGAAATTGTGTCACAATTCACTAATAATTTTACCCCATTACTGTCCCACGGAATGGATAAGGCCATACATAAAACAAACTATATTGCTTTATTTAGATATCTTGCTAAATATAGGTTATGGTTAACAATCAACTGGAACTTAATAAGTATTCCAAACCCTAACAACAAAAACTGTACTTGATTGGCCAAATAGCAACAACACTAAACATTTATTTTAAATAATTTGCATTTTCAAATCAAGATTTCAAAAAGGCCATAAATTCTTAAGCACTTACACAAGAACAAGTCAATTTCGTTGCTTAGTTTCAGTTGTCCGTTAACGAGCACAAAACAATGTAGTTGTTAGGGACAGATCTATCAGTGCTCTTTTTGTATCACGGGGAACAATACTTGATAATGTTAGGAACAAATAAAACTGAGTAAGAATATTTTAAAATGGGTATAAAGTTTTTATTTTGGATGACATTTTGGAAGAGTCATGTCTGCTTTTTGTCTATGCTTTTATGTTTATTGGTCTTAATTTTGTAATCGGTATGAAAAAAAATATAACAAAACATAATCTCACCATTCTTTTTTTACCCTTATCCAAAAGTTCGGCGCAAAATGTCTTATTCCATTCGCCCTTCTTTTTTTGATATTATCTTGTAAACAAACACCACTCTCAATTACTCAAATAACATAAAAAATAAAATACATTCTCTGCTGCGTCCATTTTCTAAAAATCAAGATATTTTCTGCATATCACACACCTATTACGTAGTACAATAACAATGTTTTTGTTGTTTTTAAATTAAACAATCCACAAAGCTCCCCCCCATTCCCTAATATAATATCTGAAAATGTAAACACTTAAAAAATAACTTTTGGTCAATACTGTAATGAAAGAAAAGGAAAATGTTTGCAAGTAAAAAGGCGGTCAAATACTTTCCTTTAACGATTATAAGGAAACCAACAGAGCGATGAATTTTATGGCTACTTTAAATATACGAAATTGTAAAGAATTGAAACGGGTGTAATACAAACGAATTTCATCTATTTTTGTCTGAAAATACGATACGAATGTTCTGTTTCTTTTTATTGTTAATTTTATCTTGTCTTGACCTACAAATCAATCAAGTTTTTCTTTAGTACCTAGTGTGCCTACTTGGTTTATTGAAATAATATAAACCTTACCTTCTGCCACCCCATTGAATTTGAACTATTTTTTTGTAAGTATAGGCCACTCGTTACTCTGATCCAGATATTATATTAATGTAAAGTTTCATCAAAATTGGTTTAGCAGTTTTTTACGTGAGACTAACAAACATCCATCCATCTATCCTCACAAACTTTCACATTTATAATATTATATAAAATAAATAGCAAACATTTACAATATTACTAAAAAAAATTTGATGGTTTCTCACCTTTGTCTGCCTCAATCCAAAACCTTCTTCCAAAGCTTAAATTATTCTCAACTTACCACAAATACCACGCTTTTAAGGCATTTCTCGGATTATCATTTCAACGAAGTTAGTTTTTTTTGATGAATCCGCTTATTTCTTTTACTTTTCACTGTCATTAAATGCTTGTTGAGAATTAGCCGAGGCTGCTAAGTCAGTCTGTCAACAAGGCAGGAACGTGCCTCGCATTTGTCCCCATTAATAGTTGTCGTCAAAAAATTATCCATTCTAGTCGCGGAACACATGACGCCGCTTGGAAAAACTTGGCTTTTCGTGAGGCTTTTCTTTACTGATCAATTTAATTTGGAAGGTATACGTTAGGAAATTGATTAATCTGATAAGAGTCAAATATGCTTAAGCCAATGAAAATAGCCATCAATCGCGGGTAGAACCTGGATGAGGTTAGCACAGGAGCATGTGGATTGGCACAAGAAAAGTGACCTTTACTCAGCATTTGTTGAAGTGAATGATGATGAAGGCAAATATATAGTCCCCGGCATGTAACTTGGCAAGGTTTTGGCGTAGTGGGGGTAAGTTCGCTCATATTTGGCGAACTGACCAACCACCATAAAGAGCGAACGGAACGTGGACGCGACGTGATTGGTCAGTCGATCCTTGTGTCAACTGACTAATCAATCACGCGCTCGGAACGGCGCTAAAGGTTCCCCGCGCCCCGCTTCACTACCAAAGAGTCCTAAAAAACTACTTCTGCGCATCTAACGACTCTTGCCAACTTACGTGCCGGGAATTATACAAATATTCAGTGTAAAATAAACCAGACAAATCAATATTCTAAGCAATAATTTAGTGGCACCTAAATCACGTGGTGAATCATACTAATATTATAAATGTAAGTTTGTTTGCTACGCTTTCACGCAAAAACTACTGAACCGATCATCATGAAACTTTGTACATATATTCTTGGAGGTATTAGAAGTAACATAGGATACTATTTATGAAAAAACAAAAAAAATAATGGCTTCATTGCGAGCGAAGCCGCGGGTAAAAGCTAGTAACTAAATAATGTGGTATCAATCATTCATCTAAACATTGTGGTGTAGGTTAATCATAATGATTTAGAATAAGGTTCGAATACTTTTATGAAATTTATTTAGAATTCTGAGACAACTCTTATCGATGAATCAAAGAAATGTGTATTTGTTTCCTCATTAATTTAATCATTTAGACCCCTGCTATGCCCCGTCTTCACATTACTAACTAAATCTAAAAGCCTACCTAGGCTATAATCACCGCAAAACTTTTTGACAGCACATCAATCCATGGAATGACAGAAGGGGTAGGTACAGCAGGTTCAAGTCATGTAATCAGTCACACATTACAAACATGTACGGAACTCATCCATCAAAGGGTGGCAGCTAGTTATTAGCCACTATTGCATATATAACACTGGAACACACAGAAAAAACGAGATATTTTTGCATAGTTTTTGCTGTTAGCTCTTTAGAAAATATTGGCACAGTATTACAATACAGTACAGATGTGTTTGAAAAAAATTGCCTGTTAATGATCTTTTATTGTTTTATCCTTGCGTTCGAAATTAAATTTAGTATAAATGCTTCTATAAATGCTTCTGAATTGAGAATCAGATGTTGAGAACTGGTCAAACTTTACTTTCATGCCAAATCTTGATAGGTTTTCATTCTTAAACTTCTCAAATATAATATTACTTTTTATAATATTCTCATCTGACATTTATTTCAATAGTTAAGAAATTCTTCCTCTTGCGACACACTATTTCTATTCCATGACAAATCATATTGGTAAATAGAGCATTGGACTGGAACGTGTAGAATTTGCGTTATAAAGTCGGTGAAAAAGGCCTCTTAACCCGAACTCTAGGCCATTTGGTTTGAAAACGTCACGTACACTTTGAAAAACTGAGCCCTTTTTTGCCAATATGGAGCCAAAATCCAATATAGTTTTCAATGACCAATCTTCTATATGACTTTCAAAAAAACTTTCAATGCTTCATGTCAACACATAAAAAATTCTATAGACATGCATTTTTTGAAGGCAGAAAATTCGGGGAAGCTCTCGAAGGCGGAAAATTTAGGGAAGCTTTTGAAATTAGCTAGACGTTATTTTCATTGGAGATGTTCTCTTTATTGTAGTAACTAGTTACTTTGGGCTATTCTGTTAGAGATCTTAGTTCTTTATTATGTTCTTTTTTTCGAATAGTCCTGTATGTTTCTTCCTATGTATTTACTTCAATATTTTAACTGTATTGTTTACAATAAAAAAAAAGTTGTGTTATTAATTCCTTTCATTATTTCTGCTTCATTTAAGAAGCCTACGTTAATTTTCGATTTGCGAATTGAGAATACCAAAGAGAAATTAAATTAATTAATTTATGGTGCTAATGTAAACAGCAATTCAACTTTGAGATTAGCCAGGCAGTTAAAAGGAGATTTCATAAGACATTTCTTTTGATTTAATATTGAATTGTTTTAAGAGATAAATAAACTAAAATCATATCACAGAAAAATCATAATAATGGCTTAGAAGTTATTTCAAGTGAAGCAAAAGATAAAAACATTGATAAAGACTAGCTCGAGCTGAACAATGCTGTCCGTAGAACAATGTCAGCTGATGAAGATAGTGCACATCGTGACGCAACAGGTGCATGTGGCTAGGAAATTAAAGAAAAATATAATCTTGGACGGAAACTTCTTGAACCTAAATATAGTCATTGGCAAAGTTGTGCCATTTGGGAAATCGGGTTTGCGTTAATAATTACGGACTGGTCCAGTTGTTCAGATCGGCAACTTTTCGTTAGTTAGAAAGCAGTGAAGTGATTTTTTTTAAATTTTAATTTTGTGGCAATAAAGTTTAATATTCAACATTTCTACTAATTATTACCATCAACTATGAAATTTTGTACTGTAATAATTTATGCAAAACATTCTTAACCTTTTTCCGCATTAACAAAACCAGTAGGATTTCAAAGGTCAACAGAAACTTAATATAACATGTTTTCCAATACAAACGACTATTCAATCCCACAAAAGATTCCGTTGCGGGGGCTCCCAATTTGCCGAGATCCGTCTAAAAGATATCCGAGCATATATCATTGTGACGCGCAATCTCGTTATGGTTTGCAGAAATCGATATGTATATCTTCCGTAACCTTTACTACAATGTTACAGTTAGTTAGCATGTAGCTGTCCCTGATTAGATTACTGAATTATCTAATTAATCTATTTTTGATGTCACAATTAGTTTCCGATAAGCTGTTGGTACACGACCTAAATGTTTTAATATGATTTGTAGTGTCTTGATGAGTACAGGAAATAAGTATCGACGTGCGACTGATTCATAAAACTTTTCGCATATTACATACATAGGCAGAAGTGTACCTAGAGTCGGTACACTCACATTTAAAAAGTTAGGTACTTTTAGCAACTGTTTTCGTGACACACAATTTATCCTCTTGTCATGAACATCTTTCGACTATTGGGATTTGAGTTCAATATATGCTGCGAAAAACAAACGTCATTACGTAACTCATGGCTATAAATCAGCAGTTATGACGGCGCACAAGGAAGAAAACAGCCTACATAAAAAACTCAATCCCACTCAAACTCAAATTTAGAATTTATCCAAAAAATACAATTAAAAAGTGCGCAAACAAATTTATTTGTTCTACGTTGTAACGCGCAAATTCGAGCATCATAAACAACAATATTAAAGGATTCATTAAGGACCCGAATCGTTCCCGGAATGGAATAAAACAGACATTCCAGAATTTATGACTTAAGGTCGGGGTTATGGGCTATTTTATGAATAACCGTTTATGATTATTGCTCGGATTCTGACTATTTCGTTATAATTTGTCTAGTTTTCCACTTAAAGCAAAGCATATTTTATCTCGACTGTCATTATTGTTCCAATCGTTTTAAGTGTTGAAAAAATTGAAGCCTTATCGATGAAAGCATTTAAATTCTAGGAAGATAATTGCATTTACGTTTTAGCCACTCAATACAAGCAAGTCATCGTCATCATCACTGCCCTTATATCTCAATTTATTTCGTGTCAGCGTTGTACAATGTTTTCTTCCCTTCTTATCTTTGAGCTTAGCTGATCAATGTTCACTTCTTTTAAGTCAGACATTTTCACTTTCAATTTAACCATATCTACATCTTTATTTTTCACTTTGGCACTTAACAGTTGAAAAATGTCTCCCTTTTCAAGTTTTTTTCAAATATTTATTAAGTTGTCAAGCATTCCAAATTACTTCCACTTAATTTATTCGCATGACATGCAGCCTATCGATTAAACAATTATTTTATGGCTTATCTTCTAGGTATCTTATCTATTCAGAATATTCACGCTCTTTCGCACCAATTTACTGAATACTAACTCAAAAGTGAATCTCTGAAGGTTTATTTTCAGCAAACTTCTCTTTTGCTTTAAATCACAAGTTATGAACTTTTGACTTTACTTTTGCTACGGAATTCGAACACGATATCGGATTGCTTTTTAACAAACTGTTCTTTATAAGGGATTAATTTAATATCAGACTGTGAGGTATGGCCTCAAAAGGTTGAGACCTCTTCTCAATTAGCAGAGAATTCAGAGCGACTTGACAATTGACAAACAATAAGTACCTAACTTAATATCTAGTACCTAATTCCATAACTAACATATTTACAATCATATTAGTCCACTGCATTTTGAAGAGGATTCGTAATCCACTGTTAAACAATTATTGTGTGTAGTTTCTTACTCACTCTTCGCTACAAAAAAAAAACCGATGAATGGATTATTTACTAGAGTTGTTTATGGCAACTGCAGTAATTTTTTGTTTTTGTCCTTCTGTTAAATTATTTGAATTTAATATACCTACCTTCTTTGTATGCTTAAAAAACCTAGGCGCAGTTTATACTTTCTTAATGAGGATGTACGCGCCTAAACGAATTTACTGATTGAAGTAATTAAAATAATTCTGGTTTATTACGTGTTCCTATGAAGAAGGCTAAAATATCTAAATTAATTAAGAAAATAACTCGAGGACCGTGCTTACGACGCAAAACCTTTAGCATTTTGTAAGCTCATGTAAATTTGATAGGTCTAGTGGTTGAAGAGGGAATCTTGCTAATATGAGCCTTAATGAACGTAATCGAGTATTTTGAAAACCTGTTAGTGCGAAAAGCTGCTTTTCCTAGACGTCATTTAGATATTAATTTAATTATTATCTTCATTTAGGGTGACAGGGGTAGGTTTAAGCGTTTCATTGTAGCCAAAAGAAGTCCACTGTTCGATATATTGCTTCCCCAAGTGTCTTTACTTCGACCGATAAGTTTATTGAAACAAGCTATATAGCTTGAAAATTATTATTAAAGCAAAAACAAACCATATTTAGACAGAAATCAACAACATAAAAGCAACGTTTTATTCAAAAGTCGTTTTTCTTTGTGGTCACAAATTTTTCCAAGTATTCAGAACATACAATGAAAATAGAAATTTAAAGGAAATTATTCTAGCGGCCGAGCGACCACAAAGATACTGAATGTCGAGAAGCACAAAGGTATCGTAGAACTTTAGAAAGTGACACTTTTCTTGAACAAGAAAACATCCACGTGGAAATAGTTGCAGAGATTTAACTAGTATGATGCAAACTTAGTTGGGAAAAGGGTAGGCAGATGATGATTTTTTTGTGTGTAATCTTCGAATTATGTTTTAAATAATTCGTTTGGTGCTATAAATTCTACAAATATTTTATAGGTGTTTGGACGTTTGTGAATCAATCATGCCTTAACGACAAATCAATAGAAAATCATTTCAATGCCTCACCTACCTTATATATATATACCTTATGTATACCTACCTTACCTTATCATTGCTATAATACTGTCGTTGAACTTTTATAATGAATCATATACCATCACTAGTAACATGTTTTACTGTCACAGTTTGTTCGTTCAAAGCCTCATTGAGTCGCACTAGCCTAGAGCATAAAATTCTGCGCTCGTTAGTTGATATGAGCCCTTCCTGTACATTGTCGTGTGGAGGTTCGTTTGCACCTTTGTGTTTGAATCCAGTTTCAACTGCATTGCTGGCTGGTAGTAGAACAATATCTGCATTTTGAAACGGACATAGTTTTGTTTTAACCTGACTCTGGTTTTTATATTTTTATTTCACTAGCAGTGAACCTCATAATTATATTTCTTATTCCAATTTATTTTTCTTTAAACTTATACAACATCAGAGCAAATAAAACAAGCCTAACCTAACCATTTTACATGCATTCGGCAATTGATTTTTGTGATTATGATAACCCTTGATTTTAGCGGGATATTCAATTATTTGTATTATATCCATTTGGATAATATAAAGAAATCATTACGATTTATTTTTACAAGTATAGAATTGACTTTAACCTAGCCTAATACAACAGTTTATTCCTGTGCAAAAGTAATTAGTTTAAAATCTACTACGGCCATGTGCTTTCGTTATCACGTGCGATTTCCTTTATCACAATCATGTAATTGTTAAGTTTTACATGATAGCATTTAACCATGACGCAATGTTCAGTCAAACGTACTAGTATTACGTCACCGGTTTTCGCAAAGTCCTTAAAATTGATTATACGTTTTTATAAAAGCAGAATATCTACAGAAGCATTTTAGCCGTAGATTTGCAAAGAGAGTTATGCGCCAGTACATATTATATTCGAATGGGTACATAATTCAGAATTACATTTTAGATTTTTTCAGCTTAAGGTAGCTTTTCCACATGGGTTAGTTACCTATATTACTACTACTATTTATATTTCATACCGTTATGGACTAAGCATAAGACCTCAAATGGGCAACGCTTTCACGTGTGAAATAATTACACCAGTCTTTAGTTCACTGGCTTAGGAAACGGCACTAATACATTCAATTTCTTAGGGCTATAATTTTGATTATGATATTAACTAACTCTATATACTCTTAAAGATATGGAAGAGTGCAATTTTCTATTACAGATATCTTCATACTTATAAGGAGGCCTCTACAACTGTCTTGTTAAATCTTTTGATTACGAAATGTATAAGTATATTATTAGTTTTTAAACTGTCATAGTCACTAACACTAACATTAACACAATAAGAGGGATATTTACCATGTTTACTGTTTGTTGCGATTTTCCGATATTTCGGTGCTGTTGCAAGCACCATGATCACGGATAAACTGAAGTTATTGCGGGTGGGTGTTTATGAGGACACAAAATGGTCTACCCTCTTTCTTGTTCGTTTTTTGTACTCAGTACCGCTACCTCTGTCACTCACAACTCGATTCAAACACCCACCCGCAATAACTTCAGTTTATCCGTGATCATGTTGCTTGCAACAGCACCGAAATATTGGAAACTCGCAACAAACAGTAAACATTTTAAATATCCCGCTTATAATGGTAATGTAAGTATAATATTATTAAATTATTACTATTAACAAGCCGTATCTGACAATAAGTAACTGTAATTACATCAAATTCAAACAACCCGAAATGTTTGCGAATTTTTACCAGCGAAAATTCCATGTTATAGCTACCCGAAAAATTACGCTGTACGACGCGATATTTAAGTTAATGTAAATGAGATTTTTACGTGGGTAATTTCCCTTGAAATTCATAAAAAAATACGGTGCGAATGAGGCAAACAATATTTGACTTTTTAACATTTCTGTCATGCGATACCTACATTGTCGATTGTTGAAAATTCAAGGTTTGAAGATTACTATAAACAGGAAATCTTCCCATACCTGTGATAAACGAAACACACTGAAAATTCAAATATGAAACGAATTTTGGTGAATTAGCCACCATCAGGCCCAAGGCAAATGAAAGCCTTACGGCTATTTTCTACAGCTCTACTTTTGTCTTTCGTCTGTAAAAAAAGTGTACCTCATTTGTATTCTCAATAACTGGGCCAAATTGAAACAATCGACCGGCTGGGAATGCAACCATAATTTTGCTAAAATGTTCTTTATCTTCTTTGGCAGTGGTAGCCTGTGTCTCAGCCTCTTTAAATAAACAAAGTCTTCTTTCATTACTTTTAACGATGTGAACTTATTCAGCCATTCATTAGATCAAAATTTTTCACAAAGCTGTAAGAAAGTTTTGTCCCTGAAAGGTCAATTGTAATTAAAGGTTGTCTGACTTATCATCCGTGTTTTTGTTTTCGTAACGGCTTGTTTGCACTTCATTTGAATTTTTAGGTTATAAAAATCATCATACCAAAATTCCAATATATTATATATAACCGACACAAAGTGTCCTAGGTCCGGCCAAACCTTCAGGGCTTGTTTCAAGGCCAGCTTCAGATGCAATTGAGCGGATTTAAATCCAATCCCAGTCTACTTATCTAAGAATATTCCAACAGAGTTTATATGCCTGACCTATGGAGCCATCCCACTGTCTTCAATTTTCTCAGGTAATACTGCGCCTGGATTAATCAGGTCACCAAATTTACAAAAAGTATGAATGAGAAAAGGTCTTTGTAAATAGCCATATAATCTTCCACTATCAATATTATCTAGATCTCGAAAGTTTACTCTACCCTATCGAGTGGTCGAATCTGTAACATGTTATACCTTATTTTAATCGGATCGTCATGTAATTACTACATCGAGGGTTTTGTCAACATTCCGCTTGATCTCACAATGATAATGGTGCAGGTAGATTACGTTACAAAGCTTGTTTAATTTCTGAATTGGTCGGTGCTACTGTTTTTTGGATTTGGGCAAGGTCGTGGCGGCTTATATGTGACTTTGAACTCAATTCGGTTTTTGAATGTTTGAATATTGATTAACTTTCCTGCTGTTGTGTTTTGCATAGCACCACATTTGTATCAATAACTTTTATTATATGGAAGATACATGGCTTCTTCTCTTTTTATTCTTTTCTCTACAACTTTTTTCTCTCCCCTCTCTCTCTATTTTCTCTCTATTATATTTTCATTCATACTTTTTATTGTTTTATTTGATCACTGTAACAATTTTTATTTAGTAATATTACAATACCACACAAGCATTTCTCTAGCGACGACGTAGGTGCTTCCACAAACAAAATACTCACTGAAACCCAGTGTTACATGTAAATATATAATTTAAAACAGGCTCAACCTACAAAGCCATCAAAAACTTTTCTTCCTACAACTTAAATTAAATGAGCTCATTGTTCCTGTTTTTCTGTTATTCCAACAGTACCTAATTTACATCCCCAGAAACATAATTTCGTACTCTTGTTAGGTATTGTATCCTCGCTGTGTGTGTCAATTTGCAATTCGTGTTCTTCAAGGTAATGAATGTAAATCAAGTGTAGATTTAATATAGAAATTGTGGCTTTAGTTTTAGTAATAAGGATGTATGTATATACACCAACCTACTTGGAATTTTAAGTATATGCTCTTGCTTGAATTCCGTCAAAGCTCTAATAAGACGTTTGTCGATGTAAATTCTGGTCTGTGGTGGGAATGATTGTTATAGCTGATAGACTTTGAAACAAGTGAAATCGAGACCTACCTATCTTTTTCTAAGTATAAGTGAGGGGAATGGTTTACCCTCTCGCTGGAACTACCGGTCTCGGGTTTAAAGAATCCACATAACTTTCATTATTGCACCTACCACTGTTTATCTCTCCATCACCCAAAGGTCGACTGGTAGAAAATGCCTAAGGCATTAAGTCCGCCTCTGTACTTTTGTGCATGAAGTATTAAATAAATAAATAAACTCATATCAAATGAATTATATTTATAAACGTGACAAAGAGTTACATATTGTTGCAAAAAGTTAAGAAACTTTTGCTCCTACAAATTGGCCCAAACAATTGTATAACAATCTTCAAATACTTATCACGTGTTGACTTTTAAAGACCAATTTATTATATAAACTATTAAGGAAATCGGACTGGAAAGGATTAAAAGTGGGTCAACGATACAGGTCTGTACTGTAAATGCGTATCGTCGTAGTTCTTTCTCGAGTGCTGCATTAATTTAAAGTTTGAGCGTGTCGTTTGAGGTGTTTTGTATGTTAATCTTTACATGTGTGCTCACGATTTCCTCTATCATTGCAGTTTATAACAAGCAGTGGGGGTTTCCCTTCCAAATAATGCTTGTTGAACATTGAAAAACACCTTTTGGGATTTATTGTTAAAATGTATCTCAAAAGTATGTATCAAAGAACTTCATTCCTGTTTGAGAATAATCGGAAAAATCTTGTTATTCTTTCATACTTATTTAATTTTAACGTAAAAAATGGCCAAGTGCGAGTAGCGCTTGCACTCGCGCACGAAGTTTACCGTACAATTATCGCAAAAAAACACTTTTGTTTTATGGGAGCCCCACTAAAATATTTATTTTATTTTGTTTTTAGTATTTGTTGTAAAAGCGGCAACAAAAAAAAAATGAAAATTTGAACTGTCTAGCTATCACGGTTCATGAGATACAGCCTGGTGACAGACAGACGGGCAGACGGACCGCGGAGTCTTAGTAATAGGGTCCCGTTTTTACCCTTTGGGTACGAAACCCTAAAAATGAACAGCCCCGCAACTTATCAGAAGCTTTCCGTTGGTATCCCAACAATGTTCCCTACCCTATCTTCTTCATCCAATTATTTGAACACTTAATCCTCTGTGGAACTATTGTTACAGTTAATAGCCGAAATGCTAGAACATTCCATTCAATGAACAGTGAATACGGTAAATTCATCTGCTTCCTGTGTACCTTTGAAGTTTATTTCCGATATTAATTTGTCAATAGATATAGAATAATGACAAGATTATCAGTAACATATTTGCAACAAATCTCACCGTATAATTATGTCGTTGTAGTTAGATCCAGCAACATAAGCTGTCGATACAGCTCAGCAGGCTTAAGATCAACATAGATTAACCCCATATAAGATGCTGTCAGTGCCGCTTGTATAATGTCCAATGCAATAGACCGGTAAGCAAGCAATACTAATCAAAAGCCTAAGCCAATTATGCAAAAAGCTCATTGAACATGCTAATATACTCCAGAAATTGAGGAGCGCGTACAATACACGAGCATATTCGACTATCGGAATAATTTTGAATGATGCTAATGTAGGCAATTTGTCAGACATCAATAAGGTGACAAACGACAAAGGGACTAGACAAGTCAATGAAGAAACGATGACAAATTTTTCAGCGGATGTGGAGATGTTATATTAACTTTTATCGGAAGTAAATGATGGATTCGTGTAAGATAATATTTTATGGAAAAAAGTTCTAGATTGATCGATTGTTGCGGAATACAAGTTTTAACATGAATCATATTTTCTATATTCTGATAAATTATTTTTGCATGTTATTAAACAATTTGCGTATACAGCAGATAAATACTTCAAATTCTAAAGATCAACTGCGTATATTTACGAAATGGCAAACAATTTATGCCACCCAGGCTACCACTAAGCTGGGTTACTTGCCCTATCGCGTATCTGACCTAAATGGGGCGTTTTGCGGCCGATCAGTGGGACACAAGCGACTGCAATCCAATTGTAAGCCCTACTTGGAAATGTAGGTAGGACTTGAGCTGGCACTGTTAAGTGCAACGCAATAATCTTTTATACAGATTACTATAGAAGCTAAACTTGAATGGAAACAAAAGTTTCTACAATAGAGCAAATCCTTTGATAAGGCACTGTGTGTTGCTGTTAAAAGCAATGGTGTAGAACGTAGATTAGAAACGGATAAAAGTACGACTTAATATTTTTAAATCACGCGCTTATTCGATATATTTTATAGACAAGAGACTTCGAGCAAAGAAAATTCATGTCTTTGACCTTCTAAAACATAACACCATCCTTATTTGTAAGGGTAAATTGACTTAATTTATTATCAACACGGCAATTTCACTTTATGTCATAATTAAACTGTATTACACCGGTTCACATGGAGCTCATAGCAATTTATTTCAAGCTTTTAGCATTATAAATGGACCCAGAATTGTACATACCGTTTTTTTTTTACTTTAACCTCCTAGCTAATAAAAGTTGTATAGCACCTGTAAGTTAATCTCTTTGTAAAAAATTAGAATCTTTAAGTTACCCAGTGCATTGTCTTATTATTTCTAATGTCACTGAAGGAGAGAAATAGGTGTGTTACTTATTCACCTGCTATAAAACCCTTATTTGTAAGGAGGTAAGAGTTCTTAAATTGTATTAATCAAATAATTATGAAAATATCATCCTTCGAACACTGAAAGCGAAAATTTTAAACAACTTTTCGTTCTAGTAGTTTCATGGATCCGACAGTTTGTCTTCAACCTGTCTGCACTTATCATGAAAATAAATTTTAACTCAATTTAATGCGACGGGTTTTGACGCTCAATCACAAAATTGAAATGGTCCGTTTTAATATAATTCACACAAAATTCACGACAATATTGACGTTGATTTCGTAAAAAGAGCTTTAATTTTTATGTTTTTGGACATCAAAGTTATTAAAAGTTTTATTTAATATGTAAATAATGGTATTTTTTCTTTCTAATACGTCTATAATGTTTTTTTTTCTTCTTTCTTATTCTGTAGCAACTTTTAATATACATTTTGTTGTTTTCTTTGGCGATATTCAGGTACATTGAAATTATTCAAAACAATAGTTTCTACTATTGCGTTTCAAGGCCGTTACTTGGCTCTGCGTCCTTTTCTGAGAAAGTGAAAATTACTATGTTCAGCACAACATAAATATGTAGCAGACTAAGGACAGTATATACTTACTTCAGGTTCGCATCTGCTCGAATTCAATTCTCAGTTGCACAATACGCAAAGCAAGAGGAAATTGCTTGAACCCGTTGATTAAATTATTGATGAACAGTGTAAATTTTTTTTTTTTTGTATGTAAAATTTTGAGGCTTCACATTTTAACCAAGTTTATGTTCTTTTGTTACAGGATGGTGCGTGCTACCTGCTTGCTAGCGAGCTGCGTGCTCTTTGCCCTGCTTCTCATCGTGCCCGCCTCTGCTTACCCCAGGTAGTGGTACAATATTCAACTTGATATCGTCGTTTACTATACCTTACTAAAATTATTTTATCTAGACTTAAGTAAAATACTACACACTAACTAACCATATCGTTTCATGTGACAAACTCAGTAAAAATGACGTCATTCATTATTCAGGGTCTTCAGGGTCAAGAATGGCCACACTAAGATACCTAATTATATCAATATAATAGGCCTTTCACCAAACAGAACAACAAATTTATGTATTAATAATAAACCCTTTTATAATAAACCCTTTTCTTATAATTTATGTAGTAGTTATTCACAAATAATATTAAACTTAAAAAAGCTCGAAAAAATTATGGTCAATACTTAGATGACCCTAATTATCACTTTGCTCCGACTGTATTAATAAGTATTGCCGATACTTACGAATAATGACATATTCCTCTTGGAGTGTAGCATAATATCGTTATTCACGATAAGCACTAATATGAAGCCTTTTTCCATTTTCAGTCCAAGCAACTACTTCCGCGAAGAAGGCCAATATGAACCTGAAGAGATCTTGGATATGCTGAACCGCCTCGGCAACCTAATCCAAATGGAACGCAAAATGGAAAAGTAAGTTGACGAATTACAAATCATGACATATTTAAACACATTCAATATCGGCGTCATTTTCGAAAGGGAATCTGAAAGGTCACTGATAGATACTCGATTTATTCAAGTGTTTGTTACAAAAGTAACTTCACATAACAGCTAAGTGTATCTTTATTTAATATCAAGATTTTTCACTACACTATTTTAGGACTAGGTCTCTCATTGTCACATGTTTTATTGTCCATGTTTCCAATGTTCTGCATGATTTTTTAATTGATGTTTGTTTCAAAATTTTAACATCCCCATTTGTTGTGAAATATAAATTCCTTCCATTCTTATATTATTCGAATTACTAGGGACAGTCATTATCGCTAATGAAAATGATATGATCTTTTTTTTGGATTTTTAGTTTTTACTTTATAGTGTTTTTATTTAGAAGTCAGTTGTATTTTTATGTACAAAAGTTTTTTTTTCTTATGGCTCGGTTTTATTCTATTTGTCTAAAGCCAAGGCTCTAGACAAGTGTTGTTGACTTTCGAAATGAAAAATTTTCAGCTACGATTATTCATGGAACAACCTTAAAATATTATGAACGTAAATTAATTATTTCAAGATTCTCTCAGTTTTTACAAAGTCAACCAATCACTTATTCTGTTTAAGGTTTTCGTTTAAACAAAATTAATTCTGTTGTTTAATATAATTTATAGTTTGTGGTAATTTTATTATCACGTTTCTTTTTTAATGTTTACTACTTGTGTAATATCTGTTTTTATCTCTTTGCAGCTATAAAGAAGACATTCTGACTAGGTACGTCTGAGATGTCGTACTTAGGTTACCTAAGCTCAGTGTGCTTACTCAATTACTTAACTTTTCCCAAGCTTTTTTTTTCATTTTGGTCTAATTATAAAAGAATGTGTTTCATGCATGAAGTTATCCTTTTTATCTTGGATTATGTAAATTCCTAATGCTTCAGTCTTTAGTTAATAAACAAGTTAATCTTTTAGTTTTATTATATTAGCTGCTGTACCTACTAGCGTCTTCACCGCCGGATTATACGTAGTATTAGCTTTATTACATCAAGGATTATTGCGAGGAGCTCTGGCGTTGTACAGTTTTCTAACATTATTAGCAGAACCCTCTCTATACTTCTCAGAAACATTAATATTTTCTTGTTTCTCATTTATATGTCATTCACTAAAATAATTTTAATACTTTATAACTTATTGCAAATTCAATATTCTTGTAGTTGAATCGACTGTAGTTTTAATTCTGAAACTCATCCTTAGTTTCACGTTTCCATAAAACATTTTTTTTAGCAAAATAATATCTGAAAAATTTTCTTGTGTAACAATTTACTGCCGACAAACAGAAACAATATAGCATAACTTTTGCCCTTCAGTAGACCAATAGTAATATGGCTTTATTCCCTAGAGACCGGTGATTTGAACTTCGGTAACTCCCGATAGTACTTGTTATAGACAGTAGGTATCTGGGAAGCCATGTTTTGGAATAACATGAATTTCTATTGTTTATGATGCTTTCCTTTGGGAGTTCAGGAAGATCAGGTGAGATAGTAGTCAAGCGTTAGCCTATCATTAAAAACGTAGATTCGTAGTCAACAGGTAATTAGATCTAACTTATATGTTCTAACGTATCTTTGCAGATCAATTTTTGCAATTAAACCAACGGTAGTAGCAAAGAAATGCCTATAGGATACACTTCTTTTTTATTTATTCAGATAAAAACAAACAAACACAAACGGTGATTTCCAATCAAAGGGAAAAACGAACAGCAAGAAATAAATAACCAGAAAGCTTCGAATTAACGTTCTGAATGACAAAGAGCTCACAAACGAGGACTGAAAAAAATTACCTGCAATTTGCTAAACCTACATAAAAAAATTCAAGCGCTTCCCGCAAAATAATTTGCAACATTTTAGGGGAGGTATTCGCATTAGCATCCCTGTACACGTTTACATTGAAGTCAGCATTTTTAAGTCCCTCGTCGGAACTGTTGGGCAAAATGCTTTACAAGATCATAAAATTTAGCTGTAGTGTTTATAATATTTACTCTAGTTAGATGACGTTATTTTAGTTGGAAACTCAGTTCCCCCGTATCGTGATGTATATTAATGCACGAAGTATTTTTGGTTGCATGATTATCACCATTATTATAACCATTTCTTGGTTAAATACTATAATAAAGCATTAATGTGTTGCGCCAAAAGCGAATGAACAGAACCGCTTCTAGATTTGCTTCATTTTTACCTATCTCAGTACCGTAACTAAACATTATTTCTCCATTTTCAGCGAGAAGCGAGCCCTTGACCTTGGTCTCAGCCGCGGATACTCCGGCGCCCTTCAAGCCAAGCACCTTATGGGACTCGCAGCAGCCAACTACGCCGGTGGCCCCGGAAGGAGGCGACGAGATGCCCACTAAAGCCTTAGCGTAACCACCCGAATACTGCACTAAGGTGGACTACAATACAACCACTATAACCTATAACCACATCTCTATGCAGTAGTCAACTTCATAAGCTTAGGTCAATCACCATCTGGCTGGTTCCATTGAACAAACAAACATGTCATCCATATAGCTTATAGTCAACTTTATTCAAATTAACGCTTAACGTGATATATTTCTAGTCAGAGATTTATATAACATCCATGTTGTAATGATAATGTATTTTAAATGGATTATACGGTCTGTTATTCGCTTGAAACGATTCCAACTCAGTCATAGTTGAATTTGATTATATGCGTTAGACAGTTCTAATAAACTTTTTATATATTGTTACTAAAGTTGGTAATAAATGTTCATTTTTTGCCGTTTCTACAGATTTCGAACTAATTTTATGTTAAACTCAAAACTAAAAGTTTCAACTTCGATCTTGTAGTTAATGTTTTTATGAAAGACAAAAATAATAATATTTGACTGATTTTGATACATTTCTATGAGTCTGATGACGTACCCACCTAAACCTATTCTAGTCATCACTAGTCGTGTCGAATTTTCTTCATTACTTTCATTCCATTTCGGTGTCAGTATTCCTTCAGTATTAAAATATCACTAACTATCTTTCAACTTGTAAGATTTATTCATAAAAACGCTTAATATTTATTGTAAATTAAATCCTACAGTATTCCCTAAGATATCCCAACTCTATCTGTAATAGATTCAATGTTACCATTCCTATGTATGTACGTGGCAAATTAGTAAATAGATAAAAATTAAGTGATAAATACCTCCTGTCTAGAGTTTATTGTTAAAAATAAAGAGATATTCATATTTATATAAATGTGTTTATATTAATACTTCTTGTTATATCTTTGTCTATAATATAAGTCTAATATCACTTATTACTGCATTAACAAAGGCTTTTCAATGAAATCCCCGAGTACTTATTGATAACAAAACTAACCTATCAAAGAATCCTACCTGTAGATCTAATTATATTTTACAAACACTGGTTTCACTAAAATTCGTTTGAGAGCAGCGCCATCTTTTGTTTACAGTGACTAATTTTTCGCACTGGTTACTAGCGACATCTAGTTTTTTTATGATTTACTACTAACACTCTCTCGGTTCGTAGAAAAAAAATTTGCTCACAATGTGAGAGCCAGTGAGGGCACTGCGTCACGGCGAAGTTCTAATAAAGACAACTAGATGTCGCTACGTACTCGTAGTACTGTAGTTTATTGTTTTAATGTTAGAGTACTTTACTTTATAGAATTGAAAAGCTTTTTGCAAATAGAGCTAACTAACGCGATATTTTTTGTCTTAAAGTTAATCTGTCATGGGGGGTGTTGGATATTTGGAAACATAAAACCACAAAATGACTTTTCAAAGTAGTAGAAAAAAGCTTCGTGTTGTTACACGAAGCTATTTTCAACTAAAAGAAAATAATTTCAGTATGTCTCTTAAAAACTGTGTGAGAATAAAAAGCATGGTGTCACATGTGCAGCAATTAAACACTAATTTTCATACGTCAACCAGTATCCCGTATGGTCTAGTGGCTAGGATACCTGGCTTTCACCCAGGAGGCTCGGGTTCGATTCCCGGTACGGGAAAATCTTTTTGAAATATCTTTTTCCGTTTTTGTTTTTCAATTTAATATTATACACTTTTGTATTTATTACGCGCCACCAGTTCCCCAAAATTATTTCTCTTATGTTGAAGTAAAAAATAAGCTCGAACGAAATATTGATTCATAATAATCATCTGCAGTGGAGCTAGAGCAGTGTCAACAAAGGTGGCACGAGCAAATAAAAGGAAAACCGTCCACTATAACAAGAGACCTGACGCCAGCAACTTTCTTCCTACCACATCCAACTTCGTTCAGTGTTTGGGGGTCGAGGGAGGTTTTAGTATACCGGACTGCAGCGCTGGGTTGAATTGTGTATTCGGATGGATGGCCATACGTTTTTTCAACATGGCTGCTCTCTATATTTATACTTTGTTGGTGTGTATTTAAAAATTTCCAGCGTGTTAGACAAACAGATGTATAGGTAGCTGGTAAAATAATACAGGTGATAGAGATTGGGTATTGTATAGCTAGAAATAATTAAGCGTCGGGTTGACTATACGCTTTTGGTAAGGCGCTTGTCCTGTATGTAAGTTTTTATTACGTGGTGTCGATCTCTACTAAAACTCATCCAAGTATAGTAATGATAATAAATAACATTCTGGTTAGAAGATTAATGTTAAAGAAGTTTCTCGAGAATAAAAACAGTGTCTGAGACATTAATGATTGCAACTCATTATCTATCAAACCACGTGTATACAGATATATAAAGGTTGTAGCAGGTAAATGTGATATCATTTATTAAAAACTTCTTCACCCGAGTTGCAGGTCGTGGGTTCAAATCCAGACAGGCGTTTCACTTTGTATAAATTATTTCATCACCCTTGCTCTCAAAACGGCAAAGGAAAACATCACGAGGAAACCGGCATGTCTTAGAACCAAAAATTCGATGATATGTGACATCCACCAAACCGCACTGAGCCCGCGTAGTGGATTACGGCCCATTCCCTCTAAGAGAGAAGGCCTTTGTCACAGCAGTGGGAACATTAAACGCTGTTGATGATTTTGAAGTATAGAGGAGGCTTTTTTTCCAGCAGTCGTTGCCGACTCCTAGTTTTTTTTTACGATAAACGATAGTGTCGCGTTTGACCACTATCTCACCTGACGATAAGTCGACGGTGAAGCACAATTAGTTATACTGAAAATAACGTGAATGAACGTGAAATTTGAAAGTGTTCTTCGAACAACACATACACTTACATTCTGTATGGCATATACATAAAACATTGTTGTGGTCACTTGGCTATATCTCGGGCCACGCTTGGCAGAAGAGCTTAGTCATGGCAATATGATGCGGTTAGTTCACAGATGGTTGCTGCTGGCCACTTTCCTGGAAAAATCCTTTACTGTGTGGCTCTTTGTGTAACCTGGAATCGTTCATGTAAAATGCTTCTTATAATAACATTGTTTTTCTTTATGCAATGTTTAATGCTGCCATAATTATTATCCTCTATTTTTTAAACACCAATGGAAATAGAGGGGTGTTATAAGTTTGAAGTGTGTGCATGTGTGTTTGTGTACCTATTTGTGTATATGTGTATTTGTGTATCTGTATAGTATATGGGATCATAGCTCCGAAACGGATGAACCGATTTTGATTTCGTTTTTTTTTGAAAGGTGACTTTATCTACAGTGTTTCTATGTTTGATGAAAATCGGTTCAGCCGTTCTAAAGTTATGGCGTTTTATTGTTTGGATCGGGATGTTTTCGCAAGATATCGTGTCATAATTACGTGTTTGATAGATTGTCGATCGAAGCGTGTCTTCTACTAGATAAATCATGTAGCACGAAATAAAAACGTATCGGTGTTTTTTTTTTAATTTTAAAATTTTACTATTTCTAGAACGTAGAATCTTGATAGGCTTTTAAAGATTCTTGTCTTTTTGCTCCACTCTCAAACTTCAAATAACTTGCTCGATTTTTTTGTTTGAGTTCATTTCTCTTTTTTTTACGTCTATAGGCTTGACCATTATCTCATCTGATGGTAAGCAATGATGTGATCGACGGTGAAGCACGCTTGCCTAGAAAATACCTATTCACTCTTGACTTAAAGACTCCCAGGTTGTAGCTATCAGGAAACACAGACTCCGGCAGGGAATTCCACTCCTTAGCTGTACGCATAATAAAAGTGTCCCCAAAACATTTTGTGCGTATGGGTAGGATATCCACCATGTACCGATGTCATATCACCGTACGTCTGGTAGTCCGATGATGGAATGGGCTGGGTGGAATTAAATCATGCAATTCCATTGCACACTCCCCGAAATGAATCCAATAAAAAACTGACAAGCTGGCAACTCGGCGACGATGTTCAAGGCTCTGGAGCTTTGACTTGAGTCACTTGGCCCGCTTATCAATGAATCAATAAATGTTTGTTCAAAATATGTATATTTTTTCTGAAAAGATGCCATAGGTTTGCTTGTTACATAATTGCACAAGCTAAAAACATAACACAAACACCCTTGTTATTAAATATCTTGGTATTTGACAACGTAGTCGCGGGTTCTTAATTCAAATTCTCTACAAAAGGGCTTCTATAAGGACCTAAGTATCTAGTCATTGACTTGTCAACAAGTACCTTTTTATAAAATAAACGTTGCAGGCTTCTATTTTAGGGCAAGAACCATAAATAAAAAACTATAATTATCCTTCCTTGCCCTACTGTTCCATTTTCCGATCCATATTGAGCGTAGCTTGACAAGGGCAGCAGCTGAAAATCCAAGTCATCGGGTTCCACCCCATAGCGGATGCTAATATCTTACTCGTTAGGGCAATTCCATATTTTATCTTACATCTCCAATACTCTGTTTCATATTTTTATTACCCAACGAGCATGTGAACTTTGGACGATAAAGAGTGTATAAAAAATCAACACGTTGTAACTATTAACACTGGCATAGCAACACGTTGTGCATGTGATTGCTGATGAAAATTATAAGCATAATTATTAAAATTTTACATTATAATAAATATGTTAGTTGATTAGGTCATATTACTTTTTGATGGACAAAATTTTTTTACTGTGTGATAGAACAAATAAAATAATTCCCTTTAAAATTTTACTTTTATGAAAATCTCAATATTTCAAGCCCATTCCCCCTGCACAGAGAGGAACCCTTTGTCCCAGCAGGAGGTAAGATAAAAGGCTGATTATGTTAGCTAATAGGCCGATTAGCTTAGTCGTAAATGACGAGCTAGTAAATAAATTATTTTTCTTCGACTTTTGTAACATAATCGTTTTTCAGCATTTGCAAATTGTCTCTCAAAAAGTAGAATAGCCCATTTGTGAAAGCTTAGATATTATATTTTATTATGCTGCCTGAAGACAATTTAGTCAGGTAACACTGGCTGGCTGTTCCGTTCTCTTATATGGATTTAAGAAAATATTACTGTTAGAAAACTGGGTTTATGTGGGTAGATACATCTTTTACAACTAGCAGCTGTGAAAAAAGCCCTAATTCGGTCATACGCGGAGCCTTACTTGTTAAGATGCGCAAAATCCGTATCTCACAAAACAATCTTCCCAACTTCCCATCCAACGTTTCCCGGGTTATAAGAGCGTACTTAACGAGGTCAACGGCCCGGGTCGATATTGCACCTCCGTGAGGCAAACGCGAAGAGCAAACCTCTAATTAAAATGCCTAGTGCCATGCCTATGTAATAGCTTACCTGGGAGCTATAATAACTCATCTTAGAGCAATTTAGCTTAGGTTTCAGAGCTATATTGTTAGTTAGCGGGGAACGGGTGAAGTTTTCAGATGAGAAGATGGTTGAAAGCGAGTGCAAAATTTGATAGAGATTGATTACCATGTATGAGAAGCTGACATTAATTGTATACTATAGTGATCTTTTAGTTTAGTTATACAGACTGACTGATCAAATTTATTGGCAATATTTCAGGAGGTTGAAGTACTCATGAATATGATACATTTTTTGGCATTCTAGATATAGGTAGGTAGGCAGTGGTGGCCCAGGGTAACGGCCCCAACTTACGTGAGTTTCGAACCCAGGCTTGCGCATTACGTAGAGAAAATTATTTCATCACCACTGCTATAAAAAGGGTGAAGGAAAACATCGTGAGGAAACCGGCAGGTCCTAGAACCAATAATTCGAAGATGTGACATTCGCGCGTGGTGAATTAAGGCCCATTCTATTACAAAAGCCCATTACATTAAAAAGTCTTACACACACAGGTAGATAGGATATAGGTTCTTCTTTATAAGATGCGCTAAGTCCTACAATTAATTGGTTGACTTTTCTGAGTTTGACTTATTCCGTACTAAGCCTCATGTATTCATTCGAATACTTACTAAACATTGTTTCGAATTGGTTCAATGTGTCTTACAATAATTATTGTGATTATATGTTATTGTATAAAGTACATACAATCATTGTAATATTTTTTTTCTCTAAGAGGCTTGCTCTTCAAAGTAAATTAAATGCGCAAACATGTATTTGAGACTACTAGTTGGTTATTTGATGTTAAATTTGTTATTTGTTTATACTGTTTGTTTTCCGATTACAATAAAATAAAATAAATTAAGTATGTATGTTGGTGTTGTTACATAATTTTTGATTTTACTACGTTTTATTAAGAAAGTACGGTAATTTGCGGATTGTATTAGTAAACAAATATGTTAACGAGTGATTGATTGGAGAAGGCAACACAATAACGGAACAAGTGAAAGGATATTACGGATACCTTTGCAAGACAAGACCGGTTGGGAAAAAAAATTTGGTGAGTCATAATCAAAAACGAAGTTTGGTTTTTGTTAAAAATAAAATTGATCAGATTGTATACATAATGAACTTTTAATTGGAAAATATTCAAAATAACACAATCGCATATCTTAAAAAGATCGACTTTTAGATTGGTCCGTTGATGAACAAAGATCGTTTTACTCAGTTACTGGTCTTGGCTCTTATGTTACAGGACTTCCTAGTACAAGAGACAGGGTTACACTGATATTTATGTCATCTCTTCTTATTCGCCGTCTTCATAACTGAAGGTCGTGACCATCTTGAAAAGCTTTCACGGAGTCATTGATGAGCTGCTTCTAAGCCACTCTTCGGATCATCTCAGGACAGTGGTAACCGTGAATCTCGTAATCGCCCTGATCTGGGCTAACCATCGTTTGGGAGAGCGCCTGCGTTGTCTTTTTCCATCCACTTTTCCTACAACAACCAGTTTTTTCAGGTTATCTGGCTGTCTGCGGACTATGTGACCAAAGTAATTTAGGATTATTTGGTAGTAGATCGTGGAGAGTCTGGTTTTGATGTTCAACTGGTCGTGAATAGACTTATTTGTGCGTTTTGCTCTCTATGGTATGCGCAATATTCTCCTCCAGCACCATATCTCGAAAGCTTCAATCTTTCTTCGATCCACCGAGCGACTTGCCGAAGATTCGGAGCTGTAAATGAAAATTGAGAATATCAGAGTTCTAACGAGTCTTTTGTTTGTGTCATGAAGTGTGTTAATTAAATAAAATAAATACTGGATTGCGGAAGTCAGATAAACTAAGTACTACGTGTAAAATTCAGCTGAATCCAGTTGGACTGAGGCCCACCAAAACATGGTTTGGAAAATGCTAAGCATATTGATTGTCGAAACCGAATAACTTAAGAACAGAGCCGGGATCGATACCCGGCGCCGCCACCAATATTTGGGGGCCGTAGCTTGTGGGAGTTAAATTAAAGATGATAATTGCTTTACTTAATATCTTCACCCTATGGTGGCTTTTACAGAAGTCCCATGCAAAACGAAACAAAAATATCTTCAAATATTATTATCATTCCAAATATGATTAATATTCCAAAATTCAAATATCAGTTGCCAGCTTTAAAGAAGTAAGGAGGTAGCACGTCCTTACATAGGTAGGGGAAGTCCAAAAGTTTGTCAAGTATTTTCCTTAAAACAATTTTTCTTATTAAGGCAAATATTCCGCAAACTTTAGGAATTTTTCTACATAACTATCTATACCTTACTCCACACACACACCACAATTAATATTATAAATGCGAAAGTAACTCTGCCTGTCTGTCTCTTACCTTTTCACGCTTAAACCACTGAACTGATTTAGATGAAATTTGGCATGGGCATAGTTTAAGACCCTCGGAAGGACATAGGATAGTTGTTATCCCGGCAATCATCCTTAATGGTGTAGAATGAGTAATGGAAGTTTGTATATAGAATCAATTATTTCTCAAATACTAATAATACGCAGAAGAAGTCGCGGGAAAAAGCTTGTACTTTATAAGCGTGGGCACACATCAGTTTTTCAACGTTATGACGTCTTCGCTGATATTAATCTATATTTTCATTTTGCAGTCCCCTTTTGTAACGCCCACGTTATGATATGGTTGACTATTCTAAGACAAGGCCAGTCTGACATTACAAGATTTATCTAAAGATAGAAATATCTTATTTACAATCGAGATGTAAAATGGCTGGAAAATGTAGACTTTTATATAATCCATGATCGATATAGCCTTTTGGTCTGCTCTGACACTAACACCCGATTTCCCAGCTCTCGATTATCGGGCTGTAAACGTAATCGAAGATTAATCGCCGGTTAATTCTACTTTAAGTTTTTCAACACCAAGTTGCCAAGCGGTTGACAATTTGCCACATTTGAGATTTTAATTTTTTAAATACCCATCCAAAGACTAACCTTGGTAAAAGTTGCTTAACCTGTGCTGGGTTACCTATCCAAAAACAAGTAAACCAAAAAAACGTGGTTGCCCATCCAAAAACCGGCCTTGGTGAGGTTTGCTTAACTTGGCGGCTACAACAACCCAGCCGCTCAAATCAAAATACTATTTAAAGTTACTACTGGTTAAGTTATAGTAGTGAATGAGTGTAGGGTAGGGTAGCCAACCGAAATAAATTGATGCCGAATATTAAATTTAACAAGCGATTACCTAATTTTTCGATGATTCAGTGTTGAGAATCCTACTGACAACTTAGGGCTGGCTAATTTGTGACAAATCGTCAGCAGATTTAAGATGTGACATTGACTTTAGAAACCGGCCCTAAGAGACAGAGAATGCTTTTGTTCTGTGAATAAATCAACCTTTATAGCCTAATAGCCCACTGCAAAATTCTGCAGCTAGATTTTGTTTTTGCTTAAACTTATTTTTTCTGAATGATACTTAATAGTAGAATAGGTTACCGCAGCGTTGACTGGAAATATGTAGCAGCAGTTACCTTTATTAAATAAATTTAAATTTATGTTGGATAGTTAACCACTAATATACAAGATTTTCAAATAAATCTGACGCCATTTAAACGAAAGTAGTGTAGACAAAAAAATCAAACCGAATTCCAAAACAAAACACTAAAAAGCGAAAAATTCTTTTTTTTAGAAGTCGATATCTTTGGTACCTATTGTTTTCCGTTTTTCGACACTGACTTCGGAAAAGAAAGTTCATTTTCGCTTTGTAGTATTTTGTTTTGGAAGTCGGTTTGATATGTTTGTCAAAAAGTTTTTTACTTATCTCTTTTTAGTTTTGGTAGGTACTTCCAAACACCAAAGCCCAAACACGACTAGGATCCATTGTTTTATTTCGGAGTTCCAGTGCCTACCATCAGGTCAGTTCGATGTTACCATTTTCATAACTACTATTTATTTATAAGTATCAGATCAGTTCGATGTTAGCATTTTCATCAGTATCATTTATTTATAAGTATTTGATTCATCATAGTCGGTTAACTATTCGATATATCTTATACCCGAGACATACTTGCTTAAAGTCACCCAAAGGGCAATGGAGAGGGCTATGCTCGGAATTCCCTTGCGTGATCACGTCAGAAATGATGATATCAGGAGAACCAAAGTTACCGACATAGCCCGGAGAAATGCCAAACTTAAGTGGCAGTGGGCAGAGCACATTGATCGCAGAACGGATGGCCGATGGAGCCAAAAAGTTCTGGAATGGCGACCGCGAACCGGAAGAAGATGGCCTCCCACTAGTTGGAAAGATGATCTGGTTAAGGTTGCGGGAAGGCGCTGGATGCGAGACGCACGGGATCGGTCAATGCGGCTACGCCTGGGGGAGGCCTATGTCCAGCAGTGGACGTCTTTCGGCTGAAATGATGATGATGAGACTTACTTAGCGTTAAGGAGTTCCGGTGTCCATCTTTGGTTTTCTTCATCAGTTCCATTTCACCAAATGACAGTTTCTGAGTGTAAATGATTGCATTGTTGATTAAAAAAAAAACAAAATCCCTATATTTATTCCTATAATATTAGGGGAGTTCCCTCGATTGCCATCATCAGATCATGGTTTCCTTATCATGGTACCACCCTTGGGTTAATATAAAGGAGACCCTTTCCAACAAAAAAATAATCTTCAAAATCGGTTCATAAACGACGAAGTTATCCGCGAACACACATAAAAAAAATATATATACGGTCGAATTGAGAAACCTCCTCCTTTTTTTAAGTCCGTTAAAAATAGGAAAACATGAGGTTGCCATTGCCAGCTCTCAGTTAGCCGCAATCGGTGGGTTGCCAGTCCTGGTAATCCATGAATGGCAGCTAACTGTGAGCTAGATGAAATTGCTAGGCACCCACGCTTCAGGATAAATTCTTAGTGTTGGGCAAAAAAATATCGAAAACTAGTTGCACCTAGATGCGACCGGACAAGCCTGCAGCTGTGTATTCTATTATCAATAAATAATGAAAATCAAGTTTTATCAAAAACAATATTCCTACAGTGTTTTTGCAGTGGAATCTCATGACACCAGTCGCTAAATGCTACGGGTCAGTATGATCATAAATCTAAATGTAATTGACCATGTTAGTCTTTTAGCGTGTTTTTATGCATAAGTTGAGTTTTTTTCGTTATTTTAATTAAGTTTTGTTTATTTATTTAGTATAAAATAATTTTCTTATGCATAGATGTAGAGATAGAATCAAAATACTAAAACAATAAAAGCGAATACCCGTATTAAAATGCTTGGATAGATACTTTCTGTTGCTGGTCAACCATGTCCCTTCAATCTGAGTAAGATGGCAAATTATGAAGATAAGTGGAATTAATTCCGGCAATGAGCCCAGTACATGTGTAGATGAAGAAGAAGAAAGTTTTGACTGTCAGGCGGTTTTGTTAACGTCGAGGTTGATTTTACAAGTTTTTTTTTTATATTTTAACTTTCAATGTATGCACCTATGTATGTATATTCGGGTCAAACTTGTAACTGAATTGTAAGCAGTATTTTGCATTCACTTTTGGTTTGGATGACAATGCAGGGTAAGCTAAAAAACTTGTTAAAACACGTTTTTTTTAAATTAAGATAAAATATTTCACTGGTCAAATAAATTTATAGAATAACTATAGCAGTTTGATATGAACTGCCAATTTTATTTCTCATTTTAAAATTATCTGAAAGATAACAGAAAAATAAAACAAAGTCGCTTCCCGCTTTCTGTCCCTCCCTATGTATGCTTAGATCTTTAAAACTACGCAACGGATTTTGATGAGGTTTTTTTAATAGATAGAATGATAGAGATATAGTGATTCAAGAGGAAGGTTTATATGTGTAACACGAGGGCGAAGCCGCTGGCAGAAGCTAATGGTAGATAATTAAGGAATTCATATAAGCTGATAATAATTATTTTTAAGAATAAATTAAGTAACTTCTATTCTAACGCTAACGTGCCTTTTCTAAAGGGTGTAATAGACAGGTGCGACCATATTTTAAAAACTTCTTCTGCCCTTGTATATGATCAACTTTCTCCAAGAAAGTCATAGTGAATTTTCAAACCAAAAAAATGTATCGCTCATACAAATTTTTGGCCAGTTGTGGTTAAGGACTTACCTCCGCTTTAGTGCCGTAAAACGGTAACTTTCAAAAGCATACTCCTTAGTAACGGCTAGGTTAAAAAGTTTGAAAAAAAATATGTATTTATTATTGTTTCGTGTACATTTTTTTTTCAAAATGGTTTTTTCGTGTAACAAATAGCTTTGCTTTAAAAAAATAATTAGCAACACGATATTTTTCGCAACTTTTGGATACTCCTCCAAAACGACTTGGATGTTTAAAAATATTTTTACACAGAAAAATTGATGGCTGGAATTTCTTCATAGCTGAAATAGTATATGTAAATCAAATAATATTTTGCATACAAAACTGTTCAAAAGTATCAATATTGATATTTTGGCTCCTAGCGGGCGCACGGCCAGTACTGCGTTAACATTGGGGCGTATATATCGCCTTAACTTTGCATGGATAATCCAATTTTTTTTGGGTATTTCCTACGATATCCTTGGAAGAAATATGATAATTTACATGGACAGAAGCAGTTATGAACAGGTGCATAACTGCTTCTCATTATCTAACTTTGCTAAGTATTTATATTTTTTCTCATTGTGACGACATATTGCACTTATTTTTTTATCAAATTATGAAATACAATATGTTCACTAACAGTTTCGTTGAATTACAGTGACCTAAAGTTTAAGCTTTGCCGTCTACATAAATATATAAAAAATATAACCTTAAAAAATATATATATTAAATTTCTATATATAAAAAAAAATATATTTAAAAAATATATATATTAAAATATATATATTAAATTTCTAAGAAGAAAATACGTGTCATGTGTATTTATTTTGTGCCATATAAACATGGAGCGATGTTGGATGATAGTGAAGTTTTACTACTAATTATCTTTGTTTCTTTTAATTAACTTTTTCTTAAGTAGAAATTTAAGTTTTTTTTTTTAAGGTAGGGATTCATTTCAACTTTATGCATCACAAGTTATAAAAGCGAACTTCAGAAGGGTAGGCAGAGATAAACATAACGGGTGATAGAGATATGTGTGTTCTACCTACACAACAAGAACAGCTAATATACGTTAGTATATACGAAGGATTGCAATTAATAATTTATTATTATTACCCTAAACAAGTCTTAAATATTAAGTTTGCTTGTTTCAACCGAATCCAAATAAATGAAAGACTAAACAAAATGATAGTTATAATAGGTATAATCAAGTTTGAAGAGGGTTCGTTAGGAAATCGGTCTTAGTTTCATAAAACGGCAATTTTATAGACAAAGACTCAATAACAAACAAAAAAAAAACAAGTTAAAAGCAAAAAAGTTAAGAACATTTTTTTATTTTTTGAAGCTATTGTGTCGTGTTTGTGTCGAATAAAAGTATTTATATTCCATTCTATTCTATTTCATTCCGTTCCATTCATATGTACTTATTTTACGGAGTAAATAATAAAAAAACTCACTCAGTAAATTTGCACTCGCAGCAACCCAGTTAAACCCAGTGAACTAGTAAAAGCTAAAAGTAACTAACTGGAAAACCCTTCATACAATACTAGTTGAACCCGCGGCGCCACTCGATTAGAAACATTTTAATTTCCGGGACGCGAAAATAGTTTTTTGGATAGTTTGATAGAGGCGATGCATTATTATTGCATATCAGTTTGTAATTAGATTCGTTTATTTTAAATATAGTTTTGTCCCACAATTCTATGATTCATTTATTTAGAATCCAACAAAAGATTATAAATTTTCAAAAATGTCCGGCAGTCCTGAAGGACATTTGGTGTCGGTGGTAGCCTGAAATTTGTCAAAAAAACCATACAAAAACCTTTAAAACATTTTTTTTATCAACATAGCGTAGCTGGGTGTTATTCACGAAAATTGTACATAACGGATATGAAAAAAATATGAAAACAAATTTAATGTAACAGAAAAGATAACAGATAGGAATTGTAAGGACTAGTACATAATACGTATAAAAATAAAATTTTGTTTAATTTAATGGGTCTTAACGTCATTCATTTTATTCAGGTGGTTAATAAAAAACTATTATTTTGTTTTTTTAAATTTTTCTTCGTGATTATGCAACTCCTTAAATTTCTGAGAGTTAATTTTATAACACCTTATATATGCAGCTTTACCTTTTCATATCTGTTACGTATCAGAGAAAAGTAACGGAGAAATAACATATATGAACATTTAGCTCGTGTCTAACTTAAAAACTACTTTGTAGAATCGTCATTAATTAGTTTAAAAAAATTCCTTCTACCGATTTCACTTCTGCAATCACGATTCTTTTCTCATAATAATATAAAACCTGGAAAGTACTTACCGAATTAAGATAGACCACGAAAACAAATATCACAAATAAATGTCGAATTATAACGTTACGCACAAAATTGATCGCACTGAGTGAAAAAACAAAATGGCCGAATTCACAGTCACGCCATCTGTTTACAGTGTTTGTTGTGTAATGTTGCCAGTAAATAATTTTATTTCTAAGTTGGAAATAATGTTGTAATACTGTAACCGAGATGAAAAACAGAGATGAATAGAATATTGGACTTCCATTTAATTATGTAAATAAAATATATTAAATACTCTTTGTTTTATTTATTATAAAGAATAATCAATTTTAATGGATTAACATACTAAAAAAATACTAATTTTTATACTAACACGATTAGATTTTATTAAATATATTTTTAATGTTACTAAAGTAAAAATGGACATGATGATTTGTTTATGAAATTTCTGTGGACACAATATAAAATTTGAAATATTTTAATATCTTCTACTTTCGATTACTTTACTGAGTATTATAAACTATAGTTCTATACTTTTAGAATTAGAGCGAATAAAATTGAGCTAATATTGAAATGGCAAATAAAAAATAATCGAGCTGGACGCGGAAAGGGAAGCAAATGTACAATTTTCGTGAATAACACCCAGCTTTCGATTGTTAAATTGGTTGCCGGTATTAAACTGCTCAATTGCCAGTATCACAGTTGTGTAAATATTTTTTTTTTTTGTAGACTTTAGTCTCGGAAAACCATTTAACAAAACTAAGGCCAGGTTCACATTAGGTCGAACCGAAAATTTAACCGTTGGCCGATTATCGGGTTATAATGTTCACATTATAAGCTACCGGTCCGACGTAATGTGAACGCCTCCATCGTTGACCACTGCCCGGTTTGCCACAAAGCAGTTGTGGGTTGGCTTCCATGTACAATGGACGACGACGGCATTCTCAAACGCCTGCCTTCTACAAGAGAAATCAAAACTTCTGTATAAATTTCGACCTCCATGTTTCTAAACGTGTCCTCCCTGCATGCACGCCGATGAAACTTCTGGCGAGAGGCGGGTGGGTGAGTGGCGGGCGGGTGGCTTCGCCTCTACGAGCTGACAAGTGTGAACGGCGCTATACAAAGCAGTATGCCAATATTATATCCGGCCCGACAGAAATCGTGACTGAATGTCGTGTAAATGTTTCGTAGCCGACAATTTTATCGGGTCGCCCTAATGTGAACAGCGCTATTGAAATACATATAATATGCCAATTTGCTTCCGACATCTATGTTGTTCCGGTAAAACTGTCGGTCCGACCTAATATGAACCCGCCGTAAGCGACTGTACCTAATGACCTGTAACTGGTGATAAGTAGTGTAGAGATGAGCAGAAACTATTGCTGGGGATATATTTCGAGAATACTTAAGCTCTAGGTAATATTACACTTTTTACCCGACTGCCCTAGAAGGAGTAGGTATATGTCATGTACCAAGTTGTCGGGGTACTTCACGAGGTGTCGTTGTTTTTGAAGTGAAACAAAGTTTACATGAAACACTATTTATTTCTTTACACTCAAATGTTCTAACGAACTGACTAAATTGTTACAAAATGTTAATGAATGTTAAATGAAATGTTCGAATACACCCGTCTAACGCGGTAGACAAAAATGCTCTGATTATAATATAATGAAACTAGGTGAAAACACCGAACATATTCCGGGGCACGAAAGATACGGATGCTGAGATGATACAATGTTATGTTAGTAAAATAATGAAATGATCACGGTTATTACAAGTATGTTTACATGGTGAAAACAATCCAACTTGAAATGTTATTTGGCCTAAAGTAAAATTTATACAATATCAAATCACGATCTTATTGTCCCTATAGGATTCCTAGATACACTAGGACACGCCCTATTTACCACTTGTTTAATTTTTCATACTTATGGGTTTCACTAGCGTTGGTCCGTGTTTTGACGCGCACTGTCACTAAATCTATTCACATTCACTTCACTAAAACTTCGGGTAGGTTGAAGCTCCATGTCCGACGTGATGTGGGCGCGCCGCGCTCGGCGCCGCAGCCACCTGTACAGCAGCGCTCCCGGCGGCAGCGCCAGCGCGCCGACCAGGATCTCAGGTATAAAATGTTCGGACTCATATCAATTTTATTTTGCTTTTGCCTCTGAATGTTCAGGGTAAATACTTGACCCTTCAGCGGGCAATCTGGTTCTAAGTAAATTACAGCTTGCTGAGCTGTATTTTGATTACCTGTTCCCCGCATATTATTTTGACGGCATAAATATTGCAGAAATGGTACAAGAAAAGATACGGGTTTGCTAGAGATGTCTACTTGTTTTCGCATCTGGGTTTTCGTACCTTACATTTGTTTGTGTCTCGGTCGAGGTCACAGAAGTTGTTCTCGTTGTTTAGGTGTTAAACTGATTTCTTCCAATCGCACAGAAATATATCATCTTCTTGTTTACAAAGAGAAAATTCTTCTGGCGTAATCGTTAGGTATGCGTCTCTTTTTAAATCCGTAGCGACGTATTCCGACGACGGGATGAACTCTATCATGGTGTTGATCATCTGACGTGGTATCGGATGGATTTTAAACACTATATCGGTCTCTACTGATAAGTGGGAATGTTATTTGGAAGAGGAAGTATTCTTCAGTTATCCGTGCTTTAATGCTTATCAGTGAATATAACTTTTGGATATCGTGGAGTTCAATAGGTAATGTTAGGTCTTCGGATAAATGTCTCGAGATAATGTTAAGTTCCTTTTGTTCTGGGGTAAGCAGATGAATGTTAACCTGTCCATGATGGACATTGGTAAGGATATCCAGTAAAATGTCTTAAGTTCTTTTCAAGTTATGTAAAAAAATACTGTCAGTTAACGCTGTTATAGTATATTCTTGCAGTAAGGATATATTGTTTATTTCTTTTTGTAATTTATTTGAGATGTTGTCTAGCGTAATCAGGTATTTATTGATATGGAGGCATGGAGTTGACATCCAGTCTCAACTTCGGCGCCTCCATTGAGTACAAAGCCCAAATTGCGGCCAAAAAACTGGGCATCCTTACTATAGTGAAGAGATACTTTACGCCTGGACAGCTTTTTACACTATATAAAGCGCAAGTCCGATCCTGCATGGAGTATTGCAGCCACCTTTGGGATGGCTAAGCTAAGTATCAGCTTGCCGCGCTTGACTCGATGAGGCTCATCGGCGACGTTAAACTGGTAGATGCCAAGCTTCACAGCTTGGCTCATCGCCGCAAGGTTGCCTGCTTGTCGGTCTTCTACAGGTTGTACTTCAGTGAGTGTGCTCAAGAACTCCACGATCTCATACCACCAGCCCCCTTCTACCATCGGACATCTAGACGCACTGCAAGTTACCATCCTTACCTTGTTGCCATTCCACCAATTCGCACCAAACGCTTCCAAACATCCTTCATAATGCGCACAGCGAATGAATAGAACTCACTACCTGCGTCTGTGTTTCCGCATTTAACCCGAATCTCTTCAAAGTTAGAGTGAAAAGGCTTCTTCTGGGTAAGCTCACTCCATCGTCGACTCTGTCTTTGTCATTGACCTAGACTAGAGTCAAGAGCAAACCCAACAAAAGCAAAAAAAAAAATTGTGTTGTTTAGCCATAATTTCTTCTGTTCTTTTCAATAAATTTTACTCTGATTCGACAATCGACGTCTGATTCTTCCATTTTTAAATGTTTTTCGTTTTGTTAGATTATGTTGATATCTCGACTGTACTTTTCCGCGAATTGTTCATCCAATACGCCGAATAGGGTATATGCAATGTTGCCAACTGCATTGATAAGTCCCTGCCGTAGTCTGGAGTGTCCGCTTACGTGTTGCGTCATCAGAAGTTCATTGTAGTATTTCAGTTCATTACACTCATGGATCAGCTGGGGGACTATTTATTTATTTATTTAATACTTCATGCACACAAGTACAGAGGCGGACTTAATGCCTTAGGCATTTTCTACCAGTCGACCTTTGGGTGATGGAGAGATAAACAGTGGTAGGTGCAATAATGAAAGTTATGTGGATTATCATGTTTCATTGTTCACTGCCTGTTGTTTTGCATGTTATTACTTTTTCAAATGTCTGCATACCTTCCCAATACGGAGACATGTTATAGAATACGACTAGGACCCAGCTTTCTTTTACGAGACTGATTTTAGATATCGGGTCAAAGTAGAAATATTGGTTGTTATTTAATGATGTTATGTTGTAGCTGCAGTTTGTAACGCTGCAGACTGACATAAAAAAGTCAAGGCCATGCGAACTTACGATAATGCACCTGGTGTCACCTTTCTAGGTCGTTTATTTTTTTCCGGGTTCCTGAGCCCTGTTCTGCTGACTTATCTATTTCAGTTGAATTGTTTTGTTTATCATCACCACGATTTATCAGTGTTCGAGCATGATGACTCTAGTCAAATCAAATCGGGCAATGTAAAGAATACTGATTTAATCTTCTATATTTATCAGATTGTCTGGTCATTATGAATATTGCTACGTAACTGTTGGGCAATCTGATAATTATGGTCAATGAATTAGTCAAGCTTAGGGCACTCGGACACGGTAAGGTTATTTAAGACCCTGCAGGTAGTAATAGGAGCCGTCTTAAGAAATAGGAATCGTAATAATTAATGTCAACATTAAAATTATTAAAAAAAACATATATTTTTAATTATAAGATCAAAGGCAGCTACAGAAAAGGTGACGAATAATTAATAATCACAGACCAGCCAAGTGCATGTCGGGCCATGCACAGTAAAAGTGTTCCATAGTTGCATAATAATGCAGACTAAGAAGAGAGTTTTTTGTTACATGAACATTTAAATGGTTTCAGCGGCTCATAACGTCTAAAAACGGGCCCACATAGGACGATGGTAGGTAAATGAACAAGGAGTTATAAAATCCAACTTCACAAATGAATTTAGAAAAAATATTATCTACTTGAGTACCACCAGCGTCACATACTAATTTGAATACTGCAGTATTGCCGTTACGGAGATACAGATACCGGCACGGTTCTTGAGCGCTCGGCGGAAGAGTGGGGATCGCTTTGCGCATCGTACACTTATGACAAATAAAACGCACACCCGTTTATTATTTTTTTTTCTAAGTTACGGTCTACGTAATTTCTTACTTATAAGATTAAATAATGATTTATTAAATTGAGAAATGGAAATTGAGATCATAAAAAAAGGTAACTAACAAAAGTATTTCTAATTTAAAATTATAACTTAGTTCTTATAGTTTGTCAAAAATTACTAAAAAATCTACAACGTACCTACATACTTTTTTTTGTTAACATTTTTGACCTCTAATTTCATTTGTTCATTAATGAAATGAAAAACAATATATTTTGTAAGTATAGTAGTAAAGTTAGTAATGAAAAATAATAGTTTTGCTATAATTACAAACTGACATTAATTTTTTTCCTGCTATATTTTCGATAAATATCACCTTTTATTATTATAACAAAGGTCTAATTAATAAAAAAATCACATAAAATATTTGAGTTCTAATTTACCAGATAATTTAAAATGATGCAGTTTAAAAATTTGTAGCAATTAAATTGGCCGGAATTGTACTCGTCGTCGTGAGGTACATGCAACAAGAGTAAAGAACGAATCACGACTGACGGCTATGACGCGATACGCTACGGGCCAATCACTGCACTTTCCCCGCCCCCGCGCCACACTTCATACCACCAGAGGTACCCAATAATTCACTTTTGCGCACGTGAAGCTCAGCGCTCAAGAACCGTGCCGATGATTGTAGTCTTCGTTAAAATCTCCAAATATTTACAAAACTGAAAAGAAATAAGTATTTTATAATGAGTATTTTCAAACAACCTACTCAAATACAAAATCAAATCATTCAATGATAGGAACAAACAACCAACCTAAATAAGCTGCCATAAATAATCTATATGGAGGACGTCAATTGCGAAAGTAACCGATACGAGCGCACGATAAAGCCACGGGGATATAGACTATTGTTATATACTACACAGGGAATGGTATGGTTCGTTCCTGGATCCTCGCACGCATGCCCCTTGTTTCTTGCTCTTCCATCCAGTGGTTCAACTATGTAAAGGTCGTAAAACTACTGAACAAGTGTCAAAAGTGGATACAGTGAGCATCGTCTGTCGTGAACAATGTCGAGTAACAAGTGAGATGAATTCTGGTAGTAGTGGCATCGTGCGTGAAAAACGAGTAAGGAAGAGGGTAGACAGATTTGTGAGGTCGTAAACAACACCCACCCGCAAAGACTTTAGTTCTCGTGATCATGGCGCTTGTATCGGTGCCGAAATATCGAGCTCTCAACCGAAATCTAAATATACATGGTAAATATCCCGAAACAAATATTAATTCTAATTATTAATTAAGAAATATTTTTTTTACTATTATTATTTATAGGCTCGCGCTTGACCACTACCTCACTTGATGGTAAGCGATGATGTGGTAGAGTGTAACATGTCATCCTTAATTTAATATTAAGGATGTTATGGTTTTATTTTTATATATTTTGACATGGTTCATAAACATATAATTACTATCTGTTTTAAATAGCTAACAACGTTTTAAGTTATTATTCAATGGCATTTGAAAATTTTTTTACTATTCCAAGTACATTTTATAATTTGGTCGACTATTACTCGTAAACTTTTAAAGTCACTTAGCTGTGACATTTGTAGCTTAATTTTACTCAAACGGATCTCTGAATCGAAAAATGGTTTCGACAGACCCGTAATATTTTTGAATGGTTTATCATACTATACCCCACACCATGGGGTAGAAGAGAAAAAAAACTTTACACTTTATGTCTATAGGAGGTACAGGACTTTTTTTTTCATGGTGTTATTTTTCCACTTTGTCGGTGTGATTAATATGTATATCCATGCCAAATTATATTATAGCTTTCTAGTACTAAGAGTCTCTGAGCTAAGCTGCGAACGGACAGACGGACATAGCGAAACAATAAGAAAGAAAAAAGAGGAAGAGTATCAATGATAGCGTGATGACATGGGAACCATAAAAACGAGAATAATTAATACTGAAAACGAGATAGTATACCTGTAGAAGTAGATAGATGGAGAGGAAGAGGCCATAAAAATATGGATGAATTGTGGGAGGAATGATACGAAACAGAAGAGTATCAATGATAGCGTGATGGTTTCGAACGGAAGGAGAAAACGCGCTGCGCCCCCAAATTAATTGAGACAAGGCCTGAAATATGACGAAAAGCCTGCATCATTGAAGTGACACTTACTGAAACGTAAGCTAAAAAATAGACCTGGGCAAAGAAAAAATGTTTAGATAAAAATCTAAATCGTGAGGAGCTCGTGGCTAAATTACAGTTGAACAGTTCGATTTTAGAGATTAAGCAACGCTTGCCGCAGTCGTTCCTTAACCATTCATACATACCGAGACATCTGCGTGCCTCGAAAAGCACGGTGAGCCCTTTGTTCCCCACTGTCATTTGTAGATTTTGGCAGACGTTACGGATAATCAGAACCCAGAAAATCTGACACCAGTCTTGCCAAGGGGTATCGTGTTACACCGTTACTGGGCTGTGGAGGTCAGATAGGCAGTCGCTTCACGTAAACGGCGACGGCGGCGGTGTGACTCAGCGGTATCCGGTTAGACTGGAAGTCGACTACAAAATAGTAGGAAAACACTAGGTAGATCTCTAGGGAAATTTTAAGATTTTTTCAGTTTGAGACTAAAATTTAAAATCGGGTGCGAAAAGTTAAGTAATATTATTAAACCTCTCGATTTCTACTGGGGATATATTTAAAGGAAAATGTCTAAGAAATGTGCGTAGAATACTTTAAGACGTACCTAAAAGTAATACTTTTAAAATAAAATATCGTTTTCAAAGGTATTAGGTGTTCTTAATAAATTTTTGGTTTCGTCCTCAGAATTAATAAGTAACTAAAAGTTTTGGTTAGTTGCTACTTCGTCTATTAAGGCTGAGGCCTCATTAGTGCGTTATGTTGCGTCGTGGCAACGAATCAACGCATTGTATGCCACACCTGCGTTACGGTGACGCACGACGTCGCAAGTCGCGTTCACGCTGCGACGACGCAATGCAACACAATGCACACAAAGCCGAGTAGACAAGTATTTGAAGACAGCGATGACGACGATCGAAATGCTAAATGAGGCCAATATAATAGATTGATCACGTGACATTTTGATAGTGCTTGACAGTCTCATAAATTTTAACCCCCGTATATAAATGTAAACGTATTTGTTTGTGACATCATAGCTCCTAAACGGATGAATCGATTTTGATCTCGTTTTTTTTTATTGAAAGGTGTCTTTATCGAAACTGCTAAAAAACTAAAAAAAATCAATTCACCTATTCTAAGGCGTTTTACTGTTTAAAGCGGAGTGTTTTCGCAAGATATCGTTCTATAATTACATGTTCAATAGATTGTCGATCGAAGCGCATCTACTACATTAAAAAACATGAAAGGAAAATTTGTCGGGTTTTATTTTTATTTTACATGTTTCCAATCGCTATCACGACTCTTTCGTCGATAAAACGTCACTTGTCTAGGGCCTCAGTTATTTTTCCCGCGGATTAGCTCCGTAGCCATAGAAAATGAGATTCCGGAATAAAAAGTAGCCATTTTAATGGAGAGCAGTGGTGGCCCAGTAATAACGCCATGGGATCTGGATGCAAAAGCCCTCGCGCACATTTGGGAATGGTGCGAGGAGGCGAAACGCCGGGACGAAACTCTGTGACCGTTACAAATCACGGCTCGACGGACAGAGCTCTGGCAGGGTCTCAAAGCGACATGGAGAGAGCGACTGTCGCAACCCAGCGCTGGGCACGCCACAATTGCGGCGGTAAGGCCCCTCTTTGAGGAGTGGCTTGAGAGGCGCCACGTCGTCCTCACCTTCTGCCTGACGAAGGTCCTCACCGGACACGGCTGTTTCGGGCGGTTCCTGTTCAGGATTGGGCAGGAGGAAACGCCCGGGTATCACCATTGCCGTCCGATAAGGACCAGGCCCGAGTCGACGGCGCGTTGTGTTCCACGCGCGCCTCATAGAGATGTCAGCAAAACTGACGGGGTCCGCTAGGGCCGATGCCTGTCTGGGTCACGGATAAATTTCAAAAAGAGTTACCGCGGCCCTGGCTCGAGCATCTGAAGGAACACGGGTGGGTTGTAGTCAGTGAAAGTCTGACACGCCTTCCCGCCTCACCCAGTGCGGAAGAAGTCATTGGATGATTTCGTACCCAAAAGAAATAAGGAATAAAAGTCGTGGGCTGAAAAACTCAGGCAGTCGCTTTACTATGTGTAAATGATAGATAGCGTTGTGAATTTCGCGTCATTTTCTTAATGGCGGTGTTAAGATTTTCCGCGGAAGAATGACCATAAAAAAAAATGGTAGGTAGTTGGGATCCCTTACAAATAGTATTCTGTGCAGCGAACGCTCGATCTAGGTAGGTAGAAAGGTTATTTAGGTAAGGTTGGTAGGTCTAGGTAAGTAGGGTAGGTACAGGTAGGTAGGTAGGTAAGTAGGGTAGGATAGGCAGTTAACGGGAGCGAAGCAGCGGGCACAGCAAGTATATAAATAAATAAATTCAGGGATAGTATAGCCATTTATCAGTGATAGAATTTTCGTAAACGGACACGTGATTCTAGAGATTAGCTTTAATAAACAATCACATTTTAAAAATATCAATTTAGATTGGTTTTATTGGTGTGTAGATGTTTCCAGCAATGGTTTTTCGACACGCCAATTCATGAAGATGAAACATTATATTTTTAACCGACTTCCCAAAAAGAAGGAGGTTTTCAATTCGACTGTATTTTTTTTTTTTTTTATGTTTATTACCTCAGAACTTTTTATTGGGCGAACCGACTTTGATGATTCTTTTTTAATTTGAAAGCGGGTGCTTGTCATGTGGTCCCATTTAATTTTCATCAAGATCTGATGAAGAACTTCGGAGAAATGCATCAGAACTCTTCAATAAATGACGGCAAATCACTCTGGATAGATCCAATCGCATGTCTGTTTATTGTTTACACCATTTCATAACATAACATCACACTGGTACGTTGTTAAGGGGTACGCAGGTGTGAACAGTTCACCCTGGTATACTCTCATTGCACTGGTTTCGTTTAAGTTTCATGTTATTGGGTTAATCTATTCTAGCTTCACTGTGGGCACTATACACGTAGGTACCTAGCCTATAGAACTGGTCCATTATGTACCACAACTAAAAAGTGAAAAATAAAAAACTTTTTTACAAAAATTACAACCGACTTCCAAACAAAAACACTACAAAGTGAAAAATAACTTCAATTTCGGAAGTCGGTGTCAAAAAATGAAGAAACGTAAACAGGAACACCGACTTCCGAAATTGAAGTTATTTTTCACTTTGTAGTGTTTTTGTTTGGAAGTCGGTTGTAATTTTTGTAAAAAAGTTTTTCGTTGTACTTTTCTTCTTGTGATGAAATTGACAATAATAATTTAAGACGAAAAATATGCTATAAATAACTAACAGTTATAGCTGCTTTAACCAGTTGTTTCCACATATGAATATTTACAGTTTGTAGTTCATTCGTTATAAATATAGTATCAAACAAAATGCAAATGATTGACGTATTTGATATATAAGCTGAACAAATATTGGCTATCGGTATGTGAAAATATTGAAAAGTATTTTATACAACCGCTTTTAATTAATGAAATGCCGGATTTATGAAACAACAATACAAAATAATAAATGGCCGCTCTTTGTGTCTCATCGACGCACCACGAATGTTACAGACTAGTCACTAAACCGGGAGAGGATTTAGAGAATAATACTGTGAACCTAGCATTAGTCCCTAGTAATTAACATTTTTCTAACATTTGTAGAATGAATCGTGGCTGTACTGAATTAAATAAACGAATAAAAAAAAAACATTTTAAAAACCTGTATTATTAGGTATCGAACTCAGAAAATCAACAAATTACCCTATGCCTAATAAAGATTGCCTTGTACATTAAATCAACACCATCTGTCAGTGTGCAATAGTCTGTCTCAAAATTATTATCTCATCTGGATTTGATAGTGATCAAAATCAGCCATACCTACTTTCTACTAACCATGCAGGCAAACTTCAAAGAACTATAGAGGATATTAAACTATTATACAGGGTGGCCAAAAAGTCGTGGATCAAACGAAACAGGGAGACAAAGGAGGTAATTTCCAACAAAAAATCTTTCTACAGCATGGCCATAACTTCATTGCACGAAAAGATATGAATTATTTTAGTTTTTTCCATGAAACAACCGAGATTTTTTACAATTTAATCAGTAGAAAATTAAATTGATTAAAAACAATAAAACAAAAGGTGTTGAATTGTGACTCGATTATGTATCAATACTACAAAAATTGTATTGCAGACACACGCGCAGACTCACATTGACATTGTACTGTAGACGTCTTAATATGTACATACCATCCATTAGATAGATCCTAATGGGTCGAAGTGTCCGAGTTATTTCTCGACCATTCCACAAGATACCATCCATTAGAGATTCTTGTGAAAAAAAATTGAGAGAACGTTGTTTTCTTTTATTACTCGTCTGCAAGGAAAGGGTAATGTTTTTCGCGCGTATCTTGTATGTTTGTTTGTGTATTTGTATGTCTGTATAAAGATAAAGATAATTTATTCGTCCAAACATGAGTTCACATACAGTAGGCATGCAGGATATTCAAATTGGGCGCTATATTGAGGGGGTCACAATTTTTCTTCCAAACCCATCCAGGGGGTATCAAAATGAAGGGGTTTTGAGGTGATTACAAAAATTTATACTACTTATATATTTAGGAGTAATTCGTAAAAAAATGACAACTAAAAAGTTTGTAAATAAAAAAAAGTTGATAAAATAGAAAACACGGCTGCTTTAGAAGCAAACTATAAGATGTAATTAAAAAAGAAGAAAATTATGCTGTGCAACTGGAGGATACATATACACGTTGGAGGTTTTGGTCAGCCAGCTCGTAAATAATATGATGTACCCTCTGACTACACAGCATGATTTTCTTCTTGTTTACATCTTTTTAGTTTGCTTCTTAAGCAGTCGGGTTTTTGATATTATAAACTTTTTCATATTAAAACTTAGAGTTATGAGTCTATTTGTCAAAATAGCAAATCGATCCTGTGCCTGGGGCCCTTCCATGAGACATATAGATGTATATGAATTGTATATATCTATCTCTTGCACTAAATGGCAATAACTTTCTTCCAAGAGCAGTAGTAGGACAGCAGTGGTAGGGTAATTCTGGTATAATACGCTAAGAATACACTTCACTTCTACTAATATTCAAGTTTCTCCCGGCGTTTGTAAGGCGCTTTTCTATAAGTCATGTGAGGCAGCGACGCGGTGCGTGAGGAAAATATCCTCAGTTTTGCTGACATCTCTATGAGAAGCGCGTGGAACACTAAGAAACGTCTACTCGGGCCTGGTTTTTATTAGACGGCGAGCTACCTATTACTCGCCGTCCGCAAGCCCGCGCCTACGGTGGCCGGGAATCGGCTTGCGACTTCCGAGGCCCGGGGCGTCTCCTGCGGTGGCTAGGCGCGTGAAGGCGTCTCCGTTGCTTCTCACTCACGGGTTCCGCCTCCTTCTGCGAAGACAGCTTCCCATGCCGTCTCGCTCCGTACCAGGGCTTGAACCAGGGCCGGACGCAAGAGGTCGCCACTGCTGATCGCCTCCACGACGACACGGCGCGGCGGTGCTTCGCCCAAGCGGGGCAGACCTGCACCGTATGCTCCACCGTGTCCTCCACACAATGGTGACACCTGTGCGCCTTCCTCCCGACTTATCTTGAACAGGAACCGCCCGAAACAGCCGTGTCCGGTGAGGATTTATGATTCTTATCGCCGCATATTTTTAGGATTCTTATTGCTGCAATCGTGGCGTGCCCAGCACTGGGTTGCGACAGTCACTCTCTCCATGTCGCCATGAGATTCTGTCAGAGCTCTGTCCGCAGAGCCGTGATTTGTTACAGCAACGGAGTTTCGCCCCGGCTTTTCGCCTCCTCGCGCCACTCCCCGTAATTTAACTGACATAGAGACAGCACGTTTAGTATATTTTAGCTATTTTCATAGTGTAATGTCGTACGGTATTCTGTTGTGGGGGAATGCCGCCGACATCCAGACTATCTTTGTTTTGCAGAAAAGAGCTGTTCGATCGATTTATAAATTAAGCCCGAGATACTCTCTCAGAGATAAATTTAAGGAGATTAATGTAATGACTGTGCCTTCTCAGTATATTTATGAAAATCTTTTATATGCCCATAAAAATATAAAATTGTTTAAAAAATACAGTGATATCCATAACATAAATACTAGAAACAAACACAAATTTGTAGTACCTGCAACAAGGCTCAAGAAAATAGGTGGCTCGTTTAGATGTCAATGTGTACACTTTTATAATAAGCCTCCAAGCCACGTACAAGATCTAAGTGTTAATAAATTTAAAACATTCATTAAACGTAAGTTGTGCCAGAATGCGTTTTATACAATAAAAGATTACGTTGAGGACAAACAGGCTTGGGATTGAGCTGCTCCAATTAATTTGATTTTTTTTATATATTTTGCAACGTGAATTTTGTTTTTGTTTTCTTGCAATGACAAGAATATTTACTTTTTAAAGTATTATATTATTTTATTTTAAGTTTATTTTAATTGTTGTGAATGTGAAGACTATGTGGATTCAAGTTTTGTTTGTTTTTAATTTTAATTTATCCAAATTAGTTTTAATCGTTGAGCTCCTTAATTTCTGAGTTGAGCTGCACGGTTATTGACAAATGCGTGCACTGACTGGACAGGTCCACTCAATCTGGCTGGTTCTTTCCTCAAAAGACCATTTCAGACTTCAGTCTACATGGTCTTCACATGATCTAATAAAGATTTTGTCTGGACCTTAAAAGAGACTGTGACCTCTGAGTTTGTTTCGGCCTTTCTTCTCAGAGTAGTCAGATAGGAAACGCCGAATTCATCTAGTTTTAAAAATATGATCGACATGTAAAAGTGTTTGTACAAACCTACTTACAGAAATAAAGTCATTTATCATTTATCAAGAAAGAAAGAAAATATATTAATTTGACACAAGCCAGAGCACACAACAAATACATAAAAAAAGAAAACTTAGACTAAACAACAATAATATATAAAAAAGAAAGAAATATAAAAGTAACATTGTGTGTCCCACGGCTGCGCCAAATAGGACCATTTGAGAAAAATGACACGGCATGGCTTTCAACTGGACCTGGACATTATTTTAGCGATAGCGATGATCGAAATGTCAAAATAAGGATTGATCAATGTCAAACATTTCGACTGGGTACATACATACATACAGTACAACTTTTTTCTTAATGTCACTCGGCAATCATCGAACACAACCGAATGCTAATTTCCACGTCCATCAATTATTAGATATATCGAGTATAATAATAGGGGTTAAAGTATGAAATTGCCGTTTTATTGTATAGGTACTTCGAATTCACAATTAACCTTCATGGTTTGAGATTTTGGAGTGAAACCTTTTTTCATATTATCTATGAATTTCTTCTTTTAAAAAATGTGCAGCATTCGATTGTCAACTTTCAGTTGATTTTTTTCATAGACTACTGATTTTTTTATTCAGCTTAGACAAGAAAGATGGATACTTCGAAAATTCGAGTGATTTTTGAATACAAGTTCCGACGCGGAACTAACACGGTAAAAACAGCTCGCAATATCAATGTTGCGTTTGGAGAGGGGACTGCTAATGAACGCATCGTGCGATTTTGGTTTAAACGCTTTCGTGATGGAAACTTTGATTTGAAGAACGAACTACGTGGAAGACCGCTCACTCAGGTGGTTGCCTTGTTGAACCGATACAGGAATGAAGAAATTTTGGATCGAATTGTGACATGTGTTGAAAAGTGGATTATTTACAATAACCGTAAGCGAAAAATGCAACGGCTGACCCCAGGTCAAACGCCGCAACAGTGTCCCAAAGCAAAGCTTACCAATAAAAAGGTAATGGTAACTGTTTGGTGGACTCAGCATGGTGTTATTCACTATAGCTTTCTCCAATCTGGTCAAGCAATAACGGCAGATGTCTACTGTGCCGAACTCCGAACAATGATAGCGAAACTAGCCGTGAAACAGCCCCGACTCATGTATATATCTTCACTATTATTGTTCTATGATAACGCGAGACCTCATACAACACGAGAAACCGTTTTAACTCTACAGGAACTGCAATTAGAAACCATTCGTCACCCTCCGTATTCGCCAGACCTTGCTCCAACGGACTACCATTTTTTTCGTGATTTGGTAAATTTTCTACGTGATAAAAAGTTTTCTTCTCAGGAGGCAGTACAAAATGCTTTCACACAGTTTGTCGAATATACGAGTAGATCACCAGAGTTCTATCGCAAAGGCATAATTACCTTCCTACTAGATGGCAGCAATGTATAGATAGTAATGGTAATTATTTTGATAAAATAAATATGTTAAATTAATAAAAAAGAAACTAATTTCAATTTTTCATTACAAATCGACAATTTCATACTTAAACCCCTAATAATATAATTTGAATTTGGAACTAAGTACTTTATTGTTATTTTGACGTTTTACCATTCGCTATCATGACGCTTTCGTTGATAGAATGTCACCTGACTAGAGCCTCGGGTTCAGTATGTCCAAAATGTCTTGCAGCTTTAAAATGCTTTTCTTAAAATTAACTAAAATCAATACTGAACATAAAAACTTGAAACAACAGAACCCCTGTCACTGTCTTAAAACATATGTTTCAGCAAATCTACTAGATGAATCCCGAAAAAGCATGTATAAATGTGTACTTTTCGCCATTCGTAATTTTTTCCATTCTTCACTCGAAAATGATTCGTCTACTTATCTTACTTTCCATCGTAGCAACTACATTGGGTAAGATGGATTTTTTTCAATTTATTCTGGCAACTTTTACCTATAATCAGGATTAAAAGACCTTCCTTTATTACATTTACAGCATTTTTTTATTTCAAGATAATTATATCTCTAAAAATCGGGCTATCTATAAATGCTCTTTCTTCAGATTTTACGATATTCCTTATCTACCTACTTATTTTTTCAACTTCTGTGTGAAATTCCAATATTATTTATATATACTTTCTTGTAAACCAAGATAAAAACATTACATACGGAAAACTTAAAATATACACAAACATACAACAGGCGGCTTTATCGCATTCTGCGATCTCTTCCAGGCAACCCAGAATAGAGAGATAGTCTGGACATGACATGGTTGCACTTGATGCAATTTTAAAATTAAATAATAAGTTACAAACATAGGAAGCACAAAATATAAAATACTAAAATATATACATACATACATATAAATATACAGGCAAGAAAACAATACATCACCAATAAGAATAAGAATTATTCAAATCAGACTGAGCATTGAAACTTTCAAATATCAAAAATTAATAGTTGGTGTCCCAAAAGGATGAAGGGTGAGCCTTCACCACTTTCTAGTAGAGGCTTACTCATCCTCTTTTTGAACATAAAATCGTCAAAGTCCAAGTTTTCAAAGTCGTCTAATTTAGGAGAAGGCAAGAAGGCCGCAATGACTGTTGCACAGTTTGCTAGTACGCTCATAATTTGCTTTCCACTATTCATGCGAAGACACTGCCTCCTAAGATACAGGATCTAGGAGTCAGGACTCAAATTTAATGAGTTTACTTTACCTATCTTTCGCACACTTTTTTGTTGTTAATTTCTCTGTCCCCTAAATCACAATTATGTGTACTTTAATATGTGTCAAACTTGTATTTTTAGGTAATAAATATTACATTATTATATTATGTCTTTGTCAGGTTTGGCAATTTATGTTATTTGAGTCAAGCCGCACCCGATCAAATGAAAATTAACGGCCCAGCACGTTAGTGTCCTTTTTGGCGATTCAGATTTCCAAAAAGGAAAAATGATGTGCAAGCCAGAGGATGCCTGACCAAAGGGCTCCTATCTGAAACTTTTCAGATATGTTCTCGGTATTCTCTTAGCAAGCCGCACTTACTCAGCTATCAAGTTTTCACCCTGAATATAATACCAGCCTATACGCCACTGCATGGCAACGGCCTCTTCTCATAAAGAGAGCATTAATCACCACGCTGGCTCAATTCGTGATATACTTACTAAAAATCCCTACTAACTTCAGTGAAAAAGACTTGGTGATACCGACTTATTTTGTTACAGGACTTTATGCTCCCGGTTTAAAAGGTGAGTCAAATATTGTTTCGTCACACTCACAAATGTTTCTCCTATAACTGTTTTACCTTCCTGGCCTTGCCCCATGTTACTTAAGATCGGTGCAACACATTTTATTCATCTATTGCGTACTATCAACTGACTTCTTGGGCCTATCAGATTCTAAATTCAATATGTATTAAACATCAGGGGCCTTACTCTGACAAGACAATACTATTATGATTCCACCGTGAGAGGGAGACAGAGTTAAGGACGAAGAGCACTATTTCTTTTTTCACAGTGCAGTCTTGATGGCATCTTGTATTAAGTACACCCTGAAGGTTAATTGGTAAAATCTTTATAACCATATAATTTAAAAATAAGGTAATCCTCTAGTAATCAATCGCTAAACAGCGTCGATATTTTTACAAATGAGGGATGTTTTTCCTTAAATGGTTGAAAACTAATAGATAGTGTGCAATTATAGAAATTATAAATCATCTCATCTTGAATGTTTGCAGTGAGATTCGATTTCACGTGTCCGGGAATTGGAACAATAGGATTCATTGAGTTGCCTCAAAACATTACCTCGGCAGTCGCATCAGGATGGGTGCAGCACACCAGGCCAGATGGCCCTAAAGGATTATCTTCTCTTGAATTGAGGTGTCCTGCGTCAGACAATACTGTTTGCGGCTTATTTGATGATACTGGCTATGTTGCTGGGTTGCAGATTGCAGTAAGTATATATTTCAATTTTTTCCTTTGGCAGATACAAATTTTTGAGCAAAGAGTGAAGAAGTTACTCGTACTTCTGTTCTCAAAACGGAGTAGGAAAACATCTTGAGGAAACTGGCATGTCTTTGAACCAAAAATTCGAAGTTATGTGACATCCACCAACCCGAATTGGGCCCGCGTGGTGGATTACGGCTACGGATTATTTCTTCCACAGGTTATTTATTTTTTAGTATCTCTATAAGACAAACTTGTCGAATAAAGGCAGAATTTATTAACTCAAAAAATACAAGATTGAAAAAAAAAGAAAAAGGTGGCATTTGCCCAGCAGTGGTATAAATGTTTTAATTTTGCAATCGTATAACGAAAGTTTAAATTAATTAAAATTTTTAAACTTATGAAAAAAGTTAAACGCTTTATTTATTGCAGTTTGACCAAGAACGAATTTCCAATGCTGAATACAACTACACTGTCCAAGGGTTCACCAATTGGACTACCACACTGAATGGCACCACAAAGAATTATTACACTGTTCAGCAATACTACGTTTCTAGTGGTACGTTATATATAGTGTTTCTAGTTTTAATGAAAGAACTGATCATTGCTCGAACGAAAAGATAAACTAGATTGAGGATAAGCAGTTGGGAAACCGTTGTCCCCTACAATGACATATTGTATGTAGGTTGCAGTCAGTTAATCAACTGCAAATAAGTTCAGTGTTTTTATGTTGCTTCAAGTTTAAGGAAGGGTATATAGGGTTTGATTCCCTTGCGAGTGTCAAATATGCGGCATAAACAACGGTATCTTTTGATTGCGTTGATTTACAGCCGACTATAGATTTCTTCCGTATTTGATATATTACTCTTTGGTTCGCGCGCTCTGTCTTTGTCTATGGTTTCGACAAATGATCATTGAGCATCGCGGACTTCGGTCTACATAGGTCTTCCTACATTTGATATGTTTTATTTATATATTTGTATTATACTTACACATGATTATACATACTTTGACCCACCTTCTATGTTTATTCTATTTTGTTTGTTATTTATACAATCTATTTTATTTTATTATTTAAGTATTTTCCGTTTCCGTAAGTGTGTCCGTGGCATCAACAGTGGGCCCTATCAGAATATCAGCGCAGCGTTATTTCTTTTTTGGATATCGCTGCACATGCTGAGATAGGAGCTTTTTTGATCTCACACGGGGTTTTTATTTTTTATTATTGTTTAATTTTATGCTTATTCTCGGGTCTCCTGTGCGGGTCATAAATATTTTTACTTTTATTTAGACGTTTGATTTCTTCACAACTCAAAGATATTTACACTCCTGAGTATACGACATTAATTTCCACTTGATACCTACAGGCGTTCCAGAGAAAATGGTCGTGACACATGGACAGACAGACAGCAAAGTGATTCTATAAGGGTATTTTTATTTTGAGGAACATATCCCTAAAATTTACTTAACACAAAAACTACTCTTCTTTCAGAAACCTTAGCTAAAGATGCTGATACTCGCATAGCTAATCGCAATTCCTCACTGCTCCTGCAAGAAGACAGCTTGTGGGTGTCGGGTATCAATGGTGAAATGTTTGAAATATCTACGACAGCTAGTGACATCACTTCCGAAGACAGTATGTTTGTCAAGCAGCAGTGTATATATAGGATGGGTAAGCTTTCCTTGTTTTAACTTATTGAGCCCGTATAATGTTTAAGAATGTGACACTATGCCTAACGAAAGTGCTGCAATTTACATAATTAAACATACTTATAAACTATTTGTGGCTATCTAATGTTTGTTAAGAGGGTTACAAACATTGGACAGCCAAAATGCTTTTACCTTTCAAACTTGATATTAATGTTCAATGTGCCTCTCTCCATGCGGTGATCGCTCCCGGTATTCACCGAATTGATCACAAAGACATCATTGAATATTTGCTTCTTGGTTGACATGATGAAGTCGATCTCGTTTTTAGTTGCACCATCGGAGCTTTGCCAGGTCCACATCCTGTGCTCACGCATTCTGAAGAAGCAGTTCATCATGTAGAAGCCCCCTCCTTCTCCACAAAAATGGCCAGTAGGTGACCCCGGTGGTTCCGACGTCCAACTCCAAATTTCCCCACTTGCAGCTAATCCTCGTCTCGTTTGCCCAGTTTCACGTTGAAGTTCACCATGACAACGGTGAAGTAAGTTTTGAAACAACGCATGGCTCTAGAGATATCCTCATACATAGTCTCTACCTCACCGTGAGCGTGTGTCGAGGTCGGGGCGTAGACCTGTGTAACCTGAGAATATCTTGCGGATATTCTGAGTATAAGGTACGCCACCCTTGAGTTCGGCTATGTTCTCGTCGGTCTGGAGTGTTCGCGTGTTATACGTTGCCAAGTCCAGTCGTCGGTGATTATTAGCCGGGTCCACTCCGGGGATTCTTCGCACCCCTTGCCATGCCACCGCCTCGACTGCTACCGTAGTCCGTTTTTTCCGTTACCGTTTTTTCTTTGTGCTATTCATTTGGTTGTGAAGCTCAGAACTTGTGGGCGCAGCGGAAAAAGGCAGTAGGTAGGTACTTACGGGTGCAGGATTGGAGCTTTGAATAATAATGTCCTTCGATAGTTTTAGCAGTGGAGTTTTCACTATAGTTGAATGCTGGTAAGCCACCCACAGAGTCTGTTTGTCACACACAACACTTATATTTGAGTTTTCTTTAAGAGCGAGAGGAACGGGAGCGCACACGCGTTACCGGAGTTGCGCTTTTTTGACAACTGAACTGCGGAACGACCGGATGACCGGAAAATAGGAGGTAGGAAGGTGTGTGCGCGGGAGTTAAGGATTGGTCCTCGTGTATTTGATTGAATGATGTGAAATGAATGTAAGTGTTGCTATTTTAATAATTTGAGTGCGTGAGTAAATATTTATAATATTTAATTTATATTTTTAATATGGCGCAGACAACACGTATTGATGACGTAAACAACGCTCTACAGCAGGTCCAAAACTGGTTTACTGTTAATTATTAGTACTAAATGGAAAAAAAACCAAGTGCATAAGATTTGCGTTACCGAATGTTAAAAGTAATGACTTGGAAATAATATTGAACAAGGAGAAACTAGAAATCGTCGAAAACGCGGTTTTCCTGGGAATCACGCTCGACTCGAGGCTACAATGGGGTCCTCATTTAACATCTCTGGCAGGACGGCTTAGTTCAGCAGCATATGCTGTCAGAAAAATCCGTCAATTTACTGATGTACATACCGCGAGGCTGGTCTATTTTAGTTACTTTCATAGTATCATGTCTTACGGTATTTTGCTATGGGGACGAGCTGCAGACATAGAGTCTATTTTTATTCTGCAGAAAAGAGCTATCAGAGCCATATACAATCTTCGCAGGCGCGATTCTCTTAGGGAATTATTTAAAGATATAAACATCATGACGGTACCTTGTCAATACATTTATGAAAATATAATGTATGTCCGGAAAAATATTCATCTTTTTACTAAAATAAGTGATAGGCACAATTTTAATACTAGAAATAAGAACAAGTTAGATCAACCTCGATTCAGGGTAGCTAAAGTAGCTAGCTCTTTTATGGGGTACTGTGTAAAATTTTATAATGGATTTCCACTAGAAATTCTCCAATTAAACGGGTCAAAATTTAAAACATGCATTAAACGCACACTATGTAGACAAGCATATTATAAATTGGAAGATTATCTCCTTGATAAAAATGCTTGGCTAAATGCCGGTCCTGCTCCACAGACACATACATTTGTAGCTACAAATTAGTTTATATTGGAAGAGATGCTGCTGCCCTTTTCGTATTGTTGTTTTCAGTGTTTTATTTTTATTTCATTTGTTTATTTCAAAGGATTCTTTACATGTTATATTTAGAAATAATAGCATTGTACAATGTAGAAGCACTTTTTTTTTTTCAAATTTGTGAATGTGAAGTACCATGAGCATTTTTATTAGGTTACAACTTTTTATTTTTTTATTTTGACATTGCGAGCATGGCAGTTGAGAGTTTGTCATGCTCACTCAAATGTCTCGCTGTTGGTGGCGCGTGTTATTGGGTCATTCGGTTCCCTTCAAAATGGTTGAGCTGAGTGGGGTTGATGCACGCGTCATGCTCGTGAACGGGTGCCGTCAGATGAGACTGGTCATCTCTTAGCTGCCAGTGGTTTAATTCAGTTCCTATCTTTTAATATTTTTTTTTTTATTATTATCTACATTGTGCTCAAATAATAGAAGCAACAGGAAATATGTAACCAAACATTATAAGTAACACATATGATTTAAAAGAGTGTCCATGGAGTTTCTTGCACGTTCTTCTCCATAGAGATCTACTCCTTGGAACGTGCAATTTAGCTTCACTTGTTTGTTTGACTGACCGACATTTTGACATTTCAAAAGTGCCTGTAATTGGTCTATTTGAAATAAACGTTTTTGATTTTGATTTGATTTGATTTGACTCACGACCCCCATCATTGGGGCTTCGACGCAAGAAGGGGACTTTGAGCAATTTATAATTACACAAATAGACGCTCAAGCTTATAGATAATAATTTGCATAAAATAAGAACATACCAATCACAGCCAAACGCTCTTTTATAGATAATTCATTTAACGGCTCCTCTAAATTTTTTGAAAAATATCACCTAGATGAGGACGATAATCTTGATTTAAGATATTGAAAACTAATTCTAACAAAAATCTGAGAATTAGGCTAGGTTTACCATAATCGCAACGCTTGGGCAGGCGGTTGGCGATTGCAGTCTATTGTTAAAGTGCACAGAAAACGCTACTGCCCATTCTCTGGTGTGTCCCTTAGTCACCTCTTACGACACCCACGGGAAGATATGGGATGGTGAAATTCTTTACGTCGGTCACCATATGGTACAATTAAACATTAATGCCATGAAATTAACCTTCAACTAAAGTCAATACCATTGACATTAAAAAATAAACTGTATTTTATTTCAATGTAAAGTTCTCCGCCTCTAAAAAAACAACCGTTATAATAATATGTTTAAGTCGTGTGGGACATTTGATAGCATGATGTAGGATTTGTGTGCCATCAGATCTTATTTATAGTTCATATATAATTGTGGTGGTATAGATGTGCATGGATCATTTACATTCGGTCATTATGACCGATTCAGTTGCAGCCCGTATTCGGCCACCGACTAGTGTAAAAGGGTTTTCGGTTAGCCGTATTCGACCGAACACGGCTGACGTTTTGAAACGCGCCACTCATTGTTCAATCGAAGAGCACGGATGGCGCACGATTCTAGTATTGTGTTTGTTTTTTTTCTTATTCGTTTTTGTTCCTTATCGTAACACAATATGTCTGTCCATGATGATACTTTCAACACGAGTGTTCACAGTTAGGTTGAATGCGGTCACCGAATCCGGTAAACTGACAATTTAAACGATTAAGGTCGCCGTATTCGGTAACCGACATAATGTAAACAGCCCAATTCGGTTAACCGATTCGGTCCAATCGGAATTGGTCGTCGTATACGGTGGTTGACCTAATGTTAACGCGATGTACTTATTTCAACACTGAATTAATCTCAGTTAATTTGTATATTATTCTTTCTGATTAGGAACTCAACTCACTACTACTACAACATCACATCAAGCAGCGAATGCATCGATGAACTCATGTTCCCGTGGTTTCCTCTTAGCGACCACAACCAGCTCATCGGATTGGGCTTCAATGTCTTTGCTCAGTACTCCATTGATGCTAGCTCCACGAACTGGTTCGAATACTCTGGCGAGACCGCAGTGCGGGTAAGGATATGGTTCTTATATTTTATTTTTTTTACCCGATTACTCAACAGCCAAGACAGTTTTATATTTTATCATATCTACGACATCACATCAAACTTAGCAACTCCCTTTGTAGCTCAGGACAGAGGGAGGTGGAAGAAGAACAAGGAGGTCTTAACCTAGAAAAAAAAATTAATAGCCGACAACCGACCGAAAAGAATTATAGAAATATCCGACATCCCAAAAGAAGGTTAATGTTTTTTGCTTTTCTTTTCAGTACACTGTTCCCAACGGTCCGGAATGTCTGTATGAGTTGGCTAGTCGTATCGGACAAGTATCTTTGCACGTCTATTTTATAGAAAGTCCTACTGAAGTTTACTGCATGGTTTGAACCAATGAATACGCCATACAGACATAAGAACATTGACAACATAACTGGTGTTAATGTTCTTCTTCATGTTTCTTTTCATTGTGTTAGTGTTAAATGTTTCCACTTATTAAATACTTTCTTAATTAATAATGTATTTTCTTTTAAATTGAACCATACCCTTTGATAACAGTCCCTACAGTACTTTCATATCCGTACCAAGGAAGAGCCAACAGATAAAATAATATGATTGAATTATGTATTAACGTGAAGAAATCCTGGGAACAGTGAAATCGCTCCGTGAAGCCTGTGAAGCCCCCAGGAAGCTTCTGTGTTTTTGGACGAAGCTAGGCTGGCTATGTTAGCCTGTACCCCCACGCACAATGGACCAATTGGGAGTCTAAGTGCGGAAATGGGAGCCCCCACTATTACTACTACTTGATCCACGATTTTTTGACCACCCTGTATATAGGTGTATATGAGCAAATAATGCTCGTTTATAATACAGGTTAGGATTTGGCAGTCTTATTCATGGGGTGACGTCAAATAATCACATGTTATGGCAAAGAATCGTGTTTTAAGTCATAAGTCATTTGTTTGGCATACGTACAATAATTATGGTATATCATTTATGGTGTTGTAGCATTTACATATGTAGTGATTTCATGATAAGGTAGAGCTGATTATAATCCGGCGTCTTAGCAATAGGGTCCCCTTTTTACCATTTGGTTACGGAACCCTAAAAAACCGTCATGTAGGGTCGTACTAGTCACAAGGACACGGGTATTGTTTGATTCAGATTTAATTAAAATAATCAAAACTTACATGGTAAGCAAAAAACCTGCACTAACATTAGATTCCTACCTAGTTCTTAAAGGTACCTAAGAGCTTCATTCACGTTTTACTGTTTTCTTGGCCTAGTAAAGAAAACAATGTCAGGTAAAATGCATATAATTTATTAACACTGCAAAATTTAAGGGGATAACCCCATTGATGTCAAATTTTGCCATCAAACATCAGTTCTGTAAATATAGAATAGGTACAGTTCGCAATCAGTCCAATTGTGCGGCCATTTTCCCCAGCGAACGGCAATTGCGGCACAAAATCCGATTTAGCTGTTAGTTCAATCATCGGTTCGGCTTCCAACAGTGATTAGTTACTTCGAACGCAACAGGTTAACTTAATAATGTTTGTCAAACTATGTATTGTTTGTAGCTAACTATGCTGCAGATTGGTAAGCTTACTGAATTAACTAGAGCTATTGCAATAGGTTTTGTTGTAGGTATCTGTTCCAAATTATTCTGAGCACTATATTTTATTTATTTTTCGACTCATGGTTATGATCATCTTCCTTCCCTTGTCCCATGTTACTTTTTACTAGTAACCGACTGCAGTTTTTTTATCCTTTGTTAACCGAGCCATAATAACGAATCGATTATAACCTTAAATCATCATAATCGGATGAATAGTTAAGGCGCTATGGAGGAACATACGTAAATACAAACATACATGCAGTTAAAAGGAAAAATTTTATGGGATTGACAAGCGGTATCGAAAAATTGTCTACAGCCTTTTTAATGATAAATGATTTTATTTCTGTAAGTAGGTTTGTACAAACACTTTTACATGTCGATCATATTTTTTAAAACTAGATGAAGTCGGCGTTTCCTATCTGACTACTCTGAGAAGAAAGGCCGAAACAAACTCAGAGGTCACAGTCTCTTTTAAAGTCCAGACAAAATCTTGGTTAGATCATGTGAAGACCATGTAGACTGAAGTCTGAAATGGTCTTTTGAGGAAAGAACCAGCCAGATTGAGTGGACCTGTCCAGTCAGTGCACGCATTTGTCAATAACCGTGCAGCTCAACTCAGAAATTAAGGAGCTCAACGATTCGACGAACAATACTAAAGAAAGGACATTCGGGTAGGCCGCACAAACTACTCAAACTGCCAGACCATGATTAAAACTAACTTAGATAAAAAATTAAAATTAAACAAAAAGTATGATCCACATAGTCTTCACATTCACAACAATTAAAAAAGAAATTAAAATAAAATAATATAATACTTTAAAAAGTAAATATTCTTGTCATTGCAAGAAAACAAAAAAAAAAAACAAAATTCACGGTGCAAAATATATATAAAAAAAAACAAAATTAATTGGAGCAGCTCAATCCCAAGCCTGTTTGTCCTCAACGTAATCTTTAATTGTATAAAACGCTTTCTGGCACAACTTACGTTTAATGAATGTTTTGAATTTATTAAGACTTAGATCTTGTACGTGGCTTGGAAGCTTATTATAAAAGCGTACACATTGACATCTAAACGAGCCACCTATTTTCGTGAGCCTTGTTGCAGGTACTACAAATTTGTGTTTGTTCCTAGTATTTATGTTATGGATATCACTGTATTTTTTAACAATTTTATATTTTAATGGGCATATAAAAGATTTTCATAAATATACTGAGAAGGCACAGTCATTACATTAATCTCCTTAAATTTCTCTCTGAGAGAGTGTCTGGGGCTTAATTTATAAATTGATCGAACAGCTCTTTTCTGCAAAACAAAGATAGTCTGGATGTCGGCGTCATTTCCCCACAACAGAATACTGTACGACATTACTCTATGAAAATAGCTAAAATATACTAAACGGGCTGTCTCTATGTCAGTTAAATTACGAATTTTCCTAACAGCATATGCTGCTCAGCTTAGCTTTTTTGACAATTCATCTATATGTGGGCCCCACTGAAGCTTAGCATCTAAAGTTAAGCCTAAGAATACTGTGCTATTTTCAGGATGCAATTCTTCGCCTTTTACCAACACATCAGTTTTCACTTGCCTAACGTGAGGTAGGGTAAACTTAATGCATTTGGTTTTTTTTTCCATTAAGTAGTAAATTATTAACATTGAACCAGTGAACTACTTTTGAGATCGCGCTATTTACATCGTCAGTAACCAGCTGCTGACGTTTGAGTTTAAACAAAAGTGAAGTATCATCCGCGAACAACACTATATCATGGTTATCCTTTATGAGGTAAGGCAAGTCATTAATGTAAATAAGAAACAAGAAAGGACCAAGAATCGAGCCCTGCGGGACGCCCATCATTACTATAGATCCGGGAGATCTTTTTCCATTAACGTCAACGCTCTGAATCCTATTACTCAAGTATGAAGTGAAAAGATCCAGAGCGCTGTTCCGGATTCCGTAGTGGCGGAGTTTCCTGATTAGCGTTTCATGAATAACACGATCAAATGCCTTGGACAAATCACAAAAGATTCCCAAAGCATCGCACTTATCTTCCCATGCATTATAAATATGTCCTAAAAGCTCAACACAATACATCAGTAGTTGAACGACCCCTTGTAAAACCGAACTGTTTGCTATGTAATAATTTATATTTATTAAAAAATCTTTGCAATTGCTCTAAAATTAATTTCTCAAATATTTTACTAAACGTACTGAAATAGGTCTATAATTTGTAGGGTCTGATGTACTACCTGATTTAAACAATGGTATTATTTTACTATTTTTTATAAGGTCAGGAAACTCCCCACAGTCGATACAATTATTAAAGATAATAGCTAAACTAGGTGCGACAATATCAATAATAGATTTAGCAACTTCTATAGAATGACCCCACAGATTTGCAGTCTTTTTAACATTTAAAGTGTGAAAGGTTTAATTATGTCTCTACAAATAATATGTTCAAAAAGAAATTCCGAATCGCAAACATTAACATTTTCTTTGGATGAATTCACCCGCGATTACGTTCGTTTGTTTTAAAATCAGTCAACTCTTAGCAAAATCATCTACCATTTACTCACTTAGTAACTAAAATAATGCTGATTTTGGCGAAATTAACACACCTGCATTTGGTTTCATAAGACTACATCACCCTGGTATTGCTGGGTATTGTCGTAACAATACGGTGTCAGGTTTTCACAATCAATTTAATTTTCCTTTCAATAACCCGTTTTATCGTTAAAGTCGTCACAATCTAAGAAGTCCGATGACGTTTCTCATTTTACATGCCGCGATAACTTTCTACGTAAGAAATCGAAAAATCAAATTCATAATCCTAATTAATTACTATGTTACCCATACACTATAACAATGATTATCATTCGTAAGCATCAAGTTCAATTATTATTAAGTATTTTTATAGCTGTCAAAACGGGTCTTTTATTTTTGGACAACTTTAGTACTTCGACGCCTAGGTGTGCCTTTCTATAGTTGATATTTGTTTAGTGTTAAAGTATCTATATACATATTTTATCAATTGCAAATAAACCGTTTTTAGATCCTCAAAATAAATTGTCACACATCGAGTGACCTTCAAACGAAAGAGCGCATAACACAAGTCATAACAGAAAAGTCTGGGTTATTCTCGTCTCTTCATTAATATTCGATTCATTCCCGATTCCGCTGAAAGCCAAACGGCTTCCATTCGTCTAACATTTATTATTGAGCTTCGAATTTAAAATAAAGGCTTAATAATTGGTTATACAGTGATTTGTCAATGCTTTATTAATTATTTTTACCAGACTACGGCGAAGCCAAAAGCAGGGTTATGCATTTAACCGGTGTTTTTATGAAGGTGTGTTCATCTCCCTCACAGCTTCTAAATTTCTTAGCGTAGTTTGAAAAAATTTGTTATCATTAGTAGCGTCTTGATCGTCCGCTGGTTATAGACTATGTGACACTCAATTTAATACTTATAAATAAATGGTATTGATGAAAATGGTAACATCGAACTGATATGATAATGAAGCCGGAAGGTAGGCACTGGAACTCCGAAGTAAAACAATGGATCCTAGTCGTATGACTTATTGGAATCGTCATAAGATTTACTTTGTCCATAAAAGGTATTTCGAGGTATCTACAAAAACTAAAAACAGATAAATAAAAAACTTTTTAACAAAAATAATCAACCAACTTCCTAAACAAAACACTACAAAGCGAAAAATAACTTTCTTTTTCAAAGTCGGTGTCGGAAAACGGAAAACAATTTGTACCAAAGAGACTGACTTCGGAAAAGAAAGTTATTATTATACAGCAAATAAGTTTCAGTCCTAGTCAGTTTACGCCGTTTATCTGAACTTCAACTTGTTTGGCTTTCAAATATGATCTAAGTTACTCAAGGGCCGTATGTCTAATCTCATAGTGCTCGAGTTTCAACAATAGTGTCGCAAAAGATTCCAATGGCTTCTTGTGCTTCTTCCCAGGCGTTAAAGGTATTCTTTATTAGGGAGACGCCAGCGTCAGTTATGCAACACCCTTTGGTGAAACCGTACCGTTGATCATGAAAGATGGAATGTTTGTTAAAATGATGCAACAATTGTTTGAGCATTAACTTTTCAAAGACTTTACTGAGAACCGGCAGAATTGACACTGGCCTATAATAATTGGCTCCTTTGCTATCCCTGAACCGTGGTTCGACCCCATAGCGTGGCCCTCAGTAGCCTTCAGCGTGGTCGCTTAAGTTAAGTTTTTGTGCCTGGCTTTAGTTTAGTCTCCAAAGGATAGTTTCAAGATTTTTTTAAGATCAGTTTAAGCAGTAGCCAATCACTTTGATTGAATTGCGAGACGCAACATAAAATAAAAACAAAGTTTTAAAGACAAAAAGAAAATATATAACTTAGCACACGAAAAACAACACACAATGTATAACTATGGTGCAACTATAAATTAATTAAAATATCAATCAATTAAATTAACATTTTTTTTACGTCACTTATCTAAGAACACATAAAGACGTCTAGTGGTTTGAAAGATAATAGGTAAATAGCGAGAATGGTTGTTAACCTTTATGGTTGTTGAACTTTAAATTGTTATATATCCATAACCGTTATTTAAAATGAAAAATGGTGAGTGGAACCTGAAGAAGGTTTTTTAATACCTGTTTAACGATACCCCACTTGACATAGATCGCCGATATATTTTTTTTCATTTTGACAATATAGTGTCTGGTTACTGCTGTGGTGAATTTTGATAATTGTCATGTCTTTAATGACACTCACAAGGTTAAGACAAACCGATTAACGTAAGAATTATCAAAATCAGCCAAAGCGTTTGGTCTCCAAAACGCCACATAGGAAGAAACATACAAACATAGACTGATAAACACATTACCTTCCTTCGGCAGTCGGGTAACAAAAAGGTAGAATTAAAGACTCAAAGACAGTATCATTGTGTGGGTTACGGTTCGGTTGCGCCAAATAGGTCTAGTTCAGCAAATGCCAGCTAGTACCTATCTTATTTGAGCAATATTTACTGTTCAGTATTCCGGGTTGCCCTAGCTACCACTCTAAAATCCATAAATACACATGTATGGCAAAACACGGTTCCTCAGGAGTATCGGGTTGCTATAGTAAATTCAGAGTATTGAGTAATCAAGAGACTACATTTTTTTTTATTTAGAATAGGTTCGCGCTTGACCACTATCTCACCTGATGGGAAGCGATGATGTGGTCGACGGTGAAGCACGCTTGCCTAGAAGTAACCTATTCGCTCTTGACTTAAAGACCTGATTGTAGCTATCGGGAAACACAGACGCCGGCAGGGAATTCCACTCCTTAGCTGCACTCTGCAAACAGTGCTTGGGGTATACTAATACTGATATTAATAATTGAGCTAAGAATCTACCCAACGCTTGAATAAATTCTTTAAAAGATAATAAAAGACGAGATATTCCTAATATTTATTAAAAGCACAATAATTTAGGTACATAATATTTCGTGACATCACCGGTTTACCTCTTAACAAAATGAAATAATTTTTATATAAGTCCCAGTTGTATTTCTCCTGTCAGATGGAAATTTATTCATTGAACTTTAAAACCGGACGAAACCAGAATCCAATATTTATTTTAACATTTAGAGTGATTGTATCTGTGTGGAATCCAAACAAATATAATTTATTTTGTGCATCCAGAGGATTAAAACTGAACTTCAATTAATATTCGCACTGTTGGAAAAAGCAATTTCGTCATTATTTTCATTATTTCCAGACTTTTATCTGTAAATATGTTATTATAATTATGATCTGTGGTACAGTGAATCTTTCCTGCTGAAGGGACTCTTACAGCCTACAGCCTGGCAAAAAAATTGTTCTGGCTGGATTTGAAAACACATTTGAATTATGTACAGATAATTTTGAGATAGACAATCGTAGGCCGACAGATGGTTATGATATAATGTATGTAAATGGAAATCTTTCTAGAAATTGATTCACGGCAAACTTGTTATTTTCTGAGTTCCATCTCGGGCACATGCCTCACTATACCTAAATATCTATGTAAAATCATATCAAATTATTTATTTCCATCATCATCATCTTCATATCAGCCGAAATACGTCCACTGCTGAATATAGGCCTACCCCAAGCGTGGCCTTATTGATCGATCCCGCGCGTCTCGCATCCAGCTCTGCAACAGTTAACCAGTTCATTGGTCCACATAATGGGAGGCTTTCCAACGCAGCGTTTATTTGCCTAATAAAGGTAAAAAATGGTGTTACAATAAAAAACAAGTTTACTGTATTGCAACTTAAACTCTGTCCCTGCTACCTGTCTAACCTGTCCCTTTTGTGCGTTGATGGCAATCAACGGGCGGAAATTGTTAATTTTATATTGTCAGTCACATTCAGCGTAATCCAGCATTAGCCTAAGATCCCACAGCAAAAATCTGCAGGTATTTTGTTTTTTAACCAAATTAAAAAGGAGGAGGTTATCAATTCGACTGTATTTTTTTAATGTTTGTAACCTCTGAACTTTTTATCAGTTAAACCCATTCTGATGATTAGTTTTTATTTGAAAGCTGGCTCATATGGTCCCATTTTAATTAGGTAAAGATCTGATGATGAACTTCGGAGATACACAAAAAAACTCTTCAATAAACAATGGCAAATCTCTCAGGATTGCTGTAATCGCATGTACGTTGATTTATTTACGCCATTTCATAACATAACATCACGTCGGTACGCTCTAAAGGTGTACGCCTGGTACACTCTCATTTCGCCGGTTATGTTCAAGTTTCATGTTATTCGTGAGATCTATTCTTGCATAACTTTGTACATTATAGGTACCTTACTATAGTATACTGCTACTATACTATACTATACTGAGCAAGTTACTCATAATGAAACAACCAATAAGTTATTTTTTTTTTACAAATCTATACAACCGGCTTCCGAACGTCATATGCAAGAAAGAGGTGTAGAAAATAGAAAAAAATAAACTTGCCTGTTCCCAGTTAGTCGCAATCTGTGGGTTGTCAGTTTACTTGCTAAACTTGGTAACCCTTAAATGGCGGCTAGCTGAGAGCTAGATGATGTTACATACGATTACGCACCCACGATACAGGGGAAATTCCTATTGTAGCACTTAACTAAAAAAGAAAAAAAATACAAAAAAAAAAAATGCTATAATCTATATCAAAATCAAGTTTTATCAAAAACAAATTACCAGCAGATTTTTGCAGTGGGATCTCTTACTATATTTCATTAATAAAAACTATAAGCTATAATATAAGGTATAAAAATATTTATCAATATTTTCACGAGATGACTGTCATCTGTCTCTGAAAGAACAAAAGATAAACATGTTATATTATTTGTTCAGCCAAAATTTCAAGTACGTCGGTCATTTGCATTTTAATAATAAACAATATCGAAGAAACTGTAAACTTAATGAAAATATACATCCATGGAAACATAGCTGCTTTTTGGTGTTTTTTTTTAATGTTAAACCAACTTTCTACGCCTTGATTTATTATTGACAATATTATGAAACACATTCCGTCACTATCAAAAATAGGAACAACTAAAGCTTATTTTTTATGAAACATATGATTCTTTTGAAATAAAACAAAGGTACATCGATTAAGGCATATCAGTCTATAAAGATCTCATTGCTGAAACGCAGGCCTCTTCTCTGTGAGGAGTCTGGTAGGCTTATTACGAATCTTGCAAGAGCAAAACTATAGCGAGTTTTACGCATTAATTGCTCTTCAATGCAGAAGTTTTGGAGTTTATTGCCGTGTTTTTTTTTAAATAAGTGCATTTGACAAACAGCGAGCGATTAGCAAATGATTGTGTAGGACCTACCATACCTACATTGTAGGTAATGCCGACTTTTATAACATAAAGCGTATGATTTTGGGATGATTGCTGATTGCTGTATCTTACGTAATAAGCCTGCGGGTTATATGTATGTAACATTTACCTATGTTCTTGTAAAATATAAGTATGCGTGCGGTGCTTCAAAAATAGATGGAATACTTTGATCCCTATCGTAAATCTATCCATTCGATAACGATATTTATACTCAAGTCTCCAAGTAAAAGTTTCTGGACTTAAATGTATTACTTTGATGATTTTAAAGTAAATTCGAATGGCTTAAAGCATTCTACACACATTTATGAGACATTTTCATATAAAATATGTCCGAGAGCTTTAATGATAATATCCTTATTAACTTTTCGCATCCGATTTAAAATTTTAGTCTCGGATTGAATAGATTTTAAAATTCTTACCTAACCGTTATTTCACCTATATCTTTTTATAAATTTGTGTTTCAGTGTCATTTCAAGGATCGTCCCGGCTTTGTCCTACTTAATTCGGGAGCGCAACGCATATTTCTTCCTCTATTCCGAACCGTCCCGCTGTTACTGATTTCCTTGTCTTTCGTGTCATTCCTCACAAAATCCACTCTTCTTAGGCCTCTCCCTCTCCATCTACCTACACTTATCTTATCTTATCTTGTGGAGGGGCCGAGAAATAATTCGGACACTTCGCCCCACCACCACTTCGCCACCCATTGAGATTTATTGTGGTCCCCTAGATATCTGACTCCTCCCCAATCTCGTTGAAAACTCTTTTCATGAGTTTTACAACGAGACTAGGTGATATGAGCCTATAGTCTTCCAGTTTTGAATATCCAACCCCTAGGAGACTCATTCGCTTACCAGCCAGTGCATCGCATGTGCACAGAAGGTGCTCCATGCGTTCCGTATGTTCCCCACACAACCTGCACATGGGTGTCGCGGCCAGACCCATCTTCATGAGCATGTCGTTGGTTCCAAAGTGCCCAGTAAAGGCCCCAAGCAGGTAGCGGATTTGCCCCCTGCTCATATTCCAAATGCAGTCTACCACCTAACTCTCATCGCTTCTTTTTACCTTATCCAAGTGGCATCATTATCATTTCAGCCGAAAGACGTTTTGCTGAGCATAGGCCACCCCCAAGTGTCAATATGAGTCAATGTGCGAGCATCCAGCGGAAGCCCGCTACCTTAACAATGTCATCGGTCCACCTAGTGTGAGGCCTTCCAACGCAACGTCTTCCTGTTTACGGTTGCCATTCTAGAACTTTTCGGCCCCATCGACCATCCGTTCTGCGAGCAATATGCGCTGCCTACTGCCACTTACATCACACAATTGTTGCCACCAGTAGCATCAGACTGCTTGAAAAGTGATTTGTTTGGATCTTTAAGTTGATTGTTTGTGACTATAAAAATATTCTTATTTTTATTTTGAAATCCCATAAAACATGCCCATGTCAAAAACACTTAACCACCTAATTTTGCTACCATCTTGATTTTTTTTTCAAAGTTCGTATAGCTTACGTCTGTCAGTGTCATGACAAAACTTTTATTATTATTATGTCCTTTATTCATTTTGTTTCTTGTAGGTAATATACATATTTAAATATTTTTATAAAATAAATTTAAAAAAAACTTAAAAATGTAAAAAATAGAGGCCCACCGGTATCGGGAACAGGGTACAAGCTAGCGGCGGTCAGGGCTCCAGAGAGAGGAACCTCCTAATAATATGAGCTGTGTCCACATGTACTGCTTTCTGGATCAGGCCCTTGACCCAACCGCATAATAAGAGCCTCCAAAGGTTTTGGTCGAGGTTCGTGGCTATTAAGCCATTGGCTGACACGACTATCAGTACTATGATCGCTGTGTCCACATACCCACATGTCGACAACCTCGCGAGCCAAGTCAAGATTCTTGATTTGTTTATCTTTCTCGGCTTTCACGAGGTTCCCGTCATGCGGGACGGTAATGTCAACAATCATTGTACTCCTCTCGATTCGGTCCACAATATCAGGCTTATTGGCTACAATAGTCCTGTCACTGATGATGTACTGATCCCAGTACAATGTGATATTGCCATTTTCGAGAACTGGATCGGGTGCATACCTGTAGTACGGTATCTCCGATGCCACAAAATTGTATTTCAGAGCAAGTTGCTGATGGATAATCCTGAATATAAGGTTGTCTCTATGCAAGTACTCTTCGTTAGCTAGACGAGAAGAACCAGAGATAATTTGGCGGATCAATTCACCCAGGCGGTGACATGCCCGACAGATGTCAACCGTGCCATCCTTTACAATAAATCTCCGGTAGTTATTCGTCATGATAACTATGTCCATAATTGCACAGACAAAACCTTCGGTTTCCCCAAAGAGGTCACCGAAACGCAGCCAGGCTACGGACGCTGATTGGTCTACATCGGACCCATGTAAGGCCCGGCAAAAGCGCATTGAAAAACGAAACTTTCTGGAGGAACTGGAGTATGCAAAAGAAGCGGAAATATATCGTGTTTTTAATTATTTTTCCAAAGCAAGTACCCAGACAGAAGTAATTTAGGATTTTCGAGCTTTTTTTAAAAAAATAACATAGAGACGAGAACGGACCTGGATAAAAATATATTAAAAACAAACGAATCTAGTAATAAACTGATGCGCAATCCTACTCAAACAAGACAAAACAAAATAAAAATAAAATCTTTTAATTTTTATGTCGTTTTTGGCAAATAAATACTTTTTCTTTCTTTCTTCTTTGCATCGCCACTGTCCAACCAAATGAAATACAAAACTATATAAAACATAAATATTTTGCCTCCCGGAAAATTATTTTTTTTCTACTCGATTGACATCGCAGGTTCAACTAGTATTGCATGAAGGATATTCCAGTTAGCCAATAATATCTTTTACTGGTTCATTGGCTTCCATTTTTATACGTGGTTGTACATAATTATTATTATAGGCCAGTTTGTATATAGGTGCCTTATTTATTAGTTTTTATTTTTTTGTTGCATTCTGTTAAAACTAATAAACTTAATATTTACTAGCTTCTGCCAGAAGCTTCACCTGCGTGAAAGTCCAAATTTATCCCGAGGGAACATATACCAGGGATAAAAAAGGATTTTATATGCTATTCTTGACTGCAATCTATATCTATGCCAAATTTCATCTACATCCGTACAGCCGTTTGTGCGTGAAGAAGTAACAAACATATAAACACACACACTCACAAATTTCGCCTTTATAATATTATTGTGATATATATATTACTAGCTTCTGCCAGCGGCTTCGTCCGCGTGAATGTCGAAAATTATCTCAAGGGAACATATTCCCGGGATAAAAACCCTATGTACCCTATGTACTAGTCCATGCTATAATCTATCTCTGTGCCAAATTTCATCTAGATCCATTCAGCCGTTTGAGCGTGAAGAAGTAAAAAACATATAAACACACACTCACAAACTTTCGCCTTCATAATTTTAGTGTGATAAGTAGGGTAGTTGGTAGGTATGGCAGAGTTGTAGGTAGCAGTACACCCAGTTGTGGTACGCCCACATGTCGCTTCGAGGAGTATAAACCAAATGGTGAATGGAGAATGGTGGTGGTACGTAGAAATCGAATTGATAAAAAATATATGCTCTTAAATAAAATACATTAATCAATATTGTAGAGTGGCATTCCCCGACGGTCTTTAAAGTCATGAGTGAATATTTTAATATTAGGCAAGTGTGATCAATCTTCGACCAAATTATCACTTGCCGTCAGGAGAGATGATATTAAAACTCGATTTTATTGTCTATCAATAACAAAAATAAAATAATTAATGAGTAAACTAATCTTTATAATAGTTTTTCCAACAGGTTTCTCAATTAAGCACAAGTTCCAGTCAATTTCAAATTTAAAACCAAACTGTTCTATTGAAATGTTAGTTATTCAAACAAGTATATTCGATTCACAACCTGTTATTATATAGCTTACCACTAATAAAAACTGGCGAAGTTTGAGCACCACTTTAGGTTGTCAACTACGCCACAGTATGCAAGTAAAAATTAACAATATTAGCGTCTATGTAAGCCCAGATTGCTGGGTTAATTTTTGATTTAGCTTAACCTGTTTTGGTTTTAGTGACGAAAGTGACATATTTGGCATGAATTGGAAACGGTAATAACGTATTTAAAAAAAAAATCGCATTGTAATCTCATTGTTGTTCTGTCAAAAAGTACTTGAGTATTTCAACCTCCTATTTCAAGACTCTTCTTCAAAAATAATAATTACAAAGTAAAATATGTTAAATTTGAGAAAAAGAAGTCTTTATATTTTAAAGTCTAGGACAATCCTGGTTTTTGTCAATTGCGTGTGCCAACTGCCAAATTGACACCGCAGGCGTTCATGGTTCTTGCGATGGATGAACGGATACGAATTTCTGATTACAGGATAAAACCAATACACCAAAAGGTCAACAGACAGATGTCATTAAAGGGTCAGAAACACAAAAAATTACGTTCATTATTTTTCCCTTGGATTCTTCTTTAGCCTGAAATCCTGTCAGAAGTCAAAAGTTGGGTTTGACACGTCCTTAACGCCTTATGCTCAATGAAGGCTTCCGCTTTTGAATTTGCCGCTAGAGACACTGGTGTAGAGTGAGGTCTTCAAAATGTCAAATTTAATTGTTTTTTGGATATAAGCGTGAGTTTATTTACTACTTTTTTATTGTTGTGATTATTTTAAAAGTATGACAGACTAAGATACTCGTAGATACGAGTTTTACCAACAACTGTTTAAGTCGAGTTTTATGTTTCGGAAAATTCGATCTTCCTTTTTTGGAACAAAAGGTGCTGCGCGAAACTGCAGCATACTCGATTTTATATTTAATCGCACTTCTACGGCATTAGATATGTTTTTAATTCAAACTTTGCTTCCATGCTCGTAAAAACAACGTTCAACAGCTATATTTACGGACCTTACCGCCAGATGCGCCAACTGCTGAGCACAAAAATGGAAGACCTCAATCAGAGATACTGGCCATAGACTAGATTTTGAACGAAGCACTCCTGATCATCTTCAGAGAGAACAAATAATTCGTTCATAAATAAAAAAATCAAGCACAGATTACAATTATTTTTTTCTGGTATGCTGAAAATCTATTAGGAATCCTCTATCATTTTCCATTCACGCTAAAAACGAATGGAAAAACCATTCTCCAAGTCCTTACAGACTATTCGAGTTCTAAGTATACACCAGTGGAATAGACGGTCGAGCTAACTTCCAGTACAGTGGACAGGTCGAGGGGGGAGTGAGGTTGAGGGTTGGGGTGGTGGAGCTGAAGAGTGATGCGGGGGAGAGGTTTTCCGAAACAACGGGCACGGAACGACCCTCCGCTTATAGACTCCTATTTACATAATCCGATGAGACGCAACACGTATATAACCAACTGTTACGGCGCCCTTTCCGTGTCCTTTTTACTTATGCTAGCCTGGTATTTAGGTTTCATTGGGATCGGTATTGTAGTGGTTTTCGATGAAAATAAGTTTGAAAAAAAGAAACAGTTATTGGGCAATATTATATTTAAACCAGATACTATTTTTGATTTAACATAATTTAAAATAACAACACGAACACTTTAAGTTTGCTAACATTTTTCAAAGTTCTGAGTAAATTCATTTATTAGTCACAGAATTACTAAAGCCTAAAATACGTCCATTCACAATGGCCGTTTTTTCGCCTAAAAAACGCCCATTGTGAATAAACAAGAATAAAAAAATAGAAGTCACTTTAATTGAAATCCTCCAATTCAATTAACATAAAAAGGTAGTCACGGCAGAATAACGATGAATTCTTCTATTTCACGTTTTCTCCTACAGCTAGCTGAAACGAGACATTTTTATCGCACGGATCAACTTTTTGCTGGTAAACCGATATTCGCTTTAATCGCAACTTTGCTCAAGGGATATTGAAAAGAATAAAGAGTTCGAAGTATTTGGATAGTTTGAGTAGAATTTGGTAGAAGAAATTCCAATATGATTGAATTTACACAAACATTAAGACCATCCCGGGACGAGTTTGATAGGATTGGTCTACAATTGCTCTTAACCGATAGAAATAGAAGAAAGAAAAGTAGAGCTTTGCCCTGCAGAAGGATAGATTAGACTAAAAATAAATAAATAATAAAATACCATAAACAGGCTATATTTTCCATCTGCCGCTGAACAAACTATAACTGCCGTTTAGGTAACAATTACAAAGAACAAAAATCTTATCGTCCTAAGGCGACTAAGTACCCGAAATAATGGTCGTTACAAACATCTGAAGTTGCTAAAAGACGCAATATATTAGTTTTATTACTTTACTTGTTAGTTGATAAATTGCTGTATTTCGGCAACACTTCCAGATTTAGGGCAAGTAGAAAACAGTTCAGCTCATCCAGTGACCGACAATTTTGTTTGACAAACATCCATGACACTGAGTAAAAAAGTGTAGAAAGACAATTGATTTCATTTCATGGTAAAAAAAACAAGCATATAAACGCTGAATAATGAGAGAGTAATAGTAGAAGAAATATAAATTGATAGCCCATGGTTTTCCTCGATTCTGACTCAAATGCTGCGAGATGATAGTTAATGAAATAACATAGCTTGTCAATGTTAATACTATTGTCTGAAAAGACTAGCTTCAAGATTACTTACCTAAGTGCAGAGTATAAGGGATTACAAATTTACAATCATATCAACTGTGAAACTAAAGAGGAGAATGTATGGTGTACCAGTTTTTACATATAAGTAAGGTTTTTTGTAATGTAGCACTCGTTGGTAATCCTTAAATAAATAAAGTCTTTCATTCTGTGTGTGTGTATGTGTGTATTAATAAAGTGATGAGGTCTGTAGATTTTTATATTTCTCGAGCTTCAACTGTACAGCCTATAGACCTTCTGGATCTTTTTACCCTGTTTCCATGTAGACAACCAGTCCACTCTTAACAGACTCGGCTTCATAATTAATACGTCGAGAGTAAATAAACAGAGCTCCACAGTTGATGTTATCGCCAGAATTACCATAATCAACGACGGCAACTCCCGGCACGGAAATAATGGAGAAAAAGTATTCTGTACCGAGTCTGTTCTATCTTCTAATGAATTTGCATTTTTATTATTATTCAGGGATGAAGTGTGTGAATATTAATATTTATGCAGATGGGTTGAATTAATGAACGTTTGACCTTCCACTGTCGATCTACTCAGTTCTATCGCAGCACACTGCTGGAATCAGTAGTGCACTGCCAAAAGTAGTCAAAAGGTGCTGTGACTGCAAAAAACCCCGGGGTTTTTGCAGTCTGTCCCAGACATCTTTATAATTAACCTTTTACAATAATATCATAAATTTTAATTCATGAACTTTGAACTTTGACAATGACTTCATTTTAATATTGTTTTCAAATACCTAACCCAAACATGGTAATAAAAATGAGGATATAAATTTATAAAATGTTAGTCGTCACTCATATAGATCTAGTTTTGAAGAAACACAATGTTTCCATCAATTCATAAGTTAATAATAGAAATTGATTTACTAATGGATTACGTAGGCGCAAACATGAAGTATCCAGTAATCAAGTAAAGTACTCGTGTTTACGGTATAACTACCAGTGTTATATGAATTATGGATGTAGTAATTGTAGCTAATAGCGCCTAGTGTCTTACATAAAAGGAAAAAAAGAGGACACGCAGTAAAATGATTCTTCTAACCTATCTAATTTTTACACTCCCAAAGGATGTCTTCGAACTGTTGATCAAATTTCATTATAATTTATCATAATAAATTGAAAAGTTTAAATTATAGCAATCTACATAACGTTTTAGAAGGCATATTTAAGTTCCTGTGTAAATTGAATACAAATTTTTTGAAAGGAGTTCTCAACATAATTCTTAGTTTGGTAGGTCGTTTAACACGAAAATAGTAGTATCCGTTTCAGCTAAGTATTATTAGATATAATTGAAACGATCGATTTGAAATGATATAAAATACTCGTGATATTTAGTTTTAATACCTATATCTCTTTTAGCCGATACTAGCAAAACATTGTGCTAATTGATTTCGTCGCTCCTCTATCGATGCCATCTGTAATGCTTTTAATGTTGCTCTTACACGGTTACCCAAGTCAATATCTACCAGAGTCAGCAAGCGGAGACCTTTCTTCACTATATCTGGAGATACCGCTACTAATGATTCTGCTACGTTATCCGCAATCCTCTGTCTGTGTGCATCACTCTCTATAATTTCATTATAAAACTCTGCGACTGGCTGCAAGTCTACAGCGTTTCGTTGTAATGGGAGCAGCCTCTCTGTTGGCCGAGCCTCATCCACGTAAGGCATAGGTCCACTAAAAGAGTTCGGATAATAGTTCGGTGCATTTTTCATGTTATCCCGCACTGGCGGCCTCCCATCACGATTATAATTCCTATCATACAAAGGAGCATTTATTCTTGAATTTGCATAGTTTACTCCCAAACGGTAGTTTTGTGTATCTGGATAGAAAATCTTTCTTGCTTTAAAAACAAGATCAGGTGGTCCTGTTATACCAGGAACTAAGTTATCTGGACTGTATGCACTTGATTCAGCGTCTTTGAAATGATTGTCTACTCGACGATTGAGAACTAACCGACCTATTGGTACGGTACGATACGTTCCTCTTTTCCATAATCTTGTCATATCAAAAGGATCGTAATCAATTTTTGATAAGTCGGCCTTTGTTAAGATGTCCATTTCTAGTCGCCAAGCTGGGTAATTTTTCGCAGCAATCGCGTTATACAAATCCCTGTTGTAATAGTTTGGATCTTCAATAGCAATTGCCGCTGCCTGAGCGTTTGTTAGGTTAACCATACCTATCTCAGATCTATAGTTGAATTTCACATAGAATCGTTCACCATGTTTGTTGTATATTTCATAGGTGTGCAATGGGAAATAATGAGACTTTCTATAGCCGTCAGGTATGCCAAGATCAGATTGTAACCATAAGTTCGCATGCAGAAAGTCTGGTTTCTGTGTAAGGAAATCCCATCTTGCTGTATTATCAATAATTCCTGTACGAGGGTTTCTTCTGAAAGCGCGGACGAATACTGGGAATTCAATTGGATCTTTATACAAGAAGACAGGTATATGGAAGCATATCATGTCTAGATTTCCTTCTTCCGTGTAAAACTTTATAGCTATAGCCTTTGTTTCTCTGGATAAGTCATTCCCTCCGAGATTTTGTCTTGCTGTTGAAAACCGAGTTGCTATTGGTGTTCTCTTGCCAACTCCATTAAATACTTCTGATTTTATATACTTGGAGATGTCATGAGTGACTTCAAAATATCCGAATGCGCCATAGCCTTTAGCGTGTACTATCCTTTCTGGTATTCTTTCTCGATCAAGATGAGACATGACAACGAAATGGTGTTTGTTGTTGAATATGTCCGTGTTTATCGCTATTGTGTCTCTTATGTCTATTGGATCTCCTGTCACCTTAGTCCATACTCCTATTGGTCTCTGAAATATATAACCAAAATCATAATGAATGCATATTGCAATAATATTTATCGTTAATGATGAGTTCAGTTCACTTCGATATGTCATACATATTTGATGTTATTAATTATTTTAAGTATAGCACTTTGCGAGAAAAGTACTATAATCCTAGGGATATCATTATATTTACATTTAAATTTTATCTGCAGGTCTGAACATACAGTAAAAATAAATAAATAAAAAAAATCTTCGCAATGAAGAAATGACTTATAGACAAACTATGCCATGCCTGCATGACACATGCCTTGACAAAGGCGTGCAATGCTTCATTCGCTTATGAGTTCACTCACATCATTAAGCATAAAGTTTATAACAAAGTTTTTTATTGAGATTTGATAGGAAATATAAAAAAGAAAATGTTTAGTACGTACCGGGTTTCTTCGTCTAAACTCCGGTAACTGTTGAGAGAAAGCATCTCCCGTCTCATTTTCATATCTATAGGTAGTTACATGTTCTATAGCCGTGCACACAAAAACAAATACGATAAGTTGCCTCATCCTTACTAAGTGAAAACGTTGCGTAGGTTCATCAACTTTATATACTTGCCAAGTAATTTTTACTACTTAAGTATAGGAAAACGTTAGTTATTAGAGCAACTGCAGGACGTACATCATTTTCCGATGGATATTAGAAGTGGTTGATATTGTTTTTTTTTTACGCTGATTACTTAATATTTAAACGTAATACGATCACTTGTATTTTGGTATTATGTACTGTTGTGCTGAACTGAAAATGTTTACGAAAAAAATACCAGCCAATTGCGAGTCGGATTCCACCAAAAAGTAACGGTGTTCGGATATTACCCTTTACTTTTGCTTTAAGACATTGATCCTTGCCAAATTTCAAGATTCTAAGTCAACGGGAAGCTATTGATTCCCTTCATCATCATCATCATCATTTCAGCTGAAAGACGTCCATTGCCAGACATAGGCCTCCCCCAGGCGTCGCCACATTGACCGATCCCGTGCATCTCGCATCCTGCGCCTTCCCGCAACCTTAACCAGGTGCATCGTCTAGATTGATTTCCTTACAAGTGTCAAAATATGCGGCATAAACGACCGACTTTTGATTGCATTTATTTAAAAGTTTAATTTCATAGCTTCAAGGGTTTGCTGACCTGAGTATATGGTATCAATTTCAACTTGATACCGTGGAGGAATCAAGTTGAAATTAATACCATATACACATTCGTGTTAGTTTTGCGTTCCTGAGAAAAAGGAATTTAACATACAGACAAAAAAGTAATCCTTTATGGGTTCTATTTTTTCCTTTTGAGGGACGGCATTCTAAAACCAGCAAAAACAACTCTGCTGTTCACAAAAATAAAGTCAGCTGTTCTGCCTGCGACTACCCTCATTTTGTGTTAATTTTGCTCTAAATAATTATTTATTTATTTAAACTTCATGTACAATAGTGGTAGATAGGCGGACTTAATGCCACAAGGCATTCTCTACCAGTCAACCATTGGGTTAAAAAGGACAACTTTGTGAAATGGGTACAAAAATATTAGTAATACACATATACAAATAAATTAATACATAAATATTAATAATACACATATACAAATAAAATAAACTAATAAATACCAATAAAAATAAAAACGATAAACCTGTTATTAATTATTATGACTAAACTTCTGACTCTAGATGAGAGCTATTTAGTCTGACTCAAATAGAGGTCACGAACTCTTCTTTTGAAAGAGACTTTGCTTTCAGCCTTTTTAATGCTAAAGGGTAGCGCGTTCCAGAGCTTTATTGTTGAGACAGCGTATGAATTGGACATAAAACCGGTGCGGTGTGAAGGAATTTGGAGGAGTAGATTTTTAGAAGCTCGAAGGTTACGACTGTGAGAACTGCCCAACACTTTGAAATAACTTTTTATATAATCGGGAGCACAAGGATCGTTCATAATAGTGAAGAGCAAACAGAGAGATCTGAGGGACCTCCTGAGGCGGATAGGCAGCCATTTAAGCTGAGAACGGTAGGAAGAAATGTGATCGTATTTACGAATTATAGTGTTAAAATAAAATTATAGTGGTAGATGTGCAACAGGGAGTACTATATCTACCCGATTTCACTACATAGAAAATCTTGAAATAATTGTTTTGCTTGAATAAACAACTCCCTCAATGAATACTTTAATATTACTAGCTACAGCGATTCATGGCATAAAAACAGAAGCTTGCGTGTGTTCTTAATGGAAATAATTTCAGGAAGTTATGTAATAAATGTGCCAACACTATAGCTTGGCAAATTCGTACGTGGCACCGCCATGGTCCGCGTGGGTGGCGGTAGACGGTACTACCCAATGACTTGACGGCACGATGATGCGAAGACGCTCCCGTCAGATGACCACCGTCCCGCGCGCACGTTTTAACAGCTCCGCTGTCTTATATACCCGCTGCCGTATTACCATGGCAGTGTCACGTATGAATTCGCCATTTCTGGCACAGTCGGTAATAGCTGTTACCTTGCCCACCCTGCCGTTAGTTGACCCGCTAAAAGTTAGACAAATTTGAACCTTCTGCAATTAGCAGTAGATTAGTGTTATTCTATACGGCTTAACGAATTAAAACGACTTGATCAAGGTAGGCAAATATTATAAAATACAGTTATGCCAATTTTATCTTTAACACGTAACGTAACCCTAAGGTAAGCTTTTGTATACTGTTTTGACACATAATGGAGTTATTAATTTCAATAATATTTGCTAAGTCGATTTGGTCTAGTGGTTGCAACAGTGAACCAATGTCAACATAGTTGAGAGTTCAAAACTGACCTTCCTCTTCTTGTAGTTTTATTTTTAAATCATTCAATTATGTTTTTGGATGCGCCATTTTATTTATATTAAATTAAAATAATTAATTTAAATTAAATCTTTAAATACAAATAATCACTTGAACTTTAATTAGTAGACGCAATAGAAAAACAATTGTTTGTCCAAAGTTCCCAATTACACTCAAGGTAATAAACAACAGAAATAAGAAGCAATAATGATTATGTTAAATATTTTATTCAATATAAATATGAAATAAGTACTTACAAAAATAATGAGTGGTCATATATATAAAGCTAAAACATATAAAAGAATACTAAACTATTTATGATAAGCTTGATTTTTTTTATTATTTCATGTTGTATTGTTAACGCGACATATAACAGTTTCTTCGTTTCAATAGTGCCTATAAAATTCCCATTATTATTTTTTAAGTAATCTGTTACGTACTTTACAAAGTTTTTAATGTTGTGAATCTACATGCTATATGTTTAGAAATTATAATATGTCTATTTTATAACAATAAAATTACCACATACCTACTTTGATATTTACTAAGTATTTTTAGTTTTAAAAATGGTCATGATCTTAAAAAAGATCTGCTTATTCATTGTATGAAACACTTCCCTAGAAATTATGTTAATAACAGTTTATTTAACACTCACACTGACACGTAAGTATTGTTGACAGCGAGTGGTGGTTCTGTCTTAACAGCGAAGTGGATCACTATCTCTTTCTATAATTCGACTATTAAATCGACCACCAACTTCTATAAGTTAACCAGGTCTCATTGAAGACAACTAGTCGCAGTAACCCAGAGTTATTCTACCGCTGGTTCTATACGACAGTAAACAATCTCACTATATCTCCGAAACACAGAAATGAATATGGTGTCACTTTACGTTACAGTAAATAAAAATATGTTTGCTTAGGTAACGGTTCAAGGAAGTTATAAAAACGTAGTATAAATTAAGAAAAATACACTTACTGCTACATTAATTCGCCTAGCAATATCCGTTGCCAACATTCTCCTCGTGCAAATAGATTATTTTGTTTTTCAAATAATCACCCAATTGAGAAGTGATAATAAACCAGTAAAATAGTAATTAAAAAAATCGAAATGACGTTGTTTTTCGCAATTTAATAAGGCAAGGTAAAAATGTTCGCCCCTGGTCACTGCAATTGTGCGAAGACTGGCTTAAGTTTCATCGTCGGCTCATTTTTATGATTTTTCTACTCTCAACCTAAGTAACATTTTTACTACAGTTTTTTTAAAAAAATACGCATATTTATCTTACAGCTACACATTTATTATAACGTAACGTAACGCAGAAGAAAATATACTTACCAATATAGACATTTTATATTTGAAGAATGTGCCCGTCTATAGTTCTTCACAATAATGCAAGAAATATTTATTGAACAATCTCTAAATTGAAAGCAAAACAATATCTTCGACACAGAATTTGAACTCGTATCTTGTTGTCTCAGCCATAATATAAACATGCTGGTCCTGCTCCATAGGGCAATCTTTAGGGTAGACGAAATCAATTTTGTTAATTTGTATTCCTATTCATAGTTATTGTATTATTATTTTTTTTGATTTTGACTCACACACTGTTCCGTTGTTGTTGAATTAGGTATTTACCTATGTTTGCAAAGTTTGTAAGTATGTGAGAACCATGTTTCTATTTATCAAATTAATGAATTTACTTGTTCATACTTTTAATACTCTATACCTGTACGTAGTATAGTGTGTAGTGCTATTCTAGGTTCATCGACCTCACTTATATGAATTTATTAATGTATGTACTTATGTTAATATTGTAAAACACATTTTTTTTTTTAAAGAGTACGTATTGAGTTTCTTGTGCATTCTTCTCCGTAACAAGCTACTTTTCCGAATGCACGGTAGAATCAATTTTTATTACTTGTAAATTTTAATTTTAATTCTTTGACGTTCAAAAGTGCCGCTTTTTGGCCTAGTTGAATAAATATATTTGACTTTAAACACGGAACACGAGACGAGATCTCCTTGTATCTAATATTTAAAATAAGCTATTAGTAGCAATAAATAAAATAAACACAAAAAATGCACTTAAGGACTCTGCATACTACATGAAGGAAGACTATCCAAAATAAGTACTACAAAAGAGGAAGGAATTACAGGAACCTGTTCCTGTAATTCCTTGCTCTATTAAACGAAACTTTTTCTTTTGTTGATTTCGGACTTAACATAAACGGAGAGAAATTAAGTCATTTGAGGTTTGTCGAAGATTTAATACTGTGTTTAGAATGTCCTAAGATTTTGGAGAAAATGCTGCAGAAATTATCAGACGAAAGTGCAAATGCAGGTCTCTCAATGAACATAACTAAAATAATGAATAATTTTTCACAATTAGACATTATCAATGTAAATAACCAAAAATTGGAATACGTAAGTGAGTACATTTACCTAGGTCAATTAGTATCACCAACTGAGATAATACAGAAGGAAACTGAAAGAAGAATAGATAATAGGTACCTATTATCTATTCTTCTTTCAGTCAACAAAAAGAAACTTTTGGTCACAGCGAAATAATTTCTTCATTATTTCGCTTAGTGACCAAAAGTTTCTAGGTAAAGGGATGCCCATGTCAGAAAAACACAAAGTCTTTAATATCTGCATTTTACTATGCTTAACATACGGATGCCAAACATGGGCCCTAACAGAACAACAATAAATAAAATACAGGTGTGCCAGAATGGAATAGAAAGAAGCGTTTTGGGCGTAAGAAGGAGAGACAGAGTACAGTCAGAAAAGATAAAAGGAAAAACAACGTTTAAAAAGTTCATGTTTCATAGAAAATATTGAAATGGCGTTGGGCCGGACATATGTTAGGAGAAAATAAAGGAAAGCGAACAAGAATAATAACAGTATGGTATCCGAGAGGACATAAAAGAAGTAGGAGAAGACGGCTAAAACGATGGGAAGACGATCTCAAGTCCAGAATAAATACGGGTAATGAGGGACAGAATCAAGTAGAGAGCCTTGGAGGAGGCCTTTGTCGAAAGACGGGAAAAAATAACCAGGTGCCGAGAATATTATATAAATAATATTGAGTGTAAAAATCTCATTGTAAAATAAGTTTAGTTTTTTTTTTATTATTGATAGGCTCGCGCTTGATCACTATCTCACCTGACGGTAAGATATAATGTGGTCTACGGTGTAACACGCTTGCCTAGAAGTAACCTAAAATTAAATCAAGGAATAAATAGTAGTAGTAGTAACCAGCAATAAAGGCTTATTTTATTTTTTTTTAGAGTGGACTTTCGAACGGCACAGTTAATTTTGATCGTTCATTAGAGCAATGTTCGGTGCTTTTATTGTTCATGATCGTTAGTAATGTTACCTATTTATTTCGGTGAATGTAGCTATTTATACGGAACCCTCTATGCCCGAGTCAGACTAGCACTTGGCCGGTTTTTATTTTAATTATTGTGTCTATTCAGTTTTATTCGTGTATCTTTTTATTAAGACGAGTAAGGTCAATATTACAATTATGCATATTTCGTGATTGATAAAAAAAAATGTTGTAATTGTCGGAAGTACGGGTGTGTTGGTGTCAATGTAATGTAGTTATCAATATTTTTCATGATTATTGATATTATAAATGCGAAAGTTTGGATGGATGTTTGTTACTTAATTACACCAGAACAACTGAACGGATTTTATCACAGAAATAGATTACTGTCAGGAATAGCACATAGGACTTTTTGTTCAAATAGTAGATTAGGGAGAATTTCGACTTTTACGCGGGCGGAGCCTGTGGTAGCAGCTAGTACTCATTATGCATTATTTATAGCTATATTGATTTTTGACATTTCAACACTCGCATTTAAATTATCTGATGTTTTCTATGAAGCGTATTTCATATTGTATCCTTGTTTGACCACCTAAATGCAATTAAAGACGGAGCTATTAAGCGTTTTTTGTTTTTTTTTTAATACAATGGCGTCGAAAAATAATAACTATGTTAAATAAAGAATAAAATGAATAATCAGGTACCAATCAAAGTTTTTTATAGGAACAAAGTTTCACAGAAAATGTTTATTCGTATACAGTATTTAATGGATACCTCCTTATGTATACCTATTTTTTGTATTATTCAGTATGATATTTTCATTTACATTGGCTATACACTGTGTAAGTTGATTCCGTCTCTCCTGTGGTACAATGGCTCTTGCCGCTGCTAATGCTGCTCTAACTTGACGGCCCAAGTCAATGTCTACCAGGGTTAGCAAGCGAATTGCTTTCCTTTCCACGTCTGGAGACACTTCTGCCAGCATCACTGCAATGTTACTCACAATCCTTTGTCTATGTGCATCAGTATTCACAATTTCATTGTAAAACTCAGCCATAGGTTGCAAATCTATAGCATTCCTATGTAAAATTATTAATCTCTCCATAGGCCGATATTCATCTACATAGGGTATCGGTCCATTGAAGGAATTAGGGTAATAATTCGGTGCACCCTTCATGTTATCAAGTACAGGTGGCATACCATCTCGATTGTAATTCTTGTCGTACAAAGGAGCGTTCACTCTTATGTTCGCATGATTTGCTCCCAATCGATAGTTTTGCGTATCTGGATAGAAAACTCTTCTTGCTTTAAAAACTACGTCAGCTGGCCCCAATATACCCGGTACTAAATTATCGGGACTGAATGCAGATTGTTCATTGTCCTTGAAGTTGTTATCAACAAGCTTATTAAAAACAAGACGTCCTACTGTTACAGTACGATAAGTTCCTCTTTTCCAGAGTCTTGTTACATCAAATGGATCATAATCCTGCTTATCCAACTCGTCCTTTGTTAGAATATCCAATTCTAGTCTCCAAGATGGATAATTGCCTGCGGCGATTGCATTATATAAATCTCTGTTGTAATAATCAGGATCATCAATACCTATTGCCGCCGCTTGCAGATTTGTTAGATTAAATAAGCCTTGCTCAGTTCTGAAGTTAAATTTAACAAAAAATTGTTCGCCTTGTTTATTGTATATTTCGTAAACATGAATTGGGAAAATGTGCATCTTTCTATATCCATCTGGTAATCCAAAATCAGATAGAAGCCAGAATACTGTGTTCAGAAATTCTGGTCTTAAATTGATAAAATCCCAAAGCACAATATTATCTAAGGCCTCGGTACGAGGGTTTCTTTTAAGTGCATGCACAAAACTGAGGAAGTCTAATGGATCTCTGTATAAGAATATGGGAATGTGCAAACATAACAAGTCCAAGTTCCCTTGTTTGGTATAAAATTTTACGGATAAACCTTTTGTCTCTCTTGCTACGTCAGTTCCACCAACATTTTGTATTGCTGTTGAAAATCTTCCGACTACCGGCGTTTTTTTTCCGATTCCGTTGAATAAATCAGCTGTGATATACTTGGAAACATCGTGTGTCACTTCAAAGTATCCAAAGGCACTGTAGCCCTTTGCGTGTACTACTCTCTCTGGTATTCTTTCTCTGTTAAGGTGAGCACTGGCACGGAAATGTTGTTTGTTGTTGAATATGTCAGAGTTTATACTTATTGTATCTCTTATATCTATTGGGTCTCCCGTTGTTGTAGTCCATACTCCGATTGGTCGCTGAAAATAAAAATTGTCATACATTTTTAAGTTTTACGTAATTATTTTTAAGTTATATTGTTAGTAAAAGAAAGAAAACAAGAGACACTTATAAAAAAGTAATATAATTATCATTTCTGTCCGCACATGTCTATCAATACTTACTGGATGTTCCCTTCGAAAGTCAGGCAACTGTTGAGAAACAGCATCCCCTACGGTCTCATTGTAGTATTGATAGCTAGTCACATAGTCCACTGCTACACAGACACAAAAACTGAGTATGAGCTGCCTCATCCTACTCTTACAAGCCAATTGAAAAGTTGCTTAGTGGTAGCACCGTTTTATATAAAGTAATCGCAAGGAAACTAATGCGATTACTGCCAATTATTTCAGGATAATTATTTACACAGAAAAAATACGCATATAGGTTATACAAATCGATAATATTATTGTATGTGATATGTTCGAGATCTTGTTTTCCCTCAAAATTTTACTGTCACCACTCTTAAATCAGTTTGGATTGTATAATTAGTTACCTACTTATATCATTAAACCTTTGTTCTCAAATGTGGGTTGCCTTAGCATCAAGCTTGATGCTTCAATGTCGTTGACCCTTGTTGATTAAATTTAATTATGTTAACAAATGTCTGTGATTAACACAACAGTATGAATAAAATTAACTTTACGAAATAGAAACTTGTGAGGACTAGGATGTTCCAATCATGATGCCGATGCAATGGCGGGTATTATTATTATAATAGGTAAAGTGTAGTTTCCCACATTGTGTTTCAATTATATTATTACGATCCCACATCCCGCTTGGTTACAAGTCCCGGCGGTATAATGACGAATGCTCCCACGCTGACGCCCGAAAAGAGTCTGCCAACCAATAATGGGTCAAGGCCTGCGACCGTAAAGTTAGAGCGCGTAGGGTTTGCGCGAGGAAAAAGCCTTTTCTAAATTCAATTCTGCCACCAAGCTCTGCAAGTAAGTTCTGCGTGGATCACGTTTTGACCATATTAGCTAACCACCACCACACCCTCCGGACCACCACACCCTCCGGATAGTAAACAGTTCTGGTCCCTGTCTAAAACTGTTAAACAAATTCTGGCTCACTCTACTCTGCAAGTGAGTAAGCAAATTTATTTGCATTTCTCTTTACAAGCAATTTACATCTGGACGCTGGCTCTAAGCAAGCACCTACTGTACCTCATTGTTACTCTTCGATGGTGGAGATCGCAGTTCACACTAAAGAGGTTCGGGGAGTATTTTGCAGTCTAGACATGAACAACGCCAGCGGGCCTGACGGCATTACAGCTAGTGTGTTGAGTCAGTGTGCGCCTAAACTATCTCATGTGTTGACTTGCTCGTTCCACCTCTCTCTTGTTAAAAGAACGGTGATGAAATCTGCTCATTACCAACCGATCGCCATTACCTCCAGTCTGACATTCCTACCTTGAAGACAATGATCTCCTCAGTGACCATGAATATGGCTTTCGCTGGGAACGGTCAACTGACAATCTCATTGTGTACATGTCACGCACTGCTGGGGCAAAGCCATCAAGAAATGCGGCGAAGCACTAGCTGTATCGCTTGATATCTCGAAGGCTTTTGACAGAGACTGGCACGCAAATCTACTCAGCAAGCTTCCTGCTTATTGCATTCCAGCAGATTTTTGAATTTGAATATCAGACTTCTTTAGTGAACGGTCGAATTCCTCTGGGGTCTGTTCTCTCTGCAACTATTTTCCTGCTTCACATCAATGACCTACTTCTGCCTGGTATTTTGTTAGGTAAGCTGATCATAGTACTGTTTCAGAGAGATATTTGTCCAGCGCAAAAATCAGCGTGGATGAATTTCGTTCCTTGAAAGAGACTATAGTGGAGCGGATTGATTTGACATGACTTGATTTTTATAAATTTGTTTTTAACTTGTCTCCCGTTGGGGTGATGACAATCTGGTCTCTTTTAATGCCACCAAAACACAAGCACGTCTTGTTGCCGCAAAAAGGAGTCGTTTCGACCAAACTCCTACTTTTCGGGGTATATCTGTTCCTGTAACTGATCGGCTCGAGCTCCTAGGCATGAAGTTGACATCCAGTCTCAACTTCGGTGCTTCAATTGACTACAAAGCCGAAATTGCGGCCAAAAAACTGGGCTTCCTTAATAAAGTGAAGCGATTTTTTATGCCTGGAGAGCTTTTAACTCTTTACAAAGCGCAAGACCGATCCTGCCTTGACTCGTTGGAACGCAGAGGTAAGAGGCTCATTGGCGAAGTTAAACTGGTGGGTGTCAAGCTTCACAGCTTGACTCTTTGTCACAAGGTTGCCTGCCTGTCGGTCTTTTACAGAATGTACTTCGGTGATTTGCTCACGAACTCTACGATCTCATCACACCGGGCCCCTCCTACCATCGGACATCTAGAGTCACTGCAAGTTAGCATCCTTACCTGGTTGCTATTCCACCAATTCGCACCAAGCACTTCCAAATATCACATCACACTTCACACTAAAATTATAAAGGCGAAAGTTTGTGAGTGAGTGTGTTTTTCTTCACGCCAGACCGGCTGAAAGGATCTGGTTGAAATTTGGCACATAGATAGATTGTAGTCAGGAAATAGCACATATGATACTTTTTATCACGGGAATTAATGTTCCCTCGGGATAATTTTCGACATACACGTAGGTGAAACCACTGGCAGAAGCTAGTCTCCTAATGCGCACAGCAAAAGATTTGAACTCACTGCCTGCGTTTGTGTTTCCGAACGCATTCAACCCAAATCTCTTCAAAGTTAGAATGAACAGGCTTGGTTAAGCTCACTCTACCGTCGACTCTGTCTCTGTTACCTTTGACCAAGACTAGAGTCATGAGCAAATACATAACAAAAAAAAGTTTTCGACTACTACTGCGATTTTTTTGCAAATCTTTCTAATTCTACTAATCATCATTTCCAGAAATAAAACTAGGTTTTGAAGTCGACAATATTTATTAAATCCAGTAAGAAATACTCGTAATAAGACGATATTTAATTTTAAAAAAAAAATCGGTTGTCTGTAAAGTCGGTTTACTGACGATAGTTGAACGTGACAACGTCATATGAAAATACTGATGGAATGGTTGCATTTTTTAAAAGAAAATTTTAGTTTTATTTGTTTGATAGATATTTTGTATGGATATAGAGAAGGAGGTAAATGGAAATCACAATTGAATTGATCAAGTTACATTTATTTGTACGCATGAATACAATTATGTCAATTTTTATTTATCTTTTTTTACAATGTATGTACATAGTTTTTACAAGTATCACTGAACATATATTTAATATCGAAAGAATCATTACCTTTATCGCCGCAATTATCGTTGCTATAAACAATTGACACCACATTCACTTTTCACTGCACTTCATACTTGACGAAAACATGTAAATGTATTATTGTATAGCAGCTGTCGACGCGGACGCATCGCTCACTCGGAGAGATACAGATGTCGAACGCTGCCGAACGCGGAGGCCGATCGTGCCTCTTTGTCGCTCGTTCCGCGCTCTCGCTTGCTTCCTTAAATGGAACGCCTCAAAGCGAGGTAACGCCGCATGAGTCATGTTTTTTCGTGCGTGCAGCCGGCTCCATCGAATTATAAGACGTTGTCACGTCAAAAATCGTGTAGTTTGCACAATGCACAGTATGTGATGTTAAATAAGAAACTCTCAAAGTACGAGTAAGTTAAATGAGTTAACTTATCTTTGAATTCACGACTTCTCTACTGCTTTATTACGGCATACTTAGACATTGCGCTCTGTGGTCATACCTCTCTTTAAGAGGTAACATTTCTGTAGCTTTTGCAATCTTCAGCGCTTGTCTTAAGCTAAATAAATAAATAAATCTATATCTTCTACAGTAAGCAACTGGAGAGATTTCTTTTCCATAACTTTTGGTACCCCTTCTAATGAAGCAGCAAAGTCATCGGCCATGCTCCGACGGTGTGCATCGGTATGCATAACTGTATTATAAAAAAACAGACATTGGTTGTAAGTCTACAGCAGTACTCTCCATAACAAACTGACGATCAAAGGCATGGGACAGTTGAAAGAGTTTGGTTAATAATTTGATGCATCTTTCATGTTATCTCTCACAGGGGGTTTTACATCACGATCGTAATTCCCGTCGTTCATAGGTTCATAGGTTCATTGATTCTTGAATTTGCATGGTTTATATGTGGATAGAGTATCGGCTCAACACTTTCGTTTAGGAGTTAACCAGAATCCAGCATCGTTTAGGTGTCAATCCTGATGGATTGAATAACTTTCGAGGGTTGACACTTTTGGGTTGATACAGGGGCAGGTTGACCTATTATTCCTGGAACTATATTATCTGGATTAAAAGCAGATTGAAGACATACCTAAAGACGTTGAGACGTTGACGTTGAGACGTTGACGTTGACGTTGACGTAGACGTTGAAATCTAAACGCCCAGTTGTTACAGTTCGGAAAGGTCCTCTCCTTCATTGTCTTGTGATGTCAAATGGATCATAAGCAATACGCGTTAAGTCATATTTTGTTAAAATATCAATTTCTAATCTCCAAGCAACATAATCTCCTGCGGCAATTGCGTTATATAGATCTCTGCTGTAATAATCAGGATCCTATTGCTTGTGCTTGAGCACATGTCAAATTAAACAAACCATTTTATGTTTGTAAGTTAAATTTGACTTAAGCTTTCCACTGTGTTTTTTATATACTTCATAAGTATGAATAGGGAAATTGTTGATCTTTCGTAAACTCGTCAGGTATGCCAAGATCCGAATTTAACCAAATAAATAGGTATATATATAAATTCAGGTCTCAGAATTAGCAAATCCCATCGCAATGTGTTGTCAAATATTCCAGTTCGGGGATTTCTTCTAAAAGCTCGCACAGAGACCAGAAATTTGATAGGGTCTTTATATAGTATTGGTATGTACGAACATACTAGGTCGAAGTTTCCTTGTATGGTATAAAACTTTATAGCTAGTCTTTTCAACTTCCTGCCGAAATCAGTTCCTCCAAAGTTCTGTGAAGCTGTAGAAAATCGCCACATTAGTATCCTCGAAACATTCAAAAGCACCAATTCTCTGTCTAGATGAGATGTTAGAAGGAAATGGTGTGAGTTGTGAAAATGTCGGTGTTCATCGTTATCGTATCAATGATGTCTATTGGGTCTCTAAATTGTCTCGTCCACACATCATGATAATAGTATAAACAAATAAAAAAAAATGTTATATAGTTTTCTTCTTAAAATCTTAACAATCTTCTAATATATAAAAATCAATCGCCGAAATGTGTGTAAGCGCATCATTTCAGAACGTTTGCACCAATTTTGGTAATTCTTTTATTGTTTGGCTGCCGGAATATAGTCAAGGCAAAAAAACATGGGTAGGTAGGGAGGATCTTATCTTATCTTGTGGAGGGGCCGAGAAATAACTCGGACACTTCGACCCATTGGGATCTATTGTGGTCCCCTAGATATCTTACTCTTCCCCAATCTCGTTGAAAACTTTTTCATGAGTTTTACAACGAGACTAGGTGATATGAGCCTATAGTCTTCCGGTTTTGGATATCCAATCCCTAGGAGACTCATTCGCTTACCACCCAGTGCATCGCATGTGCACAGAAGGTACTCCATGCGTTCCGTATGTTCCCCACACAACCTGCACATGGGTGTCGCGGCCAGACCCATTTTCATGAGCATGTCGTTGGTTCCAAAGTGCCCAGTAAAGGCCCCAAGCAGGAAGCGGATTTGCCCCCTGCTCATATTCCAAATGCATTTCCGGGCTTTGAATGTAGAGCCTAGAAATTTCTTTGAGTGTTGTAACTCCCTAAATGCGGCTTTCACGAGACACGTCGAAATACCTACACATGGTTCTGGGCCCACAAAATCATTTGCTAAGCCCTCTCTTGCCAGTTCATCTGCCACTTCGTTACCATGGATTCCTTTGTGCCCAGGGACCCACATCAGTCTTACCCTGTAATGCTTCCCAAGCCTGTTTAGGGTCCGGATAGCATCCAGAACAAGTCTGGAGTCCACTTTGTAGGATGCCATGGCTTTGATTGCAGCCTGACTGTCACTAAGAATATATATGGATTTACCTCTGGTTCCTCTATCTATATTCTCTTGAGCACAGGTTATTATGGCATATGTTTCTGCTTGGAATACAGTTGCCATTTTACCTAAGCTTTTGCTACATTTGTAACCTTTTGCGAATATGCCCGCTCCTGTACCTGATTCCATTTTGGATCCATCAGTGTACCACACCAGACTATCTTGTTCTGGTGGATCTAGTCCCTTCGTCCAGTTCTCTATTGTAGGGATTTGAACCTTGAAAGACCTTTCAAACACAAACATAGTTTGCATTTTATCGGATATCATGCTTGTTACCCGATCCAGGCCTTCATTTCCATCGAACTTTGTATGGTTAGTCTTTGGCTTAGAGGCATCCAATAGTCCAGCAACAGCAAGGCGATGTAATGTCTTCCTTGCCTCGAATTCAACCATCATATGCAGCGAAGGGATATTGAGGTATCTCTCAATCGCTGCCGTAGGTGTTGTCCTGAAAGCACCCGTGATGCCGAGACATACTGTTCTTTGAAACCTGGTGAGTGCCACTTTGCACGAGGCAAGCTTTGTTCTTGGCCACCACACTATACTGCCGAATGTGATAATAGGTATTATCATTGTCCGGTACAGCCATAGTATCACTTTGGGCTTTAGCCCCCAAGTTTTACCGTAGGTGGAACGACACATGCCGAACACTCGTAAGGCCTTTGTCGTAATATTTTCTTTATCAAGCGTTACACCAAGATATTTAACTTCGGTGGACCAGGGCAGCTTTACTTAGGTAGGAATAGACAAGATAATTGTTGACAATACAGTTATTCACAGTCCAGAACAAATAGCGGAATCATTTAATGAATATTTTATCAATCAAATTCAATCTCAGAATGACATTAACTATAATAATATGCTGACATTTGACACAATATCTAATTCAATATTTTATGATACCAACGGTACCATGGCGCTGGATATGACGATATAACCACCAAAGTGATTAAAGCTACATCTTTCATTATTGCTCCTGTACTTAGCCACATTATCAATGATTGCATTGAAAAGGGTGTATTCCCAGAAAAACTAAAAATGTCTAGAATAAAACCAATGTTTAAAAAAGGTGACAGGCAGGATCCTAGTAACTACCGACCCATTGACCTTATTCCAGTCTTCTCTAAAATATTTGAAAAAATAATTTATAAAAGTATATAATATTCCTTTTTAGAAACCAATAAAATCTTAATCAGCGAACAATATGGTTTTAGGCAAAGTAAAAGCATTAATTCCGCTATATATGCGCTTGTCAAACATGCACTTACAAATATTGACAATAGAACTCCTGTTTTTGCATTATTTATGGACATGACTAAGGCCTTTGACCACGTGAGCCACAAAATACTCCTTAACAAATTGGAGAAATATGGCATCAATACAAAATTCTTAGGTATCTGGATCGATAAAAAGATGAACTGGAAAATACATATTGAAAGTGTATGCAAAAAACTTAGCCAGTGTTCATATGCCCTTTATAACTTAAGGAAAATTTCAAATCAGTCAACATTATTAATGGCGTACCACGGATATGTATTATCTTCTTTGCGATATGGTCTTATATTTTGGGGGAACTCGCCCGATAGAGAAATCGCGTTCAGAGCACAGAAAAAATACATCAGGGCAATATGTGGCATTCAAAGCACAGACAGTTGTAAGCCACATTTCCAAAAGCTCCAGCTACTTACACTTCCCTGTCTCTACATATACGAAGTAGCAAACTATGTTAAGACTATACACCTATACAATCACCCAAAGAGTTTACGTCACAAATATAAAATATGCACAATACCACATAAAAAAGCAATTTTTAATAAAAAATTTCTTGGTATGGCACCCAAAATCTTTAATAAGCTACATAAACACATAATTGAAATTAAAAATATGGATCAATTTAAAAAAACACTACACGAATTTTTAGCTGCGAAGTGTTACTATCATATTAATGACTATTTAAATGAAAAATGCAAGGCATACTACATCCGATTTACTATTTAGGGAAAATTCAATGCTAGTCTTATGAATTATCAATTTATTAATTTTGATTTGATTTGTATTAGTATTAAATCTGACTGTAATGTATTATTTTGAACAGGCATTTGAATTGGTATTTCAATTGTTTTCGACCTTAATTTATATTTATGTGTAATTTAAATTTCTATTGATTTTTTTTATTTTATCATTCTGACATTTAAATATTATTATAACTATTTCATAAGGCTGACATATTTAATTTAATTTTATCTTGTATCTACATACTTTTAACTATTTGCATACCCATGTGATGGTTAAACATGGAGAACTTACCTATATAAACAAAAAACATCAATGTACTCGTATATTTGTACCCATGTTTGCAAATAAATAAATGATTTTAAAAGTGCTTCCGCCAATTAGTTCTTCTGGCCTTGCGTACCGCCGTGTTATACCTCGTCAGCATGCTATGATAGCCAGAAAAATCAAATTTCCTGGCTTTTGCATCATTAAAGGCCTGTCGTGTTTCCTGACGAATTTTAGCTAGTTCAGGAGTCCACCATGGTACCTTTTTGCAAAAGGCCTTTTTCTCTGGGCAATTATCTTCCCATGCACCGATGGTGCCCGCCTTGATTCTGTCCGCTTCAAATTCTATATTTAATATTGAATTAAGCTTACCTTTAGGGCTCCCTAGATTTATTTTGAGGTCCCTCCTGTACGAGTCCCAATTAGTATACCTTGGGTTTCTCCTTCGTCTAGTTTCGGCTTCTCCCGCCGTCCCAAACCTAAAGCATATATAATTATGGTCAGACAGAGAGATTTCGTCCGATACATGCCAATTTTCAATATGGGCACTGGCCTTTTTTTGAAGCCAGTGTCAGGTCAATAACTTCAGTTCTCGGAGTGATGTGCATTCGCATCGTAGCCAAGTATCAGGTCGAGGTTTTCTTGGTTGCCGTAGTCAACCAGTCTTCTGATTAGTGGTGTTACTGGTTCCTTTTGTTCATATGGGAGATAGGCAGAGGCAAGGTTAATTTTCCTTTTCTCTGTTCCCGTCCCCACTTGGATCAGAGTTGTTGTGAGATCCCTGTAACAGAAAGTACGTAAAGGCATTGCCTCTATACCGCCCCTGATATAGATGCAAGTCCTCGCGTCATTACTTGGACAGTCATAGAACACCATGCCCCCTGTCCCACCTAGGCCTTTTATAGTCCCTTTGTATAAATAGGGTTCCTGTATCAAGGCAACGTCGTATGTATTAAGCTTCAGTTGCCGAGCCAGAAGGGCAGTAGCGGCTCTGCAATGATGCAAATTGATTTGTACACACCTTAGTCCCTCCATCTTGGATGTTTTGATGGGTTTGTGTTGTAGGAAGGCCTCAGTTTTGAGGCTCCCCCTCCATCGCCTGGCCCTCCTCGAGGGCAGCTGGCGACGCAATCCCCAGTGTATCGGGGCCTTCGAGGATGTCATCCTCGAGATCCACCTCTGACGCACTGGCCTGTGTCTCCGCCTCCTGCGCCACTTCGTGAGCAAAGACCTCTTCGATGGCCTCCTCACACTGCGGTGGTCCATCTTCAGAGGGCCCCCCTTCTGCTTCCGCAGTGGGTGCCTCTCCCTTGTCTTCTTCCAGGAGCTCCTCCTGGAAGAGAGTAGCCCAAGGCCTTGATGACCCCAGCAGACACCCCGTCCATGAGGACGATACGACGGATGCCGGTCTGCTCAGTGAGAGTATTCACGAACTTCCAGTCGTCCGTCCTCAAGGTAGGGTTAAGCCGCTGGAGCAATCGAATGGCCCGGGCTTGCAACGCCAAGTTGCGACTCTTCCATGCCATTTTGACTGGCTTTGGAAGGTCCTTGGCGTCGACGACCTTAAGTTTCAGGGAGCCAAGTTCCACATTGTGGATGGCACGCCGAAACCTACGAGCTGCATCAGAGTTGTCGCAGGATACATGAACTGCACCTGCGACAACTCCGGGAGCAACCGTGAGAACCGGCAGAGGATCCGGCGCCTCTTCCAGTTTCTCAATTATGAACTCCTGGATTGGCACCAAGTCCTCCGCCTCCAAGTACTCCTACTTGACTGTGACGACAGCGAGTTTCACAGCCGCCACCGCATCCCTAAAGGATCCGGTCGAGGACGATTGCCCTTGGGTTTTCATCCTCTTGGCCGCCATGTCCCTGCTGTCGCCGCTGAGAACAGCACGCGGTCTCTTTGATGGGCTTCCCGTAGGGGTCCCCTCTAGAGCCGCCTGCTGTCTCAGCTTTTGGGTGTTCTTCCTCTGCGCCCCAGATTTTCCACCCGGAAGCCAGCCTGATTCATGCCGGCCGCCAGGAGACGAAGAGGTGCTGCCTTTGCCAGTCGCGTCCGGGGTCGCAAGGTCCGAGGTCATTAGACCTCTAACGCAAGGGCCCCGTGTCGCGCCGGGTTTGGCAGTACCTTATGCCCAGTGGGCTGGTTTGCAGTTCCGCCCTTCGGTGGTCCCACAGCAGTGCCGACCCTCGGCAGTGCCGTAGCAGTCGAGTCGATCCCGCTGCAGTCCCGCCTCTGGACGTTCCTGCTAGGGGAGATGCAGTCCCGGCTTGTGCCGGTCCCACCGTCTGGTGTGCAGTCCCAGCTTTCGCCGGTCCCGCCTTTTGAAGCGCAGTCCCAGCTTTCGCCGGTCCTTTCGTCTTGTGGTTTTTTATATTTTTTAAATCCATTTAAAAATCCGAGTAATATTTTTTGACTGCACAGCACTAACCCACACCGCTACCACTAGCAATGCGAGCGAGCACCGCCGCCTGCGAGCCCCCAATGGGAGTGAACTCGCCTGGGGGCCGTCTGACCGGACCCCGCAGCCGATTGACCGTATCTGGCTAAGCTACGGCCGCCCGTGTGAGGAGAAATCCGGGCCAAAGTGGAGTGTTGCCTCAGAGGCGTCAAACCGCATACGCTCATCGGCTCAGCCACCTGGATCCCATCATCCTCCCGTACGGGTTCCCTCGCACGGCACGAACACGCAGGAGGTCATTGCTATCCATCATCTGATCTTGTTCGATGATGGACACCCAGGGGCATGACCTCGCCACCCCTGTGTTTAGTCGCCCGGTGATTTCTGTTGCGTCTATTTCATAAGGAATTAGACCAATAACGGGGCGGCAACCTCGAGAAGGAACATCACCGCACTTGCCTTAAGGTTCTACGCGACCGTAGCGCTCTCCCTCAAGACCACGCCACCTTGCCTCCTCGGAAGGAGTAAGGCAAGGTAGGTCTGCATCTATACTACCAAGCCAAGCAGAGTGAAGCTAAGCGAAGCAAGTTATTTTTTTTTTTTTTTTATAGCATAGATCCGGAGGGGCTGGATCTATGCTATAAAAAAAAAAATTGCGGCTTAGGAGGATAGGTGGGCAGGTAGGTAGGTATGAAGCTAGGGAGGTAGGATGTAGAAAGATAGGGTAGGTAGGTAGGAAGTTAGACAGCTAGGTAGGGTAGGCAAGCAGGGCAGGTAGAGCAGGTAGGTAGGGTAGGCATTTTTTTTTTATAATACTTAGCCCGCTCAACAAAGTTGGCGCCTATTCTGTTCAAACTTATTTATACCCAAAGACCTTATACGTATTTCTTACTACTAGACTGTGTACCAAAAATGTTTGTTTAGCTAAAATGAAATCTATCATCATCCACCTAGGTTAGTTATTTCCTTATAAGCGGTAGCTAATCAAAAGCGGTCCTGGCGAGAGGGTTACCGCTGGTAGTGTGTCCTTGTCTGACTTCTTGCAAGCTCAAATAATCATTGGGTTTGGTAGAAATGATAGAAAATTAAAAAAAATCGTTTTTATTTTATACGAAAACAAACGATTCATAGACTTTGAAACGTATTTAAATATTTCTACAGTTCCTATAATTAATCAATTCGTTGTATTTCAAAAATAATTAATTAATACTTAGTAAGAGTAGTACTTTTAAAAAATTTGGCCTGGTAATACTATATGTAAGATGGTGGTTTGCGGAGTTTTTGGCGGGCTTTGTTCGAGTGAAATTGAGCGGCTGTTAATATTATTTGCAAATTGATTCCTAGAGGAATAAAATTGGTGTAGTTTTGTTTCTCAACTGTCTACGCAACTGGACAATATGTGAAATCATTGAGATCCTTTGAGGTATATTTAGCTGCCGGTATTTCAAAGCATCGTCTGAAGACTGCAGGATCATCTCATGCCTCTCCTTCATGAGCTTGAGAGTAGGATCAGAGAGCTTTTTGTTCCTATCTATACGATGAGTCTTGAAGAACGAGACTTGAGGAGACTTGGGATTTGAGGATTATCGAGACCTCCCCCTCTCTTCGAACTTCAGATAACCCTATAATACTCCATCATAAACTGCTCAATTCCTATTCGAGTTTGGCGATCATTTTACCGGAGTGTTCGCGTGTTGTTCGTTGCCAGGTCCAGTCGTCGGTATTTGTTGGGGTAGCCGGATCTCGTCCGGGGTTCTTAGCACCCCTTGCCATACCGTAAACTCTACCGCTACCGTAGTCGAGGGTAGGCAAGCTGCCAGGCACTATATTATACTATGTTTTATTTGTGCTATTCATGGGGAGTGCTTTGCAGGCGGGTTGGCGATCGCAGTATGGTTGTTACAAATACACAGAGAACAGTGCTGCCCATTCTCTGGTTTGTCCCTTAGTCGCCTCTAACGACACCCACGGGAAAACATGGGAGGGTGAAATTATTTACGCCCGACATCATACGGTAAATGGTGTAGATTCCAAAAAAATATACATACTATTTTTTTTATTTACAATAAATTAGGTAGGTTTAGGTAGCGTGTTAAGGTAGCATAAATATGTCGGGATACTAACACTATCGTTTTTACAATCAATTTGTCCCGTGTTCTGTTTGCTCATGGTCACCTCATTAGAAAGAGACACACTACCAGCGGGAGCCCTCTCGCGCGGACCGGTTTTTGCGCCATAGTGCACAGTCTAGTAGTAAGAAGTATAAGGTCTTTGTTTATACCATTCATCTTTCATACCTCTCGTAGTTTCATTCTTCATACTAATTGTTCTTCTTGCTTACATCTCTTGTATACGGTGGGTGGGAATCCCACTTTATTTAATTATTTAAAAGGCAGCTTTATTGATTTAAAATTGGGTCAAAAGACAAAAAGTGCTATATACAAGGTTTACAGAAAATTACAAATGTGCAAAAAGAGCTGTAGGTGTTGATAATTTATAGAAATTATTCCTTGAAATAAAAATTGTTTTTGGAGAGTGGACTGTATGTATGGTTACTTGTACAATATGTTAGGATAGACAACTGCTCGAGGGAAAACAGAAAAAATGGGCAGCAGCTGCCTGGAAGGATGGGATCACATGCATTTACTTGGCGTTGCTGATCTCGTCTCCTGGAGCTGGTTTGCGGTGCTCGATTATCTCGGTATTTTTCTTGCACACGCGGCTGTGGCTTTTTCTTGAAGACGTTGAACTAAACTGTCACTTCACGCACGTTCGTAGTATAAAAAAAATACACTCGCAACTTCTCTACCATTGCGCGATTGAGATAGCGATTTACAAAGTGCATGAGGGAATGAGATAGAGGGCAAGGAGGTACAAGTACATACGGACATTAAAAATTTATGAAACAATTACCGAAACACAACAGTAGGTAAATACAAAAGCTTGCAAAAAAGTGCTATTAATCACAGAAGGTACATTAAAATGCTATTTGTCACAGAGGGAAATCAAGAAAAAATATAAATAGTGCCTTACACTTAGAGATGAGAAGCACAACAGTGCTTTTCATCATACAGACAATCTGTTGTAGCTAGGTACTACCCAAGTGCACCGTTCGTCATTGCAGTTTTGTGCGTGCTATTCTATGCTTCTTGCAAATATTCTTATAATACTAGTGAAGCATAGTGCCGCTTCAACTTCGGTTTCGTGCAATGACAGTGGAAGCCACATTAACATTGTACACCAGGAACTTTTCCCTGTGTTGCTTACTCATGAGCCCATGCAGGCTCTCCTTCGTCAGTCTCCTGTCCAGCTCACATTCGAGTTGGTAGCGCTCCCTGATAAATAACGGGCAATCTACAAGTCTGTGCTGGACAGCCTCTGCCACGCCTGGATCGCAGATGGATGATGGGCTCTCCTTACACTTGAAGCCATTCAATTATTCAGAGAACCCGCCGTGCCCCGTCAAAACCTGCGTAAGAACGCCAGTGGGCCGCACCTGTTTTATAATACGGAAGGCCGCTATGGCATCCGGAAGAAACATTTTCGTCACAGAGGCTGTCACGCCCGACACATATCTTCGGTTACATTAATTCATTCATTGGACCCATTCCAGTGGGTCCAGAATGAGATTCCACAGGATGGAACCACCTATAGACCCTTGAACACAGCCCTTGCTAGTCACTCGCGTGCATTCCTCCCCAGCGTAACGAACCTTGACTTTCCTACTGTCGAGGTAGCTGTCTAGCAGCCTTCTTAAGTTCACCGGGCACTTTTCCTCAGCCAGTCTGACCTTGATGGCTGGCCACCAAGCACTATCGAAGGCCCCCTCTATATCCAGTGACACCAGGACAATTAGCTTCTTCAGCCTCAACTTGTCCTGTACGTGATAATATAATACTAGCAAAATATAATACTGGCAAGGCTTAGCGCGGCTCTGGTGGAAAAGGGCTTGCAGCGCAATGTATGTCTAAGTGTTAACTTTTCACGCTTAAATCGCTGAACCAATTTAGATGCAATTTGGTATGAAGATAGTCTGATACTCTAAAAAGGACAGAAGATACTTTTTATCTCTGGATAATGTTCCTTTGGGGTGAAATCGAATTGAGAAGCTGCGGGCAGAAGCTAGTATACAAGAAGGTGAAAGATGCATGTGAGAGATGTGTGTGATATAGGCGGGCGAGTGATGTGTGCGAGGGATGTATTTCAAATGATGCTGGGAACTAGAGTTACGCATCCTCGCACTACTTACCAGTAGCTACATACAGATTTACAACTTCGCAACGCATCCTCACTCCTGCCTCGCATAGCTTTAGTGTAAATAGTCACATAATTTCACAGCCTTGCTGCGTATTCTTGCGCAGCCTCGCTACAGAATTAATATTTGATGGAAAATCACTTTTATCCTTTAACTACATACTCATTCGCCTCAAATGTAAATAATGAAACATGTAATTAAAGTTAGCGTTAAAGGATATGCCTGTAATCTACCGATGTAATTAATCTAACTAATCTGTTGTTTCCTTTTTATATACGAAGTACCGATGGTTATGCCAAATGATGAATGAACGTTTGCACCCATTGCACGCCATTGAAACTTGCATAATTAATAGAAATGTTGATTTTCATATTATTTATATATCATCATGCTTATTTCTCGAAGGGTTTTGTGGAGACCTATATATAGCACAACCATTTATTTCGCTAGTTATGTTTAAGCCACATATATATATTGCAGGTATATTAAGGAGCTCCGTACCCGTAACCAAAACTATCGGATATCCGAAATAAAAATATATCCGTAATCGAATCCGATATAAAAGTTACGGATAATTTCGGATAGGGGCGGAGTCTAAATTAGACACGTTATGAAAGGTTTTTTTTGGCTAGCCTCCTAATTATTATTTTGGATTGCCCCTCTTCTGGACAAAGACAGGAACTCTTCCTCCGCGCCCTCTCGAACCAGCGATATACAGGGCGTAACGGAGAGGTGTGATCGTATTTTAAAAACTGCTTCTAGGCAGAAGCAGTTTTCAGTTTTCAGTGTAAGTTGTTCATACATGGGCTCGTATGAATAACTTTTTCCAAGCCAATTTGTATTCCCCATACAAATTTTGGTCAAATGACGAATAATTTGTATGGGGAATTTTTTCTTTTTTTAAATTTGCCTATCCTTGGATAAAAATATTCACTTACACGGGCAGTTTAAAAAAAATATCACACCTTTCCAATAGACCCTGTATATAGCCATCTCTACAATATACTCATTTCAGGAATCAGCCCGAAATCTGGTACCTACTTTTGTAATACATGGTTACAATAAACAATCAGAACAAACTATTCAGTGATGAAATTGATTTCATATCTAACAAGTATCGCAATTATGCCAACAATTATGTTTTGAAAGGAAATGCGTGATGCCAACAGTCTGATTATCAGGCATCTAATGGCCAAAGCGATGATTTACTTTGTATCTACCAAGATATTTAAAGAATTATCTACTTGGAACACAAATCAGTTTTGGGTAATCCACATTTTAGACGTTTATCCGTATATTGATATTAGCTATTCCTTCGAAAGCTTAAATGGTCTTAAAATATAGATATGTAGATTGTCTTTAGATTCCCGTAATTAAAAATATTCTAAATCTAGAAGCAATCCAATCTCTTCTTAGTGACAATCAATAACATAATCTTGTCAAAAATGTGGGTAAATTCAAGTTTAAGATTGAATTACATTTAACAGTTTGTTCAGCTGTTTTCACGGCCCTTATTTGTTTACTATATTAAGTAACACATAAAAATGTGTAACGATCACTTAAGAATAAAATACAATTTGTTTAATTTAAATTAAATTTTAAATATAATTTGTTTATTCCTGCTTTACACACATATTATCATCACATCACATATTTCATTCATCAACCAACTTTTCTGGTTCTAGCATTGACCCCTGTGGGAAACTCATTATGATCATACATTTTGGACACCCAATAATTACTTCTGGATTCCATTCAAGGAATACTTTGGTGAACTAAAATTAGGTTATTCTTGTGATTAATTATCCTTCTCGGGCAATACTATTGTAAATTTATGCATTCGCAGATGGACAAAAGTATAATGTCCATACTACTACTGAGCATCATCATCACCCACTTCCATTAATGATTATCAATTTATGTGGTGTTGGCACAACATCTTTTTTGTATTTAATCTTTTTGGTATTGGAAAATTGTAATTTGTAATGTGTTTATTGATGACTTTTGTAATGTATATCTAATTGTATCTTTTAATTAATTTTTAAATTTAATTTAATATGGACTAATTCCGAAATAAATTAATTTTTATCTCAGCAGTCACAATATTCTATACTTCGTCGTCATCTCAGTTGTCAAACCATTCAAGACGTAATATCTTTCAAACAATTATCGTTTCTTATGACTGAATTGTACTGGCTTACTACTAGCTTAATAAATTCGCTTTTCTATTGTCAACTTGTCATGGAGCAATTAAACCTAGCTGTGGAGGTTTAAAGGAAAGGCAGAAATAAATAATTAGTTGTTGTGTTCATTAATTTTTGTATTTGTAAAATCCAAAACAGAAGCTAAATTAGGCTTGACAAGCTATAAGAAAAGAAAGAGGAAACAGAAAACTTATAATGTAGGTATTATTCTCCATCATTAAATATTTAATTACATGACCAAATTAAACTAAATATACCTCTTTATCAAGTCTATGGAAACCGATTCATACATATGTTTTGTATGGTACCTTTTTTAATTATCAATAGGCTCGCGCTTAACCACTATCTCACCTGATGGTATGTTCTCTACTATGTGGTCTTCATATTAATAGGTGCTCAATTTATAAATCGACATTTAGTTTACTTTGTGAATTTTTTGCATAGTTGTGTGTCTGAGATGCAGCTTCTGCTGTCGGTGTATTCCTTATGGGCACGTTTGTTGGAGGTGTGGCCGCAGTTGCAGCTTGCTGAACACTCCTCTGTTCCAGAGCTACTTTCAACCCTACACTTGCACGTGTGCCTAAGTCATGATCAATAAGATACAAAATCTTCACAGCTTTTTGCAACACCGGCGGTGTGACTGGCACAAGCGATAAAACTAGAGTTTCAATAAACCTCTGTCTCTCAGCCTCACTTTCAAGGACATTATTGTAGAAATACCGCACCGGCTCCAAGTCAATAGCATTACTTTCCAATACTTGTAACTTCTCCCTCGGCCGCTTCTCGTCAACATAAGGTATGGGACCATTGAATGAATTAGAATAATAGTTTGGTGCATTCTTCATGTTAAGCCTTGTAGGTGGCGTCCCATCTCGGACGTATGTCTTTGCGTACAATGGCGTATTTATGAAAATTTTGTTATGATTTCTTCCCAAACGATAATTTTGTGTATCTCTGTAGAATAATCTTCGTCCTCTGAACAAAAAGTCAGCTGGCCCAGGTATACCAGGCACCAAATGAGCAGGATTAAAAGCTCCTTGTTCTACATCTCTGAACTGATTTTCTACATTTTTGTTTAATACTAAACGCCCTATCTGTACTGTGGTGAATGTGCCGTTTTTCCACAATCTGGTAACATCGAAAGGATCGTAGTCGACTTTTTGTATACCCTCTGGCGTCATCATGTCCATTTCTAATCTCCAAGCTGGGAAGTTTCCTAGTTCGATGGCATTATATAAATCTCGATTAAAGTAATCCGGATCTCTACCTTGTATCTCAACGGCTTGAGCGTCGGTAATAAAACTAAACCCTTGCTCCGTTCGAAAGTTAAACCTGACATAATGTCTTTCTCCATTTTTGTTAGAAATTTCATAAGTATGGATAGGGAAAGCATCCATCTTTCTGTACCCATCTGGACGTCCATAATCAGATAATGTCCAAAAGAAGTTGTGCAAGGCAGCCGGTTTTTGTGTCACGAAATCCCAACGGGCGGTAAAATCTACCAAAATATTGGTCTGTGGATTTCGCTTAAAGGATTGAACTAAAGACCAGAAAAATAAGGGATCTCTGTATAGGTATACAGGTATCTGCAAGCACAAAAGATCTAGATTGCCTTCCTTAGTGTAAAACTTGACTGACATGCCTCTCAGTTCCTTAGCGACATCGGTTCCTCCGAGATTTTGGGCTGCATTTGAGAACCTAGTTACTAATGGCGTTCTCTTGCCAACTCTGTTGAAAACATCAGCATAAGTATACTTGGAGACGTCATTTGTGACTTCAAAGTATCCAAAAGCACCTGTTCCTTTCGCGTGGACAACTCTCTCGGGTATTCTCTCTCCATCAAATGTTAGCATGGTATCAAGAAATAACTGATTGTTAAATTGATCGGAGTTAGTCGTTATTGTGTCCCGTACTTCAGTAGGATCTCCATTATTTTTAGTCCATAATCCTATTGGTAACTGAAAAAAAGATTAAAGAAGGTTTTAGTGCATTTTAAAACATTATTTTTAACACGTTAAATGTGCATTACTACAGAACAGTTACTCAACTTGTGTCTTTAAGTGAAGAACTCGGAAATAAGTAACTGATTCGTTATCAAAAATACTAGCTGCTCTGGTTTTCGCCATAGTCACATTTTGTTGCCATATCTTGATACTTCTCTTTTATTTATTTGTCTAACAGTAAAATAGCTGATGCTAGTTTATTTAAATTATTAGCACCTACCGGATGATCCCGTTTAAAGTCCAAAAGCTGTCTTTCCACTGGTTGGTACGTGACATTCAAATATCGAACACTTTCCACATTTAGTACCGAGCAAAACAAACATGCAATGATTGCCTTCATGATGGAAATCGACTGCTGGTTCCAATGGTTTTCAGTGAAACTCGCTTATATAGCCTTCGATTAACTGCTTGAGAACAATTATATGTTTAACAATTACTGTTTTTCTGCATTTGGAAGCATTCAGATTCATTAATTGCAATTTCATTCGTAATAAAGGAGCTATTAATTTAATTTAAGCAGTTGCATGATAGTCTTTTAAATTCGGGGTTCCGTTTCTGTTGTAGTTTTTTTTGGATTCCATATTTCTTCTTCTAGGTGCGTTACTTCTGTTTAGTCTATACAATTATTATATTTAACTAATTGAAGGTAAAGTTGGTAATAGCTGTTACCTGACTCACCCTGCCATTAGTTGACACACTAAAAGTAAGACGGTTTTGAACCTTCTGCAATTAACAGTAGATAAGTGTTATTCGATACGTATCAGCTTATCGAACTAGAACGATTTGTTCAACGTAGGCAATATAGAATGCAGTTATGACAATTTGACATTAAACACGTAAAGTTAGGGTGGGTAAGCATTTGAATACCGTTTTGTCACTATGATTTATTTATTTATTTACTCAAAAATTATTATAACACCTTTACAGAAACTTCCAAGGCGATGTTATAATTTAAATATAAAGCAATACAATACATCAATCGTTACAAGACATTCCAATACCTTAATCATTATTTAAATGGTCAAAACTTTTTCAATTAAATTTTGCGCTACTTTGACAAATCTCGGTAGGTTTTGGCAAAATATATCTTCCGATAACGTATGAAAGAAACGTATGTCTCGTGTCTGGCTCCCTCTATCTGGCAGAATCTTGATGCACCGGAATTGATTTGGCATAATAAACATGGCATAATCTTATTTAAACAAATATTTTTAAGGCATAAAAAATTGTTAATATGATTATTGTTTGGCCGAATGTTAATATGGCAGAATTTTATTTGACATAATTTCGTTTAGCATAACGTTTTTTTAGATCGACGATTATTTGGTTAAATTTCACTTGGCATACTATGAAGATAGCAGAATTTCATTTGTAATAGTGTACACGTTTCGTACGACGGTGGTCTTTTCGGTTTTGGAGAAATGAAAGACTGTTTCGCGCTCCCGAACAACTGTATAATATTACTCCACAATATATACAAATTATCGTGCAAACACTATCTATCACAATCTCAAAAAAAAACTAAAATTCAAAACTCACTTATACTTTCCGATGTAACAAAACCATAGCGCGATCCAATTTGACCCCAACGCCATCTAGGGAAGTAAAAGTTAAACTTTTTGTCATCGACTTATTTGATCGCGCTAAGGTTCCGTTGAACACCATAAACAAATAGTTTTACGAGGCATATTGCCGTTTCTATAAAAAAGTATTTTTAACCTTAAATTAAAATTAAAATATTTTCTTAAAATATCAATAACATATTGACAAAATGGTACAAAAGTTAGTGACAGAAACGAATCGCTGCAAAACCGACTCCACGTAAAACCATCTGCGACGATAAGCTCGCGTAGGACCGCCGGAGCCCCGCAGCGCCGGAGCCGTGACAAAAACCATGTTGCATGCTCGCTTGCATGCGGTATGCTTGCTTGCATGTTGCATGCTCGCTTGCATGCTGCATGTTTGCTTGCATTTTGCATACTTGCTGCATGACTTTCCCTCATGAGGATTCCAAATAATTGCACTGTGTGACAGTTCCTAAAAGACCCTAGGCTGATAAAAATTTCGTTTTTCCTAAACGTGCCCTAGATTTACAGTTAAAGTCTGCTCTTTTGATGAAAGAGAGACAGCGCCCCGCCATTCCGCGCTGTCCAATGAACCTCGCACCATTGACTGGACGGTTCTCTTCCGATTATAGTGAATACCAAATTATGTTTTGTTTTGTTTTGGAATTCACAGTTATAAATTTATAACTTGGAAGTGGTTTAGAAGGATAAAACGTAACTAAGGGGATATAAACTAAATTGTTATAATTAACTGAATCTTGTGTGAGAAACCCTTTACACTAATGTATAGAGTATTACATCAAAGACCGAATAGTGGTCACGGGTGGTGAATATACATTCAAGAATTAATACGAATACAATAAATAATTTGTCAGAGAGTTTTAACCCTAGAAGTAACTGGAGTTGATTAGATCAACCCTCCTAAAGACAGCCCCAAAAAGCGCCCAACCCACCATCATTTCCTATGTGCAATAGCTGGTAAGAAGAAATGATGAAACAAACTTCCAGCACACATTTCTGTCTGTTAGCCTTAAGGGCTTTATAGGTAAAACAATTGTGATATATGAAGTTAACTAGATAAAGGTTTGCGAATTGCATTATTTACCTAACGGAAGGAAATGGATAGGAACGCTACGCTTGCGTTAAAGGCAATGAAATACCCCTCCCTGGATCTGAGCGACAGCAAGTATTACGCAAAGTGTTCTGAGCCAGACCTTCTATAGGAATCAGTATTTTTCAACAAACAATTGGTTGTCCTACGTTCCCAATTAAAGGAGGCCATTTAGCCTATTTTATACAAATAGTGAATATTAGCGGTTCCGCCTTCCATGTTTGTTATGTCAGTTAACTCTCAATAATGGCCCATAATCAAACTAGTAATTTGTAGAGTGTAACAATTGATGAAATTAGCGCTTGTAAGTGTGAAGGAAGACTTCACCGCTTCCCTAGACCAAATGCTAGTGACAAATATCTGTTGAGGTGTGGATTAGGAGATAAATACAAGTTCTCGCCATGCTAGAATAAAGTGTACATTAGTGATTTGCCCCTACCTACGTTATACAAAGACTAAAACCTACCCAATCATTCCGGCACTCATTCACACAATATTATTATGAGTTAAGTCTAAATTATAAGTAACTTAATAATTAAACTCGTTACCGCTCCATGTCTCTTCGTCTAACCAAGTGACTCCAAACAAGCCCGTACACTATCGCTGCCTAGAGACCAGTGTCCGGATTAGAGCGTGAATACATAGCATATGATAACATTAACTATAGTGTACATTAAAGTAAAGAAATAGCTTCACCGAGCTAAAATAAATGGTTATGATTACTTACTAAACAGCATCGTAACTGCCGGCCTGCTTCCTATATATTAACCCACGAACTAAACTAATTGTTCAATATGAATTAAGGATGGCCTCATGGGCACTGCAAATCACTAGGAACTAAGAATTAATTAGATTAGCACTTACCAGGGACGTCGATGTAGGGATTCGGTATGAACTCACTTACAGAATACTGCACACCGTACCAATCTCGGCCTAGGCTGGACTCCGCTCCGCTGCTCTCTCTCCAACCGCCTGCTCTCGCGCACCCAAAACCACTGTCCCTCATGGTCCGTCCTATCTACTCTCCAACCTCTCCCCGCGTCCCTTCCCCGCTGCTTCCCGCACCTCGAGCCCACTTCCCATCGTTAACCACCGCAACGAAAGGTCATCTTTATGAGCGTTTTTGTGATATTCCTAATGGTTTTGGGCCTGCCGGCAGGGTTTATCGTTGCCACATGGTAACTTCTTAGAATTCGTATAGAGTCTCCACTATCGACATCCTTTCCCATGACTTTCTAACCGAAGGGCCTTTTTTTTAGAGGTCCAATATTGTTTCATCCTTTTAAAATGGAAAGTGTTACATTATTTATTAGAGTGGCTGTCAGACCTAACTTAACGTTCTTTTAAATGGCTTACACGTGTAAACCTGTGTAGGAATAATTGTTATAATTCTCAATAATTAATAAGAGTAAATGACAATGTAGTCACATTCCCCCCTCTGAAAATCAGACGCGTGACGTAGTACAGCGGATGAGATTTCAAAATAGGATGAATTAGTTTATAGTCTCATACTCAAGTGCCTTACTTAACTTAATCGAACAGTTATAATTATTCTAACTGGATCATCAATCCAACAAGACGCAATCAATATCTGGTATTACTTTGTATTATTTTTCTAAAGTTTTAACAGTCGTGACACACTCTTGGTTGCTTATTTCAATATATAATTTATTGTAATATTCAACTAACGAAAGACCTCGGTATCGTTGTAATTAAAGTTTACATACCGGGGTATCATTAACTTTCAATCATTCCAATACGTTTATGTTTTAGTTTGTATTTCGTTGAAATATTTAACTCTTGTTATTAAAGTTTGCAATAGTCCTGTGCATGCTTATACTTTAATTTTACATACCAGGGTATCTCATAATATAACTTCCTACGGTGCACCCGCTTTCTAAACTCAGCCTATCGCAGTTGCGCTGAACCGCAGCCTCTCCTTATGCACCTTGATGCTGAGCCAGGCTACCGGAGTCAGTCTCAGGAGCAACTGAAATAGTTCGCGTACGAGGATATTAGAGTATGTACTAATACGACGAATTGTCCCCCCTCTGTTTCTAAGAGTATAGACATTTCCATAACTGAAGAGGTGTGAGAGAGCTACCTCAATCTTTAAAATTCTAGCACCTGTACGAGAGTTCTACCAGACTAATTCTGAGAGGTCGGAGAATCCTATTAATCCAACAAGAATTGGATTGTTAATGTAAAGCTATTATCTGATTTTCTTATCTAATGGTGCCTACTGACTGACTGCAGATGGCGCTAGTGCCACGAACAACATCAGCTCCGTATATAATAAATCTTAAAAATAGTTTATTGTATTTATAAGTGTTAAAAAGTAGTGAAACAGTGAGATATAACTATGATGCGGATGTGGTATTGTTATCTAAGTGATTTAAAAACTAAAACAAAACTTATTAACTAAATTAGTGTAACGCTTATATACGCATTCAAAATTCGCCAAAACTCTTAAAAAATACGGTTTACACGAATTACACGATAATTAAGTGTTTGTGTTTCGAAACTGTGTCTAAAACAACGGAATACTACAGTTACTATAGCTAAAAACTCTAAACAATAACAGTGAATTGAAAAAGTGATCACGAAAACAACAAACTGACTCCCAACTCAAATAATTCAAAATGTTAAATAACCGCCTTTTTTGAGAAAATAAGAATTATTTTCAATACCAAAGGGCTATTACTACGTATTCTGCAACTGCACGGATAGCCGAGTCAACACAGTTGCTACTTTTTGACCACAACATCACCGTGGTCGTAAGTTCGATCCTAGCCCACACGCAACTCTCTTTATCATATTTAAATAATGGATTTCTTAAGTAATATAACATTTCGAAAAAAACCACGCCGATCACTATCACCAACAAATGCGAAAAAAAGTGAATTTGATGAAGATTCCAATATTAGTACCGATCATTCCATACTAGATGGCACCACTAGTAGTTTGCCATGCATGTCGGAGGAAGAATGTAATCTACAACTTCGAGAGCTCAGAAATGAAATTCAAAATCTAAAAAATGAATTAGCCAAAGCGCAAGGAGCAATAAAGCACTTAGCTTTAGAAAACAGCGAGTTGAAGAGCACAGTTTCAGATATGAGCAAAAAATATGAAGAGGCTGTTCGAAACCTTACGATGACAGAGAAAACTACACAGTTAATACCAAAAGAAGTCAGTCCGCTAAACAACGAAGCTCTGACGCTATCCCCATCATCAGTGAAACAGCTAAAACCTCCCCGTATTTCACCGAGTATTTCACCGAGTACTCAAGAAATTATGGAACTAAATGTTCCGTGTAATAATATTAAAGAACTGAATAAAATGTGTATTATAAGCAGCAATAAAAAGAACAAGATACTACAAATAGCAGAAAGCACTGTTCAAAACTTTAAATTTTGTCATTATATTTATCCAGACTGTAACGTAATAAAATTAATAGATAATTTAAGTAAAAAAATAATAGACTTTACAGAAAAAGACTACTGTGTTATTATGATTGGAGAGGAAGATTTTGTAAAAACTTTAAATTACCACAATCTGATTGCTCACATTAGATCAACATTACTAACATTGAAACATACGAATATCATTGTATGTACACCTACTTATAGATATCATGGCTATTCCGTACTTTTTAACTCGAGAGTTGAGGCGTTTAATAATATGCTGTGTAATGATAATGAAACCTACAAATATGCTTTAATAATGGATTCTAATCTAAAACTGTCTTGTAGTCATAGTATGTTTTCAGTTAACAGAGGAACTTTAAATGATTACGGTATGAGAAACATATTTGAAAATTTAAATATTCTGATAAAAAACAATGAAATACACAAAAAACAAAATAGCCAAAATAAAATATCGGAAGACACGCAAAACATTTTTTTTCGAGAATAAAATAAAATGTAATCTCTTCCACCAAAATATTGCGGGTATTCTAAATAAAAAAGATGTTTTCGAATTAACTATTAAAGACTTAGAAAGTAAACACGATCAAATTGATGTAATCTGTCTTACAGAAACGTTTATAAAAAAAGGTACAGAAAGTAATCTTACTATTGCAAACTATAGACTAGCAGCATCATATTCTAGAACAGATCAACGCAGAGGCGGTTCTTGCATTCTTGTAAGAAAACATCTTGATTTTAAGCCTATATTATTTAACCTTATAGACCCTATACCGTTTCACTTTGAATTCTGCTGTACGGAAATAGTTCAGCTCAAACTTTACATTGTTTGCATCTATAGAATACCTAACGCTAACGCAACTATTTTCTTACAAAATCTAAATGTCCTCTTAAAAAAGTTAACAAAAAAATCTAAGCACATCATATTATGTGGTGATTGGAATATTGATCTACTAAAACCAAACAACTATTTTACCAAGGAATTACAATCTACACTTAAAAACTACAATATTACTAACCATATAACTACACCGACAAGAAAAGGGGCTTGCTTAGATCTAATAAGTAGTAATATTTCTAATGTCACAGCTGATACACATTTTCTAGCGCTATCTGACCACGAAACCGGTCAAACCATCTCCTTTCAAATCACAAATTATAACAATGAGGGAAACCCTAAGCGATTCTGGTTTGAAAAACGTAGAGACTTCAGTACCGAGAACACAAATAAATTTATATCTTGCATGGAGGCCCTATCATTCAGCGATGTTTATGAGTGTATGGATGTTGATGAAGCTTTCAATCTTCTACATGATACTATAACATTGTTTTACAACCTATGCTTCCCTATCATAAATGTCAAAATAGCCAATAAACCTATTAAAACTAAATGGATGACTAAGGGTCTAAAAAAATCGTGTCAAAATAAAAGAACGCTCTATTTAAAGTACCTCAAATCATCAGAAAACAAACACTCTCATCTCAAGCAATACAACGTCTATAAAACTATTCTAAAAAAATGTACTCTTAAAGCTCATAAAATACAAAATACTAGATACATAGTTAAATCTAAAAATACTTGTAAAGCAGCTTGGAAAATAATAAAAACTAATTTTAATTATGATACTAATACTACAGATATAAAGCACATAAAAAATAATAATCTAGATTTGTATAAACCTGAAGATATAGCTAATAGTTTTAACAATTATTTCATTAATTTAACAAAAAGTCCTAATACTACTAACACTAATAACCTATTTCTTAAAAATATTCCGAATAACCCAAATACAATCTTCTTAAAACCAGTTGATGATTTAGAAATACACAAAATAATAAATTCGCTCAATAGCACTAACTCTACTGGATACGATAATATCGACACCAAAATAATTAAAAAATGTGCTAAAAGTTTATCTCGTCCACTAAGCCACGTATTAAATCTATCTTACTTTAATGGTAAATTCCCATCACGATTAAAATATTCTATTGTAAAACCAATTTACAAAAAGGGCGAAAGAACCGAAATGAATAACTACCGACCAATAACTTTAATTCCAATAATATCAAAAATATTTGAAAAATCATTATACAGTATTTTATATAGCTTCTTTTTAAAACACAATATATTAAAATCCGAACAATTTGGTTTCAGAAAAAACTACTCTACAACTTTGGCCTGCTTCAATCTTGTTAAAATAATAACGGAGTATCTAGATAAAAAAATTCCAATTGTCGCTATCTTTCTTGATATGTCCAAAGCGTTTGACTTTGTGTCACACAAGATACTCTTAAATAAGCTAGACAAGTACGGCATAAGAGGCAATGCCCTCAATTGGATAGAGAGTTACCTCACTGATCGATACCAATGTGTTGAAATTCCAAGTGTAACTGGCCACCACAAAACATCTTATCGTTCTGAATACATATTAAACGAACACGGTGTACCACAAGGTAGTATACTCGGACCGTTGTTGTTCCTAGTGTATATTAACGACTTACCAGACTCAACTAATTACAAATGCATCTTATATGCTGATGACACTACATTACTTATACACTCCCACAGTAAAAATACTTACGAAACAGATATTAACAACACTATAGATAACGTAACTACTTGGCTAAATAATAACAACTTAAATATAAATGTAAATAAAACAAATGTAATACACTTTCAAACTCATAACAGCACCCAAATTTCTCTTAATATTACTCAAAAAGGCAAAGCTATAGAAAAAGTAGAATCAACTAAATTCCTTGGTCTAGTAATTGATAAACATTGCAGCTGGAAACTACATATCGATAAGATCTGCTCTAAACTGGATAGTTATGTTTATGTACTAAACAGACTAAGACAAGTAGCTACTCCCAATGCTACACTATGTGCGTACCACGGTTATGTTTCCTCAGTTTTACGCTACGGAATAGTCATATGGGGGAATTCTGTGGATTTAATCCGAGCATTCAGAGCACAGAAAAAGTGTCTACGTGCAATATGTGGTGCTGACTACCTAGATAGCTGCTTACCCTTATTTAAAAAACAACGTATCCTGCCATTGCCCTGTCTCTACATATACGAAATTTCCATGTTTGTCTACAAAAACCCCGGCCTCTTTACTAGAAATATTAGTGTAACAAATAGAAATAGTAGATTTCCCAATAAATTATCCGTACCAAGCCAACGCACAACATTATATACTAAAAATTCATTCTGTATGGCTATCAGAATTTACAATAAACTTCCAAATGACCTAAAGAATCTTAACATAACGTCATTCAGAAGGAAATTATTTGATTTTCTGTTAAATAAATGTTATTATTCTACTAAAGAATTTCTCGATGACAATAACATTGTTATAGTATTAGATAGTACAATATAATTATAAGTAGATAATAAGCTTAATATTTGTACACCGATTCGGTAGAATGTATGATACCCTGAAAAACCATAAAACACCTATTGTAACCTACTACATTCTGACAAATAAACTTTTCTTTCTTTCTTTCTTTCTTTCTTTCTTTCTACTATTTAAGTATGCTAAATGTAGATTTATACAACAGTTTTTTTATTTTTATTTTTTTTTTATATTTTTTATATTTTTTTTTATTTACTACTCTAAATATATCTACTTCGACAGTGTGCTATCGTTTACTATTAATTATTTTTGCAATAGTATCTTTCCAGGTGCAATGCGTTATATGTCCCTACGATTTCTCCGTTTATAGGTTTTACTAATAAGTAAGCATTGTCATGGGGAACGCCCCCTACTTTTAAGGGTCCGTCGTACAAAAGGCAAAACTTTTTCGACACACTTTCCGCTGCATTCGATCTGTTATCTTTCCTTACTTTTACCAAGTCTCCTGTTTCAAAAACTATTAGCTTGTGACATTTATCGTATTGTTCGCTCCTAGTATGGGCCGCCTTCTTTAGATTCTCCCTAGCCTTTTCCCTCACAACGTTTATGTCCAGAATTGACTTCCCTCTACTTCCATCGCCCAGTACACTATCGATCGTCAAACTAGGACTCTCGCCTTTAAGAACCTCCATTGGGGTATATCCTGTGCTAGAGTGTATGGTGTTATTATAACAAATCTCAATATTTTTAAGAATCCCAGCCCAATTTTTGTAGGATTTGTGACAATAAGCCCTGAACAATCGTCCTAACTCTTTATTAACGCGCTCTGTACTGTTTGGTCTTGGATTTCGCACTGTGGTATGTGAAAACTTTATTCCCATATGACGCAATCCCTCATGCCAGAGCCTTGATGTGAACTGTCTACCGTTATCTGTTACTAATTTAGCGATAGAAACTATATTTTGATATTTACGAATACAAGACAGGGCGGCCTTAGTTGTAGCTCTTTTAAGTGCATATAGATTCACAACTTTGCTAAAGGCATCCTGTAGGACAAATTAATATATATTGCACTCCAAATTTCCCTGGTGGCAAAGGCCCGTACCAATCGGCCATGACAATCTCTCCTACGTCAGTAGCTACGACTGGTCTACAAGCCCCTACAGTCGTTTCATTTGCGTGCTTTGTTTTTTGGCATAACTCACATTGCCGTAACACGGATTTGACTGACTTGGCTAACCCATGGAAGAAGAACCGGTCACTGACCAGTCTCTTGATTCTGGCTTCACCAAAATGACCAGCTTCTTCATGAATACATTGAATGATCTCAGTTTGTAAGGATTCTGGAGCAACTATAACTTCTCTACCTAAGTAATCACTTTTATAAATTAATTTATCATTCTTTAATTTGAGGACACCACCGCGTTGCCTTATTTCTCCACAAGAACTATCGCCTAAATCTTCTATTATTTTATGGCAAAACGAATCTTCCCGCTGTAATTGTGAGATATTTTTAAGCCTAGCTGTAATCGTTTTTGAAATATTAGTTGTAAACATCGCGATTTCTAGACAGACCTTGCGCAATTCCTGCACAGCTTCTACGCCGTTCGCATAGCGAGACAATATGTCTGGGACTATGTTATTACTACCCTTTATATACTCAACTGTATAATCAAACTGTTGTACGTATAAGATCCAGCGTGTAACTCTTGCACTATACAAGTTCCAATTGTTTAGAAAGGATAAACTCTTGTGGTCTGTTCTGATAATAACTCTAACTCCCCTCAAATACGTTTCTAATTTTTTCAAACTGTATATTATCGCCCACAATTCTTGCTCTGAAACTGTCCATTGTTGTTCTGGACGCTTTAACCCTTTACTACAAAATCCTATAACTTTCTCATTGCCCTCTTTGTCTATCTGGTAGAGGCAACCTGCTACCCCCACTCCACTACTATCTGTTTGTAAGTAATACGGCTTATTGTGATCCGGATGCACCAAAATTACAGTCTCTATAAAAGCATCTTTTATCGCCTCGAATTGGTGATCTTCCTTTTCAGTCCAGTTCCAGGTTTTCCCCTTTTGGAGCAATTGACAGAGTGGTTTTGTCAAATGGCTGTATCTACGAATCGTCTATAATAATTTACTAGCCCCGAAAACGCCCTTAATTGTTTGACCGAACGCGGCGCTGGGAAGTCCTTAATAGATGCTATCTTACTGGGATCCATTCTGACCCCGCTCGGAGATACTATGTGCCCCAGTAGTTTCACCTCACTTTTCATAAATTGGCATTTTGCTAAACTACATGTCATTTTAGCCTGACCCAATAGTCCCAACACTCTATCGAGATGCCCTACATGTACATTGTAATCATCATCTTTAGTAAATACTACTAAATCATCTAAATAATTAACACAAAATTCTCGAACTTCCGGTCCTAAGATAATATCCATAGCCCGAGAAAAACTACCTACAGATGTTTTTAAACCTTGCGGTAGTACTGTGTATGTATAACTTTTCCCCATAAATGTGAATCCAGTATATTTCGTAGATTCTGGATGAAGAGGGATTCGGTAATAGGCGTTATTGAGGTCGATCAAAGTTATGAATCGAACTCCATAAAATGATTGTAATATATCCGAAACCAATGGTGGTGCTTCTACTTCACCCACCATTCTTTTATTGAGTTCTCTCGCATCTAAAAGAATACGTATGGAACCGTCCTTTTTTAGTGTACAAGTTAATGGGCTGCTGTACTGTCTCCCCTCTCTCTTTATTATACCTAAGTCTTGCAGCTCTCGAAGCTTTCCCTCGACTTTTGTCCTATATGCAAATGGTATTGGATATGACCTTTTCACAAAAGGTTCTGTATCGTACATTTTTATAATGTGCTGGTATTTATCCGTGCGTCCTGGTTGTACCGAAAATACTCTTCTATTTTTTATAAGTACCCCTTTTAAGCCCTCAAGCGAAAAATCTGTTACTACCTGTAATCCTGTTATTAAATCATTAATGTTCCCTTCTGTCTCATAGATAATTTCAATGACATTTGTATTTACCACAGAGTGTCCCTCATTTCTTACTAACGATCGGACGTTGGCAATACTTTCTTCTACCTCAATTGCCTGCTCTTGTCTAAATCTACTAGTCTTTACGCTATTACTATCCGAACTTCCTTCCATGACAACGGGCTCTAGGAATACCTCTAAAACTTTTCCTTGATAATTGAAACTAAGCGCGCGTTTTGGCCCGCATATTATCTTCGCTTCAAATTGGTCCAACCAGTCGATTCCCAAGATTACTTCCCGAACTAAATTTTTGATTATTAAACACGGCGTCTCTATGCATACGTCACATATCACTAAAGGCACTAGTGCTGCCTTGTCTACCCTAGTACCTTTAGCTCTGGTCGCACCCTGAATTTGCACAGGTGAGATCGGCATAATAGGTATCTGAACACCCCTTCTCTTTATTCCTAAATAAGTGGCTTCGGCTATACAAGTAACTTGACTCCCAGAATCAACTAAGCATTTTAGTGTGTAATCTTTAACTCGAGTAGTTATTTCCACTAACAGTGAGCCCGCCCGTTTCATTTCGTCTTCTTCATCCTCTAAATCTTCAAAAATCGTTAAAACATAATCACCCAAGCCGGGCTCTTGAGGCGTTACATTGTCATCCCTAACGTTAGGCGTTCTATCCAGAACTCTTAAGAATAATTCAAACATTTCGTTGTTAGTATCAGGTGGTGGTCTACTGATTTCTATAGGGTGAAGCCTACCAGTGCCTAACCTACCTAAACCTTTTCCGGGGGTCCACTTAAACCTACTTAAATAATTATATGCCATTTCAGTGGCCGCAAAGCGATGTTCTCCGGTCCCATCTTCTATCAATGTTGGCCTATTGGGACTATCTAGGTCAACAATATTCAGTTTCCCATACTGTTAGATATTTCGGCTGGCGCTGCCTGTTTATTATCCTGACTATCACCATTTTCTCGCACAAATTGTATCGCATTTATTTGATTACGTGGGTAATTGGATCCGGTGGACTGCCTATTATTTCTATATGAGTAGGGCTTGCCAGCAATTCGTGAATCCTTCGCGTTCGCGTTACCCGGCTTTGATACTGATACTGGACATCTTTTTACATTCTTCTCCAAATTTCTTAAAAATTCTATTCCTCCTGTTCCCTGATTAGCAAACCAGGCTATTTGCACAACTTGCGGGTAATGCCGCATTATGTAACCAACGATTTCAGTTTCAGTTAATGGAAGTTGTACATCTTTGACTAGGTCTACTAATTCAGCGAAATACTCCTCCATAGTACTTCCACATTAGGATCCCAAGTTGCATCAAGCAATCTCCTTTTCACATTCTCTTGTTCCCTACTTCCCCAGAAAACATCTATTAGGTCCCTTTTGAAGTCATCAAACGTTTGCCAGTTATCACTATAAAGTTCCAATATTCTTTGTGCTGGCCCCGTTAAACAACCTATAGCGATATCTAAAGCTCTACCCTCTCCATTTATGCTTTTTACATATCGCTGTAGTTCCTTTATAAACTTGTTCACTTAACGTATCACGTTAAGCACATTACAATTATTACATAAGGTACATGGTGCCTGCATAGTGACTTTTAAGCAGCCTCGTCTAACCTGACGTCTTTCCTGAAATTGAATCTAGGAGATAATTACGTTACCGTTGTGTCTCGATTGTAATAACCATACGATAGTAAACCTAAAATATATTCATATATATATATATATATTACTTTTTTTTTTTCTTTTCCCCACCGTAATAACTCCTTTTATGCCTAGCAAATAATAAAAACTTAACTTACGTTGTGTTGTTTATAGTAACCCTTTCTAGTTCTTTCTCGTTGCACTGACGTTAATCAGTACATTTAATGACGAGAATCCTGGTCACGGGGCGCCAAATGTGACAGTTCCTAAAAGACCCTAGGCTGATAAAAATTTCGTTTTTCCTAAACGTGCCCTAGATTTACAGTTAAAGTCGGCTCTTTTGATGAAAGAGAGACAGCGCCCCGCCATTCCGCGCTGTCCAATGAACCTCGCACCATTGACTGGATGGTTCTCTTCCGATTATAGTGAATACCAAATTATGTTTTGTTTTGTTTTGGAATTCACAGTTATAAATTTATAACTTGGAAGTGGTTTAGAAGGATAAAACGTAACTAAGGGGATATAAACTAAATTGTTATAATTAACTGAATCTTGTGTGAGAAACCCTTTACACTAATGTATAGAGTATTACATCAAAGACCGAATAGTGGTCACGGGTGGTGAATATACATTCAAGAATTAATACGAATACAGTAAATAATTTGTCAGAGAGTTTTAACCCTAGAAGTAACTGGAGTTGATTAGATCAACCCTCCTAAAGACAGCCCCAAAAAGCGCCCAACCCACCATCATTTCCTATGTGCAATAGCTGGTAAGAAGAAATGATGAAATAAACTTCCAGCACACATTTCTGTCTGTTAGCCTTAAGGGCTTTATAGGTAAAACAATTGTGATATATGAAGTTAACTAGATAAAGGTTTGCGAATTGCATTATTTACCTAACGGAAGGAAATGGATAGGAACGCTACGCTTGCGTTAAATTCGTTTACTTGATTTACGTTAATGAGTTCATTGATAATAGTCTAGATTTCCCACCCGAGTGACGTGAGACCGTCTGTACAGCAGGCACGTCGTACGTGTAATGCTGGACCTACAACACGAGGCCTTAGAGAAGGCTACGCAACGGTCCAAGCAATACATGTTTCCCTAAACTTAAACATGTCTTATTCAATCCTAAGACAGAGGACAGTTTGTGCCTAAGCGCCTCTGCCATTGAACAAGACATGCTCCCAGAATTACTGGACGCGCACTATAAATAGCTCACCTTCGATCTACACAACATTTATTAACACAATACAATACTATGCAGGCGTAGCGCAGACTCGGTCTGGTGCAGAATTCATTGCCAAAACTTGCCGTACGTCGGAGCGGATTTATTCGTCGCTTCTCATTTCCTTAATCTGCCCATTGCGTGGATTTTCGGGACCGCTAAGGAGCAGTACCCATCCAATTTCGTGTCTCGCTAAATAGTGACGATTTTGAGCTGCCTACAAAACGGCGTGGTGTGGTTTTAACGAGACACGTTCCCTAAGCGTCTTTAGACGATGTAGTTTGGGGTTCTTTGTGAAGCCTACCGTGTGAAGCCTACCCCCCTCCCTGGATCTGAGCGACAGCAAGTATTACGCAAAGTGTTCTGAGCCAGACCTTCTATAGGAATCAGTATTTGTCAACAAACAATTGGTTGTCCTACGTTCCCAATTAAAGGAGGCCATTTAGCCTATTTTATACAAATAGTGAATATTAGCGGTTCCGCCTTCCATGTGTGTTATGTCAGTTAACTCTCAATAATGGCCCATAATCAAACTAGTAATTTGTAGAGTGTAACAATTGATGAAATTAGCGCTTGTAAGTGTGAAGGAAGACTTCACCGCTTCCCTAGACCAAATGCTAGTGACAAATATCTGTTGAGGTGTGGATTAGGAGATAAATACAAGTTCTCGCCATGCTAGAATAAAGTGTACATTAGTGATTTGCCCCTACCTACGTTATACAAAGACTAAAACCTACCCAATCATTCCGGCACTCATTCACACAATATTATTATGAGTTAAGTCTAAATTATAAGTAACTTAATAATTAAACTCGTTACCGCTCCATGTCTCTTCATCTAACCAAGTGACTCCAAACAAGCCCGTACTCTATCGCTGCCTAGAGACCAGTGTCCGGATTAGAGCGTGAATACATAGCATATGATAACATTAACTATAGTGTACATTAAAGTAAAGAAATAGCTTCACCGAGCTAAAATAAATGGTTATGATTACTTACTAAACAGCATCGTAACTGCCGGCCTGCTTCCTATATATTAACCCACGAACTAAACTAATTGTTCAATATGAATTAAGGATGGCCTCATGGGCACTGCAAATCACTAGGAACTAAGAATTAATTAGATTAGCACTTACCAGGGACGTCGATGTAGGGATTCGGTATGAACTCACTTACAGAATACTGCACACCGTACCAATCTCGGCCTAGGCTGGACTCCGCTCCGCTGCTCTCTCTCCAACCGCCTGCTCTCGCGCACCCAAAACCACTGTCCCTCATGGTCCGTCCTATCTACTCTCCAACCTCTCCCCGCGTCCCTTCCCCGCTGCTTCCCGCACCTCGAGCCCACTTCCCATCGTTAAGCACCGCAACGAAAGGTCATCTTTATGAGCGTTTTTGTGATATTCCTAATGGTTTTGGGCCTGCCGGCAGGGTTTATCGTTGCCACATGGTAACTTCTTAGAATTCGTATAGAGTCTCCACTATCGACATCCTTTCCCATGACTTTCTAACCGCAGGGCCTTTTTTTTAGAGGTCCAATATTGTTTCATCCTTTTAAAATGGAAAGTGTTACATTATTTATAAGAGTGGCTGTCAGACCTAACTTAACGTTCTTTTAAATGGCTTACACGTGTAAACCTGTGTAGGAATAATTGTTATAATTCTCAATAATTAATAAGAGTAAATGACAATGTAGTCACAACTGGTTTCCAGGTGGCTCCGTACCAGTGCATTATATAAAGCTTTCACAGACGCCGTATCGCTAAAATCAACTATATTTTTGCGGAACGTCAACTCCAGCACCATTGGAATCATGTCCTGCATACTCGACGTACTGTCGGCGGTCGCCAAGGTAACTAGCATAGAACTTAAGCAAGTGCAGCGTGAATACCACAGCAGCGAGCTTGCACAAAACTACATCATTATCCACAGTATCGAAGGCTTTCCAGAAGTCAAAATATGCCACATCCGCCTACCTTCTCGGGTCAATAGCGTTCGACAAGTAGCTAACAAAATACAACAAGTTGCCCCTTCGTACTGCGGCCCGGCCGAAAACCGTGTTGTGCGTCCGTTAATCGAGCACTAACTTGTGTATAATAATACTTCTATGCTATACCGACTCAAATACCTTAGTGAAAGCCGACAGCACCGCCTCCGGTCGATATCCACTCACGTCACCACCCGCCCACACCTCCTTTTGGAACTGAGATAACTTGCGTGATCTTCCACTCATCCGGGTAGAGACCCTCCTTGCAAACACAAGTTGAAGATGTGCAACAAAGGCTCCTCAAAAACCATACGACAATCCCTGACAATGTAAGGCGGTATGCCGTCCAGGCCTATTGAGCACTTGGGCTTGAGGCGCAGAAACGCGGCGCGCAGGTCTCGTGCGCTGACGCGGTCAACATGCACGCGCGCCTCCCCCGCCGCACCGCCGCCCTTGTACTCTGCAACCCTCGGGTCTATTGCCGGCCGATGTGGGCGGTACACCAAATGAAAATATGAGGCGAAACCTTCCGCACAATCCTCATCCTTCAGCAATAAGCCGTCCTTCGTGACTTTCGGTTTATTGCGATTGGCTTTTTTAATCTTTATCAAGCTCCAGAACGCCTTCGGTTCATCTTTAAGGTTTTTCTGAAGTCTGTTTTGGTAGGCTTCATATGTTGAAGTGATTTTAATTTTAACTCAAGCTAGAAAGCGAGAAAACACTTCATAATCGCTCTGGGAACCAGTTGTCTTAAACAATTTATGATAACGCCATTTTCTTTTGATATTTTTTATCAAATCCGGTGTGTACCAACCTGGATAGTTAAATCTAGATCCTTGCTTACCAACTTTAAGATTTCTCTTAGGAACACACTCGTCCAGAACCTCGTTTATTATTTTATAAAAGTAATTTAAAGCCATATTTGAGCTATAATTTTCAATCAACAACTCCCAACCTAATAACATAAACCGGTCAAGTGCGAGTCTGACTCGCGACTCGCATGGCCTATGATATGTATATACTTGTATGTCCAGTTCCTAAAATATCTAATCCCTTCCTACCTAACCATTTTCGGCCAATTTCTTTCCTTCGTTTTCTATCCAAAGTGCTGGAGGCCTGTGACCACAAGCAGCTTTCAGCGTTTGTACATCGGAATAACCTTGTTAGCTCATTCCAGTCTGGACTCAAGCCGGGGCACAGTACTGCTCTCCTTAAAGTGACTGGCGACATTAGAGAAGCGATGGAGGGGGGGGATCCCTTCTTTTCGCATAATGTTCTTTATTCTAATATACTTCGGCATAACGATTTTGGCACAATTTGTTTTGGCATAATAATACTTCGGCATAATTTTTTTAGGCATACATTTTATGTTGGCATAATCATCTTAAAGACTAATTTGTTTTGGCATAAATTTGATTCGCATAACGTTAGTAGGCCTAATGACTATTAGCATAATGTTAGTAGGCCTAATGACTATTAGAATAATAATATTTAGGCATACAATTAATATAAATAACAAAAACAATTTTCATACAAATGATTTATTATACATAACATTATAAAACTTAAACGATTTTTCAATCGCGAGATAACTTTTATCTGAAAAATATATTAGATGTTTTGACAGTGTTTGTATAAAAAAATATGTCAATCAGTTAACTTCTATTATGAGAAATAAATATGGCGGTTATTCCTCAGATAGAAGTTAACAGATTGAAACAGTGGTCCTTAATTATGTATAATTATTTATTTTAGGTGTATATTTTTAGCAATTGCTTGTAAATATGCTAGTTTAGAAGTATACTCATCTTTTTTACTAATAATTTTTTCAATTCTTTTGGTTTTGTCCGTGTATTTTTTCTTTTTTTTTGGTATAAGTGATGTTCCGACATAAAGTTTATCTATTTCAATGGTTTGATGTATTATTTCATGAACGATCTTTTTTGCTAAAAAATAAAATCCAGGATGGTGTTTACCCACAAAATGTGCAAATCTATTGTGCCATGCCTCTGCATGATTTTGTGTCCCAGGTCTATTTTCCTTTTCTATTAGAGACGTACTCCAGACTTTGGGTGGAAATGGTGGTGGTGAACTTGTAGTGCCCCATAAATAATTCTGATCAAAACAATTTGCTATAGTTCGTAACAATTAAATAATATTGTTGGTTAAAAATTTAATATGATGTGCAACAAAAGTTAGTGACAGAACCGAATTGCTGCAAAACCGACTCTACGTAGTCTTGTTTGTCCTACCCCTAGAGTGTAATTTAAAATCGCGTAGGCGCGTAGGGGCCAGGCGGCCCACGAGGCGGTGGTGAGCGACAGCCGTCTGCGACGATTAGCACGCGTGGGGCCGCCGGAAGCCCGCAGCGCCGGAGCCGAGACAGAAACCCTGCCTACTGCATGTTGCCTGCTCGCTTGAATGCTGCATGCTTGCTTGCATGCTGCATGCTTGCTTGCATGCTGCATGCTTGCTTGCATGCTGCATGCTTGCTTGCATGCTGCATGCTTGCTTGCATGCTGCATGCTTGCTTGTTTGCTGCATGCTTGCTTGCATGCTTGCGTGCATGCTGTATGCTTGTTTGCATGCTGTATGTGTAAAAAAAAATATGCTTTAGGATATTATGCTTAAAAAAGTTATGCTTTAGAACTTTATGCTTAATGAATTTATGCTTTAGAATATTCTGCTTAATCATTATTATGGTTAGAGAAATTATGCGTAAGCTGTTATGCGTAATTATATTATGCGAAAATATAATTATGCCAAACAAAATTATGCTAAGATATATTAGGTCTTAAAATTTTATGCAAATGGATAGGGAACCCGATGGAGGATACCAAAGCAGTAACTTTGGTATCCTCCATCGAGGATACCAAAGTTACTGTTTTGGTTTTAATTGATTTCTCCAATGCCTTTAATGCCGTCAGTCACGATATTCTCCTTTCTATCCTTTCACATCTCATGGTTTCTTCCGAGGCCCTGGAATGGTTCTCTTCCTATCTTCGGGGACGTCAGAAGTCGGTTCGCGATGACGAGAGCTCGTCGAGTTGGTGTGACCTAGCTGCTGGTGTTCCACAAGGCGGTATTATTGCCCCATTGTTATTCTCCATCTTCATAAATTTTATAACTCACTGACTTCGGTGTTCGTATCATCTTTAGGCTGATGACCTTTAGCTGTATGCATCTGCGCGGGTTGAGGATTTATCGGACGCTATAGGCGATGTGAACCGGGACTTGGTCGCTGTCAAGAACTGGTCTGATAGATTTGGGGTAAACCCCTCAAAATGTCAGGCCATTGTGATCGGGAGCTCGCGCATGATGGGTCGGGTGGGGATTAGCTCTCTTCCTCCTATTATTTTAAATGGTACCGTTATCCCCATCAGCCCTAGTGTAAAAGATCTCGGTCTACTTGACTCAACGCTTGGCTGGCAAAGTCAAGTTTCAGACTTTGCGTTGCCTGTATCGTCTGAGAAACTTTCTGCCTGCAAAAACGAAGGCTATGCTTGTGCGGACTTTTATCTACCTTATAATCGACTATGGTGATGTGTGCTACTTTGACCTGAACGCGGTATTCATGGATAAGCTTGATAGGCTCCTAAACAACTGCATCCGGCTCATATTCAACCTGAAGAAATATGAGCATGTGTCGAGCTTGCAGATCGCAGCTCATATAGATGCCCGTTGGGCAGAGGCGAAATTTACGCGGTTTGACCACGTTTTTCTCTCTACTCAACTCTCCTACAAATCACATAGAAAGTGTTGATGAGATAAGAAGGAGTTTTTATCTCATCATCACTTTCAATATCTGTGTACTTCACACGCTAGTAATCTGCGTTCGTCAAACAATCTTCTTTTGCTTTATCTTTCTTAAACTTCTGATTTTATTCATTCTTCCTTTCATATTCAGTCCATTCTTCTCTGGAATGCGCTTCCTCTCGATATCAGGACGACCACCAGTCAGTATGCATTTAATCGGAAGAAGCGACATTATTTTCTACACCATTAGCAGAGTAATCTTAATCACCTTTCTATTAATTTATAAATATATATATATATATACGTATTTATTATAGGAAATATATATGCATGTTTATTTTAACTACAATATATATATCGTTATTCAATTTTACTTAAATAATAAATGCCTGAGGCATTCTCTACCAGTCAACCACCCTTGGTTGACTGGTAGAGAATGCCTCAGGCATTAAGTCCGCCTATGTACTTGTATGTTCAGAATCAGAATCAGAATCAGAATTATTTATTTGTAAAACAGAGGTGAAGAACATATATACATTAATCATACATGTCAAGGTCTTAAATAGATAAGTGTTGCACTATGCTTTGTCATTGTTGACATACAAATATTAAAGTCAGGTTCATCAAAGTTAACAAAATTTTCTATCAATTTTATACAAATACATTAAAATAATCAATTTAATAATGCCCACTACAAGAAAGAAAAGCAAAAAAACACACACAAGAAGATCATAACAAAAGAACATGCGAGAAATTATTCGTCCGTTACATTAATAAAATGAATTAATAAAATTACAGAATTTAATCAAATAGTCATCCAAACTTAAAATAGTCATCCAAGTCAACATTAATAATATAGATTTATAAAATTACATAATCTCACAATTCATCATATCATAATTTAATCAAATAGTATTATCATTAAAATAGTCATCCAAGGTATAATGACATTTCTCAACTAATAACTTGTGAAGACACTTTTTGAATTTCTTTAATGGCATACATTTTGTAGCATCAGGTATTTTATTAAAAATCTTTGGTGGAACACCAAAGAAGCTCTTTTTCATTAACGCAGTATTACATTTCAACGTACATAGTTGTTACATAGTTGTTTTCATATTGACTCCGAATGGGGGTCTTCTTAACTGTTGAAAATTTTGTAAATAAATGTGGATTTGATTTTATAAATAATGCAGTTTCTAATATGTATATAGCTGGTAACGTTAATATTTTTAATTTCTTGATGTTGCATTAAGTTTTTAAATAAACCTATGTTAACATGGCTGCGAGTTCAAAACTAACCTTCCACTTCTTGCTGCTTCATGACCACTTTTTGTTGCTGCATATTGTAAAATATTCAATTATGTATTTTAGATTCAAAATATTATTTTTATTAAATTAAAATAGTCAATTTAAATTAACTATTTAAATACAAATAACCACAGAAATTAAAAACAATAATGAGTATGAAAACGATGTTATTCAATGTACTTATTAAATAATTACTTACAAAAATAATTACTTGTCATTTAAAGCTAAAAAATATAAAATAAGTTAGAAAAGTAAACTACTTATGATAAGCTTTTTTTATTTAAGTTGTCAATGCGACACAAAAAAAAAGTTTCTTCATTTCAATAGTGCCTATAAAATACCCATTGTTATTTTAAAAGTAGGTACGTAATCTGTCACATACTTTACAAAGTGCTTATTGTAGTAAATCAACATGTTATATATTTAGAAATATGTAATATGTTTCCATTTTATAACAATAACATCACCACATTAACAGTATTACCTACTTATAAAACATGAGTGAAAATAACAACAGACACTTTGATGTTTTACCTACTTTATAGATTTTGTATAAGTATTTTAAATATGGTTATGGTCGTAAAAAGATCTGCTTTTTCGTTGCATGAAAGAGTTCCTTAAAAATATGTTAACAACAGTTTATTTAGCACACACACTGACACGTAAGTATTTTTGACTACGAGAGGTGATGGTGCTGTCTTAATAGCGAAGTGGAGCACCATCACTTTCTATAATTTGTTGCAAGTGGCACGTTATATTTCTAAACTGACTGGTGACTATTAAATCGGCCACCAACCTATAAGTTCACCAAGTCCCATGTAAGACATCCATTATCCGGACCCAGTAACCCAGAGTTATTCAACCGTTGGTTCTACACGTCAAACAATCTGACTGTATTTCCCTGAAACAAAGAAATGAATCAAGTGTCACTTTACGTTTAAGTATATAAAAAATATGTTTGCTTAAGTCACGGCATGAGGAATAGCTAGGTATAAAAACGAAGTATAAAATTAGAAAAATACACTTACTGTTAAATTATTATTAAGTCTCCTAGCAATTTCTGTAATGCCAACATTCTCCTCGTGCGAAAAAAATATTTTGCAATTGAGACGTGATTATAAAAATGTTAAAAAGAAATTAAAAAATTGGCAAAAGGGCAGGGTAAAAAATAGCTGGCTTTAGCTTTATTGTCACTGTTCATTTTTATTTTCCTACCCTTAACCTTAGCAAAATTTGACGAGCTATGCCTATGTTCCTACTGTTGATGTAAAACTATGTTGTGGTACCGAGTTGCCGCGTCTGACATACCGCTGTTAAACGCGCAATGGTTTTTGTTCATATATTAATACATTCAATAAATGTTTGTAAAGGCTGTAACGTTACCTTAAGCTCCGACGAGCTTAACGTAAGTCACGTTAATAGAAAAGTTAAAAAATAAGAATGAATATAAATTAATCTAAGAAAAAGGGGCCGGCTTCGCACGTCGTAGATGATGGTCGTCAGCTAGGCAGGCAGCAGGTAGGAAAAGGGGCCGCCTTCGCACTTCGTAGATGGTGGTCGTCAGCTAGGCAGACAGCAGGTCGGACAGGAACTCTTCTAAGTGATGGAATGCTTGAAGAATGCAGGTGAGCAGGCAAAACAGACAGATTACCAGGTAAATAGATTGATGAGAAGGCTGGCAGTAAGGTAAGACGATGCTGGGCTGTGGCGTCTCAGGCAGACGGATAAAAAGGTGGGTTCAGAACCTGCGCGTGCTGCTGGCAGGCACGCGGTTGCCTCGCGCTACTCTGAAGGCTTGAATGATGCAGCTTATGTACTTTTTACCGGACTGGCACACCAATTTAATTATCAGTAAAAGTATGTCCAGGCTATTAATATATTGTTTTACACTCATTCACCAGCTGAATATATTACAGTTTAAGAGTTTTTCAGATAAAAAATTATACTTAGTAATATCAAGTAGTCAACCGACTTTCGGCATTCCCTGCCCGAATCTGACTCTAAAAAAGCTGACGCCCGTTTTTTCCTCGTTCTGTCATATCTTCTAAATTTTAAATTCAAATGCCCAATTATATGACCAGAACAAATAAAAAACGGTTTACAGAGCCGGCAGTCTACCGCTGCCCTTACTATAATGTACAACTAGCTTATGGGGTTCCCTATCTATTTGCATAAAATTTTAAGACCTAATATATCTTAGCATAATTTTGTTTGGCATAATTATATTTTAGCATAATGTTATTACGCATAACAGCTTACGCATATTTTTTTAAGCATAATTTCTCTAACCATAATAATGATTAAGCAGAATATTCTAAAGCATAAATTTATTAAGCATAAAGTTCTAAAGCATAACTTTTTTAAGCATAATATCCTAAAGCATAAAAATATTTACACATACAGTATGCAAGCAAGCATGCAGCAAACAAGCAAGCATGCAGCATGCAAGCAAGCATGCAGCATGCAAGCAAGCATGCAGCATGCAAGCAAGCATGCAGCATTCAAGCGAGCAGGCAACCTGCAGCAGGCAGTGTTTCTGTCTCGGCTCCGGCGCTGCGGGCTTCCGGCGGCCCCACGCGTGCTAATCGTCGCAGACGGCTTTCGCTCACCACCGCAGCTTCGGCTTGTTGGCCGGCTTCGCCGGATCAGAATTATGTATGGGGCACTACAAGTTCAACACCACCATTTCCACCCAAAGTCTGGAGTACGTATCTACTAGAAAAGGAAAATAGACCTAGGACACAAAATCATGCAGAGGCATGGCACAATAGAATTGCACATTTCGTGGGAAAACACCATCCTGGATTTTATTTTTTGGCAAAAAAGATCGTTCAAGAAATAAAACATCAAACCATTGAAATAGATAAACTGGATGTCGGAACATCACTTATACCAAAAAAAAAAGAAAAATACACGGACAAAACCAAAAGAATTGAAAAAATTATTAGTAAAAAAGATGTGTATACTTCTAAACTAGCATATTTACAAGCAATTGCTAAAAATATACACCTAAAATAAATAATTATACATAATTAAGGACCACTGTTTCAATCAGTTAACTTCTATCTGAGGAATAACCGCCATATTTATTTCTTATAATAGAAGTTAACTGATTGATATATTTTTTATACAAACACTGTCAAAACATCTAATATATTCTTCAGATAAAAGTTATTTCGCGATTGAAAAATCGTTTAAGTTACATAATGTTATGTATAATAAATCATTTGCATGAAAATTATTTTTGTTATTTATATTAATTGTATGCCTAAATATTATTATGCTATCATTAGGCCTACAAACGTTATGCTAATAGTCATTAGGCCTACTAACGTTATGATTCAAATTTATGCCAAAACAAATTAGTCTTTAAGATGATTATGCCAACATAAAATGTATGCCTAAAAAAATTATGCCGAAGTATTATTATGCCAAAACAAATTGTGCCAAAATCGTTATGCCGAAGTATATTAGGATAAAGAACATTATGCGAAAAGAAGGGATCCCGCTTAAGGAAGGTCTAGTCCATGGTACGTTATGTCTATGGCTTACGAAAATAAAATACACAGACAGACGTCAGATCACATGAAAATATCAGAGTGCAAAATATTCTAAGATTTTACAAATTAACAATATAAATTAAGTTGAGGAATTTTAAAACAATCAGAGATAACTAAAAGTATGATTTTTAGGTGCTAACAGTATAAAGAATACATAAAAATGAGTCATGAGTTGATACGATATAAAAATATATGAGGTGTGTTTTGTATGAAGATATGAAGGTGTGTTATAAAACGTGAGTAGACTAAAACATGTAGGTCTGCACAGCAGAACACCACAAGGCGTCTTAGTTAATAAACGATAAAAATATATAAAAAAAAACTACCAGTTTCATAAAGTATACGCATATTAATTTGTCTTTCAAGTATCCACCTATTTCAAGTTAGGCTAAAATATTACCAATTTAGAAATTTAATAATTGAAGAATGTTTCCGTCTATAGTTCTTTACAATGAAGCAAGAAATACTTATTGAATAGATTCTAAATTGAAAGAAAAACAATTTATCCTCGACGCAGGGTTTGAACTCGCATCTTGTTCGTCTCTGCCTTATATACGAACCACGAGACCAGATATACTTGAATATAATAATTAAAATAAGTTTTTAAATATATTAGTAGCAAGGAAACTAATTATATTATAATACTATGATAAACTATTAGTCTTGCAGTATAAAACGCCACCTAACAACGGCAACGGTGAAGGAAAACATCGTGAGGAAACCTGGACTTATATTGTTAAGGTTCCCCTAGTCGACGGCACGAACTATTTTGCAAGGTTTAAATGCATGCTATCTCATCCGACAAAACGTGCGAAAGAGATAGAAGCTGTAAGAAGCTAGTTCGCGTACGAATTAGCTCTTTTGCAAATTTGTATGGGAATGGATGATGATTTAGGACGAAAACGAGCGCGCGAAATTTTATAAACAGACCTTTGGGAGTCTAGATATCATGAAAAAACGACTAAATTTATATTTTCAAAATTAAATTATTTGCATTGTTGAATTACTAATCTATCCTTGTATGGAGGCCGTTTTGCAATTTTTCTTCTTCTTATGGTACTTGTTTCCGCCCAAAGATGTGTTAAAATTAGTGTTAAAATATGGAACTTTTGACGCTCATAACTTTCAAATATTTTATTTTTTTACTTTTTTGTTTCCCTACTGGGATAGATAATGACGAGATAAATTGATATCATTTTTTATTTTGAACGTACACCGTCAATCATTGGAGTAATCGCTAGAATACGTTTGTATGGAAGAATGATCGACTAGTGTAACCTTAATGTAAGTCTGAAATAGCTAAGTCAGAAGCCTCTGGGTTTCACCAGAGGTGGCTTAATTAACTCTGACTCCAGAGATGGCTGCACCTCACATGAAAAGAAGAAGAAGAACAGCATAAAAATCAAAATCGCATAACAAATAGTTATAAATATCCTAACGCTAACGTTTTAACGATCAAATTTACGTATCTTACTATTGTATTTGTTCACCTTTTCCTTAATGTTACAGGCAGAGGGTTCAAATTCGTACGTTATAAGGCTGGATCAGGTAACAGCTATTACTGACTGTACATTGGCGTCCTTAATACCTTAGCCATTTTCTACCAGTCCACCAAGGGTGGCGAAGCATGGCAAGTGCATAGGTGATGTGGATTCTTGGAGTACTTAAAACCAATTTCACTCGGTTTTTGTCCCTCATTTTAATGATTATACTAAATTATTAGAAGTATATACAATATCAACATACCATAATATTACTATGACTTTTAAATCATTACATTGTAGCTAAAGGTCGATCAATTCTGCTATTCAATTACAATAATAGAAGGAAATGCGCGATCTAGCCACTCCTGTTATTATGAAACTATGAACAAATGTTGAAGTTATAGTGTTGTGTTCGGTATGATAATAATTAATATCTGCAAATACTAATGTAAACATAAAGAAATTCTGCTAGGCTGCTAGTAAAATACTATTGGTTTTGTATCAGACTAGCCTTTTGTCAGTTTTTTTGAGATCAGATTCCATTCTAATAAAAATACGGACATTTCTAGCACAGTAATCAATAATTCTACCATCGATATAGACGAAGATATGAACCTGTCGGCAACAACGATTGGAAATAAACTACAAGATAACCTTGACAGAGAACTTTATTCGTTTCTTTACGAGGCCGTAAATAAGGACGAACCTAAGGATGTCGAAAACAATGAGATCCGGAAAATCGATATACATAATATATTCGATATACATAGTATTACTGCTGTAACGCACACATGAACTATACAATAAGCAGGTCAAGTACATGAAAAAACTTGGCGAAATGACATTCCCAACGTCAGCAGAGCATTGAAGCCATTTGATACGATATACTTTTTGTTAAAATGTTTGTAAAATTTTGTTTACTTTTTCTTCGCAAGTCGAAATACACGAGTGTATTTATCATTACATTCTAAGCTCCATAAAATCAATCGCGCCATTATTGCAATTATTGTTTGTATCAAAATGTACTATGTCATTTGATATCGTTGTCGCGATTTTGCTTTACACTGGCGGACAAATACCGATGCATACTCTCTATGTATATAAAAGAAAGTCGTGTTAGTTACACTATTTATAACTCAAGAAAGGCTGAACCGATTTGGGTGAAAATCGGTGGGGAGGTAGCTTAGAACCAGGAGACAACTTTTTATCCTTTTTTCTTTTTTTTTTACTTTTTTCATATGTTCGTCATTACGGTCGGCCAGATCTCTTTATTACTTTTACCATTATTAATTAGGGTTGGGTAGGTAGGGTAGGGTAGGTAGGGTAGGGTAGGTAGGGTAGGGGAGGTAGGGTAGGGTAGGTAGGGTAGGGTAGGTAGGGTAGGGTAGGTAGGGTAGGGGAGGTAGGGTAGGGTAGGTAGGGTAGGGTAGGTAGGGTAGGGTAGGTAGGGTGAGGTAGGTAGGGTAGGGTAGGTAGGTTAGGGTAGGTAGGGCTGGGAAGGTACGGTAGAGTAGGTAGGGTAGAGTAGGTAGGGTAGGTAGGGTAGGATAGGTAGGGTAGGTAGGGTAAGTAGGGTAGGTAGGGTAGGTAGGGTAGGTAGGGTAGGTAGGGTAGGTAGGGTAGGGTAGATAGGGTAGGGCAGGTAGGGTAGGGTAGGTGGGTTAGGGTAGGTAGGGTAGGGTAGGGCTGGTAGGGTAGGTAGGGTAGGGTAGGTAGGGTAGGGTAGGTAGGGTAAGTAGGGTAGGGTAGGTAGGCAGTTGACGGGAGCGAAGCCACGGGCACAGCTAGTAATTTTATAAAGGAGGAAGTAATTCTATCTGCCTTTTCACGCTTTTGCACGAATTAAGACGAAATTCGGTATGGAGATAGTTTGAGACTCTGGGAATGTCATAGGACAGTTTTTATCCCGAAAATTAAATGGGTAGAAAGAGGATGGAAGATACACACTTCCACCCCCTTTCCCAACGAATAATTTCTCAAGATTTATTTTTCGAAGAACTAAAAGAAACTGCATACGAAGTTGCGTGCAAAAGCTAGTATATTATATATATCTTGGGTTCCGTTTGGCACGTTTATATATACTAATATTATAAAGCTGAAGAGTTTGTTTGTTTGTTTATTTGAACGCGCTAATCTTGTGTGAAATTGAAAAATTCTATTTGTTTTGGATGGTTCATTTATCGAGGAAGTTTGGCTACAACCAATAGGAGCGGAGCATATTTCAAAAATGTTGCGAAAACGGGCAAAATGATTCCTTTTTGAGAGCTTCCGTTGCGTGCGCTGCGTAAACGGTTAAAGTTACGCAATAATCATGTATGTAGTGTAGGTACGGTAGGGTAGGTAGGGTAAATGGGTATGAAGGTAGCTAGTTGACGGGAGCGAAGCCGCGTGGGACAGCTAGTGAAACTATAAAAATGAAAATATTTCCATCAAAAACTCCCAGAGAGCCAAATCGACATCTACCAACCCTAGCTGATTGATTGAACAACACAAACAAATGGGACCTCCCTTCTTTCGCTTTTTATTTATTTTTAGCTCTTTACCTTTTATGTAGATCTTGTCATATCTGTTTATGTATTTATTCGTCCGCAATTCAAATGTATGTGGGCCCTTTTGGATTGTAATTTGATTTGTGGGTCACTGTAGATATATTTTATCTACCAGTTTCTGCCTGCGGCATACAAATACGGCCTTTGTTTGAATACTTTACTGATTTTCGTTTATGTTTTTTACAGAAGTTTTTTTTTTTAAATAATCTTTGCCTCACACTAGGAATTTCGTCCTGTATCGTGGGTGCGTTTACAAACATTTAAACTCACATACACAAGACAACCAGATCCGGAACAACTATCTTTAGGCCATACAAATATTTGTTCCGTGCGGGAATCAAACCCGCGACACGCAGCACGGCAGTCGATCGCTCAACCACTACGCCAACCGTGTCGTCAATAGCTAATACTTGTATTTAATTTAAAAGACTGTGGGTTTTCTTGCACGTTCTTCATCAGAGAGATCTACGCTATGATAGCTTTATTAGCCACTCCATTACAATTCAATAGTGCCTGTAAGTTTTATCATTCAAATAAATTTTTGAGTTTAAATCTTTGGAATACAGGCCAAAATTATACCAAAGCGCCATGCCTACCTGCCACAATAATTTGTTCAGTAATATGTTGAATGAAACTTTTGTTTAAACAAAGTTGTAATTTGTTTCTTCTGCTTACGTAACTGCTCTTTACCAACAACACACAATATAAACCACTACCTAATATAAACATAGCAAAAAGTTTTGCTCCTGCAGCAACATTCACAGCAACGATCACAGATGACCGTTACGTTCAAACTAATTCATCACTCCGGACATTCTAATCGAACGTGATTGATGAACGAACTGAATGTGTATTCGGTCAATTATTCTGTTCTGTACCTATGTATCTGTTGTTTGCTAACTTAATAGACGGAGTTGTGTTACAAATAAACTAATACTACTTATTTATTCTTACAAAAAAATAATGTGAAAGTTTGGATGGATGGGTGGATGTATGTTTATTACTCAATCACACCAGAATGGCTGTACGGGTCTGGGTGAAATTTTACACAGAGACAGATTATAGTCTGTAATAGCACATAGGTTAGTTTTTATCCCGGAAAAATGTACGGTTCCCTTGGGACATCTTCCGATTTTCACGCGGACGTAGCCGCTGGCAGAAGCTTATAAGTATATATAGGCAGATTATAAGTATTATTTGTCCAGAGACTTTATATAATGTGATATTCCATCAGCAATTTCTTAGCATTCGTTTTGACTGTCGAAACCACGTGCCATTTTGAAAGGCCCGGGGCTCTAGACAAGAGTCATTTGACGTCAGCAATGGCGATGGCAAATAATGTAATGCAAACATTTAATGGATTAATCACTTGACATTTCGATGGCGTTTGACATTCCCATACAACTTTGACATTTTTCCAATAGTTATCGCATTGAGTAACCAGGCATAGTTCAGAGAGAACTAGCGCTTTGTCTGCAGAAAAACCCTCCATATTTATCGAGATGACGTTTAGAGCGGATTCAGCCAGCCGAGGAAGTCGAATCTGGGAGCAGTTTTCACTGCAACTTAGGTATGCCGATTGTATTGGCTCTGGAAGCGGCCTTTGGAGAATCATCGTGGTGAGAAGATTCGCCAGCTGGACTTTGCGTTACCGAGTGCCAGCTCTTGGTCGCGGATAAATTTGAAAAAGAGTTACCACGGCCCTGGCACAAGTAACTGAAGGAACACGGGTGGGTTTTAGTCAGTAAAAGTCTGACACGCCCTTCCGCTTCACCCAGAGCGGGAGAAGTCATTGGATGATGTACCGCACAAAAAAAAAAGCGATGGTGCGCCGGGTGTTTTATTATGATCTAGACTCCGCTCGGGGAGGCATACAGAATAATGACTGGGTGCTTTAACCTTACTCCACTTGCTGCATTATACCCGCTGGTAGGAATAGACTCTACGGAGGTCCGTAGGAAAGTTGCCTATTCCTGCGAAAAGCACAAGTAGGAGACCTTTAACCGATAACACGGAGCAATCAAGGGGGCGACTAAAGAGTTGGAACAGCTTCCTTAAGTCGGCTAAAATAACTTACGACAACAGCCTTGGCAAAGCATGCAAGAAACTGTAGCTTCTGTTGTCCTGCTCTCTGTGCACAAACACCTGCATTATGAAGGACTGTGTATGGTCTGCGCTAGGGCAGTCGACGTGGCTGAGTTCTGGTCAAAGCGCAACATCTAAATTAAAAATGGAATCATCGACACGATTAAGAAGAAGAAGAAGAATCTTTTTCTAATCTTTATCGCCACGCTTTCAATGATAGAATGACATTGTCTCTAGACAAGTGTCATTTTATCATAATATCATATATCAAGGCCTCAGAGGCCTCAATAGACCTCAATATCAAGGCCCCAGAAACTCTAGACAAGTGTCATTTGACGTCAGAGAAAGCGATGGTTGGATTGCCAAAAACTAAGGGTTTGATCACGTGACGTTTCGATTGCATTTGACATTCCCATACATTTTTGACGTTTTGCCAATTATTATAACCAAATTTTCGATGTTAGAATGTCACTTGTCTATGGTCTCAGAGGCTCTAGACAAGTGTCATTTCACGGCTGCGAAAGCGATGGTAGTAATGCAAAAATTTACGGGATTAATCACGTGACATTACAATCGCGTTTGACATTCCCATACATTGCCGACGTTTTCCAATCGCTATCGTTAATTTTTCGTTGGTAGAATGTTGCTTGTCTAAGGCCTCAGAGGCTCAAGACAAGTGTCATTTAACTTCTGCGATAGTGATGGTCGAAATGCCAAAAAGTATGGGATTGATCATGTGACATTTCTATACATTTTCGACGTTTTTCCAATCGTTATCGTCCAAGGTCTCAGGTCAATCATACAGATTTTATAATTTGGTCTCGCCCGAGGTTTTTTGGGGTTCCGTACCCAAAGGGTAAAAACGGGACCCTATTACCAAGACTCCACTGTCCATCTGCCAGTCTGTCACCAGGCTGTATCTCATGAACCGTGACAGTTGAAATTTTCACAGATGATGTATTTCTATTGCCGCCATAACAAAAAATACTCAAAACAGAATAAAATATATATTTAAGTAGGGCTCCCATACAACAAACGTGACTTTTTTGCCGTTTTTGCGATAATGGTACGGAACCCTTCGTGCGCGAGTCCGACTCGCACTTGGCCGGTATTTTTTATTTGTATTATTGTTTTATTTTTGTTTTTGTTTATCTTTCTTGTCTCCTGTGCGGGTCACAAATATTTTTTTCTTTCTTTCTTTCATAATCGCTTATATAATTTTTATTTTGTTTAGAGCCAAAAAATAATCTAGGTAGACTGGGTAGTATTACTTGTTCTCAATGAATCCGCCTACTCATTTTCCAACTATGTCGGGTTCAGCTTCCACTGTAACCGGATTCTGCCGAAGCTATCCTATAACCTCCTAAAGTGTCCAATAGTTTTACGAGTACTAATATATGTTATCTATATTACAATATTATAAAGAGTTAAACATTGTGAGGTTGTAGAGGGTAATCTCTAAACCGATTTAGATGCAATTTGGCATGGAGATAGTGTGAGACCCTGGGAACGACATAGGATAGTTTGTATTCCCTTGGGAAGAAAAAACACATTTCACGCGGGCAGATGCTAGTTCAAAATAACACAAGATAATAAAAAGACATGAAGCGTGAAAGATATGAAGCGTATATGGCGTACTGATGCTATAAGGATATTAAAAAACAGCTATTTGATTAAAAGTTAAATCAATTTAATTGTATCAAATCAATTGGACTGATTCAATGGATGACAATAAAGAAGCAATTGACGAGAGATGATCTATTATATGAAAACTACGTTTATGATTTAACGAGTTTGAGAATGGATAGAGAAGAATGGAATGAAACTTTGATCAACCAATCTTATATTGTCGTAAGCCAAAGTTACCTTTAATAGGTTAACTATAGCTCGATTTGATACATATCAGATATTCAAAGACACTACAAACTACAGTTTGATAACACTCAGTACGTAGTTTAATATTTTAATTTTCTCAGCGACAAATCCAAAATAACGCCGCCAAAGCGAACTATAAACACCAATTACAGCTTTATTGCCACTAATTGTTTCGCTAATTCCGATGCCATTCATTTTATATCACCTGCGACCTGCATAAAACAATCGATGTCGAATGACTCGCGATTCTATTTCAGGAATAAGGGTAACCTTCTCCAAAAGTAGCTTTAAAGCAATGAGCATAAAGTTGAATGTTAAAGAAATATCGTTATACATTGACCTGAGTCAGATCGGGAGCAGAAATAGGTCAGGCGGGATCGCCGTCTCACTCCAATTCTTTTTAATTGGTTTGTGTCTATGGAAGTAGGTGGGCTGTTGGTTTCACCTGTGGACTCTAGATAAGTTATGAACAGAACATGTTTAATACAATTATACATACTATACATAAGCATTATCTGGACAAAGTGTTATCTAGACATCAGATTTCGATTTGCATATGCAAACATGCAAATACATTTATGCATACCACCCAAATTTTATAGCGTTATTGCATGTTATAATACTTTTTCATTGATAGTACTTGATTCAGTAGTCAAATGTGTTAGCGGTGTTGTATTATTAATTAAATGCTGTTCTATAAAAAAACCCAGGTCTAGCCTGAAAAGGTTTCTGCAGAAATGACGCCAACTTTCAAGTCCTTTCTAATAACGTCAGTAGACGAAGAGGTTATTTTCAACCTACAAATTTAGAAAATCTAGAAAAATATTTGTTTTGTATGTTTTCACAGAAATAACAACTGATAATATTGACATTGTGACAATAAACGTAAATTCTAATGACAAAAGTATTTTGATAGTGCATTTTATTTGCATATTTCGGCGTTTTTATTGCGTATTTGCATGCATTTGACGCCATTTTGATAGTGCATATAATCCGATGTCTTGTGACAACGATTCACAAAAGTTCAAAATGTATGGGATTGATAAGCCCTAGCGAAGTGCCGTATGTCAATCTTATATAGCATACATATATAGCGATTTTGGTATTGTTATCAACATGGCAAGCATTTGCATTCAGAAAGTATCATTTGGTGAAGTGAAACTGATGAAGAAGACCATAGATGGCCACTGGAACTTCTCAACGTTAGTATGTTTTGGGTATAAGATATCCCGCGAATAGTTAAACGAATTTGATGAAGCAAATTTAAATAAATGGTTGTAATGAAAATGGTACCATCGAACTATCCTGGTGATGAGGCCGGAAGGTAGGCTCCGGAACTCCGTAATAAAACAATGTATCCCAGTCGTGTTTAGGCCTGTTGAAATTGTTATAAGAAGCCCTCTGACAATAAATAATTTTCATGGTAATATAATCCAAAGGTTCCAGGTTTCCATCCAAAGGTTGTCTGTAAGAGATTGCCCTGTGCGATAAGACCGCCCATTGTACACTTGTTTGGTGAATGTTTGTCCTGTACATATTTTTGTGGTGTACAATAAAGTATATAATAAATAAATAAATAAATAAGGTACCAAAGCTAAAAAGATAAAAAAAAACGTTTAACAAAAAAATGAAACCGACTTCCAAAACAAAACACTACAACGCGAAAAATTACTTTCTCTTCGGAAGTCGGTGACAAAAACGAAAAAAAATATGTACCAAAGTAATTTTTCGCTCTATAGTGTTTTGTTTTGGAAGTCGGTTTAGTTTTTACATTAAAAAGTTTTTTTTATTCCGGTAGTGCCTTCTTTTGGAATAAAAGACACTTATTAAGCAAGCAAAGCCGCGGACACAAGCTAGTGCCTTATAAATATTACCAGTAACCCTACAGGTGAAAGAGTGCATCGCAAATGTGACTAGTCTCACCTCTAGATGTTTTTCAAATCCGGGTGTAAAACGAGTTTTTAAAAGATCTCAAATATGTATAAACTTGAACTTCGTGTGAAGGTTGAATCACGTGATGCTATAGAAGATAGATATGACTAGTAATGATGACGTAACAGACTACGATTATTGGAAGGAAGTTGTAAGCCAACTAATTGATAGTTGAAACTCATCAGACAGGCCTGCCTGTCTGATGAGTTTCTGCTTGAATATGGGTGATATTGACTTCCTAAATTACATAAGCCTACAAGCATCCATAAAGTGTAGTATATTGTGAAGGTATTATAACGGTGAATATTATGAGTATAATGATGTATCCCGCCTGGGCATGCGTTACCATGACCGACCGCGTATTTACGTTTCCATGTCCAATAAGAGGCAGTACTGCCTGAGACATGCCCGAGTTTTTTCCGTGTTCCAATTAAGGCGCCCGTACTCCACTCGCGCAGAGGTTCGCAAGGATTATGCGCCATGATTAAGGAAGCAGGAGGATTTCATGAATGTGCAAACAACAAACACAAAAATGAACCAGAAAGAGTTTGAGTTTGTGTTTGAGTAACCAGTCTTTAATGTTTTCTTAGGACAAAAATAAATCAACATTCAAACATGTATCAGTATGGTGTCTATTGTAGGTAAGGCAATCAACGTAGATACATGAAAAAGCAAAACAGTAATGAAGTCTGTTAAAAAGTGTGAAAAAATACTTTCGTTTCGGAAGACATGTTTCAAAAGAGCGTGATGCTTTAGGAGATGCAGTCTGCCTTCATCAACATCCAGAGCAGGCAAATACTTAAGAGGAGTCGTGTTTAAGAAGTGAGCCGGCGTTAAAGCTAAAGACTCCGACGGGTCACTAGATAGAGTTCGAGACAGTGGACGAGTATTCATTACTGCCTCTACGAGTATCTGAACGAATACAGTACTCAGCTCCTCATAAGAGAGAATCTGCACGCCTACAACGCAGAACAGATGCGACTTGAGGCTCTTAATATTAGTTTCCCAATCACCACCAAAGAGACTAGCAGCAGGCGTATTAAAACGCCATTCAATACGATTTTCGGCCAAAAGATAAGCGAATTCACTCTGATAATACTTTGATCGTAAGAATGCGTGTAATTCCGAGATACTACGGCGAGCTCCAACTTAATTAGTACCGTTGTCCGAATATAAACGTTTGACGGCGCAACAGAAAACGCTTAAACGCGGACGTAAAACTTTGCGTACTTAAATCACCGGTCAATTCTATGTTAACTGCACGAGTTGTCATACAAATAAATAGACAAACGTAAGCCTTTGTGGAGTGTATACCACGACCACGTGCAATCGTTACTCTAAACGGGCCGGTGAAGTCAGTACCGGTGTATACGAAAGGTTTAGTGGATTAAACAACACGGCAAGAACGATGATCGGCCATTTCAGGCGCGATAAAACGCGGGCGAAGCTTAAAACAGGGCACACATTTGTGCACTCTAGCGCGAATCAAATTGCGAGAAATTGCGATTTACTTCTGTCTAATGATAGACATCAACACATCCGGACCTGCGTGACAATTCACCTTATGATGATAATCTGCAATCAAATCTAAAATATGGTCCTTGCGGGTTAAAAGTACTGGATGCCTTTGTTCAAATTCTAAATTGGAATTTCTCAAACGACCACCTGCACGAATGAGACCATCCTGCAAAAAGGTTTCAAATGTTGAAATGCGCGACTATAAGGTTTCTTGGACTCTAAACTACTAAATTTTGATGCAAATAAAATCTCTGCAGTTCACGAAGCACGACTGATTTAGCTTTATCCAGATCAGAGGCGTTAATATTACAGCGTGTGGGTAACAGTTTTAGAAAACGACAGACATACACCACACAACGCAAAAGTCTCGACCAAGACGAGACACGATTAAACAACGATAAACGCGATTAAATAATTATAAGCAACTAGGCATATAAAACGACGGGAGCTACAACTCCCATATACGTGCTACACACGACAGGACTGCGCTTAGTACAAATTTGCGGAGTCGAACTAACTTTAAGACTGCACATGACAGACGCGGGTGATCAACTTAAGCCTAAAACCTTGTGCGTATTATCACCATCAAATTCCTTTACTGAAAATAGTTGATTTGATAGTGGAATCAAATTTAGAGCGGTTTGCGAGTTACTTGTCCACTTCACAAGATCAAATTGACCGGCTTTCATAAAACTTATTACTAGAGAGGCGGTCTCAACGGCCTCTGCCTCGCTGGCTACACTATCAACAAAGTCATCCATGTATAGCCCAGTCTCAACAGTATATTTCACTTTCGGAAATCTTTCGCCCTCATCAGCGGCCAATTGCTTGATAGTGCGAAGCGCATGGAAAGGACTCGACTTCAGCCCAAAACAAACACTATTAAACTCGAAAATTTTCAAAGGTTCTTGAGGCTAAAATCTATACGAAAAACGATAAAATCTGCGGTCACATTCGCGAACACCATTAGAAAGAAACTTTTGCCTTATGTTGGCGGAAAGCGGGACAGCAAACAAGCGGAAATTTACAATAATGTCAAATAAGTTACCCTTGAAGGTTTTGACCATAATACAAAATATCATTGAGCGTTACAGAAGTGCTAGTCTTAGCACTGCCGTCCAAAACCACGCGAAGCTTAGTAGTAAGCTCATCTTTTCTAACAACTCCGTGGTGCGGGATGATGTAAGATGGATGATCACGAGTCTCGTCAGTCTCGCCGGTGGGCGCAGTTGAGGAGTATCCTTTATCTAGGTATTCGATAACGACCTCATCATAGGCTTGCTTCAACGCCGGCGATGCTTGCATCTTACGTTCTAAACAAGAAAAACGTTTTTCAGCAGAAGCGTAGGAGTCCCCGAGCAAAAAAATATCCCCTTTGAATGGGAGTGCGACAACATCGCGACCATCATTATCTCGCATAGTCGTGCGACAATAAATCTCCTCAGCCACCTTATCATCAGGGCTTAGGATAGGCGGGACATTGACCTCTTCAGCTTCCCAGAACCTGCGGATGATAGACTCCAGCGGTGGCTCAACAGTGCAGCAGTGTGACACAGTCGAGTAGCTATCTAAATGTGGGGGTGCGGAACCAACAATAACAAAACCTAGAACTGTTTCTAGGGCGTGCGGTGTGGGATACGACGAATGACCTTGAACCTTACGCGAAATCTGGCACCGTTGGAGAGCAACCCAATCAGATCATCGAAAAACCCCTCTTGATCGAACCGGGGGCTTCCTCGTACTCTATAAACGCTAAGCAGAGAGCGGCAGGCTATACTCTTCAGTATTCTGTATGACCTGCCTTAGCGTTTGTATGTTGTCTACGGTGTTGAATATTGTCAAACCTCCGCGTGAGATAATTCGCGATGACTCATGAAAACAGCTTGTAGACATGGCTAAAAAAGAGATGAGCCTAATTAAGTCGGGCATTGTCGCTTTTCTTGAAGAAGAGTAAATGATTTTTGTATTTCGTTTGCATAGACAATAAATTATCCACTGTTTTAAATATTTATACCTATAATAATTATGAAAACCTCAAGGCAAAAAACAAACACGTTTGGATCGCAAAAATCATTCAGCTATGGAATTATATCTACTCTTATTTTTATTGCATGTCGAAATTATTTGTTTCTTATTTGCTTGGTCCGCATTTTGGCCACAGCGACTTATATAAATCGAAACTAGCCATCGGCATAGAACATTATCATAGTGACTCTCCGTGTTCCCTCACTCTCAAACACAGATAGGGCTGCAATTCGACATGACTGGAAAGACATCAGGTACATAACCAACCGCTTAACAATTGTAAATAATTCGTTTTGGAGCGTTTGGTCACAACTTTAAACTATTGTACCATTGCCAGTTTTGGAGGGAACACTTGCATTAAGAGCGTGGCAAGTACTCAGTGTCAAGCTGTTAGCAAATACTTTTTCGAAAAATAAAGTGCATCAATAACAACTGTGCCGGTGACATTCACCATGGAAGCGAAACCCGAGAGTCTTGCTGTTGTTGTTCAATGGATTTATCGTGCGGTGGCAATACTTGTGTTGACATATGGAGTGATATCATGGTGTATCTTAAAGAAATTCCGGAGTTATAGAATCTATGTGTGCCTGAACGTGGTGTTGGCACAGTATGCGTACTTGTTATTAATTGATATTTATAATTATGACCGCAAAGCTTTCGAAAATGTACAAATTCTGTCTGTTAATATTTATAATTATCTGTGGACATACTTTTTAACTGTAAGGGGCTACTGGTTAATCATTATGAGCAATATGTTTTACATGGCCATTGTTAAGGTTTTCAATGGCCATATCCAAAGGATTTATTTTAAAAGTTTTCTCGTCGGTTGGGGCATACCACTAGTAGCAGCCCCCTTTTCAATGTATGCAAATTTTCTTAATAGTTACTTTGGAATTTTTCTTTTAGTGTCACCTTCGATACTAAACACTTTACTTTATTTTGTAACAGTCTGTTCACTCGGTCGCACTTCCACCGCACCTACCGCTATTACCAAACGCCGTCGCTTTTACTTTGCCACTTTAATATTTATATTGAGTGACGTCACATTGTTGTCTTCTATTGTTATGATGTTTATAAAAAACATATTTTTGGCTTATTTTCTCATAATCACGTTTTACCTTCCACTAATATTGCTGTCAGTTTTTTTGGTTACAGTAAAAACGAACAGAGAAGCGTGGCATGAATTTTATATCAATAAATTAAGATTATGGTCCACCGCAAGGCCTACGACTACAGTGATAACTATATCCACCAGCACACCATAGTTATCCCTGTATACATGATCACCAGAAAGTAGGCTGCAGATTCTTGTCATACAGGATCAATGAAAAACTAATAACCCTGACGGTGGTCTGTAAACATCAATTTTTTATGGTTTCTGGCATCTTCACATTTCATCATTACCAACATGTAAGTAGGTGGTGGTCTTTTCTGTGACACTAAATATTTTGTCTTTCTTATCTTTATGAACCATAAAACGCATTCCTATCTTGTCCGATGAAAGGATTTCTATGTTTGCTGCAGATTTCCAAACTGTCACTAAGTACGTCTCTTTTTGAGATTTTCAAACTATATTTTTGCAAATGTTATGTTTTTCCTAGACTGAGAAATTTAATTAAAAAATTGGTCAAATACTCTATTGTATTTGTTATTAGGTAATGTTTTATTGATGTCGCTATATTTCGCCTTATCATAATAGAGATAACTTATTGCTTATATTGAATTCAAATTATGTGTCATTAAAAGTATGTGTGTTTTTACTTGACATTACACAGATTTAGTTATTACCCATTAAAATAAGGAATAAAATTAGAATATATTAATGTTATTAATAAGAGTCTTAAGATAACTAAGGTACAGGTTTATCCTATTCCATATTCTAGAATTGTAGACTATTTCCAATAAATTTTTCAAAACGCTAGCACGTTTTTTTAATATTATTTGATTAGTCTTCGATATTTTTTGGGATCCTGTGGTCTTAGCCATTGTAGCGTACAAAGAGACGAAGCCATTTTCCATAGGCCTTATAAGACACTCAATGTGAGGCACCAACCGACGATTATTCCTTTTATATACACTATGCAAGTGCATCCAAGGATCCGATTAGTGCAGGACAGTTGCAGGTTATGGATTTAGTGATTAAATTTGACTGATCGCCTAGATCTGTCTATATTAAACTTATCAATATTGACAAAATACTCGCATTTAAGTAATATTATGCAGGAAGATAGACTAGCATTATGATATCAGAAATTAAGGCAAAATAAATGAAGGAACATTTCCTGTCAACATGACGCATAGATGATAAAGTATGTATTTCTTCATTAAGGATTTTAGTAATATTATATAGTATGTATTATGTTTATGCATTGTGTGCTGTACACGTATTTGTTTAGTTTATATAGTTAGTAAGAATTAAAATGTTAAGTTTTATTGTGCACTTGAGTATGCTGTCCTCATTTAATAAAAATATCTATGACACTGAGGTTTGCTGTAGGAGAACCCAAATTATGGGTTAAGCTCGCCTTTGTACATAAGCTGTCCTACTATATTTGTAAATGTTTGTTTTGTGTACAATAAAGAATAAATAAATAAGGTGCCTATTGGTTAAATATTAATTAACACTAATTTTATGCAACCCATTATGGAAATGAAAAATAAGATGTAACATTAAAAAATCCTTAATTATAAATTGTTTGTCAAGTACTGTCTGAATTAAAAAAATGGTTCCAATATGAACACCTGTTTTTATTTAATTACAGACAAGATATTCTACAGTATGCTGATGACTTAGTTCTATATGTGTCAGATTCCTCCGTAGTAGACGCCGCGTCTTCTCTTTACCTCTCTCTGGACTCTTGGAATCATTGGCTTTTAAGTCATGGATCGCTATCCGCGCCTAAAAGTTCGGCAGTAATCTTTTCTCGGAAAAGATTAATCCCTCATATATCAGTGACCATTTCAGGCAACATTGTTCCTTTAACAAATAAAGTTAAATTTTTTGTTTTTTTTTTTTTTTTTTTTTTTTTTTTTTTTTTTTTTTTTTGTCAGTCATTTTCAGTCTAGCTATTCATCCCATTATTCAGAAACTAAATTCGAAATTTAACTTATGGTATTTGGATGATGGAACACTAGGAGGTGACGTAGACACCGTTTTAGCAGATTTCCAACTCCTGAAAGAGCAGTTTAAATCCATCGGCCTAGAACTCAACCACTCCAAATGTGAAATTTTTCTTAGTGACAATACCGACAGACAACCTACCCTACAGAAATTTTATGCAATAGCCCCCGAGATCAAAATTTTAGATAAAACTTCACTGCACCTCCTAGGTTCCCCAATTTTGGAAGACAGTTTTTCTTCATTCATTGATGACAAAATTAACCATTTTAATGATATTTCGGATAGACTCTCAAAAATTAACCTTCATTCGGCTTTTACTCTTATTAGGTATTGCTGTTTTGGACCAAATTTTATGTATTTTCTCCGCTCTTCCCCTTTATGGAAGCAGCCACATCTCTTGGAAACAATTGACGAAATTATTCGATGCACTCTGACATCCATCTTAAATGTGGCCATGGATGATCGAGCCTGGATGCAAGCTACACTACCCATTCGCTTCGGCGGGCTCGGCATCCGCAAAATTTCTAGTATAAGCCTACCGGCGTTCCTGTCTTCGGTCCACGGCACTCAAACTTTAACCACAAAAATTTTATCCCTTTCACTGGTTAACTTTGAAGTGCCGTGCTCGACCGACGCAGTGTGCGCCTGGAAAGTGGCTTGCCCGAATACGGCGTTGCCCGAGAACCCATCTTCCCAGAGACAGTGGGATGAGCCGCTCTGCAGGTTGGTACGGAATAAACTTATAAATACGTCCACCAATACTGCTGAGCGTGCCCGCCTGCTGGCTGTGGGAGAGTGGGAGTCGGGTCTCTGGCTACAGGCACTACCGTCACTCAACATAGGTACTATGTTGAGTGACAACACCTTCCGGATCGCTACATGTCTGCGTTTGGGTGCTCCTAGCGGAGCTCCACATCGTTGTCAATGTGGTGAAGCAGTCGACCGCCTCGGTCATCATGGCCTATCCTGCAGTAGGAGCGCTGGCCGGATAGCACGGCACGCCAGCATTAATGACATCATACGTCGGGCTCTTGTCACCGCCGGGGTGCCAGCTGTTTTAGAACCCAATGGCCTGGCCCGCGACGATGGGAAGAGACCAGACGGGATGACCATAATGCCTTGGAAGGTGGGTAGGCCTTTGGTGTGGGATGCAACATGTGTCGACACCCTTGCGCCATCCCATCTTCTTAGCACGGCGGGCTGTGCTGGGGCGGCTGCTGCCGGTGCAGAAAACCTCAAACGGCGCAAATATAACAACCTTATTGGAAGTTACATGTTTGAGCCGTTTGGGGTTGAAACATTAGGTCCATGGGGTCCGAGTGCGCATCGAGTTTTTCGAGAAATTAGCACAAAGCTCGTCGACTTTTCACGTGACCAGAGGGCTGGCATTTTCTTCGGCCAGAGAATCAGCATTGCCATCCAACGTGGCAATGCTGCCAGCGTTCTGGGCACGTTTCCCATTGACATCGATGTGGACGAATTTTTTGATGCACAATGAGCTCTTTACCGTCTCCCTTTTGTATTTGTATATAAGTTTGTTTTTATTTTAGAATATTCAATTGTATATATGTAAATAAAAATTTTTAGGTGTTTTTCTCGACTCTAAATTAACAGGTAAGTATAGCATAAATTTCTTAATTCAAAAATGTGAACCAGCCATTTCAATCCTAAAAGTTCTTTCGGGTGTCTGGTGGGGTGCCCATCCCTACACTTTAAAATTAGTTTATAATGCCTTAGTCCGTAGTATATTAGATTATGAGACGTTCCAACTGGTTCCATGTCACAGAGGTGCCTTAGTAGGACTAGATATGATTCAATCTAAGTGCTTTCAGATCATCTGTGGTTGTATGAAGTCCTCTCACATTAACGTGTTGCAGGTCGAATGCAATGAACCTCCCCTGGCCCTGAGACGGCAGTCTCTAGCCTCCCGTTTTTCGTTTTGGATAATATGCAGATCTTCCCACCCTCTTATTGCAAAATTAAACGAGTTTACGTATGCAGACACTCAAATTATTTGAAAAAATAAAGAAACCCCTTTGATCCTAAAACATTTTCGCTTAATCCATAATTTAGAATGTCTGATCGACTAGTTCCCCAAAATAGGGATAGTTCATTAACTTCGAATATGAAGCTTTATGCTTTACTCCAAAAATTATTTTTAACATATCCAAAAAGTCCCCTACGGCGAATTCGGCTTTCAACGCGGTGGTGGGCGAGCGAAGTAACGGTTTCCAAATATTTTTCACTGATGCTTCGAAGTTCGCTGACTCTAGTTGCATTGGGGCTGCAGTATATTACCAAAGCTCCAGGATTATTTGGCAATATAAATGTCCGAGTCCTCTGTGTTCACGACTTTATTGGAAGTTTTTCTTTAATAGAGTCACACCATAACATTGATAAAGCCGTTGTTTTCACTGACTCCCTTAGCTGCCTACAGGCTTTGGTTCAAAGCCGCTTCAAAAGTAAATTGCACAGCTGACTAATTAAAAAAAATAAAAAATGTTTATTTTCGTGCGCTAATGGTCAAAAAGAGGTTCAGTTAGTTTGGATACCTAGTCACTGCGGTATTAAGGTCCACGAATGCGCTGATGTCTTAGCCAAGGATGCTTGCTCGTCAGCTACAGCTAACCTCTCCCACAATTCTTACCAGGGGTATGACTTACTGAACTAGCCAAAAGTCAACCTTCTATGTTCATGTCAGGAGCAGTGGAATTCCACTGGTACGAAGAAGGTTAGGTTCTACTATGCAGTACAACCTACTATAAAACCAAAACCTTGGTTCTACCCATACAAAAAAATATCTAAAACCGTTGTTTCCGTCCTTTGTAGAATCCGCTTAGGCTTTTGTTGTACTCCAGTTTTTCTAGAAAAAAATCGCGATTCTGACTCCCAAATCCCTCGGAAAAAGGTGTGACTTTATGTATTTAAGTATCTACATGCTTGATTCGTAAATGATTTTGGTATTTCGTTTACATACAAATTGATAATTCATATTCGACTGGTTATAAAGCCTAACAGGAAAGTTCAAGGATAATCAAACATGTTTGGAACGCCGCCGCACCGAAGAATATCTATTATTATTTAATTGCATTCCCAAGTTGTTTGTTTCTCATTTGCTTGGTCCGCCTCACGAGTATAAGACAACGGCGACCTATATAAGCCGAAACTAGTCATCGGCGCAGAATATTATTATAGTGCTTAAGTGTGTGCGAAGACGCAGATGCACTTTCTGTTCCCTCACTCTCAAAGACAGATAGTGCGACAATTCAAAACAACCGGAAAGACATCAGGCGCAGAACCAAGCGCTTATCAATTGATATAATTCGTTTTGGAGTATTTGGTTAAAACTCAAAATATTGTTCCATCAGCAATTCTGGAAGCAACACTTGAATTAAAAGTGTGGCTGTGTTTAGTGTCAAGCTGTTTAAAATATTTTTTCGAATCTAAAAATAGTGCATCAATTAAAACTTTGGCAGTGATTTTCACCATGGCAGATACATACGAGACCATTGCTACTGTTGCTCAATTGATTTATCGTGTGGCAGCAATACTTGTGTTGACATACGGAGTGATATCATGGTGTATCTTAAACAAATTCCGGAGTTACAGGAACTATGTGTGCCTGAATGTTGTGTTGGCACAGTTTTCATACATGTTATTACTTGATATTTATAAGTATGATAGAAGAGTTTTTGCAAATATAACAATTCTGACGATTAATATTTATTATTATCTGTGGACTTACTCTTTAACTGTGAGGGGCTACTGGTTAATAGTGATGAGCCATATGTTTTACATGGCCATTGTTAAGGTTTTCAATAAGAATGTCCATAGGATTTATTTTAAAAGTGGTCTCGTTGGTTGGGGCATACCATTAATAGCAGCCCCCTTTTCAATGTATGCAAAATATCTTAATTATCACTTTGGACTTTTTATGTTAGTGTCACCTTCGGTACTAAACGCCTTACTTTATTTTGTAACAGTCTATTCACTATGTCGCACTTCTAACGCACCTACCGCTATTAACAAACGCCGTCGGTTTTACTTTGCCACTTTAATCTTTATTTTGAGTGACATCACACTGTTGTCTAGTATAGTTATGATGTTTATACAAAATACGGAATATTTACGCATAATCACGTTTATCCTTCCACTAACATTGTTGTCAGTTTTTTTAATTATAGTAAAAACGAATAGGGAAGCGTGGCATGAATTTTATATAAAAAAGTTAAGAAAAAGGTCCCAAAAGGTCACAAAGCCTGCGGATACAGTGATAACTATATCCACCAGCAGGCTATAGTTATCCCTGTATGCATTATCACCAGAAAATAGGTCGCAGATTCTTGTTATACAGGATCGATGAAAAACTGTGATTACCAAGACGGTTGTCTGCAATGATATCCTAGTAAACAAATACATTATAAACTCACAAAACAACCGAAAAAAGTGTTCCGCGCAGCAGCGGCAGCACGCATACACACTTATCATTCATCTGACATTTCACTTCAAGTCGACAGGAATGGCTTGATAAAACCAACAAGAAAAAAAGAGACAGCTAGTGTTTGTCACTTGCGTGTGAATGTAAACAAACCTTGTACTGGCCACCAATGTATTTATATCTCTTTCTTTTTCTAACCTCCAAATACCAGAATGTTAGCACAGAATAAATAATAGAAATTAGGAAAAAAAAAGAAATAAATTTGTAAATTCAGGTGTATTGCGTACTTACATCTGGTATGATTGGTACACTTTCTAAATACACACGATGTCATTTTTTAATTTTGTTTTTGTTTCAACAAAGCGTATCGCTCTTCGCTATGCGACACATAGACTAAAGACTATACATCCCAATTAGGACGTATTCGAGTCTTCACAATGCGCGCACTCATAACATATCTGTTTACTAGAATATATTATTTATATATTTATAGAATATTTTTTTATTTTAGAATATATTTTAAAGTGACTGGCTTTCGCACAATTTATTAATACCCACATTTAGTAGGTGGTGGCCTTTTCTGTGTTTTTTATTTTTACTTTTGTTATATTTTTTTATGAACTAAAGACAAAACGCGTTCCTTACTTGCGACGTCTGAAGATAGCATATATCTATGTTTTCCAAACAAGAAAGAAGGAGATTTCCAAACTATTACTAAGTACTTCTCCTTTTTGAGATTTTAAACGACATTTGATCAGAGCTTATATTTTGCCTGAATTTTGAGAAATATCATAAAAATCTGGTCATATACCCTATTGTACTTGTTATTAAGTAATTTTCGATTGATGTCTCCATATTTCTTCTTTTATAAAACAAATAAGATATTGCTGTAAATGTTATTGTTTTTAATTAAGTAATTTTAGATGTGTTTTTACTTGACATTACTCAGATTTAGTTATAATCCATTAAATAAGTAATAATCTTAGGATATTTTTATGTTTATATTAAGATAACTGAGGTACAGGCTTATCCTATTCAAAATGCTAGCATGTATTTTTTTAAAATTATTGCTTACTTAGTCTTCTATGTTTCTTGGACCCTGTGGTACTAGCTCTTGGAAGGCGAAGGAGGGTCCGAAACCAACTTACAGAGGCTTGTATGATGCTTATTATGGGAGAGGGGCACCAACCGACGATTATCCCTATAATGACTATGCAAGTTCACCCAAGGACAGCCTCGGATTAGTACATTACAATTGCAGGTTACGGATTTGGGTGATTAAATTAGATTGACCAGTCAATTTTTATTTTATTTTTAATATAAGTTTATACATTCATTTTTGCTACCAATATGCTACTGTTCACCAGATTGATCGATGTGGGCACTAAGAGCACCCAAACGCAGACGTGTAGCGATCCGGAAGGTGGTTGTGATGGTAAAGCCTGTAGCCAAAGACCCGATTCCCACTCTCCCATAGCAAGCAGGCAGGCACGCCCAGCATATTGGTGGATGTATTTATTAGTTTATTCCGTACCAACCTGCAGAGCGACTCAGCCCACTGCCTTTGGGAAGGTGGGTTCTCGGGCAACGCCTTATTCGGGCAAGCCACTTTTCAGGCGCACGCTCTGCATCGGTCGAGCACGGCCTTCACATTTAACCAGTAAAAGGGATACAAATTTTGTGGTTAACGTTTCAGTGGTGTGGACCGAAGACAGGAACGCTGTAGGCCTATACTAGAAATTTTGCGGATGCCGACCCCGCCAAAGCGAACGGATAGTGTAGCTTGCATCCAGGCTCGGTCATACAAGGCCACATTTAAGATGAATGTCAGAGTGCATCAAATAATTTCTTAATTTTTTTCCAAACTTTCGCTCTTCCCCTTTATGAAAGTAGTCACATCTCGTGACTACTTTCATAAAGGGGAAGAGCGAAAGTTGAAATAATAAAAAAAATGTTTAACATTCAAGCGAAAGACGTCCACTGCTGGACAAAGGCCTCCACGTCTCGTCTCGTATCCAGCGGATCCACGCAATCTTCACAAGATCTTCGGTCAAACTAGTAGGAGACCTTCCAACGCAACGTCTTCCGGTTCGCGGTCGCCAATCCAGAAATGTTTTGCCCAATCGACCATCCATTCCCTTCCCTAACCCAATGTGGGGGAAGGTCGTGCGTTCACAAACTCGTGCTTTGTATCCAGCAACATGCCTCGCTTTGCTCGCTCATTCGCTGCTGGTGCTAAATATTTTTATAAAATATACAAAAAAAAACAGAGTCCAAGCTACCGGCGCTCAGGGCTCCAGAGAGAGGAACCTCCTAACAATACGAGCCGTGTCCAGCAGTACTGCTTTCTGGATCAGGCCCTGGACCCAGCCGCCTAACGAGAGCTTCCTAAGGTGTTGGTCGTGGCTATTAAGGCATTGGCTGACACAACTATCAGTACAATGATCGCTGAGTGCACATCCCACATGTCGACAACCTCGCGAGCCAAATCAAGATTCTTGATTTGCTTATCTTTTTCGGCTTTCACGAGGTTCCCGTCATGTGGGACGGTAATGTCTATAATCATTGCACGCCTCTCGATTCGGTCCACCACCACAATATCAGGCTTATTGGTTACAATAGTCCTGTCAGTGATGATGGACCGATCCCAATACAATGTGGTAATTGCCAGTTCCGAGAACTGGGTCGGGCACATAACCTGTAGTACGATACCTCCGATGCCACAAGAGTGTATTTCAGAGCAAGTTGCTGATGGATAATCCTGGCTACAAGTTTGTGCCTATGCAAGTACTCTTCGTTAGCAAGACGAGAACAACCAGATATAATGTGTGTGTGACAAACGAATCGATCCACCCGGTCGGTGACATGCCGACAGATGTCAACCGTTCCATCCATCACAATAAATCTCCGGTAGTTAATCGTCATGATAACTTCGTCCATAATTGCACAGACAAAACCTTCGGTTTCCCCAAAGAGGTCACCGAAACGCAGCCAAGCTAAGGACGCTGATTGATCTACATCGGACCAATGTAGGACCCGGCAAAAGCTTCCGTGAAGCTCCTTACTCTGACATACCTACCTGCGGTCATTAGTGTCAAGTTCTCATTCGCCAAGGAGAGCGGGGTGAGTCCCTTGTCCACTGCTACTACGATGAATACCCACGTCGATGTGTTGAAAATATTCCCTGAGATTGAATATCTCGCGGTTGTGGAGGTTTTTGGCATTTAAAAAGTCTCGGCCTCCACTCTCCTGCGGGATATACAATCTCATGACCGACGACCGTGGGTGATGCATTCGATATGCAGCCAGCAGTGTACCTACCCGCCTATCCAGGCCGTCAAGTTCCGTTCGAGTCCATTTGAGTATACCGAAAGAGTACAACAATACCGGCATGACCCAACCGTTGAAGACGCGCACCTTGTTTCCGCCCGAAAGAAGGGTTCCTTCAACGATTGCTTCGTGTCAGTAGTGCTGATACCTAACGTTTCCATTTCCGCTTCCGTTTTGTTGCGGTTTCGTTAGGAGAGAGCTATCTCAGATTTTATAGAATCCGCGAGTTAAATTCCTACGGACTCCACAATCTCCCCTTGCTTTACAATCATGACCGCACACAAACTCCATCCTGATGGCGCTACTAAAAGTTTCAGTTACCTTCTGTAGCTCCATCAGCTAAAGATTGCTGGGGGCAAAGAACTTCAGATCATCCATGTAAAGGAGGTGAGATATAAACTGACCACCTATCTTCAACCGATAGCTTAGCCCTGAATTTTTCAGCAGCATGTTTAGAGGATTCAGGGCTAGGCAAAACCAAAATGGACTCAAACTATCACCCTAGAATATACCTCGCTCGATCGATTAGCAACCTAAATAAATACTGTCCAAATCCGAAAAACTACTGTTTTTCGACTTTGCCCTTGGCCTTGTAAATATGGAGCTTGAATTTTCAACATAATGTTGAAAATAAAAGCTCGATATTTACAAGGTCGCCGCAAGTAAATGGAAATGTCCTAGAAATACATACACGGATCTTATTAGTGATATTCTTCTGAAAGGCGCAGTGGGTAGTACACTTGTCCCTTGTGCGTGTACGGCCAGATGTTTGAAAGTAAACGATGCAAACGGTGTATGTATCGTGACAGGTGGCGATCTATAGAATTGCCCTATCTCCATAGAAAAATGTGCGAGTTTATACCTATATGCTTGAATCGAGAATGATTTTATTATTTTGTTTGCATAGATAATTTAATATCCACTGGCCTCTATCTACAAAGCTAAACAGGAAATTTCAAGGATCATCAAACATGTTTGGAACGCCGCCGCGCCGTAATATCGCCTTTGTTTTTTTATTCCAAAGTTGTTTGCTTCTTGTTTGCTTGTATCCTCCAGACGAATTTAAGGCAACGGCGACCTATAGAAGCCAAAACTAGTCATCGGCGCAGAACATTATTAAAGTGCTTAAGAGTGTGCGCAGACACAGGTGCACTCTCTGTTTTCTCACTCTCAAAGACAGATAGTGCGGCAATTCATAACTACCTGAAAGACATCAAGCGCAAAACCAAATGCTTGTCAGTTAATATAATTCGTATTGGAGCATTTGGTTAAAACTTAAAAGTATTGTCCATCGGCAGTTCTGGAAGCAACACTGGAATTAAGAGCGAGGCAGTGTTTAGTGTGTGCTGTTTACAAATACTTTTTCGAAACTAAAATAGTGCATCTATTAAAACTTTGGCAGCGACATTCACCATGCAAGATACATACGAGACCATTGTTAATGTTGTTGGATGGATTTATCGTATGACGGCAATACTTGTGTTGACATACGGAGTGATATCATGGTGTATCTTAAACAAATTCCGGAGTTACAGGAACTATGTGTGCCTGAACGTTGTGCTGGCACAGTATTTGTACATTTCATTAATTGATCTTTATAATTATGATAGTCCAGCTTTTGAAAATATAACTATTCTGTCGATTAGTATTTATCATTATCTATGGACTTACTTTTTAACTGTGAGGGGCTACTGGTTAATAATCATGAGCCATATGTTTTACGTGGCCATTGTTAAGGTTTTCAATGGGAATATCCAAAGGCTTTATTTGAAAAGTGGTCTCGTTGGTTGGGGCATACCTCTAGTAGCAGCCCCATTTTCAATGTATGCAAAATACCTTAATAGTTACTTTGGGATTTTTCTTCTAGTGTCACCTTCAATACTAAACGCTTTACTTTATTTTGTAACAGTTTTTTCACTCTGTCGCACTTCCACCGCACCTACCGCTATTAACAAACGCCGTCGCTTTTACTTTGCCACTTTAATATTTATATTGAGTGACGTCACGTTGCTGTCTTCTATTGTTTTGATGTTTATAGCAAATATATATAGTTTATATATTCGCATAGTCACGTTTTTCTTTCCATTAATATTGTTATCAGTTTTTTTGGTTATAGTAAACACAAATAGAAAAGCGTGGCATGAATTTTATTTAAAATCGTTACGAAGAAGGTCGACCGCAAGACCTACGACTACAGAGATAACTACATCCACCAGCAGGCTATAGTTATCCCTGTATGTATTATCACCAGGAAGTAGGCCGCAGATTCTTGTATACAGGAACAATAAAAAACTGTTAACCCATGATGGTGGTCTGTAAACATCATATTTCATAAAGTTACTGGCATCCGCACATTTCGTCATTACCCATATGTAAGTAGGTGGTGGTCCTTTCTGTGACAATATTTTTTTTTCTTTTTTCTTTATGAATCGGTACACAAAACATTCCTATCTTGTAACGTCTGACGATACCAAATCTCTGTTTGCTGCAGATTTCCAGACTTACTTCTCCATTTTGAGTATTCTTTTTCATTATTCTTTTTTCTTATTTTTTCCTAGATTTTGAGAAATTTAATTAAAAAACTGGTCATATACCCTATTGCATATGCATATATTCTATTGATGTCGCCATATTTCGTCTTATAATAATACAAATAAGTTATTGCTGTAATTGTAAATGTTATTGTTTTAAATTAAGTCATCATTAGTGTGTTTTTTGTTATTACTCGGCTTTAGTGATTATTCATTGAAATAAGTAATAATCTTAGAGTATCTTTATGTTAATAATAAGACTGTTAGCTCTTAAGATAACTGAGTTACATTTTATCCTATTTGAGATTCCGGAATTGTATACTATTCCATGAAACTTATTCAAAATGCTAACAATATTTTTTTTTATAAATTAATTAATTATAATATAACATTTCTTTTATATTTCATACTCGCTGTTGCCCGCGCTTTCGTCCGCGTCAATTTTTAATTGTCCTACAGGAACTGTGAACTTTTCCGGGATAAAAAATTGTTTCTCCTTATAAGATTAGCTGTCTACTAGTGAAAGTCCCGTCAAAGCTGGTACAGTCAATTCGGTGATTACCCAGAAAAAACGTACAGAGAGACAGACAAACAAAATTCCTAAAAATTTCGTACTTGTTATTAGTTATACTTTCACATGTTTTCAATAATACGTTGTTGTTTTGATATTTCATAAAGACACTTCAATTTTATTTATTTGTATAGATAGATGTATAGAAAATGGCCACTCCACAAGAGTTTTTAGTTTGATGTATTATTTAGACTTTTGTTTTAATGGGACTTTAATATAGTTTTCTTTGCAGTAGTCTACTCTAAACTGAAACTTCAAAAGGTATTATCCTGACTTGATCAAGGAAAGAATTTAGAAACTGTTAAAAGTATAAAGGATTAGACCGTATACTGTGTTGTGTTATTAAATAACCTGTTGATCTATTTATCTATATAAATAAAAAGACAAGTCCTGACTGACTGACTGACTCATCAACGCCCAGCCCAAACCCTTGGACCTAGAAAGCTGGAATTTTGCACAGAAGTTCTCTTTATAATGTAGACAAGGAATAAGGAAGGATTTTACGAAATTCAACCCGTAAGGGAGTTATATAGGGTATTAAATTTTGTATGAAACTCTGTCATTTTTAATTTGAAATGAATGAAATATGGCATTTAGCTTTTAAATATAAAATAAAAAATACGGCTTCAAGGATTTTTTTTAATTTCACCCCTTAAAGGGGTAAAAAAGGGTGTTAAAGTTTGTAAAAAAAATAAGTTTGTTTACTATCAAAATTACTTGAAATTTAGTATTTCTGCTCTTCAATACAATTAAAGAAACACGTGTTTAAAGATTTTTTGAATTTCATCCCTTAAAGGTGTAAAAAGGGGTGTTAAAGTTTAAAAAAATATTGTTTATCATAAAAACTTATTATTTCTGCACTTCAATATAATTAAAGAAACACATGTATAAGTTTTTTTTTAATTCCAACCCTTAACGGGGTGTTATAGTTTGTAAGAAAAATAAATTATTAATTATCATAATTACTTGAAACTTACTATTACTGCTCTACAATACACTTAAAGAAAAACGTACTTACCGTTACTACTTTTCGCCTTTTTTTAAATTTCATCCCTTAAACGGGTAAAAAGGGGTGCTAAAGTTAATATGAGTTAATATGATTACCTACTATATGTGCTCGGGGGTAACAACTTTTTATGCCTCGAATATCACTGATACCCTCTGACTTTGTCTTTGAGTTTCAACGATTACAATGCCCCCTTAATGTCTGCTTTGCAATGATCATAAATTAATCTCAGGGTCATTCAATATGATTGGCAGGCATAGATTTAACGAAAAATTGAATCTCACACGGGCAATTCTACGTTGCCTGTTCCAGAGTCAGTACTAGCACCCTGGCCATTTTGGCACCAGACAGAAAAACCACCAATGTGGTATATAAAAACATTAACCAAAAGCAGAACCAAAGTATTAGATTCATAAAAAAAAACAGCCAATGAACATCGGGTGATAACTTTTGCGCTAGCCTGTATTAATGTTCTATCGTGTCGGTAGTGGGATTCAGAAATTGAAAGCAAAGTGGTATTTCACTATTTGTACCTTCCCGTGGAAATCGATCCCACGAGACCTCCAGAATGAAAGTCCAGTGCTCTAGCACAGAACACGACAACAGTTCAGTTTATGCTTTTATATCAATTTACATGTAATTTATATAATTCGATAAAATAATGAAGTCTAGCAAATTTTGTTGTCTACGCGAACAATGACGCGGGAGGAAAGCTATGTTTGGATAATAATTTGCAATATGCCGTTGTAATTTGTTATTTGCAATCGTGTAGTCCACGCAGGCGAGGCTGCGGGCAGAAAGCTAGTATAAAAATAAAGGAGGAAATATTTCAAATATTCATAAGCTTATGTCATGCATACCTGTTATTCGTAGCATTGTTTATGTCACGGACCAAGTGATTATTCAGAGCACTATGTATAATGCCCGGGCATTATGAATCAAGTCAAGTCAAATTGGGCAATGAATATTGAATTAAACTTCTATATTTATCACATTGTCTGGTCATTATAAATATTGCAATCGTTGTTGGGCAATTCAATAATTATGGTCGATGAATTAGTTCAAGAGCGAGTGAAGCGAGCTTTAAAGCTTAGTGCATCCCGACACGGTTAGGTTAGGTTCGAAGCAAGCGAAGCAAAGCAAGCGAACTTAGCTCCCGTCTTCTCCTTCATGTTAAGTCTAAGACAGAAATAGGATCCCTGCACAGCGGGGCACTGTCGACTTTGTTGCTTAAATAGTATTACTTATTTATTCTTTATTAAAATCAATGTCAACATTAAAATAATTAATAAAACACATGTTTTTCAATTCAGGTTCTCAATTCAGATGTTTATAAATATATATTTTAAGTATGTTCGGGTAGAACTCCGTCATATATAAACGGATTTGCAAAATTCTTTACTTGTTCGAAAGAAATTTATTACGAAATGGTCCTATTTAAATTTGGTATTCTGATGAAGAACTTCGGAGATATACAACAGAACTCTTCAATAAATAACGGCAAATCTCTCGGGATTGCTGCAATCTGTTTATTGTTTACAGCATTTCATAACATACATTTCATAACATTTCTTGAACGTAAGTTGTACCAGAAAGCGTTTTATACCATTAAAGATTACGTTGAGGACAAAAAGGCTTGGGATTGAGCTGCTCCAATAAATTTTTTTTTTTTATATTTTGCATCGGGATTTATTTTTTTGGTTTTGTTTGCAATGAAAAGAATATTTACTTTTTAAAGTATTACATTATTTTATTTTAATTATTGTGAATGTGAAGACTATGTGGATCATTCTATTTTTTTTTTAAATTTTAATTCATCTAAGTTAGTTTTTAATCATGGTAAGTTAGTTTGAGTAGTTTATGCAGCCTACCCGAAAGTCCTTTCTTTGGTATTGTTCATCGAATCGTTAAGCTCCTTAAATTCTGAGTTGAGCTGCACGGTCATTGACAAATGTGTGCACTGACTGGACAAGTCCACTCAATCCTCAAAAGACACATTCAGACATCAGTCTACATGATCTTCACATGATCTAACCAAGATTTTGTCTGGACTTGAAAAGAGACTGTGACCTCTCTATTCTGGCATCACTGTGGGCATTACAGGTACCTTACTATAGAACTTGTCCATTATATTATACGACTAAAAAGTGAAAAATAAATAAAACTTTGTAACAAAAAATATAATTGACTTCCAAATAAAAACATTACAAAATAAAAAATAACTTCAACTTCGGAAGTCGGTGTTCCTGTTTTCATTTCTTCTTTTTTTGACACTTACTTTCGAAATTTAAGTTATTTTTCATTTTGTAATGTTTTTATTTGGAAGTCGGTTGTATTTTTTTGTAAATAAGTTATTTATTACTCTGACCAATAAGTGATGGGCATTATTCAGATAAAATTGCCATACTTAAGTGGCAGTGTGCGGGGCACATTGCTCGCAGAACGTATGGCCGATGGGGCAGAAAAGTTCTGAAGTGGCGATCGCGAACCGGAAGACATTGTGTAGGAAGGCCTCCCACCCGGTGGACCGATGACCTGGTGAAGGTTGCGGGGATCCGATAGATGCGGCACGCATGGGAACGATCAAGGCGACGCTTGGCGGAGACCTATGTCTGGCAGTGGACGACTTTCGGCTGATATGATGATGATGATTATTCAGAGAGACCGGTCAATTTAATTATTTCAATAGTTTTTATCCTATTGAAAACTCATATCGGGTATTTTTCAGATTGCCCAGACATTATAAATAATGCCCTATTAATACTTGGTCCACAACATGTAGATGTTAGAATGCCAATTTATATTTTTATTCCTAATTTTATTGACTGGCATGCTGATAATAAACTAGCTTCTGCCAGTGGTTCGTCCACTGCTGGACCATACCCAAGCGACGCTACATCAACCGCTCCTATATTTCTCGCATCCAACGGACTCCCGCGTCCTTCCGTTATAAATCCAAAAATCATACCTACCGTCAACCGTACCGTTACCGTACCGTTAACCTAAGTCGTCAGACTTAGGTTAAGTAAACTATCATTCCACCTAAAAGCTCACTTTAAGGTTGCCCTAGTCGATCATTCGTCTATACGAATGTAGTTTTGTGATTACTCCACTGTTTGACGGAGAAGGTTCAAAAAAAATTATATTAATTTGTCTCATCATTATCTAGCTCTGTATGGAAACAAGGAATTAAAAAAATATATTTGAAAGTTATGACAGTTAAGAAGAAGGAAAATTGCAAAACAGTCACCTTACAGGGATATATTAGTAGATCAACAATTAAATAAAAATAATTTTATTTTGATACATTTAGTCGATTTTTTATGATATCCATATTCCCAAAGGTCTGTTTACAAAATTTCGCGCGTTCGTTTTCGTCCTAAATCCATTTCGCTACAAAAATTGCAAAAGTGTGTATTCGTCCACGAACTAGCTTCTTACTGCCTATCATCGCATCTATCTCTGTCGCACGCGTTGTCGGATGAGATAGCATGCATTTTAACCCCGCGCACAAAATAGTTCGTGCCGGTGACTAGGGTAACCTTAAGCTCACTTGACTTAAGTTTTTACAATAAGAATATATCAAAAATGGTTATAATTTCATTGTATTACTCAATAAAATATGCAAAACATTTATTGCTTCGACATTTGGTTACAAATTTAGACCATTGTCGGGACTGCAAAAGTAGGAGAGAGGAAGAGATCCTTGCGGAACTGAGAGACATGATCGTATTTCCTAAGACCAAAAACAAAACGAATACAAAGGTTTTGCAAGCGCCCAAGCTTATTTATACCTTTTTATAGCGCCTTAAAATCTCAAGTTTTCGTTAGGAGAGAGCGATCTCAGGTTTATGGAATCCTCGAGTTAAATTCCTACGGACTCCACAATCTCCCCTTGCTTTACAATCATGACCGCACACCAAACTCCATCCTGATGGCGCTACTAAAAGTTTCAGTTACCTTCAGTAGCTCCATCAGCTGAAGATTGTTGGGGCCAAAGAGCTTCAGGTCATCCATGTAAAGGAGGTGAGATATAACCTGACCACCTATCTTCAACCGATAGCTTAGCCCTGAATTTTCCAGCAGCATGCTTAGAGGATTCAGGGCTAGGCAAAACCAAAGTGGACTCAAATTATCACCCTGGAATATACCTCGCTCGATCGATTAGAGACCTAGATAAATACTGTCCAAATCCGAAAAACTACTGTTTTTCGGGTTTGCCCTTGGCCTTGTAAATATGAAGCTTGGATTTTCAACATAATAAGTACATTATGTTGAAAATACAAGCTCGATATTCACAAGGTCGCCGCAAGTAACTGGAAATGTCCTTGAAATACATACACGGATCTTATGAGTGATATTCTTCTGAAAGGCGCAGTGGGTAGTACACTTGTCCCCTGAGCGTGTACGGCCAAATGTTTGAAAGTTAACGACGCAAACTGTGGCGATCTATAGAATCGCCCTTGTATAAACTCGCACATTTTTCCATGGAGGTCATGGAAAAATGTGTGAGTTTATACCTATATGCTTGAATCGAGAATGATTTTATTATTTTGTTTGCATAGATAATTCAATATCCACTGGCCACTTAATATCTACAAAGCCAAACAGGAAATTTCAATGATAATCAAACATGTTTGGAACGCCGCCGCACCGTAATATCGCCTTTATTTTTTTATTCCAAAGTTGTTTGCTTTTTGTTTGCTTGATCCTCCAGACGAATTTAAGGCAACGGCGACCTATATAAGCCATAACTAGTCATCGGCGCAGAACATTATTAAAGTGCTTAAGAGTGTGCGCAGACGCAGGTGCACTCTCTGTTTTCTCACTCTCAAAGACAAAGAAAGAAAGTGCGGCAATTCAAAACTACCTGAAAGACATCAAGCGCAGTACCAAGTGCTTATCAGTTAATATAATTCGTATTGGAGCATTTGGTTAAAACTTAAATGTATTGTCCATCGGCAGTTCTGGAAGCAACTCTGGAATTAAGAGCGAGGCAGTGTTTAGTGTGTGCTGTTTACAAATACTTTTTCGAAACTAAAATAGTGCATCTATTAAAACTTAGGCAGAGACATTCACCATGCAAGATACATACGAGACCATTGTTAATGTTGTTGGATGGATTTATCGTATGACGGCAATACTTGTGTTGACATACGGAGTGATATCATGGTGTATCTTAAACAAATTCCGGAGTTACAGGAACTATGTGTGCCTGAACGTTGTGTTGGCACAGTATTTGTACATTTTATTAATTGATATTTATAATTATGATAGTCCAGCTTTTGAAAATATAACTATTCTGTCGATTAGTATTTATCATTATCTATGGACTTACTTTTTAACTGTGAGGGGCTACTGGTTAATCATCATGAGCCATATGTTTTACGTGGCCATTGTTAAGGTTTTCAATGGGAATATCCAAAGGCTTTATTTGAAAAGTGGTCTCGTTGGTTGGGGCATACCTCTAGTAGCAGCCCCATTTTCAATGTATGCAAAACATCTTAATAAGTACTTTGGGATTTTTCTTTTAGTGTCACCTTCAATACTAAACGTTTTACTTTATTTTGTAACAGTTTATTCACTCTGTCGCACTTCCACCGCACCTACCGCTATTAACAAACGCCGTCGCTTTTACTTTGCCACTTTAATATTTATATTGAGTGACGTCACATTGTTGTCTACTATTGTTATGATGTTTATAGAAAATACGGCATATATTCGCATGATGACGTTTTTCCTTCCATTAATATTATTATCAGTTTTTTTGGTAATAGTAAACACAAATAGAAAAACGTGGCATGAATTTTATTTAAAATCGTTACGAAGAAGGTCGACCGCAAGACCTACGACTACAGAGATAACTACATCCACCAGCAGGCTATAGTTATCCCTGTATGCATTATCACCAGAAAGTAGGCCGCAGATTCTTGTATACAGGAACAATGAAAAACTGTTAACCCATGATGGTGGTCTGTAAACATCATATTTCATAAAGTTACTGGCGTCCGCACATTTCGTCATTACCCATAAGTAAGTAGGTGGTGGTCCTTTCTGTGACAATAAATATTTTTCTTTTTTCTTTATGAATCGGTACACAAAACATTCCTATCTTGTAACGTCTGACGATGTCATATCTCTGTTTGCTGCAGATTTCCAGACTTACTTCTCCATTTTGAGTATTCTATTTCATTATTCTTTTTTCTATAAAAAAAAACTGATCATATACCCTCTTGCATATATTCGATTGATGTCGCCATATTTCGTCTTATATTAATACAAATAAGTTATCGCAGCAATTGTTAATTTTATTGTTTTAAATTAAGTAATTTTTTTTTTTGTTATTACTCGGCTTTAGTGATTATTCATTGAAATAAGAAATAATCTTAGGATATCTTTATGTTAATAATAAGACTGTTAGCTCTTAAGATAACTAATTTACATTTTATCCTATTTGAGATTCCGGAATTGTATACTATTCCATGAAACTTATTCAAAATGCTATCAAGATTTTTTTTATAAATATGATTTACATTCAACATTTCTATAATTTATATTCAATATTTCTTGAAACCAGCAGAGGCCCTGTAAGACGCTTATTGTAGAGCACCATATCCCTATAATATGCACTTTGCAAGTGCATCCAGGGACTACCTACGATTAGTGCACGACATTTGCAGTTGTTAAATTGGACTGATAAACTTGTCAATATTGCAAAATACTCGTACTAATTTTGTTATGGAACCGTAAAGTATCATGTCAGAATGAAAATAATCCTGTTTTGTAAATGGTTTTTTAAGTACTGTCCGAATTAAATAATGTTACAATATGAACACCTGTCGTTATTTGATTACGAGTTTTCACGAAACCCAAAGGTTGGCCCCATAGTAGTTGGTTCCTTTGCTTGCAGAGATAGGCATAAACTCTCAACCAACTCCGCTTGTGGCATTATAATGCAAAGCAGCCCTGTGGCGCGTTTTCTGTGGGACTGCATACAAAAGAAAGATATGCGCAATTAGACTACTCTTATAATTTATCACAAAATATTAATTAATTTATCGATTTAAGAGAAACCGAAAATAAAAGAACAGCCTAGTACTGCATATACATTAATTTTACCAAAGTTCAGTCACTGTGAAAATAGGTTAGTCATCTTTGTTTGGTCCATGCCGATAGGATCTGCTTTACTGACACAATGTTGTCAATCTGTTAATGTCACAATATGACATTGAAATGCTCACTGAATAGGCAACAACAATTCTGCCTAGTAGACTTTTCCCAACTAACTCGAGTCAGTTTCCAGTTTAGCCAGATGCATCTGATTACCGGAGTAACTGCCTATTTAAATAAGAAAAGAAAGAAAGAAAGGGTCTCAAAACGACGTACGTACGACATACGTGCTTAAACTAAACCCTTAGCAATAGTATAAATTATTTTAGTAAAGACGAAAACAAAGTTATATAATTATACTATGTTTAATATACTGTTTTCTTTTCTTCTTTTTTTGACACTTACTTTCGAAATTTAAGTTATTTTTCATTTTGTAATGTTTTTATTTGGAAGTCGGTTGTATTTTTTTGTAAATAAGTTATTTAGTACCCTGACCAATAAGTGATAGGCACTCTTCAGAGAAAATTGCCATACTTAAGTGGCAGTGGGCAGGGCACATTGCTCGCAGAACGTATGGCCTATGGGGCAGAAAAGTTCTGGAGTGGCGATCGCGAACCGGAAGACATTGCGTAGGAAGGCCTCCCACCCGGTGGACCGATGACCTGGTGAAGGTTGCGGGGATCCGATGGATGCGGCACGCATGGGAACGATCAAGGCGACGCTTGGCAGAGACTTATGTCCAGCAGTGGACGTCTTTCGGCTGATATGATGATGATGATTATTCATAGAGCCCGGTCAATTTCATTATTTCAATAGTTTTTATCCTAATACTCATATCGGGCATTTTTCAAATTGCCCAGGTACTATGAATAATGCCGTATTTATTACTTGGTCCATAGCATGTAGATTTTAGAATGCCAATTTATATTTTTATTCCTATTTTATTTTAAAGTAACTGACGTGCTGATAGTAAACTAGCTTCTGCCAGTGGTTCGTCCACTGCTGGACCACAACCAAGCGACGCTACATCAACCGCTCCTATATTTCTTGCATCCAACGGACTCCCGCGTCCTTTACTAGCAGCGATCTAATCTGCAAAAATTATACCTACCGTGAAGACTTAGGTTAAATAAACTATCATTCTACCTAAAAGCTCACTTTAAGGTTGCCCTAGTCGATCATTCTTCTATACGAACGTAGTCTTGTGATTACTCCACTGTTTGACAGTGTAGGTTCAAAAAAAAAATTAATATCAATTTGTCTCATCATTATCTAGCCCTGTATGGAAACAAAGAAGTAAAAAAAAATGTTTGAATGTTATGAGCGTCGAAAGTTCCATATTTCAACACTAATTTTAACGCATCTTTGGGCGCAAATAAATACCATAAGAAGAAGGAAAATTGCAAAACAGTCACTATACAGGGATATATTAGTAGATCAACAATGCAAATAATTTTATTTTATTACATTAAGTCGATTTTTCATGATATCCATATTCCCAAAGGTCTGTTTACAAAATTTCGCGTGCTCGTTTTCGTCCTAAATCATCATCCATTTCGCTACAAAAATTGCAAAAGTGTGTATTCGTCCGCGAACTGGCTTTTTACTGCCTATCACCGCATCTATCTCTGTCGCACGCGTTGTCGGATGAGATAGCATGCATTTTAACCCCGCGCACAAAATAGTTCGTGCCGATGACTAGGGCAACCTTAAGCTCTCTTGACTTAAGTTTTCACAATAAGAATATATCAAAAATGGTAACAATTTCATTGTATTACTCAGTACATTTATTGCTTCGACATGTGAACTTAGATAGTAGGTTACAAATTTAGACCATTGTCGGGACTGCAAAAGAAGGAGAGAGGAAGAGGGCTTTTATTTAACGAAGTATTTATTAATTTAGTAGATTGCTATTAGTTACATTGAAAATTTGTCATTTAAATAATAAATAACATTATAACAGCATTTCGTTATTCGTCGTTTTTATTTTATTTTATACGTAATAAAATCTTATTATTTCCACCTTGTGTTTCTCAATCAAAAGTCAACACTTGTAATAAAACAGAGATACCAGTCTCCCAAGAACAGTGTAGGGGAAAATTCGTCAATTTATGGGATCTACCTTTGTATAGCGCCATAAAATCTCAAGTTACTGCGTATTGTTACTTAATGACGTTTTCGCTTTATTTTTATGACATAACACGGGATATTAGGCTAAGTTTAGCCTGATCAAATATAATGGAATTGGAGTTGGAAAGCTGTTAGTCTGTTATTTAAGTCGGTTGTTTTGTCAGGAAGGCCAATCGGAAAGTACTGGGTGACTTATAATAAATTGACAATATTTTAGAGGGTGAAAGTGCTCATGAATTTGAACAATATTTGGAACCAACCTACAAATCGCTAAAAAGAAATTGGTTGTTTTGTAATATTTTGTCGAGTTATGCAAACATAAATGTACTGAACCGTATTTTTTTTTCGTATTTCACAGTTGTTCCCTTAATAAGTCATTATATTCATGGATAGTTTCACCCTAGATTTGTTCGGTTCTTTTCATAAGCTGGTCTATACTCATTTATTTTAAATACTACTAAAACCTCGTGAGCCAATAGCGAGACGCGAACATGACAGTGACATTGACATTTTGGGTGCACAGTTATTTCGATCGTGTAGTAACTATAATTTTCTACTCACTCAAATATTGGTACTACATAGCGAAACAGATCGGTACAAGACTTATTGCCATTGTGCCTTATTTTGATTTACCAAGCTGGCAGGTTACACGGTAAACGAAATTAAAAATTTCGATTGATTTGAAGAAAATCATCAAGATATCTGATCAAAAAATTACATTTCTTAAAAATCATCGTAGATGAAAGAAATAATTTTTTAGTGAATCTATAAGCCTAAATTTTAAAGTATCATTGTTATTGACTTTTTATTTGTGCAATAGTGCCATTCCGCGTGTACAGCGCGGACCATTTAAGTGTAGTTTTCAGTAATAAACTGTTCTACATAGGAACTTCTTGTTAATAATTCTTTGGAGTTTCGCTTTCACTGATATCTCAAAGATAGTCTTTTATGTCATAATTTTGATGGTTCATTTCTTTGTCTGTAGATATCAGTTATAAGAAGCCGTACTCCGGCGTTACCGTACAAGCTGGAGAAGTGAGCTCTTGTGAACCAGCCGAGTCCGAGGTTCCGTACGTTTACAACGGCCTGTGTTTTGCTTCGAGAATTACGGTGCTATTTCTGTCCGCAATCCAGCATTAAATCAACACTGCTGAAAGCGCAAAACTTAGTTTTATGTCGTAAAGGATTTTGTTTACCTGTATGCATAAGCCTGGAATCTAACTTTTTACAAATGCGTAGAGGATGGGTTCGTGTGAGCAGCGTTAATTTCGCAAATCTAGTTAAAAAAATTCTCCCAAGTTTTTTCTTACCAAATATATAAAATAACAAATTCAATATCAATGTCTGCGGTTTTACTTATTTAAATAATCAAGAATTTTACCTTTTCGTATTATTTTATATATTTTCGTTGTATTTTTATTTTAAAACAAAATTATACGTTTTAATGTGAGGTTAAGTGATTTTTTATAACGCCACAATAAATTACACAAACATCGATTATACTACAGTATAAATTGTTTTCCTCTACCACAGATAATATAATACTAGCGTACAGATGCCTCATCCTATACAAAGAAACTGTGCCGACGTAACTAGCGTTTTTCGTCTGATTAAACTGTTTTTTTTTTTTAAGATTGTCGATCGCGTTCGGTTCCGTTCCACGGATATGGATGGTGTTAGCAGCGACTTTCAAGTAAAAGGGTTCGAGAACACTTTATTTTTTAAATACATTGACGATTTGTTCTATAGTATTTATTTGGCTGTTTTTACAGCTTCATAGGACCAAAACGAGTTACAAAACAAATTAAAAAAATCAAGTGGATGCCTCAGAAATTTAAAACCGCGCCATCTATTGGAATCGATTTTAAATGATCCATTCAAATAATCTTTGAAATGTGAATTATGAGCCCAATATTCCTTAATTTTGTTCTTACGAGAGTCAACATAATTTTTTTATGATCGTCTCTAGAAAATCTTAATATTTCACAAAACCCAATATCAAATCAAAGTTTATTACGCCATCTAGTGCAATTAATTTGAACCATATTTTCCTTCTTCGCGTTGGGTGTCCGTGCCTCTACTACCCAACATTCCATACAATGTTTCAAGAAAGAAATAAATCACAGCATTGCTGATATTGATTACTAGCGCAAGTAAACAAGAAAGATTCTTCATCAAAGTAAGAAAACTCCAGGGAAACAATATCGTAGGAAAAAAGAACAAAATATCAGCACCGAGATGCCTCGGGCGTCCACGGCTATATACATTCTCAATCTTACTTCTAACATTATTACAAATGCGAAACTTTAGATGGATAGATAGATGGATGTTTATTATTTAATCACGCCTGAACGGCTAAACAGATCTAGATGAAATTCGGCTCAGATGTAGATTATAGTCTGGAATAGCACATAAGCATTTTTATTCCGGTATAATGTTCCCAACAACAAAACTTTCCACGCGAGTGAAACCGCTGGCAGAAGCCGGTAGATTTTAAAACGCTTACCTACTAGATGAACTTCACCATTTTTAAGGTTTTAATAATGATTTTTCTTTACTGCGACTTATTTTACCTGAAGAAATTAAGAAATATAACTGAAAAATCGAATCAAATACTAAATACGACTATGTCAATCGCAATTTGTTCACAGCGCTCGATGCGCGTGTAAATTAATTTTAATAATCGTAGGTGAGCAGTGGTGGCCCAGTAGAGCAGTGGTGGCCCAGTGGCATCGGCCGCGACTTACAAGTCTTAGGTCGTGGGTTCGAGCCCAGGCAGGCACTTTACTTTGTGTAGATTATTTCATCACCACTGCTCTCAAAAACGGTGAATGAATACATCGTGAGAAAACCGGCATGTCCCAGAACCAAAAATTCGAAGACATGTGACATCCACCAACCCGCGTGGTGGATTACGGCCCATTCTCTCTCACAGAGAGAAGGCCTGTGTCCCAGCAGTGGGCACATTAATGCACGGCGATTGCTCTATGGAAAAAAAAATCAGAACTTTCCGGCAGCTTACGGGCACCCTGCTTTGCATTTTAAACGTATTAGCAAAGAATATTGGATAAAAATGGAACATTGACTGACGGTGATTAAGTAACTATACAAAAGCTAAGACGCCTTTGAAGCCAGAAAAAAATATGCCCTGAAGAAGGTATTATTTTATGAATAACTTTCTTTTTACAATCCAGTTGGGTAGTTGAAATAGAGTTTCTGTAAAATGGAAATTGATAACCGTATTAGTGCACAAAATGATACTGAAATATATAAAAGGGAATTAGAAAGCGCAGGGATAACCATTGTTTAAAAATGATAAAAAGCATAATTAAAAAAAAGACAATTAACATAACATGTGCCTATGTTTAGATATACACACGACATAATCGCTTTAAAATCATTTAATATAAAGCACACGATCTTTAGAAGCGTAGCATTGTTGAAAATCAAAATAAATATATAATGGGCGAGCCATGATTCATGTAATACACGGAAATATTTTTTTCATAAATGATTATATTATTTTCATTGCATAAGTCCTGTAGATACACACATAATTAATCAACATAACTACTGCTACTAATCAGTATAACATAACTACTGTACCAAAATGTTGGGTTGGTAAACTCTTTTTTTTATTTTTAACCGACTTCAAAAAATACATTTCTTTTTATGTGTGTTCGCGGTTAACTTAGCCGTTTGTGAACCGATTTTGATGATTCGTTTTTTTTTGGAAAGGCGATATCCTAAGTGTGGTATCATAATAAGGAAACCAGGATCTGATGATGGCATCCCAGAGAAATCGAGGGATCTCCCCAAATCTTATAGGCATACGTATAGCGACTTTGGAATTTTTATCATCAATGCAATCATTTACATTCAAAAAGTGTCATTTGGTGAAATGGGACTGATGAAGAAGACCACAGATGGCCACTGGAACTCTTTAATGCTAAGTATCTCATGGGTATAAGATATATCGATTAGCCAACCGACAAAGATAAAGCAAATATTTATAAAAAATGGTACTTATGAAAATGGTAACAACGAACTGATCTGATGATGAAGCCGGAAGGAAGGCACTGGAACTCCGAAATAAAACAATGGAATAACGTGCTTGGGCTTATTGGAATCGTCATGAGATTTATTTTGGCTATAGTTGATTTTCACGGTATTTGGAGGTACCTACCAAAACTAAAAAGAGATAAATTAAAAACTTTTTAACAAAAAAAACATACCGACTTCCAAAACAAAGCACTACAAAGCGAAGAATAACTTTCTATTCCGAAGTTGGTGTCGAATAACGGAAAACAATGGGTACAAAAGACACCGACTTCGGTAAAGAAAGATATTTTTCGTTTTGTAGTGTTTTGTTTTGGAAGTCGGTTTGATTTTTTTTATGTTTTTTATTTTTATTTACAAGCTTTATATTACATTGATTTTGTATGTATGTCCGGCAACTCGCAATCGATTTTTCAACTACTTTCAGGCATCCGTTTAAACTGAAACTTGGTATACTTACCTATTATTTAATTACATTTCATGCAACTTACAAATACATAGGTGGACTTAATTCCTGAGGTATTTTCTACCAGTCAACCAAGGGTGGTGACGAGATAACATGGCAGGTGCATAAAAACTAGAAATAATTATTAGAGTAAAATGTATTGAGTGAAAGAGTGATGGATTTGATCTCATGATGGAACTGGAAGGTGGCTATAGCAACTCCTCAAGTTGGATAATAAAATCTAAACTAATATTATAAAGCTGAAGAGTTTGTTTGTTTGAACGCGCTAATCTCAGGAGCTACTGGTTGGAATTGAAAAAATATTTTTGTGTTGAATAGCCCATTTATCGAGGAAGGTTATAGCCTACATAACATCACGCTACAACCAATAGGAGCGGAGCATAAATGAAAAATGTAGCAAAAACGGGAAAAAATATTCATTTTTGAGAGCTTCCGTTGCGTGCGCTTTGTAAACGGTTTAGATGGGTAGGTAGGTAGCCAGTTGACGGGAGCGAAGCCGCGTGGGACAGCTAGTGTTTTGATAAAATTACATTTCGTACTTTTCAGTCCAATACAGGTTTGTTTTAAAAAGATTTTTTATATTAATTACTTTATTCATTTCTTTTGTACTTTCTCTTTTAATCTTAGTTTTTTACTTTTTATTAATAGATAGCCTTGTGTTTGATCTCTATCTCACCTCGGTTTAGCTGGGATCCGAAACCAAAACCCTCAATCGTTTACTATTTACCCCACAACAATGAAATCTAAAACAGCCACGTAGTAGGAATACTACAAAAACATCCTACAAAATAAATATTACATCCCGGAATAAACCCATCAATTCTGCCAAAGGATATAAATTACCATTTAAACCAGGAAGCTTGCCAAGAAAACTCTATCCGTTCGCACCTCAGTATTACGGAATACCGAATTCAGCTATTGTCTTTGGCAAGCTTAGTATAAAGCTGTGGCTATACTGAAAGCGGATCATCATCATCGTGCCCTTATCCCATGTTACTTGGAATCAGCGCAACACGTTTTGTTCTTCCATACTGTCCTGTTCCCCGTCACGCTATCACTAACTCCCTTTTATTTCATATCACTCTTAACACAGTCCATCCATCTTTTCTTTGGCCTTCCTCTCCCTCTCCATTCATTCACATTTATATTCATCACTCTCTTAATAACATACGTTTCATCCCTTCTCATCACATGATCATACCAGGACAAATCGTCAGGGATTGTCGTACGGTTTTTGAAGAGCCCTTGTTGCACATTTTTAGCTTGTGTTTACGGGAAGGTCGCTACCCGGACGAATGGAAGATCACCCGAGTTATCCCAGTCCCTAAAGGGGGTGCAGACACCGACGTGAGTGGATACCGACCGGTGGCGGTACTGTCGGCGTTTGCTAAGGTATTTGAATCTGTATTACATGCATGTATTTATAAACAAGTGAGCTCACAATTGTCTGATTCTCAACACGGCTTTCGGCCGGGTCGCAGTACGGGGGGGTAACTTACTGTCAATTGTCATTGACGCTGGGGGGCAGGTAGATGTGGCGTATTTTGACTTCCGGAAAGCTTTCGATACCGTGGATAGTGACGTTCTTTTGTACAAACTCTCGGCTATGGGATTTACACCACACTTACTTAAACTATTTGCCAGCTATCTTAGCGAGCGCCAACAGTACGTCGAGTATGTGGGACGTGAATCGCGTCCTTATTACACGTTCTCTGGGGTGAGTCAAGGCTGCAATATTTGACCTTTGGAATTTATTTTAATGATCAATGATCTGCCTACAGTCGTAAAAGAGGCAAAGTGTCTGCTGTTTGCAGATGACTTCAAATTATATTTGAATGTTAAAGATACTGCGGACTGTAATAGACTCCAGTCTGATATTGATAATGTATGTGTAATGTATGTATGGACGGTGTAGTTATGCCGCGAGTCTCACATGTACGAGACCTGGGCGTTCAGATGGTGTCGGAGCTGACGTTCCGGAAACACATAGTTGACGTGTGCGCAAAGCTTTCAGAAATCTCGGATTCATCTTAAGACAGTGTAAGGATTTTACCGACACTGCTGCTGTAAAAGCTCTGTATAATGCAATTGTAAGGAGTCATCTGGAAATAAATGCATTCATTTGGAATCCACATGAAGAGAAATACAGTCTAAAGTTGGAAAAAATTCAAAAAAAAAGAAAACTAAGTTTCTTTACTGCAAACAGTACGGAGTTTATTCCTTTTATCCCGTGACGTACCCGAGTCTGTTCATCCTTGGCATGGTCGGATACACCAGGCTAGCAGTAAGAAGGAACATCGTGCTGGTTAAATATGTGGCGAGCATCCTACTAGGGTCGCTGCACCACCCGGAGGTGCTAGAAGCGCTGCGACTGCGCGCGCCGGACGGTTGCGTGGGCGCGCGCCGCCGCCCCGCTCTGTTAGACGTGCCAGCGGCTAGGACTAACCTCCTCAAGTTTGCCCCTATCTCACGAGCCGCGCGTATTGTTAATGTTGTTACAAGGTCGGAAGACATGTTTGGGCAAAACCTGTCGAGATTTCTTCAAAGAGCACAAATAATTAATGAGCGAGGCTTAGAGCTATAGACTTTGGCATGTTTAATTTAATGTAATTTATTGATGTACCTAATATTAATAATAATTATTATTTTATTGTGTGTAATTTTTTGGTAGATTATTTTAGTTTTATGTAATATTGTGTGTTTGTGACTTGTAGCATCATATTGGATTAAACTGTAAAGATGTTATAATTGGTGATGATAAATAAATAAAAGGTTTCCTCTCAACTTTTCTGTCACTACTGAAAGCGGATCGCGAGCGATAAAAGTATTTTTTATTAACCTTGGCTCGAGTTAGACCACTATTTCATGTTAAGCGATGAAGTGATCGACGACGTTGAAGTACGCTTGCTTAGAAGTAATCTGTTCACTCTTGACTTATAGACCCCTAGGCTGTAGCTATTGGGAAACACAGACTCCGGCAGGGAATACCAGTTCTTAGCTGCGTTGCGTCGATATAATAACGTACTTACATTGGGTATGTCTATACTTCGTAGGAGCTTGTCACTTATGCATATGATCTGATAATGAGCGCAACCCAAATTAATGGCTCAATTAAACAAAAGCAAACGCTATACACTACTACAACGGTAAGAGTTAAAATTCCACAGTAATATAATATTTAGGTATTCATTATTATAGTCGCTATTTGTCGCTTCTATATATGTCGGGTTTAGTCAATAGTACGGACGTCAAAACAAATCACGAGCACGCCACCTGTCGGCAAATCAAGAACACTACGCTGTGGCGCGCTTCCTCTAACGACCTGTGTGGTGGGGACACCGAATATAAGGGTTGAGTATTGACCGCCTGGGAGCTAAGACGTTGTAGAATCGGTATCGATCAGTAATATTAGTGAGCAAGATTGTAACTGTGAACTATTTAAATAAACCCAGTGTATCGAATAATTTATGTTATTTCATTTGCACGACTGTACCCACCGACCTGCCCATACACGATGTCTTAACCTAAGGGAATACATCCTGACTTCCCGATGGTTTGCATCTATCGGCCAGCCATGATCCGACATCAGAATTGGGATTCGGTCGTGCTAATGAGATCACACGTAAAAACAATACTAGTGAAAATGGCGGTTACATTCTTGCAAAAAAAATGCGGTGTCAGTTGAGAAAAAAAAAAAACAGTAGTGGTTCGTTTCTGTGACTACCCTCAGTCTTGAATAAAAAAACCAGTCTAGAGCGGAGCAGCAAGGAAGCTAGCAACAACCAAGGAGCTGGCCAGGTCAAGGAGGAGCGTGTGGACGTGTGGAAAGATCCATACACATGGATCTTTAAGCCAATCTGGTGAGTCGTTTTCATTTTGTTATTGACTATGGCCAAGAGTGTTCATTATTCAAAATTCTGGTTTTGTGGCGGTCAATGGATCGTCGGGGTGACCCATGTTAGGTTATAATTTCATGTTAGTTATCGATGGTCAAGTTGGGTGTTGTTGAAGGGTTATTATTCTACTATCACTGGCGGTAGCCCTTGACTGGCCTTGGCTGACTATCATTGTTTGGAAGTTAGAATACCTACCTGGGCACTTGGGACATTGTAATGCGTGGTTCATGCATGTCCATGCATTCACATTCAGTGTTCATAATAAACCATTTTGCCGTGCCGGTTTAGGTTACTACACCGGTTAATTTCCATCAAAGCTGTGTATGGTTAAGATAACCGTGTAAACAAGTACTCTCGTAGTGTTTTTCATGTTTCAGATACCATATTGTGTCGCAGTGGAGCCTCTGCTGCTGCTAGCAGTTCAGATGCTGTATGCGAAGGCTGACCTGTCAACATCTGCGAGGTTAGGAGGAATGGCAGACTAGCAGTTTGAGGTTGGGAGCGCGCAAGTTTGAAATGGAATACTCGGTGAGTCGCTTCCATGTTATTTCGATAGTGAGGTGGAAAGTTCTTCTACTGAAGAGATGCTATTTCGAGTTTTAAGTGTTCATGTTTGATCACTGAATTGGTAGTGGTTATATCTAGCACTATCACTAGGTAATTAAGACACACTTGTAAAAAGCAAGTAGTTAGGTAATGAGTTTCCTATTGGCAGTATAGTTTCAAGATTTGGTTCAATACGAACTTTAGGATGAGATATCCCATGAGAAGGAGATTTTCAGTAACAAAGCCAGTTAGTAATGACGTAGGGCCATCGCAATTGTATCGAGTTAGTAACGGTACTGGTCATTTACGTGTATTCAGAACAAATCTTATGTTGCGTCACGATTTACGACCACCGTCTTCAGATCTGAATTCACTTGCTTACTTTCAAAGTAACATTAGGATAGCAGTAGATCTCGCGATCGTTTTCCTTACATAAAAACTGAGGTAGTGAGCGATAGTAAATGGTTACTGTTGATATTTAATTTTAAAGATTTTGAGCCGAATTAATTCGTGAAGCTCCTTAATATTATCAGGGTTAGTTGTTTCCCTTTTGTTAGCAGTCGGTATGTAAATCTTTAGAGTAAAAAGTGCGAATCTTTTGGGAAGGATCCTCGATCACCAAGTTCCTTGAGAATTAGACATCTTAGTTGATGACAGTGGTAGTGAAACCAAATCTGATTAACATGTCTACTCATGCGACAAAGTCTGGACCGCCCCTCATGAGTAACATGTGGCGATGGGTCTACGAAGAGGTGTCGTTGAGTATGCATTGCCTTTGAATTATGGTAAAGATTAACGGTAATGTTACAATTACTTTATTTAGTTGTTGATCGTCGGATCTTTTTCTAATCAATAGTGTTGTGTGGGAAACTCTAGTGTGAAAACTAAATGGGACCTTTATTAAGTCCGCGATAGGTTATTATGACAGGACAGTGATAGTTATACAATGAAAGCTTTAAATAGGAACGCTTAGGACCTACAAGTATGCACGCGGTAGGTTAGGAAAGATGCCAACGGGTCATGTACCAGTCGATGTTGATGTTAAAGGAATTTTGATGATGATGACCAAGCTTAAAGTGTCTAGTAATTCAGTCTATCGAATGTATTATGATTGACCGTACCAGTGGATTCTGGTGGAGGTCGGGGTCTAGAGACCGTTGTGAGAGCAATACAATTGCTGGTCGGCTAGAGGGCCGTGGCGTTGAAGATTTTACTCGAGGGTTTCTTTAAGCTTGACAGTTTTTGCAGCAGCAGAATTTTTAAAGTTGGTTTGGATCGATTTGTGGTACATGGCCCAAGGTGATGATTGAATGATGAATGATTCAGTTAAAGAGTAGAGTTCTAAAATTTCCCTATTTTCACGAACCCAATGATCTATTTTGGTCAGGAGTAGCCGAGCGTTGTGTGGCAGCTGTTGACCTGTGTGGCAACTGTGAGCCTGTGTGTCAACTGAAGGCCTGTATGGCACCTGTAAGTCTGTGTGACACTATGTCTGGTGTGAATGTTCATGTTTATGTTAGAGACCTTGCAGAAGGTTCATTTTGAGTTATGACGTTGAAAGAAGGTAAACTCACATAGTCACGCCAGAGGTGAGGTCACCATGTTAATGTTGATGACGTTCGAATCGTCAAGCCCTCATTACGAAAATTTAAATAATTTTGGTATTCTAATTTTGATTAACAGAATTTATAAAATTGCTAATAAAAATTTAAGGGTAGTAAAATTTAAGTAAGTTCCTAAAGGGCAAGAAGGTTATTTGGAAATTTGCGAAAATGATGGTGATGATGATGATGAATGGACCGTGACGACAGATGATGAGTTCGGTATGTCTTTTGTACCTGTAATTAATAATACGCCCTCGGAGTCGGAGGAAACATTTTCCATATGCTCTCGCACCTTAAGTGTAGATAATTCCGAAGCTATAATAGAATCTTTGGAATGATCAATTAGTATGTGGTCTTTTCTACTTTTGTGGAAGATGATCATTTTTGTAAATGGGATGTCAAGATCACTCCTGCTGTTGTGGGTGTTGATCTGTGATGCGCTGTAGGAGTCTCACCTGCTTTAGTGGGTGACGATTCAGACCAGCTTGACTGTGACTGCGCTGTAGGAGTCTCACCTGCTTTAGTGGGTGACGATTCAGACCAGCTTGACTGTAACTGTGCTGTATGAGTCTCACCTGCTTTAGTGGGTGACGATTCAGACCAGCTTGACTGTGACTGCGCTGTAGGAGTCTCACCTGCTTTAGTGGGTGACGATTCAGACCAGCTTGACTGTAACTGTGCTGTAGGAGTCTCACCTGCTTTAGTGGGTGACGATTCAGACCAGCTTGACTGTAACTGCGCTGTAGGAGTCTCACCTGCTTTAGTGGGTGACGATTCAGACCAGCTTGACTGTAACTGCGCTGTAGGAGTCTCACCTGCTTTAGTGGGTGACGATTCAGACCAGCTTGACTGTAACTGCGCTGTAGGAGTCTCACCTGCTTTAGTGGGTGACGATTCAGACCAGCTTGACTGTAACTGCGCTGTAGGAGTCTCACCTGCTTTAGTGGGTGACGATTCAGACCAGCTTGACTGTAACTGCGCTGTAGGAGTCTCACCTGCTTTAGTGGGTGACGATTCAGACCAGCTTGATTGTAACTGTAGGGGTTTTCTGTTGTAAAGAAATACCTAGACCAGTGATCCTTTCGATATGTAACTATGCAAAATGTTTCCTCACTCACCTAGAGTATGAGTCAGGATTGGACGAGCGAATACTGTGTGGAGATTTTGTGTGTTTCAGAAAACTTCCCTTGTATGATGGGAGACTGGTAGAACGGAGTGGACTAAGAACGTGTAGCGCAACACGACATGATATCGCATGGAGCAAGGACAAGAAGATAATGCCTGCGGGTGATAGATTTGGGGAGTCTGTCACCTGAGAGAGGCCCGAGAAGGCGACGTGCTGTGTTCCACGCTCGCCTCTCAATAGGAATTACGGCCTAGAGAACACCATGTGGTTTTAGTCAGTAAGAGTCTGACAGACCCCTCAGCTTTCCCCAAGGGCTGAGGACATCCATTGAGGATTTCCACATGATTCGATACACTGTTAAAACCTGACAATGAGGAACAGACGAGGACGCCTGTATCGCAGGATGGCCGTGTCGGGTTTAGTCAATAGTACGGACGTCAAAACAAATCACGAGCACGCCACCTGTCGGCAAATCAAGAACACTACGCTGTGGCGCGCTTCCTCTAACGACCTGTGTGGTGGGGACACCGAATATAAGGGTTGAGTATTGACCGCCTGGGAGCTAAGACGTTGTAGAATCGGTATCGATCAGTAATATTAGTGAGCAAGATTGTAACTGTGAACTATTTAAATAAACCCAGTGTATCGAATAATTTATGTTATTTCATTTGCACGACTGTACCCACCGACCTGCCCATACACGATGTCTTAACCTAAGGGAATACATACTGACTTCCCGATGGTTTGCATCTATCGGCCAGCCATGATCCGACATATACTTTCACTGATTTCGGCAATAATAAACAAGACACGATATTATGTTAATAGAACGGGTTTACTGCTTGATTTAGAACTGGTTGACTGGTAAAATATCCATGCTCTAGGCTAATATGAAAAGTCTGAAGAAAAATAATTTAAACTTCTAGTACCTAGCCTCTTATTGCTTCGGTTAGCTATAAGCTGTAGTAACAGTAAAGCTTATTTAACACTGTAAAATAACTACAAAAAAGGTTCTAAAAATATAGTCGAGGTTTGTTACAAAAATTAAATTAGGAATATAACAAACGCAACCCAGCCCTCTTTGGCTGAACTGTTATTTATTTATGATCCAGAACCAAGACACCCTGGTCACCATGAACCTTTCCGCATTGCCACCACTCGCTTACACAGTGACCACGACCTCATTCCAAGCTTGTCTTTAAACTCTGTGGGCGTTGAGGGTGTTCCACCCCGCTTATGACGTCATTCCAAGATCAAGGCCAGACTACTACGCTCCGCCATTTTTTGTCTCAACATAATTGCATGGCAAAGGAAAGTTTTCAAGTTACCTAATGACCCTTTAGAGTCAAACGCTCAAGTAATTTAAGTTGGATTTGTCTTTTTATCGATTTTAGCTTAATTTTGGACGTGTTATATTAAAAAGGTGACAGATTAGCATTTGGAAGTCAGAGATAGAGTAATATTCTTAAAAGGAATACCACACCGATTTGTCCACTTCGCAGTTCTTGAATTTTATTTTTCGGTGAGCAGATTTTTTTCGTACTTGTACCGTTGTGATCATGACTGCGGGTATGATATTTGTATGGTGGTGAGTAGATTGATATCTTAGTTCAATAAATCAGTGTGTTGCTAACTCTCGCTTTTCATTGACGCTGCACTGGCGACGAGGATGTGATTCTTAGAAATTTTATAATCTAAGACGAAACTAATTACTTGTTTTTGCGTCTGCATTAAGAGTGAAATGAAGTCATCGATGTTATCCGCTGATATTAAGATGGCAATTGGAAAGTTAGAACCGTTAAAAGTTCAAAACAATGGCTTGCTTATATACTTTTAACGGTTTACGGTTAATCAATATATTTTACTTAATGATGTAAAAGATAACCTTAAGATGCCGATATTAATAACAATCGTAGGCGAAGCTACGTATTCATTGATCTGTGATCTATATTGCCCTGACTTTCCCGGAGGAATTTGTCTTATTTATTTTTTTGTGGGATCCAAGATTAATGAACCGATTTTGCGGAACTCGTCGAGCTTCATTGCTTCTTTTCTGGTTGTAACACCGGTTTTTAGGAGTTCTCGTGTCGCCATGACTAGGTACTAGTATTAATAGAAAATTCATGCCGAGGTAAAAAAATTGCTATTCTTTCAGCCAAGTTGGTAATAACACGGTGTCTCATTGCTAAGAAAAAAATATGGTTCAAATAAATCTCACTAGATGGCGCAACATGCGCGGTATCTGTTATTGAATGTGTGTAAAACTATTTTTTTTTGGAATTGAACATAAAAATTTGATGTTCTTGTTTAATCAACTCTCCTAAGTACAATTTTTTTTTTTTGAAAGTTATGGAATATTGGGCCCTTTATTCACATTTCAAAGATTATTTGAACGGACTATTTAAAATTGATGACAATAGATGGCGCAATTTCTGAGGCATTCCACTCTATCGTTAAAATTTGCATTGTAACACATTTTGGTACAAAAAAACTGTAAAAACGTGCAAAAAAATACTAAAAAACGAACCTTCACTGTATTTAAAGAAAACACATTCAAGAACCTAGTAAACCCTTTTACTTGCAAGTCGCTGCTAACACCATCTATCTATCACCGTGAAACAGAACCGAACGCGTTCGATGTACGATGTACAAAAAAATATCAGATTAATCAGACGAAAAACGCTAATTACGTCGGCACGGTTTTTTTGTATGGGATGAGGCATCTGTATGCTAGTATTACATTATCTGTGGTAATAACAAGGTTGACCGCTAGGGCGCGGCACTTTTTAAGTACCTACAAATACAATAATAGTAATAAAATTCGTGGAGCCTTTTTTATTGTAACCCATTTAGCAATTGTTATTGTACTTAATAGGGCGAAGACCTCGTGTATGTTTAGGTTTAACGCAAAATGAATGACGTAATTTCCGAATGTGTATTTCGGGAAATGAGTCGGTCTTTTATCCGTAATATCGTCGTAACGTGTGCATGCAATGTTACCTTGCTTAAATATTTATTATTGTTACCCTCTGCAATTTTTATTTACGCTTGTTCATAGGATCCACTTTTAGTTTTCTGAAGTCTTTCATCTTCGACGCATCATAACATTTATCAGCAATATAAAATAGGAACAATCCTAATCGGATCATATTAGAGACTAGCTGTCCCACGCGGCTTCGCTACCGTCAACTGGCTACCTACCTACCCTATATACATACATGTTGCGTAACTTTAACCACTTACGCAGCGCACGCAACGAACGCTCTCAAAAAGGAATATTTTTTCCCGTTTTTGCAACATTTTTCATTTATGCTCCGCTCCTATTGGTCGTAGCGTGATGTTATATAGCCTATAACCTTCCTCGATAAATGGACTATCCAACACAAAGAAAAGTATTTTTCAATTCTAGCCAGTAGTTCCTGAGATTAATCTTAAATTAAATTTAATCTTTCAGTGATCATATTACTGTAATTATGTTCCACCAATTCTTGTAATTATGTACCCAATATTCGACACATTGTTAATTGTCTGTGAATAAAAAAACGAAATGAAATGTTAGTAAAGACGTGGTATCTCCTGATAGTTTTTTTTTTTATTATTAATAATAGGCTTGCGCTTGACCACTATCTCACCTGATGGTATGCGATAATGTGGTCGACGGTGAAGCACGCTTATCTAGATGAAACCTATTCACTCTTGATTTAAAGACTCCCAGGTTGTAACTATCAGGAAATTCAAAATCCGGCAGGTAATTCCACTCTTTTGCTGTGCGCAAAATAAAAGTATTCTCAAAACGTTTGGTGCGAATGGGTGGGATGTCCACCATGTACCGATGACGCATCGCGGTACGTCTTGTAGTCCGATGATGGAACGGGCTAGGAGGAATCAGTTCATCAATTCCATCGCACACTCCCGGAAATGAAACTGATAAAAAACCAACAGGCTGGCAACTCTGCGCCGATGTTCAAGGCTCTGGACCCTAGACTCTACCGGTATCTCATTGCCGATGAGTCTCTTGGCCCGTTTTTCGATCGATTCAAGTGCAGCTATATCCAGCTGGTATTTGTTAGATCCGTCCCAGAGATGAGTGTGCTTTTTAGCAGTCGTACCTCATAAGTGGATATAATGAGTGATACCGTGTTACAGTGTGAATAATGAATAATACAAAGCACCTTTTCACATGTACCCAGTCTCCCTTTGTACGGTCTCATCGCCGTACATTTTTCTGCATACTGGCAACCTACTTTAGGCCAACGATGTGCGTCATAATTTGACCGTATAAAACATCATAACAAAGCAACCAACGTGAATAGTCTTCTTATAGCCGTGTTGCTATCCAAACCAAGAGAGAGAAATAGTCGCCTTCCATCTAAGTTATACTGTAGTTTACTTAACTCAAATATATTTAACTAGTGGATCTAACTGTGACGTGTTTCTCTCCAACCAACTAACGGCGAATCGGTGTACGGACTTACGACCCGTACACCCTTTCTATAACAGTTCCCACAACCTTAAAGTCTTTAATTAAATAATCTTCAAAATTTATTTTAAAGTTAGTCCCAACTAAAACACAGTATACCAAGTAATTAAGTTTGCAACGTTAACTAACGGTACAGAGCACGGAACGTTGCAGGCAGCAACTAGAGACGCCATTGTCAATAATATTGAATCGGTTTTCCTAGCCATTGTTAGTACTTTTAAGGGTTCCGTACCCGAACGGTCCAAATGAAAACATATTGCTGTCACTCACGTGTCCGTCTGTCCGTCGTCTGTTACACATTTTGTTCCGAAGATTTTTTTAACTTTCCCTTGACCTATGAAGTTGAAGTTTGGTGATAATGTTTATTATTACGTATATTTTACTAGCAAATACTCGTACCAATATATTGATAAACTAGTACGGAACCCTAAATGTGCCAAGTCCGACAGGAACTTGTTGCCGGTGTTCTTTTCGTATCGACGGTACATTAAAATACTACTAGGTCAAAAGCACTTGGCGTTGTCATGTCACTCTCGACTCTCGCTATAGGCGCACGAGCAGAACGCAGGGCGCCGCGCGGGTAGGCGGGAGTGGGGTCGATGTCAGTTTATGTGCACAGTTATTTTGACCGTGTTGTAGTTATGTTTGGGCCCAGGAAGTAGCTAACGTTATAGAGGTGTCGGAGGCCTTGTTCAGATCATCGAGGAAGCAGATGAAAGAAAATTTGAAAAAATGGTATAGCAATTTGATCTGGAGCACCGAATTCGTACTTTGTGTTGGATGGGTCGACATCATTTGTCGTTCAGTACTGTCACGGACCGTAGATTTCTTCAAGTCAACGGTGACACTCACTGTGAAACGCTTGGTTTGTACTACTCGATCAAAATTTCTGTACACTTTGAGTTGTCAAGGTCACACTGACGTTTGATACTCACTATTGGCGCACGAGGCGAATGCGGGTAAGCGGGAGTGGGATCGTTTGACATTTCGTGTGCACAGTTATATTGACCGAGTAACATGGAGAGTTTCGTCAGTGCCGCCTCTAAAAATCATTCAGTCGTGCTCTGCCACAAAAGAGAACTGGTCTCTAGTTGCGTTTGAAACCTTTGAATCAGCGGGCTTGTCGGTGCAGTGTAACGTAATAAAATCTCTGAATCTTGTATTTTGTGCTCTTACGCTTCCTTTAACTTTCGCCAAATCAATCAAAGGTACGAATAGACATTCTAAAGTAATTATAGAACTTTTGCTCATCACTTCTTAAATCGCTTATTAACGTTTGAAATGTTCCAACATAATTACGCTCCTCAAAGATGGGATGAACCTGATATTTCCTTTTTCCTTTTTCTATTTGATTATTTTACTTTTTTTACCACATTACTACCAGAACAGAACGTTGTCTTCGTAATGGACACAGAAACCAACTAACAACTACTTTTTGGCGAAATGGGTAGCGGTTAACGACAGTGGTGTTCACATTACGTCGGACCGGTAGCTTATAGTGTGAACACCATGACCCGATAGCCGGCCAACGGTTAAATTGACGGTCCAACCTAATGTGAACCTAGCCTAACGGATATAATAGGTAATAGGTACTGAAACAAATACTGAACAAAATTAATTTAATCTGGCTTTAACTCAAACAATGTTCCTTAATCTTTTTCAAAGGTCCAACAAACGTTTGTTTAAGTACGTAATACCATATTTAGACAACGCGGTCCGGGGGAAACGGGGGGAAAAGGACAAAGGGATTTATGGTGACAAACTTTTTAATTGATTTAAAATAGGGTCGCTATTGATGTTACTTAACTAATAGTACGGCGGGCAGTGTTATATTTTCAACCTACTTCAAAAAAAGGAGGTTATCAATTCGACACGTCGTACGAGTAGGTATATGCCATTTTATTAGAACTGCAAAATATTCACATATTATAATCTATTAAGGCTTCTAAAAAAAATTGTATATTTACAACATTTTATAGGTGTATGTGTGTCCACGCATTTCTCCGAAACTAGATATCGGATCGGATCATTCATATTTATTGGATTTTGCATGTCTGAACTTAGGGAATTGTGCTATTTCTTAAAATGCAAAAGTTACTTTCGTTTTAGAAGCCAGTGTCGGAAGACTGTACTATTTTCATGCGGGCGATGCCACGGGCAGCAGATAGTCTTCTATAAAAATAGCGACACAGTTTTATGGAAGATACTTTCTTTCAAATCGCACATCACATTAAGATTTAAGACTGTTTACATTGTTTCTCATGTAATATCAAAGCCTCACTTGCAGACATTCATTCCTTGGAATCTTTTAGAGTGTTCTTCATTAACTACGTTTACAGTCGTGTCTTAGAATTTACGATGTTAACACAGCATCATAAATAAGCTCTTTGTTGCCATTACAGCTCTATTAATAGTTTTAAGTACGAAATGTGTCTTGTACTTGACATTATTAATGGTTTTAATTTATGGTTTATATGCTTTTCAATTTGAGTGACTCAACAAAATTGAATCATGGATCTAAGCATCCTCATCCTCTTCTTGTCCTTTTTCCATGTAGCTTGGGATCGGTTCATCATGTTTTCTTCTACCATTTTCTTCTGTCAACCGTCAAACACGCTCCCTTTTCTTTAATATCAGGCCTCCCATTAGGTGTGCCGGGACTTGGTTAAGGCGATATATACGCCCCAATGTAATCGCAGTACTGGCCGTGCGCCCGCTCGATGCCAAAATATCAATATTGAACGTTCTTTTGAACAGCTTTGTTTGCAAAATATTATTTGATTTACATATGCTATGTCAGTTATGAAGAAATTCCAGCCATCAATTTTTCTGTTTTATAAATATTTTTAAACATCCAAGTCGTTTTGGAGGAGTATCCAAAAGTTGCGAAAAATATCGTGTTGCTAATTATTTTTTTAAAGCAAAACTATTTGTCATACTAAAATACCATGTTTAAAAAATAATGTCCATGAAACAATAATAAAAATATTTTTTTTTTTCAAACCTTTTAACCTAGCCGTTACTAAGGAGTATGCTTCAGAAAGTTACCGTTTTACGGCACTAAAGCGTATGTAGGCCCTTAAGGTTGCGGGAATCGGTCGTTGTAGTGACACTTGTTTAGTAGTGGACATCTTCGTCGTCGACTAAAATGATAATGAATAAATTATTCCTGACACAAACTCTCCTTTCTTTGTCCTCCCTTTTTCTCTTTCCACCTACATCAATATTGGAAATATTTTAGTCTGCATGTTGCTAAACATAAAATTTAATAATTAATGACCGTTTTGCCACATACATTTCTTTGAGAAAAACACACAACACTGTGTTCACTTATCAGGATTTCCATTAATCTTTCCTCGTTTCTCCGAATAGATAGCAAAACAAGATGTCTTTCACGCGAAGCCAAGGTCACAGAAACAACTTAATGAATCCAAGAACATGTTTTTGTTATACTAAATAATGATATTCATAAATCAAAACTTGGCTGGTAACGAACCTGTGTGTTTTAGTGTGATGTTTATGAAACAAAGTCATCAGACAGGGTCATATATCTACATATTATTTGCAGCAAAGGCCAAACTCCATACAACCGTGCTGCGATGAGTACCCGGCGATGCCAGGCCATGTGTGACGAATTGCTCACTCAAGGTGCAACTGAGAAAACATTGTCCACTATTGGTGAACCTATTACAACGTGATTGATCTCTGTCGAATATCCACTCTGTGCCCTATACTTTTGGGTAACATATACACTCTCTTATTCAGAAAAAGAATATATATAAACAAACAAAGAAAGCAAAAACGACGTGCAAAAATGAGTGAATATATCAGTCAATATACAGACAAAACTCCCCAGAGAGACTTAGACAAAGAATCTGATATTCAAACTGTTCTAGACTTGGAAGTTTTTGCACGAGCCAAGTTTATTGATGTTCCTCAACAAAGATGTGCCTTTTCTTCTGAACAAACTATTGTCTGGTTTTCGATATCGGAGTTATAGAAGTCGGTTTACTATAAAACTTTTAAGAAGCCTTCTCTTTGGTTGTTAAAGTTTGTTAAATTACTAATGCAATGTTTTTGTTGGTTATGATTTCTTTTGAAGTATCGGATTTGTTTTTTTACGAGTCAAAGTGGCGAAGCTTGGGGGAGGCCTATGTCCAGCAATGGCTCGGCTGATATGATGATGATTGGATTTTGTTTGATATTACATTTTGGGTTTCTCTAAATAATTAAAGAGACTTCTCTCGTTCGTCTTTTCGTGCCTCTGCAATTAATGAAGGTTGGCCATCACTCCGAATATTTCTGCTTGTGCTTTGCAAGATGGAATCGCTCAGCAGTACTCGTGATTCTGAGAATATTACTAAGACTAAACTTTTTCCGCGTAACCGCGTAGGTGACGCGGTGTTGGCCGACGAAAAAGTTTCCTCTGTACTTTACCTATTCATCTGGATGTAAGACTCTGTAATCATCCGCAATATTCACTCATCCAGCTGCATAGATAACAAGATCATCGATCCACCTAGCTCTAGAGAGTCCCACCTTACGTTAGCCGATTAGCGTTCTTCACAAGGGTCACGGCAATTTGAGATCATATTTTAAATATTGCTTATGCAGTTTCTGACAAAAAATTGTATGGGAGATGCAATGTGTTTTTTGAGAATTGACTATGACTTACTTGGATAAAGTTGTTCATATATACGCCTGGGGGACGCCTATGTCCAGCAGTGGACGTCTTTCGGCTGAAATGATGATGATACATGGGTAGAAGCTGTATTTAATATTTTTTCCAATTAAAAAAAACCTATTTTTTAAACGTGTGTGCATAATTTCATCTTAATCGGTTGAAGATAACTGCTTTAAAATTCGGTTGCAATATTTGACCCGAAATAAGATACATACAGTACAACTATTTTCTTAATGTCCCTCGGCAAACTTCGTGTTTCGTCAATCGTCGGCTTTCTATCAGTTGCCGTTTGCACTTGGTGCAGACCGGACGCTCACAATCATATTGTTCAAGAAGAAGTCTGATAAAAATACGACGACTGACGAAACACGAAGTTTGCCGAGGGACATTGAGAAAATAGTTGTACTGTACATACATTGCAAGTTAATAAAAAGCGTGTATAATATAATCGCACGCATCCGTTACATCCTATAGACTTTTAGTCGAGTTACTTTGTTACGTTTCTTACATACAGACATACATTAACTCAAGCCTTTTTTGCTCAGGGAGGTAGGCAGAAACAGAACACCACCTGCTATGACCCTATACTTCTTTTGCTTCGCTCACGCACATACATCTAGTCATACACATTACGCTTCCTCTCAAAAAATAACCACCATCCATCCAACCATCTTAAAAGCATACCTTTATCCAACGTTATATACTAACAGCATAAAGAACCAGCATAAAAAAATCAACTTATTATAACCTTGGAGTTTCTCGACGCCGTAAAAAATACTATAAATAAACAAAGGTATTAAAAATGTTATGGGATGTAACCCGAATGTGTTTTCAAGCCACTCCCAGTACCCACTAATAAAACTTTTCATGTATATTCCTGAAAAGAGGTATTAAATCAAAATGTCGTGGTTATTTTAGCAACATGTGATGTTTTTTCGCTGAACTGTAAAATGAGTCTATCGAATGATATTTCAATGTCAATGTACTACGAATTTTATTGTTAAAACCAAAGCTTGTATTTCATCTTTGGATTCCGGAACGGTCTCAGCCGTATTGATTTTTCTTATTTTAGTCCTTATATTCAAACTCAATCTCAAACAATTTATTTATTTAAACTCACTATTTTGAATAGTCAAGCTGACCGAATGTCAGCCCAAAACATGAAGCTAGTTGCACATTCACAGTATTGTTGAAAGTCATTATACTCACACTAACTGTAAAGGTTTGCTTTACGATAAATAAATTTGGGCAAACTTCCATAACATAACATACTCTTAATAGTCTAGAATAAAATAGATATACTGGAGACGAAATTACAAAAAAAAAACAGCAAAGATTAAACTATAATCTAGTCATGTCCCTGGATACTTAACACAGGAATTTTTCAAGCTTAACTAAAATTATTCAGAAATAAATCTTCGCATAAATTGTGTTTTAAATCCTCCGAATATTACAAGGATATTACTAAACCCCACTAACTTACTTAACATTTCTGAACCAAGCACTTCAAATTCTACTATAACCTGAAATCCTGTCAAACTTTGGTATTTAAGAGCCGGTTTTTGAATTGAGAATTTTATGTTTAAAAACGTGTCAAACCTACCTTAAAAGGCAAAGACAGGTTATTTAGATATTAAGTAAATTTGATAAATACATACATAAACTCACGCCTTTTTCCGTGGGGGTAAGCAGAAACTATATAACGCCACCTGCCGCGATTCTAACATCACTCAACTGAAGCATAGCCTCAATCCTTACTGCACTTAGTTCAGAAACCAATGTTTAAAGGGGCGTCCGAAGGCACCTGAAAATCGAGGCTGAAATACGTTATATACTTTCGTAATTAACATCAATCTAGACGAGGCCTTGTCCTAACCTTACTCAACCACATCTGGCGTAGCCATTAAGAAATAGCCTGAGATTCTGGATTTATCTTGAAGATCTAGACATTAAGCACATCTAAAGGGATGGACATTTAAACGCAGACCCACTTAGGCTACTGATTTTTATTCGTAATTGTTCTAGAATTTAAATATATTTGCTGTATAGCTGTATATTTACTTAGGTTCAATAAAGAAAGACTCTGTTTATGTTTATAAGGACTGTCTTTAAAAATATTTAAGGGCTGGTTTTTCAAAAGATGGATATAATATATCGTCTATCTATATCTAAAAAAATAAAATGAAGTGTCTGTTTTGTCCATGTTCATTTTAAAACCAACTTTTTCGGAAGCTTTACTGAGGTCATCGAGCATTTACTGGTGCTCTCCATGGTCTCAGCCATGACCACTATGCCGTCGGCAAACCGAAAGGTGAGTAATGTATTCGCCATTAACGTTGATGCCTTGGCCCCTCCAGTCCAGAACCTTGTATACATCGCAGCAGTGAACAGTTTCGGAGAAATGACGTCTCCCTGTCTCACGCCACGCTGGAGAAGCATTGGTTTCGAGGTCTGATCATGAAGACGGAATGACATGCTGGCGTGTTTGTACAAACACTTCAACACCTCAATGTACCGGTAGTCGAACTGGCACCGTTGGAGAGACTGCAGTACAGCCCAAGTCTCGATCGAATCGAAGGCTTTCTCGTAGTCCACAAACGCTAAACAGAGAGGCAGGTTATACTCTTCGGTCTTCTGTATAACCTGCCGCAGCGTATGTATGTGGTCTACGGTGCTAAAGCCTTTTCGGAATCCGGCTTGTTCGGGAGGCTGGAAATCATCAAAACTGTGCGCGAGACGATTCGTGATGACTCTTGAAAACAACTTGTAGACTGTGATGATGGCTAAGAAGTGCCAAGTGGCCTATAGTTCTTCAGCCGGGAATTGTCTTGCCTTCTTGAAGAAGAGTACCACCACACCCCTGCATCATGCCTGTGGCGTTTTGCCTTCGAGTATGACGGAATCAAACAGCTTCTGAAAGGCCTTAAGGACCGGTTTTCCACCCGCCTTCAGGAGTTCAGCCGTGATTCCGTCATCACCCGGCGCCTTGTTGTTTTTAAGCTGTTTCAGAGCCATCCTAATCTCGTACAGGCTGACGTCTGGGATATCTTCGGTATAGCTATTTTATACAGCTTCTTTTATACTTAACTTCAATGTATGTATGTATGTGTGTTCGGGTCAAATCTTGCAACTGAATTTTAAAGCAGTTATCCTCCACCGATTAAGATGAAATTTTGCATACACGTTTAGTTTGGAAGACAATGCATGGTTAACTAAGTGACGTCATTCTTAATCCAATATGGCGGACGGCTCAAGATGGCGGACTCGTTATTGCTTGTGCACTGCCATGATATGGGTAGCAAATGAAAAGCAGGTTTAAAAAATAGATATATAAATATATATTTTAACTTATTCTGTTGACCCTATATTTAGGTGAGGACTGAGGTTATCTGCTGGATCAGTTTTACGTAATTTTCCCTATTCCAACGACTTTTTTCTTCTACCGAAAATATATACAAAACGAATTCCCTACCCCGAAACCCAGCCACATCACAAAGGTACCTACTACCATTCAGTGAAAGTAAAAACTAACAAAACGCAAAGTATGGGTATCGATCTCACCCTTCACCTTGACGCCGCCGGGATCAACAAAACGCGCCATTACGCAGTACTCGACGTTCCTTGTGTCGATCAGAATGTACTATTATACCCGGGAATAAATTGAATACCGGGTTAATATTCTTATTTTATCATACTAACTTACTAATATTATAAATGCGAAAGTTTCGATGGATGTATGCATGGATGTTTGTTACTCAATCACACCAGAACGGCTGAACGGATCTGGATAAAATTTGGTATCGAGATACATTATTCTTATTTCGGTTGTAAGTCGGTGTCTTTGATAGGTACCAATTTTTTTTGTTATGGTCACCGACTTCGAAAAAGAAAGTTATTTTTCACTTTATGTATTTTTTTGTAAAAAAGTTTTTTTATTTTTCACTATTTAGTTGTACCTATTAAGCAACTTGCCTTTAGTAAGGTACTTATAATGTCAGAATAGATTACCCGAATACCATAAAACTTGAACATAACCGGTGAAATGAGAGTGTACCAAGGTGAACTGTACACATCTGCGTACCCCTTTAGAGCGTACTGGCGTGAGGTTATGTTATGAAATTGTATAAACAATAAACAGACATGCGATTTTTTTGAGTTTTTTATTTAAGAGTTCTGTTGTATATCTCCGAAGTTCTTTATCAGATCTTCACAGAATTAAAATGGAACCAATTTCGGAATTTACTCTATCAAACAAAAAAAGAATTTTCAAAATCGGTTCACAATTGACGGAGATATCGGTGAACGCACACAAAAAAAAAACAAGAAGTCGAACATAGAACCTCCTCCTTTTTGGAAAGTTAGTTAAAAAGTATTTACAATACAAATGAATCTTATCGGTAGTAGTATTTCAGAAAAGCCAGCTGTAAAGTACTCATAACCGGCTTGCTTTTGTGACTAAATGTAATCATAATCATCATTTATTGCATTCATATAGTTTACAAAGTTGTTACAAGTATATAGGTTTTTATGAACGTAAGCGATGGAAAGGAAACATGTAAAAATCGTAGCAGGCGATGTTCTGTAGTTCCTACTTATGCCTAGAATAAAGGCGAGCATATACAGGGTTAAAAAAAAAAAAAAAAAAAAAAAAAAAAAAAAAAAAAAAAAACAACTTACTTATGTTTGGAGTCGCGGAAGATGAAACAAACTATTGGGATTTAGAGAAAAAAGTTACTGATATAATTAGCAATATACTCAACATCAAATGTGAAAGCAACAGCATTGAATGCGTAAGGAGACTCGGAAAAAGAGACGATAAAATAAGACCTATTGTTATAACATTAACCACAATGGGGCTAAAAATTAAAATTCAAAAAAACAAGAAGAAGCTAGAGTCAACACCTTACTATATTAAAGAAGACTTTCCCCCCGAAATCCTAAATAAACGCAAAGAACTTCAAAAAGAAGTTAACAAAGAAAGAGAAAATGGCAGATTGGCAATTATTAAATATGATAAAATTGTAATTTTAAGGGACCGAAACCATCAACCCCAGAAACAAAGTTCGGAGAGTAAGAAAAGAGTGCTGTCAGAGTCACCAGAAGCGTCGGGTTCAGTCAATATACACAATAAAGAATCACAACCTACAAAAATCAACAAAACAAACAATATGGATAACTACCTGCTAAAAAAGCCAACTTTACAATTCCCTCCAAATAAAAACACAGGTGTTTATCCTCAAGAACCAGAGTCCCAATAACAACTAACAACGGCCCCTCTTCATCTCCCAACACGGCTAGTCACCGCGGGAGAGGACGACTACAACCCTCCAACTTGCCAACATCTATATATCTGCACATATAATGTTAAATCATTACTATCACCACAACGAATGATACTTTTAAAACATTCACTATCAAACATAAAATACGACATAATAGGATTATCAGAAATCAGAAAAAAAGGAAATGAAATTATCGAAGACGAAAACCATGTTTTCTGCTATACAGGAGAGACACAAGGGCACTACGGTGTAGGCTTTTTAATCAAGAAGAAATATAAAAACAACATTGAAAACTACATAGGCATATCAGACAGAGTTTGCCTCCTAAATATGAAATTTGACACAATAACATTAGCAATTATACAGGTTTACGCTCCCACATCTGAAGCACCGGAAGCAGAAATTGATCGATTTTATGATCAAATCGACATGGCTAAGAAATTAACAAATGGAAAAATAATTTTAATGGGAGATTTAAACGCAAAAATAGGAAAAAGAAAACTCACGGAAAATGCAATCATGGGACCATATTGCTATGGAATAAGGAACGACAGAGGGAATAAATTACTACAATACGCATTAATAAATAAATTAACAATAATAAATACATTATTTAAGAAAAAAATTAAAAACTTATGGACATGGACTACACCAGACAAGCAACATAAAAACCAAATCGATTATATTATGAGCAACAGTCCTAAACTTTTCACAAATTTTGAAATTTTAAATAATAGTATATTTCCAAGTGACCACAGATTATTGAGAGGGACAGTGGAACTGAAAAAAATAAAGAAAAATAGAGCAGCTTTTAGTGCTGAAACTCGAGCCGATCTACTGAGCGACGAGAGCCAACAAGTATATCTCAACACCTTGGAGGAAAAATCACGGCAAATCAAATGGGAAGCAAGCGACAACATAGAGTCATTTTATGTAAAGGTAGAAACGGCGATAAAACAAAGTCTAAGTGCTGTCGCATCAACAAAAAGTCGTAGAGATATTATAACCGAAGAAACTAAACAACAACTTAAAAAACGCATCGAACTTCAATTAAAACCATCTAAAACCAAGGAAGAGAAAAAAGAACTTACAGACATCTATAAAATCACAAACAAAATGCTAAAAAAGGACTACGAAAACTACAGAATGGAAATAATTGAAAAAAACTTGATTAACACTGGGAGCCAGAAGAAAGCATATAAACAACTAAATACGGAGAAAAAATGGATACCTACATTGAAAGCACATACATACACAGATAAATTACAAACGCGAAAGGATCTAATAAATATAGCTACTGAATTTTATACGAACCTATACCAAAATGAACGCAGCGAAGGAAACGAGTACAGAAAATACGAAACACAACAAAATAAACTCGTCTCGTCTTTCGACTACGGGGAAATATTGCAAAACATAGACAAACTAAAAAAGGAAAAAAGCCCAGGACCTGACAACATCCCTAACGAAGCACTAAAAATTGGAAAGAAAGTTTTGATAGGTCCTATCACAATCCTATTTAACAAAATCCTAAAAAATGAAGAAATCCCTTCTAAATGGGGAGAATCCCGCATAATACTTTTATATAAAAAAGGAGACCCTTCTGATATAAATAACTATAGACCTATTAGCCTGTTGCCAACATTGTACAAACTATTCGCCATGTGTCTAGAAAAACGAATCGCGCCAAGTATAGAGGCGAGCCAACCAGTAGAACAGGCAGGATTCCGTCCGGGCTATTCTACTATCGATCACATCCACACGTTGGACCAAATAGTAGAAAAGCATCAGGAATTCAATCAGCCACTCTACCTCGCATTCATTGACTACGCGAAAGCGTTTGATTCAATTTCACATGAGAGCATATGGCAAGCGCTCACAAACCAGGTCGTTTCAAAAACATACATAAATATAATCATAGATATATATAAAAACAGCACAAGCAGGGTAAAATTGGACAGACTTGGACCAAAAATACATATAAAAAGAGGAGTGAAACAAGGAGACCCATTGTCACCAAAAATATTTATAGCCGTATTACAAGACATCATGAAAGAACTAGAATGGAGTAGAAAAGGAATAAAAATAGGAAAGGAATTTCTTAGCAACCTAAGATTTGCAGATGATATTATTATATTTGCAAAAACAAGTAAAGAGCTGGAAACAATGATAAAAGAACTAAATAATGCTAGCGAAATAATAGGCTTGCAATTGAATACCTCAAAAACGAAAGTTGCAACAAACAGCATACAGAAACCTATAATAGTAAACGGAACAGCTATAGAGTATGTAGACAGCTATATCTATCTTGGTAAACAAATCTCATTCAAGAAATCGAGACACGAAGACGAACTAGAGCGCCGTATTAACATGACATGGAGGAAGTACTGGAGCTTCAAAGAAATCTTAAAAGCAAAACTGCCACTGAAGCTCAAAAAGAAGGTTATCGATTCGTGTTTACTACCCTGCCTATCATATGGAGCGCAAACTTGGATTTTCCAAAAGAAAACCAAAAATAAACTGCGAGCGTGCCAACGCGCTATTGGCATTTTAGGCATAAAGCTAATTGATAAATGTAAGAGCGAAGATATTCGAAAGAAAACACAACTAATAGACGCAGGACAACACGCACAACAACTCAAGTGGAGATGGGCAGGACACATTGCCCGTATGACAGACGAGAGATGGACAAAACGAGTCACTGAATGGCCAGGTCCAAGCGGAGCAAGGAGCAAAGGCAGACCCAAAGACCGCTGGATAGACGAAATTCTAAAGACTGCAGGAAAAGACTGGATGTTGAAGGCAAAAAACAGAAAAAACTGGCAAAAGATGGAGGAGGCCTATACCCGGAGCGGGGCCATGCTAAACTAGATTTAATTGTGTTTTATATTTTTTTCTTTAAACTTATTATGTAAACTGCATGGAAATAAAGGTTTTATTATTATTATTTCATTTATTCATTTTATATACATATTTTTACATTTTTAAATATTATTCTATAAAAAATAAAATAAAAAAACATTTAAAAATACAAAAATAGTAGCCCACCGGTATCGGGAACAGGGTCCAAGCTACCGGTGGTCAGGGCTCCTGAGAGAGGAACCTCCTAACGATACGCGCCGTGTCCAGGAGTACCGCTTTCTGAATCAAGCTCTTGATCCAGCTGCCCAACGAGAGCCTCCTCAGATGTTCGTCGAGGCTCTTCGCTATTATGCCATTGGCCGTCACGACTATCGGCACAATGACTGCTGTATTCACATCCCACATGTCGACAACCTCGCGAGCCAGATCAAGATACTTGCTTTTCTTATCTCTCTCAGCCTTCACGAGGTTCTCGTCATGGGGGACCGCTATATCAACAATCATTGCGCGACGCTCTAGTCGGTCTATCACCACTATGTCAGGCTTATTGGCAACAATAGTCCTGTCAGTGATGATAGACCGATCCCAATACAACGTGACATTGTCATTTTCGAGAACTGGGTCGGGCACATACCTATAGTAAGGCACTTCTGATTCCACAAGATTGTATTTTAGAGCAAGTTGCTGATGGATAATCCTGGCTACAAGGTTGTGTCTATGCAAATAGTCTCCGTTAGCCAGACTAGAACAACCGGAGATAATGTGACGGATTGATTCCCCCGGTCGGTGACATGCCCGACAGATGTCAACCGTGCCGTCCTTCACAATGTATTTCCGGTAGTTGTTCGTCATCATAACTTCGTCCATAATCGCAAAGACAAAACCTTCGGTTTCCCCGAAAAGGTCACCAAATCGCAGCCAGGCCACGGACGCTAAAAGATCTACATCGGGTCCATGTAGGACCCGGTAGAAGCGTCCGTGAAGCTCCTTGTTCTGCCATACCTCCCTGCGGTCATTAGTATCTAATACAATAGGTTTGCGCCAGTTCTCGTTAGCCAAGGAGAGTGCGGTAAGGCCCTTGTCCACCGCTACCACATCTCGATGCATACCCACGTCGGCGGCCTGGAAGTATTCCCTAAGACTGCATACCTCGCGGTTGTGCAGGGTCTTAGCATTTAAAAAGCCACGACCGCCGCACTTCCGCGGGATATACAGTCTCATAACCGATGAACGTGGGTGATGCATGCGATTTGCGGTAAGCAATGTGCGGACTCTCCTATCCAGGGCGTCAAGTTCTGTCTGAGTCCATTTGAGTATGCCGAAAGAATACATTAAGACCGGCATGACCCAGCCGTTGAAGGCGCGCACCTTGTTCCCGCCTGATAAAAGACTATTTAGTACTTTTTTCAGGCGGCTAAAAAAGCGCTCCTTCAACGACTGTTTCACGTCAGTAGCATTGATGCCTAGTGCTTCCGACATACCCAAATACTTGTAAGCTTCGGTTGAGGAAAGGGATCGAAGGTGTATGGAAACCGAGAGTTGTATTCCCACGGATTCCATAATCTCCCCTCGCTTTACATGCATGACTGCACATTTGTCCACACCAAATTCCATCCTGATGGCGTCACTGAAGGTTTCTGTTACCTTCAGTAGCTTCATCAGTTGCAAGTTGTTGGGGGCAAAGAGCTTCAGATCATCCATGTAAAGGAGGTGTGATATGACCTGACCACCTCTCCTCAACCGATAGCCCAGGCCCGAACCCTCCAGTAGTGTACTGAGAGGGTTCAGGGCTAAACAAAACCACAGAGGACTCAGACTGTCGCCCTGAAAAATTCCGCGCTCAATCCTTATAGGTTCGCTGTTTTCCTGAATCTGTCGACATCCTGGATAGTGAAGGACCGTCCTCCATTGCCCCATACATGACGTCAGGAAGGTGCGCAGAGTTGCATCAATTTTATACAACTCCAGGACCCTCATGAGCCATGTATGTGGCACTGAGTTATAGGCCTTCTTGTAATCTATCCAACATGTCGCCAGATCCTTGTGGGAACGGCGAACCTGTTGGCTAATGGCAATGTCGATGAGGAGCAGCTCCTTAGTACCGCGGGACCCGTTCCTACATCCATTCTGGGAAGCAGACAAGATGGCGTTATTGTCAATATGTTGATTAATTTTCGCTCTCAGAATGGATGTAAGAACTTTATAGACCGTCGGTAAACACGTTATCGGTCTATATTTTTTAGGATCCGCAGTACTACCCGATTTATAGAGCAGGTGGGTTATTCCTGTCGTTAGGAACTGGGGCAGCAACCCTGACTCCAAGGCGGACTGGAACTGAGATGCCAAACGAGCGTGCGATCTTTCGAACCATTTAATCCAAAAGTTTTGCAGTCCGTCTGGCCCTGGAGATTTCCAGTTGGGCAACGGACGGACTGCACGAGCTACATCTTGGGGGCTGATGGTAATTGCCCCCATTTGTGGTATCGGATCGCACGCTTGCTCGACCTCCCGAGTCCAGTCACCCTCAGTGTGACTGACAGGCACCGACCAGATATCGCGCCAGAACGAACACATGGCGTCATTATCCGGTAGGTGCATATCAGTCACACTTTGATCGGGTCGCTCCCAAGCCCTATAAACCCACCTTTCGTTACTCTGGAATGTGCGGTTCTGAGTGTATCGCTCCACTCGCCGCTTGTACCGACGAATACGGTTTGCCCATGCATAGATCTTCTGCTTCAGGAAGTCAATACGCTCTGCGACGCGGGACATATAATCTCGAGAACTGATATCAGTCCCAGAGAACGCCCGCCTCACAAAGCGCATCACTCTAGGGCGAGTGTTGCCCTCCCTAAAGCAGATAAGCTTGCCGATGAGTGCTCTAGCCTCACCGATACGACGCTCAATCCTGCACTGCCAAGCTGGTATAGCTGGTCGTGTAGCTCTGTCAGTTTTGGGAAACTTGACGTTAGCTACACGACATGCCGCTGCAGCCGCACAGTACAAGATCGAATGGGTATCGGTAAGGTCTTTGCTGCTATCAAAAACATTTGATAGCTGCGAATCTAGAGCACACACCAGCGCCCTATTTTTTCTATGCATAGGCAAACGAGGTAAACGAGGTCTAAGCTCAGGCGGTGTGGAACGATACTCCCGGAACGCACACTCCAAAGCGCTCCTCAATCGTGCATTGCATTGGGTACTCACGGATATAGCCCTGTCGTCGTCATCCTCTCCAACACGGTCGGGTCGCGGTGAAACACTGGGCTGCACCGCGGCCGGTGGCAAGGCAGGCGAGACACGGCTACTCCGTGATTCCTCACGCAGTCTATCAAGTACAGCGTCATCCAACATACGGTTACGTTGGATGACCCGCACCTGATCCGATAGACGTTGGGCCGACACGTTGACAGCTGGCTCAAGCACCTGAAACAGAGAGAGCATTCGACCACGGTACGCAGTCAGATTACTTCCCCCCTCTGTAGCCCCAAAGTATGCGCGCATGACGTTTTCGTTAATCGATTGTGTCCATCGCATGCGCTGCACACTTCCACCGGGAGCGGGGACCCTGTCAGAGGCCGATGGGCCTCGAGGTCCCAGGCTGTCCGGCGGCCGGCGTCCTCCCCGTCGACGCGCAGGTGGTGGTGTCGTCGGCGGAGAGAAGTATTCGTCACTCGAGCTCGACGCAACTGCAGCGTCCGGGATCGCTTGACTCACGATTGTAGGTGGTCCCGGCGGCTGCGAGGCGGAGCTGAGCGACGAACCCGAAGATGTTGGGCGTGTGTTTAGTGCTCGGGCCTGGCTTCTTGTGAACATAGCGTTTTCATCTCAGCATGTCAAAAATATTATCATGTTGTTGGTTGACTGGGTTATGTACATACTATAGTTTTGTTCCATTTAATTTTATTGAATATTTTGAATTTTTTTGACTCTTATGATTATTTTTTTGGTTTTTTACATGAAAATTTTTTTTGTTTTTTTTTTGGTGTTTTGGTTTTTTTCAAAATATTCAATTCAATAGCCGAAAAATTGGGCATTTTCATAAAAAAAATTAAAACTCGAAAATCTCGAGAACGGTTAAGTTTAGGATGGGGGTTCCATAGTGAAATCATTCAGAAATGATGTGTACTACTCGCCCTTAACGGATCTAGGTCGACTTTTCCTGTAACCCTGTATATGTCATGGATACAGTTATTAATCAGGGAATTATGTATAATGCCCGGGAAATATGAATCGAGTCAAGTCAAATCGGGCTAGGTTTAAACTTCATTATTGATCATATTGTCTGGTCATTATGAATATTGCATCACAATATATATATTGTCGATAATCATGGTACATTGGTATGCTTTTTATTAGGGTTCCGTATCCAAAGGGTAAAAACGGGACCCTATTACTAAGACTCCGCGCTCCGTCCGTCTGTCCATCTGACACCGGGCTGTATCTCATGAACCGTGATAGCTAGACAGTTGAAATTTTCACTGATGATGTATTTCTGTTGCCGCTATAATAACAATGCTATAATACTAAAAATATAATAAAATAAATATTTAAGTATGGCTCCCATACAACAAACGTGATTTTTTGCCGTTTTCTGGGCTTCGTGCGCGAGTCCGACTCGCACTTGGTCGGTTTTTTTTAATATTCGAACAGCAAGAAAATCTGCGAGAAAGTTATATTCGCAGAAAAAAAAAAAATTTGGTCAATAACCGGTTAGTTATGATATTAATTTATAATATTTATTAATGGTGCCGCTCATTGAGTAGAATAATAGTAACCTATATTGTAAAAACGGAATTTTTCTCTTTAATAATAGTCTGAATATAAATCTTCAAAACCTATCAAAATAAATGCTTACAACCTGTTATACAACTTATTACCAAAATTCTCTCAAGTTAATTTGAATTAAAAACCTGCTTAGCAGGTGCCACAGGTCACAAGTTAAAATAATACTATAAAATATCAGAGGTATTCTTAGAGTGTTTGGTAATTTTAAAATTGAAGATTAATTTGAAGCTGTCTTAGGCTTTAGCTTAGTGTAATGATACAAAAAGCTTACTAGTTAAAATAGGATCAACAAAAAGGCGCCTATTATACAGTACCTTTCCTTGCGTCAATGAAATTTTACCTGAGAGTCAATGATGTATAGGGGTAATATTTCAAGTTTCAGTCTTTGTAGTACATTCCAAACAAATGACAATAGTCAGAGACTGTATAGGAAAAAAATTAAATATATACGAGTAATTTAGATGTGAATTTTAATATTAGTCAAAATCGTAGTTTAATATTGTACTCAACACCTAACTCGCCTTGATTAATTACTGGCAGCAGACATAATAGCACAGAGTTGAATGAGCGTTCCTACCTACTTGAAAATTGATGTAGAATCACGAGGGCAAAATATATTTTCGAGCATAGTATTATGTCCTTTATTTTCACTTTTCTTATTTTGTACATTTATCAATATTTTTATAAAATAAATTAAAAAACAAAAATATTAAAAATAGAGGCCCACCGGTATCGGGAACAGGGTCCAAGCTACCGGCGGTCAGGGCTCCTGAGAGAGGAATCTCCTAACAATACGAGCCGTGTCCAGCAATACTGCTTTCTGAATCAGGCCCTTGACCCAGCTGCCTAACGAGAGCCTCCTAAGGTGTTGGTCGAGGCTCGTGGCTATTAAGCCATTGGCTGAGTCCACATCGCACATGTCGACAACCTCGCGAGCCAAGTCAAGATACTTGATTTGCTTATCTTTCTCGGCTTTCACGAGGTTCCCGTCATGCGGGACGGTTATTATTAATACTATGCTTGAAAATACATTTTCCTCTTCGGTATTGGGGGTAAACGGTCTTTTGGGGAAATAGACCAGTATTGCGCAAGAGCGCAAAGAGTTTAAACTCTATCCCACCGACCAAATCGGCCAATCACACAAAACGGATATCCACATCGCGTCATTCATCTCGCATGTGATTGGTCGATTTGGTCGGTTGGATAGAGTTTAAACTCTTTGCGCTCTTGCGCAATACTGGTCTATTTCCCCAAAAGACCGTTTACCCCCAATACCGAAGAGGAAAATGTATTTTCAAGCATAGTATTAATATCAATACGGCTGCAGGAGGTGTGGAATTTTTATTTCACTAAAACCACCCCGCTGATCACCTCAGCAGATAAAGGGTTACCCCGTTACCTCTTATAAGACCACCCCGGACCCCCTCTGTGCAGCACCTGTTATAGCACATACTATTAGCACAAAGGCACTATTTTCACAAACCTACTCTTCTAATAAGACACACATCAACACGAACCGTTCAATACTTTATTTAACAAAACCTAACTCAACGGCCCAGACATTACGTATTCGTGGAAAATACGTATTTAGCAACTACGCATCGGCCTCACGCCTCGGTAGACACCACCCTCTCAATTACTGAGAAAGTACTATACGCAACATTTTATAACCAAATTTCTGAAACTTGAACCGAAAATGGAGAACAATAAACAGGATTATTATAAATTAAATTCTGAACATGCTGTCTACGCGGTTTGCTAAAAGGTTACGGACATTAAAATTTAAACAATGGTATTGGTTTTATTTTTTCAAAATCCATATGTGCAAGTACGTTACGTATAAAATAACACTTACCTCTTTTGTTAAAACGAATCACGCTGTTCAGAGGAAGAATTTTTATTTTGCTTAACTTTGTGTTTGTACTGACAAACTGTTATGACAGTTATACTAAAATTTACTTCATAGTTAATAAATTGTTAATGATTTAAGTCTTTTATATATTAGACCACTTGCATGATCACAAATGAAAATGAAATAAATTTTTAAAATGATATCAAATGTCTACGTAGACTGCTACGATGCTACGAGGGCTCTACGAGCTACACAAGTTGCTACGAAGTTCGAAAAGCGTTTGGATGGCTTGTTGAAACACTCGTAGATTTTAAAATTGTCACATACCTACATAAAGCGTTACTGTTTAGATCCCCTTGCGTCGACCACATCATGGCTTCAAAACTTCCTCCTTTATTACGTTCCTCCTACTTTCAGCAACGACTTCTGAAGCTTTAATGTTTAGCGAGGTTCGGATTCGGTCTGACCAGCGCATACGGCTTCTACCTCTGTGTCGTTTAACTTTGACTTTACCAGTGTTAATTACCGCAAGTAGATTGTCACCAGATTTACGGGCGATATGGCCATAGAATTCAAACATCTTGCAGAAGTCCACATTCAATCATCTTGGCCTTTTTCAACTTTCAGCACCTGCAGTATCGAAATGTTCAACCTGTGTACCATTCACGAGATAGCATTCCTGTAGCATCGCATTTCAAACTGTTTAGCATTTTTATTTTTTAGGTTATAACTAAAAGGCGAGTGCCAGTAGGTATAGAGCTGGTCCGGTTGGCCATTGAGATTTGGTGAATTTATCTACCGCCCGTTGTATTGATCTGGACCCTCTCCGGAAATTAGCATATTCAGCTTAGGTAGGCACGTGCCTATATGAAAATGATAAGTTTCTATTTAACATATACTCGTACATAGCTACTTGTTTTTATTTATTGATTTTGATAGGCTCGCGTTTGACGACCATCTCGCCTGATGACCTGCGAATAAAAATGACATGAGATGTAGTGTTTTTCTAAACGAAAATTATAGATGTAAAATTGTGAGGTCGTTCGTTTGTGGATTGTCTATGGAAGGTCAGATCCAATTAAGATCATTCTTTCACTGGTAGAAGCTGTACTTTCTTTATGCTGGACTATCTTTGAGAACAAAAAATACAAAAAACAGAATGAAATAAATATTTAAGTGGGTCTCCTATACATCAAACGTGATTTATTTCTCTTTTTTGCGTTAATGGTACGTAACCATTCGTGCGCGAGTCCGACTCGCTCTTGGCCGGTTTTTCTTACTAAAAATGCACGGTCCCTATCGTAGGCCACGGGAGCAAAGCGGCGGGAAAAAGCAATACCTTCTTATAGTTTTTCCATTACACTGACAATCTGAATAACTTTCGAACATTGTTCCTGCCTTTTGTAAATCCAATTACTACTGAACTATCAAAACATGTAAATACAAGTTATTTCGGTCCAATTCACCAAAACCTTAAAATTATAGGAAAAGCAATTTTGTTAAAAATAAATAGGAGAAGCCAAAGGAAATCCCTATTTTTCCTATATTTTAATTATAAAACTTTGCTGAGCCCTTACGTTAGTTCCCATGGGCTATTAACTGTTTGAACGTACAATCACGAGCATAAATACAGTCACCACCGTTTTTAATGATATGGAAAGGATTGTTCATAATATTTACTTTATAGCCTTAAGTAGTTATAAACATAAATATTTGATCTTAGGTCCTTAGTACAGATATTTTACGGTCGGTCGTATTACCCAGTAAGTTGTTTTAAACAGCTTTGTCTGTATCTGACAATTACGCAAAATTCTAAATCAGGAAAAGACTATATATTTTATACTAACTTCTGCCAGCGGCTTCGCTCGCGTGAAAGTCGAAAATTATCCCAAGGGAACATATTCCTGTGACATAAAATATCATATGTGCTATTAATGACTAGAATCTATCTCTATGCCACGTCCAGATCCGTCCAGCCGTTTGAACGTGAAGAAGTAACAAACATACAAACGCACACACAAACTTTCGCATTTATAATATTAATGTGATAATATAATATAGTGTGAAGTGTGATAGTGTGATAGTGTGATTGTGCAATTGGGCCAAGATGGAGGTGATTTTATAATATTTTTGGCACAAGGAATTATTGACACAAGAAGAAGAAGAATATTAATATCGATTGTGTCATTACGCCAAAATAGGGGTGAAGAAAGGAAAGTATTAATTCTGGCGGTATGATAAAATTGCTTTTGAATTTTGCGAAACAGGAAGGGATTAATGCTTTGGACTGTACAACGTATTGTTTTATAATTATTTACAAAGTTCTAATGTTATTTCAAGCTCTTGAGCTTAAAATGGGATCTAGTGTTTACCTACTACGTTGTACTAGAGATAGTAAATTAGGTTATAGGGTTTAATGCCCGCTTGCTTCTAAAAATAGCTTCATAACTACTGTCTACCCCCTTTAAGTTTAAATTTTGTGTTGTTTGTTAGTATTAAAGATAATAGACTGTATAAACCAATTAATATTTTAGTTACCAAGCGTCTTTTCTATACAAGTAGAGCTTTAAGAACACAAATTTCTAACGTCACCGAAAAAGCAGACAAGCTAAAATGAAACTGGGCCGGTCAAGTTTGCCGCAGGTCGAACGGTTCACGTGGTAAATCTACCACTTTGCGGGACTCACAAAATTACGGCGACATGGCGTCAGATCCAGGCGGAGATGGCAAAACGATCTTGAAACCTACAGCAAGGACTGGTCTACACCTGCCCAAAACCGAGCAAAATGGAAGGAAGACAGGAAGGTATGTGCCCCGCAGTGGGACAATGCAGGCTGAAAATTAAATATACTTCTGTCTGTTTGTTACTTTTTCATGTCGTCATAAAGGCTGAACTCTTTTAGACGAAACATGGCACACGAGTAAGCCATGTTCTGGATTACTTTTTATCCCGCGTGTATATTATCTTTGAGATAATATTCATACGGGAAAAGCCGCTGGCAGAAGATGTTTTAAAATAAATCCTCCCCAGAATGCAAGAATCAAGTGTCTAGCCCCCTTTAGTTAAGTTTTCCAATGATACATTAGATGATGGGCTAGATTGTTATTTAAGTAAAAAGTCAACTACAGACTACTGTGGATATTTAAATATCTTAACTAATTTCTTACTTTTATAAAGAGTTTGTTCTGACTAGTGACGTAATCTCTGGAACCACTAAACCTATTTGTAAAAATCTATCACCCTTTGAAAGACAAATTATTTAAATTATTCCAGATAAATTATTAAGATCCAGGCAAAGTCGGGGTGGACAACTAGTTCTTTATTTAAGTGTGCAAGTAAAAACATGCTAACTGCAAACGTGAAATGATTAAATATTATTATTTGGGTTAAAACAAATATATTTATCATTTCACGTTTATTTTTTATTACTCATAAAAAATAATGGATTTCTGTATTTATTTTAACGCAGCATATTATTTCATGCAGAAAATAAACACTCCACGAGGAAAAACAAGCCTTTAAAAAAACCTACTCGTATATATTTTCTCACGAGTATTGTGAGGAAAACTCTTTGTAATAAATTGCAGAGGTTTTCATGTAAGCGCTATATTCGTACGAACCTCTGACACTGTTCGCGCTTATTCGGCATTGAAATCTAATTATCTTGTATAAAGGAAAATGTGCCAACGATACATATGTAGTCTTATGTATAATACATAGCGGAGGGCGCAGGATATTACGAATTATATTTATTTTCCTTTTGGTTAAGTATTTTGTCTCCGAACAGTCATACTTATTAATGATATGCTGGATACGGAGGTGATGAAAAGCAAAGGCATGCAAGCTGCAAGCATTTTTTCATACAAAGAAGGCATGGTATGAAGGCATAACCACGTCATTTCGAAGTGTTTATTCCTTTATAATAAAGTGGCTGTCTTTCCTACCCTACCCTACCTACCTACCCTACCTACCCTACCCAACCTACCTACTTACCCTACCCTACCTACCTACTTACCCTACCCTACATACCTATCTACTTACCCTACCCTACATACCTACCTACCCTACCCTACCTATCCTACCCTACGTACCCTACTTATCCTACCCTACCTACCCTACTCTACATACCCTACCCTACCCAACCTACCCTACCTACCATACCTATCCTACCTCCCTACCTACCCTACCTACCCTACCTACCCTACCTACCCTACCTACCCTACCTACCCTACCTACCCTACCTACCCTACCTACCCTACATACCCTACCCTACCTACCCTACCTACCCTACCTACCCTACCTACCCTACCTACCCTACCTACCCTCCCTACCCTACCTACCCTACCTACCCTACCTACCTTACCTACCCTACCTACCCTACCTACCCTACCTATCCTACCTACCCTACCTACCCTACCTACCTTACCTACCCTACCTACCCTACCTACCCTACCTACCTACCCTAACCTACTTACCCTTTTTTTGGTCCGAGGTTCTTCGCGAAAGTCTCCAAGGCGGCTACTGGCTACTTCAAGTAGCTCCTCAGGTCTTCAAATTTCATAGCCCGCGCCTCCAAGTTGGCCTTCCGCGCGTTTTGACTTCATACAATTGAATATTTCAAAACTTATGACTAATAACAAAACAAACCTATATACAAAGGGGAGAGGGAAAAGGGTTCATTGCTCATCAAAAAATTCGTCCACATCAATGTCAACGGGAAACATGCCCAGTACGCTGACAGCATCGCCACGTTGAATGGCAGTGCTGGTTCTCTGGCCGAAGAAAATACCAGCCCTCTGGTCACATGAGTCGAAGAACTTTTTGTTAATGTCTTGAAAAACTCGAAGTCACTTTATAACCCGAATCAAATCGAAAATAGTTTTGTCTGTTTGTCTGATATGTTTAATGACTAATCGACTCAACTAAAAACGATTTCTGGCAATTAATTAAACTGACTTGTAACCCAGATAAGCACGTAACTGAGATACTTTCATCGCCCAAAAATCAAATGAAACGTAGAAACTGCTAGTTTTGTAAAAAATGGCAAAATCAAACCAAAGAAATTCTTTTGAAGCGAAATTTTTGCAGTCGTGGATGTATCAGCGTTTTGTCTCCCCTATTAGAAGTCAATCTCATAATGGACAATGATTTTAGGATTCCATAAAAATACCATTCCCACGTATCTCGAAGTTAGCGAAGCGAAAATAAAAGTAAGCATAGCTGGAGTAGGTCAATGTTTATTATTGGACAAATAAAACAGTATTCCTTACTGTCTCGATTTTTTGTAATCAGCAAAAACCCTTGAGAAAACTACTTGGGATGGAAAAATATTTTTCTTACCACAGTACGGAACCTTCCTCGGTGGGTAAGTGCGACTCGCTTTTCGTTGGTTTTATATTCCATATTTTTATAGCAAGCGCATTATTATCATTTGTTTGAATATAATCTGTTCTGGATCGTTTTTCTTTCGCTATGGGCAACATTCCAGTTTGTGAAAGCTGAAAGCGATACGGTTTGTTGATATTTAGGTCATTGTAAGTTATTGTTTGGCTATGGCTCGGTATTAATATTGGAATTTATACTAGCAGTAAGTTTCCTTAACAGTGCCAAATATCGTCATTGTAAATTATATCTTAGTATGAGACTGAGGCCTTATTTCTGAATTGAGTTTTTGAAGTTAAGAATATGTCAAGCCCTACTTTGCTGCCAAATTTTGACAAGTTTTCAATCTAAAGTATAAGTATGACAAATACTCAACTTCAAAATATGCTGAATTCAGAAATTGGGGGTGAGAACGCATGCGTATATGACTAGATGTATGGACGTAAACGAAGCAAAAGGGGTGGGTATTCAATAACAAAGGAATAATTTAAAACAGATGAAGTTAAAAATATTGGAAAACAAGAGGGCATTTAAAAAAAAAAATGTTCTGAAACATTTTTTTACTTTCCATTGACCTTGACATGAACTTGAAATATGGTGATAATGTTTATTATTATGTATATTTAAGAAAAAATTCCAATATATTGATAAATCAGATTTTTTCTTTTAAATTCCCTCATCTTTCCAATTACATACAACTTGATTTTGCAGTTTGGTACTGAACCCTAATGGTGCGAAGTCTGACACGCTCTTGGCCGGCTTTTTGTTTGACACGACATTGCCATATAAGGTGCCTATGAACAGCTTAGTGCTCGTACACAAAGATCCGTTATACAGGTCCGTTTTATCTTATACGTTTTATTCGGCGTTGACTTATGTAGTTGTATGAGCAAGTTCACACACATGACAGTATTCCAAATCCAGTACAAGAATTTCATCATCATCAGCCTTATAATTTTTTCACTGCTGGGACACAGGCATCCTCTGTGTGTGTGTAAAAAATAACAAACTGACAAAATAGCGGTCCGTTTTACAGATCCGCTTTATCGTATACGTTTTTATTCGGCAATGGCGCACGTAGTTGTATGAGCGAGTTCACACACACAACAGTATTAAAATACTGTTCAGGATTGTTTGAAAGTTCGTAGTACACTGACTATTATGTGGTTTGAACATTAACCGCAGTGGCGACGGATCCGTAAAAACGGTACTGGCAATACAGATGTTCTGTGTGAAGATACCCTTACAACTTTAATGCCAAGTACCTTTAACTGCCTACGTAAAATTAATCGAACAAGTAACGTTTAAAACCATTGCTATGTAGTTTGGTGTAGGCGTTACCTCTATAGTAATTGTTCCTAATATTGTTATAGAAGCCTGTGAAACGAAAACATAGTAGGTTTAATGATAAACCTACACTATAAAGAATATATTTATCTATATATGAATATAGAAAATAAATTCGTCCTTTTATATATAAAATGGGCCTTCTACGCTCGTATCAGGGTCTTACTCTTAATAATAATTACCTGGGCGACCGAGCTTTGCTCGGGTGAAAATAGATAAGACGACGTTTTCTAAAAATGAAACCTAGCTAGATCGATTTAGCGGCCCCGAAACCCCCTGCATACTAAATTTCATGAAAATCGTTGGAGCCATTTCCGAGATTCAGATTATATATATACAAGAATTGCTCGTTTAAAGGTATTTGATGACATGTAAGTAGTACGGTTACTAGTGCTAATATCCCACTTATCTTGCTAAAATTATAAATGCGAAAGTTTGGATGTATGGATGTATGTTTGTTACTCAATCACGCCAGAATGAGTGAACGGATGGGGATTAAATTTAGCACAGAGATAGATTATAATCTGGAATAGTACAATAGTCCTTTCCTAAATTATCTACCAATTGTATACAAAGTAGGTCACTATAGGATACAGCTCGTAACGCCAAATTACCGGCCATAGTGGAAACAGCAGTGTAAAGACTAAGGAATAAGTTCTCGACTGATGTGTGTAGTCACTACTATGGGTTTTACAAAACTTTTGAGGAGAACCTGCGAAAGTATTCTGAAACAAAATAAAATCACCAAAACAAATCGGAGAGGTAACCGTCCCGGAAGACGCAGCGTTGGAAGGTCTCCTATTGTAGACCGATGACTTAGTGAAGGCTGCGGCAATCCACTGGATGCGACACACACAGGACCGGTCGATCTGCTGATGCTTGCTGAGGCTTATGTCCAGCGGTGGACGTCTTTCAGCTGAAACTGAACGACTACGCACGTTTTGTGTACCCGGTTGAATGCCGTAATTAGCGAAACAATTAAGAAGCCATTGTGTCTCGCGCCTTACGTTTCGGGCACTCAAGGGGTAAGTAATACCCTCTCTTCCGCCCACAGGAAGAGATCTTTACCTTGTATGGAACAACGGAGACTAGATATTCTAAGCTACTCTTATTCTTCTTTTTCTCCTCTTACGGTTTCAAAAAGGATAGATTACAATATAACTTTCCAAAACTTCGTTGTTAAATAATTGATTGTTGGATCAACCATGGTTCTCAAAGTAAACAGATAGGTCAATCACCTAAAACTCTTTACAAAGAAAATTCTTATATATAGATAAAAACCTAATCCGAATGAATATGTTTCGTGAAACAAGAGTTTGTGTTAGTTCCTAGAATCTTTTTCAGCGAAGGATCTAGATCTCTCGCCAGGAATATTCATTAGATAAGGTGCGGTACACAGTGGTAGTACTTTGGATATATTTTAGTGACCAGCCCTAACATCGGGCATTCAGTAATAATGATTAAAAAAAAAGTATTTATTCAAAGATTTTTTTTTGCTTTCAGCCTTCGTATTTGATCTAATTTAGTTTATACCATTCCCCCTCTAAAAAGCTTATTTTATTCACTGAAAACAGTGAATAAAAAGCACTTTTAATCACTGTTTTGGTGTTTGAATTTAGAACACACCAATATATATTTGACCTCCATCTCAATGCAATACAACCTACTTGCGCATAAAATACTCGATACAAACTTCTTGTGCAAACAAAGAATATTTGAATTTCAAACTCCTTCGTCGATTTAATTTTGAGTTTGTTTATATTTAGGATTTTGATAATGATTTCATTTTGGTCTAGGATGTTTAGTGAATACTTATTTGGATTGTAATTCTAATATTAATTGCATTGGTGTTTAATTAATTATAATTATGTAACTTAACGGAGGTGGTCACTGGCACCTGAAATACAGGTGCTTTTTAGGTAACTCAAACTCAAAGGCTCAGCTTCAATTTACAAAAAATGTGAAGCCCTAAGGTTTCTCATTTTCTGTAAATTTTGAAGGTAATAAACCATTTATTTATGTATTAGTATTCCTTGTGCTTTTGGCTTAAATCCTTCTTTTTCTCGTAGTCATGGTATACAATATAGTATGCAACTCTTGAATAAAACGGATTTATATCGAGGGCCATGAATCACTCGGATTCTAACACTTGAATCACTCCCTACGGTCGTGATTCAGTTGTTAGAATCCTTCACTTGTTCGTGATTCATCTATGGCCCTCGCTTTAAAACCGTCCTTTATTCATTAGTTGCATAATATACTATTGTTGGTGCTCAATAAAAAAATTGTTATTTTCTATTGCTTCTCGTATTTTCAACAGCATATAAGTTTTCTCGATCTTATGCCACAATACATCGAACAATAATTTCATTAATAATTTATTTATTTATTTATTAAAACTTTATGCACAAGTACAAAGGCGGACTTAATGCCTTAGGCATTATCTACCAGTCGACCTTAGGGTGGTGCAGAGATAAAACAATACCGGGTATACTGAACAACTGTAAATAGTAATTCAGCTTGCTTCCCCATTTTCCCTAAAATGTAGTAGTTATCAAAACTATAATTTATTTTCATCCCATTAATTTCTATAACTCGAGTAAGATACAAAGGGCTTAAGGTTTGTTTTCTGTACAGCTAACAAAATGTGAAGGAACTCGGGAGGGTTTTTTTTTAATTATTGATAGGCTGATGGTAAGCGATGATGAGTTTTAGTCAGTAAAAGCCTGACACGCCCTCGCGCTTCATCCAGAGTGGGCGAAATCATTGGAGGATTTCACACACCAAAAAGAAAAGGAGGTTTCGCCACATTGACCGGTCCCGTACGTCTTTCATTCAGCGGACTCCCACAACCCTCACCAGATCATTGGTGGACGTAGTCGCGGTCACCACTCTAGAACTTTTCGAGCCCGAAATTTATTTGTTTTATAGTTATTTGTTTTAATTTTTAATGTTACGTAATTTTCCCCTTCTGAATAAAGTGCCTTCCTTTCGCTTTTCAGTGGTCTATTGCTGGAATATTGATTGAGTTTATTCAATTGATTCATCATTCTACAAAGACTACGAATAAATAACTAAATGACTATGAAAAAAGAATTGATTGGAGTTTGTCAAAATTAATCAATTTAAACTTGAGATCAATTTAAAAAAATGCTAATTCTTTTTTTTTCAAATAGCAGTCTTTTGCTTCTGCATTTTTTTTTCACACGATTCGATTTCGCACAGTATGGGATTAGCGAGAACTTGTGGAGAACCACATCGCTAATCTCATACTGTGCCACAACCTCATCAATTCGCACGTCCTGATCTGCCTTTTCTCATTACCGTAGGAAACTCTTCAGACGTGACTGCACTGTCTAAATTAACAATACCCGGTGTTTTGCCTCATCTCAACTAATCCTACTATACTAACAAATATGAAAGTTTGTGTTTGTTAAAGTTACTGAATGTATTTTGAATTTAGTATGGAATTTGGGACACAGATAGTTTATAACCGGGATTAAGAAATACAGGTTCCTTTGGGATAATATCGACTTTTACTAATGGTAAGCTATAGTTAAAACATTTATTTTTGTTTGTTATGGGTAATTGCTGGCAGTTGATTACTAAAACTGTTTGACTTTAAAATACATGATCGTTGAGTCTTTTAGTCTCATAGACACCTTTGTATCCCGAAAAACTGTGCGGGTTCTGTAGGGCGGACCACGGAAGCTTAACTGCGGGAAAGAAGCTAGTTTTTAAGGTTCCGTTCGTTCCAAGCGGAGCCCTATTGCTGTCATTCTCGTGTCCATTTATCTGTCCGTCGTCTTTCACATAATTTTGTGCCGAAGATTTTTTAAACATGCCATTGACTTATGAACTTGAAATTTGGTGATAATGTTTATTAATACATATATTTTACTAACCAAAATTTTGATAAATCTGATTTTTTCTTTGGTACGGAACCCTAAATGTCCGAAGTCCGACACGCACTTGGCCAGTTTTTTGTTTCTGAATTATAATATTATTGCGGCTTAATCAAGATGGCCGACTACTGATATTGTTTGTGGAAGAGTTTAGTGGGATTAGAAAGGATAGGAGTATTGAAGATGAAGGATTGTGAGATTGTTTCGTAGTGGAAGCGTTTGTTGCTTTTAGATATTTGTTATAGTATTTTTTTTTAAGTGAATATAGTAATTATAGAGTAGGTACCGTAGAATGGGGTTACATTGAGATCTGGGGCAACTTTGATGATAACTTAATTTTTTTAGGTTTTTAAAGCTAACTCAGTGAAAACGGAATGCACCTCAATTTTCTTTTTAAAATTTGCAACTCTGACAAATGTCAGCCATGTTTTGCATCAACCAGCGCAAGAATACGATTAATTGATGCAGAAAAAATATATTAAATGGTACAGTGTGAATCCATTAAAAATAAATTGTAAATTGGGGTTACTTTATATTGCTATGAAAAACAATGGGGTATCAAAGTAACCCCATTTTTATTTTAACGTTCATGGGCTCGTTTTTTTTTTATTTTATCCCAAACTATGGAAGAAATTTATTTTTTATTTTGGTGTATAAAATTTTTTCTACAGTAGCCAACACTGCATTTATTTCATATTTTTCAAAATATGATTGAAGTAGTTATGTCAATTTTAATTTCAAAATTAATCAATTTAACCTCGTATTACCGGTATATAAACTTTCTAGCTTAGCTAGTTTTTTTTTTTTTGTCTGTAGGTTCGCGCTTGACCACTATCTCACCTGATGGTAAGCAATGATGTGGTCGACAGTGAGGCACGCTTGCCTAGAAGTAACCCATTCACTCTTGACTTAAATACCCCTAGATTGAAGCTATCGGGAAACAGTCTCCGGCAGGAAATTCCACTACTTAGCTGTACTCATAATAAAAGTGTCCCCAAAACGTTTTGTGCGTATGGGCGGGATGTCCACCATGTACCGATGACGCATCACCGTGCGTTGCAAGGGCTTATGCAGTAAATTGTACTATAATAATAATAAAGCCTCTTATATTCCTTAATAATTAAAATAATAAGCTAGTTCTACTGTACCTAACGATGTTCCACTTTTTTGCAGTAGTTTAGTGCTAATAAGGACCTCTCAACGAATAAAAGCCTCCTAAGATATAATTATCATCTTCCTGCCCCTGACCCATGTTATTTGGGTCGGCGCAACACGTTTTCTTCTTACTACTGTAAGATATACTATCGGGATTAAAGTTATACTATGGCGAGATAGATTAACAAACGTCCAAACATACAGATTCCCTCATGGGGTTATGATTTGATCTGGTGACAGGTTTAAGTCTCCTGGGATAATGCCTAAAAGTTTATGTCTCTCAATACGATAAAGGACGATGATCCATGCAATTAATGCAAATACCAATAAATTACCAAGTAATTCCACCAATATCTATTGAAATCAAGATTACTTTCATTCTAATGGCTTTGTTCATGTTAACTATAGCTAGATATGGTTTGTTAAAAAGGTGCCGCCTTCATTTTTCGAAATTTTAAAAACTTTTTCTTAGTTATTTTTTAAGTCTAGAATAAGTGTCGAAACTGACTAACTTCTTAATTCCAAAAGCCTTTTAACTAAAGTGATAACTCAAACTTCGGCATTGAAGCAAGGAAATCAGCTCGGAGCCTAATGATAAAGCATAGAGTACTAGGCTAGCAGGGAGTCGAGCAAGCTGACGCAAAGTTGTAGATGTTCCCCGCCCTATCCCACACTCCTGTTCCGAATGACGTCATTACTCAGCATGGATTTACGTTACTAGAAGCGCCACGTGTGAGATACCAGTTATTTTTTTTTATTTCTTTTTATTTAGTTTTAATCTAATAATCAATAATCTAATCTTGCAAGTTAAATTTGAGCTTTTTCCCAGTTTCCAATTGATCTGAAAATTTGCACACACTTTTTTAATATATATAAAAGCTTTTTTAGTGTTTTACATTAAAATAACTTATGAATGAAGCGAAGGGAATCTCTTCAAAGTTAGAGTGAACAAACTTCTTCTGGGTAAGCTCAATCCATTGTCGACTTTGTCTCTGTCACCTCTGACCTAGACAAGAGTCCAGAGCAAACCCATAATAAATAAAAAACAAAATAAATGACGGAACAGGTGTGTCTAAGCATTGTAGAAGACTTTCTACAGTTTTGGCCTACCCCCTTTTTAAAAAGGCCTGAGTTTACTAATGTATGGAATAATGGATAATTTCTGCATTAGTATTGTTGAGTCGTTAGTCAAAAATGTGAATCAATAATTGTCTACATTACAATGTGTTTGTAAAAGATAAAATTTATCATTATATCATTTTTACCACCGACAACACCTGTGCTAAAAAAATTAAGGTATCAGTATTGGTTTATATTGTCTTTTGTACCCAGAATATTCCTGCGACATTTTGCCATTTTTTTTTTTAATTTTTGTACATACTGGTAACCTCTTGTCAGTATAATAATGCAGGAGGTAGTTACATATAAGCTTCGTCAGTGTTCCTTGGGTCACAACGGTGAACGGACAATCAGCAATCAGTCTGCATGGTGATTAGCCGTCTGTTATAAGTCGTCTTATAAAATTTCCACATTTTCTGAATATCAGCACTGTTTTTTAAAAATTCGCCTAACCGGTTGAATGTCGTAATTAACGAAACAATTAAAAAGCAAATTTAAAAAATCAAAAATCCGACTGTCTAAAAAGAACATCATGAATAGCAGTCGGAGGATACATGGTATGGTTTTGGTCAGCCATCTTGCCAATAAGTATCCTTGTGTGATTGATTGTCTCCTTGTTAGTAGTCCTTGTCTTACAATCTTTTTAGTTCGCTTCTTAAGAAGTCGGGTTTTTGTTTTTATTATATTTTTTTACTCTTTTTTTTTTATTTATAACATTTTAATTATCTTTTTCTTTCGAATAAATTTTAAACATCCATCATAAAAATCCTTTATTTTGAGTCCCCACACGATAGGTTTGGAAAAAAATGGGACCCTCACAATATGGCACCCAAAGACCGCCATTTTTCTTTTTTTTTTCAATTTATATGAAGCCAGTGACACTCTTACACGTTAAGATGAAGCAATTGAAGTAAGAATCAACAAAATCGGCTTATGCGTTTGATTGTTAGAACTGATACTTAGGAACAAACATGCATACATACACGGTAAACACATTATCCTCCTTTGCGACGCGCAGTCAAGTAACCAGTCATTGTTTCCCGCTTGGATCTACGTTTCGGGAACGGAAGGGTTTAATAACCTAATTAATTTTCAAGAAGAAATCATATTGTAATTACCCAATGTAAAATTTTCCTTACGTATTCATAGACCAAAAATATTATATGCGATAATTACGGATTTAAGTAACGGTTCTTATCCTTTTAAAAATAAGATTGTTTAATCCGTAACAAAGGTTTCATTTTACAAAATATTTGGACCATTTTGAATAATTAAACTGAAGGTTAGATTCAATACAAGTTTCCTGGTTGTAAACGCACATTAATGGTTCCGTGAATGTTGCTATTAAAATAATAAGAGGTAAATTCCAAGGACGGCTTTACCGAGATATGAAATATTATACTTGTTGTGTTTCGTAAAATTTAAATGATATTATTAATTATGACACATATATTAACTTTGAACCCAAGCCACTTTATGACATGCCATTGTATTTATATCGGTTGAACGCATATTGAGGTGGTCTGTCATTTATGAGTTTATTCAGCTATGTTCAATATTATGTTTTGACGCTCACAAATGTACACCGGTGCACTTAATAGCTCAGGAATGTTTTACCAATCAACTAATGGGTGATACAGAAACAAATACTAGTACTTACTTTGGTAAACATTAAAAATAAAATGAGTTACCTAATAACTAAGTATAATTAAATAGAGAAAATGCGCACACTGGAGCCAAAACAGTTTGGTCTGGGGCAGAGAGAAACTTTTTCTATCTACATCAATACATATAATAAATCTGTAGAATAGTCGTTTTTGTACATCGGAAACATTTCCAAAAGAATCCATTTCCAGCATTTTTAGATTTTTTGTCTGTTTAGTTGTGCACGCATCACGAAAAATGTACGAAACCAATGCAGATAACTTTTATACATAAAAAATGTGCGTAATTTAAAATATTATTTAGTTTTTGTTTTATCGCAATCGGTTCACTCTATCAAAACTAAGATGAATTTAAAGTGTTCAAGAAGTGAAATATCACAACACACGCAATTCAGATACTCGGACAGACGATAGTTGGCGTTATGCATTTGAAGTAATTTTCGGAATGGCAGTGTCAAGATTGGCCGCGGCAGAATAACCCTAGAAAAAAAATGGAGCAAGGTAAATGGATTAAGTAGGCAGGTAAAAAGGTGAAGAAGCGGGCACAGCAAGTACATACAAAAGTTCACGTTTTTTTTTCCCATGGGGAAAAAACTACAGAACGCGACCTGCTACGATCCTTGCATACTTCTTTTGCTTCACTCACGATCATATATCTAGTCATACATGCACGCCGGTTATGAATACTTCGCACCTGGCATTTCTTAAAAACTTCACCAATAAGGTCTATGTACGTATGTCTTTCTAGGGCGTCCCGGCGTTTCCATTCACGTCTTCCAGTACAGTAGCCATAGTGGATCTTTGTGTTTCTGAAGGTGGCTTCAAGATGCTGCGCAGTTGCTTTTTTTTGTGTCAATGTTGAAGTTGAAGATGGCATTGCATAACTGCCTCTTTCACTCGCTTACGTCTGTCCAATCGTCCTATCTCGCTTGCTGTATGCTGTATACTAGATAACAAACTATTTGTCACGCAATGTTTGGTTCGCAGAGCCTACTTCAGAGACACAAAGATCCGCTGTGACTACTGTAAATACTTTTCGTTAGTTACCTTTTATTCATCCTGTCAACATGGCCAATCCATCTTAGAAATTTTTGTTACTACATCTTTTTTTTTTATTATTAATAAGTATTCTGTTTTACTGCGAATGAGTGCAACAATCAATGGTTATACAAAGCGATCAACATCCGCCGCCTGACTTCACACACTGCGGGCTTCTCTTTTCTCGTGTCAATACCAACGCTCCTATGCCACCTTTATTCAGGTTCTACTCGCGATGGTAACAATGTCACCTGTCCATCTCGCCGCCGGAAGGCCAACAATTCTCCTGCCTGACCTTAGTAGCCCTCGGTCACTGCTTTACTCCTCCTGTCATCACCGCGCCTTGCCATGTATCCTTCTCCATTTGAGTTCTATAACATAAAAAGATAGTATGTCTTAAATAATGTACACATAAGTCTGCACTCAGCATTAGTGAACAGGTAATGGAGGTACTTTCGCTTAATCACAGACTGTGTCTACTAAGCTAATTGATATTCTAACGAAATTATTAAACCTTTTTTACGCTATTAATACAAGATTACGACACAATCAGCCTTGTATTTTTAACCGATTTTCCAAAAAGGAGGAGGATCTAGGTTCAGCTGTATGTATGTTTTTTTTTTGTATATGTTCACCGATTACCTACTTCGTCAATTTGGAACGATTTTGAATATTTTTTTTTTTTCGAATTGGTCCCATTATCTCTAAGTCAGGATCTGATGAGGGGATCCCAAGGAAATCGAGGGCACTCTTCAATTTTTTTTACGCATACATGGTAGGCATTTGCACTCAGAAAGTGCCATTTGGTGAAGTAGAAATGATGAAGAAGACCACAGATGGCCACTGGAACTTCTCAATATTAAGTACATATATGTTTTGGGGATGAGATATCTCGAATAGTTAAATTACTGTGATGGAGAAAATTTAAGTAAATGGTTCTAATGAAAATGGTACCTTTAAACTGATCTGGTGATGAAGCCGGAAGGTGAACTGGAACTCCGTAATAAAACAATGTATCCCAGTCGAGTTTGGGCTTGTTGGAACTGTAAAGCCCTCTGGCTTTAAATGACTGTCATGGTAGTATCAGGTACCAAAACTAAAAAGAGAAAATAATAAACTTTTTACAAAATATTAAACCGAATTCCAAAACTTAACACCACAAAGCGCAAAAAAACTTTCTTTTCGTAATTCGGTGGCAAAAGCGAAAAAAAAATAGTTACCAAAGATAAAAACTGCCGAAAAAAAAAAATTGGAATTTTTTGTAAAAACTTTTTGAAAATATGTTTAGTTAAAACACTGGTCAGTAGGTTCTTAATTCGAATTTACTTTGGAAAAAAGAAATAAGATCCAATATTTGCCATATTTTTCAATAAATTCCGAAGTGATTGTCAATAAGAGCACGGATTTAGAATGTCTTTCTGACGTGTCACGATTTCCCATGTTTCTGTTTAAACGTATTATTTGTTTCCCCGAAATTACGATTTACGTATTCGTAATCCCGATATTTCTACGAAAAGGCATGTTTGTTTACAACATAATATTAAAAGTAAACTAAATAAGGTATTGTAGTTTTCCTAAAAATGTGCTTCGTCACCATCATTAGTGATTTACGAACGGATTATGTTAAGTATAAAGGACATCATTCAAATTGGTCCAATACAATCAAAGTAAATTAAGGCCAGAAAAAGAAGCTGTATCAGAAAAACCATGCAATTCCTAAAATTTTTTGCTATAACGAAAATCCCTTACCTATTAGTTAAGTTGTTACTAACTAGAATAACAAAATAAAATGTTATTAAAATATTACTATAAACTCGCATGTGACAACTAAACTGTTTCTTGTGCTACCCTAATATTGTCAGTCAAAACTTTTAATTGGTCTTCCTTCACTAACTGTCTACTATCTGTATCCTAGCTGTAAGTTTTCTTAAGTAATAAAATTAAATAAATTAATAAAATAAACTACCAAAACTACAGAGTCTTTATAATAAAAAAATGTCAAGGATTGTATATTCAACATTAATATTTATGTCTGTCTGCCTGATATCTAAATTTAGTTAATCGTCTACCAATTAAATGATTTTTTGGTAAGAATGTGTAACATCTTTAATATAATTGATTAATGGATTACAACAGAAATAAATTAATAAACTAAAACATAACATACTTATATGCAAACTATAAACATATAGTCGCTGATAAAAAAGGCAGGGCTCATTGGGCGTAAATAAATTCGTCCGCATCGTTGTCAACGGGAAACATGCCCAAAATGCTGGCAGCATTGCCACGTTGGATAGCAATGCTGATTCTTTGACCGATGAAAAGCCCAGCCCTCTGGCCACGTGAAGAATCGACAAATCGTTTACAATCGATGTAAGAATGTAAATAAACAAAGTCAAAAATACTCGTAATATTTACGTCTAGAGCGTCACATCCAGTTAGTTTAATTCCGAAACAGGACGTCCTTTCAAGGTTACCTCGCTCCCTAGGTGCGTTCTGAAACGTCACGACCGATCCTGTTATGTTCCGTAACACTGCCAGACTTGTGCCAGCTTCAATAATACTGATTTTGGATGTGTTACATTAATTATATTATTGTTATCTAAACTAATATTGGAAAATGGTAAAGTTGTTTGATGCTACAAACGAACTAACAATTCTTCAACATTTTTCAAGTTGCATTTTTTACATGGATACACATCATCATCTGCCTAGTCTTTTTCCAACTATATTGGGGTCGGCTTCCAGTCTTACCGGATTCAGCTGAGTACTAGTGTTTTAACAAGATTCCTAACCAAATTAAAGAACTTCCAATGGTCCGCTTCAAACGGGCTTTACGCAGGTGGTTAATTGAGAATCCCTTCTATAATATAAAAGAATTTCTTGATTATAAATTAAATTAATGTTCGAATTCTACCTATACCAAAAATTTGCATGTCATTAAGTTATGATTGAATATGTTAAGCTACTAATACTACCATTGTAAGAACTTTTGTAACCATATTTATCTGCAAATAAATCTTTGACTTTGACTTTGACTTTGACTTTGACATGGAGCGACTGCCTATCTGACCTCCACAACCCAGTAACTGGGTAACACGGTACCCCTTGGCAAGACTGGTATCAGATCTCAAGCTTCTGACTACCCGTAACGACTGTCAAAGATCTTTTAAATGACAGCCGGGACCAACGGCTTAACGTGCTTTCCGAGGCACGGAGAAAACTCGGTATGTTAAAATGGTCACCCATCCAAGGACCGACCTCGTCAAGCGTTGCTTAACCTTGATGATCGACCCGTGCGGCTGTTATTATTTAGCCACGAGCTCCTCATACCATGCATATCCGCATACTCCGCATACTATACATGGATACACATATGTGCAGAATATAAAATGCTTAATTGCCTATCTACACACATACTTAAATAAATAAAAAACTACTAACTAAGCATAAAAATAAACTATCTAAAATATGGCGGCGAAACACTCCTGCACATCGTTGTCCACTATTATTTTCGAGTAATTCATCAACTCGTCCGACATGCCTACGGCCCATTAAGTAAAAACTATTCTTTTTTTTTAAATAATGATAAATCATGTTTTACTAATTGTACCAAACGTTGATAAAGTTTAAAGTTCCACACAAAAAGAAATGTGGGACAAGTTGCAGAATGAAAATATTATTAATTTTGTTTTTCTACAAGTCGTACTAAATGTTTCGTAGATTTGTAGGACGAGTAGATGATTTACTCGTATTTTCCAAAATCATTTCAAAACTTTCGACATAAGAAGATCCACAATGTTGTCTATAATAAATGGAATAATAATATTTTTTTATTTTCATATTATATAGAATACACAAATTAAACATACACAAATAAACTATTATAAAATCATTACAAAGATAATACGAATGTAAATAACTTTTTCTTTAAGAAGTAGAATAAAATCATGTCACGAATCAATATTATCGGCCTTACTAAAATGGGCTATTATCCTGATTTCTTAACTAAGAATTGGAAATTGAGAATTTCTTCATCTCTACTTTAACCCGGAGACCTGTCAGAATAACAAATTGAATTAGGGCTTTTTTTTTTTATTTAGAACACGCTCGCACTTAACCACTATCTCACCTGATGGTAAGCGATGATGTGGCCGACGGTAAAGCATGCATGCCTAGAAGTAACCTATTCACTCTTGACTTAAACCCACCCCCCTAACGTTTGACAAGTTCTTAACTCCAAAATATTTAATTCAGAGACCTCCCTTTGTCTGACCATTTGTTGTACGTCTAATTGTTTGTTTGTTGAAGGTGTTAGATGTACTGATTCGGTGGTTGCGGTTATTGTTAGTTTTAACCCATTGAGTGCCTGAAACGTGGATCCACGCGAGACATAGCTTTTTAATTTTTTCGATAATTATGTCACTGAACCCGTTAATGCCTAACAAATTCATCTAATGTAATTATTTAATAACTGTGCTTGTTATATGATAGAATACTATCATTGTAGAGTGCCTAGCTCAATAGTCCGAGAAATAGACATTTTCTGTGAGCCACGGGAGCGAATCCGCGGGCAAAAGTGAGATTATTCTAAGAATAATAAGATATTTATTTATGTAGGATAATTTTCTATTCGGACTAATTAGGACGTATTATCTGTGTATGCCTGTAACACAGGTTTTAACTAAACCTATATCAGGCACCAGCTCTCACAATGTGAATTTATACATTTAAAACTGATAAGTGCTAAAACCATTGTGAGAGAAAATAAATGAACTTATTATTATTATTATTGTAGCCAACTTCAGGTCGGCCCACAAATTTTCTGCGTATGAAGAGGTGTCCTTTTTGGGTACGGTGATACAGTAATTCGAAGTCAAATAATTATGTAACCTTTTCAGTAACAGAGTATCCCATGTTTAAAAAGGAGTTGAAACAACATTACTAAAAGCAATTTATGAGTTTTACAAAACAACTAGCTTCTGCCAGCGATTTCGTCGATAACTATTCCGAAAAAACGTTCCTAAAAAATAATCTTATATTAATCTTATGACGTAATTTAGTTCATGATCTTTAGTACAAAGCTGTTCAGTTGTTGAAGCATGAGTGATTAACAAGCATATAAACATACAGACTTTTACGTTAAACGACACTTGTAGGTTAGGTAAGTAGGGCAACAACTGTTGAACAAAATAATTAAATTACCGCGTGGTCTTGTTCTATTTATATTTTTACTAGCTTCTGCCAGCGGCTTCGCCCGCGTGAATAGTGCTTTTGTATCCCAAACGACGATTATACCGGGATGAAAAACCTACGTGCTATTCCAGACTAGGCATTTCATAATATGACATCACACTAGCACACTCTAAAGGGGTAACAGTTCACCCTGGTATACTCTCATTCCACCGGTTTTGTTTAGATGTATCTTTGTTCACGCCAAAACAGCTAAACGGATCTGGATGAAAATTGGCACAGAGATAGCTTATAGTCTGGTATAGCACATAGGTTTTTAGTTGTAGTACATAATGGACCAATTCTATAAGCTAGTATATAGGTATATATTGCCCAAAGTGAAGCAAGAATAGATTAACCCAGTAACATTAAACTTATACAAAACCGGTGGAATGAGGGTATACCAGGGTGAACTGTTACCCCTTTAGAGCGTGCTAGTGTGATAATATATTATGAAATGGTGCAAACAATAAACAGACATGCGATTGCAGCCATCCCGACTGATTTGCCGTCATTGATTGAAGAGTTCTGATGTATATCGCCGAAGTTCTTGATCAGATCTTAATTAAATTTAAATAGGACCACATGATAAGCACCAGCAAATGAAAAAAGGATCATCAAAATCAATTCACCCAGCCAAAATATCTGAGGTAACAAACATTAAAAAAAAACAATCAAATTGATAACCTCCTCCTTTTTGGGAACTCAGTTAAAAATATAAATAAATAAATAGTCGGATTATTTAAAGTATTAATTAATAGCCCGATAAGAATAACAATGAGCATAGGTAGGTGCTGATAATCTCAATTCCCTCAGTGGTTTTCCTACAAGCCCATTATAAATATAAATAAGTTTTAATGCCACATCCCACCGACAGTTGAGGAAGATTCCATAAATTCAAGGTCTTCAATGAAATACAATTAGGGGTGACACATTGCATTTTCATTTGGTTACTCATTGAACACTATTCGGGTTTCTTAATCCGCAAGCTCCAATATCTTTCCTTTCCTGAAATACATGAAAGAGGAAGTATATTATATAGTGCTATGTATGAACAAAATCCTCGCTCCCCGTCCCTCCAACCTCTCCTCGGTCATCCAAGTCAAGCGAAGTCCATCAAAGTAGTTAAGAGCACTGAAAGCAAGCCAAACTTAGTTACATGTGGTCTCAACTTTAAGTTACACAAGTAACACTGGAATCGTTGGGAATGGGACTTACAGGGTGAAGGTTGAATAGTGTAAGAATAAGGGCACGTAGAAATTAAGTGAGTTTGTAACGAAAAAGTTTATTAATAGCTATACTCCATTTGTTTAGGTAGTTAACTAAAGGTAAACAATCTTGGTATGTCTTTTTATATAAAATAAATCATATAAAAGACCAACAAATATTATTTAAATTTAGTTACTTACCTAACATCGGTTTAAGTAAATACCTAATTGTAAACATTTTTAGATTCAATTTTAGAATTTTTTTTAGATAAAAGACATGTTAAGATTGTTTACATTTAGTTAACTACCTAAACAAATGGAGTATAGTTTATTTGTAGCTGTGTCACTATGACGCATAAAAAATCACGTTGAGGGGAATAAGGGTTATATAGATTTAGACTTTTGATGTCGGATTGCTGCGGCGCCGGCGCCACAGTGATAGAGGTGTCGTACTGCGCAGGACAAGTTGTTTTTTTTTTCATAAAATTTTTACGCCGCGCACGCACGGCAGCAAGATAATTATGTGTGTCCATACATTTTTTAGAAAAAAACAATTGGTCGAGCGCAGTATGTCATCCGCACCGCTGCGGCGCCGCAGCAGTCCGACACCAAACGTCTAAAAGAGTCCTAAAGGTGAACGCGCACCTAGACGCACCGCAGGAGCCACACGCGCCGCAGTCATCGCATTTTATAAATCTTTTATATAAAAATCGTATGCAGCCTCGCGTACCTATCCGCGCCGCACGACCCGCATTTCAGCAAAATGCTGTGAGTAAACAGATTCCACCAGCGCGTGCGCATGACGTCATCAGATTCGGCGTGTTCGATGCTTGCGGCGAGTGCGGTGCGGGCGGCGCGGAGACGTCATCCGTGTCCGTATAGAAAATATTGATGTTATAAGATGTACAGAAGTGGATACGATGCGTGCGGCGCCTTCGGCGCGGATTACGAGTACGCGGGGCCTTGAGAAAATGCGACGGCTGCGGCGCGTGCGAATCCTGCGGTGCGTCTAGGTGCGCGTTCACTGTAAAAGCTGTTTTTAAACTCGGCAACCTGGAAAGGCACATATTCAGAGTCACTTTTAAGATCCTCCACTCGACTCAATCACCATGAAAACGGCTTAAAATCTTTTGATCAATGTCAATAAACAAAACGCTATAACTGTCAATCTGATGATGGAAGACTTGAAATATGGGCCTAACTTAGGTTAGCTTTACTAGCATAGCAGAAGTTAGCATTCATACATGTGTGAAAACCACAAACTATGTGTTTGAAAAATGATCTAAACTATGTGAGCTTAGCTAAGCTTTTTTAAAAGAAGACATGTTACAGCCCACCAACCCGCACTGGGCCCGCGTGATGGATTCAGGAACATTACCTCTATCAGAGAGAGGAGGCCTGTATCCCACCAGTGGAAACGTTATAAAAACTTTTTTACAAAAAAAATACTACCGACTTCCAAATAAGAAAACTACAAGTGAAAAAAAAAATTTTATTTTTGGAAGTCGGTGTCTTTCGTAGGTACAATATTTTTGCATTTGGACACCGACTTCCAAAAATAAAGTTATTTTTCACTTTGTAGTTTTCTTATTTGGAAGTTGGTAGTATTTTTTTGTAAAAAAGTTTTTTGTATTTCACTTTTTAGTTGTACCTACCTAATAGGCAAGTTTTTTAGTAAGTTACCTTAACGTCAGAATAGATTAGCCGAATATCATGAAACTTGAACATAAAGGGTGAAATGAGAGTTCTGCGTACTCCTCAAGAGCGTACTGGCGTGATGTTTTGTTATGAAATGGTATAAACAATAAACAGACATGCGATTGCAGCAATCCCGAGAGATTTTCCGTTATTTATTGAAGAGTTATGTTGTATATCTTCGAAGTTCTTCATTAAATCTTCACCAAATTAAAATGGAACCAATTTCGAAACATACACTTTCATACAAAAAACATTTTTTTCAATCGTTCCACAATTGACGGAGATATCGGTGAACATACATAAAAAAAAACATACAAAAAGTCGAACATAGAACCTCCTCCTTTTTGGTAAGTCGGTTAAAAAGGCTGATGAGTATTTCCACACAAAAATATCCTTTATTTCCTAAAGATTTCTTAAACTTTGTCCTTCCTTATGGGTGTGGTTTACAATTCCGTGCTTCTTTAATATTTTATGCTTTTTAATTGAATTAAGGAAAAAAGTCAATATCTTTATCAAAGGAAAATTATATCAATAACGTGTTTGACTTCCTTATGCCTTCTTATAAAGTTACAGACATGAATATACCGTAATTATATTTCGATAACATTTTTATTTTGACTCCTTCGTATGATCTCGGACGAAAATAGAATGTCGTGTTTTTATTTGATGGCATGTCGTATATTTTTATACATAAATTACCTAACGTATGTCTCTTATTTTCACGTGTGTGTGATATAAATTTCGTACGATGACAGCTAAGGATAAAATGAAGTCTGTATTTTCTCCGTGTTCAAAAAGGAAAAGGGTATTCCTATATTAACTACTACTGCTATAGCTTTTGACAGCTGGTACGCCGCGTGTAAATTATCTCAATAAAACTTTATTCTATATATACCTACCCTACCCTACCCTAACTACCCTACCTACCCTACCTACCGTACCTACCCTACCTACCGTACCTACCGTACCTACCCTACCTACCCTAACTACCCTACCTACCCTACCTACCGTACCTACCCTACCTACCGTACCTACCGTACCTACCCTACCTACCCTACCTGCCCTACCTACCCTACCTACCCTACCTACCCTACCTACCCTACCTACCCTACCTACCCTACCCTACCAGCCCCACCTACCCTACCTGCCCTACCTACCCTACCTACCCAACCTTCCCTACCTACACTACCTACCCTACCTACCCTACCTACCCTACCTACCCTACCTACCCTACCTACCCTACCTACGCTACCTACCCTACCTACCCTACCTACCCTACCTACCCTACCTACCCTACCTACCCTACCTACCCTACCTTCCCTACCTACCCTACCTTCCCTACCTACCCTACCTACCCTACCTACCCTACCTACCCTACCTACCCTACCTACCCTACCTACCCTACCTACCCACCTACCCTACCTACCCTACCTACCCTACCTACCCTACCTACCCTACCTACCCTACCTACCCTACCTACCCTACCTACCCTACCTACCCTACCTACCCTACCTACCCTACTTACCCTACCTACCCTACCTACCCTACCTACCCTACCTACCCTACCTACCCTACCTACCCTACCTACCCTACCTACCCTACCTACCCTACCTACCCTACCTACCCTACCTACCCTACCTACCCTACCTACCCTACCTACCCTACCTACCCTACCTACCCTACCTACCCTACCTACCCTACCTACCCTACCTACCCTACCTACCCTACCTACCCTAACTACCCTACCTACCCTACCTACCCTACCTATAAGAAAAAAAGGAATTTTTCAATATCTTCCAGTAGTTCCTGAGATTAGCGCGTTCAAACAAACAAACTCTTCAACTTTATAACATTAATAATATAGTATAGATAGATGTGAATGATATTGTAATATGCATTTTAGCAAATAATATAATATATTTAGTAGCTTTTACTAAAAAAATATTAAAATAAAAAGTCCCGCTAATTTGCGGACCTGGCATTGAGATTGAAGAAACTCCGCAATATTGAGGAGTAGTTTATTTTACCTATTATGGTTTATTAAATAGTAATTATGACATTTGAACATAAGTAATTGTCTGTTTTTTTTTTAATCTAAGACCTTGGGTAACATTTATTAAAGTCTTTCACAAATAATTACATAACCTAATAAAAAAATTACATGTGACTAAGAAATTGCAAAAAAATGCTAGTTGGGCTCAGAGGTTGCGACGACCGTACCAACTCCATATCTGCAATTTCCGTAATAAGCCGTCGGCTGGCGGCCTCTTCTTCATTATCTGATGAGTCATCATAGTCCCCAGGATGAAACTCATCATCACACCATCGTCTCCATAGAGCTGGTCTTCAATACCAGTATCAGTCTGATACCACTTCCGCTTTCCTTAGTTTGGTCTTGAAGGTCCGGATTCATCATCCATATTTGAACATTAATATCTTTGTAATAAAAGCAAATATTTAAAAAACACAACCTGCGACAAATCACATTAATACAATTTCAAGTATGGATTTAGAATTTTAGGATTAGAATTAGTAGGTATACTAGTATGGAATATGAACTACCAATTTATGGATTGGACCGAAATTATAAAGTTAATTTGTAACCTATAGAAAGTTTAAACTATAAACATATTTTACAGGCAGATGCATGAGCGATTTGTATCTTAGAAGTTTGTGACAGTTGTAAACTGAATTCTTAGCTAGCCTAGTGGTCTTAAGCGCTACAGTAGGGCCTTAGATTGAATGCCCGAGTCAAGCTCTGTGTGCCTGGTCAATGGCAATAGGCTCGCACTCTAATACAAATCTATAAACAATATAGACAAAAAATAATATAGTAAATAAAAAAAAAACAAACACTGCCAAAACTTTTTCCAATTACATACTTATACTGTGATTTTTAAAATCGTAGACTAAACTGACAGCTGCAACTAACCTTATTTTTTTAAATGTTGCAAGCGCGGGGCATAGTGTTGTAGGTTAGGCTCAATCATAAGTGATTCATCGAATCGATGTGACATTACTCCTCAATTTAATTTTACTTATTGGTGAAAATAAATGTTTTATGAATATAAACGTAATATATTTAAATAAAACAGTATTCATACACATAGTACATAAACTTTTATTGTGTTAAATATGAAATCAACAATAAAATAAATGCAATCGATAAAATGAAGTTTGACATAAATGAGTAGAAACTAAATAAGGGCAGCTAGTTTCTTAACAAATGTAATTTTTTTGCCGTGAAATAGTTCCATTTTCGATTTGCTTCGATTTTCGATTAACTTTCAATCACTCAGTATAGTCAGGTTACGGCACTATTTTTATGTAACGATAAAGTGATAACCCCCCAAATGTCAGTTTAGTCTATGCAATTAAAAATCAGAGCATAGTTGGGATCGCTTTCCAATATAAGTTGATGCAGAAATAGGTACACCAGTATTATGCATGGAGCGCCTGCATCTGTACTCCAAAACTTAGTAACTGGGTTTAACACGGTCCCAAGACTGATTTCATTTATTCTGGTCACCTATGCCTAACCCTCAAGGTGATACAAGCGTGATGTTATGATAATTTCTTAGCCATATCCACTTAGTAAATAAGTGGCTTCCCCTTGCGTCATAACACATTATTATTACGATTACAAGCTTCGATCAGTACATTATTGATCGAAGATTATAAGCCATATATATCAACCTATTTACTGGCTAAATAACCGGTAATGTTTCTAAACAATGGTCATTATTTACCCACTCGATGTATACGAGAATAAATCGTTATAAAAAGTAAGTAAACGTTATAAATTACGCCTTTTAGGCTACACTGGCTTGAGTGAGGTGTATTTGTCTTTTACAGTCTAAGAAAACATATCTAAGGTATGGAGGGAATTCAAGGTTGATGTCATCCTTGGAAGCCTTTGACTCTGAAGTGGGATAAGTCATGTGCATTCGAGCTTATACCTTGTAAAGCTCCTGAATAAACAACAAAGAAAATTACCTAGACCTATCTACCTCCTACCATACTTACCTACCCTACAATCTTGCTACCTACCATACTTACCTACCCTAATAATCTTGCTACCTACCCTACCCAAAATGCCATTTTTTTCTAGGATCACTTTTCTCAGGAGAGTCATAACACCGCCATTCAGAAAATGACGTCAATTGCACAACGCCATCTATCGAATATGGAGTTCAACTGTCCGAGTATCTGAATTGCGTGTGTTGTGATATTTTACTTCTTGAACACTTTAAATTCAACTAACTTTTTTGAACGTGAACCGATTGCGATAAAACAAAAACTAAGTAGTACATCAAGTTAAGCACATTTTTTATTTATAAAAGTTATCTACATTAGTTTCGTACATTTTACGTGATGCGTGCACAAGAATTTTTGTTTAGAATTTTTGTCTGTTTAGACATAAATTCTAAAAATGCTGAAAACGGGTTCTGCTGGTTATCCTTTGACACCCTGGCTATTTTTTTTGGAAATATTTTCGATGCACAAAAACGATATTTTCACAGATTAATTATATGAACTTATTCCAGCCACACTAATATCATTTATGAAGTTATCAAATGTGGGTAGTGTGGCAAAAAACCTTCAAAGAAAGAATTAATCAAAGTAAAAGATCCAACCAATTTGCGTTAGGCCCCTTTTCTCCAACTGCTTCAGTTATAAGTTTGTTTAAGTAGCGTTTAATTTCATTTCGACCTAATTTATTAATTCCGCTCACTGGTTTAATTACTTTCGCCCCGTTCTTAAATAAGGAAAATTATTTGAACTCAAAACAATTTCTTTCGGTTCGGAGATTAAACGTTATTTTCGGGCGGTGTTTAAAGCATCACTTTAACACCGTTGTTATTTTCTTGGCTTGAAGAGCAATGTAGGTATTTTTTTGCTATTACATATTCCATGAACATAATTATTTTTACTTTGTACAATTATCTTAACTATATATAATATTATAGTTAAGATATAACATCACTAAATATTATAAAACTAAGTCCCCCGCCGCGTCTGTACAAGTTTAACTAATAACTACTGAACGGATATTCATGCTATTTTTAACCGACTTTCCAAAAAGGAGGTGGTTCTATGTTCGACTTCTTGTATGTTGTTTTTTTTTTGTATTTCACCGATATCTCCGTCAATTGTGGACCGATATAGAATTTTTTTTTTTGTTTGTTATAGTATATGCCGAAATTGGTCACATTTTAATTCTGTGAAGATCTGATAAAGAAGTTCGGAGATATACAACAGAACTCTACAATAAATAACGGCAAATCTCTCGGAATTGCTGAATTGAAAAAATTGGTACCTACCAAAGACACCGACTTCGAAAACGAAAGTTATTTTTCACTTTGTAGTGTTTTTAGTTGGAAGTCGGTAGTATTTTTTTGTAAAAAATGTTTTTTATCACTAGTAGAAAGAATGAGAAATGTGGAAGATTATTGTATATTATTTGTCACGGGTGAAGCCGGGGCGGGTCGCTAGTATATTATATCTTAACTAATATTATGATTAAAGAGAGAACCCGAATTAAATGAGTATATTCACGCATATAGGGTAATCTCTAGAACCACTACAACTATTTGAAAAAATCTTTTATCATTGAAAAGTTACATTATTCCAGATTATTATTATTGTAGGCTATAAATTATTCAGACACAGGCAAAGTCGAGAAGGGCCACCAGGGTCTGTCCGTCTGTCACCAGGCTGTATCTCATGAACTGTGAGAGCTAGACAGTTGCAATTTTCACAAATGATGTATTTCTTTTACCGCTATAACAACAAATATTAAAGACAGAATAAAATAAATATTTAAGTGGGGCTCCCATACAACAAACGTGATTTTTTGTAGTGTTTTTTGCGATAATGTTACGGAACCCTTCGTGCGCGAGTCCGACTCGCACTTGGCCGGTTTTTTTATATAACCGAGCTAACCCCATTCAAAGTTGTTAATAGTCATGTACTGCTTTGCTCACTGTAAGATCATCATCATCCTTATAATGTTCCCACTGCTGGGACACAGGCCTCCTCCTTGTGAGAGATAGAATGGATCTTAATCCACCATGCAGGCCCAGTGCGGGTTGGCGGATGTCAAATGTCTTCGCATTTTTATTCTAGGACATGCTGGTTTTTCCACGATGTATTCCTTGACTGTCTTTAGAGCAGTGGGGATGAATTAAATCAAACTGTATATGCTAATGCGATCATTTGTTCGTTAGTCAAAACCAATAACAGAGCCTTGAACACCGTCGCCGAATTGCCAGCTTGTCAGTTTTTTATCGGTTACATTTCGGAGAGTGTGTGTTGGAATTGCACGATCTAATTCCGCCTAGCCCGTTTCATCATCGGACTACCAGGCGTACGGCGATGCGCCATCGGTACATGGTGGATATTCCACCCATACGCACTTAATGTTTTGGAAACGCTTTTATTATGCGTACAGCTAAGGAGTGGAATTCCCTGCCGGAGTCTGTGTATCCCGACAGCTACAATCTAGGAGTTTTTAAGTCAAGAGTGAATAGGTTATTTCTAGGCAAGCTTATCTCACCGTCGACCAAATCATCGCTTACCAACAGGTGAGATGGTGGTCAAGCGAGAGACAAAAAAAAAAAAAGCAGGATCCACTTAAGACGACGGCATGATCCTTTATGTAACACTGAATGCTACTAATAGGTAATGTTCATTTACCAACACGTTTGCAACCAGTGTCTGCGTAACAAAAAACCCAAAGCTGCTAAATAAAATGCAAACGAGAACAATTGAATATATAAAAAGGCGAACAAGAACCCAGTAATCGACTTGAGTCAAACAAAAGGAGGCTTTATGCCTTTATAATCACCTGCCTTCCCCGTCAGTCGACGAACAAATGAGATTAGCTCATTCAAATGAAATTAATTCCGTTTCAAATGCGCTTCACAGAATGTGATTCAGAAGGTACACAACGCTGAATAGAATTGTCAACGAGTTAGATTCACGCCTCTTTTGAGTTTTAAGATAAGCAGAACGTGTTAGTATAATTTGCCTGTGCGTGTCGTGTCAATCGTTACGCACGGTTGAGATTTTTAATTCTTTGACTATTTTTTTTTTCAAAATCCTATTAATATCCTAGTTCCTAATATTTTACGTCAGTAGTATATTATTGGATTCTCTGGATCAACGGAAATCAATAAGTCCAGTAATATAGAACTAATACCATTCACCCACAGTCTATTCAAATAGATGAAAACAGGGGTTATTGAAAAAGAGTAACATCGAATTAAAAATCTTCAGATTTTGAAAAGTAGATATACCTTCGCAGAGAAGCGCAGGTAAACTTTTCAAACTCTGAAGGTTTTTTTTATTCGATGTTACCCTTAAAGATGATGATGATGAGATGGTTTGTATGTTTGTTACTTCTTCACGCTCAAACGGCTGGAAGGATCTGGATGTAATTTGTCACAGAGATAGATTACAGTCTGGAATATCACACAGGATACTTTTTATACCGAGATGTGTTGCCTTTCGACATTCACGCAGACGAAGCCACTAGCAGAAGCTAGTCTTACTAATATTATAAATCTGCAGTACTAAGTTTAGATGAATTCATGTCTATTACTCAATGACGCCAGAACGGCTGATCGGATCTGGATGAAAATTGGCACAGAGATAGATTATAGTCTGGAATAGCATATAGGTTACCCTTTTTTCCCAATAACCTGGGTCTACTAATCTACAGGCATAATAAACCACTGGTAGCAACTAATTGGAAAATAAAGAAAATATGGCTCTGAGACCCATGTTTTCTTTTCCCAAAATATGTAGAAACGCCCATCTTTCCTTCTCCTGGTAGGTAAGCTTCTGTGGCTTGGTCTAATCTTTCGACCAAGCCACTGAAAGAATTTTGTGCTACAATAATCTTTTTACTTAACATAACAACAAGGGTAATTAACAACGGAGATAAAGTAAAAACTTCCGATATTTGTACGTAGTAACTTCAACATTTTTCACTTATAAAAAACGATACACAAGTAGATATGTTTTTAGGGGAAATTAGGTCAAAGGCTTTCGCCATGTTAGAAAAAAACCACCTCAGCACAACTGATTCTTGCAGTTGTATTCTGTAAACATCTTGTGGTACCTTAGTTAGGCGAAGTGAGCTTTCAAACCCTATCAGTAATCATAATGAACTCACTTAAAACTCACTTCACCCAAGTCTTCTCAGTGAGTTTTTGTTTTACAGAATCGACCAGCTGATCCTTTTTTATCAGGAGAGTAATATAATAAGAAAGAGTCTCGATTAATGAATAAACCTTTATGAAACCATAAGCATCCATTAATACCAAAATTCAATCCTCAACAAATTCGAAACTTCATAATGAAAGATTTTTCAACTTGTCATAATCATATTCTTTGTACCAGAAGGGCGATGTTCCTTTGCTTTCATTTGCAGTGTAAAGCCCCGGGCGAAAAGCCTAATAAAAGAATTTCTGTAACTTCCTCGGAACAAAAGCAACATGAAGCAAAAAGACTAATTAAAAACCCCGGGCTTGGTTTTGATTGTGCTATCTTTTTATTTGGTTTGAGCTTGGAACTAGTTTCGTTTTCGTGGAAGTACTAATTATTGCTGCGGGTTTACTTCTGTTTTCTGACGATTTTTGGATTAAACAGTATTTTATTTTTAGGGTTCCGCGCCCACAGGGTAAAAACGGGACCCTATTACTAAGAATCCAATGTCCGTCCGTCTGTCTGTTAACAAGGCTGTATCTCATAAACCGTGATAGGTAGAGTTAATTTTTTTTATAAATTCAACAAATACTAAAAACAGAGTTAAATAAATATTTAAGTGGGGCTCCCATACAAAAAACGTGATTTTTTTGCCGTTTTTGCGATAATGTTACGATGGTTTTCGTACCGTGCACGAGTCCGACTCGCACTTGGCCGGTTTTTTATATATTTCTTTCTAGTCTCAAGTTAGTGTATTGCCCAGGTTATTTCTTCCTGACTTTTTAAAGATGTTTTATTTTTTTCCGTCCATCCTCGGCGGCACCGTCCATCTTCAGGCCCCTAATTTGTGGAGGCTATTGCCCAGCGGTCATTGTGTACACGGCTGACGCCACAACAGCATGACCATTAACAACAGCAACATCGGATGGTACTCTTACAGTTCTGGAAGGCGTTAAAGGCCTAGTCGATAGATCGTCTGGTGGTGGCACGAGAAGCACAGGAACGGTCGATGTCGCATCGCTTAGGTAAGGTCGTGTCCAGTACTGGACGTCTTTCGAAATGATGATTACAGTACTGGCTTATATGAAATAAACATCGTGAAGAATGGACATTTTAGGGTCTTGTGTTAGACTTTCAAAAATCTACATTTCTCTATTAGACCCAACATTGTTTCATTTTATCTGGGAGAGAGATAAGAATATATAACCCTCTTGTGTGCACATTCATTTAATTCATTGTCCACCGTAATAAAACAGAGGAAATTATGTCAAATAATAATAAAAAGAACAATTTACGAGGAAGGGTGTATGTGTAAGGGTGCGTTATAAGGCAGGTTCATTCAGTTACATACGAATTTAGGAAAAAGTATGGGTTCTCAGAGCGACGTCTCTTTCATTCAGTGCAGAGACACAATCTAATAAATGCTAATGTTCTGTCTAATAAATTACTTTTAGCTCCTAGTAACATTATTTTAGTTTCAAGAAAAAACGTAGATAAAATTGATTTTGTATATGGGTATATTTTACGCCCTACCAACCTTACTCTTCTTCTTTCTTCCATAAGGGCGAAAATACACATGCCTGTAACGCATAAAAGTGTTCAAGTAGTGCTTGGATGACATTGTGACATTGAGCAATTAGAAGTTGAGTATGTTACAGGCATGTATATTATAAATAATGGCACACCTTTGACCGCAATTTTCTGTTAAACGATGTGTTCGATGGAAAAAAAAATACCTAGAACTAACCTATTCTCTCTTGACTCAAAGACCCCCAGGCTATAGCCACAATCAATGCAAAACAGATAAAACCAATAAAACTAAATAAACTTCAACACCACAAAATAATAATGAAAACATCAAACACATATTCTGTACCAATTTAATATTCAATAACGTGGCTGTTCTATTAACTTCAGTATAACTGACAGTCTGCCATTCGCATTGAATGTGGAGAGGTTTCGGAAACGTAGCCCTGAGTGCGATAGTGAAAAACTTGAATCGAACGTTGCTTGGGTACGCGTAATATAAATGCAACGCTTCAATTCGTCCGTTGAAAGGGGACAGCTAGGAATAACTTACAAATGTGTGAAAAGAACGAGAATCGGAAGGCTAGAAACTGAATGGACATGGTGCTGGTTCGGTGTTTCACTGTCCAAATTGAAATAGAAACCAAAACTCGTCTTTATCATCATTATTTCAGCCAAGATACGTTCACTGCTGCATATAGGCTGCCCTCAAACATCGCCATTTCGACCGGCTCTATGCGTGTATCCAGCGCATTTCTGTGAAACCCTATGGCATGTGGGAGGCCTTCCAACTGTCACAAGCTGATAATTAAAAACTGTAACGTCACAATACAAACTCAGTCTTTTTAAATAAAGCTTTTGCAAAGTGAGACAAAAAAGATATCATTTGATACTGTCTTGTTTATTGCAGTCATTCAGTCGAATCTAATTTCTATGTAGTGCAACTATAGTAAAATAAAGCTTTACCTCTTCGAATTCAAGTGCAACTTAGATCCGGAAAACATTCAAGTTTGGAGTAGTTGATGCACAGAATCAAGCCACTGTGAACTGATCTGAATTGCTAACTCCTTTAAAGCCATCGCCTGTGAACGCGACCTTTCACACACACCCACAATTCCCTAGAAAAACCCGGGAAAAGCATCTCAGGGGAAATTTTATTTCGTTTAAACGCTAGCTGTGGCACTGACACTCTTATATTGTGCCTTTGTTGGGTTATCTAGAGGAATCCTCGGCGAGTAGGGTAAATATTTAAGTTCGGAATTATAATAAGTTAGTTTTATGCTCTGTGTTCACTAGCGGGTTGTACTATATGATAGTTCCCAGAACGCTTAGTCGTGGTTCACACGGCATTATACTGCACGTTTTTTTGCAGTGTAAAGTTTTGACCAAACGCCAGCGTCCCGCTGTTGAAACTGTAAAAACGTGCGGTGTAGTACCGTGTGACGAGTGATTATATTGCAAAAAACGTGCAGTACAATGCCGTGTCAAACCAGCCTTACATTTACAAAAAATGTGGTAGTCCACAGATGTTTAAAAAATTTACTTACTGCCTTTTTTTTGAAATGAGACTTAAGTACTTAACATGATGCTGTGTTTCCCGAACGGTTAGGCAGAGGTTTGTCCATACTACACCTGCATTTCAATATTTATATTTTTTTTTTTGTATTGATTTTAAAGAAGGCATACAGACTAATTACATAACATGAGTATACGAATTATTTTCGAACATTGCTAATAACAAGCCTCCACATATACCTACAGGGTTACAGGAAAAGTCGACCTAGATCCGTTAAGGGCGTGTAGTACACATAATTTCTGAATGATTTCACTATGGAACCCCCCATCCTAAACTTAACCGTTTTCGTTTTCTAATAATCGAATATTCAATTCAATAGCCGAAAAATTGGGCATTTTCATAAAAAAAATTAAAACTCGAAAATCTCGAAAACGGTTAAGTTTAGGATGGGGGGTTCCATAGTGAAATCATTCAGAAATGATGTGTACTACACGCCCTTAACGGTTCTAGGTCGACTTTTCCTGTAACCCTGTATATGTCATTATATTAATTTTGACGTAACCTAAAGACTATATAGTTAACAATGTTGATTACTAAACAATGACCACATATGAAAATAAATTATATATAAAAAAAAAAAAAATAACAATACACTACAGTTCGGAAGATAATAATGGGAATTAAAATAAAAAAAAAAACAGAAACCAAAAATTAATAATTGAAAAAATTGTTTCGCCAATATTTGCCTCACCGTGCTAGCGGATGTACAAAAAAGATCAATGTTCAACTCAATGGGTAGTTTGTTGAAGCTTGACGTGCTCCTAGCAAAGAAGGCATTTCTGTTAAAATTTTAAATTCAATGTAATAGATAGTTGGCGTGCGTAAATGATGCTAGATGATTCTGAAACCCTAGTGTTGGCAATTTTTGACAGTTTTTTGTAATTTTTGAAAAAATATTTGCATTTTTTTACTGTTCCTTTTCTTTAACAACCCAGTTAAATCTTTAATTATTCTAGACTCACTTAAAAAGGACTTCCAAGTGTTTTTTTTTTTGTGAAAAAAGATAAGTAAGAATATTTTTTTCAAAAATTATGAATCATGTAAGAGAACCCAATTATGGGTTAAGCTCGCCTTTGTACATAAGTTGTCCTTTTGTATTTGTATATGTTTGTTTTGTGTACAATAAAGAATATGAATATATATGAATCATCTAATAAAACTATGGTACTCCCTTTTGCATTGATGTCAAAGTCTCTCTGAATAATTTTCTCATATAACGTCTACCTGACTCACAAACTAAACCAGACAAGTTAGTAGCACTTAAAGAGATTTTTCAAAACTGCTTCTACCGTATACCAGGGGATTAAAGTTTGTATGCGAACGAAGTCGCGAGATAAAAGTAGTCAACATAAATCCAATCTGTCCTAGTTCACTACAAATTGGATTCTCAAATACAACTTAGATTACTCCTTACATTGCAGAAGGTACAGTTTCGCATTGCATTTCGGTAAGCTGATCCGACCGTATCTGATCTACTTTCAAAATTTCCCTTTGAAAGAAATACAGACTTTCAAAAGAATACAGGTCATGAATTTCCAAGCAGGTATGGGAATTAAAAGCAAATCTTGCTCTCGGTAGTATTTTTTACTCTGAGAGCAGGCAGAAATAATATTTTTAGATGAGGCTAGTGTTTATTTTAAAGCGTCCTCTTTAAGACTCCCGCAGACAGCGCGTTGCGACAATGCGGCGACTTTGTGGTGACCATCTTTTTACCCGATTTCCGAAGGAGGGTAATGTGTTTATCAGTCTGTGTATGTAAGAATGTATGTTTGTTCCTATGCGGCGTTCTAGAGACCAAACGCGTTGGCCGATTTTGATGGTTCTTATGTCAATCGATTAGTCTTAACTTTGCGAGTGTTACTGACTACATCAAAATTGGAAAATAGAATGAAAGAAATGGCGGCTTTTGAGTGCCATATTGTGGGTTCCCAATTTTGTTTTTCTTCCGCACCCATCATGTGGGGTATCAAAATAAAGGGCTTTAAAATATATACAACACTTTATGTTCAAATATACAAAATTCGAAATAAAATGTTAACTCAATCAATCTGCCTAGCCTTTTCCCAACTATATTGGGGTCGGCTTTCAGTCTTACCGGATTCAGCTGAGCACTAGTGTTTTAAGTGGAGCGACTGCCTATCTGACCTCCACAACCTAGTAACTGGGTAACACGGTACCCCATGGCAAGACTGATGACAGTTCTCAAGCTTCTGACTACCCGTTACGACTGTCAAAGATCTTCAAATGACAGCCGGGACCAACGGCTTAATGTGTTTTCCGAGGCACGGAGGATACTCGGTATGTTGAAAATGGTCCACGGTCCATCCGTGGATGGGTCCACGGACCGACCTCGTCAAACGTTGCGTAACCTTGAAGATCGACCCGTGCGGCTGTTATTATTTAGCCACGAGCCACATAAATTGTTAACTCAAAAGTTATAAATAAAAAAAGTTAATTAAAAATATCAAAAAACCCGACTGCTTACAAAGCGAACTAAAAAGACGTAAAAAAAAAGAAAATCATGTTGTGTAGTCGGAGGATACATCTGGTTTTGGTCAGCCAGCTCGCGAATGTATCTTCCGACTGCACAGCACGATTTTCATCTTGTTTACGTCTTTTTAGTTCTCTTTTTAAGCAGTCGAGTTTTATTTTTTTTTTATTTATTTATTTATTTAAACTTCATGTACAATGGTGATACATAGGCGGACTTAATGCAGCAAGGCATTCTCTACCAGTCAACCTTTGGGTTAAAAAGGACACAATAGTGGTAGGAGTACAAAATAAAAAAATAAAAAAGAACAATAATTAAAATCTGATATTAATAAACTATCTAACTAATAAAATACATAAATATTTTCTAAAACAATAGACTAATAAATATTATAATAAATACCATATAATTATTTTAAATGAAACAGAAATTAAAATATAATAACTATGACGAAGACCGAGCTACGTAAGAGAGGACAAGTAATAGTTCCGGATTCTACGCTTAAATGAAAATTTATTCTCAGCTTTTTTTTTAATTATAGGAATTAATCTACGGCTATACCTAATATTCGACTACGATAAAACTAACGTTTTTTTTTCTATTTTTCGTCAATAGATATTCATACAGCATCAATGGTTTAGATACATCGTAAATAGTCAGACCTTTCTAACATTTCAACCAACCTCTCACAGACTACGACAAAATAATGACATTTCCTCACAACGCCAACACTTTCTAGTTCAGAGAAAACACTTCATAATAAAAATCATTATGCACTTCACACAAAAGGCGACTATTCTATAAAGTATAAGCTATTCATTTTCATAGACAGCCAAGAAAAAAGGGGGGAACTCCCCCTACACCCACCTCCCTTCTACTTGTCAGTGTGGCGGCCTCCCAGTGCCATTACTGGGTTTTTAAGAGACTTAGCCATCTATATAAGAAGTGAGGTGAATCTTTTCAACTAGCTTTTAGTATGAAGACAAAGTTGTAGGTATTTTAAAGACGCAGAAAGGTGTTTTAGTCTTGAAATAAGAAATGAGTAGCCAAAAGCTAGATCAATATTGGTGATTCTTAATGAAAGCATAGTAGACGTAGCCGAAAATTACCTAGAAGTTGACATGCTTAAATCTATTGTAGTGTTCTGCTGACCCACTTGTTTTAGTCTATTTACGTTTTATAATACTATACAAACCTCACTTTCACATCTTTTAATTTTGTATCAACTCATGTCTCATTTTTATGTGTTCTTTGATGCTGATACACAAATATTCTTTTTTTTAACGTGACTTACACTACACTATACAATTATAATTTTGCTCATTTATTTAAACATTACATAGAGTGGTATTATATTCGTGGTCTTACTCTCTGGCGAAATATCTACGAATATAAAAATTATAAACTTTATATTTTCAGTGCTTGATTTATAGATTAGATTATATAGCTCCAAACAGGTGCATCTATTACTACTCCTAACGGATGTTATTTTTAGCATGATTTACGAAAGGCATTTAAAAAACACGAGCAAAATCAATCAACTTTATAGGCACCGCTTACAGTTTTAATAAACCATTGGAAAAAATATACGACGATAAAGTATTATGGTCCCAGCATTATTGTTTTTTATTGGAAATGTCACCTTTTGAACGGCTGGAACGACCTATCGTTGTGGGCAAGTTATTGAAGCATTACTCTGTTTATTTTTATCCTTAGAAACCTTAATGGGCAAACTATCTGCCAAACAAAGATGTTATAAATCAGATTCCAAAAACGTATAAAAAATTACAGTGGATTTTAGTACAACTAGGTATTTCAAAGAAGCAAGTTTTTGACTGATTCTTTTAAGAAACAATTTAACTATACAATTACAATTTAAGATACTATATGTACTACTGATGCGGAAAAAGATCTGAAAACTAAGTTATTTATTTATATACACTTTATTGTACACCATAATAAACAAGAAAAAAGAAATTTAATACTAGAGTCTGGCAAACGAAAGTAGAGACTGAAAAAGCCCGGCAAATTTAAAAAATATCAGTATAGCAACCCAATAATTAGTATGACATACCAGGAGTAACCTAAATGATACTTTATAATATTTTTTTTTTGCTGAAAAATAGTATTATTTGTACATTACCGCTTGATTGCATGTGGATAGGTCCAAAAATGGAAATATTCTCTACGAAATAAATCAATATGGTAGTAGCATCTACTAACCTACCTCTCTTAGTCATTCACTCTTGACAGAGTGGTCGTGGTTGATGACTCTACATTTTCTTTGGCCAAAGCAGCCCTCGCGATGTTCCTTCACTTATTCCGGTCTTCAGCGTCTCGTAAATTCTGAACTATGGAGGTTTGTGTTGACTAACCTACCTAGGCGACCTCATAACAACAGAAACCTCCCACTAAGTTTGTGATATTTATATTGCTATAAATACAAGTTCCTAGAAGGATTCAGGGGAGGCCTTTGCCCAGCCGTGGTTAAGTATAAGCTATGTAAAAATGATAATATTGAAATGGCTAGCGCTAACCGCGTAAAATCTAATTTTTAATCAGCCAAAATAAAATGAAGTTTCGAGATGTAAAATCATACTACATATAATGATCCAAAATCATTATATGTAGTATGATTTGACATCTCGGAACTTCAAAGAAACATTCGTGACATTTCGAAAAAATACGACATTATGTATTATGTAGCGATCTGATTGAAAAAAAAAACAGTATTCTATAATAATTTTGTTTTATTCACTTTCATAATCAAAATCTGAATCTAAAACTTCCATTTGAAAAGATTCATTAGAGTCACTGGAATCACTGTTTCCTACATTAATAATAAAACTTTCTAAGTTATTTTCTGTAATTCTGTCCCTTTCTTTATATTTATTTTCAACATGTATGACATGATCAGTCATTTTCTTCCACTCCTCTGGAGTTATGGTTTCAAACGAATCTTTTATAACCCTCTCTAACTCCACTGCGGCCAGGCCAATATTTTTACTTGCCACTTTACGTTTAGCCAAACTCCATACCAGCTCAATGGCATTTAGGTCACAGTGGTAGGGGGGAAGTCGTAATACCTCATGCCCATTCTGCTTCAGAAGTTCATCAGCTTCATATACTGGTTCTGGTGTGTTTCGTTTTACAAAACATAGGAGCTCTGCTTTTGTGTGATATTCTTCAAACGGAATATTATTCAAAGTAAGCCATTCTCTTATGTCATTTTTGCGATTTTGTGATGTAGGAGCTTTATTTACAATGACCGAATGGTAACTGGCGTTATCCATAACTATTACACTTGGCTCATTTAAATTGGGTATAAGCTTTTCTCGTAGCCATTTATTAAAGTTTAATGCATTCATGTCGTGGTGGTAGTCCGCCATTTTCGATTTAGTGCTAAATACTAACAATGAGTTTGGCACAGGGCCTTTCTCCGATCCAGCATGTACAATTATGTACCTTTTTCCTGTCGAAACATTTTCAATCGCCCCACTTGTAGATGGACCTTGCCAAGACTTCTTGGGCTTGTAGTTTTTATGAACATAGGTCTCGTCTAAATAAATTATTGACTTTCCTTCTCTACGTTTCAAAGCTATGGTTCTTAAAAACCGATGTCTCCAGGCAGATATGTCATAACGTTCAATTAACAATGAACGTTCATTCTTATTTTTCTTAAATTCATAGCCATTGGACAATAATAAGTGGCGAAGAGTTTCCCTGCATCCATTAAATCCAATGCTTTCTCTTAATTCCAGTAACAGAGTTCTTAATGTAGGAACTTGTTTTCTAACGATGTAAAATTCGTTAATTTTGTTACGAATAGCATCTATGTCGAAACTATCTAGGTCGGACACTGTGGGCTTGTGTGGCCGTTTTTTTCCTGGGGTATTCCAGACACCTTCATTTACTGCACCTTCCTTTTTTATTCTTTTTAATGTTGTGACACTCACTTCTGTAAAGAATGACGAAACAACGATTAGGTGCTGCATTTACCATAACAAATCATGTATCGACTAGCATAATTAGAGATACAATAAAAGAACAATAAGTGTGAGGACGCCGGCGTCCTCTTGGGTGTTCACAGTTTACCATATGTTATCTTTATAAAACTTATGTACCTACCTACTTAATAAAAACTTACCTGTGATTGAAGCTATTTCATCCAAGTACTGGTTCTGGGTTCTTATCCTGTCTTTTTGTTCCAAATTTGTCAATTTTTCAATGGTTTTCACTATCTCATCAATCCCCGCTACATCTTCCAGATTTTCTGTAAAAGAAAATTAGTGTTAAAATTACAATGTAACATTTATATTAAGGTATGTTAAATAACTATACTGCATTATTGTAAAGCTATTTAACGTAATATAAACTGAATGTGGATTAAAATAGAGAAATAGTTGTGTAAAAAGATAAATATTAATTGCGATTTCAAACAAAGTATCAACTTCTGAGCGTCGTACTAACCTAAGAAATTCAACACCACACGTAAACAATCTTGTTTCACTTTGAATTCGGCGTCTTTCTTCTGTTGTTTTTCTTCAAATTTAGAAATCATGCGAAACAACACCTCCCTCACTCCACTTTTAATAGTTTTATTCATTCTTGAGTTAGAAAAATGCTCAACAAGATCACAACGAGTCATAAACAACACGCCATCTTGTTTTGACAAATTGAATTTGACATTTTGTCTAACATTGCCATATAAAAAGTCTGCAAATAATTCGAGTGTCTACTTTCATTGGCCAGACTCTAAAAACATACAATGGGCGGCCTTATCGCATTCCGCGATCTCGATCTCTAAGTTAACATGGCAACACTTCTAAGTAGAGAGACATAAAGAAAGAAACTGCACGTAACGTCATTCTAAATTTAATATGGCGGATGGCCCAAGATGGTGGACTAGTTATTTTTGTACACTTTCTTTTTTATTAAATTGCGTATTAAATGAAAGAGTTTGCTGAAAAAATACGAAAAAAGCTTGTTTTAAAATAGGATTTTCTAATGAATAATTTTATTTAAAATTAATTATTATAATTTATGCCTGTTAACGTTCGAAATTCAATTGTGGGTTGTTTACATTAATTCAATATAGACATAGACTGTTCCATTTTGAAAATTGTACAAAAATTTTAAGACTTTTATTCCATCTATTAAAAAAATATAAAGAAAGCTAAGCGAAATTCCTAAGTTAACTCGGCACACGAATAGTTTGTCCCACATTTGTATCACTTTTACTACAACAGCCCACGAAATGTCATTTCCTGAACTGAAAGGTCAAAATGTATTGACCGAGTTCTATCCGAGCGTTCCTAGCGAGCCTTCTAAGGAGGTCAAGTTTCTCAGATGTTCGTATCGACCAAAATAGGCACGCGCAATCCTAATTGGCTGAGATTTTTCTTTGGCTCATTGAACGAAGTTGGTGAGGTTGTGGATAAAAAAGTTTGTTAGAAACCTTTTTGGGTATATGAAAAGAGATCTTTTGAATTACACAATGAAATGCTAAAATTACTTGTTTGAAGCAAATCTCTGATTTTTTTCACTTGTAGGTTATTGTTTGTATTAGAATTAAAAAAAACTGGCCAAGTGCATCTCGGACTCGCGCACGAAGGATTACGTACCGCTATCGCTAAAAACGGCAAAAAAACACGTTTGTTATATGGGAGCCTCAATTAAAATATTTATTTTATTCTGTTTTTAGTATTTTTTGTTATAGCGGCAACAGAAATACATCATCTGTGAAAATTTCAACTTTCTTGCTATGGTTCATGAGATACAGCCTGGTGACAGATGGACAGACAGACGGATCGCGGAGTCTTAGTAATAGGGTCCCGTTTTTACCCTTTGGGTACGGAACCCTAAAAATTACACGATACCTGTGGAACAGACCACGGGAATGAAGCTGATTATCTATACTTATATATTATCATACTAATATTATTAATGTGAATGTAAGTTTGTTTGTTACGCTTTCACGCAAAAACTACCGAACTGATCATCATGAAACTTTGTACATATATTCTTGGAGGTATTAGAAGTAACATAGGATACTATTTATTAAAAAAAAAACAATTTTTATTTTATGGCTTCACTGCGAGCGAAGCCGCGGGTAAAAGCAAGTAGGAAATAAAACCAAAAATGTTTTTAGGGAATAATATTTTCTACTACAGTAAAATTCACGAGTAGAATCTGCAACGTATCATCTCGTTGCTTAATACTGCGTAGAACCTGCAACGTTGCTTGATCATTTTCATGTAACACTTTTCAATAGGATTTGAGATATAAGGTTAATGATTTGGTATTTTTTCGCAATCGAGGACACCTACCGCTTACAAAAATGATTCAGTTTATTATATATTACACTTCTCATATAACAAACAATCCGCAGGAAAATACATCACATTCCTAATTTAATTCGTACCTAAAAATAAACCTTGACACTGAATCCAGATTACATATAGCCAGAAATATCTAGACATGCTGAGCATGCTAATAAATGTATTTCTAGATTTATATATATCTACGACATTATGTAAGCATCCACCATATGGTCCGTTTCTGATGCTTGAAACTATTGTTTGTGTTTTGTACACCCGTTACTTCTGTGTATAGAAGATTTATTTCCCAAATAAAAGTCTATCACCACCGCATGACAGGCTTACATCACGGCTTTTTATGTTTTTGATTTTTGTACCTGCGACGATCTTCTTAAACGTGCATCAGAGTTGCTTGCAGTCAAAAACGTTGCCCTACCCTACTGTTCAAAAAGAAAGGAAGAAAGAAAGAAAAATGAGTTTATTGGCATTAAAAACAAAAACATCTTAAAATTAAACAAAATATTTTTTAAAGTATTAATGCCAAAAGGGCCTCAGTTCAGCATAATGCCGAATGGAAATACAGAGTATACCACCTGACGCTGATTTTCAGCTGCAGCCCACGAGTGCCATACGCTCGAAAACAAACAAACATTTAGAATATAATTTTTTTTTGTAAAAAACCATTTAAGATATAATTTTGCGACTCTTAATTATAACACAACAAAAATAAAAGTTCCATGTGCCCATTAACTAAAGAGAACAAATAAAAAATATTATATTACGTCATTAAAACGGGGGGTAGGTCGCTGGACTAAAATAAATTGAAAGACAATAATAAAAGCAAAAATGATAAAATCGATCAATATATAAAATCGATGCAAACAAAAGATGACTGTATCTGTGAAAAACCTTTGCCAATAAAGAGAAAGAATTAGCATTGATGACCAGTCACCATATTTATTTAAGATCTTTAGGATTTCAGGTCTTATATAGCAAGTAACTTCACTGCGGGCTGAAAATGATGAATTCCTGCAGAATTATTGCGTAGTGAATTCGGCAAGGCAAGGAGTAAGAACAATCGACCAATCACATAGACGGAAAACCACATCGCGTCTTTCATCTCGCCATTTCAGGGGGCCATGCTAATCTTCTCTGTATCGTTCCAATTTTAGTATATGTACTGCCGAATCAAGTTCAACCCCACATTATGAAGCACGGCATCGCTATATCCTAATACTAGTATAAAAGTGAAAGTTTCTGAGGTTGGATGGATGTTTGTTACTCTTTCACCCAAAAACTACTGAAATGATTTTGATGAAACTTTACGGAAATTAACCTTATAAGTACATTAGAATAACACATAAGCTATAATTTATAAAGATATTAGGAGAAGTGGTAATACCACAGTCAAACAAACAGTCACGAGGGAGAAGCTGCGGGCAGCAGCTAGTATAAAAATAAAAACGTCCCGAATTTAAAGAGAAACAGGTACTGTAAATTCAGAAATAAGATAAATTTTGAGTACCACGTTGGGCGCCAAAATTAGGCTACGTAAATAAGGTAGAAGAGGGTAGTTGTACCCTTTTCGTTTTGATGTGTTTTCGAGATTTATCTTTTGTTGTGTAACAGATTTTATGAGGGATCAGTATTTCGATTTAATCAGGTTTGGAATTCTGAAGCTGTAAATAAGATCTATGGGAATAAGGCTTTTTTATTAGAAAATTGTTTAACTGAGTCAAGATCTTTTTGTTACACTAATTTATTATTGCTCAGAATCCGATTGTCTGACTAAACGGCAAAGCATATATTTTAAAGTTGAGCTTGAAAGTAGATATTCCTTACAGAATATATTTTTCTGAATTTGTTTTCGAGTCCTTCTATACTTAAATGTTTAGTGTGGTTATTCTTTTGTTTTCGTTTGAAAAGTTGTAACAAGAATATTAGTTACCATTATAACCTAGAGAATCGCCGAAAGTATCTATAATTCGACGTCTGTATCTCCAATGTGAAAACTTTCCTTAATCAAGTCTCTAGACTCAATTTAAAGTTTCCATTACTGCTTATCGAGAACTGTCGGTCATTATAGTCAATTGCCAATATCAGTGTTACGAACTCAGACATATTCGTCATTTTGCGATTGCATGACTAATCAGAATGCTGTTTTTAATTTATTGTATTTCAATAAGCTCTCGTAATACTTATAAAATAACTACTCGATGAAGCAGCCAAGAGCTTGAGTTCGTTCCTGTCCCAAAACCAAACCTAGGTTTTCCAATACAAAAATAAAAGTTGAGAAATTTTCAAACTCTACTTCAACATGAAAATCTGTCAAATTTTAACTGCAAAGTACAATTTGACACGTTCTTTGAATAGGTTCTCAATTCATTGACTGGGTGTAAATATTTTGATCGAATGAGAATGATGATGGTTGGATCTTCGACGAAATATAGGCAAGGCATACCCATAAACAAAGACGCAATTTGGGAGAGGCAGAGACATTGTATTACCTAGAGGGAACATATTTAAGACGCAATTTCAATATCGGTATTCACTTTCGCACTAACAGATAATGTCATAAGCAAAAAGAGATGAATATACTTTCGTATACGCCATCTTTTGTGCCAGTGTGACTGAGGATGCTATAGATACTTATCTATAGACATATCTCAGTACTAGATCTGTGCCAATGTCATATCGATATTATCGAGTTTAGTTTTGGAGCGATGTGCAAATATGGTCAAATGTCTAAAAATCGTCCCTGACTACGGCAAATTTTTTCAACGTTTTTTTAGGGATTTTTTATAATTATTTAAAGAGTGAAAGTGTACTCGTACAAAGAGTGAACTTATCAAACATTGTAAGAGTACAATTCCACTCTTACGTTACTTTTCTATGCATTATACGCGTTGTATAATAATGTTTATTCATACCTTGCGAAAAAACTAGGTATATCAAAGTGATAGTTTTTGGTACACTCGTACGAATGTACAAATAGGTACTGGTCAGTATACTGATATATAGTATGCTAGTTCTTGTACAAGACTAAAAAGAAAGTTTACAGACGAGTATGTATACAAAAGGTTTAAATATTTAATTTTTAAAAGTAAATTATATTAATAATTTAATTTTAAAAAGCAAAATGTGAAAATAAACATTTCATCAACCTGTATCCATAGATGGGTCAAGGGATAGCGATAGCATGATTCATTAAAATGCAGTGAAAACAAGCGAGAATATGGTGAAGGTGTCCGGAGGCCTTAGCGCGAGTTTTTATTCACGCTCAATCGCGTTAGCGTAAACGTCAATTTGTATTGAATCAGGATAAGGGCCTGTGTCTGCTGACGGTAAGAAGAAACCTCTTTCTTGTATAAATTTTAACATAAGAGATCGGTTACGTTATCACCAGTGAGTACGTTAAAAAACTCGGAATAAGCACACAGTTAGCTCGTTTTATATTCTTGATCCACTTATTTCTTAAATAAGTACTCTTATTTAACCTGTGCATTATCAATGTTAGATTAATAATAACAAATAGCAAATAAACTTTATTAAGCAAATTAAAGTAAGTAAAATAAAATACAGTATCGATAAATCCTTCTTGTGACTTTTGTCACATCTCTAACATCAGAACGTAAGTACGTAAACTGTTATAACTCTATCAGTTAACGCATAAAAGTTAATTATTTCACTAAATATAATGATTTAAATGATACTATACGTCCTCGACGTATTTAGAACCAAGATTCCTTTATTCCGGACAGCCTATGCAATGTATGCCCTGCACAATAATTTCAGTATGCTAGTCGATAACTCACCTGTGGAAAGATATCGTTTGATTATGTTCTGTTAATACACTCATTCTTTTTCTTTCTTTCTTTTCTTTCATTCTACTCTTGCAACCGATAGCCATACACCACATGGTTCATATAGATAATTAAACAACAAAATTCTTCCTGATATAAACGAAACAAAGGCGTGAAAACAGCGAAAAACATTAATTAGAGCTGCTAACCAATGGGTTACAACAGCGACTAAAAAGTTATCTCTTTGACGTTCAGGATGGTAGAGTTTGTCTATGTTTGTCTCTTTTTTGTCATAGAGTTTTTCTATAAGCAAGAACGAAAGAATTGACCGAAGTTTTTCGTCGTAAAGACGTTCCCTCTAGGCAATACAATCTCTCTGGGGAGAGGCTATACCTCGGACAAGTTGCGTCATTATAAAAAAATACTAGGTCAACCATTCCGCACCGATCGAATTCCAAATTCAAAAAGGAATTCAAGACAATTTTATCTTCCAACCGTCAGATAGTTCAAATACAGAACAAATGCTGTAAAATCGGCGAACAGAATTCTTCGAATAATTCACTAAACTATGAAACGTTTATACCGCTCAAACAGCACAGACTACTGATATTAGGGCGTACCAATAAATCAGGAACATAAAAGGGCTTTGTAGACACCTATAATAATTGATGAGATTGAAATTCAGATATTCATGACCTGGCTTAGAAAGATGACAGATTGAGTGCGGTGCGGGAACGTAATGAAAGTAGAACCAAATTTTGATTTTTAAAACAAGTTTGATCCCGTCCATTTTTCCAGACGAACAGAAAATCTACTTTTTTACCCTTTTAAAAATGAAAGAGATCGGTGAAAAATCACTAATAGGTTAAAAATGATTTAGTATCTCCCTGTTTTCATGCCCACAAACTCATTGTCAATGCTCCATATTTTGAATTTGAACGAAAAGTCTACACGCCATAGTTCAGTTACCTAGAAAAACCATCTAGAGGTGAGTATACACTAGAGCATCTTCGCAAGCATTACAATGTAATGTAACGTTATTACGAATGTTACAAAACACACAAATGCTCAGTTTCCTAAAGAATTTCCATGTAAAGTAACGTTCTTGCGAATGTTCGACGTAATACTCGCGGCAACTGAGCATTTACCTGTAACATTTATTTGTACCTTGCGTTAATTATTGACCTCACTCCACGTCACCCGCGTTCGTGCCTTTGCTCGATAAAATGTTACATTAAAAGGCTCGTTGGCTTATAAAATCAGGTTGTAACAAAACATCGAGCATCATTTTCAAAGTGTGGTTCGAGTAAATTTAAAAACAGTATTTGTTTGATTTTTTGTTACAATTAAATACTCTAGTCTATACTCACCTTTGCGTTAGGTAAAATGCCATTAAAATAATTAAAAAAAAAAGGAACGGTACCACTGCGTTCCTTCTCCACTTAATCGTCCCTGAGGCTGCCTTTCTACCAGAGATTTGCGAGGTAAGTACGAGATCTAAGCTAAGCGGCAAAGCTAAGCTGCAAGTGTCTACTTCCACAAGAGCGAAGTGGTGTAGCGTAGAAGATAAGATGTGCTATGAAGATGGACTTGGAGGATGACCGCTCCGACAAATAGGCGCTAAGTGACAATGCGACACGTTTTGATAGATTATTTTCTAGCGATAGATTTTATCGCAGCAAAATAGACATGACGCGTTCGTCTCTTGGAGCCTCTAGTAAAAAGTTGGCTTCGTTTATCCTTTTCCACCATAGCTAAGACTAGCTGTGATATGAAAATCTAACAATCCCATTGGTTGATATACACATTCATCGTTACACATTTTAATAAACTCAAAGCATTTGCTTCAATTAAACCAATTCAACTCACTTCTGAATTTTCAATGAGTCAGAAAGATGTAGCTAGCTGCATGTCCCAAAGTGTAGATCTCTTTGGAGAAGATAAAAATCAAAATCATTTAATTCAATTAAACCATGCAAAGGTTATTTTGAAATGTCAAGCATAAGACAGCCCCACTTCGTGTCCAGCAATTACTGTCCATACCTGGTTGCCTGGAAGAGATCGCGGAATGCGATAAGGCCGCCCATTGTATGTGTTTTTAGTTTCAAGTTTCCTTTTATAAATGTAACTTATGGTGTACAATAAAGTATATAATAAATAAATAGAGCTAGGAGTATCACATTCGCAGGCATCAGTAGGTCTCTATGGAGAATAATGTGCAAGAAACTCCACGATCACTCTTTCCAATCAGTACAATTTTATTACAAAGTATTTGGTTACATTATTCTTTTTGGAAAATTAATATAATTATGTGATGTAAAAAGTCATACACAAAAAAATGTCTACAGTAAAACAAACAATTCAGAAATACAATCTATACTAATATTATAAAGCTGAAGAGTTTGTTGTTTGTTTGAACGCACTAATCTCTGGAACTACTGGTTGGAATTGAGAAATACTTTTTGTGTTGGATAGACCATTCGTCGAGAAAGGTTATAGGCTACATAACATCACGCTAAGACCAATAGGAGCGGAGCATAAATGAAAAATGTTGCAAAAACGGAAAAAAATATTCCTTTTTGAGAGCTTCCGTTGCGTGCACTGCGTAAGCGGTTAAAGTTACGCAACAATCATGTATGTAGTGTAGGTAGGGTAGGTAGGGTATATGAGTAGGTACGTAGCCAGTAGACGGGAGCAAAGCCACTTGGGACAGCTAGTAAGTAATAAAAACAGGCAGAGAGGTAGTGCTAGAAACTCCATCATCGACTATCCTTTGAATAAAAAAATTGCTTTAAAATATGGAAAATCCCTGGTGAAAAAGCATTTTTACCGTCCTTGACTCTAGGGAAGCTACTAAAAAACCCATCTCAAAGAGATCCCGGGCAATGTTAATATATTCTTGCTCTTCACAAACTCCAGTAAAAGTTACGTAAAAATAAACTCTTTATTTGTATGGACTCTGAAATAACAGGGTTCGTAAAAACGCGGAATGTGTGGGCTCATCATTTTACGTTTGTATTTGTTTCTGTCTTGTTGGAGGCGTTTTCAAGGCATAGTGGATGTAAAGAAAAGGTCAGGTCAGCCAAGTTAAATAAATTTTAATGTTGAAATATTGTTTCTGACTTATTTGTACTATTCTGGTATGAGTTATGTAATGTATGTAGTTTCTGTAGCTTTTTAATTAATTTTGGTTCATTATATGAATATCTAAAAAAAAATGTATTTAAATATTCTTGGTTTGCCTTCAAACATAATAATCATCATCTTCAAGAATTCATGATGATTCATCATCAGCCTTCTTATGTTAACTGTGAGAGGAAGGGCCGTATTCCACCATGAGAGCCCAGAGCGGGTTGGTGGATGTCACATGTCTTCGAATTTTTGCGTCTAGGACATGCTGGTTTCTTCACGATGTTTTCCTTTATCGTTTTGAGAGCAGTGGTGATGAAATTATTTACACAAAAACAAGTGTCTGCCTGGGTTCGAACCCACGATTTACAAATTGTAATTCGCGGCCGTTACCACTGCGCCAACACTGCTCTCAACATAATAATAGCATAATCATAATCAACCTATTATATTTCCACTGGAGGGACACAGGCTTCTTCTCTGTGAGAGACAAGATGTCTATAAACAACCAAAGAAAGCACATCATTTGTCCATTCCTACCCATCTTTGATTCTGCTTCCAGACTGACTAGATGTAAATGCAATGCGCTCCTTATAAATACCAGTATTTTATAAGGAGCGACTGCCTATCGGATCATCACAACCCAGATACTGAGTAACAAGATACCCTTAACATCCATCATCGCACATTAGGTCCATTTGAAAACCAGCGTCAGGCACTAGTTGTCTGGCATTTTTGCTGAACTGGGCCTTTTTGGCGCAGCCGTGAGGCACACTTTCCTGCTAATTTCATACGTCAGACTTTTCACTTTTTTTATTTGTTTATATTTTACCTGATGTATAATATTATGTTGTGTGTCTTTTAATTTGTGCTAAATAAATGTATTTTCTTTATTTTTCTTCCTTACCTTGATAAAACTGATTTTAAGACTCAATAAAACACATCACAAACAAAATTGCCTGTTTATTACAAAAAAAAACAAATCTGTGCATTTCAACAGAAATACTAAGTTTACAAAACGCAGAAAGTTTTACAAAAATGCTAATAAAAAGACGGACTCGTAAACCGTTGTTCATAACTCCAATACATTTCGTGGTAACTCCTCGTTTCAATCGCTCCACTTTTATTTCCCGACGTTTCGTGCCCCGAGGCACTCTAATACCGACTCTATTATCTTCTAAGCTTTAGCGAGTCTTGAAATCCACAGTTTATAACTTTTACAAGTATTGACTCTCGTACAGTGTCGTAGCGAATATAATATACTCGTCCTATTCGAAAAGAGGGATGACTTTGTAAGTATATTGTCTTGTACACCATTCTAGGGAGAACCTTGATTTTGTGTAGGATTCCGACTATCCCACCAGATTCATAATAATAATAATACCAACCAGTAACTGTCCAGGCCTCCCACCAGGTGGACCGATGACCTGGTGAAGGTTGCGGGGATCCGCTGGATGCAAGACGCACGGGACCGGCCAATATTGCGACGTTTGGAGGAGGCCTATGTCCAGCAGTGAACATCTTTTGGCTGATGATGTTGATGATGAGTCACTGACCCACTGCAGGGCTTAGGCATATTTTCATACAGAGAAGGTACGAGCATTGATAACCACACTTGCTCAAGACGGGCTGGCGATTTCAAACATTGTTCGTCATCATGTTTTTGACTCTCACCAGTGTCATAAAATCATCTAGGAGGTACATACATACAAACAAATAAATAAAATTAAAGTGTCTGCATGTAATATCAAAATAACAACTAAGATTTATATCTGTCAAAAAAGACAGACAGTCTCTGTTTCTTCCAGATAATATCTGAAACGGCTGGACCGATTTTGACGGGATTCTCTCTGGTAAATAGCTGATATTATAATGAGTAACATAGGCTACTACACAGTTGCTGTGGGAATAAAAATATAGTATCGGGATTAGAGGCGGATGAAGTCGCGGGCAACAGCTAGTGTAAATAATGTAAACTCCAGATCTAAGAATATCATTGCATCTCTTTCCTTATCGATGTTCTCAGAGCGGGTGAAGTTTATCGATGACCGGATAGTCACTGTTCACCGAATTGATGCACTAATGAATCAGAATATGTATAAAGTTACCTGCTTAGTATGTGAACGTCTCAACACCATCATGATATCACTGGAAAAAAGTAATAGTACTCTCATTTATTTATTGCTAGCACTTCGCCCGCGACTTCGTTCGCGTGATCAGTATTTTTATCCTACTGATGACTTTTAGTTTCACCCCCTTAAAGGTTGAATTTCCAAAAATCCTTTCTTAGTGCTCCCCCACATCAAGAAAAGAAGCTCTGTACAATAAAATACTTCAAAAATCTCTAACACCCGCTAAATTGTCTTTTAGGAGTAGTTTTGAAAAACTTATAATGAAAACCTTTACTATTTACTTAGGTTATTATTTATGCCAAGTTTCAAATATATAAGCCCAACAAATTTGCACCTATTCACCTCCTAAGAATCATAATAAATTCCAAAAACCAATAAATGAATTATTTTTATCAACCAAAACCATAAATCTTTAATTACACGTGTCACACTTAAAAGCGCCGAAGTTTCACACAAAATTTTAACCTCTTTTTTACTGCCTTAAGGGTAGAATTGTAAAAAACTGTTACTATGTTTCTAGTAACGTTAGTAAGCACTTAGAAAGGATTTTTGTAAATTTTACCCCTTACGGGGTAAAAAGGGGTCAAAAGTTTGTATAAAAAATCTAATTCCTTCGGCTAATATTCTTGAAACTTGGCACAAATAGTAATCTAAGTAAATGATAAAGGTTGACTATTAGCTTTTTGAAACTACCCCCAAAAGACGATTTAGGGGGTGTCAAAGTTTTTCTGAAGAATGTTATTTCTTGGGTTAATACTACTTTAAGTCAAATAACGAATCTTCCCAAGCCATTTAACACTAGATATCTACGACACACCATTTTTTTTAAATTTAACAATAGCTTATTTTTGGTCGCCTTCACTAACTGCGCATAAGAAAGTCGACATCTGTAGGATAAAATACGATCAGCGAACGAAGTCGCGGGCGGAGTGCTAGTATTCAGATAAACCTAAACCACGAAGAAGTTTTTTAAAGGCAACACCGTACACCATACGTTCAAAATCAAGGGCAAAAATGCTGTAATGAATTCTTTACGCAAATATTATTTTGCTAATGCCTATCAATCATGCCTAAGATGACTAGCACTATCTATCTCCGATCTTTTAGAGGCAAACACATTAGACTAGCAGAACAGACGATCAATTACATCCATCACACAAAAAATACCGTAGATAGGTTATACACAGTATATGTATGAAAATAAATAAAGCATAATAATGACGTGTCAAACAATAATTGGAAACTCATTTTTTCGCCAAAGATCAGATAATTTGAAACTAATAATGGATTTCATGCGGGTAGGCAGAAACTATAGACACATCGCCACCTTCTGCAATCCTTACATAATTCTTTTGATTCGTTTATGTTCATATATCTGTTTATTTACGCACGCCGGTTATGAGTTCTACGCATTTGGCTTTTCTGAAGAAAAGCCAATAAGATATGTGTTTGTTCATCTAGGGCATTCGTGCTATTGTATATTTGCTAAAAACCTATTCTGTTCCGGGCGATTGACACTTGGAATGTTGATTGGCTACTCTAAGAGACAAATTATAACATCTTTATTCTGATTGGACAGAAAATGGCTCGAATGCACATAGCGTTCACATTATCCAATCCGCGTTCATAAATTTATATCGTCATTTTTCGCGATTAAATTAAGACAATGTTTTTGCAAAATATCTGTTAAAAAGTCTCGAACAAAAATTTTAATTTCCATTAATTCGAAGAAACTATTTTACAATTATTCTAAGACATAATTATATAAGAAATTTTAACCACATCCTCTCATGTCGATTCCATTTTCACAATTGCGCTGACATTTCTGCAAATTACTTTTATGAGAATGTTCAAAATCCCCTCAATTGCTTGGAATCCGTTGGTTATGTCATCAAATTACCCAGTAATACCAGGGGTTGGAATCGTTTATTCCAACCCCTGGTATTACTGGGTAATTCTCTTAAATTAATCTGATAAATTTAAGCTTTTCAGAGTTTTTCGATTATATTCTCATTTATGTTGGCTGAATTATTATATTATTTTGTACACCAAGCCCTTGGATGTTGAAAAAAAATCTAATTATAGGGATCAAGGTAAGTATTGCCACAGACTGTTGCGACGATGCGTCTTCCACTTTCTTTTTCAATTATTTTACGTACACAATATTAGTATATTTATGAAAAAGCTTATTTATTTATTATCACACACTTTATGTCACAAATATCAGTGTCCCAAGCTGCAAGGGATATGCCTACTTCTCTTTCTCTTTCTTAAAAAACGTTGTTTCACACTAGGAATTTCTTCCTGTATCGTGGATGCGTTTACAAACATTTAAACCCACGTGCACAAGACATCCAGATTCTGAACAACTATCTGTAGACCATACAAATATTTATCAGCGCAGAAGCCCATTGTTCAACCGCTACGCCAACTGGGTCATCAATCTACTTATAACTAGGATAGACTGTGGATAGAAAGTATATAGTTTTCACCAAATATGTTTTTTCGGCTTCCATTTTTAACAGGCTTCAAAAGTAGGTTGTAAGCATCTCGTAACCTAAATAAACAGCGGATCCTGCCTGGTAGCTAAGTAACCAGTCTGCAAGAACGATTCTAACCATTCATACCTTTTTTTTGTTTAGCTTGGAAAAATGCTCATACATACTGCGCTACCACGGGGAGATATCGCTGTTATGTGGGACTCCAACCCACTAAAGCCCCAAGGTGACCTCATGTGCGGCTTATGGCAGGAACACAGGCACGCGTTAGCACTCGTCCGTGAACTCGCCGCGGCTGTCCGTCACCGGACCCTCCCCTGGGGAGTACCCTCTATCACCGGCGCACCAGAACACATTACACGATGTGACCACCAGGACCAAACCAGCACACGACCCCGTATATGGCACCCTTGGTCCCCTGTGACGAGTCAGGTCAGTGGCCGCCACCTACCATTTCTCGGCCGCAGTGGATAGGGACCTCCGAGATCGCGGCCTGCCTCAGTTGCGATGTCACAACCTATTTGTTGGCCGCTACGTCTTCGGCTTAATCGGCAAAAGCCCTGACGAGCGGCCCCTCCTCAGGTTCCGCCTCTAGTTCTTCCTCGGGTTTCTCTTCGCTTCACTGTGGGTGACCAAGCCACGGTTACCCCCTGCTTGGACAATGCGTTAACCCAACGGGGGGGTACTCACTCATACCTTCATATCTAATAAGGAAAAATCCGGACAGTACTACAAATCTAGGTATACGAGTAGGTATTTTCCAAAAAAGAATATTTTTATATAGCAAAATAAATTTTCCTTATTTAATTGTTTCAAACCAGATTTTTCTTTATCAAGAAACTACCTTTTAAAATAACTACTAAGAAACTAACCACAAGTATTGTTAAACACGAAAAACATTTAAATGCTACGACAACTGATCCAAATATTGACAAATCATAGAACAATTCTAAGAAGTGGATATGATTACTGTATGTTCTACCCGACTACGGCAAAGCTGAAAGGAGATTTGATTGAATAGATTTTTTTTAGGGAAGCGTGCTTCAACGTTGACCACATCATCGCTTACCAAAGAGAATATAACCACTAGAGAGCTTATAGGCCGATTTCTTCGAAGCACACGACTCACTACCGCGGGCCGGGAGACGAGGAAGAACGCGCGGCTGCAATTGGTCAGTTCAAAGTAAGTTGCGTAGGTATGGCTATCGTTAGGGTTGATCAACTCGATTAAGGGAAAATTGTCGATATCGATAAAATGGATTTTAACATTATTAAAAATACTCAATTAAAATCATATAAATATTATTTAATAAAAATCAATCAATTACAATTACAAATAATTATGTGTGTCGGGGACATAGAGAAACAAAAAGTATTTTTCCAAATCGGTCAAGCCGTCTACGAGTAATCCGGGAACATAATACATAAGAAAATTCGACGAACTGAGAACACCCTCCTTTTTTTAAGTCGGTTAAAAGTAGATAGATATTTTTTCATACATTTTTTATTAAGTTTAATTTTATTATTATCGATATCGACTTCAGCTATTAAAAGTAACAGCACAGATATTTACGATAAAAATACAAAGGGAGAGAAAGGGATAGAAGCATTAGAATTGTCTAGTGAAAGAGCGAGACTTTTCCAAAAGACATCAACGCGGGACTCAAAATTGTGCTCGTTTACCCCATCCACCATTTTAACTAGATCCCTGCGGTGTCTCATAATCTGATTAAATTAAAAATAATTTTCGTACTGTTTACTTACTGATGAAAAGTTATGCCATCCTTTTTGTAACTAGATGTCTTGGCATGTTTCCCATACCACTTTACGGCGCATGAGGGCATTTTTATGCGTTATAATTGCAATAAAAAGATAAAACAATTTGTATTTATTTAGCGTGCATACAGGTCTAATAACTGGACACAACTAAAATGGTTACTAGTACCGAAGCCTTTACATAGGCGACAAAATACTAATAGTTTTCGAGCGTCGGGGCACTGTATGCGCCGTCAAGTGGTTATATCGTCGTTGTCGCTTACCATCAGGTGAGATAGTGGTCAAGCGCGAGCCTACAGATAAAATAAAAATTGTTTGTATGTATGTGTGTATATGACATAATGTCATAAACCAAAAAAAATTGCTGGATCGGGTTTTAGTTTTAAAACTTATGTTTTTATTAATTTTTTGGAAAATAATCAGTACTTAGATACCCGAATTATCGAGTACTTAGATACCCGAATTATTGCTTTATATACAAAAGAAAGTCAATGACAGTAGCTCCTGAATAATTCCAATCTGTAACAAGCTAGCTAACAACAAAGTACCACTATATAATTATGTTAATTAAAGTTATCTGCTTACAAGGATCTCCATTTGCCGCTAAGTAGCATCTCAGGCGTAATTAAAGATCATTTATGGTCTCTTCCTGTAATTTAGTGCTCTAACCTTATTTAAGATAGCCTAGATTAGCTTGGGGACCGAATTTCTCAGATCTCAGAGCTCAGTGTGTTTTCTTGAGGTCTACCGTTTAAATGTACTCTATTATTTTTTATTATTGACTAGCTTCTGCCAGCGGCTTCGCCCGAGTGAATGTCGAAAATAATCCCAAGGGAACATATCCACGGTATAAAAAGTATAATAAGTGCTATTTCAGACTATAATCTATCTCTGTGCAAATTTCATCCAGATCAGTTCAGCCAATTGAGCGTGAAGAAGTAACAAACATACAAACATACACACACACACACACAATCTCACAAACTCTCGCCTTTTTAATACTAGCTTCTGCCAGCGGCTTCGCCCGCTTGAAAGTCGAAAATTATCCCGAGGGAACATATTATCGGGATAAAAAGTGGCCAATGGGCTATTCCCTGACTATGATCTATCTCTTTGCCAAATTTCATCCAGATCCGTTCCGACGTTTGTACGTGAAGACGTAACAAACATACAAACACACACACAAACACACACACAAACACACACACTTACAAACTTTCGATTAATGTGGTGTGATAGTGTTACAGACTTGCAATTGACCACTATCTCACCTGATGGTAAGCTATGATGTGGTCGACGATGAAACACGCTTGCCTAGAAGAAACCTATTCACTTTTGACTTAAAGACTTCCAGGTTGTAGCCATTAGGAAACACAGACTCCGGCAGAGAATTCCACTCCTTTGCTGTACGCATAATAAAAGTATTCCCAAAACGTTTATTTATTTATTTAGTCGAAAAAACAAACAGTAGTATACTAAAATTATACAAATTGCCTTAAACATATGACTTAACAAATATACTACTCACTACATTTTCCACAGATTATTCCTTAAACTAAGACAAACTGATTAACAAACGTTAATGTAGTCAAGATATGTAGAAACATTAGAAGCTACTGCTGTACCTTCAAAATTTTGATTATTTTAGTTCTAAATGTACATCTGCTTACAAATAATATGTCAATTGCACAAAATATCGGCAATGATGCGCTGGTAGCTTTGTTTCCTGATAGCTACAACCTAGGGGTCTTCGAGTTAAGAGTGAATAGGTTACTTCTAGGCTACCGTGCTTCACCTTCGACCACATCATCACTTAACATCAGGCGAGATATTGGTCAAACGCGAGCCTATAAAAAATAAAAAAAATAAAAATGTATGTATCGACTAAACGCCGCCGTAGCGGTGAGCACACACCATTATTAAATTTGCAAGAGTTAGTAGCAAATAGTTGCCTGGTTACCTGGTTACCTTCCGCCCCTGCACTGCTCGTGGAACCAGGCAACACAAACTGTTCACCAAGTCGGGGCAGTAAAATTTGTTTCGGTATACCCTGTATAGAGTCATTGTCTCAAGAAGCATGCGCCTTGACTGTAATGCAAGGATACCATATTTTTTGAGAATCGATTGATAAGGCGTTTTTTTTTCGAAAACATCTATACTTCATGGCTCGAAGGTACTTACGTTGAACTAATTCTATAATTTCACAATACTTTGCATAAAATGATTTACAGATAGGTACTGCGTATTCGAATTGTAGTCCGATGATGGTACGGACTAAGACATACAACGATGACACTACGATGACGATACTCCGTAGACAAACAATGAGGCGAATGCCGTTATTCCTAGAAAACTTTCGTCGGGTAAGAATACCAGTTTGTTTAAAGAGCCTTAAATGTCTGTTTTTTAACTGATACGGTGATCTTGGTTGCTGCCCGGTGCGGGAGGAGTGACATCTTTCAGTTGGTCAATGACTGAGCTTTTGCATCACGCTTGAAGATTTCCCCTCTTTCCATAGAAATCTACTTTGGTAGTTTGAGTTTGCTTGCTATTAGGTATCTTTATTTTATGCAGCTAACATTTCTGGGCAAAGGTGTGCTGCCTCTAGAATTTTGTGAACGATTACTTTATGGGATAGATAAAAAAAAATCTCAAAATATTTAAAGAAAATCTGAACTTCAAAGTGTTACAAATATTCAAATGATACTGTGTTGACTAATTACAATCTTTTCTATAAAGTTATATGATCAAAAGTAATTGTATTGACTTGTATGATTGGTCGAGATTCTGACAGTTATCGACGACCAATCACAAACAAGTATAGTGGCGGGAATAAAATGAATTGGCGGGCATTTTATATATATTTTTAATTATTTATATACACACAAAACACTTAATAGACAAAATAAATAATACAGATAGTTATTGGTATGCACGGCCATTAGTTTTTCGATACCTATCTGTCGGTGCATTGTATCGTTGTTGGTTTTGCTAACTCAAACTGTACTGCTGTAACTATAGCAATAAAGATGATCTTCAAACTCATAAAAGCTGTTTTTGCATTCAAAGTCCTTTCTCCCTTGTCTTCTCGTGTTGGACCAGTACGGTTCACAATAGTGTCATTAATAAAAGGTGATTGTCCTTAGAAGTCCTTTAGTTGATCTTAATAAATATCATTTTTGATTCTATATTTACGCTGGCCGCATGCCAGAATACATTAGATTGCCGCTTACTATAATAACAATAAACATTCAAATAATATTAAGCGTCTAGCAAAAAATACTTTGCATGTTCCAATCGCTTTCAATACCAAGCCAAAAATAGATGTATAATCATAAAAAGATTATCTTACAAGTTCGCATTACATATTCAAGTGATTGCAATAAAACCTAAGTCTTGTACTACAGATTATAACGACGTATCGACCTTTCCAACCTTCATTTTTTTTTGTTTATTGTGACATCCAATGACTTCTCCCGCTCTTGCTGAAACGGGATCTCAGACTTTTACTGACTAAAATCCCCTCGTGTTCCTTCAGGTACTTCAGGCGTCGGCCCTAGCGGGCCCCGTCAGTTTTGCTAACATCTCATAGAGGCGCGCGTGGAATACTACGCGCCGTCGATTTTTTTATTTTTTTTTTCTAAGTGGCGTCTCACAGTTTTTTTTTTTTTTTTTATTTGTTATTGGCTCGCGCTTGACCACTATCTCACCTGATGGTAAGCGATGATGTGGTCGATGGTGGAGCACGCTTGCCTAGAAGTAACCTATTCACTCTTGACTTAAAGACCCCTAGATTGTAGCTATCGGGAAACGCAGACGCTGGCAGGGAATTCCACTCCTTAGCTGTACGTATGATAAAAGTATTAGTATTATTGTTTATCCGGTCAAAGTGACCGGATACTGCTTAACCGGACTACAACGCGCCGTCGACTCGGGTCCTGGTTTTTATCGGACGGCAAGCTACCCATTACTTGCCGTCCGCAAGCCTGCGCCTACGGTGGTCGGGAATCGACTTGGGACTCCCGACGCCGACCTTTTTAACCTGAACTTATCTTAACTGAGTATATCTAATTTTTTATTTTTAAGATAGAATTTGCGATTGTTTGTCAACTGTAAACTGGAAAATAGTAGGGCTCTTTGTAAAGTCTTCTGTCCTGTAACTTTAAGCTAGCGTCGTCTCACTGCTGGGCAAAGACTTTCTCTAAATCTCTAGATATCATAGCGGATTTTTTTGTTATAAATTTCAAAACCTTTTAAAAATCAAGAAAACAAACCGACTTCCAAAGCAAAACTAATGTTTTAAATAAGGGAAAAATAACTTTCTTCTCCGAAGTCGGTGTCTTTGGTACCTATTTCTAGGGTTCCGTACCTCGAAAGGAAAAAACGGATCCCTTATAGGATCACTTTGTTGTCCGTCCGTCCGTTTGCCTGTCTGTCAAGACCCGTTTTCTCAGGAACACGTGGAGGTATCAAACTGAAATTTATATCAAATACTCAGGTCTACTGTCCCTTAAAGCTGTGAAAAAATCAAACTTGTAAGAATTTTCTAAATCGATCCAGGCGTCTTTGAGTAATCGGACAACATACATAAAAAAAGGGCTGTGACGAATCGGGATCCTACTTCTTTTTTTGAAATCGGGTAAAAAGTAACTCTAGTCTGTCATTCTGACTATGAGTTTGTAACGTTTCAAGTCTTAACAGCTGATTTGAGTATAGAACTTGGCACACGGTTGGACTGGCACTTGGTTACTTTTTTCCCGGTAGTATGTTCTTTTGGGACAATAAAACAATTTTCACACTGGAAGAAGCTTGTGGTTTTTTTTATCACCGCTACCTTAGATGTCATCTACACTTGTAATATATATATACCAATATTACAAAGAGGATTTTTTTGTTTGTACCAAATAGGCTCCGAAACTACTGGACCGATTAAAAAAAAAAAATATGGAAAGCTACATTATTCCCGAGTAACAGGCTATAATTTATTCAAAAAAATTGAGATCCTTATGAAAATTGCAATAATGTAACCCAAAATAGCAAAATTTTGTCTACAAAATTCAATATTTGGTGTGTGCTGAGAAAACTATGGATAATACATAAAAAATATGTACTAGTACTCATTATTAACTACAAAAAAGTCTATGAGAGAATATATCTAACTATCATAGTTAAGTCACAATAGCAGCTTTTGTGTTCTAAAATTTAATTAGATCAAACAAAAGTTGGTTACATTCGTATTGTAGTATTAATTCTTTTTCTAATACATAGTTTAACAAATTGGAAGATAGATAGGTAGTAGTTACCGATTATTATTGTATATTGAAAACCGCGCATGGCCGCCGAATGTGCGGACCAAATTGAGACACGGACACGAAATTAGGGCTTGACAGCCACCCTAAAAAAAATAACTTTGGAGCACTCTATACATATTAAGAGGATAAAACAATACCGAACCTTTTAAAGAAACTCATAAACTGCCTTTTAATGTAAAAGCTGTCGAGACAAAAGTAATATTCCAACGAAATCCTAAAGAGACTTCGAATATCTGATTTCTAACACGAACCAGTCCCAAAACAATCAAGAAATTGCACAAAAAACGGTAGTAAAAATGACCTCGCAGCTGTCGACGCGCGAAGACGTGTGAACAGAATATAATGGTAATTTTTAGAAATCGCAGGCGGAGGCAGGCACTTGGTTTGAGGCTTCGGAAGAGACTGCTTGGCTTGAGGACGATAGAAGACGTACTTGTTTAGATACTAGAGTGTTAGAGGGACATAGGATATAGCTTTGGAACGAATAGTAGAAAGTCGTGTCGTGGTAGCTATCGTAGAAACGAGTGTTAATCAAAGTTAGTTATAATTTAGTCGAGTGAGTGCCAGAATGATCGGGTAAGTTTTTAATCATTGCATTACATAGGTAGGGACAATTCACTAATGTACTCTTTTATTCTAGCTTGGCATGACCTTGTATTTATCTCCTAATCCACAACTTGACAGATATTTGTCACCAGCATTTGGTCTAGGGAAGCGGTGAAGTCTTCCATAACAATTACATGCCCTATTCCATCATCTATACACTACACAATTACTCATTTCATTATAGGCTATTATTGACCTTTAACTGACATTACATACATGGAAGGCGGAACCGTTAATATTCACTTTTGTATAAAATAGGCTATATGGCCGCACTTAATTGGGAACGTAGGACCACCAAATGTTAGTTGTTTAATACTGTTTCCTATAGGTCTAGCTCAAAACACTTTGCGTAATACACGTGCTGTCGCACAGATCCAGGGAGAAGGGGTAGGCTTCCAACGGTAGTCTTCACAATTAACCCCAAACTACATTGTCTAAGGACGCTAAGGAAACGTGTCTCGTTAAAACTACACCAAGCCAATTATATCCACGAATTGGGCAGACTAAGGACATAAGAAGCGATGAATAAATCCGCTCCGTCGTACGGCAAGTGCCTATCGCAATGAGTCCTACAACAGATTGAGTCTACGGTACGCTTGCATTATTTTTGTATTGCCTTTGTAACGGGTGCTTAGATCGGGCGAAAGCTATTTATCATAGTGCGCGTCCAGTAATTCTGGTTGCTTTTCTCGCTCAATAGCATAGGCAATTGGCACAAAACTGACCATTGTCTTAGGACTGGGTAAGGCATACTAGAGCATAGGGAGCTTGTACTCTTGGAACCGCAGCATTTTCTCTCTAGAACCTGCGTTCTAGGCCCAGCATTACACGTACGACGTGCCTGCTGTCGTAAGGTGGTCTCACGTTACTTGGGTGGGAATCAAGACTATTGTCAAGGAACTCATTAACGTTATTTAAATAGAAGTATTTATCAATGCAAGCGTAGCGCTCCTACCAACTTCCTTTCGTTAGGTAAATAATGCACTTTGCAACCCCTTCGTCTAATTAACTTCATACATTTTTATTGTTTTACTAAAATAGGCTAACATACAGAAATGTATGCTGGGAAGTTTGTTTCATTATTTCTTCTTACCAGCTGTAACACTATGAAATGATGGCGGGTTGGGCACTTTTTGGGGCTGTCGGTAGGCAAGTTGATCTCATCAACTCCTGTAGTGTGTAAGTAATAATAAGTATGTATGTAGACAGCCTTATTTAAAGTGCTTCTTCAGCAATACTGTTTTATAATAAATTGTATGTATTTTAAGACACATTAAATCGGACCATGAAACCAACCAGACGTATCATTTCAACTCTTCCAACCTAACGACCTGATCACACTACACTCCAATTACTTCCTGAGTTAAAAATCTCTGCCAAATTAGTGACTTGTATTTGTATTAATTCTTGAACGTATATTCACTATCCGCGAATACTATTCGGTCTTTGATTTAATACTATATACATTAGTGTAAAGGGTTTCTCACACAAGCTTTAATTAATTATAACAAAGTAGTTTATATCCCTTTAGTTACATTTTATCCTTCTGTACCACTTCCAAGTTATAATCTTATAACTGTGAATTCCAAAACTAAACAAAAACATAATTTGGAATTCACTTATAGTCAGTGGAAAGGTGATCAAGTCAGGAATCAGTCAGTGGAAAGGCACTGGTTCTACTTCTTCAGAAGTAACCGACCTTAAACTCTAATTCTAGCGTATGTTAGGGAAAACTATTTTTTATCAACCTACCCACTGTAACGGTTCCTAAATGACCCAGGAACCGTTACAGTGGGTAGGTAGGGTAAGTAGGGTATGTAGGATAGGGTAGATATGTAGGGTAGGGTAGGTAAGGTAGGTTGATCGGTATGGCAGGTGAGTAGATTGGTAAGTAGGTAAGGTAGGTGGGTAGGTAGGTTGGGTAGATAGGTAGGTGGTAGGTAGGTAAATAGATAAACAGTTGACAGAAACAACACCTCGGGGGTAATATTATACAGAGAAAAGATTTTTTGTAAGTTTTTTTGTAATCGATAAACTCGAAAATTCTTTAACCAGTAGAAAGCTAGATTATTCCGGAGTGACATAGGCTATATATATATATATATTTCTTTATCTCAAAAAACGGGTCCTGTGGGCCACGGGAGCAAAGTCGCGTGGAAAAGCTAGTGTTTTAATATCGGTACGAATCGTTTCTGTTAGCTTAATTTGGCCCTTTACATTTTAAACACATACTCTATATTTTCTAATAAAACAAGCAGAAAAGACCCAGTACAATTCTCAAGGGAGCAATCTATTTCAGTATGCCGTAGGCAACCTAAAAATGTCATACGTATTCAGTAAAATATCTCACCAAATATAAATTCCTATGAAACCCGTCTCCACACAGAATATATTTAGAATTTTTATATTTAGAATGATAATACATTTTTTTTTCTATACAAAAGAAGGTGAGAGGTAAATTATACGAAACCAACACAAGGAGATAAAAATAATTATGTAAATCCAAAAAATCTTTACTCTGCGATGATATTTTTTTACATGTCACCCCATCTCGTTTGCTTATTCAGTGACTTATAATGAGACAGCCTTTCGGCAAAATCTGAAAAGAAAAATACGTTGATTAAAAACATTGTAGTACATATCTACTTTTTTACATCTTTAACCCGGAATAAATAATAATAATTAATGTTAATAATTGATTGGATTGGTTTACCTATTGGTCCAAAGCAGTGGTGGCCCAGTGTTAAGGGCCGAGACTTACAAGTTGTAGGACGTGGGTTCGAACCCATGCAGGCACTTTACTTTGTGTAAATTATGTCATCACCATTGCTCTTAAAATGGTGAAGGAAATATTCTTGAGGAAACTGGCATGTCCTAGAACCATAAATTCGAAGACATGTGACATCCACCAACCCGCATTGGGCCCGTGTGGATCCACCACGGCCCATTTCCTCTCACAGAGAGGAGGCCTGTGTTCCAGCAGTGGGAACATTAATAGGCTGATGATGATGGTCTAGTGAGTTGCGATTGCGTGCCGGAAGATGCAGCGATGCAAGCATTGGAAGTCCTTCCAAAAAGTGATCCGATGACCTGGTGAAGGCTGCAAAGATCCCTTGGATGCAAGACGCATAGGACCGGTCTATGTGGTGACACTTGGGAGAGGCTCATGTCCAGCAATGGACGTCTTTCGGCTGAAATGATGTAGATGATGTTCGACTTACTTAGATTTTATAGTATAGGCTACCAGATACTACTACTCGGATTCTGAAAATCTTTTCAAACCCCTCAATAGATAGAGTCAAAGTGATTGACAGGCGAAAATAACAACAGCCATGCAAACGTCATTGAAATCACTTGAAAATTGATTTGACCGCTGCAGATTAATTTATTAGCCGTTCAGACAATGGGATCTATCAACTGGGTTCCATGCGTATATCAATTAGTCTGTCTAGCCTTTTTCCGACTATATTGCTAAATACCTGTATTTTGTAAGGAGCAACAGCATTTAACCCTTTATCCAGATAACGCGATACCCCTTAGCACAAAATAGAAAGTTTACTGAAGGACCACGCCCGCCGTTATAGAAAATTCTTATCTACTCTTGCCGGAGTCACTAAGGTTGCTACTATATTGAATGAATTTTAAAAAAGAGTGGGTAATGGTAGATGGTTGCATCGAGCGCAAAGTGAGTTATTAATGCACGAGTGTTATGTTGGTGCCCGAATGTACGCGAGAGCACTTAATTAACACGAGTGCATTAATTAATCACTTTAGTGAGGTGCGTAATCTACATTTCTTTCAACTACCAATCTACCTACCGTGATAAAATATACCTACTCAAAACAAAAACACAAGTTAATGACAAATATTTATCCCGCGACTTTTGCGGCAAATGGTTATTAACAATTTAATTTGCAGCTGTATTTATACTTTCTGGAGTTAAATTCATATCGCTATCGCTGCCTGTTTCCATTTTTTTAACTTTTATTGCTAAATATGAAGTATCAAAGATATACAATGGTACAAAATGTGAGCCAATTGTTTTTTTTCATCAAATCGATTTTATTCAGCCGGTTTTTATTTTCAGACAGTATCTTTGTGATCTAATGCATTCATTTTATATTAAACTTAATGGCAGACATCAAACCTCTGTGGTAAATTTATATCTAAATAAAAAACAATGCATTAATGAAAAACTGTGCAACAATGAGATTTCATATAACATTTCTGCACTGTTTTGGTTCTAAGCAAAAAATACGTCCTTTGAGATCGGTTTTGTAGTGATAAACGATAACATTACTACGTAGTTGAAAGAAAATACGTTTACGAACATAAATAAAACGATTCTTCTAAGCATACATCTCATGCTTACATGTCTTAGAGGGTAACAATACGTAACAATGGTGTAATAATGATCCCACCAAAAACATGGAAGCACCAAGCTCGACGAAAACATAAATGTGAAAAAGGTGCCAAGTTCAGTTTCATAGCTTTTCTATTCTATCGATATGGTCCACAGTTTTAGTCTCACTGACCCGTTATTGAGTTCATTGGAAACAGTAGAGCTAAGCTACACGGCAGTGTGATCAAAGTAGCAAAAAAATATCCATCTGCCTGTGAAAGCCCTACTACACTTACCTTTGGACATGCCTCATATTTTTAAAACAAGTTTTTTTTTTTTTTATTATGTTGGTCAATGATTCTCTCATTTCCTCTGTTGTGTTTTAAAAAAAAGAGTGGTCGATTAAAATATTATTATTTAAAAATATGGCACAGGTTTTACAAATTATTAACTGAAAAATATTTTCGTCGATCGTGTAGCTCTGAGATTCAATGTTGTCCTAGAATCCCTGTGAAATCGTAATGTCAATGTGTGCGTGCAAAATGGCACTTTATTCGTAGTCGGCTCTCTGTCTGTGGCGCGCCATCAATTTCGTACTTTGTGCCCTTAGCAAGCGTAGTGTCAGATTTTATGGTTTCTGATTACCGTAACGACTGTCAAAGATCTACAATGACAGCCTTAACGTGCTTTCCGAGGCAAGGAGGAGTCTTGGTATGTAATGAAGCTATATCACCCATCCACGGACAGACCTCGGCAAGCTTTGCTTAAACTTAAAGATCGACCCGTCCGGATTTTATAACTTAGCCACGAGCACCTATTTATTTCCTTTCCGTACATGGAAGAGGAAGTTTATTAGGTATATAGTGCTTTGTATGTACAAAATCCTCGCTCCCCTTCAACCTACAATCTCCATACTTAGCCACGAAGTTCTCGCCTTCACGCCTAAACAATACTAAAATAAACGAAAGAAATATTCGCGGGCTTCGTATAGGGCCTTTCGGGTCGAATATAATAACGCGTTCAGAAAACTGATGGGGTTGCCTTGGCATTGCAGTGTGTCAGGGATGTTTGCGGCGGCGCGTGTAGATTGTTTTTACGCGATAATGCGCAAGCGCGCAACATCGATGGTGGCCCGAGTTATGGACAGCCCTAACAGGGTTCTGGTATATATAGTTCACTGCTGTCAGTTACATGTGTCACCGTATCGTGTTGTTTTCTAACACTTAGTTTTAAGCCACATTGTTACTAACCTTCTATGAGTTTTCGCTCGAAATAAAGTTTTTGAATTTGAATAAACAAAGCAACACTCAAATCCTAATTAGTAAGCTAGTCAATAATTCAGTTTAAAACCTAGCTTTGTCCGTTTGCTTTATTCCCCTCTGGTGCTCCAGTTAGGGGAATAAGACTTACGGACAAAGCTTTAAGCGTTTTAATTTCAATACCTACTGTACTCGGAAAGTCTAATTTTAAGCTAGCAACGGCCTATTGTACTTAGTTCTATGTTTTTGTTAAATAAGGGTAGACGAAACTGAAATGTGTTTAAATTAAATTAGGAATTTCCTTAAAGTAAAGATTGTAATTAAAGTCCCCGTCACGAGAAGCTATAAATTTTGTAAATAAAGAACTTCTACTAAGTTATGTAGCGACAGTTGAACAAAACGCGTCTGACTCATGGAACGTGCCACTACCACAAAACCTAAGACGACAGCTCTATAAATCGCTAAAATAGAACCCGACCAAGTGAAATTGCTCCTTAGTTTCGTATTACACGTATGTTACTTTGAGTCGATTGAATTTGGAATTATTTGTTGTTGATTGAATTGTCGCTACGTAACTTAGTAGAAGTTTTTTATTTACAAAATGAATAGCTTCTCGTGTCGGGGACTTTAGCTTTGAGTTTATTTTAAATAATGTTCATGAATTTTAGAACTCTGCCTCCCACTTACAATAAAAGCTACTTCCAAGAATTTTATAAACAATATTTTACAACCATACTTTAAAAAATATTGACTACCTACAGTTCATTCTGTGAAACATAACAAAACATCACTCTGGTATTTCCCGAAGGGTCAGGCAGAGGTGCCCCTAGCGTTTGTATTTTGCACATTTTTATAACTGAAGTATCTATTTTATATTGTTACCCACATCCGAGTGTCGCTGGTGGGTGCCAATACCAACTAAAAACCATTGCTAGGTGTCTGACACCCAGAAAATGCTGAGTTGGTAACCTTTTCGATATAGATAAGCTCAGCGCAATTTCTACAGCGTCTTTGTACTACTATTATTGTCTTTTAGGGCGATTACGCACTACATACGATCCTTGTCCTTAAAATTTCGGTTGCGAAATAGCTGTAGTACTTCTTGTAAGGAAGCTTATGCACTACATCCGAACTCTATCATTCATAATCTGTCATAATTCAAACATTTTGGAACTCAAAACTCAAATCACGGACGGATCATGGACACGGACGTGTTGTGCGTAACCGTCATTACTCTGTTTTGTTGATGTTGTATTGTGTCTGTGTCGAATAAATGCATTTCTATTCTATAGTACACCCGCATTTCACCAGTTAAGTTTAAGTTTCATATCAACCGGGCACAAGACCATCTAGACTCCAGGCTGACTGAAAAATTCCAGATGGAAAAACATATTAACACTATTATGTGCATAAATTGCATTCTCATCACTCGTTCGCAGAAAAAACTTGCTGTTCGAAAACAATTTGTGCACTCCACTAGCATTTTACGTACCAAATGTCATATCATAAATTGCCTCTACTCAATCGCTGCGAGATTTCTGATTTCGATTGTCTGTTGAAAATCTTCAACAATAGTATAAACTGCTACGATATTTTGTCCAAATTTTATTTGAATACCCCATGGAATTCAAAAAGGTTTCATCCATATTTGCAGTTGCCATTAGCCTCCAATAATTATAGGCAGAATTCATGCTTTGTGCGAGCAAGCACAATGAACTTTAATGAGTTGTGTAAGGAGCATGATTTTGACCAATTCCTAACTAGTGTGCTATCAGCCAGGAAGTGCTTAAGCCGAAACTTCTTCACCTAGTTCATTGCAGCGTATATATAGTTATGCAGTGAGAGGAAGATAGCAGTATCACAGGTGCATGAGTTATTGAGAGCTTAATCATGTACTATCATCGTTATTTAATTTTAGAACGCAGTATTTTACAGCTACATCACCGCTTAATCGAATCATGTTACTGGCCGTTCACACACCGAAAAAACCACAGAGTACAGAGCACAAGTAGCAGCTGTCATAACCATAGTCAAAATTGTCACGGGCCGTTACTTTCTATGAGTGAATGGAGAGGGCCACTCTCTGATACGTTTGTTTTGAATCACTAACATAGTGAACTGCCCCCACATCCCACTATGACGTCCAATACCCTCATAATTCCGTTGTGAGATAGAAACGGAGCTATACGTAACGAATAGCACCAAAATCTCTTTATGACAAAGGATTGATGATGGCAGTGAGATGAGATGTTGATGTGTGATGATCGCATGGCTACGGCGTTAAGTTTTAAGTGTCTTCGTTGTTAAGTGTTTCGTATTTTTAAACTTACGGGGACGTGTTATTCGTCTTACGGGGAGGTGTTACACTTTTCTAAGTCAGGTAACACACTCGTAAAATCGACATAAAATCAACGTAAAATCGACGAATCTATACAAAAAGATAAAGCGAATGTTTATTTTCTGTAAGGCGTAGTAGAATTATAGGAAAAGACAACAACTGGCCGCACTATCGCAGGCATATTAGGTATCCGACCGTACTTACTTAACAGTCCGACTGGGAACGCTAAGTTCACTTTTCTATGTCTATGGTTTGTATGGCAAGTTTTGACAATATCTTTCTCTAGCTATGTCCGACGAGGCGTCTCCGAGCTCTGTTGTCACAATTCATTTACACTGGCGTCGTTAACTGTGTCACTTAATTTTGGAAATATGACTTTATGACACGCAATATAAAGAGCATATTTCAATGCGTTGCCTTCAGCTGAGTTTGTGTTTAGCTGTTTCGGCACATACAGCTTCCAAAACAGGTGTGCCTACTCTTATTGAAGTTTATCGACATTCATTATACTGTTCAGTAATCCTTTGATCAAGCCGCTTATTACGAAAATGACGTTTATTTGGGATGCTGTTTCAATAGCTGTATTCATTAGCAAGTAGCAATTAGCAAACAGGTATGTGAAGTTTATTTGCTATCATAAAACGATATTTTGAAGTCAGAGTATAATAAAGATTTTATGTTCACTCAGTTTCAGGTGCAGGAAAGTTAAAATGTAAGGAAATCTATCATTCCATGTGTCGTCCCTTTTCTGAACTTTTATAGATCCTTTGTCTGTACTAGATGAGATAAAGACACTACACTTCTTCAACCTCTTTCTGATTCGACGGTACATTTACTCAAATTGATTGAGCCCAGTAGGTGGCCACGTTTATTGCAGCGTCAGAAGTGCTGTGCAGGTCATATAAGGTGCGACATAGTTTGTATAGAGACACCAGACTCGCACCGGGTGCACTATACTGAAGAAGATACAAACGTTTCAATTTGTCAATCCAAAATTCGTTAATTTTATTATGTACTATTAAGATTTAATTACCCATTTATGAAGACAACATCATAGACATAAATTAAACACAACCTTAATTACATTCTGCTTTCAAATGAAATAGTGACGATCACAAAATGGCGCCAATGCCTTAATGAAACCGAGCATTACGTAAGAGACATTCTCAAATAAGATGTACGTGTTAATAAGACAAAGTAAATACATTGTACGGTTTCATTGGCTCACAGAAAATTAATTTAATAAATGGATTGTAAACAAAATGAACGTGAATTGAAAACTTTTGCAGACAAGAAGTTTCACGACGACATTTCCCCTGACGAAATGGAATCTCGACTTTCTAATAGTGTCCGACTGAAGCTTCGGTTTCGGCCAAAATGCACCGAAATTTTGGCCGATATCGAAGGTTTCCAAGCAAGCGCCGAAATTGACATAATTTCAAAGTGTTAAAAAAATAGCCAACTACCCCATACATTTATGTTTGCATAACTAGCCAAAATGTATTGAACAGCCAATTTTTTTTTACGATTTCAGTGTCGGTCCCACATTAAGAGGGGACTCGGATTTGCATACAGCCAAGGAGTGTAATTCCCTGCCGGAGTCTGTGTTTACGGATAGCGTCAACCTCAGCGTCTTTAAGTCAAGAGTGAAGTTACTTCTAGGCAAATGTGCTACACCGTCAACCACAGCATCGCTTAGCATCAGGTGAGATAGTGGTCAAGTGCGAGCCTATCTATAATAACAAAAATCAGTGATTTCTTTTCAACAACATTTATTTGTTCGTTCGGTTGGTCATTATTTTGGACCCTGGCTTAATTTTCCTAACAGCTTGTAATAGTGCAATCGCAACTGCACTTTCCAGTTCTCTTGCATGCTTAGGATAATCATTTGACAAGTGCCTTAAACAATAAAAAGTAATACTTACAATCACACGATTTATTAAATAAAATCGTTGTATAGTGTAAATAAAGTGTTGTGTAGTGTTTAATTTATTTTGCTGACGCCTTGTATATACAGTTAATTCTGCTGACATGTTGATCCGTATTTTTTTTTGACTATTTCTTCTGTAATATATTTTTATTTTTCTTTGACATTTTAATCCGTAATATAATATAATTTTTGTAATAATTTAACAATTTTATAATTCTGTATTAATATTTCAATTTATTTTATATAATTTCGTATATTTTTTTTATATACGTGCCAGTTGAGTTTCATTAATTTTATTTATGAAATTTTAGTTTTTAATTGTATGCGCAGGTCGTATTTATTTTGTAAAATGTTTTTATATTATGTGGAAAATGTCGCTGGGTGCACACTTCTTTTTCTTCCTGCTTAAATTTTATGTATTGTTGTAGTGTGTAGTCGTTTATTTTCCCAAATAAATAAATATCGACATCGGTGTATATCACAAGAATACTAAATTACCACAATTGCCACTTCCCTATTAGTAGACATGTAAGCCTTACCCTCCCTCACCTCCAACTTCCCCCCGCAAAGTGCGAAAGGGACAACGACAGCTCAGTCTGATATTACCTACAAAAACTTTGACCACGTTTCGTATTCCGCTGTTTTCTTCTTCAAAACTGGACTGATCTAAAAACTTTTTATATCAAAATTTAGAGGAAAACTATAGGTATCTTTGCTTCTATCACTTTTTCTTTAAAAAAACTTATCAATTTTGTCTGAAAGTCGTCTGAACATGAAGGTTAAAACGGGCATTTTCCTGGGGTTTTTGGATTGTCATATTTCTTTTAGTGATTATGCTATGGAAAAAAGGAAATGATATGGACACGTATTAATTAGACCTAGATTTTAGAGAAAAAATATTACTCTAGAGGCGTTATCCACGAAGAAAACAGCAGAATGAGTTTGTACGGAGAAAGGCCCAATAGAGTTCCCTCTTAAAAGGTTTATAATGATGAGTATAAAACTGAAAGGGGTTTTGTATATTCTGTTACATCCATTAAATGTAAAATGTCAACATTAAAAAAATAATTTGATTGTTTTTTTTAGGCTCTTTAGACTTTCGGCTTTAATAATAATATAATTATGTAGGTGCTAGCCGATTAATCGGTTTCGGTTTCGGCCAGAAATCGGCTTTCGTTCTGACACTACTCTCAAGTTACAAAACTTCAACGTAATTCGATCAATCAATACATTTTGTTGGAGATTCGTTGAAATCAATTAAAACAGTTTGGCGTTGATGACGGGCATAGAGTTGGAAGTTGGGAATGGTTTCTCAAATTCATTAGTTGTTCAGGAATTCTGCAGTAATCTTTGATCAGTTTGATAATTTGCTGTTGGGTAAACTCTTGGCGGTTTTGTTTAATTATGGGTAAGTGTTTGTGCGGGTCTCGGCAATAAGTTCGTTTGGGAACTTAGCTTCCGTGATGGTGAATAAACGATTGCAAATACGATAGTGAGGTATGCTTTCGTTTCTTAGTTGGCTAGACAAGATTCACAATTTGGAAACTAAAAACAATGTTAACAGACTATAGGAAATAGCATTCATTTATCAAATCAAATCAAATCAGTTTATTCGCAATGAGTGTTGGTATAATTTTGATCTTAACATAAATAATAATACAGATCCATAACACTTAGTCATAATAATGTGACATGCAAACATTTGGTTTAATATTTATTTATAGTTACACAATACTATTAGTTATAATTAGTAAATTACAATTGAGGCATTGATTGTAAATTATTAAATAAATGAAAATATTAATGACCGATGGTAAATGATTATGGTTGTTATTAATTTTTCAACCTCCTATTAAATATGTCGCTTACAAAGTAGGAATTCTTATCAATGGCCATAATTAAAGATACCTTGAATATACAACCACATAATGCATAGCTATTTTTAGTATATTGTGCTGTCCTAGCGATTATTGTCAAAACTATTCTAGTATTATGCCTATTACGTTTTGGATACAATTCATGAGCTTTTTTAAATAATTCCGGGAGATTTTTTACAAATTTATCGCATTCAAAGATATACAGGTTTGGAAGAGTAAGTATCTTGAACTTTTTGAAAATGGATTTGAAAGATTCCCATGGGCGTATCACCCGCTATGGCGCGGATGCATTTTTTCTATGAACACTCTCCGATTTTCTGTTGAGTAAACACAGGCAATTTCTGTGCGATGAACACTTTCTGACTTTTTGTTGAATAACCCCAGACAATAAGACCATATCTCAACATAGAGTCAACGTAGCCATAGTATGCAGATAATACAGTTTTTTAATGCTGATGTTTTTGAGAATTCGTATAGAACGAAAACGAATTTATTTATTTTGTTGAATACTTTATTGACGTGGGCTTTCCAGTTGCAGTATTTATCAGTCGTGTTACCGAGAAATGTCGTTTCGATCATCATCATCAGCCTATTCATGTGCCCACAGCTAAAACACAGGCCTCCTCTCTGTGAGAGGGAATGGGGAAGGTATGGGCGGGCTCAGTGCGAGTCAGTGGTTGGTCACATGTCTTCGAATTTTTGGTTCTAGGACATGCCGGTTTCCTCACGATGTTTTCCTTCATCTTGAGAGCAGTGGTGATGAAATAATTTGCACAGAGTAAAGCACCTGCCTGGGCTTGAACCCACGACCTACAACTTGTAGGTCGCGGCCGATACCATTGGGCTACCACTGTTCGTCGTTTCGTTTAGTTTGTTTTTAATTGAAGTCCTCTATAATTGATGTCCAAAGACTTATTTTCTCGTCCATCCATTATCGATTCAGATAATATTCACATAGTCTAAATAAGACTTAAGATATAGTTGACGTACCTTCTCGTATTCGTACAAAGAACCCCAAAGCCACAATAGATATCAAATCAAATGAATTGGCCCACAACAGGTAAGTAAATCAATATTGCCCAAATAGTGGAAAGTACCTAAATGATGAATCGATACAAGACCATGAATAATAAATTGGAGATTTGTAGACGTACAACTACTTACGGCTATGGGTATTGGCGGTATGGCGTGCAAGTAATAGTACTCAGAGAAGACAAAGAACCAATACAACTGAAAGAAAAAGTTTTTTTTTTGCCTCAAAACGACATATGATAGTATTAGTAGTACTTAAATTATGTTAGTAAAGAAAAGTATAAATAAAGTAACAAATGGAAGTAGAACGTTTAATGTATAAATAAAAACAGCTGCATGTCGTTATTGTGACAAGAAGGCTGAGTGGAAACTCAGCCTAATGCAGTGCCGTGTAGGACCCACAGCACGGTGCTGATTTTCATTGGGCGCCTAGGACGTGACGCTTGAACAACTGGATTGATTGTGCTTTAATTAACGTACAATATTTCTATAGCCTAGTTTTCAAGCAATGGTTAAATATGCTAACAATGGTTTCAAATTTCGGTAAAATGCGTGTTTTCATTGCTTTTTTGCCTCACAAATGGTCAAATGACCTAATGGCTAACAATTGAGGAATAAAAGCGTTTTACCGAAAATTTAAACCATTGGTTGGCATAAATTTAAACATTCATTGAGTTAACTACAGATCAAAAGCTTCGCCTAAACGCCTTAGAAACAAAAGCTTGTAAGTCTATGCAAGGTATCAATCTACGCTACTACACTCTTGAATATATTGCTGACTAATAAAATTATGGGCGAAGACTTATAATGAGAATAGATAAACATTACCTATATTGCTGGAAAACTAAAAAAATAATAAATAAAACTTTTTTCAAAAGAGTACTACCAATTTATTGCGTTATGGACACCGATTTCCAAAAACAAAGTCATTTTTCACTTTGTCGTTTTTTTATTTGGAAGTCGGAAGTATTTTTTTTGTAAAAAGTTTTTTTTTTTTTTTTCACTTTTTGTTGTACCTGCTTAATAGACAAGTTGTTTACTAAGTTACCTATAACGCCAGAATAGATTACCGAATATCATGAAACATGAACATAACCGGAAATGAGAGATCTACGTACACCTTAAGAGCGTACTGGCGTGATGTTATGTTATGAAATGGTATAAACAATAAACAGACATGCGATTGCAGCAATCCCGAGAGATTTGCCGTTATTTATTGAAGAGTTATGTTATATATCTTCGAAGTTCTTCATCAGTTCTTCACCAAATTAAAATGGAACCAATTTCGGCGCATATTCTTTCAACATAGAAATCATTTTCAAGATCGATCTACATTTTATGGAGATATAGATGAACATATGATAAAAAAGCATACATAATGTCGAACATAGAACCTCCTCCTTTTTGGGAACTCGGTTTAAAATAAATATACACTCATACAAAAACTCGCGTTTTTTTTTGATATGGGTAGACGTACGGTAAACTATACAACGCCATCTGCTACGATCCCTGCATACTCCAAAAAAGGTAAAAAGATATTAAATCTGTTGTTTGATAGTAAGAAGAAGAATTTTTGGAACTAGATACTGACCTGATCCGACGAAAATTCTTCCCCAAGTGCCATAAGTCACTATGAAAAAAATGCATGCCTTTGACATATGCCACGAGACACCAAATATTCAGGAAAACGCTAGTCCAAGGAATAAATAATGAAGAGAAAGAAACTGGACATATATTAAATCCATCATTTCACACTATAGACGAGCGCTTAATAGCAGAGAACGGATACACGAGACATTAGGTTTCGAAGTGTGGGAATATAATATTAAAAGGTGGGTTTAAAAATTATGACTACAAATTTCTAAACATTTCCTACATATTTTTTTATGATTTGCATCGAGTCTTCCACAGTAGGTATGTAGCTTAGTAATTCCAGCAGCTACATTGCATTGATATAATTGAAAAATATTCGTCACAGAGATATAGAATTGTCACGTCGCAACAGTCTTGGGAGCTTTGAATAGTAGGTTTTAACTAAGACGTATTTCTTACTGATATTCTAACAAATAAAAAAAAAGAAACTGCCATCATTTCTGAAAGAAATAAAATTGACGATCAGAAGCGAAGAAGGGATAATAACATCATTAATAGTTTATTAGATACACGAGACATTAGGTATCGGGGTGTGGAAGTATATTACATGGCAGGGACAGTGATTATGACTACAAACGAACACTCATTTCCTTTAACCAATTCTCATGATTTGCTTCGAGTCCCTTTGCAATATGTAACATTGTTATTCCAACAGCGTACTGAAACGTTCTTAGTATAAATTCAGACACCAAGGCATGATAATTATCGTACACATTGTCACAGTATTCCGCAAAACCACGTAACTGAAAAATAATCGTCGGTAGGGAGTTGAATGTACGTTTCCTCTCGCTTCTTCTTAAGGGATTTGGTTTAGCCGCATAGTCCGTAGTCAGGACGTTTGAGCGGGAGCCATGGCGGCCGTATTTCCATCCATTCCACAAACAAACACATAATTCTTCTTAAAATCTAAAAATGATAGAAAATAAACCACCCATATTAATGATCCATCATTTCACGCATCTAGCCGAGGAACCTATACCTAATAACATAATTAATAATATTTTAGACTCACGAGACATTAGAAACCTATGTGTGGGAGTATATTAAATGACAGGGATAATGATTATGACTACGAACGAGCACTTATTACTTTCACCCATTTTTCATGCCAGCGTATTCGGAGACTTCGCTGAAATATGATATTATTTCAGTATCTTATGACATTGAATTGACTACATTGAAACTTTTTACTAAAAACACAGCCACGTTAAAGTTCCCGCAGACAGGCGTAGTGTGACAATGCGACAACGATGTAATGTAGAATTTTTCATAGACATAAAAGAGTTTATACGAATATATTAAATGACCGTCTCAGAGTTTATATATTTAAATGATCGTGTCATCGTTGTGTATTGTAGCATCGTTGCTGTCTGCTGAAATGCCTGTCAAAACAATAGATGCAATATTACTTATCAAACTGATGTAAGATTATCTGCTTAGGAATCCCTTAAGGGAAACTATTATAGTGTGTGTTCCTTATTGTAAAACATTGCAGACAAAAGAATTGTACAATCAAAGTCTCTCTTCCCAGTGGTTCCAACTAAGTAAAATTTCATCTCCATCCTACAAGTAAGTAATTAAACACCAACAAGCAAATTGAACTGAACACTTTAGTCAGTTTTCATTTGTTCAGAGACGCTGGAAATGTAATCTATTTTGCAGAAACAGTTCACGTCGACGCTTCAGTTAGTTATTTCAGACAAAGTTGCGAGTAAGTGCTAGTTCTTAATTTACTCGTTTAGGAGATAACTGCAATGTTTGTTATCTCATTATGTATTAAAAAGTGTAAAATCTTTATTATGTTGTTAAAATGCGAAATAATTTGAAAGAACGAATTTGGGTGGAGGAAGAGGTTTGATATATTTTTTACTTTTTATGCATCTGCCATGTTGTCTCTCCACCATCCTTGGTTGACTGGTAGAGAAGGCCTCAAGCATTAAGCCGCAGTACCTTTTTTTGTTGCATAAAGTTTAATAAATAAATAAATAAGTGGGAGAGTAAGGGCAAAGAATGATAAATTGCGTGAGGAACGAATAATATAAATGAAAAGGGGTCGAGTGATAGTTTGACTATTGTCGAGGGAGAATGGAAGAAGCAAACGACACGGCGTGACATGGTAAAAGGGGTTAGTCCCGTTTCATCTGAACATAGAAAGAAAGAAGAAATATCAGTACTCCAGAGCCGATGCTTGAAGGTTCCTTCTTTCGTTTCATACAGACATACATAAATTTTAAAGAGGTTTAATTTTCTGTAGGTACAACCGCAGGCTGGTGCGATGTGGGAATGTTTCAAGACGATTTCAAAGAAATAATGCCACATCTTTGAGTATAACCATCAAAAACATAAATGTAAAAAAGGGAGCCAAGTTCAATACTAAGAATATGCGCGGTTGACTACGCCGACGAAACTATTGAGATCTAAATGGGTGCCAAGTTTTGTACCCTGAAATTTATTTACAAGAAAACATTGTAAAATAAATTTAAAAACACAATTTCTTGCTTTTTCTGCTATAATAATATTTACTATTTTAAAATGTAACTTCTTAAATTTGAAAAGTCGAATTATTTACATAAAGCATAATAACTAAGGATAAATTGTAGCTCGCTTGTGATTTGACTTGGCTAGTTTTCACATACAAGTTATCTTATATTTGGCTTTGACGCGGAGGGGAGAGCACCGCTCGACCCGCGTGGTCGGCATGGTGTAAGGCATCAATGGATTTATTAGAGGCCAATGCGACATTGAGATCCGCTTCACCGCCTACGGCGGCGGTGTGCGATACCATGTGTTAGAGCCCTAACGGATGCAGGGCGAAGGGCGAATATTCTGCGCCTTGAAACATAATCGTCTCACTAGGGAGGTTAGCCGAAATAAAACCAAGCATATCCGAAGGCTCTAAGACGGCATCGGATTTAGGCACTGGGCTATTTAACCGCTTGCCCGACAGTAATTGATTCCTGAAACTGATAGAAACCGGACCGATCTTTTACCGACGACTTTTGGAATAAAAAACGGACACAAATTGCTTATTGGGACGTAAGCACGTTTAGCGATGACAGCCGACTAACCCAAGCAGAATCAGTAATGCTTAGCTACGACCTACAGATACTCGGTCTAAGCGAAGAGAGGAGAAACGGTTTTGGTGAGCTGAGAACGTCCGGGGGCTTGACTTTGCTGCATTCAGGTAAATAAAGTGAAGAAGAAGTGCGCAATTATGGCGTGGGACTCCTCCTTTCGAATGCAGCTAAGAATAGCCTCTAGGACTGGAAACCGATCTCAGGCCGGATCATGTGTGCCCGATTCAACTCAAGATCCCGGAGGATCTCCATTATCCAGTGCTACGCCCCAACCAATGCATCAACAGTGGATACCAAGGACGACTTCTACAATGCCCTCAACGCCACCCTAAGGAGCATAAAAAAGCAAGACATCGTCATCGTCATGGGGGACCTGAATGCAAAGGTTGAAAGTGTTAACACTAACCGAGAAAGGCATATGGGTGCACAGGGACTTGGAGTGTGTAACGAGAATGGGGAGCGATTTATCGAGTTTTGCCAGAACCACGACCTTGCCATCGAAGGAACATTATTCACTCATGGCGACCACCATAAGCACACGTGGAACTCACCCGATTGGATCACCAAGAACCAAAATGACAACCTCGCCATTAGTTCTAAAATGGCGGTCTTCACCGCTCGATGTCCGAAACCGCAGGGGCGCCGATATTGCTAGCGACCACCATCTGGCTGTTGCTGAAGTCCGGCTCAGGATTGCAATAGCCCGTGTGGCTGGAGATCCTGGCAAGATTGGAAGAATTAATATATTAATTTATAGAAGATTAGTCCAGTCGGCTTTCTTTCAAATTGAAGGCACGTGAGCACATTCGCAAGAAGTTTGCAGAATCATCACAAATTTGATTTGTTTGTTTCGGATTCTATGTAACATTATTTATAGATATGTATGTAACTAAGTATATATTTATTATTCCTTTTTCTTTTTTTTCGTATCTTTTCTCTATTCATCCTATGATTTAGTTGCACCTGCCTCGTTTTATCTCTGCACCACCCTAAGGTCGACTGGTAGAAAATGCCTAAGGCATTAAGTCCGCCTTTGTACTTATGCATAAAGTATTAATAAATAAATAAATAAATTAGAAGAGGAGTGGAACCGCATCAAAGTGGCCTATACAGAGACCAGATCCGTCGTTCTAGGACACAAATCTATTCATTCTCGGGAGTCCTGGATGCCACAACGCACGTGGAGCCTGATCGAAGATGGAATCTTCATCTGAGACTGCTTGAGATCCATAACGACGCCATACGAGCAGACCTTAATATGCAATACCGTCAGAAACGCAAGGAAATCTATGGCAGTACCCGCAAAGATAGGAGACGGTGGGCTGGTGGTATTGCTGATCGTGCTCAACAAGCTGCAGACTCCGGTAACTTGGAAGAGTTGTACAAAACTAGCAAAACGTTGGCAGGTAACAGCAAGTCGAAGAAGAAGCCGCTGAATTCCAAAGATGGTCAGCTCATTGTGACATAAGAAGGGAAGCTAGTTCGCTGGCGTCAGCAATTTGAACATGTCTTCCGTTTGTTAGCTGCAACGACGCCTGACGCGCGGAGCTGGCTTGCAGTTCCCCACCATTCCGGCTTCTCGACATTAACACAGAACTACCGTCAGCCTCTGAAAGCACCAGGACTCAACCTAATAACCGCGGAAATGCTACAAGACGACTTTCCCACCGCCGTTGACGTCCTGACGAAGCTTATTGAAAATAACAGGATCGCCGAAGAACTCCCAGACGAATGGCACAAAGGTCTTCATATAACTGTTCCTAAGATCTCAGCCAGTGTGATAACTGGAGAGGTACGTATAACGTTGCTCTCGATTCCCTCCAAGATTTTTTTGCAAGATTATCCTGGATAGATTTTCGAAAGTCGTGGATCATCCTCTACGCAAGGAGCAGGTTGGTTTTCGCTCGAACCGCTCCTGTACGGACCAAATCAACACCCTCCGTATCATACTGGAACAGGCATCAGAATAGCAGAGGGAGATTTATCTAACCTTTGTAGACTTCGAAAAGGCCTTTGATACGGTAAAGTGGTCTAGTATCTGGTCCCACCTACTGGACATTAAAGTGCCGCCGAAAATAATCCGTCTGTTACAGAGTAATTACGAGAATTAATCCTGTCAGATTATTCATGACGGCCTCATATTGGATGACGTAACAGTAGATGCGGGTGTCCGCCAAGGCTGCCTCTTGACTGCTCCTCTTCCTAGTATTTGTTGCGGAATTATGCTTCGCAACTATGATAACAGGCGCCGCGGCATAGAGTGTGCATTATCCAACGTCTTGCATGCGTAAACGACCTAAAAGTTGATCTTGAGCGTGTGGGCCACCACTTCCTTCCTACGACCTTTCAAAACTACGCATGCAATCCAGGACAGGCAAGAAGCCATGGGAAGCTGTACCCTTCTTCTGTGGGGCAGTAATGCTCGCGAAGGAGGAGACGGAAAGCGTGAGGGAGACACAACGGAGACCTCACGCGCCAAGCCACCGCAGGAGACGCCCTGGGCGTCGGGAGTAGCAAGCCGATTCCCGGCCACTGAAAACTGTCGGGGTCGGCTAGGGCCAATGCCAGTCTGGGTCGCGGATAAATATGAAAAGGAGTTACCGCGGCCCTGGCACAAGTAACTGAAGGAACACGGGTGGGTTTTAGTCAGAAAAAGTCTGACACACGCTGACCCGCTGACCTGAGTCCCACTTCTCCAAGAGCGGGCGAAGTCATTGGATGATTTACCTCCACAACAAAAAAATAAGGTCGGCTCGCTGCTAGCCGCACGCGTACCGCTCGCAGCGCTTGCGAACCACGTACACACAATGTTTTTTGGTAACAGTACATGCAACGGTATGCGGTTACGGCTCGCTAGTTAGTACCCGGCTTAAGGAGAAGAGATTGTTGTGGGAAGAGAAGTGCCCACCACCTCATGACTTCGTTGAGCCCAAGGACATCTGTCGCTCCTTCATGAATTGCAGTGGCCTTTATGGAAGGCACTGAAGGCACATATCCAAGTAGGCCGCTGCAAATATAATTTAATCAGTCGAACACCCGGTGCGAGTGTGGTGCTCCTGTACAGACTATGTAGACATGCTGTAGTATCCCAGCTGTCCATTCACTTGTACCCTAGATGACCTGTACAGCGCTTCTGACGCTGCAATAAACGTGACCTACTAGGCCCTAATAATTGAATCGAAAAGAAGAAGACACAAAACGCTATTATGATATCAAACAATCCATATCTATACAATCTATATCATACCCATCCTTACGTATCTACAGCCTACTTACATTTAGGTAGGCTCTCCAATCAGTAAAACATTTATTTTTAAGCAGAAGAAAAGAAAATGGACGAGAAAGATAATTATGGACGGTAGGTAATGTCAGACTCGCTGAAAAAGAAAATTGCCTACTTTAAATATTTTTTTAGCTAACTACCTCTAGACTCGATGTAAAGTAGGTAGTCAGGATTTTTCTTCTTATACGAGTAGATTAGACAAGCCGGTTGATTTGCTACATTATTGTTTTCAGCAGTTGATTATACGGTTGTTGTTATTTCTTGTTGATTTTTTTGAAGTAGGTACATAATTATATTCAGTCAGAATTTGTCAAGTTGTTTCAGAAAAAATTTGGATTATAACATGTTGCGAAATATTAAAAAACCTTTAAAATTGCATGCAAAATAGCTGAAGCGCTGTACATTAGCAATAAAATAAAATCAGCAGACGATAAACTAAAAACTACCTGGAAAATAATAAATAATGAAACAGGTAGAAAAACACAGCGTAATACTGAAATTAATTTAGCGACTGCACATGGTCCTATACAATCAGATGTAGAGGTAGCTCAGGCATTTGAAACCTTTTTGTTAATGTTCCTCTTAAAACTACAGCAGCTTTAAACTCCTCACCCGCGCTCTCTGCTGCCTTACTTAGAAAGAATGTAAATGCGTGCCCTTCGAAGTTTAAGTTTCAACATACAAACCCCCAGGCTATTTTAAAAGCTTTTAAAGATCTTAAAATTAAACCAATAGAAGATCTTTGGGACTGTCTTTAAAAGTATGTAAATCAATCATTGAAGCTATTGCGTCCTATTTAGTTTTCATATTTAACACTAGTGTCGATCAAGGTTTTTTTCCGGACCTCATGAAAAACAGTAAAGTAGTTCCATTGTTAAATCCAGGGATAGCAAAGAAGCCAATAATTATAGGCCAGTGTCAATTCTGCCGGTTCTCAGTAAAGTCTTCGAAAAGTGAATGCTCAACCAATTGTTGCATCATTTTAACAAACATTCCATCTTTCATGATCAACAGTACGGTTTCACCAAAGGGCGTTGCACAACTGACGCTGGTGTCACCCTAATAAAGAACATCTTTAACGCCTGGGTGGAAGCACAAGACGCCATTGGCATCATTTGCAACCTCTCGAAAGCGTTCGATTGCGTTAACCATGAGACACTATTATTGAAACTGGAGCACTATGGGATTAGACATACGGCCCTTGAGTTACTTAGATCATATCTGAAAGCCAGACAACTTAAAGCCAGGTAAACGGCGTAAACTTACTAGGGTCTGAAATGACAATGGGTGTTCCTCAAGGCTCTATATTGGGTCCATTCCTCTTTTTAGTTTACATCATTAACGATTTGCCCCAATTATTACAAAATCAACCGAAAATCGTGTTATTTGCTGATGACACATTCTTGATATATAAAATAGATCGGCGGTCACAAAATCTTGATGGTGGGCATCAGGTTCAAACTTGGTTCACAGCATTTGGTACTAAATGAAAAAATGTATTACAAATGTATTAGATTCACATTGCCGAATGTCAAAAGTAGCAAATGCGACATCATATTGAATGGAGAAAAGCTGGACTATGTAAATCAAACAGCTTTCCTAGGAATAAATCTAGACGGCAAATTACAATGGGGGCCTCACATAACATCTCTTGCGGGTTGGCTGAGCTCAGCCGCTTATGGTGTTAGAAAGATAAGACAGTTAACGGATATAGAAACCGCGCGTTTGGTCTATTTTAGTTACTTCCACAGCTTTATGTCGTACGGAATTTTACTGTGGGGTCGGGCGGCTGACATTGAATTAATATTTACATTGCAAAACAGAGCTGTCAGGGTCATATATAAATTAAGTCACGGAGAATCTCTTAGGGAGCTATTTAAAAAGATTATTATTATGACAGTTTCTTGACAATTCATTTATGAAAATATTATGTATGTAAGGAAAAATTAACAATGTCTTTAGTAAAGTTAGTTATATGTAGACACGATTGTAATATTAGAAATAAAGATAAGTTAGATCAACCATCTTATAGATTAGCTAAAGTACACATCTTTCATGGGGTACAGTGTTAAATTCTATAACAAAATACCTTGTGGGATATTAAAACTAAATGAAAGAAAATTTAAAACAATAGTTAAAAGTACACTTTGTAAACAAGCATATTACAAATTAGATGATTATATTCAAGATAAGAATGCTTGGAAACATGCTGGTCCTGCTCCATAGGGTAATCTTTAGTGTAGGCAAAGTCAAACTGGTTGATTTGTATTATATTCATAATTATAGTAATGCTTTATTTTACATTTATCTACTCTTATTTTTTTTTTTAATATGACCCGCACACTGTTCCGTTCTTGTTGAATTAGATAATATACCTATGCTTGCAATATTTATAAGTATGTGAGAACCATGTTCCTATTTTTCAAGGGAAAGAATTTACCTGTTAGTGCGTGTAATACTTTTATTTAGTATAGTAGTGCTAGGTGCATCGTCCTCACGTATATGAATTTATTAACGTATGTAATTTAATATTGTAAAAAGCTTATTTTTTAAAAAGATTGTGATGTATGGAGTTTCTTGGGCGTTGTTCTCCTTAACAACTACTTTTCCGAATGCACGGTAGAATAAATTTTTATTACTTGTTAATTTTAATTGTTAACGTTCGAAAGTGCCGTTTAATGGCATAATCGAAATAAATACATTTAACTTTGACTTTGATTCACGCGAATATATTATATAACGAGTGGAATTCCAAACAATCATTTTTCGGATTGCGACTCAGCAAACCTTTTCATTTGATACCAATATCTTGGCAGTGCCCCAAAAATAACTATTCCGTCATCTTGGGCCGTCCGCCATATTGGATTAAGAATGACTTCACTTAGCTAACCATGCATGGTCATCCAAACTAAACGTGTATGCAAAATTTCATCTTAATCGGTTGAGAATAATTGCTTTAAAATTCAGTTTCAAGTTTTGACCCGAACACACTTATATACATACATACATTGCAAGTTAAACAAAAGCTTGTAAAAAGGCTATATAAGTTGGTAAGGATAGACGAGGAGGTAGATAAAGACGGGATAATAACTTAATAGCGGTTTGAAAGGTTTTATAATGTAATTAAGGGATTATTTGAGGAAAATGGGTAAGAAACACGGCTACCTGTTTTTACCCTTTAGGTATTATTATTCACAATATCTGTTAGAACACTAGAAATGATTGCTTGTAGGATTATAAATATAATGAGTACGAAGGGCTGAGCTATAAATTACAACATACATAACGAATTAATAAGCCATTTTTTTATGGTTCACGTTTGACTTGTATTTCGTATGATAGTAGGCGAAGGAATTGTAGACGATGGAGAGGGTATTCAGTGGAAGCTCGAAGACCCCCTCCCCTTCCAGCTATCAGAAAAGCCGACTTAGCAGGATTCTATTTTATAGCTATACGAACAAATAAAGTATTCCCAATACACTGTAAATAAACAAGCATTATTAACAAAATATATATGTACATAATATGCTATGTCATGGCTATTACATTATATCATGACATTGACCGTCAAATCTGCGCTTAATTCATTCGGCCTTGAGTTCAAATTGGCCTAATTTCGCATGCTGCGTTCGCTAGTAACTTTCCATTGTTATTAAATAGAAAGCATATTGTTTAAATAACTCATCACAATTACTTTTAAGTTCTTTTAGAAAGCGCTTCATCATCTCCCTTTGCCTCATGTTCCTTGGGGTTGGCATTGGACGTAATCCTCTTGATCTCCTTCTGTGAGAATATAATCTGGTAGAAGGAGGCTGCAGTAAGGAAAAGGGATCGAACCAGTGCTCTCTCGTCTCATGCTAGGCGCACCGGGCGTCGGCGAAGGGGAGACAACACCCTCTTTCATCCCTAAAAGGAAAATTACCACTCGGGCAAGAGACAAAAAAAAACGAGTCGGACTCGCGCACCGAGGCTTCCGTACAAATAGCTACATTCGCCAAAATAATTAGGTAACATTACTGAAAAACAGTGGTGGCCCAGTGGTAATGGCCCCGACTTACGTGTTGCAGGTCGTGGGTTCGAACACAGGCAGGCGCTTTACTTTGCATAAATTATTTCATCACCAGTGCTCTGAAACATTGAAGGAAAACATCGTAAGGAAACCGGCATGTCCTAGAACCAAAAATTCGAAGACGTGACATCCACCAACCCGCACTGGGCGCGCGTGGTGGATTAAGGCCCATTCCCTTCTCTCACAGAGAGGAGGCATGTGTCCCAGCAGTAGGAACATTATTAGGCTGATGATGATCATGATAATGACTGAAGTGCATTCCTGAGAAAAGCATCTTCTTCTTTCAGACGGAATTTAATTTTTTTATGTTGGTACAAATTTACGGTTTTGGGATTTTTTCCTTTTCTTGTGCAACAAGCTTGTGCTTTACTTTTGCCAAATTTCATGGTTCTAGTTCAACGGGAAGTACTCCATAAGTTTTGATTCCCTTGCGATTCGTTTACGACATAAACGGCGATATCTTTTGATTCCGTTGATCTAGAAGTTTGTTTTTTTTTCAAAGTTGCAAGGGGTTACAGACTTGAGTAAAAGATATTAAATTCAACTTGATACCTCCAAGCATTCCAGATAAAAAGGTCTTGACACACGGTCAAACTGACAGACTGACAACGAAGTGATCCTATAAGGGTTCCTTTTTTGCTTTTGAGGAAGGAAACCCTAAAAAGCACGTAATCTTTTTCTATGCTGTCCAGTCAACTGTCACGCTGTCACTGCCTTGCAAAAATCATTCCTTACACTATACATCCACGTTTTCTTACGGGAGGCCTAAGAAAACGTGTCTCTTAATCTTCAATACTCTCCACCCATCTACATTTATGTTCATAATGATTCCCTTAGTCATATGCGTTGTATGTGACTTATCATCATCTTCCTGCCCTTATCCCATGCCACTTCGGGTCAGCGCAACACGTTTTCTTCTTCCGTACCGTCCTGTCGCCCGTCACGCTATCACTGACTCCCTTTTCTTTCATATCACTCCTCACGCAGTCCATTCGTCTTTTCTTTGGCCTTCCTCTCTCTCTCCATCCATCCACATTTAACTAATGACTCATCATCATCATCGTATCAGCCGAAAGACATCCACGGCTGGATATAGGCCTCCCCCAAGCGTCGCCACATTGACCGGTCCCGTGCGTCCCGCATCCAGCGGATTCCCGCAATCTTTACCAGGTCATCGGTCCACCTGGTGAGAGGCCTTCCAACGCAACGTCTTCCGGTTCGCGTTCGCCACTCCAGAACTTTTCTGCCTAATCGGCCATCCGTTCTGCGAGCAATGTGTCCTGCCCACTGCCACTTAAGTTTGCCAATTCTTCGGGCTATGTCGGTAACCCTGGTTCTCTTGCGGATCTCTACATTTCTGATTCGATCACGCAAGGAAACTCTGAGCATTGCCGTCTCCATTTCCCTTTGGGTAACTGTAAGCTTTCTAATGAGATTGACTAATGGAGTTATTTTAGTTTATTTTACCTATAGACACGTGATCCTCTTTGGTCATGTGTCTGATAATACTAGGACCAAACTAATTCCTCCAGCACCGTTGGTCTTTTGGTCGCAAGCTCATAAGCTGAGCATGATGTATTCTAGGGTTCAATTCCCTGAACGGACAAAGTGATATTGAGTTTGCCCGTATTTAATTTCTTAGTAACACCACGGCTATTGTTTTTATTGTTGACTAGCTTTTACCCGCGGCTTCGCTCGCAGTGAAGCCATTTTTTTTTTAATTAAAATTATCCTATGTTACTTCTGTTACTCCAAGAATATATGTACAAAGTTTCATGATGATCGGTTCAGTAGTTTTTGCGTGAAAGCGTAACAAACAAACTTACATTCACATTTATAATATTAGTATGATGATACGGCAATCAAACAAACGTGAGTGTACCAAAGATACACATCCACCACTCTTCGAGAAATACATGCGCGATAATATGTTAAAATACAAACTGAAAATTTAAACTGAAAGCCACACTTCCAAAGTTTCAGGTCACACCTCTCAATTTCCACTAAAGTTTCAAGAAAAACAGTCTCAAATTACACCCAAAGAACACAAGTGCGAAAAGAAATTAATTACTAACCAGAAGAAAATGTTCAAAGAGGCGCTCGGACGTAAAGCTACCCTCACAGTTTATTAAAACTTTCAAAAGCCTCTTATTGAAATCGGCTTAAAAAGTGGAAAACCGCAGACGTATACCGTAAAATGGGGTAAAAAAAAGAAGTCTTAAGAAAACCTTACTACAACGAAAAACAAACCTTATCTTGTCCACACCAGGGTAGAAAATCTAGTGTCTCCTTTTAATAGTATCGGACAACAACAACAGATCTGGGTAGGTTTTCCAATTCTGCTAAAAGGACGTTTTGTCGAGGAAAAGGTGCAATGGAAAGTTTCATTGAAAGTTGATTTGACGACTTGTGTGTAGTCGGTGAATACCTAAGAGCACTTACGTGGATTTCTTTGTATCTTCATTGAACTATGTAGGTAGAAATAGCGTTTATTTTGTGAGTACCGGTTCCTAAATACTTTTTGTAGTTTAGATGGATTTTGGTCAACGCGTTCTTAAGTTTTGTGAGATGGAGTGGGCTAAATATTTTTTGTGGTTTGTTTGGCTTTTGGCCAGGGTTTTTTTAGTTAGTGTTATTTATTAAGATCAATGTATCCTAATCATGATTTCGTGTAGCCTAGCTATGTTATCGCAGTTGTGCCATCTCATGTGGGCTGCCGTTTTCAGGCTGTACTAAAGTTGGTAAAATACTCAATTTCAATTTTTTCAATTCAGAAATCAAAATTCAAAATTTATCGAAAATGCACCGATTTCAGTTGAATCTGTACATATTGCTATGTTGATTGTATTATCCTAATCATATCCTATTTCCTACTAATTTTATAAATGTGAAATTTTGGATGGATGTAAGTTTGTTTAATCATCTCCCGTGGGACAACTACCGACTTTTACGCGGGCGAAGTCGCTGGCGGAAGCTAGTAACGGTTATAGCAGGTTTATACTTAGCTTAACAGTTATTGTTGTGTATGTTGTAAAGGAAAATTCAAAGAAAACTTACAACGGACACAAAGGTAATAAAGACGTTATTGTTTACAAGTTAAAGGCATTAAGTTGCTCGAAAACAAACATAAGTATTTGTAGTAAAGGACACTAATGAATAAAAGAAGAAAGTTTTGCTTTGTTACTTTACTTTTAAGATCCAAAACTGCAGTCCAAAAGTACCTACTTAAAAGAGATACGAGCTCATACTTATCTGTGTGTAAAAGTAACTTGGGTACTTACCGAGTTTATTATATTTTAAATTAATTTAAGTAAAGTACTATCTACGTACCAACTTTTAGTGTTTATATGTTGCTGTTATGGGCAACTAGCTTCTGCCTGAAACTCGCTTGAAAGTCAGAAATTATCCTTTGGGAAATACTCCTGGAATAAAAATTATTGCCTTGTGACATTAAGTCCGCCTATGTACCATTGTTGTACATGAAGTTTAAATAAATAATAAATGTTATTACAAATTATGAACTTTTCCAAGGACTACCAAAATTGTAATCATCAAAATTGGTCCAGCGGTATAGGCGTGATAAGATAATAAACATACAAATAGATTTATATTGGTACTTTCGCATAAAATTATTAGTAGTTAAGGAAGTATGGATGTTAGTGTCTTGTTACATGGGTATAAAAAATTGTGAAATAAGCTTGTACTATAATAGGTGCACCTCTACTTAATTTTTTTTAGAAAAACAGACATTGGTATTATGGATGCTAAGATGCGATGAATCAGGGAAATTGCTTTTTTATCACATCTATTCAAAAAGAGATAGTTTATTCTTCGTAAACAGGGACTAAAATAACTCATTAATCCCTAAGGACTAAAAGTGATTTGAATTTGGAATGTGGATATAATTAGTAAATGTTCCAATCAGTCAAAGAGATGAATGAATCACAAGCCATGCGGTCCAAAACAGGATTACATCGCTAAAATTGATTACGAAGGACGTATGAGGTGAATGGCTAATGAGCGATTGTTATTCTATTTCGGACCGCACGGGAACATTGTATTGAATAAGTGACTGGCTGGAAAACCGCGCGGGAGTCAAATTAAAAAAAAAATCCACAACTGTAACGGTAGGTACTAATAAAATTGTTACGATGCACTTCCATAATTGTTCAAATATAAATATTAGCCTCTAATTATTACTAAAATAATAATAATAATAATTTATTTCAGACCAAGATATTCCATAGAGTGCTAGTAATACACAGGCACTTAAGAACTACTATGTTATGTCTTATGGTTCCTAATTGTATTTAATTAAATAAACGTAACGTTCTTGTTCATAAGTTGCATTTACTTATTTTCGCATAGAGCGTGATAAAAGTAGAGTGGCACCTCGTGAGCAACACTATTTTAAGCTCGAGTGACATAGTTTAAATCCCTTGCTGCACTCAGGATTCTACTATAGAATCCTTCGCTCCGAACTGGATTTAAAAAAAAAACACTCTCGCCTTTAAAATAGTGCTCCCTAGAGAAATAATCTACTATTTTATCACATTACCATAAGGTTGATTGAATGAATGGCACTTGTACGTCATTAAACTGCAAAAAAAAATTTATGTGTGGCAGTTACATGGTTTCAACCTCAGCGAAGTTTCAATTAACTAGAAATTGGAATCAAATGTGGTGAACGAATAACGTCTCTGGCATTACGTTTACGGTACTGATAAAAGCTAAAAGTGCTCTTACAAATGAAATACCATAGCCAACACACATTTATAAAACAACAGCCGTTACTCATTGGAATGTTCCGCATTTTTATTTCAATACCGCTGGATCGTCGACAGGTGTTCAAAGCCATACAAATCAGTTAACACGAATATTATTTTATAATAGTCGGTTTGTGGTGACTGACAACCGCAGGTGTTGACTGATGCAGACTTATTTGTGCAAGAAAGGTGCAGAAGTATCATTCAGTATATCAACATTACAAAAAATACTTTATTCATCATAATCATCATTTCAGTCGAAAGACATATTCTTCTGAATTGTCTTTCCTGAGTGTCGCCACATCGACCGCTTCTGTGCGTCTTGCATCCAGCGAATTTTCTTAGAGCTCTGCCTCATTAAGACGCCATGGCAACGTCGCCAGCGGCGCAGGCCTGGCTACTTCTAGCATCCGACGGTCACCAAGTTGAGTGGCCATGGCGTCTCGACAGTTAGTTCGTTTACGTCGTCAGGAATGGATTTAGAAGAAATCACACTTCTTTGTTATCTACGTCGCAGAAAAATGGAAAAAGAATTCTATTACACGTGAATGTCAATAGCATCTTTTGACGAATTATTGAACAACAATCAACTACTGTATTCCGAGCGAGCGTCCAAAATGGCGGCTGACTGACGACTGAGTGAGCGAGATGCAGCTTACACGTGTACATTAAAGTGGCAACTTCGCCAGGCCATCAGAGTATCCAGAAGCCACGTAGGGACCTGTAGCTCGTGGCCACGCTTCCAACTTGACAACGTTGCCAAACCATCGCCAAGTGAGTTAGGTACCATATATTTCAATATAATTTGGTTGGATATGTAGAGCGACGTCGCTATGGCGTCCTGAGGCAGTGCTCATAGCCTTAACCCGGTTAAGAAAACGTTCTTTAATTTTATTCGAATGAGCATCTCACCATCACCTTCCCATCATCACAAAACACAATCTCACAAATTTAGTTAAAATGAACTTGAAGTTAATTGTCATTCCACCTAATGCTAGAAATCACTCTAGGGATTGACAGCCTTTTTGGTCTCGCACGGGGTTATTTACTTTTATTTTTTAATATTGTTCGTGTTTTGCTTAACTAGTGTCTCCTGTGCGGGTCACAAATAAATATTTTTCTTTCTTTCTTCTTCTCATTATTTTTCTTTTTACATCCAATAAGCATTCACGGTGGTTTTTCTTCGGAATAGACTGGATGGTCTTCTCCTTCCTATATCCTGTAACCTTCACCAGGTTGCCCGTGTTTCCAATCAGAGTATTATTTTTCTTGGTTCACGGCGATACATCCGTCTGATTCCGTACTAAGTCATCACTGTTCCGTTGTGAGAGAGTGACGGTGGTATACGCCACAAATAGCACTATTCCTTTTTATGAAGTAATCATGAAGGTGTCAAGCCAGTGAATAGTTCGCACCTGACTTTTCTTATCATTTTCTTTGAATGCCCTAGCGTAAATCGTAATCGCTTATATAGTGGATCTTCTGTACCTTGATTATTTAGTCGTTTACGTAGCTACCAATGACGTGTAGAGTTTTAATAAAATTAACAGCCATACCCATTGTTTTCATGTTCGCTACAAGTGACCGATTTTAGGACGGTGTCGTCATAGAGGTACCTAGCTGTGGTAATCGTCGTGCATACTGGATGTCTGCCGTTGAAAGATCAAGGAAACGATGGATGGATGTCACAGATTTTTATTTTATTTATTTATTTTTAGGGATAACAACAGCTGTCAAAACTTAACTAGGTACTTATCTAAGATTACATGGGTAGCCAATTATAGTTATCCACGGCAGATACACAGGGTGAATGTGCTATTTAGACTTAAATTTACCTGTCAACATTAAAGTTGATTAGGCAACTATGAAGCGATAAGTATATTTAAGATATAAAATATATCATATAATAAATGAATATAATTACAGAATAACATATGCAAATATATGAATAGTATTTTTCTTCGTATATATATGAAGAAAATAAAATATATTTAGAAATGTAAAAAAATACTAATCATACCAATTAAATAACCAGCCATTTTGTGTAATGTTGATGAGAAATATAAATAGCCTATTTTGATATTAAGTCAAGCAAAACGCGTTTATTTTAAAACATTCTTGGAGCCAATGAATAAGTCCACACTGTTAAAGTGTTTATTACAAGAGTCGAGTAAACGTGGCATTACACTGTTTTTACCATAATTACTGGAGTGAAATGGAGTGCAAAATAATGTAGTGTGTCTAGTGCGTTTTCTTGGAACGTTAAACTTAATATTCTTTAAAAGCATAGGGCAATCGGTCCGTCCCCGTAATATGTCATATAGCAACCCCATATCCATGAGAATACGCCTCTCCTGCAGAGTTAAAAGATTGTAAAACCGACAGTTCTCTTTGTAATCGAGTGAGCAGTGATGAAATTTGAAATTGAAGTGATCAATAAACTTCTTCTGAATGCGTTCAAGACTATTTTTATGTATTGCATAAGAGGGAGACCATATCTGACAACCGTATTCCAATATACTACGGACGAAAGCAAAATAAACTACTTTTAAGCTTAACAAACTCTTGAAAGGTAGGCAAGAACTTATAACAAAACCTAGATTCCGAATGACCTGCTGCATATCTCGTCGATGTGCTGTCGCATGGACATCTCCGAGTCTAATAGTATACCCAAGTCCCGCACCAACTTGACCCTCTCGATTGCAACGCCATTGAAACTGTATTGATAAATTATAGGTTTTTTTTTACGAGTGAAGGATATACTTTGAGTTGAGATCTTCTTGAAGGAAGACACAGTCAGATAAAGAGTTGATGGATGTGTAAATCTTTTTGTCATCAGCATAGAGAATGTGATGTGAATGCTTAATGTGGTGAGTGATGTCAAAAATATAGACGTTGTAGAAGAGAGGACCAAGGTGCGATTCCTGGGGCACACCAGAAGGGATGACATGGCTAGTAACGAGGTCGCTATTAAGATTGCCCTATTCGACGGCACGAATTATTTTGTGCGCAGGGTTAAAATGCATGCTATCTCATCCGACAACACGTGCGAAAGAGATAGATGCTGTGATGAGCAGTAAGAAGCTAGTTCGCGTACGAACACACACTTTTGCAAATTTGTAGCGAAATGGATGACAACTTGGACGAAAACGGCCGCTCGACATTTTGTAAACAGACTTTGGGGGTCCATACTCGCGTAGTTTAGTCGGGCGTTTAGTTTTTTCATGGTATCCATATATCATGACAAAAATACTAAATGTATCTGTTCAAAATAAAATAATTTGCACTGTTGATCTATTAATCTATCCCTGTATGGTGACTGGTTTGCAATTTTGCTTCTTCTCATGGTATTTATTTTCGCCCAAAGATGTGTTGAAATATGGAAGTTTCGACGCTCATAACTTTCAAATATATTATTTTTTACTTTTTTGTCTCCATATAGGGCTAGATAATAATTTGACAAATTGATATCATTTTTTATTTTGAACGGACACCGTCAAACAGTGGAGTAATCGCCAGAAGAATGATCGACTAGGGCAACCTTAAGGGCAGATTTCAACAGTGATCACGATTAGTTCAACTAAACTCAGTTTATGCAAATACAGCGTTCCGATTGGTAGTTTATCAGCGGTGTCAAGCTATCAGAACATTGTATTTGCATAAACTGAGTTTAGTTGAATTAATCGCGATAAGTTTCGTTGGTGAAATCGGGATTTATATGCACGCGCGTTTTTGGGCGGACTGCGATTGACTGCTGCGCTGCGTGTCGCAGGTTCGATTCCCGTACGGAACAAATATTTGTATGACCTTCAGATAATTGTTCCGGCTCTGGGTGTTGTGTATGTGAGTTTATAGGTTTGTAAACGCACCCACGATACAGGAAGAAATTACTATATATCTGCCAACAACATAAAAATTGGGACAAGAGCACGAGGATTGTGATGAAAGCAAGCAAAAATGCAGTGATCATCACAATCCTCGTGCCGTACTTTGTATTAATTTAGAAACACTCGGGTGTCTAAAATATGATAGTGTACGGTTTTTAATTTAAAGCTTCGATCAATATCTCACTTGAACAAAAACCGACTTTTTTTATAATTATGTCACGTGGCATTAAATTCTGAACTTTAAAAGTATCTACTAAAAAGTTAAAAACTTTAATTAACTTATTCACCCGTTGAGACGAGAATACAAAAACTTCAAAATTTATATATAAAATTCAGGCTCAAAACTCAAAGATTTAAATAAAAGCCTCTTTTGTTACAATGATTTCTTTATAAAGTTTTGTCATTAATTGGCCCGTTGAGTAATCAAGTTATTATTGCATTCATGGGTATAAAATTTATTTTTTTAACGAACGCTTAGTAGATGAAATTGGTTATCGCAATGTTGAGGCTCCCACAGACAGGCGCGACGATTATGACACTGGGACAAGGATGCGACAGTGTTTTTTTTTCCACTTTATTGATTCTAATCTGTAGAACGATCTCTGTGAAAAAATGTTATTACATTGGTTTGTTGTAAATCCTTCAGCAGTAAGAAATATCATACTGACTTTACTCTTGGTAAGGCCCCATGCTACCCTGATGTTTAAAAAAGGTACCTAAGCTTAGCAGATTTTTTTGATCTGATGCCTTGGAGCTTGGTTAGCAAGATAAGGGATAATATTGAATGTAAAAGGTTGTTCTGGCAGTTCCGATTTGATTTCGAAAATTCTTTTATTGATACAACACACAACATTGACAGCAGAGATGCCGTAAATACACCATGGTACATCAGAATTGGCGACCTACACCCCGACCTTAAAATGAAACTCGTTACCACTGTTATCCAAAACTTTGCAGAAGTCCATGAACACAGACTTCATCGACATGCAAATGTGGAGGCAGTCCAGCTGCTAGATAACATGGACATATTACGCTTGAAGTAACATAGTAGGTAGGCTAAAGAGAACTAAACCATTTGAGTTAGTGTAGTGTAAAAATAGTATTGTAATTGTAGTTATTGTACAGATGCCTCATCCCATACAAAGAAACCGTGCCGACGTAACTAGCGTTGTACTGTTTTTTTTTAAGTACATCGATCGCGTTAGGTTCCGTTCCACGGCTATAGATGGTGTTAGCGACGACTTGCAAGTGAAAGGGTTTTCTCGGTTCGTGACTATTTTTTTGTTTAAATAAAGTGACGATTTGTTTTACAGTATTTTTTCCACGTTTTTTAAGTTTCATTTTACCAAAATGTGTTACAATACCAATTTTAAAATCGAGTGGCGTGCCTCAGATTTTTTTAAACCGCGCAATCTATTGGAATCAATTTTAAATTATCCTTTGAAATCTTCGATGAAGAATATACTAGAAATAATCTTTGAAACGTGAATTAAGAGCCCAATACTCCATAATTGTGTGCTTAAGAGAGTAGATTAAACAAGAACATACAATTTTTATGACCAATACACCTAGAAAAAGTGAATTTTAGATACAAATCGATACCTATTGTGCCATCTACTGATATTTATTTGATTAGCGCTGGGATTACGTGACGGAACCAACAGTTTTTCCTGCTTTCCGGGGCACGGTAGTATTTTGGTATGTCATAGTTTTTTTTTGATAATAACGTTATTTTTCTTTATTTAAATGCTAATAATAATAATATGTGTGTAGAAAATTCAGTAAACGAAATATTATGTAATAATAAGAAAGAGATAATTAAGCCTATTCGCAATTTTGACATCATTGTTTTTCAAGCATTCGTAATCTCATTGTGTTATCCAACCTATCTTATCACTTGTAATCAGTTGTAAAACTATTATGTTCGTTCATGAATCGTTCTTTGTAATTCTTGAACTTGGGAAGTACGTGAGCTATTGTTTTAAATATTCTAATCGGTGATGATTAGCTATCTTTGTCCTTGTTGGTATTAGAGAGATAGTTGCGTAAGTCCTACCTGCCAGTATCTACTGCGACATATATTGTATCATGTAGTTGCGACGATTTTTTTTGGACGAAATTGCATCATATTATCGATGGTGCTGTTTGCCTATGGTAACACAAAGTTTATATTTTTATCGGTTGTATTTTTTAATCTGTTATAAAGATAAGTCAAGCTTTCTCTCTACCGTTGGGCGATATATGCGGTCACACGTTTTCAGTAATAAAATAATATTCTGTACCAGTGAAAGAAAACGATCATTGAATTAAGCAAGTCGTTTCCATTCAACCAACCTATCAACAATACATCAGTCCATTAGAAAAAGTAGTCTTCGTTAAAATCTCCAAATATTTGCAGACCGAAAACAAATATTTTAGTATGAGGATTTTCAAACAACCTATTCAACTACCAAAAAGTAAAATCAAATTATTCAATGATTGGAACAAACAACCAACGTAAATAAGCTGCAATAAATAATCTATATGAAGGATGTCAATTGCTAAAGGAGCCGATACGAGCGAGCGTTGGAGCCACGGGGAATGGTATGGTTCGTTTGCTCCTTGTTTATTTCTCTTTCGGAATTTGAAAAATTTCGAATGATGGATGAAGTTCTACGCTACTCAATTAGTGATGTAGTTGGGACGAATATTGAGTTTAAAGATGGATAAAAAAAAAAAAACAAAAAAAAATAGTGTTTCTATAAGATAATATTATGAAGAGGCCCGTCCGTCTAAATGAGCATAATTAAATTGATATATAATCTCAAATTGCTTTTATTTATAAAAATATATACAAGGCTCCAAATGAAAACAAAAACATGTCTTACTTTTTCGAATTAAGAAATCGGGTATCTATCGATATCGATAATGTTATTAAAATTGCAATGTATTATATTGCACTGATGTAACCATGGATGAGTCCGTGTCACGTTTGTCACTACGACCTAAGAAAAGAGACAGGTATTGGCCACACATTAGCTTCGTCTTCTTCTGCAGATTAGTCTCAGTCTAGTTCTCTAACTCCCGGTTTCTGGAGGATCAAGATATTACTGACGCGTCACAAATTATGTGCAAGTCAAGTGATGCGATTGAGTGTTGAAATTTCATGCACCAAATCAGAGCAGATATCGTTAGACAATTTGTCACATTAATTTTGTTCATTTCCGTACCAGAAACTGGGCTCAGGTCTATAGTTGAAACATAATAACTTATAAGGTGAATGTTATCCTAGTATTATGCATGCACAAACATATCATGTAACACTGCAATAAGGCATCATTTAAACTGTTATTAGCCGTTGATAAGCAACCACGATGCTCGAAATAATTGGATGACATAACTAACGAATAATGGTAGTGATACGCGAAAAATATAATGTGTAGTGAAATTCGAAACTGGGCTATGGAGTTACTTGGTTCTCCAAGTCCACACTGATATTACAGACTCGACATTACGTTTCCACTGCTGGGAAACAGGCCACCTCTCTGTGAGACAGGGAATGGACGTCACCACGCGGGCTAGCGCGGTTTGGTTGATCTCACAGCTCTAAATTCTTAGTTATTTTGTAATTACTCCACTCCGGTGGCGGTAGCTGTGGCATTAATATATTAAATGCCGACTCCCAGAGTAAAAACGCAGCACAGAATAATAATTAGTTGTTGCCGTAGTCGGGTAACACGACGAAACTGAACGTTCCCTCGTGCTCGTACACCGGCGGCAAGGAGCAAGAGGGCTGAATATAAACTATTCACTCACGCTCGCGCTGCCCGTCATTTGATTTCCACACGAAGAACCGAAAATTTAGGGAGCATCGGGCAATTGCAGCTGCCCACTGCCCTGCTCAATTCCCCGTCCAACAAGGCAGAATGTGAATTTGGTAATACGTAATAATAAACATTATCACCAAAGGTCACAGATCAATGGGAAGTTAAAATAAATCTTCGGCAAAAAAAATTGTAAAAACAGCTTACTTTGGTAGCCTCGCATTTTTTAAAACAAAATATACAATATTTATCTACTCAACGAGTTCTAAAGAATGATACACCACTCTATGGGGTAGGTAAATTTTATTTGTAGCATTAAAAAAAAAAATATTGTATGGCTTTGGGTCAACAAGATGCTTATACTGTGAAAATTTGAAGACTGTTGCTCCAACCGTTTGGCTACAAAATCTGTGAGACAGACGACGAACAGACGGACAGAGATACAGGCAGACACGTGAGTGACAGCAATTGGGCTCCGTTTGGAATCTTCGGGTACGGAACCCTAAAAAGCAGATGGGTATTTAGTGACGATCAAAATATAAACTCTCAATATAATGCAAACACACTGCAGTGGCCGTTGACCGTAATCATCTTCAGAAATCATTAATTTTTTGTTTTATTGTCATTAAATATTAATCACTTCTGCTGAGTACCAACTAAAATAATATGACCCCGTATGTTGACACGATAAACTGCCTTCGCAATCGTTGCAGTAAATCAATTCCGGTGATTATCATAAGTTGTTTCTCATTTTTAGGGTTCCGTATACATAAGATCCAAACGGAACCCTAATACTGTCACTCACGTGTCCGTTTGTCTGTCTGTATGTCCGTCTGTCAGTCCTCTGTCAAACAATTTCATCATCATTCATCTCTGGGACGGATCTGCCAAAGACCAGCTTGATGCACTAGAGTCGATCGAAAAGAGGGCCAAGTGGCTCATCGGCAATGAGGCAAGGGTGAAGTTAAAGCTCCAGAGCCTTGAACATCGTTGCCGAGTTGCCAGCTTTTCGGTTTTTTATCGGTTGCATTTAGGGGAGTGTGCGATGGAATTGCATGATCTAATGCCGCCAAGCCCGTTTCATCATCGGACTACTCGTACAAGACGTACGGCGATGCGCCGTCGGTACATGGGGGAACTCCCACCCATACGCACTAAACGTTTTGGAAATACTTTCATTATGCGTACAGCTACGGAGTGGAATTCTCTGCTGGAGTCTGTGTTTCCCGATAGCTACAATCTAGGGGTCTTAAAGTCAAGAGTGAATAGGTTACTTCTAGGCAGGCGTGCTTCACCGTCGACCACATCATCGCTTACCATCGGGTGAGATAGTGGTCAATGATGCATCTCTAAAAGGAGTACTAAAGAGGAAATGCTCAAGAGTATTGCTGTGGCAAGAAAGATGATATTTTGGAAACTGGAAATTTTTCGTTTGAGTATATGAAAGCTTTCAACCTGCCTGATTACTCGAAGCGATTCGATTTATACCACCAATAACCGATTTTTACTAGCAAAGTTGCAAGTACCTTCAAATGAGTGATTTGAAATTGCATGACTTCATTCCACCCATACGCACAAAACGTTTTGGGATACTTTCATTATGCGTACAGCTAAGGAGTGGAATTCCCTGCCGGAGTCTATGTTTCCCAATAGCTACAATCTAGGAGTCTTTAAGTAAAGAGTGAATGGGTTATTCTAGGCAAGCGTGCTTCAACGTCGACCTCATCATCGCTTACTATCGTGTGAGATAGTGGTCAAGCGCGAGCCTATAGATTACAAAAAAAAAATGCAATGGACCGATTTGAACTTGAAATTTTCTTAGATAATACGTTCGCGATATCGCCAATCCACGCAATTTATATTGCGTGGCATCATCTGGAAGGTCCTTAGTGTGCTGAAGCCTATTTTCACTTCTCAGGGTAAATCTTTTTATAATAATAATTTTAAACTATTTAGTTATTGTAAACTTGTAATCTTGTATAGATTTTAATAACGTGATCATTATTTTTAATATCAAACAGATTATTGACCAATCATGTTATTATATTTTAATAGGTTTGTTCGGGGTTGGGGTGAGATAAATATAAACTAGGATTAAAGATTATAAAGATAGGTATAATTCAGTAACTTAACTGGGATAACTATTAAAACTAATGAGGTGAATGAGATGAGGTTGAGTCGCGCCCGATATGCTGGCCGAAAGCGTACTGACTATTTTACTTAGGTAATACATAAAATATTCAGGGCATAGCGCGCGATGTCGCAATTATGCTGACATGTTTATTATTGTTCGGTGATTATCCCGAACATGCTCCCGAGGGAGAAAAGGATGAGGTTAGTAGGTAGGTATAGTTACATGGGTAATGAAATTAATACTAACAAGGTGAAAACAATGTTCAACTAATACTAAAATAGTTATGTAGGGTGAGTTATGTTAGTAGGTGAGATTAAGGTAACCTTACAAATTAAACAGAGTCGCTACAGTGTAAATCAGGAAGAGAGAACACGCGAAAGATCGGTGAAGAACCTCTATCTTCCTTTTTTTGTAAGCACTCACTAGATAGCGCTAGTCGCTTAGGATCACTTTTCACTGGTTTACTACTAGATTGCCCATTTTCCCTAATTTCACTACACTCAATCACAACACTATCAGCAACGGTGTGTGGAGATGGCACCGCAGTTGCCGCAGGGGCTGTAGACCGCTCTGCTGCAGAAGTGGAGCGATTTCCTTTACGTTGCCTTTGACGCCAACGTTTAAAACAGTAAGCTGCCACCAATAACAAGATGCCCAATATGATGAGATATATAGCGGTATACTGGTGGACGTCGTGGTAGGAGATATTAGTGCTCAAAGGTTCACTCTGCTTCATGATCTCAAGACTTCTCTTAATGGCTTCAAATTGCCTGAGGTCATCTGAGTTATTGGGATTATGCTCATATGAGATTTCTGGCATAGTGATATTTATTATGTGATTAATTGGTGATATTTCAGGTGAGATAATATTTCTCGTCGTACTAATTTTACTAGACAATCTTTTGTTTGAGTACACCATAAAATTTTCTGTTTTTACTAGACAGCCTTCCCCAACACGCAACAGACCAGCATCTGATAACCTAACTGCCTCAACTTGATTTTCACATAGAAGTTTGACGTTACATTCATTGCAGCATAAATAATAATACTTGTTTTCTGATGTTAACTCTCTCCAGTCATCCTTGCACGGGGTAGTTTTAGTTTTACAAGTTCTTGTGCCTGGGATCGTCTCGCATAGACTATGATCATCTTTCATGTGGTGAATAGGCTTTCTGATATGACACAGAATAGTCACAGGGTTTTGTAATACGCATGACTGCAGATCCGTGTCTGTGATAGTTAAATAAGAATCCTTTCTCATGTTGATGGCTGCTAATTCAGAGATAGTTTCGACCTTCATCATCCTGTTATCTTTCACAATGCGTGGAACCGGGATAAGATTAAATACCTCGTAAATATCTCTTTCAATCAGGGGTATTTTTATTTCTATTATTAGGTATTTGCCAGAGTATTTGGCTCTTACTTTGAGCAAGCTGTACAGATCTTTAAGATTAAAGTTGTCGACAGGAACTACCAAGTCTCCAGATATTTGTGCTGATATTATGTTTAGCTCAGATCTGAGTTGTTTCGGCGATATCAAGTGAAAATCTAATTTTCCACTATAAATATCAGTTACTGTATCTAAAATTGAGTCCTGGATTCGTCGAAGGGTATACAACAAGTTGTTGGCAGTGAAAGTCGAGGTTATGAAGTCAGTGACGATGGTTATGTTTTGCACTTGCTGAGCGAGATTTTTATAAGAATCTTGGAGAGAATTAAGCCTTTGATTTATTATTTTGTGATGTTTGTTTATAGTATTCTCAATCCTTTTCATTAAATTAAATTCAGCTTCTACGACCGACGTTTGGTTTTTCCAGAGGTTGTATAAGTGGTTTTCATTATGCTTTAAAAGGTCAATATCCTTCTCATATTTTTCTGCAAATCGTTGGTCCAACACTCCGAATAAACTATTTGCAACGTAGCCTACCCCGTCTAGCAAGCCGCGTCGCCGACGTTTCTTATTAGTCATAAACGAGTCATTTATCATGACAATATTATCATAATGTTTGATTTCTTCGAACTCGTGCTCGAGTTGTAACATGACGCCGTCGCAAGGTGTTTGTGTTCTAATCGTTGAGCATAAGGTTTCAAGGTACTTGATATACTTTGTTAGTGCCGCCATTCCTTCTTGATATGGATTTGTGTCATAATAGACTATTAAATGCCAATCATCTCTAATTAAGTGCATATTAGATACTTTGTCAAAGTATACACTATTGTTTGTCAGCGGGGTGAAGTTATAGGATGCTTGAGTGGTGTTTATTAGTGTCAGCATAAATAATGTCAAAGATAAAACCATTGCTGAAAATGAGATAGGACGTTTTTTCTTCGCCGCTGGCAGTTTATTATCAACCTTTGGGCCATTTGGATCTTGATCATTTTTATTTGTTGGCAGTAAGGACAGTTTTACAACTGGGCGTTTTAAGACCCCATTTTTGGTTTTAAGTGTGACGACCCTTATGTGTCCGTCACTTCCAGGATGCAGCGCTATTACGCGACCTAGACTCCATTTTCCTGGTGGAAGGTTGTCGTCCTTTATAATGACGATGTCATTAAGATTGAGATTCCTTTGTTGCTGTCGCCATTTGACTCTCGTAGAAAGCTGCGAGAGGTAGTCAGTCTTCCACTTATCCCATATATCTTGATAGATTTTTTGCGTCAAGTGCCACCGTGTTCTGAGGTCATGCTCTGTTTCGAAAATCGTTAAGTTGGGGCCACTTGCTAAGAAGTGAGCCGGGGTCAAAAAATCCAAATCCTCAGGGTCTTCTGTCAGAGGGCACAGTGGTCTGGAGTTCAAACAAGCCTCGAGTTGGGTTAGTAGGGTAATATATTCCTCGTAGGTTAATTTTTGCTCACCCACGACCCGCTTGAGATGATGTTTTAGGCTCTTCACTGCAGCTTCCCAGAGTCCGCCAGCAGATGGCCATGATGGAGCGTTAAAGTGCCACTCAATATTCATTTCAGCGATTGTCGAGGTTACTTCTTGGTCCGACAAGATATAGGAGATTTCGGCAAGCTCTTGTTTTAAAATTTTGTTGGCTCCTATGAAGTTGGTTCCTTGATCACTATAGATGTGCCCTGGAACTCCCCTTCTAGCCGACATTCGACGAAGCGCGGCAATAAATGCTGACGCTGTGAGATCTGAGACAATTTCTAAATGTATGGCTTTGGTCACCATACAAACAAAAACTGCGACATATCCTTTACTGGTTTTAATGCCACGGCCTTTGTTGGCCTTAATAAGGATGTGTCCGGTGTAATCTATTCCTGTGTGGTAAAAAGGTCTGTTAGGAATCAATCGTGCTGGAGGTAGGTCACCCATGATTTGATGTTGTAGTATTGGATTGTTTCTTTTACATTTGACACACATTCTTATTCGTTTCTTTGTGGCTCTATTTCCACCAAGAATCCAGTATTTGTGTCTTATAAATCCAGTAGTCATTTTTACTCCACCATGAAATACAAGTTCGTGGGATTCATCTATGATTAGATCTGCCAGTTTCGATTGATTCGGGATTATGATAGGATGAAGGACCAATGTTCGGGGTTGGGGTGAGATAAATATAAACTAGGATTAAAGATTATAAAGATAGGTATAATTCAGTAACTTAACTGGGATAACTATTAAAACTAATGAGGTGAATGAGATGAGGTTGAGTCGCGCCCGATATGCTGGCCGAAAGCGTACTGACTATTTTACTTAGGTAATACATAAAATATTCAGGGCATAGCGCGCGATGTCGCAATTATGCTGACATGTTTATTATTGTTCGGTGATTATCCCGAACAAGGTTTTTTTTTTTTTTTTTTGTCGACGGGGAAAATCATCTTATGACAAATCCCGCTCTTGGGTGGAGCGGGAGATAGTGTCAGACTTGTACTGACTAAAAACCCCGCGCCGTTCCTTCTAGCCTTCGTACCGGGGCTCTAGCTTCCTTTCGGATAACCCCGAACCCCGGTAGGCTTCGACCCAGCTGGGCCCCTCTCTTTGCTGACAACTCATTGAGGCGCGCGGGAACAGTGCGCGCCGTCGACGCCTTGGCTCGGTCCGGGTAGTTACCGGACGATCGGACAGCAAGCTACCCATGGCTCGCTGTCCACGAGCCCGCGTCTACGGTGGCTGGATATCGGGATTGGGATCCCGGCGGCGGCGGCGAGGGCGCCGTTGCCTTATGCGGTCGGCCTCCTCCTTTGCTAGCATTACTGCTTCGCAGAAGGAGGCGACCGCCTGCCACTCCTCCTCGCTCCGGACCATGGCCTGAACCAAGGCCCGGCGCGAGAGGTCTCCGATATTTTAATAGGTAAATTATAGTAACTTTGAATAGAACCTAAGTAATAATTTAATATCGGTAAAAGATTATCTCCCAATTAACCTAGACTCTTAATAGCATAGTCTGTAAAAGTGTTTAAGTTTCACAAAACCCATGTTAGGTTAGATAGGATAATGAATACTACCCTATATGGCATGGTTGTTATCTATACCGATTACTATTCGTCTCTTAAATACACTGCTAAGTTGAAAAGTATTTAAAAGAATTCGAGTTTTCGAGTTAGGAATGATAGGAAGGCCAAAAACGTTCAAATTTCAGATGTAACATCATCAACGACAACCATTGTTAAAAACATTCCAAAATTCAATTTAATTTTGTGAAAATTAGAGATGTTTTTGACTGATTGCGACTGGAACCTTCCTTAAAGTACGAGAAATGTTCCACAGAGGCGACAAAATTGACGACACGGTTGACGTAGTGCATCTGCGCTGCGTGTCGCGGGTTCGATGCCCGCACGGAACAAATATTTGTATGGCCTACAGATAATTGTTCCGGATCTGGGTGTCTTGTGTATGTGAGTTTAAATATTTGTAAACGCACCCACGATACAGGAAGAAATTCCTAGTGTGGGGCAAAGTTTTTTTTTCAAAGTAAAATAATGTATAACATTGCCGAAACTGTAAATGTAAGTGATATGACAACGTGACATTTCAATAGCACTTGTCAATCCATTTTGGACTTTTTGGCAATAGTATTGACGATAGAATGTTACATTGTTTAGAGCCTATGCATAACATTTTCGATTACCAACCATGTAACGTGTATAAAAATGTACATCAGTAAAATAAATAATTCAATTTAACACCATTTTGGCACATCACTTATCATTACATGCAGTAACCACTTACACAATTGAAATTGCGGATATTTCTCCCTCTCACCTTCACAGGCTCATCAACTATATATAAGAGTGAAGGATAGGTATATTGCAAATTCTACATACTTGCTCGACGGGTTCCACTGTTTAGGTTCTGTGGAGGTGTCAAGGCTAGCCGCGAAGATTTCACTTTCGATCGACTCAATAGGCTGCTGGTTCATTGATAATACTATCTTTTAAATATATCTGCATAGCAGGTTACCTATATTCACATCACCTAGTCTCGTTGTAAAACTCATGAAAAGAGTTTTCAACGAGATTGGGGAGGAGAGTTATCTAGGGGACCACAACAGATCCCAATGGGTCGAAGTGTCCGAGTTATTTCTTGGCCCCTCCACAAGATAAGATAAGATACCTATTTTCATCATCATCAGCATATTAACGTTCCCACTGCTGGGACACAGGCCTCCTCTCTGTGAGAGGGAATGGGCCGTAATCCACCGCGCGGGCCCAGTGCGGGTTCGTGATGTTAGATGACTTCAAATTTTTGATTCTTGGAAATGCCGTTTTCCTTCACCGTTAGACCAGTGGTGATGACATAATTTACACAAAGTAAAGCGCCTGCCTGGTTTCGAACCCACGACCTATGACACGTAAGTCTGGGCCGTTACCACTGGACCACCACTGCTCTTACTGACTTAGATACAATTTCATTTTGTTATTTTTATTAAATGATGAAAAATTTCAAGGATGAGTATAAACCAGTGCTTCTTTGGAAATAGCTCTAAATTTACTTTATAAGAAATTTGATATGAATAGTAACTGAATAGAAATAAAACGTGAGTTTAAAATCTTCGCATTTTTGTACAGTACCTGAGATGAATGACCAAACGAGATTATATTTTCTACAGTAAAGATTGTGTTCTCAATGCCCAACAGTTCCTACTGAATACAAACCCATTTTACGGCTAATTACGAAACTGTATTGAAAAGTAAACATTAGTTTTACAAGTGTGTGAAACATTCAGTAATCTTTCAATATTTTTTTAATTTATTCTTATTCATAATAACAATTGTTTTCGATGCTCATATCGGTATAAAAATAGAATAATCCCGAAGATTAAGTCGACAAATCCAAAGTATATGCATATCTCAAATGCGTCGTAATATCTTCAGTTATTTATTATAGTGTTTTGAATTATATATTATTATCTGTGGTCCCGGGTATCTATACTTACAACACTCGTATTATAAATGTGAATGTAAGTTTGTTTGTTACGCTTTCACGCAAAAACTACTGAACCGATCATCATGAAACTTTATACATATATTCTTGGAGGTATTAGAAGTAATGTAGGATACTTTTTATTAAAAAAAAAATATTTTTTAATGGCTTCACTGCGATCGAAGCCGCGGGTAAAAGCTAGTTATTTATAGATCTTTGGATGGTCGTCAGATTGTCACAAGCCAGAATATATGACTTAAGACTTGCCAATGCCTTTAATGCTAAAATAATTCGTGAAGTGACTTAAATGATACCTTTGAGATAAATACTTCTCCTATTTGTACGAAATTCGCAGTTCACGTACAAAAACTTGCCTGCTTAGGTAGTAGGCATCTACTTTATTATTCAATTTTCTTACGCCGCGGATTTCCCAGGAAATTGAATTTTTCATCCGGTGATGAGATGGTTCTGGATTTTGTTTTGAAACAAGTATTAATCAGTGGTCTGAAATTGCCTATAACTAATGTGTAAATTTTACTTGTTGATAATTGTTATCTATGATAGAATTTCACGTTGTCTAAAGGTCTTTTCGAAGAAGATGATATAACGTGCCGTTTGCAATCTTTCATCTTACAATTGCATTTTACGATATTATAGGGGAAAAACTTTTCAAAACACTATAATAAATAACTGAAGATATTACGACGCATTTGAGATATGCATATACTTTGGATTTGTCGACTTAATCTTCGGGATTATTCTATTTTTATACCGATATGAGCATCGAAAACAATTGTTATTATGAATAAGAATAAATTAAAAAAATATTGAAAGATTACTGAATGTTTCACACACTTGTAAAACTAATGTTTACTTTTCAATACAGTTTCGTAATTAGCCGTAAAATGGGTTTGTATTCAGTAGGAACTGTTGGGCATTGAGAACACAATCTTTACTGTAGAAAATATAATCTCGTTTGGTCTATATCTCAGGTACTGTACAAAAATGCGAAGATTTTAAACTCACGTTTTATTTCTATTCAGTTACTATTCATATCAAATTTCTTATAAAGTAAATTTAGAGCTATTTCCAAAGAAGCACTGGTTTATACTCATCCTTGAAATTTTTCATCATTTAATAAAAATAACAAAATGAAATTGTATCTAAGTCAGTAAGAGCAGTGGTGGTCCAGTGGTAACGGCCCAGACTTACGTGTCATAGGTCGTGGGTTCGAAACCAGGCAGGCGCTTTACTTTGTGTAAATTATGTCATCACCACTGGTCTAACGGTGAAGGAAAACGGCATTTCCAAGAATCAAAAATTTGAAGTCATCTAACATCACGAACCCGCACTGGGCCCGCGCGGTGGATTACGGCCCATTCCCTCTCACAGAGAGGAGGCCTGTGTCCCAGCAGTGGGAACGTTAATATGCTGATGATGATGAAAATAGGTATCTTATCTTATCTTGTGGAGGGGCCAAGAAATAACTCGGACACTTCGACCCATTGGGATCTGTTGTGGTCCCCTAGATAACTCTCCTCCCCAATCTCGTTGAAAACTCTTTTCATGAGTTTTACAACGAGACTAGGTGATGTGAATATAGGTAACCTGCTATGCAGATATATTTAAAAGATAGTATTATCAATGAACCAGCAGCCTATTGAGTCGATCGAAAGTGAAATCTTCGCGGCTAGCCTTGACACCTCCACAGAACCTAAACAGTGGAACCCGTCGAGCAAGTATGTAGAATTTGCAATATACCTAACCTTCTCACTCTTATAGTTGATGAGCCTGTGAAGGAAAGAGGGAGAAATATCCGCAATTTCAATTGTGTAAGTGGTTACTGCATGTAATGATAAGTGATGTGCCAAAATGGTGTTAAATTGAATTATTTATTTTGCTGATGTACATTTTTATACCCGTTACATGGTTGGTAATCGAAAATGTTATGCATAGGCTCTAAACAATGTAACATTCTATCGTCAATACTATTGCCAAAAAGTCCAAAAAAGATTGACAAGTGCTATTGAAATGTCACGTTGTCATATCACTTTCATTTACAGTTTCGGCAATGTTATACATTATTTTACTTTGAAAAAAAAACTTTGCCCCACACTAGGAATTTCTTCCTGTATCGTGGGTGCGTTTACAAATATTTAAACTCACATACACAAGACACCCAGATCCGGAAAAATTACCTGTAGGCCATACAAATATTTGTTCCGTGCGGGCATCGAACCCGCGACCCGCAGCGCAGATGCACTACGTCAACCGTGTCGTCAATTTTGTCGCCTCTGTGGAGCATTTCTCGTACTTTAAGGAAGGTTCCAGTCGCAATCAGTCAAAAACATCTCTAATTTTCACAAAATTAAATTAAATTTTGGAATGTTTTTAACAATGGTGGTCGTTGATGATATTACATCTGAAATTTGAACGTTTTTGGCCTTCCTATCATTCCTAACTCGAAAACTGGAATTATTTTAAATACTTTTCAACTTAGCAGTGTATTCAAGAGACGAATAATAATCGGTATAGATAACAACCATGCCATATAGGGTAGTATTCATTATCCTATCTTACCTAACATGGGTTTTGTGAAACTTAAACACTTTTACAGACTATGCTATTAAGAGTCTAGGTTAATTGGGAGATAATCTTTTTCCGATATTAAATTATTACTTAGGTTCTATGCAAAGTTACTATAATTTACCTATTAAAATATAATAACATGATTGGTCAATAATCTGTTTGATATTAAAAATAATGATCACGTTATTAAAATCTATACAAGATTACAACTTTACAATAACTAAATAGTTTAAAATTATTATTATAAAAAGATTTACCCTGAGAAGTGAAAATAGGCTTCAGCACACTAACGAAAACTTCAAATTCAAATCGGTCCATTGCATTTTTTTTTTGTAATCTATAGGCTCGCGCTTGGCCACTATCTCACACGATAGTAAGCGATGATGTGGTCGACGGTGAAGCACGCTTGCCTAGAAGTAACCTATTCACTCTTGACTTAAAGACCCCTAGATTGTAGCTATCGGGAAACACAGACTCCAGCAAAGAATTCCACTCCTTAGCTGTACGCATAATGAAAGTATTTCCAAAACGTTTAATGCGTATTGGTGGGAGTTCCCCCATGTACCGATGGCGCATCGCCTTACGTCTTGTAGTCCGATGATGAAACGGGCTTGGCGGAATTAGATCATGCAATTCCATCGCACACTACCCTAAATGCAACCGACAAGCTGGCAACTCGGCGACGATGTTCAAGGCTCTGGAGCTTTGACTTTACCAGTGCCTAATTGCCGATGAGCCACTTGGCCCTCTTTTCGATCGACTCTAGTGCATCAAGCTGGTCTTTGTCAGATCCGTCCCAGAGATGAATGATGATGAAATTGTATGACAGAGGACGGACGGACGGACATACAGACAGACAAACGGACACGTGAATGACAGCAATAGAGTTCCGTTTGGATCCTATGTGTACGGAACCCTAAAAATGAGAAACAACTCATGATAATCACCGGAAGTAATTTAGTGCAACGATTGCGAAGGCAGTTTATCGTGTCAACATACGGGGTCATATTATATTAGCTGGTACTCAGCAGAACTGATTACTATTAATATTTAATGACAATAAAACAAAAAATTAATGATTTCTGAAGATGATTATGGTCAACGGCCGCTGCAACGTGTTTGCTTGACATTACCAAACGGAGCCCTATCGCTGTCACTCACGTGTCCGCCTGTATCTCTGTCCGTCTGTTCGTCGTCTGTCACACAGATTTTGTAGCCAAACGGTTGGAGTCTTCAAATTTTCACAGTATTAGCATCTTGTTGACCAAAGCCATACAAAGAAAATTTACCTACCCCATAGAGTGGTGTATCATTGTTTAGAACTCGTTGAGTAGATAAATATTGTATTTATTGTTTAAAAAATGAGAGGCCACCAAAGTAAGCTGTTTTTACAAAATTTCCTGACGAAGATTTATTTTAACTTCCCATTGATCTTTGGTGATAATTTATTTATTTATTTATTTTATTTATTTAAGAATACATGTATAACTTTACAGGTCAGACCTAAGGCGTTATACAGTGAAAATAAAAAAAATAATTCAAAAAACAAAAACGAAACATACGGGAATTAGGCAAAATTAAATATATCTATATACAAATAAAAACTAATTAAAAAAAAAAAACAACAACACGATCTAACAAAAAACATTGAAGGAAAAAAAAATACAAAACAGGAAAGAATAACAGAAAAAAATATACAAAAGAAAAAAATTACAAATCTAAATTATTATTATGTTTGTTATTATGTAATTACCAAATTTACATTCAGCCTTGTTGGACGGGGAATTGAGCAGGGCAGTGGGCAGCTGCAATTGCCCGATGCTCCCTAAATTTTCGGTTCTTCGTGTGGAAATCAAAGGACGGGCAGCGCGAGCGCGAGTGAGTAGTTTACATTCAGCCCTCTTGCTCCTTGCCGCCGGTGTACGAGCACGAGGGAACGTTTAGTTTCGTCGTGTTACCCGACTACGGCAACAACTAATTATTATTCTGTGCTGCGTTTTTACTGTGGGAGTTGGCATTTACTGTATTAATGCCACAGCTACCGCCACTGGAGTGGAGTAATTACAAAATAACTAAGAATTTAGAGCTGTGACATCTACCAAACCGCACCGGGCCCGCGTGGTGACGTCCATTCCCTGTCTCACAGAGAGGTGGTCTGTTTCCCAGCAGTGGGAACGTGATGTCGAGTCTGTAATATCAGTGTAGACTTGGAGAACCAAGTAACTCGATAGCCCAGTTTCGAATTTCACTACACATTATATTTTTCGCGTATCACTGCCATTATTCGTCAGTTATGTCATCCAATTATTTCGAGCATCGTGGTTGCTTATCAGCTGCTAATAACAGTGTAAATGATGCCTTATTGCAGTGTTACATGATATGTTTGTGCATGCATAATACTAGGATAACATTCACCTTATAAGTTATTATGTTTTAACTATAGACCTGAGCCCAGTTTCTGGTACGGAAATGATTGCAAAATTAATGTGACAAATTGTCTAACGATATCTGCTCTGATTTGGTGCATGAAATGTAACAGTCAGTCGCATCACTTGGCTTGCATATAATTTGTGACGCGTCAGTAATATCTTGCCAGAAACCGGGGGTTAGAGAACTAGACTGAGACTAATCTGCAGAAGAAGACGAAGCGAATGTGTGGCCAATACCTGTCTCTTTTCTTAGGTCGTGACACGGACTCAACTATGGTTACATCAGTGCAATATAATACATTGCAATTTTAATAACATTATCGATATCGATAGATACCTGATTTCTTAATTCGAAAAAGTAAGTCATGTTTTTGTTTTTATTTGGAGCCTTGTATATATTTTTATAAATAAAAGCAATTTGAAATTATATATCAATTTAATTATGCTCATTTAGACGGACGGGCTTCTTCATAATATTATCTAATAGATTTTTTTTTTTGATATCCATCTATAAAGTCAATATTCGACCCAACTACTTCACTAATTGAGTAGCGTAGAACTTTCGAGAACTAAATCGTGAATACCTTAGATTAGAAGTGAATACATTCGAAATTTTTCAAATTCCGAAAGAGAAATAAACAAGGAGCAAAAGTACCATACCATTCCCCGTGGCTCCAACGCGCGCTCGTATCGGCTCCTTTCGCAATTTACGTCCTTCATATAGATTATTTATTGCAGCTTATTTACGTTGGTTGTTTGTTCCTATCATTGAATAATTTGATTTAGTTTTTGGTAGTTGAGTAGGTTGTTTGAAAATCCTCATACTAAAATATTTGTTTTCAGTTTGTAAATATTTGGTGATTTTAACGAAGACTATCTCCGTAACGGCAATACTGCAGTATTCAAATTATTAAGTGACGCTGGTTATAAATCTTTACTACAAACGCTTGCCTCTACCCGCGGTGGTACTAAAATGGGTAATATTTTTCTAACCTCACTCGTTAAAAATTGATTTTATAACTCCTTCTTCAGTTACCATCGTCCTATGTTCCACATAGGCGTTTTAATGTTCATGTAACACCAAAAAACCCCCTTCTCAGTCCGCATTATTATGCAACTTCGGAACCCTATTACTGCGCGTGGCCCGAGACGCACTTGGCCGGTTTAAATTACTGTTTCATTACACTAAAATGTGTTACAATACAAATTTAAACAATCGAGCGGAATGCCTTAGAAATTTAAAACCGCGACATCTATTGGCATCAATTTTAAATTATCTGTTCAAATAATCTTTCAAATGTGAATTAAGAGCTCAATATTTCATAATGTTGTAATTAGGAGAGCTGATTAAACAAGAACATACAATATTTATGTTCAATGCCAGAAAATGTTAATTTTTTACACAATTCAATATCAAATCCGTGCATATCGCGGCATCTAGTTGTATTTATTTGAACTAAATTTTCTAGCTTATTGCTGGGCTCCCGTGCCTCTGTAAAACGTATTTACCTCAGCATATATATAACATTATTGGTTATTCCGGTACATACTATGGAGGAAAACCCATTTTTAGACTGCTTAAAATGGGCTATATACGCCATATAGCATGTTTTTTTTTTTTATTTTTTTTTTTTTTATAGGCTCGCGTTTGACCACTATCTCGCCTGATGTTAAGTGATGATGTGGTCGAAGGTGAAGCACGCTTGCCTAGAAGTAACCTATTCACTCTTGACTTGAAGACCCCTAGGTTGTAGCTATCAGGAAACAAAGACGCCGGCAGGGAATTCCACTCCTTAGCTGTACGCACAATGAAAGTATTTTCGAAACGCTTTGTGCGTATGGGTGGGATATCAACCATGTAACGATGGCGCATTGCCGTACGTCTTGTAGTCCGATGATGGAAAGGGCTAGGCGGAATCAAATTGTGCAGTTCCATCGCACACTCCCCGAAATGTAACCGATAGAAAACCGACAGGCTGGCAACTCGTCGTCGGTGTTCAAGGCTCTGGAGCTTTGAGTCGACCAGCGCATCATTGCCGATAAGTCTCCTGGCCCGTCTGTCAATCGACTCAAGTGCGTCAAGTTGGTACCTGGCAGATCCGTCCCAGAGGTGAGAGCAGTACTCCACGCATGACCGAACTTGCGCTTTATACAAGTTTAGCAGCTGTTCAGGCGTGAAGTACCATCTCACCTTTGCAAGGATCCCCAACTTTTTTGCAGCTTTTGCAGCAATTGAGCCTTTGCCTCAATGAAAGGACCAAAATTGAGGGTCAATGTCAACGTAACACCAAGAAGGTCGAGATGGTCCGTTATCGGCACGGTTACACCACGGAAGGATGGAGCCGGGTGGAATTGGCTCTTTTTTGCGGAAAAAAGACACGCCTGGGTCTTAGCAGCATTGAATCTGACTAGATTGGCATTGCCGCATTCGGAGACTGCCTCCAAAAACAGGTTCAAGCGCTCAACCATGGCCTCCCGAAGAGACCGGACTTGAGGCCCAGTAGCCCGTGTGCCAGACACGTATCTCTCAGCAACAGTGCTGTCGTCTGCATACCCAAAGGTTCCGGGTTTTAGCAGGTAATTAATGTGCAGCAAGAACAATGTTGCTGAGAGCACTGACCCCTGAGGGACTCCGGCGTTAATACCTAACTGACCGGACGAGCAGCCATCGATAACCACTCGGATGGACCGATCCCTCAGGAAGTCTGCAATCCAGTCACACAGACCACTAGGCAGACCGAAGGAAGGAAGCTTACCAATAAGGCTCTCGTGCCAGACCCTGTCAAAGGCCTTCGATATGTCAAGGGAGACAGCAAGCGCCTCCCCGTGGTTCTCGATGGCCTCACTCCAGATGTGAATGGCATACGCTAGAAGATCCCCAGTTGACCGGTTTCGGCGGAAGCCGTATTGGCGGTCACTAAGAAGGTCGTTGTCTTCTAGGTATGCCAGGAGCTTATTATTCAGTACACGTTCCATACTCTTACAGAGGATGGACGTTACTGATATGGGTCTGTAGTTGGCCGGGTCAGCTCGACTACCCTTCTTGGGCACGGGCTGAACGTTAGCTTGCTTCCAAGCCTTCGGCACTTTTCCAGTCACCATCGAAAGGCGATATAGGCGTCCGGGCCACTAGCCTTGTTCACGTCAAGGTTACGCAGCACCCTACAGACCTCCCTCTGATGGATGCGAATGTCCGACATACTCGTCTCACATCGAACAGCAGAAGGAGGGGGCCGCGTGCCATCAGTATTCAGACGCGAAGATTCCGCAAAGAGGGATGCAAACAAGTTTGCCTTGTCCTCAGCGGAGTGGGCCAGCGACCCGTCAGGTCTCAGCAGTGGTGGTAGTGAGGGGCGACAGAAGTTTGATTCAACCGATTTAGCCAGGGACCAAAACGCCTTGCTACCTGCGGGGTGTGAAGCAAGTTTGTCCCCGATTCTGCTAATATGGTCAAACCGTGCCCTTCGCATCGCCTTTTTGCAGGACTTGGCAGCCCTGTTGAAGGCTCTCTTCTTCTGACTCACGTCATTTGCCTTGCGCACACGAGCATCGACCCATGCTAGGTACGCCTTGTGTTTAACCGCGTTTGCGCTGTCACACTCGGCACCAAACCATGGACGGCCAACGCTGGACACCGTTACGTCAGAGAACGGAATGTAGTACTCCATCCCCCGACGCAACACATCTGTCACTGCGTCAGCGCATGACGATGGGTCATTCGAAGAGAAGCAAGTGGGCCGCCAAGGATAGCATGCGAAGAAAGAACGCATACCATCCCAATCTGCTGACTTGTACCGCCAAACCCGCCGGGTGCCTCTTGGGCTGGGATCGGGCGGGGAGTAGACGGATACAGACTTCACCAGACAGTGGTCGGAACTACCCAAAGGTGATGAAATCGACACTGAGTATCGGTCTGGATCAGTTGTCAGCAGAAGGTCCAAGCAATTGGCTGTATGTGAATCAACATCCGGCATCCTAGTAGCCCCTTGGACCAGCTGGGTGAGATTTAGCGCAATCGAAAGATTTCGCATCTCTCGTCCAGCATGGTCAGTGCACTGGTATGGGAAGAGCCACTCCTGGTGGTGGGCATTAAAGTCCCCCAGTAACATTAGTTGGGCGGAGGGATACCGTAGTTGAGCCACATCTGCCGCCTCACTCAGGTACTGTGTGAGCCTGGTTGTCTCCAGATCACCGCTATGCGATCGATAGACACAGGCATAGATGATCTTATCCAGACCTGTGTCCACCAGGGCCCATAGCACTGAATAGCTTGAGTCTTCAAGGTCACGGAGACGCCGATAGCAGATATCGTCCCGGGCGTACATGCATACACCAGAGCGTGGCTTGAACATGTGCTCCAGGGTAAACCCCGGGTAAGATAGATACGCCACGTCTGACGGGCATCCGATCTGCGTCTCCGTAAGAAACAATAGTGCTGGTTTCTCAGTCTCAACGTGGTGATGGACTGCGACAAGGTTAGAGTGCAGACCTCGGATGTTGCTGAGGTGCACCTTATGTGAGAGTGAGTGCTGCCGCTGTTCAGCTTTTTTCTCTTGTTCCTTTGCATTATTGCTGTGAGTGAAGAGGAGGGAGAGGCGAAGGAAGTGAGATGAGGTTCCACGCTTGCAACCTACAGACACGCGCCGATAGGACGCCATCATTGGGGGACTGGTCTGGAGACTGCGGGGACGCCCGAGCCCCCCCAGGAATGTCCATCGGGCACTCTCGTCTGGTCGCCAACCAGCACGATGGCGCATTCCGGGATTTTTCGACAGTTGGCGGGGCAGCCTTTCATGTGGGGCTGGCACACTACTTGGGCCCCCAACTACCTGCGGTCGGCCAGCGGCGCACCGTGCCTCGGATCCCGCTACCCTCCGCGACCAGTCTTCCGATACGTCCATAACAGCGCGAGTCAGGCCGGCCTGCCTGCTGTGGAATAACTATCTCGACCCAACTCCTCTAGTGGCTGCACCGAGCATCATACCGGAACACGACTAGGCCGCTTGGCGGTACGTCTTTGCCCGGTGGGTGGTCGCAAGCCTTCGGCCGAAGCCTACCACCAGTTTGTCACCTGATTTGCACCACCCGGGGATCACGTGTAGGGAATCGTATGGGGTACATTCCTACGGACGCGGGTGACTCAGCCCCCAAAAATGTATTTGATTAATGAATGAAAGTGTGGTCATTAATAGTTACTGAGTGACGTAAACGGTTTTTTGCTGTCCAAAATATTGTTCTATTTTTAAACTCACTAATTGTACATCCATACATAAGCCTAGTAATCATAATGACGAAAAATCACGTTGCGCGAACCTTAGAAACCTGTAAAATACTTTGAATGAAAGTCACATAACGGCTGTTTCCAACAATAAATAAATGTAAACAAGCTATTTTTGGAGCAAGGAAGGGTGAGTCAAGTTATGTCATCGGTATGACGGAACAATATGCCAGGGCAGGGGAATAAACAATGGGTACATGGGGGACCTTTACTTAGATTACTTGGAAAAATGTAAGAAATGTAACGAAAATAGCTTTACGGAAAATATAGCATGATTAAGACTTTCCAAGTTTTATTTAATTTTACGTAAAATAACATCGGGTTATCAATTCCGTATTTTACGCAAGATGAGGCAGATTTCACCAGATAAGTCCCATGAAGTTGGAAGCGGGCCTGCTGCCATCAACCGAGCAAAATACCGGACTACAGGCTCCTACTGAGAATTTCAAAACCCAGGGATGGAATCCAGAGCCTTACACACAGTAATTGCGCGTGGGACCAATAAACCAACGAGGCAGTTTTCTTTCACAATGTTGTTAAATACAAGTACAATACAATACCCAAAAGGTTAATTTCCACTAAAAAAGTGTGAAAATGGAAACCCAAAATTTGACAAAAAATTTTTTTTTACAAAAAATTACAACCGACTTCCAAATAAAAACACTACAAAGTGAAAAATACCTTCTTTTACGGAACTCGGTGTCAAAAAACGAAGAAAAGATAACAGTAACACCGACTTTCAAAAAATAAGTTTTTTTTTTCACTTTTGGTTGTGGTACCTAATAGGCAAGTTCTATAATAAGGTACATATAATGCCAGAATAAATTATCCGAATATCATGAAACATGAACAAAACTGGTGAAATGAGAGTGTACCAAGGTGAACTGTACACATCTGCGTAACAATTTAGAGCGTACTAGCGTGATGTTATGTTATGAAATGGTATATAATATATAATAAACTATAAACAATAATCAGACATGCTATTGCAGCAATCCCGAAAGATTTGCCGTCATTTATTGAAGAGTTCTGTTGTATATCACAGAAGTTCTTCATCAGATCTTCTCAAATATAAATGAGGCAAATTTGTGAACACATTATTTCAAACAAAAAAATAACTTTCAAAATCGGTTCACAATTGACGGAGAAATCGGTGAACACAAACAAAACGAAAAAAAAAAACATAAAGTCGAACATAGAGGTACCAAATGCGACGTATCCTGCAGTTCCAAGTACTCAATTGTAGTCAACACTTGGATGTATACCTACACTGTATTGAAAAAGGTGATAAGTTAATAATAGTTCAGGAATATATAAGCCTTTACGTAATAGAGCTTACACAATACTAGTTACTCTACGTCTATGCACCATTGCATACGACATTAACAAATTACATTTAGAATACCGGTTTCAATTACACGATTTGTTTTTTTTAAACTTGGTCACCTACTTTTCTACTAGTATATTACTTCATGCGAGTTACAATTTCTTAACTGTTGTAGAAATGAAACGATGGGAACTGGGATATAATAGGCAATATCAATGATGCTCACCTTTTTTTAAAGAATATAGGTAATGAATCTTTCGAGGCCAATCTTGTCTTCTTGCAACTTTAAAACTTCAAATACAAGTAAAGTTTAAAAAACGCCCTGCATATTTTTATTTCGTACTTCATAATTTATCTAGTAGTAGACACGTTACGATCGACAATCTATGGAACACATAATTATGACAAGCAGTAAAACGCCAAAACTATAGGACGACCGAACCGATTTTCATCAAACGCTAAGAACACTCTCGATAAAGTCATCTTTAAAAAAAATATACTAAATCAAAATCGGTTCATCCGTTTAGGAGCTTTGATGCCACAGACATATATACAAATAAACATACACACAAATAAACAAACACAAAACTACACACATCAAACTTATAACACCCCTCTTTATCCTTTGGGATTTATCAGAATGATGTTATTTATTGTGTTATCCTCGCTTCATTAAATTTTCTTTCATCAGGCATGGGTATATAGGTATATCATGAAGGTACAGTATGTAGTAGTCATTTATGCACCAATTTCTTGGAAATATTGGCAGACATGTTTTACAAATAAAGTTCGTTTAAACAATATCTTCAAAAGTACAAAGACATGAAGATAAAGTATAAAAATACCAGATGGTTGCGCTCTAATAACCCAAATGTGACTAAAACTTCGCACGCATGAAATTACTTCAACATTATACATACTCTAGCTGCGCCTCGCAATTTCACCCGCCCTTTAAAAGGAAAATCTGATCTCTCTGTAAATAGTATAAAACAAAGTCGTTTTTCACGTCTGTCGACGTTATTTCTGATTATCCGCTAACTTATTCTAAACCACGCAACACATTTTGATAAAGTTTTCACTAATAAGAAGCAAGAGTGATAAACGAGTAATGTTTTTGTAATTTGTACCGTGTGAAATCAGGTCGCTACGCTAGTTTGTAACTAATTTTGAGACGCTGCTTTACCGTACTTCGCTTTCCCTTAGCATTTTCTGTTTGCTTGGCTCCTATTTCTCCAGGGACGTAACTTTAAATCACATCACATCATCACATCATCAGCCTATTAATGTTCTCACTGCTGGGACACAGGCCTCCTCTCTGTGAGAGCGAATGGGCCGTAATCCACCACGCGGGCCCAGTGCGGGTTGGTGGATATCACATGTCTTCGAAAATTTTTGGTTCTAGGACATGCCGGTTTCCTCACGATGTTTTCCTTCACCGTTTTGAGAGCAGTAGTGATGAAATAATTTACACAAAGTAAAGCGCCTGCCTGGGCTCGAACCCACGACCTACAACTTGTAAATCGCGGCCGATACCACTGGGCCACCACTGCTCTCTTTAAATAGCCTATAACTATTCTAAATATTTTTTCAATTCCGGCTTGGCCTTCCAGAGGTTAGCAAATTCAAACAAAGAAACAAACAAGATCTTTAGCTTACATTAGTATAATATGTAGAAGTACATATAGATGTAATTACTTAGGCCCGAAGGTAGGTACCGAGTGAGATCAACATAACGTGACGGACGATAAGCAGCTCTACTTTGTATTTTCTTTGTTTTTCATTTGGAAAATTGGTTACTGCTCTACTTAATCTAAAAATAGCAATGTGTTCTACATCAGCACGAGTAAAGCGAACTTCGAATATCGAGATCATAAAAAAGAAAGGGCATTGAAATCTGATGGGAAGTCTAAGCCAAAAATAGTACGCATTCATCATTCATCGCAGACGCACGATGGGCTTTACTTACACTTGAAGCGATTCAAGTATTCAGAGAACCCACCGTGCCCCGTCAAAACCAGCGTGAGGACGCCTGTGGGCCGCACCTCTTGTACGATACGGAAAGCCGCTATTGCATCCGGAAGAAACATTTTCGTCACGGAGGTAGTCTTGCCCGACACATATCTTTGATTCCATTCATCAAGCGATTCCAAACGGATCTGTCGCTTGATAAATGAAACCGGACATTGGTCGTAGTCTGGCTTTCTCCATGACGACAATACTGCCTCCTTTGCCAACTCGTCCGCTCGCTCATTCCCCGGCAGGCCCGCGTGAGCATTGTTCCAGAACAAAGACACAGCTTTGCTCTGGCCCAGGGCTTGAGCCAGGATGCCGCGCGTGAGCCGCCAGGGGATCGAGAGAGCCATGATTTGCAAGCATCTGCAATGCTGAAATTGAGTCGCTGTACAAACTATAGCTCGTCTTTTGCCGCTTGAGGTTCACTTCGGTCGCTTTGCAAATGGCCAGGAGTTCCGCCTGGTAGACTGTGCAGTACGCGGCAAGGATAAGCTTGAGGTTCCAGACTTTTGCCTTCACTATCCCAAATGGGATCATGCAGCTCCGACCTTCCCCTCAATCTTACTGCCGTCGGTGGAGATTCCCACCCTCTGCTCATTGTTGCTATCTAGCAACTCCTGGTCGTTCAGGTACATGAACTGTAGGGACATTTGTGTAGCAGCATTTGTGTGGCTTCAGCAAATCTCACAGCACTTTCGATATCCCTCTCTCCTGGCACAAACCGGGATGACCCTTTCCTCGCATCATACAGGGCGGTTGCTTCTTGTATGCGCAGTTCTAGAGTTAGTATCCCAGATAGTACCAGTGCCGAGTTCAGAGAGACAGTACGGTAAGATTTGCAGAGCTTCTGAGCGAATCTCTGAAAAATTGGTGTTTGGTGGTTGATGGTTGGTGGTTGATGGTTGGTGGTTAGTGGTTGGTGGTTGGTGGTTGATGATTGGTGGTTGATGGTTGATGGTTGGTGGTTGGTGGTTAGTGGTTGGTGGTTGGTGGTTGGTGATTGGTGGCTGGTGGCTGGTGGCTGGTGGTTGGTGGCTGGTGGCTAGTGATTGGTGGCTGGTGGTTGGTGGTTGGTGGTTGGTGGTTGGTGGTTGGTGGTTGGTGTTTGGTGGTTAGACTTCATGAACAAAAGGCACAAAGGCGGACTTAATGCCATAGGCATTCTTTACCAGTCAACCAAGGGTGGTGAAGGGATAAAATGGTAGGTGCATTGTTTAATAATAAAAGTAAAGTAGGTAAATAGGTAAAATAAACATAAATATACTTTATTACGTTTTTGTGTATTATTTCCATAGTGTACCATAAATACAGCAACATGGTTTTCCAGGATTTAAATGAAAGGCCGCACTATCCAGTATCCTTCCCATACCGTTCCTTGAATTCCATAATGTGCTCACGATCAATAGTTGTGCCATTATTACTATTATTCGCAGTAATAGTATGTGCCCAGATAACACTACCAATAAACAATTTCCTTCCTCAAATCAGTCACCATGCAATGAGTCTAAAATAAAACAACGGGGAAGAACCGACGAATAAAACACGAAATAAGTAGGTACCAACCTAACATAACATTTTCTCACAAGGAAAACCAAACCGGTATTCTATTTGACAATCATGGCAATCTTTACATTCCAAATTCAATTTGGAACAAATTAAAGAAAAAATAAATGGTTCTTGATTCTTTTTCGGTAGAAAATTAGCGGCTATAATATTGTTGTCCAAAACGTTTTTTTATTTTGTTGTTATTTAACGGTCGTGGTTGATTCTTTGTTTGGTTTATTTCACTTTAAAAGGCTATATACCCCAGACAAAGTGCCGTTATGTCATCAATATTGATTGGTGAAAATTCAAATTGAATGATTGACCGTGTGGCATTTTGGTAGCGCTTGTCATACTTATACACTTTAGATGAACTGCAATTCTGTATCGCTATTAGAATTAAATTTTACCCTGCCTTGAGCCCAAGATCTGACTGTGATGAGAGAGGTTATGATATAACCCATATTCCTTACATAGTGTCTCAGCCTAAAATATGATTCATTTGTTATAGATGAATAGGGAGGGAAAGGGAGGTCAAACAAAATATATGATATAAAAGAAAAGGCAAGAGGTAATTGATAGCGTGTCGGTTGACAGGGCGTAATGGAAAAAGAAAACGTGTTGCGCCGAACCCAAGTTGCATGAGACAAGGGCCTCAGCTTAAAAGGTCAGAAACGTTTGAAGACTTGCTTGGAGGCTGACAGTAGGTCGGTGATACAAACATGGCGCATCGGTGGTTAGCAGCAAGCTATGGTTGGTATTTCGATCGCAAGTCATTTAGAAAGAATGAATGAATTTCATTCATGAAGAACATTGCAAAATCTTAAGAAGTTGGTACTTTAACGTTGTCAAGCCTAAAGAACAACTAGTTTCTTGAGCTTAAACCCCTGATTGCCAAAAACGAGACACAATGGCTTTTTAATTGTTTCGGTAATTAAGGCACTCAAGAGGTTAATTTTCCCTTTTCCTTTTGTACACATGTTACTAATTAAAAGAAATCCAACTATAACGTTGATTCGTAACTTCTCAGAATAAACTAGCAAAATCATAAATCTATGGTATAAACACTGAACATTATGTCACCCGTAAAAAACAGGGCACGAGACTCATCATAATTTATGTAGTGAACTAGTAACGGTCTAATTGTAACATAAATCTATCACCTTCTACAACTGAAACAGAACCTTAAGAACAACGAGCTAGGGTTTAATTTCGGTTGCAGTGAGAACACTAAATGCTTCACCAAGTTTGCCAGACTGTCAACCGTTTGAATTAAGAAGTTGTCGTTTGAATTGCGAACGCCTATCACGGACGCTTGTTTTAATTAACTACACCTAAACAAAACAACAAACAATCAGATAAAAAATCTGTGTATGGGATATGACCAAAGACAAATTTAATATAATCGAGCAGGACACAACATCAGGCGAGATAGTGGTCAAACGCGAGCCTATAATAAATAAAAAAAAAAAAAAAAAGAAAAAAAATGATGGCGCTGCTTGACAAGATAAAATGACAGTTGACGTTAAAGTCGCCATTTTAAATTTTAATGATTAGTTCTATAATTCACAGTCTGTCAAATTATGTTGGTTCTGTTTTCATGGGGAATGCGAGGTGCAGATTGAAACATGATGTAATTAGTTATGTATGCAGGGTTTGTAAGTGTGGGTTCGGGTGTGTTCTGTATTCGGAATTCGCAAGTCACTGTGTTTTATTTAGGTCACGTGTGTAAGTGTGCGTTTATAGGGGTCGTGACGTTTTCCCTTTGAGGAGTGTTTGGGCATATTGTTAGAATATATTGCTTTAAGAGTTGTGTTGGTTCTGTGTTGTAATGATTTTGTTATTTCTTCTTTATTGAGTTTGTGCACTGTTAGTAGAATTAAGTCATGTTATTGTGGCGACGCTTGGGTGAGGCCTATGCCCAGCAGTGGACGTCTTTCGGCTGATATGATGATGATGACGATGATAATTATTGTAGGTAGGTACATATTTATGAGTTATTTGTTCGAATTGCATCATCAAGATCAAGTTACTTCAAAACATAAAGGCAGCTGTGAAATGAACTCGTCACCGCCTCTGCCAAATGAATTCGTTACTCACTCGACTTACCTCATGTTCCGAACCGCCATTAAGTTTAAATCTACCTGCAACATGGTACAAGAACAGAAAAATAATGTTGATGATATTATGGTAAAATCCCCTGTACCTAAACATTGTAGTTGTGCAAGTGGAATTTTAAACAGATATTTAAATCCAAACATCATACTTTTGAAACCCAAAGTTCACTTCTGACGCAATCGGGTTAACAACAAGTCATTCAACTTTAAATTGTGCGTTCACAAAACGTATAAGAGCAACCGAGCTAACGAAATACACTATTTCATTTTTATTTATTTTTTATTTATTTATTTGGTTCACCAACAATTGTATACACTGGTATCATCATCTGCCTAGCCTTTTTCCCATTTATTGTTGGGGTCGGCTTCCAGTCTTACCGGATTCAGCTGAGTACCAGCTTTACATGGAGCGACTGCCTATCTGACCTCCACAACCCAGTAACTGGGTAACACGATACCCCTTGGCTAGACTGGTGTCAGATATCAGGCTACTGACTACCCGTAACGACTGTCATAGATCTTCAAATGACAGCCGGGACCAACGGCTTAACGTGCTTTCCGAGGCACGGAGAAAACTCGGTATGTTGAAATGGTCACCCATCCACGGACCGACCTCGTCAAGTAAATAATAATAATAATTGTATAACTGGTATAAGCAAATTAAACAGTAGCAAAAACCAGAATAAAGAGTAACAATCACTTACAGGTAAACTCTGCATGCACACAAAACGCTGTCGTAAAATACAAGAAAATATAAATAAAAGACTACACTATCCAACTTGAACTGAATTAAACTTAATAAATTAATCAATCTATATATATCAATCAGTTAACCGAGCCCTTTCCTAACTACGTAAATAGACGCAGCTGAAAACCAGTATATTACATACAGCATACTGCCTATCTGATCTGCACAACCCAGTAACTGGAAACGATAAGCCTTCACAACTTTCAGAACTTGGGACTTCTAAATACTCGTACGGGCGGTTACGCACTACATGTCCGTGTCCGTGATTGAGTTCCGAGTTCAAAATGTTTTGAATTACGAAAGATTGTGACGGATAGATTTCAGATGTAGTGCGTAAGCAGCCCTACAAGAAGTACTACAGCTATTTCGAAACCGAAATATCGCGGCATGGATCGGATGTAGTGCGTAACCGCCCTTATGATTGTCAAAGATTCCAAATTCCCATTCTCATAAACACAGTTTTTCGACAAGGTAAGAATACCTAAACGAGAAATGAATACATAATGATGCCTTGTTTTCCGATTTATACATTAATTGCTGCCAAACTATCATAAATGATGACATTAGTAATCACACTGGCATGTCCACTCATCATAATTCAGACAATCGTCTGCCAGCATGTCCTAGGTCACAAAAACTCCAAGAACAACTTTCTACGTCCGTCATTACATATTCTTAACACTAGTTTGTACTGTGATGAATACAAATGCGAATTTTTTCGGTAATAGTCTATTGAGGTTGGCAGATTTTCGGCTTCAGCCTGGACCGGATCCACTAATTGGATGACGTGTGCAGAAATATGTTCTTTCACTAGGCAAGTAAATTTTTTGTTCCTGATCTGGATATGAGCGCAGTGGTGGCCCAGTTGTAACGGCCCTTACATACGTGTCATAGGTCGCGGATTCGAACCCAGGCATGCCCTTTATTTTGTGTAAATTATTTCATCATCACTGCTCTAAAAACGGTGAAGGAAAACATCGTGAGGAAAGCCAAAAATTCGAAGTCATTTGACATCCACCAACCCGCACTGGGCCAGCGTGGTGTATTAAGGACCATTCTCTCTCTTTCTGTCTCTCGTGGAGAAGAGGCCTGTGTCCCAGCAGTAGCAACATTAAAAGGCTGACGATGATGACGTTGGTCTGGATGTCTAATGTTATGAAAGTACCATTGTTATTCAGTTCCAAGCAGCAGGTCTAGATACTTGCAGTGCAGCGCAAAGGGCAGTCATACTTGATCCAAAATTTGTATGTGTATTCGTCTTTCTCAAGAGCGCAGTGGTAACGGCCGCGACTTACAAGTTGAAGGTCGTGGGTTCGAACCCAGGCAGGCGCTTTACTTTGTGTAAATTATTACATCACCACAGCTTTCAAAATCGGTGAAGGAAAACATCGTGAAGAAACCGGCACGTCTTAGAACCAGAAAATCGAAGACCTGTGACATCAACCAACATACACTCGGCCCGCGTGGTGGATTTCCTCTCACAGAGAGGAGGCCTGCACGAATAACGGACCAAATGCGAGTCAAAGGGCAGAAAAGGTGTCTATCCTATCGTCTTTCTGAATGAAAATAATTTTTGTGTTCTGCTAATCGTATAGAAGGTTATCCTTTAAAATCTATATCTCGCTTCAAGCACAGTTTTCTTTAAGCTAAAGCAAGGCAAAGTTCCACAATGAGCCATTGAGCGTTCTATGCTCAGACATAAATCTAACTAGATGTCGCGATTGTATGTACTTCGCGTGCCAAAAAACGGACTAAAGTTACGACCAATGGTCGTAATCTGAGCTTTTCATTTAGCATGATCGGCACCGGTTATCCATCGAAATCTAGAAAAATGCCTTTTTATGCCATATTGAGCTGTAAATAATGGTATAGAAAAAGTTGGCCGAGGCATTGGAAATGTTTTCTTTCATTTCTTAATTTTTTTGTGAAAATGTGGCTCGATTGGTTTTCATACAGATGGAGGGACTTGCGTTATCTAGTTAGATTTATGTCTGTGGTTCTATGATTGGCTTAATGTTATTAGACCGAGTTCCAAACGTCCAGATAGGAAACATACGACAGTCTGCGACATCGGAAAACGTGTTATAGAACTCAAATGGAGTTAGGCAGGGTATTGCCAGGTGGAGTAAGGCAGCTACCGAGTGGCGTCCAAGGATAGGCAGAAAGAATGTTGGTCGTCCGACGACGGTGAGATGGGCCATCGCAGGCAGAACCTAGATAAGGGTGGCACAGGACCGTGGGAATTGGCACAAGAAAAGAAAGGTATTTGCCCAGCAATAGGCGAAGTCAGGCAGCGGTATATGACAATAAATACAAAATTATAATGATAATACAAAAGACGTGTATTAGTTTTCACTATTTTACATAATAAATATCATTTAGTGTGTGTATACAAAGCAAAGAAACCAATCTGTCTAAAACCATAACTGCAATCTAGTTAAGTCTAGTTTGAATATTAAAAACAAAGAACCATGTACAGGCGCTTACCGACCAGGCGACTCCATTACAAAACACTTCATTTTTAACCTTGCAAGTCAATTACTAAAAGCGATGGTCGTCATAGAATAATAAACGAATGCGAATTATTCGCATTAACATTCTTATGCCGTATTATGACGATTTTAAATTCGCGTGTCGATTCAATAACAATTTGTATACAATGTGTACAAATTGATTTGATGCATGTTTCACATTTTGTTTTATTCCAGATTTTGTTGTTATTTGTGTCATATTTGGGGAGGAGATAAATTAATACGCCTATTATTATAATTTGAGTTATCGAATACAAGTAAAACTACTACGAGTTCGTTTGCTTATCACCATACAAGAAACACGGAATTTTTCGTACACGATCTTTCGCACGTCGCGAGTTCGCTTCGGTCTAGTATGACCATATCCCTCAAAAATCTCATGGTCCGCCCTGTCCTTACATAATGAGTCAATGACTTCGCTGCTGTTCGAGTCATCAGTCAGATAGAGATCAATCAACAACAGCTGTTTGTATATATACTTATCTACAGCATATTTTAGACCATCTGTAGAAACGCTCGCTACTAACTAATTGATAAAGGTCAAGCGTTATTTAAAACAGCTTCATAAAAATCATCGTATAGTGACAAACAAGCAAATTAGTCAAAAAGTTGCCAAAGAAAACCTGTGCGATACAATCAAGCGACCTTCAAGGACACAAGACAGTTTATTCCGACATCGCATTTTGTTAAAATTGTTTATGCAATTCAACCGCCTTGGCCAACTATTTTAGGCGTCGGCTTCCAGTCCAACCGGATGCACTTACGCGACTGATAATCTGACTTTCTGCCTATGTGACCACCACAATCCAAGAACTGCGTACACTTGTTCTTCGTGAGCGCTCAGTATCGCCTGAGCACACGGAAACAATGTGCATGTGCATTCACACACACGACTCAGACCAACCACACGACGGACTACGCTCGTGCGATAGAACAATACGATATTGTGTTGTGCCCCTTTGTAAGACTGTTGTATTTTTTTTTGGTTTTGTCTACCCGTAACTAATACCAAAGATCTACAAAATCCAGCCGGGACCAAAAGCTAAACGTGCTTTTTAACGCACGGAGGAATTTCGGTATTTAATGGACGGTCACCCATCAACGGACCGATCTCGGTAAGGGTTGCTTAACCTTGAAGATTGACCCGTGTGGCTGTTTTCATTTACCCACGAGCTTGTATTGTAGTATTATAAATTTGAATTTTTCTCTACTCCTCCGTTATTCTTTTCTGATTAATTTCGTTGTGGGATCCAAGACAATTAAATTCATTCTCCGGGACCTCGTCGAGATTCATTGCCATTCGGTGATCGCCACTGTTGATTCTGGCTTTCAGGAGTTGCAGTGGTTTAGAAATAGTGCGGCGGGATTATCCCAAAAAACAGAACACTCAACATACCCACGAGCTCCAACATCGCATATGATTTCAAATTGTTGATGCAACTCCGCCGAGAATTTGTTAGAACTTAGTTATGTTTGGTGAAGCTCGGAAGCGAGAGAAGACGTATAGATGCACGTGTAGTAGTTCTAGTGTAGATCCGAGACAGGTGTAAACCCTTTCATGTATAGCCCACTTAGAGTGTTAGCTTTGATACTTAGATTTTCTGCAAAGTGAAGATTTTACTTTATACTGTACTGCGATGTCGTGGCGGAGAAAATTTTATGTGCTTTATTAGAAAGAACAAAATTATTATTATTATTTACAGTCTAGCCAAAAAGTAGTAATAAGCAATTTAACTCTAACTTAATATGTTACCTGATAGATTATGTTAAAACTAAGAATAGTGTCCATTTGCACTTTAACACAAGTCCGTAGCACTTTCTTACCCCGAGTTTTTCAACTCTAAATTTTCGCAGAATCAATGTGACATATTGTCAAGCACGCGTTATCTGCTGTGATTGGCTGTTAAAAATTCATTGAACCAATCACAGCAGATAACGCGTTAGAGTCTGATATAATTTATAAAAACACTAAGTTCATGTGTTCCGTACTATTATCGCAAAAAACGGCAAAAAATTACGTTTGCTGTATATGGGCCCCGCTTAAATATTTATTTTATTCTCTTTTCAGGATTTTTTGTTGTAGCGGCAATATAAATACATCTTCTGTGAAAATTTCAACTGTCTAGCTGTCACGGTTCATGAGATACAGCCTGGTGACAGACAGACTAACAGTGGAGCCTTAGTAATAGGGTACCCAATGGGTACAGAACCCTAAAAACTAGTCTATTTCGTTTGCCTATACAAGTTCGTGCACATTAATATTAGTGCCTATAGTCACAAAATATAACAAGTACTTACTACTTGGTGCGTGATTGTCGCCCGACTGTCGCCTAGGCCCAACCAATTAACAATTCTATTGCTCTCAGACCTTGTCGTTAGTGATGAGCAATCGCCTGCAACGGAGTTTAATTAATACCGATACCAGAATTATGGGTATTATGCTCGTATTAAATAATGTGGAACTTTATTTCTAGTATTATGATAAAAATATTTTGAAGATTTCATTATTTTAATAAACGAAATAAATAAACGAATTTAGTAGAAGAATGAAGCAATTTTAGTAAAAAATTTTGACTGGTATTTATAAGTATTTTTTATTAGAGACTTACTATACCAATGGTAAGTCTGTAATAAAAAAAACTGGTCGTTTTGTCTTTCATGTAATTAATAGCCGACTGCCTATAATTGAGAGATTGTCTTCATAAACTGCTTTTTCCTAGCGTAATCTTGACCTACAAATGTCAGCACCAGCTTTCCGGATTAATCTTCTCTATGAAATATTCTGCAACGAATTCGTGCTCGCCAAAAACAAAGATTGCATCAGTTATAATGTATTTCGTGCTACACAAATTCTAATTATACTTACGTTTTAGAATTATAAACATCCATCGTTTGGCAGCTTTATTAATAAATTAACGAATCGTCACTCCTTTCTTGCTTGCAAATGAGATTTGTAATGACGAAACGTCCACTTTTGGCGCCGATACCATTTTAAGAATTAAGGTTTTTTTCAAGGCATGCAACATTGATTAGACTTTTCAAAAATGGATTTCATCGACAAAATTGTATTTTTAATTGACTTTAAAAAAAGAAGGCGGTTCTCAAGTCGTCGGCTTTTTTATGTGTGTTCCCCGATTACTCATAGACGCCTGGACCGATTTGGAAAATTCTTCTTTTGTTTGAAAGGGTGGTCTTCCCAGATGGTCTAATGGTCATCAGGTCGGGATATGATGATGGGATCCTGGAGAAATCGAGAGAACTCCTCAAATTTTATGGGCATATGCGATTTCGGTATTTTTATCAACAATGCAATCATTTTGATCTGATGATGAAGCCGGAGGGTAGGCACTGAAACTCCGAAATAAAACAATATATCCTAGTTGTGGTTGTGTGAAAACCATATGTACCAAAGATACCGACTCCGGCAAAGAAAGTAATTTTTCTATGTGTAGAGTTTCGGAAGTCGGTTTGCTTTTTTTTAAATATTGACTAGCTTCTACCAGCGGTGTTGCTCGTACGAAAGACGGAAATTATCCCAACGTAACGTTCTTCTGGGATAAAACGTATGAAAAGTTCTCTAAAGTCCAAAATTTATCAAAATTGATTCAGCTGTTTAGGCTTGAAAATGTAACTAACAAACAGACTGACAGTTTTAATTTCGCATGTATAATAAGTATGAGTCAGGATTTCGATAATCTCATTAAAAATGCCTCAAGGGGTTTTGCTAAGATTGACGATGATATTTTTTTTTCAAGGATAAACGGCCAATAACTATTCTAAAAAGGTAATGTTTTTTCTGGCGGCTTTAGTATTGGGTTGCTATAAATTGTAAAAAGTGCTAACACAGGTGAATTCTATTGCCCATTCCTGTGATAGATGTCTTAGTCACCTCTTGTGACACTCTTAGAGATCGATTGATGTCGATCGAATTCTGACAAATACAGCGTACTTTTAGGCTTAACAGGCACTGCGGTTATTATTCGCGCGATTTTTTTCCGTCCATTCTGCAACCTATGGAATTGTATGATGCTGAACGCATGCGGTAAAAACATCGCGCGGAAATAAGTCCACAAGAAATCCCTGTTTAGCCACAGAATCCACTGCACTGGGGCGCGGATTAAATTCGCGCGAATATTTTTAGCTCTATGAACAGATTGACAGACGCGCGGTTTTTAATCCGCAATACGCGTTAGCACAGATTAAGTAAGCGAAAAAAAATCGCGCTAACTAAATCCGCGGCAAAAATCGCAATGCGTGCGAAACCTTAAGGGTTTCAGACATTTTTAAAGTCTCGCAGTAATAATTAATCCAATGTTATTACGCCGTTTATTATTTGGTTCCCATTTCACTTCCTTCCTAGTTTAATTATAGTTCAGCATTTTAATTTTAGTTAATTATAAAACTCACTAACAGGCACGGAATTTCTATTTTTAGTTTTGCTTTATTTATCATGTACACATTTCTCTAATTAGTAATACTGCTAGTCTGCTACACATAACACATTCTATTTCATAACAGACAACCTACTTTGTTTCACAAATAAATGTTTGCCAATTACTAGAACGTACTAAGTAATTAAATGACTTAGTTTAATTTTAAACGAACGTTCTTATCTAGATGCTTAGTTAAAAAAAAGGTTTTCAAACTTTACTTCAGCACGAATTCTAATATTCTTACTGAATATTAGAATTTTATTTATATATTAGCTGTTCCCCGCGGCTTCGCTCCCGTGGTCCACCCCACAGGAACCGTTTTTTGGGATTAACAAATAGCCTAAGTCATTCAGGAATAATGTAGCTTTCTATTGGTGAAAGAATTTTTAAAATCGGTCCAGTAGTTTCGGAGCCTAACGGTACAAAAAAAAAACAAACAAACAAAAATCTTTCCTCTTTATAATATTAGTATAGATTTTTATCTTATTTTATTTGTTTGCTCAAAATTACTGCTGGTACGTTTTGACATAATTAATTGGATATTAATCGTCATAAAACATAAATGAAACATTGGCCATTATAAAAAATAATATCTCGTCACGTCTTCGTAATAGGTACCAACAATGGGGATCTGTTTATGAAAACCCTACTCAATTTTTGTAAGAAAATTTGTCGTAGCGATCGTGAAATATCGGACGTTTTCATACAGAAGAAGATTATTTATCGGTCCACTGATCTTCATAATTGAACATCGTAACTTTTTGCTAGTAAAAGAAGCTCGAAACTGCCCGATTTTTAGGAAAAAAAGTAGCCAAACAAGTTCCATTCGACATTTTAAGAGTTTTTTCGGTAAGCAATACTTTCTCCGCTTAAGTGTATCAATAAATCGTAAAGTAATCTTTGGTAGGTACGAAAACAAGTTTTGTTACAATAAGTTAAGGTCAAAAGTAATAGTTTGGGGTGCCCTTGTTGGTGAAATACGTATCGATAGAAGGTCACTCGGAACTAATGGAAAATGGTGCAAAGCCTTGACATCAAATAACTTTGGTCAAGTTAATTAATAACCTATTCATATGCCACGTGCGTATTGTGTTGAATTTGGGGAAATTTTGTAATTAATTGTTTTGTTTGGGACAATGACTGAACCGCGATATGGTTTCCTTATTTTATACATTTTATAGGAAACCAATCAGTCAATCTGCCTAGCCTTTTCCCAACTATTTTGGGGTCGGCTTCCAGTCTTACCGGATTCAGCTGAACACTAGTGTTTTACGTGGAGCGATTGCCTATCTGACCTCCACAACCCAGTAACTGGGTAACACGGTACCCCTTGGCAAGACTGGTGTCAGATTTCAAGCTTCTGACTACCCGTAACGACTGTCCAAGATCTTCAAATGACAGCCGGGACGAACGGCTTTACGTGCTTTCCAAGGCACGGAGGAAACTCGGTATGTTGAAAATGGTCACCCATCCACCGACCGACCTCGTCAAGCGTTGCGTAACCTTGAAGATCGATCCGTGCGGCTGTTATTATTTAGCCACGAGCTCCTCCGAGGTTTATGGGAAACCATACTATAAAATAATCTGAAAAAAATTGTTCTGTTTTATTCATAAACTACAAGACACGGAATAACTTGTTATTGTATGCCAATCAATAGATCGATCACAGCACTAAGTTTCACTTAATGAAAAACTATCCGTTTAAAAAACATTATACACGAAGTATGAATCATCGTCATTTTTGATTTCAGCCGAAAAAACGTCAACTGCTGAACATGGCCTACTCCAGGTATCGCCTCATCGACTGAAAAGCTTCCTACTAGGTGGACCGATGACCTGGTTAGAGATAAGATATATTTATTTTGTAATACACGAGTACAGTATGAAGATCTTATATTAATATTAGGTGGCTACATGTTATGCCATTTATGGCGTACAAAATTAGTTTCACTAGACAAACAATATAAAAAAACCCAATATCAAAATTTAAATTCAATAAAAAATCACTATTTCAAAATTTTAATTAAATTGAAATTACAATTTCAAACTTTAAATTTAATAAAAAATCACTAAGTCACAATTTAAATTCAATAAAAATCACTATGTTACAATTTAAATTCAATCAAAAATCACTATGTCAAGTGGTATGTCACTGGTTAAGTGTGCATCATCTTAGTTTACATTTAATCCTCATTCAAAACGTAAATGGCATTGCTTATCCATTCTTCATCATTTTGATCTAACTGATAGACAAAGTAATGAATTAATTTATTCATGAAATTCTTTGCCATAAGTTATTAACGTTATCATTAATCGTAATTAATAGATTTAGTGATGCAATAAAACGTTTGCTAACAATGTAAGACAAATGACATACATACTAAAATATGATCATATTAACCTTTACTTATTTCATCATCATGATCATCAGTAATTTTAATGTTCCCACTGCTGGGACACACACCTCTCTGTGAGAGCGAATGGGCCGTAATCCAACACGCGGGCCCAGTGCGGGTTGTTGGATGTCACACGTCTTTGAATTTTTGGTTCTAGGTCATGCCGGTTGCCTCACGATGTTTTACTTCATCGTTTTGAGAGCTGACTAATTTCATACCTTAATCATTTAAAATTTTCATTTCATTTATTTAATCTCAGCTGTCCCACGCGGCTTTGCTTCCGTCAACTGGCTACCTACCTACTCTACATACATGAATGTTGCGTAACTTTAACCACTTATACAGCGCACGCAACGAAAGCTCTCAAAAAGGAACATTTTTTTCCCGTTTTTGCGACATTTTTCATTTATGCTCCGTTCCTATTGGCCGTAGCGTGATGTTATATAGCCAATAACCTTCCTTGATAAATGGGCTATCCAACAAAAAAAGATTTTTTCAATTCCAAACAGTTCCTGAAATTAGCGCGTTCAAACAAACAAACAAACAAACTTCAGCTTTATAATATTAGTATAGATTTACACATACAATAATTATTTTCACAGGTAGAACCCAAGGTAATAAAAGTAGTCACTTAGAAAATATTGAATCCACAATAAACAATGCAGCCGTACTGTAGTGCAGGTATACGGTAACTAGTCTGATAATAGACCTACCTACAAACATTTTCGGTTTCATCAATATTGGAAACATTATCTTTCTGCCGAAAGGTATCTATTTTTAGTCTCCTCATTCTATATCATATTGCCTTCATGTCGATCTAGGCACGAACACCTAATAGAATATTTCAATTTATCATTTCGTACAAATAGAAGTTGAGTGGAAGCAAGTGAATTACTTGTGAGCACGTACACATGTGGTAAATAAAGGTAAGCAACAGAACACAAATAAATAACTTGTAAAAAACCGGCCAAGTGCGAGTTGGACTCGCGCACGAATGGTTTCGTACCATTATCGCGAAAAACTGCAAAATACCACGTTTTTGTATGAGACCACTTGAATATTTATTTTATTCTGTTTTCAGTATTTGTTGTTAAAGCGACAACAGTCAGGCTGTGAAATTTTCAACTAACTAGCTGTCACGGTTCATGAGACTGGTGTGACTGTGTCTGGTGACAGACAGACAGACGGACAGTGGAGTCTTAGTAATAGGGTCCCGTTTTTACCCTTTGGGTACGGAATCCTAAAAATTGCGTATTTTATTTCACTCCGACCATTTTTAGAAAATGATATCAACCTGTCACTACCAGGAAAGATAAAGTAAATGTTTCAAATATAACGTTTATATTTTTTATGTTCTAAATGTTTTACATTTAACAATCGTTTACGAAACAACAAGACTTTATTTCCACGGTAGCAAATCGTTAGTAATTATATTCCCATCAAAGCCAACGTACTGGAAACTCATTCAGAATAATATTGTTTTCTATCTTCTTTGTAAAACAAAACACAGATGCTTGCTTTTTGTTTTTATTATCATTGAGATCATGTTTATTCAAATGTATTACCTACTAAAGTATTGTACTAAGTTTCAAATAAAATTTTATTGAGATTAGAACAACAGCAAAACAAACTATGTGCTTTAAAAGTTAGCACTCAATCTTACTATTTTTGCACACGTCCCTGAAGCTAATACCATCATCATTCAATTAATAAGTATTAACATCGCTGGTATCAATCCTGGTATCTACATCATAATTAAATTCCGCATCAGTCTCGCGTCCCATCCCTAGCGAACATGACAAGCACACGTTTATTTAAATAGTTTACATCAATCTCATATCTACTGCTATAAACTTTATGTCATAGTATAAATTATTTTAACGAGCGTCTTAAGGCCTACTATTATGTGAAGATGGTTCTACTGGATGTAAACAGCGTTTATTGTTAGACTGTGAATGTTAGTGGGACACAAGGTTGGGTTAGTAACGCACTTATCTTGACGATGCCACAGAATAGGTAAATAGTTATAGTTCTCACCAAACTTCTTGGCCGCCCTGAAGTTGGCTACAATATGGCTGGGTAGTATTAAATCTCATACAACAAGTAAAATTTAAAAAACTTTCGATACATATTTATTTCATCTACATAATTTATCTAGTAGTAGACACGCTTCGATCGACAATATATTGAACACGTAATTATGATACGATATATTGCAAAAACATCTCGATTGAAATAGTAAAACATCCATAACTTTCGAACGGCTGAAGCGGTTTTCGTCAAACATATCAAAGAACACTCGGTAAAATCACCTTTCAAACAAAAACAAACGAAATCAAAATCTGTTCATCCGTTTAGGAGCTATAATGCCACAAACAGATACACAAATACACATATAATATACAAACACACAGGTACACACGTCAAACTTATAAAACCCCTCTTTTTTCCTCGGCGGTTTAAAAACAGCACCTAGCATTGGAAAGCCAACTTCAGGGCGGCCAAGAAGTTTGGCGAGAACTATTGGTACAGTGAGGTCGTTCATTCCTTCATTATTTTTCAGATTATTTCCTTTACCAAATCAGGATATACTTTAATAACTTTTGAAGCTAGCGTAAACTTCCCACCAATGACTAATTGACATCAAGCTAAAATCTTTTAATGGACTGGCCATTTTACAGAATATAAATCAAATCTGTTTTATTTAATTGCCTGTGTAATACTTTTAATAGAGACCGAGTGTTTATTATTTGACTTTATGAGAATTTGGAGTCGCTAATGCGTCGCCGCTTTCGTACTTTGTGCAAATGTTGTCGGTAAAGATGTAAAGCAGAGTCTTTTATGCATGAAGCAAAAAATAGACCTTATGTTAACAAACTAATTTTTTACTGTGGCTGAACCAGTACATAGTAATGATATTGTAAAGCAAAAGTGTAAATATGTACATACTTAAACACTAAACAAAATTAAACTTTACAAATTTATACTAAAGCTGCAGGTTCACTTAGGCGTCGAAGTACTCTTCCACATCGCTGTCATCCGGAGAAAGATTGTAAGACCTAACCAATTAAGATGTAGGGGGAACTGCTGATCAAGAAAAAAGCACACCTGTTAATAAGTTAATGTCAGAGCTAAAATTAAGTTACCTGGTAAAGTCATGTATCTAATAACAGCCACATCTAACGGCTGATCTACTTAATTACAAAAGATGGCGGGAAGGTCTCCTTAAATTATCCGTAATTTTCTAATAAATCCCAACTCAAGAATAATGAATGGTGTCAAAACTCAAAGCATTTATTACAATTAAACCATTTACTGAAATTTCAGAGTCAGTTATTTAAAAAGATGATGATAGTGTTGTCATTTTCAATATTGATTGCTCTATGTATGTAGGTATACCTTATAGCTGGTTACTATTATGTCGTAGTGGACCAGTAGCTAAAACTTCGTGCTTGAGGGCTTCTCGTGCTTGAGCTCGTGGGTTCAAATCCGGTGAAGTACCAATGTAACTTTTCCAAATTCTTATTATGTACTTTCTAGTTTTATCTTGGACATCACAGGAAACGGTGAAGGAAAACATAATGACTTATATAGCTAATGTAAGTCTGAAATAGCCAAGTCAGAGGCCTATGGGGTTCATAGAGGTGGCTTAATTAACTCTGACACCAGAGAGGGTCATATCCTCACACGAAAAAGAAAGAAGAAGACGATCTTAGAATTATCTACTTTTGGTTTTTTGTAGCTAGAACCTGAATATATTGCTGCAGGATTGTGGGACACGGGTCTCTCTCTCCCTTCGTTACACACACTTCAGTTTTAACTAATGCGGGCCAGTCTTTTCAGTAGGAAGCACCCTAGTTCTATGCTCTTGGCCTTGATCCGTCACAGCTAAAAAGAAAAGCGGAAGACAAGACATGCACCTTACAATTTCAGAGATGTAGGCAGAAAGACTTAGCAACTGCGATAATGCGTGATCTTAACACTCGCCACGCCATTACGACACGCGTCTTCAACGCATTAAGTGTTGATACACTTACTTGTGTTAATTATTATAGACAAAAGTTCTTTATTTCAGAAGGCCATTAAGCGGTACTTTAGAATGTTTAATTTAGAGATTATAATAATTGATTCTACCGTCCATTCGGAAAAGGTGGTTGTTATGGAGTAGAAAGGACAAGAAACTCCATACTTACTCTTTAAAAAAATGTGTTTTACAACATTTTCATACATACATAAATTCATATACGTGAGGACGATGCACCCACCACTACTATACTACGTATGGGTATAAAGTATTACAAGCACTAACTGGTAAATGCCTTCACTTGATAAATAGGAACATGGTTCTCACATACTTACAAATATTGCAAACATAGGTAAATTACCTAATTCAACAACAACAGAATAGTTTGCGAGTCAATTCCTTAAACAATAACGGAAGAAAAAAATAAAAATAAAGCATTACTATATTTATGAATATAATACAAATTAACCATTTTGATTTTGTCTACACTAAAGATTGCACTAGCATGTTATCGCGGATAAATTTGAAAGAGAGTTCCTGCGGCCTTAGCATAAGCAACTGAAGGAACACGGTTGGGTTTTAATCAGTAAAAGTCTGACACGCCCTCCCGCTTCACCCAGAGCGGGAGAAGTCATTGGATCATTTCCCAGCCCAAAAAAAAAGGACCAGCATGTTGCATTGATATAAAGACAAAATTAATCATATGTCGTTATGAAAAGTACCAGGGTGACAGAAATGAACAGAAAGTAGGCGCCTAAACGATCTCACTAAGTTATGCTGCAACGATTAAACACAAAGAGGAATATAAAATATTAGTTATTATTCACTATATCGATAGAAGCCTAAAATTCAACAAATTTTACATTGACATTACACACGATGATTCATAACAACAAATGATTCAATTTCAAAATATGTATTTTTATCATTATTGTTTCGGCGTCACCCAGTCGACACCGGCTATCGCTGAAAACCAGCGCTGTGGCTCTGTCTTGCACGCGAGTCCCAGCATTATGCTGAGCGATGACCGTTTTGCGTGGTTGTGACGCATACTCTGTATTTGTATTTTAAGTTTTCCTTGTTTTTTTTTTATGGTATGCGTCGTGCCTGGCGCAAATAAACGTTTTTTCTTTCTTTCTTTCTTTCTATTGAGCTAAATAGTAATTCGCTTAAGCACCTAGTTCCAGTTCATTTCTGCTTTCCGAGTAGTTTTAATAAATTAACAATTACGACAGTTGAATTTTAAAACGTCTATCGATATCATTTATTACGAATCCTTCATGCTCTTCTTTATGTTTCACCATAGGTGCGCTTCGAGGAATACTTTAGGTGCGCTTCAAAGTGGATATGCTTCGAGGAATACCTCACATTTTGCTTATCCAAATTATTAATGCATATATCACAATGTTAGCTATTTTAACTTCAAAGTATCCCCAATCATTAATTTTCTTTCAACAACATCAAAGTAAAATCCCATACATATTTAATTCAACAAAGAAATAACTCTTAGATGGCTTCCAGAATAAATCAACGGGGATTTATTTAAGTACAGTCTGATTCGATAGTCTAGACTCTCAGCTTGTGCCACAGATTGAACTGAGATTCCACATCGATCGCCACTTTGACTAGAAGATTGAACTATTAATTTCAATCCTAACTGCATTAAGGGAATACTTTTGCAATCTCTTTTGTAAAAAATTCGTTCGATGTCTTGGATTAATTCTTTATTGAAGATACACTGGCCTTCAAAACTTAGTACCACACTTTTGAAATTGCAATTTCTCCTAAACTATAGAAGTCAGGGTTTTGGAATAAAAAACGTATTATAGAAAAATTTCATCAACTTTCTTTGAAATTATAGTTTATTAAACATTATTAACTGAAAGATATAAAAAAGATATTCCTCAACATCGCTTTCAAAATCTCATCTTCAGTATGCGAAACCGGCTCGAAGCTGTTATCAGAGCACAAGGAGGCAATATCAGTTATTAAAGTGTAATGGCGTAAAACAAATTTATAAAATAATGTAGTTTCGAGTTTTTGCAAGTAAATTAAAAATGGTTATTTTTTGATTTTATATCTTTTTTTCAGTTAAAAAGTTTACTAATATATAATAAACTATAATTTCAAAGGAAGTTTAAATTTTCTACAAAATGTTTTGTATTTCAAAACTGTGACTTCTATTGCTTAGGAGAAATTGCAATTTTAAAAGTGTGGTAATAAGTTTTGAAGGCCAGTGTAGGTGAGATTGCAGAGCACTTGGTCTGTAAGCGTTGTCTCATCTATGGAAGGCCGATTAATTTTTAAGACTATTACGAATCTAGGCTTAAATAATAAATTATAATCCCTTGAGTGCCCGAAACGTGGATCCACGCGCGACACAGTGGCTGTTTAATTATTTCGGTTTCGTCATTCAACCGTTTAATAGTTTAATTGTCATTGGTCATCAACACAATGCCAATGGGCAAAATACCAATGCTTTGGGCAAACTCAACTATGTTAAAGTATACATCGACAATTGCCACGGAATGTCACAATTTATTGGAAGCGACTACCATTTAACTTTGACCTTTATAATTAATTAATTGGAGGATACTGATACCCTGACATTATGAAGCCTGATGAATTATGATTTCCTAATACGAAAGGTTGGGTTGATGGCTAAAATTATGTGAAGGCAATTAACATTCCAATAGTCGCTTATCCTCAATATTTTACCCGGCTGCCGAAGAAAACTGGCATTTTTCTATTTTTTTTTCAATTTTAATGTAGCCAGTGGCACTCGCAAGATTAAGACGAATCGATTGATGTAAGAAACATCAAAATCGGCCTTCGTGTTTGGTCTCTAGAACGCCACATAGGAACATACATCTAATATATAAAATTCTCGTGTCACAGTTTTCGTTGCCATACTCCTCCGAAACGGCTTGACCGATTTTGATGAAATTTTTTGTGCTTATCCGGTATCTATGAGAATCGGCCAACATCTATTTTTCATCCCCCTAAATGTTAGGGGTAGTCCACCCCTAAATTTTATTTTTTAGACAATATTTTTAATTTCTATTTTTTTATGATACAACATACAAAAATACATACAATCCTCAATTTTCACCCTTTTATCACCAACCCCTAATTTTTAATAGCCATTTTAGTAATTTAATCATTTTTCACGAGGAGGATCGCGAGAGACTAGGTAGGGTAGGTAGGGTTGGTAGGGTTGGTAGGGTTGGTAGGGTTGGTAGGGTTGGTATGGTTAGTAGGGTTGGTAGGGTTGGTAGGGTTGGTAGGGTTAGTAGGGTAGGTAGGGTAAGTAGGGTAGGTAGCGTAGGTAGGGTAGGTAGGGTAGGTAGGGTAGGTAGGGTAGGTAGGGTAGGTAGGGTAGGTAGGGTAGGTAGGGTAGGTAGGGTAGGTAGGGTAGGTAGGGTAGGTAGGGTAGGTAGGGTAGGTAGGGTAGGTAGGGTAGGTAGGGTAGGTAGGGTAGGTAGGGTAGGTAGGGTAGGTAGGGTAGGTAGGGTAGGTAGGGTAGGTAGGGTAGGTAGGGTAGGTAGGGTAGGTAGGGTAGGTAGGGTAGGCAGGGTAGGTAGGGTAGGTAGGGTAGGTAGGGTAGGTAGGGTAGGTAGGGTAGGTAGGGTAGGTAGGGTAGGTAGGGTAGGTAGGGTAGGTAGGGTAGGTAGGGTAGGTAGGGTAGGTAGGGTAGGTAGGGTAGGTAGGGTAGGTAGGGTAGGTAGGGTAGGTAAGGTAGGTAGGGTAGGTAGGGTAGGTAGGGCAGGTAGGGTAGGTAGGTAGTGTCTTTTTATGGCAAAACAAAGTTTGGCGGGTCAGCTAGTACATATATAGATTGATAAACACAATACCCTCACTTGGAAGTCGGGTAAAATGCTAGGCAGATGATTGATTTGGCATTAAAGTAGAGGAAGTGGCCCTGACTTATAAGAAGTAGGTCGTGTTTTCGAACCCAGGAAGGCGCTTTACTTTGTGTAAATTATATCATCACTTTTATTCTCAAAAGGGTGAAGGAAATCATCGTGAGGAAACCGGCATGACCTAGAACCAAAAATTCGAAGACATGTGACATCCACCAACTCGAACTGGGCCCGCGTGGTAGATTACGGCCCATTCCCTCTCACAAGAGGAGGCCTATGTCCCAGCAGTGGGCACATTAAAAGGCTAATGATGATGGATAAGTTGACACGATCTTTACTTCAGTAAAACTTAGTAAATCTTAAGTTTTACTGTCATAACATAACATCACATAAGTTTTCACCAAATGGTCAGCAGATGTGCACCTGTAGCAGGTGCACCAACATTTCGTCCATGTCGTGGTGGCCCAGTGGCTATGACCTCGCCTCTCGTCCTTGACGTCGAGGATTCAAATCCGGGCAAGTACCAATGTGACTGCTTCAAATTCATATGTACTTTCTAAGTTTATCTTGGACATCACAGGTAACAAAACTTCGTGAGTAAACCAGGATTTCAATAGTTAATGTAAGTCTGAAATATTCAATGTAAGGCTTATTTTTAAATTGTTATGGGTTTGCTCTTGACTCTAGTCTAGGTCAGAGGTGACAGAGACAGAGCCGACGATGGAGTGAGCTTATCCAGAAGAAGCCTGGTTACCCTAACTTTGAAGAGATTCGGGTTGAATGCGTTCGGAAACACAGACTCAACACAAACACAGGCTGTGGGATTCCCAGGGGTGGGTTAATTAACTCTGAAACCAGAGGTGTTCACATCCTTACACGTAAAACAATAAAGAAGAGGAAGAACCTTTCGTCAGTTATGTTTAACATCGCCCTAGCGGACGCCGTCAGTTTTGCTGAAATCTCCTTAAGGCGCGTGTTAGTATAGGAAATACGTGTGACATAACTAAATGTCGAAGTACCTACCTAAATTATTATTGTGTTGTCAAATACTTACAATTGTTAGAGTACCCACCTAAGTAAATTTTGTGTGTACATGAAATAACTCTAAATTTACATTAAAGCCACAGTGATGATATTCCTATAAAAATATAACGTAATTTGTAATGATCATTGTGATATATCCTGGATTTTATATTGCTATTTTAGTATAATAAGTCCTTTGAGACAATTAGTACAAGACTGTCAGTTAGTATCAATATTCTTTCGAATATTGATTAAGAATGACTAAATAGGCAATATTAAATTCCTTAATTGTCTTGATAAGTTTTAAAAAGGTTTCATTACTGAAGAATTGATTATTGACCTAATTGTGAGGTTATTTATAGCAATGTAGAAAATGGTGGGAATATCTCACATCTGACGTATTGAGACAAGTCGACTCGTTACTATAAATAGTATGTAATTCGTATATTGAGACACTTTGTTGTGAACTACAAGCCAATGAAAGATGGACTATACAAGCTTCACGTAAGTTATTTGATATTATAATTTGATTATTGCTAATGGTTGTATTGAAACTAAGTATATAATATTATGGTCGTTATTCCTAACCATGTTAAATGTTACAAGATTCATCATATAATAGTTATACTAGAATAAGATCTTTATTGTGATAAATAATATTTATATGATTGTAAAAGATATCTATAAATACTATAGAATAGCTTCCGTGAAGTTTCTTGCCCTTCTTCTCCACGAGAACTAGGTTTAGCGACCGGGCGGTAAGCTCTCTTGAGCCTCAATAGGAATTAATTGACAAGCCTAATTGCAATAAATACCTAGTCTTGTCTTTCTGTGCTTTTATTCATAACACCTTTCCCTTATACACCACATACATAGGAACTCTGATACACAGTCAATAACCAGTAACCATCTTGACATATATCGATACTTTTATATGGAGTTCCTTAATGATTCTAACACGCGCGTGGAACACTACGCGCCGTTGTCTCGTGCCTGGTCCTTATCGGACAGCGAGCTACCCATTACTCGCCATCCGTAAGCCCACGCCTACGGTGGCCGAGAATCGCCTTGCATTACCTGATGCCCTGGGCGTCTCCTGTGGTGGCTAGGGGCGTGAGGGCGTCTCCATTGCGTCTCCCTCACGCGTTCCACCTCCTCCTTCACGAACATTACTGCTTCGCAGAAAGGAGCTGTAGGCTTCCCATGCCCTCTCGCCCCGTGCCATGGCCTGAACCAGGGCTGGACGCGAGAGTTCGCCACCGCCGATCGCCTCCACACGGACACGGCGGTGCTCCGCCCAAGCGGGTAACACCGAAGTAGATCTACACCGTATGTTCCACCGTATCCTCCGGGTGATCCACACAGTGGTGACACCCGGGTGTTTCCTCCCGCCTTATCCCGAGCAGGAACCTCCCGAAAAAGCCGTGTCCGGTGATGACCTGCGTCAGGCGGGAGGAGAGGACGCCGTGGAGCCTCGCAAGCCGCACCTCAAAGAGGGACCTTATCACCGCAATTGTGGTGTTTCCAGCGCTGGGTTGTGACAGTCGCCCTCTCCATATCGCCATGAGATCCTGCCGGAGCTCTTTGGGACGCGTTCAACCGGCGGGCTGATCGCCGCCTAAGGGAATTATATTCCTCCCTGAAATGATGTGTAGACTGTAGATATTCGCAGTCAGGTATAGAACATTGACATAAAGACGAGGCAACAAGCTTGAAGGAAAATAATTTACTTTTAAATTTAAATGTCCTGTGAGAAAGGGGGCGAGGCCATTGCCATCTACCGAGCACAAGTCCAGACTCCAGGCTGCTACTGTGAAATTCCAGATGGAAAAACCCAATAACACTAAGCCCGACCCGAGAATCGAACCCAGGACCTTATATTCAGCAGTGGCTCTTGCGACCACTACCAATGAGGTATTTGCTTACTGTCAAATCATAATACACAATTACCAACTAGATTCTGCCAGGGGCTTCGCCCGCGTGAAAAGTGTTTTATTATTCTAAGGGAACATCAAACTGGGATAAAAGTAGCCTGCGTGCTATTCCAGACTATAATCTATCTCTGAGCCAATTTTCATCGAGATCCGTTCAGCCGATCTGTCATGACTGAGTAACAAACATTTATTCATACACACATCCATTCAAACTTTCACATTTATAATATTGGTAACAATATTGTTTTTACAGTAGGTAATATAGATAACCACCAAATCTTTCAATTTAACCTGTATCGTTAATTAAAACATAACAAAGACGTTTCGATAATGAGTCAATTAAAAGAAAACACGATTATATATAAATATTTAGTACAATAACATCAACAAGATACTGATAAGAGGCAGTCAAGGGCGCGTTATCAAGCCTTCGTATCTTTTTTATTTAGTAATGTTATTAGCAAATAAATAAAATTTTAGAATATTTACCTTGTTCAACATTTGTGTCAGTAAACCTAAAGTTCAAACCGAAATACTTGTGATTCATTTTTTGTTTACCTAAGTAATATTTAAATCCTACTTGTTTCATATCTTTTTAACCAACTTAAAAAAGGAGGTTCTCAGTTTGACCCCTATGTTTGTATGTATGTTGTGTTTGTTCGCGATTTTCTCGCGTTTGGCTGAACCAATTTAGATGCGGTTTTCAGAAAAATATTTGTTACATTCTGGAGAAGGTTTTAGTGTACAACAAATGAATACCCCGTAACGTCGTCCGCATGGATCCGTTATGTGTATATATGTTTGTATGTATGTATCTTTGTCCACGCATTTCTTCGTAACTAGTAATCGGATCATGATCATTCTCGTCAGTAAACTGACGTTAAAAGCAAAACACTAAAATGTGCAAAATAACTTTTGTTTCGGAAGTCGGTGTTAAAAAAATATAAAAACAAGAGGTACCTACCAAAGAACGTTTTGTCCTTTTTAGTGTTTTGCTTTTAAAGTTGATTCATTTTTTTGTGAAATGTTTTTTTTTTAATTGTAACGGAAAGATGTGGTCTTATTTTAAAAACTGCCCCTGCCCATATAAAGGAGCAAATTTCTCCGAGGTAGTTTCCAAAAAGTAATTTAAATTTTTCATACAAAGTTATCATCAGTTGACCAAAATTTGTATGGGTGATACATTTTTTATTGATAATTGCCTGTGACTTCCTTTGAGAATGTCGTCCATTTACATACGCAGAAATAATGTTGAAAATATGATCGCACCTATCTGTTACATTTGCATATTTGTGTCAGTACTCCAAAAGTTTATTTACCAAAATAATCGTGATTAATTTTTTTTCAACTTTCGGATACTAAAACCTTCCTGTTTCACTTATATTTTTAACCGACTTACCCAAAAGGAGGAGGTACCTACGAAAGACACCGACTTCCAAAAACAAAATTATTTTTCACTTTGTAGTTTTCTTATTTGGAAGTCGGTAGTGTTTTTTTGTAAAAATGTATTTTGTTAGGATCAATTTTCCTTTTATAAGCACGTCCTATACCTATTATAAGTTTATATCTGTCAGTTCACGGTTCATTATTTATTTATAGGTATTTACATATATTAGATAAGTCTCTACTGTTGCATTCCAAATATTCCGAAATCATGACTTGCATAATCTTTATATACTTAAACCTGTTTTGCATGAGTATATCAATATTGAAGCACCATTACTTAATTATATAGTAGCGTACTCAGAAAAGGTAAAATAATATTTTATTTGTTAATGTCACATCATCAGCTTTTTAATGTACCCACTGCTGGGAAAAAGGCCTCTCTGTGAGAGGCAATGGGCCGTAATCCACCACGCGGGCGGTTGGTGGATGTCACGTGATGTCTTCGATTTTTTGGAACTAGGACACGCTGGTTTCCTCACGATATTCTCCTTCACCGATCTGAGAGCAGCGGTGAAGTAATAATTTACACAAAGTAAAGCACCTGCCTAGGTTCGAATTCAGAACCTACAACTTGCAAGTCACTTGTAATTAATGTACACATAGAACAATTAAATTAATACAGAAAGAAAACAGATTGAGCCGAGTGTTACTTATTTAAAAAAAATATAAAACTTAACTAATTTGCCAATTATGTTTCTACTGCTGGCATAATCCCCTGTTAAACCAACTAAAAATAAAAAAAATCCATGTTGAACCCAATGATATCTTAAAGACCCTTTTCTCATAAAAAACACGGTATCGAAAGGACATAATGACATTGCAAGAAAAGGACTAAGGGCGCGACATATGTCAACAACTGCCGACGAAAGTGTCGCTTGTCCGTCAGTGCCTTAATGAGAAAAGACAAGAAAAAATTTAGTAACAATCGTTGCAAAACAACGTAAGATTTTGGGACATCGAACGATGCAAGTGAAAATGGATTGAAGAAGGAGAAGAAATGTTTACCAATTTTCTAAAGTATTTTCGCGAGCATTAAAATGTAATGTAACGTTCTTGCGAATGTTCGACGCTGTGTTCAACGCACGCTCACGGCGAGCGAGCATTTACCTGTAACATTTAGTTGTACCTTGTGTTCATTATTGACCTCACTCTACGTCACCCTTCGTGCCTTTGCTCGGTAAAATGTTACACCAAAACGCACGTTAGTTTTTAAAATCAGGTTGTAACAAAACATTGAGAGACATGTTCGAAGTGTGGTTCGAGTAAATTTAAAAACAGCGAATGCTCGATGTTCTGTTACAAATAAATGCTCTAGTCCATACTCACTTTAACATTTGACTTTCTAAAAAGAAAATGATAACTGATGATGAAATAAACGTTGGGTGTTTTGTGTTCCCAAATATAAAACTACCAGTTTCATAAGATAATAATTCGTTTATACAATTGAGTACTGTAATGATGTGACATTAACATTTGAGTCTGTGTTTCCCGATAGCTACAATCTAGGGGTCTTTAAGTCAAGAGTGAATAGGTTACTTCTAGGTAAGCGTGCTTCACCGTCGACCACATCATCGCTTACCATCAGGTGAGGTGGTCAAGCGCGAGCCTATTGATACAAAAAAAAAACTAAACTTAGATAAAAACATTTTTCTCTGCCAATGGTTTGAAGTAACGTTAGCACTGATAGAATGATATTTCAAATAAATATAATTTACGAGACTTTGTTAAATTTTGCCAGATGTTGTGCAGACAAGCTGAAATCTAGATTTTATTACGATAAAAGTTAATTGTGTCTATATATATGTTACGGCTAATACCCGAAGTGCGGCTACACCTAGTATTAGCCGGAGCTTAGGGCACCCCGACACGGACAGGTTAGGTTCGAACGAGATGACAGCTGAGCTGAAGTGAGCGAGCAAAGCGAGCGAACTCAGCTCCCGTCATCTCGTTCGTGTTAGGTTACTTTAGACCCTGCGGATGGAAATAGGAGCCCCGCGCAGCGGGGCTCCGTCGCGTGGCTACACCTAGTTCTAACCGGCTAAAACTAGGTGTAGCCGCACTAATACTAGGTGTAGCCGCACTTCGGGTATTAGCCGTAACATATACATATAACAAAAGATATACAGGCTTTAAATGTATTTTTTATCTTTGATTTCATCAATTTGGGATTAAGTGCGCTATATAAAACTAAAGTGGATGCTTAATTATTTTATTATATACCTACTCTTATTCAAAGTAAGAATAATTTACAAAGATAATTTTCCTCTCATAAAAATATGATCAAGCCAGATATTTCATAAACTCTGAGGAAATAAATGAGGGCTTACATTTTTCTTTCATTACCTACATATCTGCAGAATTCTCTAAGTAATTATTTATCTCTAAGATTTCTCGTTTCTCAGTTATTACAAGGATATTTTTCTTTTATAAAAGAAAAGATAAAAGAAAATCCAATAGAAGAACAAAAGCACGGGACACGTAACAGGCACACAAAAGCTTTGCACCATCTCACTTATGTAGGGTGACCAGCTTTATACATATTTTATACGAGACATTTTTATCACATAACACTCGAAAGTTTGTGAGTGTGTGTGTGTTTGTATGTTTGTTACTTCTTCACGCTCAAACGGCTGGACGAATCTGGATGAAATTTGGCACAGAGATAGATTATAGTCAGGAATAGCACATAGGATACTTTTATCCCGGGAATATGTTTCCTCGGGATAATTTTAGAATTTCACGCGGGCGAAGCCGCTGGCAGAAGCGAGTAATAATATAATTCAATAATTTTTATTTTTTGTTGTACGAATTAGTTTTAAGGGTAGACAAAAAATTTACTTTATTGAATCTTTTAATCTAATACGCTATAAGCTCGTGGCTTAATAATAACAGCCGCACGGGTTGATCTTCAAGGTTAAGCAACGCTTGCCGAGGTCGGTCCGTGGATGGGTGGCCATTTTTACATAGCGAGTTTTTTTTCGTGCCTCGGCAAGCACGTTCAGCTGTTGGTCTCGGCTGTCATTTGAAGATCTTTGAATGTCGTTACGGGTACCTAGTCAGAAGCCTGAGATCTGACTCTGATACCCAAAGGGTATCGTGTTATCCAGTTACTGGGTTGTGAAGGTCAGATAGGCAGCCTCAGCTCAATGTGGAATACGACTGGCACCGACCCCAATATATTTGGGAAAAGGCTAGGCAGATGAGGATGAATCTAATACAATGTCTATGGATGGATGGATGGATGGCATCTTGTGAATCACAATACATTTTATCAGTTCCCGGAATCAAATAACAAACCGTTCAACGCCACAAGAGTGACAGACCACTAATCGTTGTCATTACTCTGACACTTTGCCTCACCTTATAATGGAGGGTATCACATTAATGGCTCCAATAATTACCCTATCAATCGTGGCTTGCACCCAAACGGTAAATCACGTTTAATTGCTAAATATATTAAATCATAAGAATAATTATTATCTTCTGAACTCGGCAAAGATTCGGTTATCAATGAATAGGAGTGCATCTCTCTAGTAGATTTCGTCGACTTATTATAACTATAGTTATGCATGAATGTGTTCTGCAGTGTTTTTAGAAGTTGGGCGGCAACAGAGTGCTGTCTCCCAAATTACACAATGGGAGCATTCATTCTATCGGAACACTTCGTCCTTAGGTAACTTTTAAAGAATTAAAAAAGAGTATGTAAGGATCGTAACAGATGGCGTTCTATAGTTTCTGCCCCCCTAGTAGAAAACGAATCAATGTATGGGAATTTCACATGTCACGTGGTCAGACAAAACAAATAAAAGACGTTAACGATTGTAGAAAGAGATTCGATACGAAACGTTTGTAACTTGGCAGGTCATCGGTCCACCTATAATTTCTCAATGTATATTTAAAGTATCACTTTTAGTTATATCTAAGCATTCAAACAAAAAGTGAAGCGGTTGAACCATACACTAGACTCTCGTCTTGTTGCGGGTCAAGGTCAAAAAGCTTTTCAATATAAACGCTTCAGCTACTGAGTGCGAGCTTCGTGGAAAGATGAACATAACAGTGAATGATATTATTTTTTTCAAAAGTTCCTTGGCTTTATTTTGCAAGATTTTTCAAGCTCTTAGATTCTGATGTTATATATTTATAAAGCTAATTATCAAAACAGTCAGCCAATAACAATCACTGCAGGGACTCGGACATCCACTCTAAGTGCGACAGTGGGTCACAATCCCAACATTTGTTTTTACAGTACCTAGTTATCCAACATTTTAGGTTAATTTAAATTTCCGTTGTAAGGATAGCCAAAAAATATAATTAGCTTACTTTAATACAGCAATTTCATAAAATAAGTTTAATTAATCTACCCTATTTAGTTTAATTTTCATCTGTCTGCCTTTTTCGTGGGTTTCAGTCTAAATAAAGTTTTGAAAACATTGGAATACAAGTTATACTAAGTTACTATAATAAGTTTATTTCCGGGAAGATCCGATTGTTCCCGTAAATACTGGTCCCACTAGCGATCACCGCCCACACCTCGGGCGAGATGTGTCCCATATACCAGGCGCGTCGTGCTATTTTAGAGTGAACACCCCTTATAAGCCAGTGTGACGAGACAAAGTCTAGGCTCCAGTGTTCAGGTAGAAAAATCTACGGCGTTTTAGTTGGTTTTAAATAGTCGGAGGTAGTCTGATGAAAAGCTGTTACTAAGTTTAATGAGTTTCTCCCCTCCTCCTTATTATACCCGCTTGTATATTATTGTTTTATTAGTTTGTACATTCTATAATGGTGGCCCAGTGGATGAAAATCACGCATCTCGTGTTAGAGGTCGTGAGTTCAAATCCGGCCAATAACTAATGTGACTTTTTCCAACCAGTAACAGCGACTTGAGAGCAGTTGTGGCCGAGAGCACTGGTGGCCCAGAAGTATCGGCCGCGACTTATAAGTTGTAGGTCGTAGGTTCGAATCCAGCCAGGCGCTTTACTTTGTGCTAATTATTTCATCACCACTGCTCTCAAAACGGTGAAGGAAAACATCGTAAGGAAACTGGCATGTCCTAGAACTAAAAATTCGAAGACGTGGACATGACGAAGAAGTGGATTACGGCCCATTCCCTCTCACAGAGAGGAGGCCTGTGTCCCAGCAGTGGGAACATTATTAGGCTGAAGATGACAGCGACTAGTATTTTTTTGATATTTTCTTCTTCTTAATAGAACACATTATCTGGTAACACCAATGATGTACCGCTACTTTCTAGCAAAATGTATGACAATCCACGACAACCGGCAACCACAATTTTGGTCAATGTAAGGGACGTTTACGTCACCTAGCAAATTCGAGTAATTTGGTCTACCCTTCATATCGACTAATGTTAAGAGTAGTTTAGATGCCGCCATGATTGTACCTTTCTGTAAACGTGTGTACCTATTTCCGATGTACGTTTCAATTCGCCTAAAATTCGCTTTGTCCCAGAAATTAGACTCACCTCATTTTCACGCCAGCTGGTTAGGAAGACACGAAAATACTTTGCCATTAACTAGTAATAACAATGTATGTACGTTTGTTCGTTTTAATTTGATAAAATTGTTCAACATTTCCAGAATTAAAATTAATCTGCTTGGGTCAGCAAACGGACATCAGCGTAATTAGCCTATGTCATAGTTCTGTGTTACTAGTGCTTAGTTCTCCCTTTTTATAGGATAATTTTTCCTAGCTATGACACCTTGTGATCAAAATATGGCAAGCAGGTTTTATTAAACTCACATTTCGCCCATTATTTTAAGGTCTAATCATCATCAGCCTTTTGATTTTCCCACTGCTGGACACAGGCCTCCTCTCTGTGAGAACGAATGGGGCATAATCCACCACGTGGGCAATGTGCGGGTTGGTTGATTCGAAGACATGTGATATCCACCAACACGCACCGGGCCCGCATGGTAGATTAAGGCCCATTCCCTCTCTCACAAAGAGGAGGCCCGTGTCTCAGCAGTGGGAAAATCAAAAGGCTGATTATGTATATGCTGGCAGCACTGTACTTCATCTACGCACTGTCTGACGTGGAATGACGTCTGCGCATCGATTAGAATGCGCAGTGACATAAGTCCGCATTGTTTTCGTTTGATCACAGTTAATTATTACTGTGGATGTAACCCAATTACTTTGAGTTGTGTTTTCCTTGTTCTCAACAATATAACAGTATGTTAGATAACATAGGTACTACTAAACATAACATCAATATCATATACGTATAATAAATCTGTAGTAAATTAAAAAAAAAAAACATATCCTACGTGTTTAAGGATAACCAACAAAACCCATTTCCAGCTTTTTTGGAATTTTTGTCTGTTTATATGTTTATCCGTGTATCTATTTGTCTGTTCATTTGTGGACGCATCACGTAAAATGTACGAAATCAATATAGATAACTTTTACAAATAAAAAGTGCGTAATGTGTAATACTGACACTTAGGTTTTGTTTCATCGCAATCGGTTCACTCTCTCAAAAGTTATATGAATTTAAAGTGTTCAAGAAGTAAAATATCACAACATTCACAACTAACGCAATTCAGATACTCGGACAGTTGAATTCCATATTCGATAGATGGCGTTGTGCATTTGACGTCATTTTCTGAATGGTGGTATTAAGTATCTCCGAGGAAGAAAGACCGTAAAAAAATGTACGTAGGTAGGTAAGTAGGGTAGGTAGGTAAATAGGGTAGGCAGTTGACGGGAGCGAAGCCGCGGGCATAGCTAGACAAGAGAATATTCCTCGAAATCCCCGAAGGGTGTACCAATGTATAAGTCTCATGAGATATGTTTTTAGTGAGTATTTTATTTGATTATCTTATTTATTTATGGCGAAGAGATTTGACACCAGTCTTGCCAAGGGGTACCGTGTTACCCAGTTACTGGGTTGTGGAGGTCAGATAGGCAGTCGCTACATGTAAAACACTAGTGCTCAGCTGAATCCGTTACGACTGGAAGCCGACCCCAATATGGTTGGGAAAAGGCTAGGCAGATTGATTTATTTATGGCGAAGCAGAAATAACCAATTTCATATTAATTATAGAGTAAACAAACATGATTTAAAATCTACTATAAGTCTTTTAAATTGTGCCCCTTTGAGTCAGACTACGTTGTTAAAAAAGCTAGATAATTTATTGAAAGTTGTGTTTTTTCAATTTTCATAACATAACGAAGTAAATATTACATCCTTTAAAGAAAAAGATTGTCGGTAAAGCTCTAACTAAACCGTGAACTCGTATTTTAGTCAAGCGTGCTTCACCGTCAACCACACCATCGCTTATGCTTATCGCGTCATGATGAGAATGTGATCTAACGCGAGCTTACCTAAAAATATATGTATAGTTCAACTATTTTCTTGATGTCCCTCGGCAATCATCGCATTTCCGAATACAAACGAATGCTAATTTCCATGTCCATTAATGATTAGATTTATCGTGTATAATAATTTGAATTCAGAACTAAGTACTTTGTTGTTGTTTTGATTTCCGTATTAAAGACACATAGCTGTAAAAATAGCATATTTCCCCCCATTTTTAAATAAATTACATTATTTTAAAAGATTATTAACAAACTCTATGTACTTCAAAGTTGATTGAGAGCGTCCGGTATGCACCTAGTGCAAAGGGCAACTGATAGAAATCCGACGACTGACGAAACACGAAGTTAGCCGAGGGACATTAAGAAAATATTTGTGCTGTACTTACACAACCCATTACATTATCTTCAATTTGTAGCAACCAGAAAAACAAATGAATGACATAAGACTACTCCTTTCATTCACATTCATTGATGAGCATTGAGTGAATGAGACATCTTGATCTTCGTTCATTTAGCTTTGTGAATCATTTGGCACAAAAAGACAAGGCTTTATGTCCAGAATACCATAATAAACTCTGGATAAATTCCAGAGTTTATTATCGTTGTTTATGGGTGAAAGTATACTATAGATGATTTGATATGGCGTACTATAAGAGGCTAAGAACGAGGGATAAAAATAATCTGCGTCCTCGACTGAGTGGAGGAAATAAATATAGTAAGGGAATGCCAACATATTTTTTTTTGCAAAGAATTGCACTTTCTGAAGACCAAATCTTTCAGTCATCGAAATTGTTTATTCGCTTTGATGATTAAACATTTGTTTTCACAAAAAGGAGAAAATAAGTTACTGTTTATATGCACAAAAACATATAAACTCACGCCTTTTCCTATTCGGATAGACCAACGACATATTACCAATAGAGACGTCATACTCATTATGAATAAATAAAAACATGGCGATATTTTACTTAAGCTACCTACATAGGACCTGTGGAACTTGGCACTTGGAACTTTATTTATATAACTGTGTAGGTTAAAAGATCACAGAGATATAAATATGAACCTGCAGCCTTATTACGTAAATGAATTCGGCACGAAGGAAAATCCACATCGCGTCTTTAATTTCGTATGTGATTGGTCAATTGTTTCTTCTCTCTGCCCTTTGCTTTGCCAAATTCACTTACACAATATGGCTGCCGTTGTCAGAAAGTTCGTGTTGCGGCCAGTCGCAGGATGGACTGAGTTCACTTAAGCTGGTCAGCTTGTGTTTGTATTGCCGCACACACGTCAATAAAACGTATCTTCCTATATCACTTCATTGGGGTAGACAGAAAATTACAGAACGCCATCTGCTACGATCTGTACCAGTAAATTTAATTGTTATTGTATTCAGGTTTTTTACATAGGCAAATGTTGTATTTTAATGTAAGGTACTTACGAGTATACATTACTTGCATCATCGCAGCACCAAACAAAGTACCATAGTATTACTTGATATGTAAATGAATTGTGATATCAGATATTTAGTAAGGTATGTTCATACTTCTAATTCTCACCTTGCATAACTAAACAAAGGTCACAAGGGTGAGGTAAGTTAATAAGTAAGTACGTGACAACACATGAATATGCATACCTATAGACAATAGTGTGATGTATGACAAATGATGGTAAATTCTGACCTTCAAACAGCGTCCTTCAAGCTATCGAAACAATAAGGTGATAAATGACCAGAGACAGCAATTGCAAGTATTTTTTTTAAAATAACAAAAGAAGCGACTGCTTAAAAAGCACACTAAAAAGACGTAAACAAGAAGAAAATCATGCTGTGCAGTCGGAAGATAAATATGCGCGAGCTGGCTGACCAAAACCATATGTATCCTCCGACTGCACAGCATAATTTTCTTCTTGTTTACGTCTTTTTAGTTTGCTTTTTAAGCAGTCGGATTTTTTGTTATTTTTAAATATTTTTTTATTTACAACTTGTTTGTTATTTTTTTTTTAGATCTAGATATATTTAAACATTTAAGTGTGGTATAATTTTGTAATCACCTCTTTAAACCCTTTATTTTGATACCCCACACAATGGGTTCCGAAGAAAAAAAATTTTGGGCCCCACAATATGGCGCCCAAAAGCCGCCATTTTTCTATTTTCCAATTTTAATGTAGCCAGTGACACTCGCAGGGTTAAGACGAATCGATTGACGTAAGAATCATCAAAATCGGCCAACGCGTTTGGTCTATAGAACGCCTCATAGGCACAAACATACATACATAGACTGATAAACAAATTATCCTCCTTCGGCAGTCGGGTAAAAAGATCAATAATTTCACATATTTTATTATGCAATAACAAAGTAATAATGTAAATAATAAAAATTCCAACATCAGATTGTCTGGCTTCTGACATACGTTTTTACGTAACTACTGTCAAAGATCTGACCACGTGTGTGTTGCCAGAGATAACCTATGGCTCTGAGACGTGGTCGCTGACAATGGGCCTCATCAGAAAGCTTATAGTCACCCAATGGGCATTGGAGAGGGCTACGCTCGGAGTTTCCTTGCGTGATCGAATCAGAAATGTAGAGATCCGCAAGAGAACCAGGGTTACCGACATAGCCCGAAGAATTGCCAAACTTAAGTGGCAGTGGGCAGGGCACATTGCTCGCAGAACGAATGGTCGATGGGGCAGAAAAGTTCTGGAGTGGCGACCGCGAACCGGAAGATGTTGCGTTGGAAGGCCTCCCACCAGGTGGACCGATGGCCTGGTGAAGGTTGCGTGTATCCGCTGGATGCGGGAAGCACGGGACCGGTCAATGTGGCGACGCTTGGGGGAAGCCTATGTCCAGCAGTGGACGTCTTTCGGCCGATATGATGATGATGTCAAAAATCTACAAACCCGACCAACGGCTTGTGCGCTTGAGTGCTTTCCGGCACAGAGGAGTCTCGGTATGTAATAGATGGACACCCATCCATGGACTGAACTCAGCAAGCGCTGCTTAACCTTGAAGATCGACCCGTGCTGCTCATTTTACGTAGCCAAGATCTCCTTCATACTATCAAAACTAAAAGACAATAAACGACAAGAAACATCAATTGCCAAATTGACCATCAAATAAAAAGTCCCCTTCGCGTATAAGTAGGGGACAAATTTGGTAATTGCCTCCAACTGATTCTGCATAGGAAACGTACCAAGTTCATTGGCTTGGCGACCTCAGTGAACGTCCGACCTTAGCCAAGCTGACTCATGAATGGGTAACTGACTTTGATACGGTATCTTAAAAGCTTGTTTTATTGGCGTGGGGTATAAATAGACGAGATGCACATTTATTTCCTCAGATTCATAATGAACAATGCTTTGTTTTATTAATAGGAAGACATCTTAAAACCTATTATTACCGACTTCAAAAGAAAGGAGGTAATCAATTCGACACGTATGTATGTAATATTGTTGAAATTGCACAGTATTCATTATATTTTACTCTGTATGGGCTTCTAAACACGTGTGCCACATATCATAAGTATATGTATGTTTGTTCACGCTTTCTCCAAAACTACTCATCAGACCGTGATTATTATTTTTTTATTATTGGATTAAATCCCCTCAACTTATTTTCATCAAACTCGGTTCAGCAATTACCATGGGTATTTTGTCAATCCTTTATGTACCTTACTATAGAACTTGCTCACTTTTTGACCTAGTGGGAACTAAATGATACGGTACTAAAATAAAAAAGAGAATAATAACTTTAAAAAAAATCTTTAAAAAGAAATCCCCTGCATAACAAATTTCATGAAAATCGTTGGAGCCGTTTCCGAGATTCAAATTATATATATATTACAAGAAGAAAGAATACAAGAATTGCTCGTTTAAAGGTATTATTAGATTTGAATATATGTGTTCTATATTTTTTAAATCACATCTTATCACCTTTATTTTTCCCCCCTCCCGCACAAAGTGGACCGACGATAAGGAGCACCGGTACGATCAATGTGGTGATGCTTGACGGAGGCCTTTGTCCAGCTGAGGACTATCGGTTGTTCACCATCATCATCATCAGTATCTTAATGTATTCGTGTTGCGACACAGGCCTTCTCTCTGCGATATAGGAAATGGGCCTTAAATTTTGAGAGCAGTGGTGATGAAATAATTTACACAAAAGCGCCTGTCTGGGTTCGGACCCACGAACTACTATACATAAGTCGGGAATGACACGTTTAAATAGGTATGTCTATTCTATTTTTCTATTCATCATTTCCTATAGCGTCATTTGCATGGTATAAATACTATAGTTGTATGTTCCGTATATTTACGTCAGCCTGCATACATCATACTCACGACACCATACACGACATTGCGTCACAGCTGTTGCAGGAAGATTGATGGGAAAATAATTGCGTTAGAAACATAACATGATGTAAACTGTTTTGCATCAGTTATAAATGAATTTAAATTATGCAAAAAATTATTTTAGTGAGTTATGCTGCGATATGTAGTGCAAGTGACGAGGATTTTTTTCTTAAACTTCGCATAATTGGCATACGATAACAATTTATCGAATGCCAATGCCAATTTTGCGAAAGAATAACGGAGAGTTTGTCAATACAAACTCTCCGTTATTCTTTTCTGAGTTGAAGAATTGTTTCTCCGGGACTCGACAGCTCGACTCATTGCATTGGTACTCTTCTGGTTATTATAGGTTGTATTATTTAGTTATACCTATTTAAAAGTGTCCTGTTGAATTTTCAGCGCTTGGCTTAACGTGTAGAGTTGAAATCCAGTAGTATAATATAATTTTGAACCAGCCAAGTGCGAGTCGGACTCGCGAACGAGGGGTTCGGTATGATTATCCCAAAAAACGGCAAAAAAATCACGTTTGTTGTATGGGAGCCCCACTTAAATATTTTATTTAGTTCTGTTTTTTGTATTTTTTGTTATAGCGGCAATAGAAATACATCATCTGTGAAAATTTCAACAATCTAGCTATCACGGTTCATGAGATACAGCCTGGCGACAGACAGACAGACAGACAGACTGCGGAGTCTTAGTAATATGGTCCCTTTTTACTCTTTGGGTACGGAACCCTAAAAATGAAGACTGTAGCTCCAACCGTTTCGCTGCAAAACCTGTGTGACAGACGACAGACAGACAGATGGACACCTAAGTGTCAGCAATAGGGCTCCGTTTGGATCCTTCCTCCTGGATAGTTAGGCACTTTCAAACTAAGTGCCTAACTAACTAAACCATTGCCTAACTTCTAAACAAACATACAACTAAGAATTTTCATGCAAGTACTTCACACCTACTATGTCAAACTGCACTGCAAACTCGTCCCCAACTACCAGGGGACTATAACAATAGAAGAAGTTACTACGCAAAATATTCCTTACACTCACGGCCGTGGGTGTCGCTGCCCACACTACCCAACCCTGTGTACCAGGCTACCAGCACAATATCAACTATGCCATAATGTAAAAGACAGTGGGCTGATAACCTAAGCCCTACTATTGTTTACAATCTCGGGCGGTTTACGAGTATCTGTTATTTCGGATCGAAAATATGATTTAAAAAAAAAACCTTCTCTTGATTTCGTGTATGTTTCCGGCAACTATAAATCGATTTTTCAAGGTTTTCCAGCAGCCGTAGAGTTCTAACTCTATCCAATCGATCAAATCGACCAACCACATGCGAGATGAATGACGCGATATGGATTTCCGTTTTGTGTGATTGGCCGATTTGGTGGGTTGGATAGAGTATGAACTCATTGCGCACTTATGCAATACGGCTGCTGGCATCTGATTAAGCTGATACTTGGCGTAATTTATATAACTTTGGAAGCATTGAAATAATATGTTACTATAGAGGTGATCTCATGATGCTACCAAAAGGTGGACATAGCAACTAAACCAAACAAGAAAACACCATCGTTTATGAGCTCATTAAATATGTATTGACAAGTTATCACGTGTATTACATTTCTGTTAAAGAAGCTTGTTTAAAATTACAATGTAATAATGAATACTTTATTTAATGTTTTGCTTGGCTGTGCTGGCAATTGCACGTCATTTTGACCTACATCTTCGTATGAGTTATTATGTTTTGATCGCTTGATATGTAATACAATGATTGATTACCATTATATCTATCTTAAACGCGGTGCAAGCACTGTTCTTTTAACCATCGCGAATTTATCAGTGCCATTTTAATTATCATTTTAAAATTACAATGTAATAATGAATACTTTATTTAATGTTTTGCTTGGCTGTGCTGGCAATTGCACGTAAGAGCATTCAAAATCAAGAGCTCGGACAATCACACTATACGTCAACTTATACGTCAAAATGTGGCATATTATTAAATCACATTTGACGTATAAATTGACGTTTTGTCCTGTGGTGTACAATAAATTACACCAGCGGAGCAGTGTTTTGTCTCACGGCAAAGACCATCCTCTCTCTTTCCATACATTTCTGTTCTCTGGCAATGCTTAAACATTCAATGTCATTTATGAATAGGCACACTGAATTCTTAATCAGTATAAGAAATAGCCAAAAAAATTGCTCGAGCAATTTTCATTAAACGCGGTTACATCATTCATTAAAATTTCAGTCACGTGGCTCCTGTTTCAGGCTCGAACGAACCTCACCGATGGCTCTTTTATTGCTTGTCGAACGAGCACGACTTTGCGTTTAAAATAGGGGCCAGTTTCCCAAAGTAGTTTAGTTAAAATACCTATGAATCTTTCTCTTTCTCTAGAGTTTGAATCTTTTGAGCCTACGACGAATAAATCTTGCGTTTTTTTAGGTGGCAGTCAAAATACTGGTAGGTACATTAGTGTGATGGCTATCTTGTAAAATCCCAAAGAAAAATTTGTTGGGCAAAGAATGTAAGGAGGTTCTGCGGCGCCGCCGCTTCATTCTCATTCCTAAAAAGACGTCCCACTGTCGCCTCGTCAACTCCTTATGGTCTTATTCTGTGTTTGGATTGGTGGTGATTGGTTGGTTTGGTTTTTTTGGTGTACAATAATAGTAGTTTATGTAATGGTCATATACCTAATAGGGGTTATTAAAGCACGAGCGTGGGTTTGTTACATGAGGCGAAGCCAAATGTGATAATAATAACACGCGAGTGTTATAATACCTAATTAAATGCCGTTGCATATACTACTTTATCTTCACTCATACAGTTAAAATAAAACAAAAAAGGAAACGGAAAATATAGGTGTTATGGCGGACAATTTAGATTCTCATTGCTCATGACAGCGCAGCGCTTAATAGACAATAGACAATGTTACTACTTTTCTACATTAAGTCAATGAACCCATAAGCGCCAATAAATTAAAAAGTAAAAGTGTGCTATAAAAATTAAAAATTTATTTTATAATGCAGTTGTTTGAAAATCGAAGGAAAATATTGCACTGTAATAGTTATTTTTTTAATTTTACCTATCCAAGAATATAAATTATGTATTTATACAATATTTTTTTAATTCATATTTGGAACATTACGTTGTGAGTTTAGATAAAGTATATTCTGTTATATTCTATTGGTGCCCTAAAACGGCAAGAAAGATATAATAACAAAAGTCTTTACATTATATCCTCTAACATCAATCAAGTTATCCTCAACAACAAACTCTGTGAAGAACCTTATCCTAATCAAGGGTATTTCCATTAGATGATACAACAATCTGATTACATACATTTGTTTAAACAAAACCAACAGGATTTTCCTTAAAACGAACAATAAAAGCGCTTTCCCATGAAATTTGTTCGTCGAAGCGAAAATTAAATTAAAAAAAACTATGTCATAATTGCGATGACGTCACAACGATTATAGCGTCATTGTAATGGCGTTCTGTATTAATGGGGAATTCCTTAGTAAAGCTAAGATCACACACAGCGAATACTGCGTGTGTATTAGCTGCGAATAACACTCGCAGCGACAATTCGCTGCCTTTTTTTAGCTTGGAGAAGTGCTCATGCATACTGCGCTACCACTGGGAGATAGCGCAGTTATGTGGGATTCTAACCCACTAAAACTCCACGGTGTCCTCCTGTGCCGCTTATGGCGGGAACACGGGTACGCGTTAGCACTCACCGCGGACCAGCCGCGGCTGTCCGTCGACGAACCCTCCTCTGGGGAGTACCCCCCATCACCGGCGCACCAGAACACACTGTACGCCGTGACCACCCCAGGGACCAACCAGCACATGGGCGCCAGACGACCCCGTGTATGGCACCCTTAGTCCCCTTGTGACGGGTCATGGTCAATGTCCCCGCCACCTACCATTTTTCGGCCGCGTGGCAGACGCGGCCGAAATCAGACGGTGGCGACCCCGTCCAGGCTGCGGAAGGTAGGGAGAGCGGCGCACCGCAATACCGGCACCGACCTCTACCGCCGCGGCCTCCAACCCTCAGCCGCGATATCGTATGGGACCTGGGACGCTCCATACAACATCGCGGCCCGCCTCAGTTGCGATGACGCCTATTACCAAGCGGCAGGCAATTCGCTGCCTGCCTTTCACATACAGCGAGTTCTACACGAAAATTTCGACAGTAGCACGAGCGTGTAGTCTGGAGCAGCGCAGCGCGGAGCGCGCTGACTGGCTCGTAGCGAGTATTCACTGTGTGTGACCGTACCTTAAAGGTGCGTGCACACTGCGGTGTAAGCTGTGACGAATACTCGCGATCGGTTAAACTGTCAAGCCATGCATTTATGTGTTGCACGCTACTTCTTCTTCGAGTACAGTGATAAAGCATTAGAGGAAGTATTAATTTGCATATCAGTTAGTAAGATATAGAATCATCATATCTGACTGTTGGTTTGGTGCGTTGACCAAACGATTTGTTATTTCCAGCTGAGCATTGGCTAAGAACGGAACAAAGCAACGCAATGCCACGCAGAACAGATGGTCGATGGAGTGGCGACCGCTTACCGAAATACGAAACGTTGGCAGGCCTCCCACTAAGAGTTAAGGATGCGGGAACCCGCTTGATGCGAGACACACAGGACCAGTCGATTTTGGAAGACTTCCACTGCTGAACAAAAGCCTCCCCCCTCTAGGCAGGCCTTCCTCAAAAAAGCATTTTTTTAAAAGTGGATGTCTTTCGGCTTAAATGATGATGATGCAACTTAAAGAAGAGAGTAAAATAAATAATTTATATGTTATTGGGTGAGGAAATCTTATTCACTGGCAGTTTTAGTGATCTGACTAATGAGTACGAACCCTAAGGTACTCTGAGAAGTGTCTCAGCACTCCAAATTTTAATAGCAGGGAAGAGCCTACTGTAATAAATGTTTTACCGCTACGTTTTCGACGACGAACTTTGCAAATGAGGCATTTTACTTACCAAAGAGAAGTTCGTTCACGTCATTGCTTTAAAGAACTTTTTTTTTTTTGATGATATGATGACTTACTTTCCATTAAGCAAGTCATCATCATCATTTCAGCCGAAAGACGTCCACTGCTGGACATGGATCCCGCCAGGCGTCGCCACATTGACCGATCCCGTGTGTCTCACATCCAGCGCCTTCCCGCAACCTTAACCAGGTCATCGGTCCACCTAGTGGGAGGCCTTCCAAAGTATCGTCTTCCGGTTCGCGGTCGCCATTCCAGAACTTTTCGGTCCCATCGGCCATCCGTTCTGCGAGCAATGTGCCCTGCCCACTGCCACTTAAGTTTGGCAATTCTCCGGGCTATGTCGGTAACTTTGGTTCTCCTGCAGATATCATCATTTCTGACGTGATCACGCAAGGAGATTCCGAGCATAGGCCTCTCCTTTGCCCTTTGGGTTACTTTAAGCTATCTGATAAGGCCCATTGTGAGCGACCACGTCTCAGTCCCATAGGTGATCACTGGCAACACACAGTAAGTCAGTAATAACCTATTAATAGAAAACTGCTTAGTATTCTAAATTACCGGGAAGCGGGGAATGCATAAGACTAGTATGGAAGCGTTGCAATCAAATTAGGAATGATGACGTGTTAAAAATATTTGTTTGTGTACATTGACTTTAAGGACAGGGCGGACGGCGTGTTTTTATGACGCCACAATATGATCATACTAGAAGCGATCTGGTGAGCTATCTTCGGGATTGGAAATTGATTTTTTTTTATTTCTTGAATGGGGAACGCGTTTTAGAAAATTCTTGGACGCCTTTATCTTTGTTATTTAAATCTGTATTTGTAACAACTTTTTAAATCTGTGTTCGTGTGTATTTTTCGCAGAAATTTTCATTAAAAATACAAATAACAAATTTTAAGTAACCATTTTTGTACTACTTCTTGTGCTCATTGATTTGAATAAAACGATCCTGAAAATAGATCATTGAATCATGTTTTTTCTTTGATTCAAGTAACAATCAAATGTATCAAAAAGTACCAAACTTATTTTTAACAAAACTCTGCTACCTAACAAAATATTTCCCACGCACATAACATTTTTATATAATATGTGAACGATAAAAAGATACAATGGAAAAACAATGGTAGTGGAGTTACGGAGTTATGGTCGGTTGTGGGTGGGCACCCACAACCGTAAAAAGAACAAGGGGTAGGAATATTTATCAAGAACCAACAGAGTGGAAGCCAATTATTTCAAGGTAGCGTACTATGACTGAATTATATATCGTTTACCTTTACTCTATACGTCATTATCAATAATTTAGGGACTGAAATGTTACAGATTTGTTTTAGTTAGTACTACAATATTTATTTTATTTATTTATTTTAGTACATGGATATATGTGTGGTGAATTTTTAAGTTATTTTCTAAAAATGGCACCGCTAAGAGAAGAGTTGAAATTAACATGGACATGGGGCCTGAAGTGTGTTGCAAATTTTAGAGAGAAATAAAACGTTGTTTTTTTTTTGTATACACTCAACTCAACGAGGCACATTTTTATTAACATTCAACTCAACGAAGTATACTTTTGTTTACACTCAACGCAACGAGGCACATTTTTCTTTATATTCAACTCAACAAGGCACATTTTTAATAAGGCCTTCCTGAAATTAGATCCTTCTACACCACCACAATCAGTCACAGTTGCTATAAACAAAAAAATAACCGTGTACATCAAGGCTCATGTCGACATTCGCGACGTGACTATGTATGACAATGCGACAGTGCGTTTTCATAGAAATCTGTAAAGCAATTTTAGAAAAAAATCTGTGCAACCTCGCTGTCGCGCGAGCCTTCATTTTTGAAAAACGAACTGTTTCCACAGAATTTACGCTCTCATAACAAACCAATAAATAAAAAAATATTTTTATGTTTCTCCTGTCCATGTTCTTGACACCATACCTAAGTCGCATTTAGCGCCACCCACGCAAAGAGAGGGAGTGGTATTATTAGACGAATGCTCACGCCACTGACACAAGTCTATCCATCTGTTATTTTTACATTTATTTTTCATGGAAGGTTTTTCATCTGGAAAATTACCGCGAGGAAGACATTACAGATACTTGGGTCATAACTCGGGCACGCTGGAACGTAAACATAGAACGTCAAAATAAAATATGGCCCATGGCAAGTTTATTGCGTATTAAATGCCCATTCGAAGACACTCCTTGGAACTGAGCGCCTAAAAATAATGGTGGCTTCATTTACTGTTGCGTTTTAAGCAATTTGGAGATTTATTTAGCATAACATAACATCACGTCTGTTTCCCGAAGGGTCAAGCAGAGGTGCACTTATAGCACATCCACATTTTGCATTATAATTAAGACCCATGTTATAGTTGCTGGTCTATAAAGACCCATGTAATAGTGGCCGGTCTATTAAGACCCATGTCATAGGGGCCGGTCTATTAAGACCCATGTGATAGGGGCCGGTCAATTAAGACCCATGTAATAGGTGCCATTCTATTAAGACCCATGTAATAGGGGCCAGTCTATTAAGACCCAAGTTATAGGGGTCGCTCTAATAAGATCCATGTAATAGGGTCCAGTCTATTAAGACCCATGTAATAGGGGCTGGCCTGTTAAGACCCTTGTAATAGGTGCCAGTCTATTAAGTCCCATGCAATAGGGGCCAGTCTATTAAGACCCATGTAATAGGGGCCGGTCTGCCAAGACCCACATAATAGGGACCAGTCTTTATAGACCCACGTAATAGTGGCAGGTCAAGACTCAGGTAACAGGGGCCAGTCTATAAAGACCCATGTAATATGGGCCGGTCTGCTAAGACCCATGTAATAGGTGCCAGTCTGTTAAGACCCATGTAATAGGGGCGGGGCTGAAACTGAGAAATTCCAGATGGAAAAACCTGGGCATGGAACCCAGGACTTCATATTCAGCAGTAACGATTCCTTTAATTTACTTTATACTTAAAGACATGTTACTTAAAATTCGTAAGATAGTTAAGTGATTTATGCTATTCAAACTTTCACTGCATAGCTGCTAGCCCCTATGATACAGTTGACACTAGTAGGCAGGGGATTCATATTCCATGTAAAACAATTTTTACTGCTGGAGCTCGCTGTTCAAAGGTTCAAATATTCATAAACGTTGCAATTACACGCTTGACTATTGGTCAGAATACTGTTCTTAGCAAAATAGGTAGTACTTAGATAGTCATAGCACTTAGCTTACCTATAGAATTGGTTGAATCTTCCTTAAAAACATCTTTGTCGCACCTTGGGCCACACCTAGGGCAGTCAACACCTAATACTTCATTATATTTTCCTTGTGTCTCCACATTATCACGTGAATTTTGCAAAAATGTGATTAACGGTCATAATATCACAATATTTATCATAATATCTATGACACTTACAAACACACCAACTTTGTAGACTCATCCATTTCCATTCGGTCAATAACCTCTGTCCGGTGCAGAAGAATATGGAGAGACATAAACTTTGCCATGTTATTGTAATAAATTGTGGTTTCACATATTTTACTAGTGCTTGAAGAATGGGGATCTAATCTTCTAAGTACGAAATATGGTTACGAAACACATCGTCACTTTAACTCGGTGAATATTTATCGTTTTCACACGTACTACGCGCTACAGTACCATGATTTGTATTTTTACTAGGGTAGGTAGGGTAGGTAGGGTTTTACCCGCGGCTTCGCTCGCAGTGAAGTCATTATTTTTTTTGTTTTTTTTTTCAATAAAAAGTATCCTATATTACTTCTAATACCTCCAAGAATATAAGTGCAAAGTTTCATGATGATCGGTTCAGTAGTTTTTGCGTGAAAGCGTAACAAACAAACTTACATTCACATTTATAATATAACTGGCTTTTACCCGCGGCTTCATTCGCAGTGAATCCATTAAATAATATTTTTTTTCTAATAAAAAGTATCCTGTGTTACTTCTAATACCTCCAAGAATATATGTACAAAGTTTCATGATGATTGGTTCAGTAGTTTTTGCGTGAAAGCGTAACAAACAAACTTACATTCACATTTATAATATTACTAGCTTTTGCCCGCGGCTTCGCTCGCAGTGAAGACATTATTTTTTTTTTTTTTTATTAAAAGTTTCCTATGTTACTTCTAATACCTCCAAAAAAATATGTACAAAGTTTAGTAAAATATGTACAAAGTAGTTTTTGCGTGAAAGCGTAACAAACAAACTTACATTCACATTTATAATATTAAGTAAAGTAAGGATATCGAAGATCTCGCACACAACGCACCGTTTTTGACGAACCATGACATATGTCTTTTATTTAAATGTGTAGACGGAATGGTATACTTATTATTTCAGCCAAAAAAACGTCCACTGCTGATCTTATGCTTCTCCAAATTGTCGCGACATCTTCCAGCCCTAAGCGGCTATGCTATTCGTCTCCAGCGGGTCCCCATGGCCAATGTCATGTTCGGTATCGGTTCACTTTCTGCGAGGCCTTCCAAAACGTGGTCGCCACTCCTGTAGGCCAAATACGAGTTTTTTAACGTAGTCGAAACGTTCTGTCAATTTGTTTACATAAAAAGTGTTTTCAAAACAAATAAAACCGTATTTAGTACGAACGAATACGTTAACAAACACGCACTTACCACTAGTTCTAGATTGGCAACGCGAACCAGAAGACGTTGCGTTGGAAGGGCTCCCACTAGGTGGACCGATGATCTGGTGAAGGTTGCGGGGATCCGCTTGATACGAGACGCACGGGACCCGTCAATGTGGCGACGCAAAAACCTTCAATACTTATTTAAGTTTAGCAATTCTTCGATCTATGCCAGTAACCTTATTATTCAGGCTGGAAAACTCTGCCTAAACTTGCCGTAAAAGAACTAGAAGTAGATAATTGAAACGTTAATAAAATTGTAGTCACTTTGATATCCGACGCGCCATCTTTGACAAGTTTTGTTCGGCGTAGTAAAGAGAAAAAATCGAAGTAAAGATTGACTGCTTGAATATAATAGATCTGCGAGCAAATACATCCTTAGACGTGTATGAAATAGAAATGTTTATCTGGCGACTAAAGTAAACTAAGTCTATAAGTATATTTTTCATGGAATATCAATTTTCATGACGATGATTAAATAATTAAGTTCTATTTTAGGTTGGAATGTTGGAAGGCCATTCAAAAAGTCGATCGATGATGTAATAAAAGCCGTAGAAGTCCGCTAAATGCGAGAAGTACCTACAGGAGCAGCCGAATGAGAAGACAGAAAGTCTTTCTCCAGCAGTGGACGCCTTTTGCCTGAACGATGATGAGTTTCTAGATTATCACTACATATATATAAAACAAAGTCCTTCGCCGCGTCTGTCTGTCTGTTGTCGATAAACTCAAAAACTGTTAAACGGATTTTCATGCGGTTTTCCGCAGACAGAGCGATTCATGAGGAAGATTTAGGTGTATAATTTGTCAAGGTTTTGTGTAAACTGGTTGAAAGGACGATAACTGTTGAAAATGTTGGCAAAAGTCAAGCCGCCCTGATGCTTTCATCGAAAATGCTGCCGAAAGTACGGTGAAAATGTCCTTCTATTATAGGTCTACAGAAAAGTCTGCGATATCTTTTAATAATAGCTTAGTATATATATGATCACGTACAATGCGGTTATTGGAAAGCTATTTAGACGGATACAGTATTTAGATCCCTTTCAATAGTTTTGTTTTCAAAATATTATTTGATTTACATATGCTATCTCAGTAATGAAGAAAATCCAGCCATATTTTTTTCTGTGTAAAAATATTTTTAAACATCCAAGTCGTTTTGGAGGAGTATCCAAAAGTTGCGAAAAATATCGTGTTGCTAATTATTTTTTTAAAGCAAAACTATTTGCTATACGAAAAAACCATGTATAAAAATCATGAAACAATAATAAATATATATTTTTTTCAAACCTTTTATCCTAGCCGTTACTAAGGAGTATGCTTTAGAATGTTACCGTTTTTTCGGCACTGAAGCGTATGTAGGCCCTTAAATACGTCAGTTATCTCAAACATTTCATGCACATAATTTTAATCCTTAACACCATAAAATATAATGAATATCTTTGCCGCTATCGCAAAATAAAAAGGGACCCTACGACAGCAAAAACATGTAGGTATATAATGCTCTACTAACCGTGCGAAGACGGGGCGGGTCGCTAGTTTTATCTAAAGTAAAATCTTCAACTGTAAGAACTCGTTATCAATCAATCAAACAAAACCGTAACCAGAAATTCTCAGTAAAGTAGAAATGACGATCGCGTGAGAAGGTCGGGTGTTAAATAATATTTAATTATCTGACAATAACGCCAATATAATATTAATTGGTGTTCTGTCACGGCTCACCTTGAAGCACGCGAAACTGTCTCGTTTGAAACAATCAATTTTATATCAGTCATTACGGACGGACGACTGGGTGAATCGTAAAAATGTTTTCGTTTTCATCATAAAACAAATGAGTAAAAACTGTAATGGTGGGTATTAAGTTTTGTCAAGGTGGAATTTATTTCTCTTTTGTTACTATTTTTGATTTTGACCTAACTCATCATGACTCATCAGCAATGCGGCACTGGTCAAGTCAAAGCTCCTGAGCCTTAAACATCGTCGCTGAGTTGCCAGCTTGTCGGTTTTTTATCGGTTACATTTCGGGGAGCGTGCGATGGAATTGCACGATCTTATTCCTCCTAGCCCGTTACATCATCGGACTGCAAGACATACGGCGATGCCCCATCGGTTCATGGCGGATATCCCACGCATCGCACAAAACGTTTTGGGGACACTTTTATTATGCGTACAGCTAAGGAGTGGAATTCCCTACCGAATTCTGTATCCCGATAGCTTAGGAATAGGTTATTTCTAGGCAAGCGTGCTTCACCGTCGACCACATCATCGCTTACAATCAGGTGAGATAGTGGTGAAGCGACAATAAAAATATAAAATAAACTTCTTCATTAACCGACTAGCCTTTTTCAATCAAGTTGGGCTCGGGTCCCAATCTAACCGGACAAGGCTACTATACCAGTAGATATTTAAATAGAGCGATTGCCTGTTGCTGGGTACAACCCAGTTATTGGGTAACACGAGCAACTCTTACCAAAGTTATCACCCTTGTTAAGAATTGTTGTCAGACTTCCGGGCTTCTGCCTTCTAGGAATATTCTTGTTGCTTATTAGTTTGTCAAAAGGTTGACAGAAGAATTGTGTGAATCCAGAAGAGATAGTAAACGGTATTAGTCTAAAATACCTCAGACCTTTTCAAAGTCGCTGTAAGGTCCTTAGGAACAGAAACAGTAATTCCTAGTTCTAATCGATGTCCGTTGTGACAGGTTGCGACGCACGTTTCAAACTATTCAGTACCAAGAATGTCTGTCTATGAACAATAATATGAGTAAGGAGACAGTAACACGCGAACTTGTCATTAATTCAATAGAAATTACATTCTTCACTTTGACCTTTGGCCTCTTCGGAACGCACAAAGCTGCGGTACCCCGGACATAATCGTATGAAAACGTCAGTGCCGCACACAAAATCCTGTGAAAAACGTCAAATGGACATGTGTTCCTTCTCAGTATGTGTCATCGGTGAAGCGGATTATGAGACCGGCGCCGAGTACCGCAGCGTTGTGCGTTCCAATCATCTTTTACCAACTATCTGTGGGTGAGCTACCAGTCAAAGAGATGATTTTACATAAAGACTAGTGACAGATTGTCTACCTTCTGACTACCATTACCTTCTGACAAACGGCTTAACGTGTTTTTCGAGGCACAGTAAAATCTCACGTAAAGATGGAACCCATGCACGAACCGACCTCGGCAAGCGTTGTTTAACATTGAAGATCGACCCTTACTATTATTATTAAGCCATCTCCTCCTCCTCCCATCATTAGAGTAGTTATCGATGGCTGCACGTTGGACCACTTGGATATTAATGCCGGGGTCCCTCATGGGTCGGTACTCTCAGCAACTTCATTCTAGCTGCACATTAACGATCTGCTAAAATCTTTGCAGTACGGCACGTTTGGGTATGCAGACGACAGCACTGACGCTGAGAGATCCTTGACCAACGCTCGTGCTACCGGGCCTCAGATCCAGTCTCTCCGGGAGGCCATGGTGGAGCGCTTGAACCTGTCCTTTTCCGCCAATTTCACCTGGCTCCAACTTTCTAGATGTGACCGTGCCAATAACTGACCATCTTGAGCTTCTTGGCGTTACGTTGACATCGACTCTCAAGTTTGGCCCATACATTGAGGCAAAGGCTCAGCTGGCCAAAAACCTGGGAATCCTTGCAAAGCTCAGAAGGTACTTCACGCCAGAACAACTGCTCAACTTGTATCAAGTGCAAGTTCGGTCATGCATGGAGTACTGTTCCGCATCTCTGGGACGGATCTGCCAAATACCAGCTTGATGCACTAGAGTCGATCGAAAAGCGGGCCAAGAAGCTCATCGGCGATGAGGCGCTGGTTAAGTCAAAGGTCCAGAGCCTTGAACATCGTCGCCGAGTTGTCAGCAAGTCGGTTACATTTCGGGGAGTGTGCGATGGAATTGCATGATCTAATTCCGCCCAGCCCGTTTCATCATTGGACTACCAGACGTACGGCGATGCGCCATCGGTACATGGTGGACATCCCATCCATACGCTCTAAACGTTTTGAGAATACTTTTATTATGCGTACAGCTTAGGAGTGGAATTCCCTGCCGGAGTCTTTGTTTCCCGATAGCTACAATCTAGGGGTATTTAAGTCAAGAGTTAATAGGTTACTTCTAGGCAAGCGTGCTCCACCGTCGACCACATTATCGCTTACCATCAGGTGAGATAGTGGTAAACCCCTAGCCTATATTTAATAAAATAAAAAAGGAACATGAGACGAAAGCTTTAATTAAAACCACCGTCATCATCAGCCTTTTTAATGTTCCCACTGCTGGGACACAGGTGTCCTCTCTGTGAGAGGGAATGGGCCGTAATCCACCACGCGGGCCCAATGAGGGTTGGTAATAAAATCACCGTATCTTTTAATTATCTTTCACTTCTAACGTTGCAACATACTGTGAACCGAACTTTTTATTCGATATTCGAATGGCAGCTTCAATTTTGAATTTTACCAGTACGGAATTCTGTCTGCCGTCTGTTTCACGAAAACTTGAAATGTGCAAAATTCTCGATTCGTAGCCGCACTAGCTCAGCAATCGTGAAAAACTAGATGTAAATTGGGGATGTAGATAAAATGGCTGACGTTTTGGATAAAATCTAGGGATTCATTTTATGTTTTTGCGTTTTGAAAGACACGAGGCCTGTTTATTTACTTTTACTACTCTTTTAGTTCGCTTATAACCAGGTTCATTAAAGAAACGAATCTAAAATGGCGGTGCTTAACATGATAAGCATCGCCGTTTTAGATTCGACTCTTTGTGGCCCATTGTGTCTCCCAGTGTAATATTTACTTCTTCTATACTTTCTGTAACTTTTATGGTGTACATAATAAAGAGTATTCTATTCTATTCTTTAATGAACAAGGTTATACCATCAGGAGAGACAGTGGTCAAACGCGAGCCTATCAATAATAAAAAAAAATTTATTTGTTTTAAAAATATCTTTCTCCTGGTAGGTATATAATACGTAAGGTATGAAAACATAAGGAAATATAGTTTTGTTTTCGTACCTTACCGCGCAGTGATTTTTTTTCTAGTTGACTTGTTTTTCTTATTTTTTACAAACAACATTCTTAAATAACACTGTCACAGCCGACAAAAACAAATTTCATTTGTGATAAATATGGCCACAGAGCAAAAACAAAAGAAAAGACGTTCTCCAGTGTCATAAGTCTACCATGTAATTTGATGAACACCCGCTGTCTCATCGTGTGAGTGTTTAGTAAGTAAACTCAGGGAATTTTTTTCTCAGTTTTATGTACTTTTACATATATACTGAAACAGTCAGGCATACTATGTAAATGATACTGTTACCTGTGTCTATAGAGATTAGATTCATAGAACAATTTGGTTGTTAAAATGGGTTCTCATTTTTACCCGACTACGGCGGAACTAAAAGGAAGGTTATGATTTTAGCAGTCTATGTATGTATGTTTGTATTTACGTATACGCCTAAACTATTCATCTGATTTTAATGAATAAGGTGTCAATCGATTCGTTATGATGGCCCGGGTAACATAGCACAGGCAACAAAAATCCGTAGTCAGGTGACAGTTTTTATTAAAAAAAAATCTTGTTTTAGTTATGAATCTGAAATTCCATATTTTAATTTTGATAGACGTTCGTTAATCATTATTACTAGTACTTCTTATTCGACGTCTTCAGTGCTGAAGGTCGTGCCCGTCTTGAAAAGCTTTGATGGGGTCATTGACGAGCTGCTTTCAATCCACTCTGTCTTCGGTTCTTCTCAGGGTAATGGTCACCGTGAGTCCTGTATCGCTCTTATCTGATTTGACTGTCGAGTGGGCGAGCGTCCGCGTGGCGAGTTTTCCATCCACTTTTGCCATTAAAACCAGTTTTTCCAGATTATCTGGTTGTCTCCGGGTGAAGTGTCCAAAGTAATTTAGGACTCGTTGATAGCAGTTAATCATCATGAGGTGAGATTCAGTTACCCTTCTGCCAAAGATGAAGCTGAGATACTCTGTTATGTCTCAGTCAAATTACACCTAGGATGCCTTTTCTTGGAGTTGTTGAAAGTCCGTGCGTGGTGGCTTAGCACTAAGCTGATTGTTTATAATATTCCCACTGCTGGGAAATAGGCCGTCTTTCTATGAGACGGTTTATTCGACCACGCAGGTCCAGAGTGGAATGGCAGATGTCACATGTCTTCAAATTATTTGAGAGCAATAAACGTGCTGCGGTTGTAATCATCATCATCATCGCAGCCGAAGGACGTCTACTGTTGGACATAGGCCAAGTGTCGCCATTTCGATCGGTCCCATGCATCCAGCAGATTCCTGCAGCCCTAAACTGGACATCGCTCCACCCAGAGAGAGGCCTTCCAACGCTGCGTTTTCCGTTGTGCGGTCGCCACTCCAGCACGTTTTGGTCCCTATCGATCATCAGTTCTGTGAGCAATGTGCTCCGCCCAATGCCAATAAATTTTGCAATTTTTCGGGCTATATCGGTAACTTTGGTCTGCGGATATCTTTATTTCTGATGCGATCACGCAAGGAACCTAGTTGTAAACATACCAAAATGCAAGAGGTACTAAAATAAAGGTAAGTACAGGTTCAATCAAACCTGAAGTTGGTTTGAAACACTCCGCGAGTCGCCGCGCAATAGCAAACTAATGTGAGAACGGGAGTGAGGCGTACTGCGCATCGAAAATCAAACTTCAAAGACCTCATTCACTTTGAATCGACCTATACAAATCGTTTTAAAACCAAGAAACTCCCGACAATTTTATGCAACCTTTGGGTGTTATGTACTTATTTATTGTTTTTCTCTAAGCATTTGCCGCAATAAAGTGCTTACCTAGAGCCATTTATTTGGCGGCTTAGAATTGTAAAATGTGTAAAGGAAAAGAGTAACAATAAAATTTGAGAAAACTTTGAGATATTTTTATTCACAATAAATTTAATCATTGTTTTATTTTTGTTTAAATTTGCTGATGTTTGTCATAGGTTTTTACCTAGCTCAAAAGTCAGGACTTCTAAAAAAGTATCAAGGTAATATCTGTTTATGTCACTGAATGTGTGAGGAGTGATATGAAAGAAAAGGTAGTCAGTGATAGAGTGATGGGGGACAGGACGGTATGGAAGAAGAAAACGTGTTGCGCCGACCCCAAGTAACATGGGAATGGGATAAGATGGGATAAGGGCAGGCTTCAATTTAGGTTTTTTTTTTAGACAATTCAAAAATACCTTCAAATGGTTTAGTTGAAATAAAACTATTTTTGATTTGATTTTATGCAGGGCACGGTCCAGACGCTAAGAATGAAAATTTCGTTTATTTTTTCGTATTTTTTTTGTTTTCAGATAAATATCATTAGATGGCACGATATGCATCGATTTATTATTCAATTTTGTGTAAAATTAGGATTTTCTAGAGTTGGTCATAAAAAATTGTATGTTATTGTTTAATCAACTCTCCTAAGCACAAAATTATGGAATATTGGACCCTTAATCCACATTTCAAAGATTATTTGAACAGATCATTTGATATCTATTCCAATAGATGACGCTGTTTTAATTTTTGAGGTACATCATAAAAAAAAAATTGTACTGTCATGCATTTGTTTTTTTTTAACCTTTATTACAATGAATCTGTAAAAACCTGCAAAAAAAATACAATAAAACAAATCGTCACTGTATTTAAAGAAAAACATGTTCTCGAACCGAGTCAACCCTTCAAGTTGCAAGTCACTGCTAACACCATGGACCACCATGGATCTAATGCGGTCGGTTCCATGGGATGGAACCGACCGCATTAGATGTCTTTTTAGTAAAATAGTCCATCAAAAACGCTAGAAATAGCGACACCGTTTCTGTATATGAGATGAAGCATATGTATGCTAGTATCTATTATATTATCTGTGCCCAGGTTTTTTCGCAAAAGGAACCAAGCCTCGTCCGTCAGACTCAAGACGATATTCCTTTCGGTGTTAATAATCAAATTTTCTACAGTCATATTTCTCCAAAAAAAAGTTAATAAACTGAATAACGCAAAAAGACGCCCACGATCCAAGATGGCGCCGTGTTTATTTCGCGTCCGAGGCTTGTTTACAAACGTCACAGCGCTATCATTGGGGGTCACGCGATGCCCGTCATGCGCCGGCGTATCGTTAGATCATTGCGTCAAGCAGATCGGTTACTGACCGGTTGTGCGACTTTTAGAGATGCAGGATTGAGAATAGAATTTGATTGAGATGAATATTACCTGATTTAAATTATTTGCAAATGCATTTAGGAAGAGGGGGCGTATTTTTTTTTTCAATACTCAAGTGGCTCTATTTATAGTGCAGCGATTGGAATGTGAAAAATAAATGAGATTAACCAAGCAACATTTTATTAGACATGTCAATACGATATAATTTGGACTTTTGACAATCGTTATCGCTGATAAAATGTATTTTTCTAAGCCCTCTGTATATGCACAGGCCTTTAATTAGATCCCTCTAATGATACGCATAATGCCGCTAATGTTATAAGTTACTACTATTGCTGTTGAATGTGGATTCAGGTGCAAAATTTGTTCCTACTAATTGATCAGTATTATGATGTCTAATTTAATCATCATCATGTACCTGCCCTTATTCCATGTTATTTAGGGTCGGCGCAACACGATTTCATCTTCCATACTGTCCTGTCCCATGTCTCGTTATCGCTGACTCCGTTTTCTTAAATATCACTCCTCACACATTCCATCCAATCTTTTCTTTGGCCTTCCTCTCCTTCCCCATCCAACCAAATTTCCAATTTAATATAAGTATGTATTTTAATGTATTAACTTGAAGACAATTTTGTATTATGTTGTGTTCACCTTGTGACATATTTGCACAGAATGAAGCTTAATGTACAATATTATTTAATTATTTATGTAAATATGTAGTTGGTGTTCCTATCAAGAAATAAATAAACAAAAATCATGCTAAAGAAAAGAGAAAAGTTCAAGTGCTGAATATGCAGCAACCGTTTTGGGAATACTTTCATTGTGCGTACACCTAAGGATTGGAAGTCAACCTAGGTGTATATAAGTCAACAGTGAATAGATAACTTCTAGGCAAGCGTATTCACCGTTGACCACATCATCGCTTACCACCAGGTGAGAGGTCAAGCGCCAGCCTAAAAATAATGTATACTAATATTATAAAGCTGAAGAGTTTGTTTGTTTGTTTGAACGCGCTAATCTCAGGAACTATTGGTTGGAATTGACAAATTCTTTTGTGTTAGATAGTCCATTTATCGAGGAAGGTTATAGACTATATAACATCACGCTACGACTAATAGGAGCGGAGCATAAATGAAAAATGTTACAAAAACGGGCAAAATTATTCCTTTTTGAGAGCTTCCGCTACGTGCGCTGTGTAAGCGGTTATAGTTACGCAACAATCATATATGTAGTGTAGGTTGCCAGTTAACGGGAACGAAGCCGTGTGGGACAGCTTGTTAAAAAATAAAAAGACTAATCCTGCTTTTCAAGTCGTCACATTACGTTTATATCTAACAAAAATCATTATACGTAACTACTCTTTTTGTCAGACTCTCGAGTGTGACATAGAATTAACATGCAACTGCGCCTTCATTACAATGTAATTTAATTAAAGACCATACATATTTCCAGGGCCAGTAGGTTTTAATAGCAATTTATTAAACGGTTCATAATGAGTTCAGCAGTGACCTATCACAAAACACACGTTATTTCGCTAAGCATAAGCACAGTGTAGGCATTATTCACGCTTGTTACCTCAGTAGATAAGCAGGGCAGTGAGCGGTACAAGTAGGAGTGTTACTCAGCTGACCTTATCGTTCACGACAATATTGATAAGCGCTTGATTGTGTTTGTTTTGTTAACATACCTAGATCGTATCAGCTATTAGCAACGGATTATTATAAACTTAGCTCACTCTTCTTTCATTCAATAATGAGCTGGGTAAAGGTCGCTGCATGCGTAACGTGTTTTAATCGCGGACGAAACGGGAAGACAAGTTTTGAAAATATCGTTTCATACAAAATTTGTAAGAAAGTGCATACGGGTCACGGGTGCGCGGACGGGACGGCGACACGTGGCGTTTCATACAAATGGCTACGTCATCCCTATCGGTCCGAGATTAGGGGCGTGGGTTAGGTTTGTGGCGACGCTTAGGAGGCCAATGTCCAGCGGACATCTTCCGGCTGAAACGATGATGATGAGCTGTGTAAGAATAGTTCAACCTCACGGTGAAAAGATGTACCATGAGCAAAGAAGGAGCGGACGCCAACCCGCCTTGTATAACCATCAGCAAAGAAGTAGTGAACGCCAACCCGCCTTGATTAACCATCAGCAAAGAAGTAGTGGACGCCAACTCGCCTTGTTTAACCCTGGTGAATCATGCTTGTGCATCTTCTATATGAGAATAGGCCTTTGCCCAGAAATGAGACAACCACAGGTTAATATTTTTAGGTAAGGCTGACTGCTACAGTGTATAATATTTATCACTGGAGGATGTCAAAATACAAAGATTTTCCAATCAGCAAGTGAGGCTGGTAAATTGTAGAGTAATATTTCACGACAGAATACATTTTTCAGTTTCTTGTGATCAAGTTACATTTTCATTGAAGTTGGCTCTGTTTGAAAAGTACTTAGAAATCATGATTCATGATGAGAAACTAATATTATCTATATTATACTCACAGATTTCGTCTTCACAGGCCAATCTCCCGTAAACGTCTCTAAGTCGACAGTTCGACACGCCACTGCCAGTGTATCCTAAGTCCACGGTGACGACGCCCGTCTTCCGGCTCAGACTGTGTCGCCCAACAATCATTAGATATGCATTTTGCATATAAAATCTGGCAGAGTAGAAGGCTATGGGGAAGACCTTTACCCAGCTGAAGGGCAATATAGGATAATTAAATAAAAAACTAAACCCACTGAACTAGAGTCAAGAGCAAACCCATAGCAAATAAAAACAAAAATATTTACAGATTTTATTAATTTCATTACATCATTTCAGTATTTTATTGAGTAATTTCGTAATGGTGGTGCAATTATGTACGACATGTGTATTTGAATATCTCTCTCTTATCATATTACCCAATCTTCACCGTCTTGAAATAATGTTATCTAAACAATTACAAAAAACAAAATGCCATTCTCATTTTTCAGTGACTATTTGTCAAGGTCAACGCCAAATAGTTCTTTTTTTAAATTTCAAAATGATAAATGAAGTAGTTAACTTTTAAATTGTTATTTTATGTAATAAAGAAAAATAAATGATCACCATGTACCTATATTGGATCTTACAGATATTTATAAATTTAAAGCTGCATAGAACTTTCTTATACCCGGTGCTTTGATTGCCAAAACGTAAAGAAAAAGTTAATTCAAAAGATCAAAAAACCCGACTGCTTAAGAAGCGAACTAAAAAGACGTAAACAAGAAGAAAATCAGGTCAGTCAGTCGGAGGATACATATTCGCGAGCTGGCTGACCAAAACCAGATGTATCCTAAGACTTCACAGCATGCTTTTCTTCTTGTTTACGTCTTTTTAGTTCGCTTCTTAAGCAGTCGGTCTTTTTGGATTATAGTTTTTTAAATATAACTTTTTAGTAACCTACCATTTTTACGAAGTACATTTAAACATATTAAGGTTATATATTTTTGAAATCACCTCTTAAAACCCTTTATTGTGATACCCCACACGACTATTGTAATGTAGCCGAATCGATTGACGTAAGAATCATCAAAATTGGCCAACGCGTTTGGTCCCCAGAACGCCAACGCTACACATACATAAATATACTAATAAACACATTACCCTCCTTCGACAGTCGGGTAAAAAAGGTTGAAAAAAGTTGTAACTTTTCAGATAATTTGATCACATATACACCGGAAATTCTCTATCTTACTTATCTTTTTATATCTGCATACCTTCACCAACCTGTCCATCTTCTTCTGGCTCATTGTCTGATAACGATCCCAGATTAGAGTAGATAAAAGTTTACACCTTATTAGTCCACGTGTTTTCTTTTTATATTTAAATATGCTTTTATTAAATCCAGCAGCTCTGACAATCAAAACTAACGCAAAACAGGGTTCATTTCTATTCAGGAGTGAAAAGAAATAAAATTTATAAGGGGCTCTTTACGTTATTTAAATATTTAAGGACTCTAATTTTTAAAATGAAATTAAAAATTTCGACCAAAATAGAACCAGATTTGTTTCAACTCACTGTTTTCCGCAGTAGGAAGTTTCGAAAGATTATTATTATGTTATTTTATGTGCCAAACGATTTCATGTCATTTCAACAACCATCACCAAACATATAAACTAACTAGGCCTCAAGCCAACCACAAAACACATGTTAACCACGATCGCAGGTATACCCGTAAAATTTCCGATTAGACCACAATGGCCGCCCCCTTGATTTCAAAGAGAAACATACACGCTCCGCACTCATTAGCATACATTACAACAATATTACAATAGTGCCAACATCACCGTGCAAATTGGAGAACGTATGTTTTAAACTAAAGAGGTTTACGCACCAACGTTTATAATGCACGACGGCATTTTCACATTTTCTGCGCGGCATTCGATTTTTAATTTTAGCTGGAGAATTTTCGCGAAGCATTTTCCGAGATTTGCCGATGTTTGCCGAAATGTGCCGGCAGAGAACCAAAATTGTGGACACACTTTTACAAAATAAGGAAGCTGGAGTGGCATATTACCCATAGAATCGATGGTCGTTGGGGTATACTTGTTTTTGAATGCCTATCTTAGGTTTCCCCTCAGGCCAGATGCGTCGTCCCTCCTGCAGCAGGATGACAGTTACCGAGACTTGAGGTGAATGATATTTGGAGAGGCCTATGTTTAGCACGATGCTCTCAACAAATTAAAAGACAAAATCAGATTGCGCAAATTGGGAAAATAAAAGTGGTTTCCACGACGTCCGGGCAATCACGACTCTCAGTAATGAGTAACACGATGCGAGGAGAAAGGTAAGTTTAGCAGTGAAGATGACGATTTTCCGTTCATCAAGCAAATCCAATCATTTTGTACGACCCACGTGCAATTCGGCCAACACGTACGTGCAAAGCGCCTAAAGCCGATACGACAGTTATCTTGGAGAAGAAAGGAGTTTCGTAATCTATGGATAGATTTCGTGAGATTATTTATTTTATTGACTTGTGTGTGTCAAAGTCACGCGTTACGACAAGTTTACTTAATTTTGTTTTTGGAGTTTTTTTTTAATATTTTGAGTGTTTAAACGCGTAAGGATTATAAATATATCTGATATAATTATTATAACAATAATTACCCTTGTTGCAATGTCATGATGTCGTTTACCTTTATAAAGAAAATTTCCAGGAAAGTACCTATTGGACTTGAAAAGCAAATTATCTGAGATGACCTCTTAAACTTTGCCAAGGATAGTCTGTGGATGGATTCATTACAATCCATTAAATACATACAGAGACTCCTCAGTGTCTCGAAAAGCATGTTAAGCTCGGCTCGGCTGTCATTTTGTATATCTTTGATAGTCGCTATGGATAATCAGAACCCAGAATCATCATCATCGTCATCATCAGCCTTTTCAATGTTCCCACTGCTGGGATACAGGCCTCCTCTCTGTGAGAGAGGGAATGAGCCTAAATCCACCACGCGGGCAAAGTGCGGGTTGGTGAATGTCACATGTGTTCGAATTTTTGATTCTAGAACACAATGTTTTCCTCACGATGTTTTCCTTCACCGTTTTGAGAGCAGTGGTGATGAAATAATTTACACAAAATAAAGCGCTGGTACGCGCTAGTACCGACATGTGATGAGGCGAGAGGATGACCATAATATGACCAAAAGATATATATAAGACTTAAATAACAGAAAAAGAAGCCATGGGTGATCAACAATGACCTGGCTACGAACGATCAAGAATGACATGATCACAAGCAATACAACAGAAGAGACAACCCGCAACCGTATGGTGTGGCGCAGAAGTACTAGGAGGGCTGACCCTAAATGAACTGGGACAACAGTCAGGAGAAAGAAGAAGAAAGCGCCTGCCTGGGTTCGTACACGTAAGTCGGGGCCGTTACCACTGGGCCACTACTGTTCAAAGCCAGAATATCTCACACCAATCTTTCCAAGGGGTATCGTGTTACCCAGTTACTGGGTTGTGGAGGTCAGATAGGCAGTCACTCTATGTAAAATAATAAGCTGTAGGTTAGACTGGAGCCATCACCAACATAATTGGGAACAGGCTAGGCAGATTAATATTTTCAATGAAAACTATACGTTTATTAAATAGGTATTGACGTCAGACCGACCGTCAAATTAATCTCCGCAATTAATCTTTGTTGACTCCCGAAAGTTCCACGCTGAACTGCGCAGAAAACCAAAACATTACGAAAATAAACAGTTGACGATATTAAATAACAGACAAGAAATATAAACGAATCGTAATCTACGAGTACCTACATCACAAAAACAACTCAACTACGTTTATGTTATCGTTATATTACGAGCTAGAATTAATAATCTATAGACTGTTTTATTTATTCAGAAGACATTTTGTTTTACCATTGCCCAAAAACTTATCCCTATTATATTTGGCTCGGGTTCCGCAGCCTTATTCCGTAATGAATTCGGCAAGGCAAAGGGCCAAGAGTATGAAAAAACGACCAATCACATGCGAGATGAATGACGCCATGTGGATTTCAGACTATGTAATTGGTCAATTTTCTATATTCTTTGCCCTGCCGAATTCATTACGCAATAAGACTGCCGGTATATTCAGTCACCTGGAATATAATCACGTTACACACAATCGTTGGCAATGCATTCCATTTTGACAATTCAAACAATATACATTTTGACAATTCAAACAATATTACGTGATCTACGTTGCCGAGCAGACGATTTTTTCAAACATTGTCAATATAATATTAATTTCCTTCAAATTGCTTAGTTTTTCCTATGTTGCAGGCTTTTTTTCTATAATGATCACTTTTTTCTGTTCTTTTTCGGATCAGGTTTGTAGAAAAAAAAACTTTCTGTTAGCGATATATATTTTTACTTCTCCCTACTCGGCCACAAAACTACACCAATTTTATACCACAATATCCACTAGGAATCAATTTGCAAATAATATTAACAGCCGCTGAACTTCACTCGAAAAAATCCTGCCAAAAATCCCCTTTCAGCGATAGCAAAGTGATAACTTTGCTGGCCCTCTAGGCTTGTCAAATGGCGAGAGCTACATCACTGTTTCACAAGAGACCAGTTTAACTTAACATTTTTTGTTGATAAACATTATTTAAGCAACAAATAACATTTGTCTTTTTAATCGTCGTTCAGGGTTTACATGCATCAAGATTACTTATCAATTTGTAAATATTTTCTTTTTGACAACAAATGATTGCCGCCATAATTAAACGTTTAAAACCAGTGTGGGACCAAAGAATCTAGCATTCTGCCAAAATAATTACGAATGCAAATAGATCGCAACTCAGGAGGTCGGATAACATAAATCTTTTCAAGGTCAATAGAGGGTGTCTAGTATTAATTTTGATATTAGTAATTTATTCACGGATATTCTTGGAATGATGTAGTGTAGATAATACTGAGTAACCCAGTTTGTGAGCAAAAATATTCAAACATGCGTCAACTACTTTTCGATTTGCTATTGAATGAACATTCAACAGCAAATCGCATTACTGGAATTGAGTTTAGTTTGTGACACATCATTTATGTTTTTCCAGAAACCGTTTGTTAGTTTAACAGACAGCACTAATAATGACTAAATATTACGCATGTCGCATTCATATGGCTTAATTAATCGTTTTCATTAATCGTTCGGCTATTACCTAAATGGTTCTATGTAATCGGAAGCCTAATTTGGTTGCCCATCACTTACAGGGACCAGGGTCATATAAACAGGTCTATACCAGAGAGACGATAGCTTTTGCTACTCGTTTTTTTAACGGTAGTCTCGCGTTTGACCACTATCTCACCTGATGGTAAGCGATGATGTGGTCTACAGTGAAGCATGCTTGCCAAGAAGTAACCTATTCACTCTTGACTTAAAGACCCCCATGATGTAGCTATCAGGAAACAGGCTCCGGCAGAGAATTCGACTCCTTAGCCGTACCGTACAATGAAAGTATTTCCAAAACGTAGTGCGTATGGTTGGGATGTCTACCATGTACCGACGCGACGGCGTATTGCTGTACGTCCTGTTGATGTTTAATTTTTTTAGTTTCAAGTAAGTAAAACAATGTTCAAGACGATAGTTTTTCAGCGTGAAACATTCACAAATTAAATGATAGGAGACATTTATTTATTTTTAACTATTTATTCGAAATTATGTAAATAACACCTTAACAACTATAACGCCAATGCAATGTTACTACCATTAAAATACAATTAAAACACAATCAACTTACAGTAATAAATGCAATTAAAATCCAATTACAAATACATTTTAAAATTCTGCTATAATACAATTAAAAATGCAATCAAATATTAGAATTAAAGAAATATTTTAAAAAACAATCAACTAACAGTAATAAATACAGTTAAAATCCAATTAAAATACAATTTAAAATTCCATTAAAATACACCGTGTATAATACACATGTATGTATGCATACTTCCTGATTTCTTTATCACCAAACTATTTTTTTACAGGCTTTCTCTATCAATTTACGACACAAATTTTCCAAAAATAAACTCTTTTGAAAGCAAACATGTTAATGGTTTTGTGGAGTTTTTTTTCTAGCCTTCTCCTCCTTCGCCTTCTCGAACTAACCCTCACGGTACGCGTCCAAATCATCTCGCCACCTCTTTCTGTGCCGGCGGCGCCTTCCATCTTCAGCAACCCACTGTATGGAGACTCTTGCCCAGCGATCAATTTGCATGCGAATAACGCGACCCAAAAAGCTGTTTCATTTCTTTTGAATAGTAGATTTCTGCATAAATTAATGATTTTTTAATTAATAGCGAATAACTAGATATTATTTTATATTGTTAAAATACAGGTTTAACTTTTTGGGATCATCTATTTTCCGAATACGTAGACCTACTTAGTTTGCTAAAGTCCTTTTTTTACTTCATCTGTGGCCAAAGTTGATAATGTTTAGACATAGGAAACTCTGGCCTTCGAACCTCTATGGTGAATTATTGAGGACCTTATCTTTTGGCTACAGTGATGTATGTTGAATATTGTCCTTCATGGGCCATTGTGTATGGCCCTAAAGTCAACTTAAAATCTTTTCGAACAACAAATACCTCCACTACCTCTTCCAGTCCTGTGGTCACAGCTGAGCTGGTTTTCAACGATTTTCCTTCATTTGTTGTTATTATATTCCTTCTTGGTCAAATCATGATACAGGGATACGTTCCCTGGTTCGCTATCCTTCCATCTATTTTGAATCTATTAGTCCAAATCAAACACTACAAAGTGAAAAATAACTTCAATTTCGGAATTCGGTGTTCCTGTTTTCGTTTCTCCATTTTTTGACACCGACTTATGCCAGACTTGATTAACCCAATAACATGAATCTTAAACTAAACCGGTGGAATGAGAGTATACCAGGGTGAACGGTTCACACCTGCGCACCTTTAGAGCGTACCAGTGTGATGTTATGTTATGAAATGTTGTACACAATAAACAGACATGCGATTGCAGCAATCCCGATTGATTTGCCGTCATTTACTGAAGTGTTCTGATGGTTATCTCCAAAGTTTTTCATCAGATCTTGATAAAATTATTCATTCATTCATGTTCTACATCAGATATTAAATGGGACTACATGACAAGCACCAGCTTTCAAATAAAAAAAAAGAATCATCAAAATCGGTCCACTTAGTAAAAAGTTCTAAGGTAACACAAATAAAATAAAAAATACAATCGAATTGATAACCTCCTCCATTTTGGGCAGTCAGTTAAAAGGCACCAAATTCAGTTCGGCAAATTAGTTTTGAGAACGTTTCAAATAGACAGAGATGCTCTCGCTTGCTAAGATTAGCAGACTTACAATAAATCATTACCGAGAACACAGCTTCCACCAGCATTATTTTGTTTACATCACAAAAGATAACACTGAATCCGAACTTTCACCCTGATTGTATCACAGAAATAAACAACAATAAACTTCATGGTTGGTAATGTCACGCGCGTAGATATGTTACGCAAAATTCAAACGTGTTTTCTCCGAGAAATAAGAAAAATTGCAACTTTGGGAGAAGCCCTATTTCATAAAAGGATTGTTTCAAAAATACTAAGTATGTATGAAAGAGCAGTGGTGGCTCAGTGGTATCAGCCGCGACTTACAAGTTGTAGGTTGCAGGTTGAACCCAGGCAGGCGCTTTACTTTGTGTAAATTATATTATCATAACCACTGCTCTCAAAACGGTGAAGGAAAAGATCGTGAGGAAACCGGCATGTCCTAGAACCAAAAATTCGGAGAAATGTGACATCCACCAACCCGCACTGGGCCCGCGTGGTGGATTACGGCCCATTTCCTCTCACACAGAAATGAGGCCTGTGTCCCAGCAGTGGGAACATTAAAAAGGATGATGATGATGATGATGAATGTATGTATATCCATAAAAATCTATCAATCATTATGGTCATTTCAGCCGAAAGACGTCCACTGCCGAACATAGGCCTCCTCCAAGTGTCATCACATCGACCAGTCCCATGCGTCTCGCATCCACCGGATTCCTGCAGCTAAACCAGGTCTTCGGTACACCTAGTGGAAGGCCTTCCAATCTATCAACACTTTTGGGGAAAATCACTTTTGAATTGTAAGTGATACCTTATTTCGCTTTAGATTCTAAGAAAAAAGAAAGTGACCTAATTCATAATTCCTGTGATTTCTAATCTTGCTATAAATTGACCTTAAAAAGGCTACTCTAAAACCTTGTGGTGAAAAAGAGTCCGGTTATGAGTTAGAAAGAGATAGCATATGCACGACGTCACGAAGGCTCTCAAAATAAGGCTATACCATAAACAACGCCACGCGAGTGCGGTGTGGGAGCGAGACAAAATATGGAGTGTGCCTGTGTTTTGCGGGTATTAGTTTTATGTTTTCGATAAGAATTTAAGATACTCCCACTTTTGCTTTTGGTCACATCATAATTTTGGGTGGTTTATTTTTATCTTACTGTATTTTTTTTATGTTCTTTGTATTTTTTTTACATACACAACAAATTTAGTTTCCTTACGTCACGTCCTAGGCGACCACTGAAAAGCAGCGCCGTGCTGTGGATCCCCCACGGCACAGCATTATGCTGAGTGGAAGCCTTTTTGCCACAATCACGACATGCATCTGCCTGGCATCTTTTTCACCCTATTTCTTTTTTGTTTTACTCAAAATGTAGTATTTATTTTTTCTCGTCTTTACTAACTTACTTTAAGTACTACTAATACTACTGTTAAGGATTTAGCATAAGCATATATTTATATTGTATGCCGTTTTGTGACAATTAAACACTCTTTCTTTCTTTCTATGCAACGGTCGCTTTAGTACTTAGCACGGTTATTTTTTTCTATAGTTTTCGACGCTTTATTGCTCATTTCCTAGAAATTGCATTTTTTGAGTTAGATCACTTTCATTGTGAGGGTACGATTGTACATAGGCAAAAGTTTCTTAGTCAAGTCTATAAAACCATATATCTATTCTAACATACAAATACGTTGGCGTCAAAAAACTTTCTAGTGAGGAAACTCATTATATAGTCTGGAAGAATATTTTTGGCGAACTTTGTCCTACCGAATTTATAAAGGCTTAAAGATACTTGAGAAAATTCTGCATGGATGAAAAATGGCGTCTTACATGATTTGGGGTGGTAAAGTAAGTATGGTAAACTGGTCTAGGATTGACTTACTTTTTTTAAGTAAGGACGAGAATAAGTGCCAAATCGATATTTAAGTAAATATAAATCATCGCAGAATAAAAGGTAAAATTATCATGGATACTTAGCAAATAAAAACAAGAGCTGAAGATGTATTTAATCTATTTAAGAAGAAACGAAGAAGACCGCAAAGCAAAATATTATAAGGCAGCCCTTTATGTTACTGTAACTTTTTTTCTTGAGTTTGGTCTTGACTCTAGTCTAGATTAGAGACAAAGTACTTCACGCCGGAACAGCTGCTACACTTGTATCAAGCGCAAGTTCGATCGTACATGGAGTACTGTTCTCATCTCTGGGACGGTTCTGACAAATACCAGCTTGATGCAATAGAGTCGCTCGAAAAGCGGGCCAAGAGACTTATCGGCAATGAGGCACTGGTCAAATCAAAGTTCCAGAGCCTTGAACATCGTCGCCGAGTTGCCAGCTTGTCGGTTTTTTATCGGTTACATTTCGGGGAGTGTGCGATGGAATTGAATGATTTAATTCCGCCCAGCCCGTTCCTTCATCGGACAACCAGACGCACGGCGACATTGCACTGCGTCATCGGTACATGGTGGACCTCCCACCCATACCCATAAAACGTTTTGGGGACACTTTTATTGTGCGTACAGCTAAGGAGTGGAATTCCTGCCTGGAAATACTGCCGGAGTCTGTTTCCCGATAGCTACAGTCTAGGGGTCTTTAAGTCAACAGTGAATACGTTACTTCTAGGCAAGCGTGCTTCACCGTCGACCACAACATCGCTTACCATCAGGTGAGATAGTGGTCAAGCGCGAGCCTAAAGAAAAAAAAAAAGTCATCGATGGAGCGAGTTTACCCAGATGAAGCCTGTTCACTCTAACTTTTGAAGAGATTTCGGGTTGAGTGCGTTCGGAAACACAGACGCAGGTAGTGAGTTCCACTCTTTTGCTGTGCGCACAAATGTTCTGAAACTTTTTCTTCTGCCCACATTCTGCACACAGCAGAAATATATAGACTTCTATCAACATTTAACGCAGTAAGGAGATGATCTTTCAAAAGTCCTTGCTTAGTGCTAACCTGCGTACCAAAAAGGAACCTTTGTGCATAATTTCATCCTTCTTGATTTCTAAACCCAACAGTTCAGGCTACGCGTTGTATTAGTGTTATCATTATCAGCCTTTTAAAGTTCTCACTGCTGGAACACAGGCCTTTTCTCTGTGAGAGAGGGAATGGGCCTTAATTCCCCACGCGGGCGGGTTGTTGGATGTCTCATGCCTTCGAATTTTTGGTTCTAGGACAAGCCGGTTTCCTCATGATATTTTCCTTCACCGTGTTTAGAGCAGTAGTGATGAAACAGTTTACACAAAGTAAAGCACGCCTGGGTTCAAACCCATGACCTACGACACGTTACCACTGGGCCACTACTGCTGCACATGTATAGTATCATTGAATTTTACGTTTTACCCGAATACGCCGAAGAAAAATGAAAGTTTATGTTTTTTAATTAGACAAGTGAATATCGTGCTCTCATTGTTTAGTTTTAATTAAATTGTATTGTACAAATAAAATAGACTGTACGGTTAATGAATTGTATCAACTGAAACTAGAACAAGGTATATTGATAACGCTTGAGGACGAACATACATTATTACAAAACCCAATTCAGTTTAAAACGACCGTTAACGATGCTATAATAACAATTAATGTATGCGTAACTAAATTAACTAGTGACAGTAGCAATATTGCTGTGGTGAAATTAATTAAAACTGAATGAAATTACCAGTTACCACCAGTTTCAAACTTTATATTGTTAGTACTGGGTGTGTTTTGTTTTTGTCAATTTTCACGATCCAGTAATGTAGTAATGGCCCAGGTGTCAACGGCATTACCGTTGTACCAAAAGTTTGTAATCTACTAAATTCGTATTGGTCGCTTTATAGTGATGTATCGGACACAGTTTGAACACCAACATTATATGTTTATTTAAGACTCGCTTTATAGTGATGTATCGGACACAGTTTGAACACCAACATTATATGTTTATTTAAGACGTATTATATATAATCCTAATGCTAACACAATAGGTACTGGTCGTGCGCCCACTCGGAGCCAGAATATCATAAAAAAAACCTTATTTTGGTCAGTTTTGTTTGCAAAGTATTCTTTAATTTACTGCTATTTCAGTTATAAAGAAATTCTAACCCTCAATTTTTCCGTGTAAACTCATTTTTAAACATCAAAGTCGTTCTGGAGAAGTATCCAAAACTAGCGAAATAATATCGTGTTGTAAATTATTTTTTTAAAGCTAAACTATCAGATACACGAAAAACAACCATGTTTCACAAATAATTTATTTATTTATTTAACCATTAATGTACACACACATAATAAAGAGACAAGAAGAAGGAACATAAAATAGGTACAAAGGTACGCTTATTTCAAAGAAATCTCTTCCAGCATATATTGAAAAAAACCAAAAAACCAAAAAAAAAAAACAAAAAAAAATTTCATGTAAAAAACCAAAAAAATAATCATAAGAGTCAAAAAAATTCAAAATATTCAATTCAATAGCCGAAAAATTGGGCATTTTCATAAAAAAAAATAAAACTCGAAAATCTCGAAAACGGTTAAGTTTAGGATGGGGGGTTCCATAGTGAAATCATTCAGAAATGATGTGTACTACACGCCCTTAACGGATCTAGGTCGACTTTTCCTGTAACCCTGTATACATATGCATATCAATAAATTAAATTAAATAATAATAAATACTAAATAATATATCAAATTAATAACAGGTAAATTCAGGATTATTTGCAACTATGACGGAATGGAAAGGTAGTGTTCCTTCACTCTTTTTTTAAAAGCAACAAGAGTTTTGCAGTCCCTAATTTCAGACGGCAAAGAGTTCCACAACCGAACCGCGTGCACAGTAAAGGAGTAGGAGTAAAAGTCAGTATAATGTACATGAAACAATTTTTTTTTTTCAAACCTTTTATTTAACCTAGCCGTTACTAAGGAGTACGCTAAGGAAAGTAACCGTTTTATGGCACTAAAGCGGTGGAAGACCCTTAAGCGATGGAGAATTTATATTTAGTCGTAAAATATTAATGTCGCCTTTCAATTAGTAAATTACCAAAATTGTCAATATCGACAGGCAGTATCAATGGTCGGCCATTCTGACACAATTGAATTAGCTGATTTGAGTCCCAGTTCAGAAGTATATTTGATCTTCTTTTCTCAGAGAATCTGACAGTTAAATTTCAACAACAAAAACCTCCAACATTATTCAACCTCTTCTCATCTTTATGAGAAGAAAACCAGCTGAAATTGCATTTTAACATAAGATCGTTGCCAACAATAAGTTCAGTACGTACCTATTATGCAGCAGAATCACTAATGAACGCTAGAAACTGGAACAAGGCGAATAATTTAGCACTAAATGCAGACGCCATCTTGGATCCAGATATAAAATATAGATTGTTACACGCGAAAGATTTCTTGGAATCTGAAATGATCTGATAGGCGCTAAGCTGGTGAGTCTGAGATTGACTTTCATCTCGAAGCTCGAAAGGAATATAAATATATTCGAAAGATAACTAGGAATATAGATTTTTAACAAGCTTTTATTTAATTTGCAATGTGTGTATATAAGTGTGTTCGGATCAAATCTTGCAACTGAATTTTAGAGCAGTTATCCTCCACCGATTAAGATACAATTTTGCATACACGTTTAGTTTGGATGACAATACATGGTTAGCTAAGTGACGTCATTCCAAATCGAATATGGCTAACGACCCAAGATGGCGGATTAGTTATTTTTTGCGCACTGCCATGATATAGGTATCAAATGAAAGGGTTTGCTGAGTAGAATACGAAAAAAGTTCGTTTTAAAAAAAGATTTTTTAATACGTAAATGGCTCTCTCACAGGATTTTTTTACCGGGATAAAATAGGTATCATATTTCCTAAATCAGGATATGGTCTACAAATCAGCCAAGAGTCATCCAAATCAATTTAGCCGTTGAGGAAATTGATTGATTGATTTACAAATATTTTGATTATATGAAAAAAAAGTAATTATTTTTAAGAAGAAAGAAATAAAATTTTGAAAGATCAGACTAACACTTTTATAACATTAGTAGTAAAGATTTTATATCACTATTAAATTTATGTCCATAAACACAAGGTGATATCGAACTAAAACTTGTTATTTTTACCCGACTGCCGAAGGAGGGTAATGTGTTTATCAGTCTATGTATGTGTGTATGTAGGTATGTTTGTTCCTACGTGGCGTCCTAGAGAACAAACGCGTTGGCCGATTTTGATGATTCTTACGTCAATCAATTCGCCTTAACCCTTTAAGTGTCACTGGCAACATTAAGATTGGATAATATAAAAATGGCGGATTTTGGGCGCCATATAGTGTACCAAATTGTTTTTAAAGGTCAAAGTAAAGGGTTTTAAGAGGTGATTTCAAAAATATATAACACATATGTTTAAATGTACCTAATTCTAAAAAAAGAACTAAAAGTTGTAAACAAAAAAAGTCAATTCAAAAAATCTATTGGGTTTTTAGATTTTTTAATTAACTTTTTTTGTTACCAAATCGCGTGTAAATATTTATTAGTTAGGTTTCTGCCTCCTCTTGCATATTTTTTTTGCTGGTGAATCCCTCGCGAAACTAAAACATGGAATCCCAGAAAAATATTTTTAAATGCCTGCAATGCAAATAAACTTTTTAATCGCTACAAAAATAAATACATTTTATCTCTATCCTTATTATATATATAAGGATAGAGTAGGTATATAGTTTTGCCCGGTAACATAAACCCACGTCTTTTTCCATGGGGCTTGGTAGAAATTGGAAAACAAGGTTATTTGAATCCGTACTAATATTATAATCCCTCTGTCAGTCTGTTTTTTAGTTACGTTTTCATGGAAAGGGCAGATTTCTGTATTGGGTTTTTGAGCAGGTTTTCAGGTTAAATTAGAGTTTGACAAATACTCAACGTCAAATACTTAATTCAGACATCGGGACATAATTTGTTTGTATAATTTGTCACGGGCGAAGCCAGGGCGGGTCGCTAGTACTATTATAAAGCGAAAGTTTGTGAGGATGTATGTAATGTTAGACATTTTTTGACAAACAAAATACAGAAAATATTTTGGTTGAAGTATTAATTCCCTGTGAGGAATAGTGTAGGAGTGGAATTCACTGCCAGCGTCTGTGTTTCCCGATAGCTACAATCTAGGGGTCTTTTAGTCAAGAGTGAATAGCTTACTTCTAGGCAAGCGTGCTCCATCGTCGACCACATTATCGCTTACCATCAGGTGAGATAGTGGTCAAGCGCGAGCCTATAACAAATTAAAAAAAAAAAAAACCGCGCAGCCGCGGGCAAACGCTAGTACTACATAAAGAATTGAGGTATTTTCTTGCCTACAACAAATTTTCTCACAACAACATATCGTACTAGGCTACAGGAAAAAACAAAGCGTTTATAATCAGCTAAATCAGCCGATCATTATCATAAGATGTAGATGAGTCAGCTGTAACAATAGATACAGTAGCAATGAACCTAAATCTAGCAGATATTAATGTAGGTGCTTATGCCACTATGTTATGTTTATGTAGGTACGTACTTAATGGGTTGAGGATAAATTTGAAAAAGAGTTACCGCGGCCCTGGCTCAAGCAACTGAAGGAACACGAGTGATTTTTTAGTCCGTAAAGTCTGCTTCACCCAGAGCGGGAGAAGTCATTCGATGATTTACCATCAAAAAATAAAAAAATTCATTATAAATGCGAAAGTTAGTGAGGATGGATGTTTTGTTACTCTTTCACGCAAAATCTACTGAACGGATTTTGATGAAACATTACAGTAATATAGCTTATACATCAGAATAACACATAGGCTATAATTTATAAAGATATTGGAAGAAGTACTAATACCACGCAGGTGGAGCCGCGGGTGGAGCTAGTTTGTCTACAAATATTTCTCTATCACTATGCTTCGGCCCGCGGCTTCACGTGTGAATAATGGTTTACTGTCCCAAGGAAACTTAATGCCGGGATAAAATGTTTCCTATGTCCTAATCCGGACCATGTACAACCGTGTGCCAAGTTTTATACGAATCCTTTCAGTCGTAAATGTGTAAAAAGGTTACAGACGGGTAGACAAACAGACAATTACTTTCGCATTTAGTATTGAGTTATGGGTTTGATTTCTTCTGTTGACGTTGATCTTTATGACAGATCACCGGTACCTTCCTAGAACTTCTTGACCTGTCGGGATGCCATATCCGGCGAACTCTTGCGGTCCCACTTCTTTATTTTTTTTGACCTAATTCTGTAGTTGTTGTTGCCATTCCCGGGATAAAAAAGTATCCTTTGTGCTAATCCAGACTATAATCTTCTCTATGCCAAATTTCATTCAGGTCCGTCCAGCCTTTTGAGCGTGAAGAAGTAACAAACATACAAACACACACACACTAACAAACTTTCGCCTTGATAATATTAGTGTGATCTGCAAGGCCAGGCTATTCGCAAAATTTGCAAAAAGCCTTCAATAGACGATACATAGCTTGGGCCAGCGGCTTCGCCCACGTGAAATCGAAAATTACCCCGAGGAAACATATTCCCGGGATTAAAATTATCATATGTGCCCTGACTATAATCTATCTCTGTGCTAAATTTCTTCCAGCCGTTTGAGCTTGAAGAAGAAACAAACATACAAATACACACACACACACTCACAAACTTTCGCCTTTATAATATTAGTGTGATAAATAGATGCCTGTTTGTATGTCTATTACATAAAAATCTTACCATGAAAACTTCGATGAGCTATCAATCCAACTGTAGGGTTTAGCATTCCGATTCAAGCTCACTTCATCTAAGTTTCCACGGTGACATATTTACAGAATATCACTTTTTACCCCCATTTTCTTCTTTTTTTAAATTTCGTTCAGTCCATCCAAAGGTTATCAAAGGCAAAGTCAAATTCTTTATTTCCACAAGGCCATAAAGTGGTACTTTTAAACGTTAAAAATTTAAATTAACAAGTAATAATAATTGATTCCACCGTCCATTCGGCAAAGTAGCTTTTTGTGGAGAAGAATAGACAAGAAATATTTGCATACATACATTGATTCAAATACGTGAGAACGATGCACACAGAATAACAGTAAATATTATGCTACTATAGGTATAAAGTATTACAAGCACTAACAGGTAAATTCATGTACTTAATAAATAGGAACATGTTTCTCACATACTTATAAATATTACAAACATAGGTAAAATATCTAATTCAACAACAACAGAATAGTGTGTGAGACAATATCTTAAATTAAAAATAAAATACATAGACGAATACAATAAATCTATACATATAAAATGCTTTGTCCTGAATGACTGACTGACGGATCAACGCACAGCCTAAACCGCTGATCGTAGAGACCTGAACTTGGAGAGTGTGTTCTTTCTATGACGTAGGCATCCGATAAGAAATATTTTTTGGAAATTCCACCCCTAATGGGGTAAAAAGGGGGTTAAAACTTTGTATGAAAAATCTAATTCCTTCGGCCAAAATTTTTGATACTTGGTACAAATAGTAATCTGAGTAAATGATAACGGTTATCATTATTAGTTTTTCGAAACTACCCCCAAATCATAATTTAGGGGGTGTTGAAGTTTGTATAGAAGAATCTGATTTATTGGGTCAATACACTTGAATTTTGGCACAAATACTATACTAAATGAATGTCAAAGGTTGTAATTATTATTTTTTGAAACTATCCCCAAAAGACTATTTAGGGGTGTTAAAGTTTTTTTGAAGAATATTATTACTTCAGATAATTAAAATAAACTTGACATAAATCTCCTTAATATCCCTTCTCATATTACCGACTTCTACTCCTACTCTTTTACTGTGCACGCTGTGCGATTGTGGAACTCTCTACCACCTGACATTAGGGACTGCCAAACTCTTGCAGTTTTTAAAAGAAGAGTGAAAGAACACTATCTTTCCATTTCGTCATAGTTGCGTAATTGTGTATTATTATTTATTTTATATATATATTATATTGGTATTAGTATTTATTGTTTTAGTATTTATTTCACAAATATGTTTGTATATATTATTATGACAGTAGGTATATTTAATTTGTTATCGGTATTGTTTATTAGTTATGAATCGTTTTATGTTTATTATTTTTCAACTCTACACACTATGTCTACATCTCTCTTTTTTTCATTTTTCCTTTCGCAGGTATGCTGGAAGAGATTTCTATAGAAATAAGCATCACCTATGTACCTATTTTTCTGTTTCTTCTTCTTGTCTGTATATTATGTGTGTGTGCATAAATGGTTAAATAAATAAATAAATACCAAACTAAATAAAGGTTATCATTATTATATTTTCGAAACTACCCCCAAAAGATTATTTAGGGGTTGTTATATTTTTTAAATCTTATTTATTGCGTTATCAAACATGAAACTTGACATAAATACCAACCTCAATAAACAATTAAGATCATCATTATTAGTCTTCTGAAACAACTCCCAAAAAACGATTTAGGAGGTGCTAAAGTTAGTTTGAAGAATCTTATTACTTCAGGTAACTAAAATAAACTTGACATAAATACCAAACTAAATAAACAATACAGGTTTTCATTATTACTTTTTCAAAACTACCCCCAAAAGACGATTTAAGGGATGTTATTGTTTTTTTTTAATCCTATTTCTTGGGATAAAACACATGAAACTTGACATAAATAAAAACCTCAATAAACAATAAAGGTTATCATTATAAGTCTTTTGAAACAACCCCGAAAAGACGATTTAGGGAGTGTTACAGTGTTTTTGAATAATCTTATTTCTTGGGTTAATAAATTTGAAAAGTTGACATAAATACCAACCTCAGTAAACAATAAAGGTTATCGTTATTAGATTTTCGAATCATTCCCCAAAAGACTATGTAGGGTATGTCAAAGTTTTTTTGGAGAATCATATTTCTCAAATCTTGAAATTTGACATAAGTATCAACCTATGTAACTAATAATGGTTGTCATTATAAACTTTTCGAAACTAACCCCAAGCTAAGAATCTTACTGGACAGGTTTTCGTTTTTGACGTAGGGTTCTAGAGAGCACTAAACAGGAATTTTCGGTAATTAAACCTTTAAGGTTGAAAAGGGGCAAGATTTGTTGGTATGAAAGATCTAATTCCTTGGGGAGAAAGTAAATAATCGAATTTCACATAAAACGTTTTTTAAAACCCAGATAAACCCAGATATGGTTAAGGGTTGTTAAAGTTTTTTTGAGGCATATTACTGCGGAATCTTACTAACATAAACGAAAAATAAAAAAGGGAAGAAAAGAGTGAATATCATATTTGGGTTGTTCAACGGGGCAAAATGGTTTTATTAAGTTTTTAGGGAAGAATTTTACTTTGTGGCGGTAACCTAAAATCTAAGTGAAATAACGAATCGTCCCAAACCAATAAACCCTGTATATTTACGATACCCCAATTTTATTGATTTAATAATAGCTTATTTTTGGTCGCCTTACTAACTGCACATAAATAGAGTCAAGACGAAATCTCGCGAACAAAGTCGCGGGCAAAGTGCTAGTATAAATATATAAATTTACTAGTTTGATTTTGTCTAAACTAAAGATTGCCCTATGGAGCAGGACCAGCAAGTTTCCAAGCATTCTTATCTTGAATATAATTATCTAATTTGTATTAAGCTTGTTTACAAAGTGTGCTTTTAACAAATGTTTTCAATTTTCTTTCATATAATTTTAATATATCACAAGGTATTTTGTTACAGATTTTAACAGAGTACCCCTTGAAAGATGTTGTCTGGTGAATACCGCTAATAGCGATGAGATCGCCATTGTACATGTTGCCATAGAATTAAACATGTCGTAAAAGAGTTGTTAATATTTTGGTGTATATTCTAGTCTATTCTGATGACTGTAATAGTTCAAACCTCATGCATATATTGCGTCTATCATAAAGATCCTCTTTAGGATTGATTTCACTCTTCGCAGCGGGAAGTAATCGTACAAATACTACCAAAAATATCACAAGGAAAATTCTTCTCATTTATAATTTGTTTACCGACAGATTGAGTCACGTTTTTTATTTCGGGATTGCCCGAAACTAGAGGTCAAAGTTGTTGATTCGCATCTTGACCTTTCTGGGTTATTGTTCATGATAATGGCGTTTTTGAGCCGATATATTGTCAAAATGCGTGCGTAAAACTTGTAATCAAGCGTGCTTGAGCAAAAATGTAAACAATTAGTGTCAGCAGCGGCTATAAGTATGTTTTATGTTCCTAACATAACATCGTACGATTTTATTTTGGCTCTCGACCTCGAGAAAGGGACGTTCTATATAAACGATTGCGGTCACGACGATGCGGTTTTTCTAACTTCCAAAATATTTAGGATTGCACAACACATTTCGGCAGTGCATGTCAATCTATTGAATTGAATTTGGTGAATATCTTTTTTTTTTATTATAGGCTCGCGTTTGACCACTATCTCGCCTGATATTAAGTGATGATGTGGTCGAAGGTGAAGTTCACTTCATTCCTATCTATTGGATTTAGTTTTTTTTTATAAGGCCCTTCCACCGCTTTAGTGGCGTAAAACGTTACTTTCTAAAGCATACTCCTTAGTAACGGCTAGGTTAAAAGGTTTGAAAGAAATATATATTTCTTTTTGATTCATGTACATTATTTTTGAAACAAGGTTTTTTTCGTGTAACTAATAGTTTTGCTTTAAAAAAATAATTAATAACACGATATTTTTTCGCAACTTTTGGATACTCCTTCAAAACGACTTGGATGTTTAAAAATATTTTTACACAGAAAAAATGATGACTGGAATTTCTTCATAACTGAAAGAGCATATGTAGATCAAATAATGTTTTGCAAACAAAACTGTTCAAAGGGAGGTTCAATATTGATATTTTGGCTCCGAGCGGCCAGTACTGCGATAACATTAGGGCGTATATATCGCCTTAAGTAGTTATTGCTGATAAAATGTCACATTGTATTGGCTCATTTCACCTCTGGAAAATGCATTCGATAAAATCCTACCGCTAATGACACTTGTGAACCAAGAGTTCGGTAAAATCCTGCACTAAAACTGCAACCACAGCAAAACTGAAAAAAAGCCTTAATGATGTTCGCGCAACAAGCAAAACTGTTTACCCAAAGCAAACGGTAAATGAAACCGCTCAAAAGAAGTGAACTAACAAGTGTACCCGACAATAATAACAACTCTTCACAAAGCTCCGAAACAGCGGTTCAGTCCAGCTGAAACCACCTCAAACCGGTTCTGTTTTGAGTTTAAAACGAGCGCTGTGGCCGCAAACAGACTCCTTTTACGAACATTCGTAAGTCTAACGCGACGGATATGTCGGGTCTTGTTAAAATTTCATACGCGGAGTATTCCTTAGGGAGTTTCAGATGAGTGTGTGTCGCTGCGAAGCGGTGGAAGTGTTAGATAAGACGGGTTTGGTCCCTGTTGTTGAAATCCTTTGTTTAAATGGGTTATTTGGTTACGAAGACATGTTAGACAATGGATTTTATAATATCCCTCGTGTATGGATTTTGATTCCCAATTTATGTACAGCACTATTAAACATTCTGTAGGTAGTCAATTGTATCATGATAGGTGTATAAACTTTAGCAGTTCGCAATATAACATTGCATTGCAGCTTTATAGATTAAACAAATGACTATCTGATACTCAAATAAGTACCAACTATTTTGACTACATTTATCCTTATTTTGATTATCAAAGAAGTTCAGAATTCAAGGCTAAAAAGGCACGTGTTGTAAACGTGTTCCACGAAACTGGTGCTAAAAAATTGTACCTAAAAGCTATCAACGGCTAAACCGAAAGCCCGAAAACGCTTTGAAAATGCACCTCCTGAAATTGTATTACAATTCTCTTTGAGTCTGTGAGATAACGGGAATATAAAAGTGGTCTAGACAGGATACGATGTAAATGACTAAAGTAAAGCGCTTATGATTTAGAACAGAAAGTGTTTGTGCAAGTATTATTTTTATGGACTGGAAAAATGTTTGTTGAAGCTGTTAGATGGCTGGTTAGATCGAAGACTGGTTGTAGAATTGGTAGAATGGATTGCAATGTTCTGATATCGTAAGTATCGTAAAAGTATATTTTATTGTCTTTAAGCATCGATATTTTGATTCATCATGTCCTGGTATGGCTACTAAGGACCGCACAGCAGAACAAAAGAATAATAAACGTAATTACCAAGTAAAATTTAAATAAAATTAATAATTAAAAATCTTTGTCTAAACTAGCTTTTTTCGTATTCTTCACAGTAAACCCTTTCATTTGATACCCATATCATGACAGTGCACAAAAAATAACTAGTCCGCCATCTTGGGTTTAGAATGATGAATTTACTTAGCTAACCTTGCATAGTCATCCAAAATAAACGTGTATGCAAAAATTCATCTTAATCGGTGGAGTATAACTGCTTTAAAATTCAGTTGCAAGATTTGACCCGAACACACTTATATACATGCATTGCAAGGTAAATAAAAGCTTGTAAAAACTCCGACACATTTTTATTTTATGCTACATAATTTACCTAGTAGTAGACACGCTTCGATCGACAATCTATTGAACACGTAATTATGACACCATATCTTGCTAAAACACCCCGATTCAAACAGTAAAGCGCCCATAACTTTAGAAAGGCTGAATCGATTTTCATCATTCGATTTCGAAATTATCTAAGAACACTCTCAAACTCAAAAAAGTCAACTTACAAACAAAAAAAAAGAAATCGAAATCGGTTCATCCGTTTAGGAGTTATGATGCCACAGATACACAAACACACAGGTACACACGTCAAACTTATAACTTCCCTCTTTTCCGTCGGGGGTTAAAAACATAGTTGAGCAAATGCAAGGAAGAATGATAAGATCTTATTAAGGTTTTGGGGAGTGCCACCGAATGTACATAAGTAGATCTCTATTTCTGTGTTTGACATTGACAGTGACAGCAGCAATACTTAGCCAAGGCAAGTGCCAGGTAATGTTTAATCACGGCCTGAATGAGTTAAAAAAGCCGGCCAAGTGCGAGTCGTACTTGCGCACGAAGGATGCCGAACCATTATCGACAAAACGGCAAAAAATCACGTTTGTAGTATGGGAGCCCCACTTAAATATTTATTTTATCCTGTTTTTATTAATTTTATTTGTTGTTATAGCGGCAACAGAAATACATCATCTGTGCACATTTCAACTGTCTTGCTATCACGGTTCATGAGATACAGCCTGGTGACAGACAGACAGACGGACAGTGGAGTTTTAGTAATAGGGTCCTGTTTTTACCGTTTGAGTACGGAACCCTAAATCACGTTGATCGTTATGATGACTGTAAAATATCCGTTTACTTAAAAAAGCATGACTTTCCTCCATTAAAAAACTATGAATCAAGCGAACCCAAACAAACAGGTGAGTTGAAACGTACCTAAAATACTTTTTACTATCTCGAACGTTGATTTGTGGATTACAGATATGGGCATGAATCATCTTTCAGTGATGACGTCACGTATCGGTCAATGCTGTTTAGGTAGCCAAGATAACTCTGGCATTGGTCTCATTTCCATTTCGAATTTCTACAACGGTTTTAGAGTATTCGAAAAGTCCTGACCTTCCAGATCAGTTGTAGCCAGTAGCCTTGATTGCGTTGCACACTTTTATAGGGTTGGTTTCTTTTTACCCGACTACGCGACGCAAAGGAGGGTAATGTGTTGATCAGTCTAATTATGTATGTTTGTTCCTATCTGGCGTTCTAGAGACCAAACGCGTTGGTCGGTTTTGGTTGCCCGCGTCGTCTGTGTTTCCGTGTATCGCTGCGGGGTGCCAACTAGGCTGAAAACCAGCCCTGGGTGTCTGATGCCCAGCAAATGCTGAGTTGGCAACCTTTACGGTATGGGCACGTCCAGCGCAATTTTATAAAATTAAAATGTTTGTTGCTGTTGTGTTGTGCCTGTGTCGAATAAATATATTTTTATTTCTATTTGATAATTCTTACGTCACTCGATTCTTCTTAACGTTGCGAGTGTCACAGGCTACATTCAAATTAAATTTAAAAAAAATGGCGGATGTAGGGCGCCATATTGTGGTGGCCACAATTTTTTTTCTTTCATACCCATCGTGCGGGTATCAAAATGAAGATTATAAGGGGATTACAAAAATAAATATCATGAATTATTTGTTTAAAAGTAATTCGAAAAAAGAATGATAACTAAAAGATATAAATAAAAAAGAAAATTTTAAAATAAAAAAACCTGAGCGTTTAAAAAGCGAACGAAAAAGACGTTAACAAGAAGAAAATCATGCTGTGCAGAAGTCGGATAATACATATTAATATGGTTTTGGCCAGTTTATTTATTATTTTTTCATTAACTTATTTTTTGTTTAATTTCTTGTGCGAATCGCAAATAAACGTTTGTCATTCTTTCAGTCAATGTCCGTTTCAGATACTGCTGTATGTTTTGTATTTTAGTCGGATTCATAGTATAACGATTATGACCTGTGTTCCCCGAAGAGATACGCATAGATGGTTTTTATATAGAAAGAAAATAAAGAAAGATAACTAGTTTATTTGGCACACACAGACATATACACACACACGAATACACAGGCAACATAAACTCACACACACACAGGCGTATACTTAGGTATATGGTAGTACGAGGCCAGCCTTTACCGGTTACCGGACACAAATAAATATTGATTCCGGAATGCTACTGATATTCAATGAAACTTTGCTTGACCCGAAGATTGCGCCTATATTTTCCACGACAAACTCATCGAGGCAGTTTTCTTCATCACTCAAAAGAAGAAACTGATTGACTGAATGACTGACTGATCGATCAATGCACAGCCATAACCGCTAGTTCTAGAAGCATGAAATTTGGCAGAAATGTTCCTCAAGTGACGCAAGTGAGCACTAAGAAAGGATTTTTGGAAATTCTATCCCAAAGGAGGTAAAAAAAGGGTTGAAAGTTTGTATGTAATTTCTACAGTTGAAAGTTTGTATGTAATTTCTACAGTTTGTAAGTTTGACAAGTGAAATTTTAGATTTACGCTATGTATAAAAAAAAAAAACAATGGGTTTAATTATTTCCGGAAATACCACCCCTATATCTGTGCGAGGTCTTGCAATGTTGCATCTTCCAGTAACGACCTCGCCACTCCGGAACCTTTCAGTCCCATAGGCCATCTGTTCAGCGAACAATCTGGTCTGCTCGATGCAACCAAAGTTTGGTCATTCTTGGGGCTATGTCAGTTACCTCAGTTTCCCTGTCCATGTTTCCGAGTCGGATTCGATGAATACCTTCTGTAAAGTCCCCGATTTTCTTGAGAATGGATTCTACATGGGTATTTAAAATTACCTTAGTTAATCCATATTTATCGTAAGACTCGTGCGGAAGCTCCACTGCACTGTTTTCTTCAGAGTATTAGATGGTGAGTGGTGTACTCGCTATGGATCTTATTGTAAAGCCTCTAGATAGGTTTTGATCGAATAACCGGTGTGACTGTTATTTACCCACAAGCCCTTTATTTACCTAAAACTTATCCGATACGTCATTTAAGATTCCTAAATCCTAACTTAAACCGTATATATCTACGATACAACAATTATTATTGATTTAACAATAGCTTATTTTTGGTCACCTTCACTAACTGCACATAATAAAGTCATCTATACTTAGTTGAATAAAATAAGAAATCACGCGAACGAATTCGCGGGCGGAGTGCTAGTAATTACATAGAATGACTTCAATTTTAATTGGTGTCCACCAATATTAATTTAAAACAACACGCTACTGGCCATATAGTTTCATTCCAAAAATATCGGTACTGGCTAAAGCCTCTTTCCAAATACAAAACTTCGAAAAACAAAATCGCATCTGCGTCGGCCATCTTGCTTGTCTGTATAACGCTTTATAATCGCGTATGTAAGCAGAATATGATTCAGCCGCGTCTGCTAATGTACCGTCTGCGAACACCAAGGTTCCAGGCGTGGGTTTTATATGCGACCATTCAAGTGTGCACTGGGAGTTTTAGGTGCGGGTAAAAACTGGAGATATGTGATGCTCTTTATGATTACAATGTCTTGTTGTGAATGTTTTGATGGGAAAAAAATGCGATTGGTAACATGGTAAAATGATAACAATCATTGATATTCATCTAGTTATGCTTTCCGATTTATATTTTTTAATCAGGCTATAGTCATAGAATATAGAATAAGTTCGCTAGTGACGCACCCTGTTGCTAATTACTCATATCGAGAGACAAACTTAGGCCTTACAAACATACAAGTAATCATATGTGTAAGGTTGGTTATCTTATCGGCAGTTCAAATACACTTCAATAAATTATAAATTAATCAGCCTACAACTCTCCCACTACTGGGAAACAGGCCTGCTTTCTGTGAAAGGGACTGTGCCATAAGACCCTCCGCAAACTACAGACTTTTACTGGAGTTTGCTCGAGTCTTTCATCAGTATAAGGAATTGTTTAAATGCGCACATTACAACAGTACAGTAATTAATGTAATTTTCAATCTTACCAAATTATCACCCGATAAAAATTCTGTGTGTGCGGGCCCTAATCCATTACGCAGAATCAGTGCGAGATGACCGCCAGCAAGCCATTTCTTCTTCCTTAGATATGTCATATTAACTAGTTGCTCCATAATATATCTAACTATACCTACGCAATGTATTTTTATGTTCTACAACATTATTCGATTCAATCACGTCACCTAAGCAATGAAATTAACACCACTATCAATCAGTTGATATCTTTACGACTTTACCAACAGATTTATACCAAATTATACTGTGGTATTTGTGGCAACGCATATCTTGTGAATAAGAAGTCAAATATACTTCAACTAACTAAATATAGTCGGCATAGTAACGCTCCCAATGCTGGGACACAGGTCTTCCTTCTGTGAGAGGAACTGGGCCGTGATCCACCAAGTTACTCAGTGTTGGTCAATTTTGAAAATAAAATACATATCTAAAGAATTAGAAGTTTTTCTATTAGCTGAAATACGCAAGCCGCTTTTTATTTACAAAGTGAAAAAAAACTACAAAGTGAAAAATAACTTTCTTTTTGGAAGTCGGTGTCGTTGGTAGGTCCAAATTTTTTTGCGTTATGGACACCGACTTCCAAAAAGAAAGTTATTTTTCACTTTGTAGTTTTTTATTTGGAAGTCGGTAGTATTTTTTGTACAAAAGTTTTTATATTTTTCACTTTTTATTTGTACCTAACTAATAGGCAAGTTGTTTAGTTAGGTACTTATATATGTAACTATACGTGATTAGTGACCTTATTTATGGTGTTTTTCAGGCCAGGAGCGCAGTACTCATAATTGGCGTGCTTGTATGACTATATGTATGAAAGTGAGTGAAGCAAAAGATGTATATAAAGATCGTAGGTGGCGTTCCGTAGTTTCTGCCTACCCCCATTGGAATGTATACGCACGGTAATATCATGTTCTACAATATTACTCCGTTCAATCACGTTTTGTAATCAAATTAACACCACAGTCTATCAGCTGATATCTTTACGACTACACCAACAGAACTATACCAAATTATAGTGTGGTATTGTGACAACGCATCAGAGTATTTGTTTAACAATGTCGACTAACGTTTGCCGACTCGTGATCTTCTGCAGATTTACTTTGTTGTAGTTTAAATACAATGGAGTAAGAATAGGTCATTCAGGACCAGTTTAATTTGTGTTTAGTGATTTGTGGTCATTGCTCTTGTAAAGGTTTGTTTTACCTTAATTTTGAAGTCACCATGATCTTTCCAGCGTTTGCCCAATGTTATTTGAGGTTGGACAGCAATAGTTTTTCTTGCTCCATTCTGTCCGGTATACCAGCTCGCTATAACACTGCCTTTTTGTTCTTATCATTCCTTACGTAATTCTTTCATCAGAGAGCAGTCGTGGCCCAGTGGTAACGGCCGCGACTTCAACGTCTCGTAGGTCGTTCGAACCCAGGTAGCCGCTTTACTTTGTGTAAATTATTTCATCACTACTGCTCTCAAAACGGTAAAGGAAAACATCGTGAGGAAACCGGCATGTCGTGATGATGATGATGATGGGGGCTCCCTTTTCCGCACTTAGACTCTCTTCGCTTAAACTAGAAATTCGATGGCATATGACATCCACAAACCCACACTGGGCCCGCGCTTACGGCCTAAATTTAACCGACTTCGCAAAAAGGAGGAGCTTATCAATTCGACTGTTTTTTTTTTATTAATGTGTGTTCTCTCAGAACTTTTTATTGGGTGAACCGATTTTGATGATTCTTTTTTTATTTGAAATCTGGTGCTTGTCATTGGTCTTCATCAATTTTCATCAAGATTTGATTAAGAACTTCGGCGATATACATCAGGACTCTTCAATAAATGACGGTAAATAACTCGGGATAGATGCAATTGCATGTCTGTTTATTGTTTACACCATTTCATAACATAACATCTATGCTCTAAAGGGGTACACAGGTGTGAACAGTTCACCCAGGTCTCATTGCACCGGGTTTTTTTAAGTTCCATGCTGGGTAAAGCTATTCTGGTTTCACTTTGGGCACTATGCGCGTAGGTACCTAGCCTATAAAACTGGTCCATTACGTACCACAACTAAAAAGTGAAAAAAAAACTTTTTATAAAAATTACAACTGACTTCCATACAAAAACACTACAATGTAAAAATAACTTCGATTTCAGAAGTCGGTGTCAAAAAACGAAGAAACGAAAACAGGAACACCGACTTCCGAAATTGAAGTTATTTTTCACTTTGTAGTGTTTTTCTTTGGCCTCTCCATCCATCAATATTTATGTTCATAACTCTTTTTTTTTCCTTGTCTTAATTCGAGTGTGAAGATTTATTACTACCAAGTTCTAACAGTAGTTAAAATGGCTTAATTATTTTACCAGATGGCGAGTACAGTAGTGTTCTTGGTATTTTCCGTATTAATATGGATACAGCAGTTAACTGAGTGACTGATTGAATAGCCAGCTACCTTGAAATATAAGATGTGTTCTTAAGATCATAATATATAAGGAGCAAATCTTTTACATTTTAAATTCTAGGAACCACACAAAAAAAACTAAAAAGGACACGAAATGGAAGGACTTTTCGAAAAACTAGTCAAAAATTTTGACTAGTTTTTCGAAAAGTCCTTCCATTTCGTGAGCAAACTCATATTATGAGTTTGCTGGTTGACTTCTGTGTGCCCTGGCATTTGAGTGTGTCATGCTCTCTCTAATTTCTCTCTGATGGTGGCACATGTGTTGGATCATTCGGTTCCCTCCATAATGGTTGAGCTGAGTGGTGCCGATCCATGCGTCATGTTCGTGATCGGGCGCCATCAGTAGGGATTGGTCATAACTTAGCTGCCTCGACCTGTCATTGCATTTTTATATTGAAATTGTTTGTTACTCTAGACGCTTTTACGTGCACGTCTTTTTGCATCGTTCTCACATATATGTATTTATTTTTTAACAAGAATGATGTAACCAAAAACTTGTAATTGAAACTGGTGGAAAAGAGTGTCCGTGGAGTTTCTCGAAAATTCTTCTCCATTGAGATCTATTGACGTTTGCGAATTTGCAACTAGAGTCATATTTTTTTGTTGTTTGACAATTCAAAAGTACCTTTAAGGTTTATTTGAAATAAACTATTTTGATTTTGATTTTATATGAACGAAGTAGATGAAGAATTAGAAGACGGAATGACGCATGATGTTACCTATGTTTTACTTATCGCAAATTGTGACATCTACCACAAAACCTATCAACGGGTTTATAGACAGCCAATTCTTCTACATTCGACGAGAAATATGAATTGATAAATGTCATTTTTCTGTCCCGAACCGATAAATTGAATTATCGGAAAAATATGAATACAAAACCGAAATAAAAGCTTCAACGCGAACATTAATTCTTTTCATTTTATTATTGTTACAATTTGATTGGACAATAAAAACAAAGGCTGCGCATAAAATTGGTTTGTCATATCGAGTCAGCGAAAACTCAGTAATTGGCGAGCTATGGAAGTAATTGTGTAAAATATTGCAGTAACAATAAACTTCACAAAATGATGTCAATCGACAGTATTTTATTTCACAAATCTGTTTTTATTAAACGAAGTTTTTCGTCCATTGAAAAGTATTCTGAATATGAGATTTTTTATAGATTGTGGATTAAATTAGTCAACCTATGTATGTACATTCATAAACGAGGCGTAAAGTAAGGTTTATTCAGTTGACTATTATAGAAACAAGTCAAACTTAAACAGATTAGATTAACAAAGACAAATGTAATTTTTATGCCAAAATAATAGGGTTGCAATGAAAAATGTTAACTTTTGCGGTCCAGTAATGAGCTTACCTTGGTTACTAGCATAATCGAAGGGAAACGTCCTAGAAAGTCGCAGTCCAAACAGATAGTCAGTGCAAGACCGTATATCGTTGAATACCAAACTGTACGATGCTCTCCACGAAGCAAAAAACAGGCATAGATGGTGCAAACTGGTGAAGGAAAAGTTGTTTCCACGAGGAAATCACAAACCTCAGTAATGATGAACACTGCGAGGAGGGAGAATACATTGAAAACACCCTAGTCCAATTTACGTCACTGTTTTAATTCATAAATATATTCTCAGGTTTAGTTTTAAATACTAGTCTAGGTCGCAGCTAGACATTAATATTCATCATCATTGTAGCCGAAAGTGTCCACTGCTGGACATAGGCCTCTCCCAGGCGTTGCCACATTGACCGATCCCGGGCGTCTCGCATCTAGCGCATTCCCGCAACCTTAACCAGGTTTTCGGTCCCCCTAGTGGGAGGCCTTCCAACGCTGCGTCTTCCGGTTCGCGATCGCCATTCCAGAACTTTTCTGCCCATCGGGCATCGCTTCTGCGAGCAATGTGCCCTGCCCACAGCCACTTAAGTTCCGCGGTAACGTTGGTTCTCCTGCGGATATCCTCATGTCTGATGCGATCACGCAAGGAAACTCCGAGCATAGCCCTCTCCATTGCCCTTTGGGTGACTTTAAGCTTTCTGATAAGGCCCTTTGAGAACGACCACGTCTCGCTCCCATAGGTAATCACTGGCAAATACACTGCACACTGGTGCACTGGTTATGACTTTTGTCTTGAGACACTGTGGTAAATTGTACGAGAAGATACCGCGCAACTTCCCGAACGCCGCCCAGCCGAGTCAGATTCGACGGTTGTCCTCTGTCTCGAAGTTATACCTACCCTACTGGACCGTTTGTCCCAGACCGTTTGTGACATTAATATTGGGTACTCGTAATACACGAGTTGAACGTTATCTGAACAAGTTCACAGACAAATTATGACTGTTTTTGTCTGAAAATGGTTTAATCTCAGAATATTTATCTATGTACGTGACACTGGTGGGATATATTTGCTTATGTATTACAGACACATTAGTCATAGCTTTTTTATTTTTGTGAGTAACTGATAAGATTTCCACAGATTCTGTTTCAGTCACTGGCCATTCATTTTGGCATTCCTTGTATAAAAAAAAAGGTGGAATGACTAACATTTTTCACAAAATTGCTCTAACAAGCGCATAAGTCAATCAGCCTACAATGCTCAATATAAGTCTATTCTCTGTGGGCGAAAATGACCCGTAATCCTGGGGGATTACGGGCCATTGGTGGCAAGTCTTGTGAGGATAGATGTAGATATAGCACATCTCTTAAAATAAATTACCCGAGCAAAAGTGCTTGCAGTCATAACTCTAAAAGCATGCTGTGGCCTCCTATAACTGAGGATGTGCTCTGGTCATTACTTCATAGAAAGAGTTCCTGAATAAATAAAGTAAGTTGGTGTGTGTTGCTTTAAATAAAGTAAGTTGTTATGGCATATGGCACTGAGACATGGTCGCTCATGGGCCTCATCAGAAAGCTTATAGTCACCCAAAGGGCAATGGAGAGGGCCTTGCTCGGAGTATGCTTGCAAGATCGAATCAGAAATGATGAGTGTTCCGTACTGTTCTTCATTTTGTAAACATTCTAAATATTAGTAGTCTTCTGAGAGTGTCTTATCAATTGTGTGTAGTAAGAACCCAATTACGGTGGATTTGAAACGTCCCGCCATCGTCTCATTGGATGCTCGCTGACCAATCCGAGCGGCGAGCCACAATGCAGCGCCATCTTTATAAAAAAAAAGATGGATTGTCTACGAACGTCGAACGAGCCGCGGACCTCTCCGCGCCCTTTTTTTGTTATCCCGATTTTCTGGTGGTTTAGTGCTCACAGGTGAACAATTTGAAGGACTTATGCCTATGGACTTGTTGTGATGACGATATCGTGTGTGTGAACGGCTGGATCCAGACCCTCGCTGCCTGATACGACGCCGAGCCCCAGGAGCGCGAAGCAGTATACCTACGGAGGCGAGAGGTGAGTGCTTTTCGAATCCACTGTTCACAAATCTTCTACACATAATTGTTTGATCATTCGAGCCGGATTGTTCATATTTTTTCACCTGTGAGGTTTTCCATTCCATATTCCCTTGTTGTTCGAATTTCAAGTTACGACGCCACGCGTCTATCAATATGGCGGCAATCCAACAAGATCTTTTTGAACGAGAAATAATTCTCGATGAGCTTCAACGAACATTACAGTTCATAGATTCCGATGAACAACAATTTAAATCTCGATCTAAAGATTTAACTTCACAACAGCGCAAGTTTTTCAAACTTCAAGCTAAAATTGAAAAATCCCTCATTAAGTCTAATACTTTTGATAAAGAGGAACAGCTAAGAATTCGTAACAGTTTTAATGATTGCTATTATGCTATTGTGGTACATTTAAATAAAATTAAAGAAGATGAAATTGAACATAAACGTAGGATGTCGTCATTCGGATCCCCTAATAATTCTGTTGTTCACGTGCCATCGTCTAGTAGTTGTGCTAGTAGATTACCTACTCTTCCAATGCCTACCTTTTCAGGAGAAATGACAGATTGGCCTGCTTTCTACGATCTATTTCGGTCACTAGTGCACAGCAAAAATACCTACTCAGACTCGGAGAAGTTCCGCTATTTGCTACTTTCTTTGAAAAATGAACCCTACAATCTAATTAAATCTATTCCAATAACTGACGAGAACTATACGGTCGCGTTAGGTATGCTACAGTCTAGGTATGATAACGAACGAGCCATTGCTTCCGCTCATCTAGAAAAAATATTCGATATTGAACCTTGTCAGTACGATAAAAGCGACAAATTAGTTCAAGGGTTAAGAAATTTACTGAACACTTATCATGAAAATATCATGGCTTTAGAAGTAATGCACTTTCCTACGAAGGAGTGGAGTTTCATGTTAGTGCTTCTTTTCTTACGTAAGATTCCACCAACATTACGTAGACGTTTCGATTTGTCGTTGTCCCAACCATCTAAGATACCCACAATTAGTGAATTAATAAATTTCTTAGAACGCGAGTTATCTGCAAGTGAATTTGCGTATCAAAACAAACCCATTCATTATGCGGAAAAGGTAGGTAGTTCTAGGACTCCGCCCGCATCGAACGCGCGCCGTGCGCTCTCGGCCGGCGTCGCGGCGGGCCCGGAAACAAAGTCAGACAATTCACAGTCCAACAATTCAAATAGTAAAAGGATATCTTGTATTAGTTGCGGTGCTCAACATACGTTGACGAAATGTGCGAATTTTCTAAACTTATCCCCTCAAGATAGGTATTCTTTCATAAAAAACAAAAATGTTTGTTACAATTGTTTAAGTGTAGGACATGATGTGAAACATTGCAAATCTAACTTTGTGTGCCGTTCGTGTCATAAAAGACACCATAGTTTAATTCATTTTAATCAATAGCATAGCTTTCCGGTTGTCAGTGAAGCAGATTTGAACGCTAGTGCTGTCTCACCTACCGTGCATCAAACGACAGAGACAGATGCGCCCGGTACCGCGCCAACCGTACTGACAGCTGTGAATCATACGTCGAGAGATAACGCGATCGCTCCGCAATCCATTGCGCCTTCCGTGCGCGCAAGTACCGTGCTTTTGTGTACAGCGCTAGTTAATGTACACGTAGGCTCGCAAAAACACACCGTTCGGTGTATTATAGATACCGGTAGTCAAGCGACTTTTATTACCGAGCCTTGTGTTCAGCGGTTAGGATTGCAGCGTAGGCATGCGCGCGTTCCCGTGTTCGGTATAGGAGGTAGTGATCCTGTATACCCTAAGGGTGTTGTTTCTTTTTGCGTCACACCTACTCATGTTGATCAACCATCCCTTTCAGTTGATGCATTGATTTTACCTACACTTATGTCACGCATGCCTTGTGTAACATTACCATTTAGGGATTGGCCACACATAAAACACTTACATTTGGCAGATCCGAAATTTTATCTTCCACAGTCGGTGGAAATGCTTTTAGGTGCGGATATTCTATCCCAGGTGATATTAGGTCACGTGATTACGGGCCCTTCCGGGTCCCCAATGGCATTAAATAGTATCTTTGGTTATTTATTAATGGGTGATGTTTCTTGCAACCAAAATACGCCTTCTTCGCTTCAAGTGTGTTTCAGTAGTTCTAGCTCATCCTACGATGACGTCATAAATCTGAAACGATTCTGGGAATTAGAGTCCCTTCCTGAAAAAAGAGTTTCCAGCCCTGACGAAGCCTTGTGTGAGTCTATCTTCGTAAAATCACACACTCGCGACGAAAATGGGCGATATGTAGTTTCGCTTCCATTTAAACCCGATGCACCTGCCCTCGGCGAATCACGAGATACGGCAGTATCTAGGTTTAGAAAATTAGAGTATAGGTTAGAACGTAATCCACAACTTAAGGTTGATTATCACGCGTGCCTCCAGGAATATTTAGATCTTGGTCACATGGAGCCCGTGAATTCCCCTTCTTCTATCAGTACCTATTACATTCCGCACCACTGCGTGGTCAAAGATTCTAGTGAAACAACTCGTACCCGTGTTGTTTTTGATGCGAGTTGCAAAACTTCTAATGGTATTTCACTTAACGATGTTTTATTAACTGGGCCTAAATTGCATCAGGACATCGTAGATGTTTTATTAGGGTTTCGTATTCATGCTATCGCTGTCACTGCTGATATTAAGCAGATGTACAGAAACATTTTGTTACAACATTCTGATTGGGACTATCAGCGTATTGTTTGGTGACAATCTCCAACCGAACCTTTGCGTGATTATCGGCTGCGAACCGTCACTTTCGGTGTTAGTTCATCACCGTACTTAGCACTTCGTACGATTCAACAGTTGGCGGATGATGAAGCTACTAACTTCCCGTTAGGTTCTAAGGTCCTCCGCGACCAAGTGTTTGTTGATGATGTGGTCACTGGCACATGTGACGTCACACATGCTCTGATTTTACAACGAGAGTTAGTAGGTATTTGTTCATCGGCTGGTTTCGAACTGCGAAAGTGGCAGAGCAATTCGCCAGCGTTACTCGCTGCTGTACATACATCAGAGGCTCATGGCGAGCGGCCCGATAATGTTTCATTTGCATTAATGGAAAGCGATAAACAAACAAAGGTTTTAGGACTCCAATGGAACCCAAAATCAGATACATTTTCCTTTAGTGTTCAAGCAACTTTAGATAAAATCTCCAAGCGGACCATATTATCCCAAATAGCAAAAATTTATGACCCTATGGGCTGGTTATCTCCTATAGCTATTTATGCAAAACATCTGATTCAGCTATTATGGATCTCCGGTGTCAATTGGGACGAGTCACCTCCCATAGGTATAATTAATTCATGGTCTAATTTCATCAATGAATTATCATTGCTATCAAGTTTTCAAATCCCACGTTTTGTTTTTCCCAATGTAAGTTCTATTCAGATTCATGGGTTTTCGGACGCATCTGAGCGTGCTTACGCTGCGTGTGTCTATGTTCGTGTGACTGATAGTAGTGATAACGTTAAAACATTTCTTTTACTAGCGAAAACTCGCGTAGCGCCGCTCAAACCGGTTCTCACTATTCCGCGTCTCGAGCTGTGTGCGGCTGTTTTATTGTCACAGCTAATTGATAAAATTATGAAGGTGTACGGTGACCGTGTGAACTGCAATCATGTCTATGCATGGACTGATTCTCAGATTGTGTTAGCGTGGCTTCGTTCGCCACCACATGAATGGAAAACATTCGTCTCTAATCGTTTGAGTGAGATTTTATCCCGGCTTCCTGCCGATTGCTGGAGACATGTTCCCTCTGCTGATAATCCAGCAGACGCACCTTCTCGAGGAATGCTGCCTGCTAGTTTTATTGAAAATTCTTCAATGTGGCTCCAGGGGCCCTGGTGGTTGTCACGTGATTTTAAGTGTTGGCCAATTCCTAAAGAGGTATCTAAAGTTACCGAGGAAAAGCGTAATTCCCCACTATCGGTGGTAACAAACTCGTCCATCACGACGCCGGCGCCTCCTGATGCTACGGATTACATAGAAAGATTTTCTAGTTTAGGTAAACTTGTTCGAGTCACCTCAATCATATTTCGATTTTATAATAGATGCAAAAAGGTTCAAATTCAATATCCAACCTACATAACAGTTCCCGAATTTAATTTTTGTCTAGGTCGACTTATTCATTTAGTTCAACATTCATCTTTTCCCGAAGATATAAAAAATATTGCATTAGGTAATTATCCTTCCCTTAAACTACGTAGGTTAAAACCATTCTTTGACAAACAAAATAGTTTACGTGTTGGTGGGCGGATTCATAAGTCATTGTTGCCGTTTGTTTCTAAACATCAATTAATTCTGCCTAAAAGGCACCATCTCACCCATCTACTTATTGACCATGCCCATGTCAGTCACTTGCATGCCGGTCCACAGGCTGTACAGTACATATTATTACAAAGGTACTGGATCGTGTCTGGTCGCGACGCTATACGTATGCGTATACATCGCTGTGTTCGTTGTTTTCGTGCGAAGCCCACGCACCCGCAGCCAGCTATGGGTACCCTACCCGCCGCAAGAGTGCAACCTGAGCGACTTTTTCTTAAGACATCTGTTGATTTTGCAGGCCCGTTTTACGTTCGGGCAAATAAGGTTCGCAATGCAAAAATAGTCAAATGTTACGTTGCGGTTTTTGTGTGCATGTCCGTCAAGGCCATTCACCTTGAACTCGTATCCGAGTTGTCAACTGATGCCTTTTTGGCAGCTTTGCGACGCTTCACGTCCCGCAGAGGTTTATGTTCTGATATTTACTCGGATTGTGGAAGGAACTTTGTGGGTTGTAATAATTACCTACAAGATTTATATAAATATTTACGTAACGATTCTGTCCAAACCGTTCTTCACAGTAAGACATTAGAACAGGGTATCACTTGGCATTTTCAACCACCATATGCGTCACATTTTGGTGGTCTCTTCGAATCTGGAGTTAAAAGTTTTAAACACCATCTTCATCGAGTACTTGGCACTCAGACTCAAACCTATGATGAGATGCATACTCTTCTTTGCCAGATAGAAGCGGTACTAAATTCGCGCCCACTTTGTGTGTTAAGTGCTGATCCGTTAGACCCTTTACCCTTAACCCCTTCTCATTTTTTAATAGGAGGTCCTCTGACGGCCTTGCCTGATATTTCTTTATGCGAAGACGTGTCAAATCGTCTCACTAGATGGCGTAGAGTGCAACAGTGCGTACAGCATTTTTGGAGGCGTTGGAGTCGTGAATATTTACACGAGATTCAACAACGCAATAAATGGTTTAAGGATAGCGGCTCTCCACTCCGAGAGGGTATGATTGTTGTCGTACGTGAAGACAACCTGCCACCCTTGCAATGGCGATTGGCTCGTGTACATGCTCTTCATCCAGGGTCAGATAATATCACCCGCGTCGTAACCCTTCAGATGGGCAAAACTTTTGTAAAACGTTCTGTAGTTAAAATATGTCCTTTACCTTTAGAATAATTAAGAATACCTATTTCTTACTGTTACGTTTCTTAGCTAAGTACCTACCTCTTAAGTATTAATTATTTTTCATAGAATTTATTTCAGTTTTAAATGCGATTAGCGACTATTTTCGTTTAATCTTTCATTATTTCAATATCTTTAACTTAAGGTTAAAAGAATTACATTCTTTTAAGGCGAGCGGCATGTTCCGTACTGTTCTTTATTTTGTAAACATTCTAAATATTAGTAGTCTTCTGAGAGTGTCTTATCAATTGTGTGTAGTAAGAACCCAATTACGGTGGATTTGAAACGTCCCGCCATCGTCTCATTGGATGCTCGCTGACCAATCCGAGCGGCGAGCCACAATGCAGCGCCATCTTTATAAAAAAAAAGATGGATTGTCTACGAACGTCGAACGAGCCGCGGACCTCTCCGCGCCCTTTTTTTGTTATCCCGATTTTCTGGTGATTAGTGTGCCCCAGGTGAACAATGTGAAGGACTTATGCCTATGGACTTGTTTTGATGACGATATCGTGTGTGTGAACGGCTGGATCCAGACCCTCGCTGCCTGATACGACGCCGAGCCTAGGAGCGCGAGGCAGTATACCTACGGAGGCGAGAGGTGAGTGCTTTTCGAATCCACTGTTCACAAATCTTCTACACAATGAGATCCGCAAGAGAACCAGGTTTACCGTCATAGCCCGAAGAATTGCCAAATTTAAGTGGCAGTGGATGGGGCAGAAAAGTTCTGGAGTGGCGACCGCGAACCGGAAGGCGTTGCGTTGGAAGGCTTCCCATCAGATGGACCGATAACCTGGTGAAGGTGATCCACTGGATGCGGGACGCACGGGACCGGTCGATGTGGCGACGCTTGTGGGAGGCCTATGTCCAGCATATATCTTTCGACTGATATGATGATGATGTCGTTTCTTTGGCCATGATTCTAGAATGCCTGTAACCTACAATAAAACTATTTAAGAATACATAAAATCAATAAACACTTTACGGAAAATAATGTACAAGATTATTTTTATGTCTACATTTATATACCAGCTCTTATAAGTTTAGGTATCTACTGTCATAGCCCCAAAAGCTATGAGATTGATATCTTGGCCACCAACCAAATGTACATAATGTAATTCTGATCCCGTTTACAACTATACAATATGTTAATGGATGTCAAATATTTATAGCTTGTTCTGGAAGAGTCTTGAAAGGGCAGTTAACATCTACTCTAGGGTTAATAATGTGAGACGTCTGTTTGATACGCTTTTATGACTAATCTGCTAACCGTGTTTTGTACAGATAGATTTATGAAAATACTTTCTTTTTTTCCAAATGGATGGAATGGTAGAACGAGGCCAAAGAAAGGATTGTGTTAGGAAGGAATCATATGAAACAAATAGTTGATAGAGGAGAATTGGAAAAAAAACAGAACTCAAGAAAAATCGAACTAAGGTCTCATTAGACCGAATGAATGAAAATACAACGAAATTGAAATTTTGACAGATTAAATATTAAGAAGGAAAGCATTAGGCCAATAGACAGTGGACTAAATACAATTACTAGTACTATTGTGGGACAATACCGCAGATAAATAAATGCAAATTTATCAAATTAATGAATTTACCTGTTAATGCTTTTAATACTTTATACCTGTACGTAGTATAGTGTGTAGTGCTATTTTTTTTTTCTATTCTGGTTGCATTGTCCTCACATATATGAATTTATTAATGTCAATATAGTAAAAAACATTTTTTTTTTTTAAAGAGTAAGTATGGAGTGTCTTGAGCATTCTTTTCCATAACAAGCTACTTTTCCGAATGCACGGTAGAAACAATTTTTATTACTTGTAAATTTTAATTTTAATTCCTTGTAAATTTTAATTTTAATACGTTCAAAAGTGTCGCTTTTTGGCCTATTTGAATAAATATATTTGACTTTGACTTTGCAAATGGCACGTTTGTTTATAGCAATGAAAGTCATAAAAATAAAGAGCAGTGAAAGAAGAAGAGCAGCATTGTTTATTTAATTTGCAGCTAAAAACTGCTTACTCTAAACTACTCAATCAAAACTAAATATTACTTGTTGTTACACTTCTATTCAGAAAAAACAAGCAGACCAATATACTACACCAGTTTATACAAGTAATACCGGTTGCCATGTGTTTGGGTGACGTACAGTCTGCGAGTAATCGTGACCACATGACTTGGGAGATGTGAGACAATCTTGTGTAAGAAATTAGCACTGAAATTATAATTTTATGGGCAGTTTCCGTTATATTCTTCAAGTGTCAGTTATTAGCACTAAAATTATTTATAAATTTTTACCCATTCCGTACAAGAGTAAAACTGTGGGCCAAAGTAACAGAGCTGTTGGCCTGAGGTGAGAATACGTCGCAGTAGGCCACAAAGAAAATTTCGCCGGAACTGGAAGGAGGAAGCGCGGTTTCGCGGGAGGTGGCAGGAGTGGAAGGAGACAGGCCTTTACACGTGTGTTACACTTCCAGCACGAAAACACAAGCAAGCCAATAAACCAGATCAGTGTGTACGGGTGATACCGGTTGCCATGTGTTTGAGAGTCGTACAGTTTGCGATACGTGTCCACACGACTTGGGAGGTGCGAGACAACCCTGTGTGAGATATTAGCATTGAAATTATTGTTTAATAGGCTATTTCTAGTTATATTTTTCATTTAATACGAATAAAGAATATTCTTAACTAGCTTCTGCCAGCGGCTTCGCACGCGTGAAGGTCGAAAATGATCTCGAGGGAACATACTTCTGCGATAATAGTACCATATGTGCTATTCCTGACAATAATCTATCTCTGCGCCAAATTTCATCCTGATTCGTTCACCCATTCTGGTGTGATGGAGTAACAAACATACAAACATCCAAACTTACGCATTTGTAATATTTGTAAGATATTTAAAGGACTAGATATGATCAGGGTCTTCGCCCGCGAAAAATAACCCACGGGAACGTACTTCCTGGATAAAAATTATCTTATGACCTTTGCCAAGCTATGGTCTGGTCATGGTACATCCAAAACAAACATACAGACTTGCAAATTTTTAACATTAGTTAAACACCATAACCTTTTTGCTTCTGTGCAAGCCTGTCTAATTTATTTGATTCCTAAGTCTAAGATTAACTTACTCATTTCATTTCTTCTTATTACAAATAAACATTCTTCTCCTCAGCAAACAAGCCCTCAAATTTATTAAAATACCTAATTGTGTTATTCAACCCCTCGACCTCTAATTTGCCACTGGGTACAAATTTTCTCTTTATCTATTATAATATAGTTAGTTCCACTCACCTTTGCCCGCGGCGCTAAGTGTGAGTAAGCATGTATGGATGGTTGTTTGCTCGGACGACGACTGCCGCGCCGCCACACAAATACATGTATAATTACAAGCGTACGCACACATTGCACCGCGCACACAGATGAGTTGAACTATCTATAGTAGTAAAAGCTCAGATGCGTAGCCCTCACAACCGGCATGCGTGTATGACCAAATGTATAAACGTAAACGTACCAAAAGGAGTATGTAATCGTAGCAGATTCCAGTCTGCAGTTTCTGGCCTATGGCAAAAAGACTTGGGTCTAGGAACCTTTGTGGGCAATTCTGATTATTTCTAACGGCAAAAGGCCTACTGAACGATGAGCATACTTTACCAGTCAAAATAAAAAAATCATCAATATTGTGCCGACCCCTATGGTAAAAATGTAAGTAACAACTATAACTTCTAGTCTAAATTGTAGTATAGATAGTTCAACTCATCTTTGCGCGCGGCGCCATGTGTGCGTGCTCTGTGCGTACATTTATAAGTACACAGCTTTAACGACGCGGCATGGCAGTGCAAACAACCACCCACAGATGCCTACCCACACAGCACTACGCGCTTAGATGACTTGAACTATCTTTATGCATTCAGCATTAGCGAATACAGTCGTTTGCATACCAGTATATAATTCATTATGCATTCAACGCCTCCACGAAACTGCATATTTTTCTTACACACAAAGGAATGCTTCGAGGAACGAGACTGCGATGGAAATTAGTGCGGTAGGGAAGAGTCCTTTTCCTTACATTCTATTGTAAGCAGAATTTACTCTTTGATCTATTTCTATGTACGGTACTGAATAATTACTAAGCTCTCTTAGTTATTTTGACATTTTCAGGTGTCAATTTTGTCTTGGAGATAAAAAAACAGACTTCAATATTATATATATAATCTACACATAAATAAAATTGGAGTGTCTGTTTGTAATATTGAAATAACCGTTTTTTACTACATGTATATGAATATATATACGGTACATAAACCAAAATAACATTTTTTACATTTTTGTCTGTCTGTCTGTCTGTTTGTTCCGGCTAATTTATGAAATGGCTGGACCGATTTTGAAGGGACTTTTATTGGCAGGTAGCTGATGTAATAAGGAGTAACATAGGCTACGTTTATTTTAGGAAAATTCTTTTATTTTAGGAATTTCTTAGGAGGAACGAAGTTCGCCGGGTCAGCTAGTAATATATAGGTATAATTCATTTATTTTCAGACACAGTAGTCCATAATATTACATTCAAAAGCATTACATAAAAATTGATCCATTCGAAATTAAAATGACTTTTCGGTTTTTCTAAGTTAAATTACAGCTAATTTTTTTTGCTTATAGTGAACGTTTATAAAAAACCTTTGTAGGTTTATTTTATGGTCTGAATTCAAAATATTGCTTACTTCTTTGAATACCTTTTGAAAAGGTTACCTTTAAGAAATTTTTTTCAGTCCGAAATATTCAATCAATAGTTAGTCATCATGGTCACCTGAACAATAAGTGTCAATAATGGCCAGTATCATGTTCAACTGAGGGCCAACCACACGTAATTAGCTGTTTACGCCTTTTAGACACAGACAACACACGGCAAAACGCGCTAATTATATCTCTTTATGCTCGAGTTTAAATTTCGAAAACAAAATGGCCGCTGTCATTCCTCGCCTTTTGTTTCAGATTCGCATCGCTTGGGGCCATATCCAACGCACGTTACATAAATGTGCAGAAATTAGACAGAGCTTGCTGGTTTATTTGTTGATATTTTGGTACAAGTATTTCTTTGTTTCTTTGTTTTATGAGATCAATAATGTGCCTAAATTAATAGTAAAAAGGTTATTTTGAAAAAAGCGAATTACTAAGACGTAAACAAGAAGAAAATCATGCTGTGCAGTCGGAGGATACATATTCGCGAGCTAGCTGACCAAAACCAGATGTATCCTCCGACTGCACAGCATGATTTTATCCTCGTTTAGGTCTTTTTAGTTCGCTTTTTAAGCAGTCGGGATTTTTGTTATTTTTAAATGTTTTTTTTATTTCCAACTTTTTAGTTACTTTTTTTAAATTAGGTACATTTAAACATATAAGTGTTATATATTTTTGAAATCACCCTTTATTTTGATACCCCCACGATGGGTTTGGATGAAAAAAAAAATCGGGCCCCCACAATATGGCGCCCAAAAACCGCCATTTTTCTATTTTCCAATTTTAATGTAGCCAGTGACACTCGCAGGGTTAAGACGAATCGAATGACGTAAGTATCATCAAAATCGGCCAACGCGTTTGGTCTCTAGAACGCCACATAGGAAAAAACATACATACATAGACTGATAAACACATTACCCTCCTTCGGCAAACGGATAAAAAAAGTTTGTTGTTGCCATATAATAAAAAAAGCAATCGATGTCTTTACGAAAAAAATATAATTTGAAAATAGAACGATCTCATAGAATTGATGTGGAGTGGGGATGGCAGGCGATTTGAGTGATTTGAACGCTGTATCCAGCAGAGGACGGCCCTAGGCTGATGATAGATAAGATTGTAATCGCAGTATACAATGATATTCTAGTAAACAGATACGTTATATACTCACAAAACAACCGAAAAAAGTGTTCCGCACAGCAGCGGCAGCACACATACACACTTTTCATTCATCTGACATTTCACTACAAGTCGAAAGGGATAGCTTGATAAAACAACAAGAAAAAAAGAGAGTGTTTGTCACTTTGGTGTGAATGTAAACCAACATTATTCTGACCACTAATGTTTTTTTTTTTCTTTTTCTAACCTCCAAATATCAGAATATTAGAAAATAAAATAAATAAATTAGTCAATTGAGGTGTATTGCGTACTTACATATGGTATGAGATCCCTTCTGTTTTATGTACTTTTTATCATAATTGGTACACTTTCTAAATACACACGATGGCATTTTTTAAATTTTGTTTTTGTTTCTACAAAGCGTTTCGCTCTTCGCCATGCATGACATAGACTAAAGACTATACGTCCCAATTAGGACGCATTCGAGTCTTCACAATGTGCGCGCTCATAACATATCTGTTTACTAGAATATCATTGGTAGTATATTAAACAACAAAATAATCTTACAATCATTAAATAAATTTATTCATTAAAAAAGCTTTCTTTGTATTCTTCTCATCAAACTCTTTCATTTGATACCCATATAATGGCAGTGCACAAAAAATTACGAGTTCGCCTTCTTGGGCCGTCCGCCATATTGGATTTAGAATAACGTCACTTAGCTAACCATGCATTGTCATCCAAACTAAACGTGTATTCAAAATTTCATCTTAATCAGTGGACAATAACTGCTTAAAAAATCAGTTGCAAGATTTGCCCCGAACACACTTACATACATACATACAAAAATTCATATATACATTGCAAGTTAATTAAAAGCTTGTTAAAACAGAAACCTGGCTGCTGCGGGTTTTTGATAATAATAAACTTTTTTTTTTTGTTTACAACTTTTTAGTTACAATTTTTTTCGAAATACTTTTAGACATATAATTAATTGGTATTTATTTTTTTGTATCCACCTCTTCAAACCCTTCATTTTGATACCTAGCTCGATGGGTATATATATTAAAAAAATGGAACAGTATATGTATATATCCGAATACCAAGTACAGTCCAAAACCCGACACGTTTATTTTTTTAAACGTCAGAGAGTTTTTTTCGGGTGAAGTTCAGCGGCTGTTAATATTATTTGCAGATTGATTCCTAGTGATTATTGTGATATAAAATTGGTGTAGTTTTGTGTCTCAACTGTCTACGCAAATGGACAATATGTGAAATCATTGTCAGAAGTAATCTCGGGATAGTGGAGTGGAGAATTTTATTGTAGTATTGACTAACTCCGCAAAGCTTACTGGGAAGGCTGACTCGATACAATTTGCTGCCAAATACTCCAAAAAACATTAGAATCTGTTACATCCGTATTCTAATGCATACTAAAGAATTCAAGAAAAATACTAACTGATGACTAGGCAGCATGGTCATGACCTTAGCCTGTTCCGTCAGGAACAAATACAAAAAAAAATAAACGTCACTTTTCTAAGATCACTTACAACCACCTAAGTGAAAAAAGCGCGGGAAACTTTCAACTTGGCGGACGCGTATTTTTTTGGATTAATATTTAAAACCAAATTTTAACCTGTATATGATAATATTTAATAGGAATAAGTTCACAATTATATATTAGATCAGTAGTAGTAGTAGTTAAGATTTAGTTTTGTACATTCTTCGGTAGTGGTAAGTTCTTTTTTTTCAATTATTTTTAGCGTGTAAGGATGAAAGACCCGCCCGACCCGGGGGACTTTGTTCCCCCGGCCGGCGTTTTTGTCACAGTACAATCGAACGAATCGGGTATGGACACTGATGGGTCGTCTTCTGCTCGAAACTTAAAAAGAAGCCGCGTGCATGTCTGTAAGCACTGCAATAAACGTCGTCGTACCCGTAAACACCACGGTTCCGAGTCTTCGGGTTGTGGTTGTATAGACTCACACTCTAATGAAATCGTGGAATCTGCGCCTATTCAGTTAGAAAATAAAGTTCCTAATGTATTGCCTATTTTGCCTAATGATATTCCCGCTCCTTCCATGGTTAATCCCACTCAGATTGGTAGGAAAACCTATGACAAAACGGACAGCGCCCCGTTTGTAATTCATGTACAAAAAATTATAACTTCCCCAGATGATAGTACGACATTGCACCCAATCACATTTGGCAAGTTTCTGAAGCACAACGCTTTTCAAAATATTATTAATGGTAGCGTCAAAAAAATCGGGCGCAATAAGATCTCACTATCTTTCTCTAATTTTCTTGATGCGAACTCCTTTATTACACATACTAGTCTTGAAAAATACAATTTCAAAGCTTTTATACCTACTTTTAACATAACAAGAATGGGTTTAGTACGTGGTGTTCCTGCAGAATGGTCTCCGGAGGATGTTATTGATAATATAACAGTACCGATTGGTTGCGGTCCAATTTTAAAAGTCAGACGTCTTAATTTTAAAACCATTGTAGATGGTTCAACCATTTGGAAACCATCCCAATCCATAGTTGTTACATTTGACGGGCAGGTCTTACCGAAAAGAATTTTTATGTGCTATAATGCATTACCTGTAGAGCTATATATTTTCCCCACAATACAGTGCTTCAATTGTTGTAGATTTGGTCATACTAAAATTCAGTGCAGGTCTAAACCCCGTTGCTACAAATGTGGCCAAGGCCATACTGGGGATAATTGTGATAAAGAACAAGAAAGTACATCTTGTTGCCTTTGCTCTGGACCACATTTTGCTATTAATAAGTCTTGCCCAGAATTCTCAAGGCAAAAATTAATTAAAACTTATATGGCACAAAGTTCGGTATCTTATGCTGAAGCTGCAAGAGTACATCCCCCAGCAACAAAATCATATGCTGATGCACTTTTATCTTCACCGTCCAAAAACTTTGCAAATACTCCTTCAATCTCTTCACCCAATAAAACACCTGCTTCAAATAGCTATAAAAAGACAGTCTTTCTCAAACCTCACTCTCCTCCTAAATCTGTACAAGGTTATAATAAAGTGGCTCATAATGCCATCATTAAGGATTTTAATATTCCCCAGCCTTCAAATGGTTGTGCTTTTTCTAACAATCATAATAATGACATTAAAAACACAAATTTGTCTATAAACGATTTTCTTTCTGCATTACATAATCTTCTCTCTCAGTTCAATATTTCACCGTCCAACGTAGCCCCATCTTTCTATGAATCTCAATCCATTCATAATGGACAACACATCCAAAATAATACAGTGGAACTGTCGCAGTCTAATAAACAAAAAGAGTGATGTTATTCATCTTTTAAACAAATATGAGCCATTTGCCTTTGTCTTAGCAGAGACTTGGCTCAAATCTAATCATATTTTTAAAATCAATGGTTATTTAACCATTAGAGAGGATAGATCTGATGGGTATGGTGGAGTAGCTATACTTATCAAAAATTCTATCCCATTCTCTACTATTACATTGCCTCCTCACAGTGAGGAAATTTCAATTGTTGCTATTAAAGTGCATCATACTTGTCTTGTTTCTATTTACGTTCCTCACCCTTCTTCTTCAGTTCTGCAAGAGATGAATAATCTCTTTTCTTTTCTTCCAAAGCCATTCTTAATAATGGGGGACCTTAATTGCCATCACCAATTGTGGGGTTGTTCTACTTCTACTTGTTATGGGGATGAATTACTAGATATAATAGACCTACATAATTTATGCATCTTGAACTCAGGAGCTGCTACACGTCGTTGTAGTCCCAATCAGAACCAAAGTGCAATTGACCTTTCTATCTGTTCGCCAAGCTTAGCTTCCTCATTAACTTGGGATATTCTAACTTCCACTTATGGTAGTGACCATTTCCCAATAGTCATATCTTATCCTCTTTCCAAACCAAAGGCACCATTAAGGAGATCTAATTTAAAACATAAATTACCTAATAAAAATACTAATGACTGGGACAAATTTAGAAACATTGTTGACAGAAAACTTTGCACATTGCCTGTAATTGCTGATGGCAATGAAAATAATTGTGCTGAGGCTTTAGCACACTTATTAATTGCAGCGGCGGATGAAGTTTTTCCTGTAAAAAATAACAATATGAGCACAATTCCTTCACCTCCATGGTGGGACTCTGAGTGCACAGAATTGATTAAAAAACGTAAAGAGGCTGAATTTAATTATAACCGTGATATGTCTGATATTAATTTTGTAACCGTTAGTAATATAATTAATGAAACTTCTAAAACATTTAAGAAGAAAAAATTTGAATCTTGGCGTAACTTTTGCTCATCAATTTCACCGAATACCCACCCTACGATTGTCTGGCGCAATATTCGTAGATTTAGGTCTATTTATCACAACCCATCTCCTATTCCTGATTCTTTAGCCAGTGACTTTTTAGATAAATTAGCTCCTCCTTGGGTTCCTGAGGCTATTAACCCTATCCTGTCTCCCATAACTAATAATCAAGACTATTCAGACACACATTCGACGCTAGATCTTCCTTTCTCTCTCACTGAATTAAAGGGTGTTATTCATAGAACTAAGGATTCTGCGCCAGGCATTGATGGCATCCCGTATTCATTTTTTGATAATTTGAATGATAATGTCCTCAATTATTATTTAGAGCTTATTAATTCTGTCATGCATACAGGAAAAATCCCAGTTGAATGGAAACGTCAAATGGTGTTGCCATTTCTTAAACCAAATAAAACTCCATCGGATGCTACCTCATACCGACCCATAGTTTTATCTTCAATTCTGATGAAATTAGCTGAACATTTAATTAAGAATCGCCTAGAATGGTATGTTGTGGTCTTTTGGCGGAATCTCAATATGGCTTTAGAAAAGGTAAAAGTACCACTGATTGCTTAAGTATTTTTTCATCCGATATTCGGCTATCTTTCTCTGATAACCAATCCACCGTTGCAGTTTTCCTAGATATTAATGCAGCTTATGATAATGTCGTATTATCAGTTTTACAAAATAAATTAAAAGCCTTAGAGGTTCCCTCTAATTTGACGAATTTCATTATTAACATCCTGACTGAACGCTCCGTTAATATGTTAATAGGAGACCATGTTGTCTCCCATCTTGTATGGAGAGGTCTCCCACAGGGTTCTGTGCTCAGTCCCCTTCTGTACAATATTTACACCTTTGATTTGGACTCTTCCTTATCTAGTCATGTTAAGGTTCTTCAATATGCCGATGATTTATTATTATATTCTTCAAATCAATCGGTTGAACAAGCTAGTTGTGCTATTAATTCTGCTTTATCTACTTTGGAGTCATGGTTATGTTTAAATGGTTTGGATTTGTCCACGTCTAAAAGCGCGGGTGTTTTATTTACCAGGAAGAGAATTATCCCCATAATAAACCTTTTCTTTAAGGGAATACTTATTCCAGTTAAAGATAAATTCAGATATCTAGGTGTAATATTTGACTCTAAATTAAGCTGGATTCCTCATTGCGACTATATTATTAATAAATGTGAAAATCACTTAAACATGCTCAGATGCCTCTCAGGTGTGTGGTGGGGTGCACATCCCTTTTCCTTGAAACTCATTTACAACGCAATCATCAGAAGCATTTTGGATTATGGATTGTTTGTTCTAGAACCTGGTAGTGTTATGGCTTTTAAAAAGTTGGATCGAATCCAGTCAAAAGCTTTACGCATTATTTCGGGTGCCATGAAATCTAGTCCCACTAATGCACTACAAATCGAATGTGGGGAAGCTCCTTTAAGCCTCAGAAGACAATTCTTGTCTGATAAATATTTATTCCGGATTCTTCAATTCTCAACTCACCCCCTCATACCTAAACTGGAATCTTTAATATTACAAATTGAATCTTCAGTTTACTGGTCTCATAAACGTGCTCCTTGTTTAGTTGAAAGCTATAAAAAATTCCTCTCACTTTCTTCACCTATTCATCGTTCAAATAAACTTCCCCTTTTTAATAATAGTTATGAGAGTTTACTGTTCACTCCCAATATTAAATATAACTGTGTAAGTAAATCAGATCCTGATTGCCATTTAAGTTTTAATACATTTCTGATTGAACATTCAGACTGCCAGCATATTTTTACGGATGCTGCCAAGCGTTCTCCATCGGGTTGTGTTGGGGTTGGTACCTACCATGCTCAATACAAAATTGTGCAGAAAATAAAACTGCCTCCGGAGACTTCTGTTTTTACTGGTGAATGTTTTGGAATTCTAAAAGCTTTAGAATATTTACGTGTTTTTAAGCTCAAAAAAACTATAATTTTTACCGATTCACAGAGTGCTCTTCTAGCCATCAGTAAATCTCCTTTCGAACACAAATTTCAGTCTCCTATAGTTTATGCAATAAGGGAACTTGCGTTCAGAACCATCTCTGAGGGTAACACACTGGTATTTGCCTGGATTCCGGCCCACTCTGGAATCCATGGCAACGAGTTAGCTGATGTACTCGCTGGTGACGCGGTGCAGTGTGGGGACTTAGTTCCATATAAGAACTTTAGCTATGACCTCGAGACGTTGCCAAAGAATTTTCTTCGGGACACTTGGATGGTAGCTTGGGATGTCAGCAGCAAATCCAAGGGCCGTTATTTTTCTTTTATCCAACCCGAGATTCCAGAAAAACCGTGGTTTGGCAGGGCAAAGTTTGGCAAGTTGGAGACCTCCATATTAATTCGGTTGAGACTGGGCCATGTGTGCTCTCCTGCCCACCTTGCCAAACTTCATATCATCGACGACCCCAATTGCTCGTGTGGCACAGACGTAGGTGACTTAGATCACATATTTTTCTCCTGTCCTTTATATGACCGTTCTGCCTTTCTCTGTAACCTCTTGTCCCTTCGTTTTCCTTTTCCTACCTCAATACTTTCTTTACTTTGTACAAATAGCTTTCCTGTGTATAAATGTATAGTCTCATTCATCACCTTAAATAATATTAAGCTGTAATTTTCGTCATTGTAATTTGCTCATTATTTTCTTAAAACCATTAAAATTTACTGATCCTATATATCCATCCTTTCCAAAATTCCGTTAAATTAAACATTTAAACAAATTTGGTTTCCCTACCTTTATTTGATAATAAAACAACCTGACGTGACATTGGCTGAATGCACAAACCGTGAGAAGCCACAAAAAAAAAAAAAAAAAAAAACCACCTAAATGATCTTAGAAAAGTGACGTTTATTTTTTACATACGATGTCTTAATTATATCAATCGCTTTAGTGGTTATAAAGATATGAGTTAATAAAGTATATTACATATGTACAAGATACGCGCGAAAAACATAACCCTTTCCTTGTAGCCGGTTAAAAATAACTTTATAAGGAACGAAGGAATACAGTAATTTTTAAACAACGAAGTAAATAAGGTTTTATGGTGACCCTTATCTATAATTTATAAGGTACTCGTAATTTAGTTTTCATTTAAAAATAAAGTTAAGCCTTACTTAGTAATTTCAAAAATTGGCGTTTCTTTTAAACAATTTGTAAAAAGATCCGGAGCCTTGAAAATCTACGCCTAGGTAACAAATAAATGAGTCACCTTATTACAAGTACTTCCGAAGTTCGGCCTTAGCCTCTAATAAAATAGATAGTAATAGTAACCCACTTCCTTAATCAATATAATATAACACTTGGGAAACTTCACCTGCCGACGGTAATTTTCTTTTATTTACTGTCTTTGTCAACTAGAATTTTATTTTTATTTTAGAGTAGGTTACACGTGGCAGAATTAATAACATGTATTTCCCTTCACTTTCATAATTCTTTTAATAGTATTAACCCTTTGGAAGGTTCAATGTGTGTTAAATATGACTTGTCGTAATAAAAACTAGATTAGGCTTATGAGAAAAACCTGACGCTTTAGACAAAATTACATAGTATCACCAATAAAGATTGCTAATGTCCAAAACGTGTGGGATTGGCAACTTCGATCAATAATATACTAGATGACTGGTAAGCGCTTAAAAACGGACCGAAAACTAAGGCCACAAATACGGTTATGGTCTTATTTCAAATTCTTATGGTCTAATCATAGCCAACATTGCACCAGTGTGCGTGCCAACAATGCCGCAGTGTGCGTTTAAAAATTACAAATCATCATTATCATCATATCAGCCGAAAGACGTACACTGACCGGTCCCAAATTGCAAATAACCATAGTTAAACTGAGATTGTGAAAGTATTTTTTTTCCGGTAAGTTTATACCATTAAGTATGTTTTATAAAGTAAAAACCGAATTAAATAGTAAATATGAATCAATTACCAAATATAATGATTGTTTGACCAACGTTTGCGTTGATAACACGCCAACTATTCTAACCACAGACATAAATCTAAAAAGATGACGCAAGTGCCTTCATTTGTATGAAAAACAAGCGTGCCACTTTTTCACAAACAATTAAAAAACTATTTTGCTTACCAATGACAGAAAACATTTCCAATGCTTTGGCCAACTTTTTCTATGCATTCTTTATAGCTCAATATTGCATAAAAAGGCATTTTTCTAGATTTCGGTGTATATCCGGTGCCGATAATGCTAAATGAAAAATTCAGATTACGATTATTTGTCGTAACTTTAGTCAGTTTTTTGGCACGCACAGACTAAAAGGGGACACTTGAAAAGGGGGATGCAGCCAGAGGCTAATAAAATACTATCCGACTTCTACGACGTATATTTATTAAAACGTGCCGCTCGTAGGTCGGCCCTCACAGAAGTCTCCGCTAAACAAAAAACTACACGCGTTCGATTTACTTCTAAATATTCTGTATTCGATTTCCTTCCAAACTTAAAATAAATATAAGTCGCCAGCATTAGGTGTCAGCGGCCAAACAGGTTGCTTGTCCTATGTGGAAAGCCTCTACAGTACACACCATCGCGTTGTCTAGTTAGATTTATGTCTGTGATTCTAACTAACATCGAGCTCCATCCTGGAGCTTTGTAATTTAGACTTTAAAACATGCGTGTAATATTAAATTTGTTTAGATGTTGAGCAGCGAAGAAATGTCATATTTTTTTTATTTCTTTTTGTACATAACTTTTGAATGCAACTTTAAGCATTGCTTTTAAGGTTTAATTTGCATAAATGTATATTTATTTCAACTAGAATTCTTAGAATTACAGAGGAGCACAATAGGCGACAGTTTTAAAGTGAAGTTTTGTATGGGATTTTGCATCTAGTGTATTATTGATCGAAGATTGGCAAACACACCGAAACACGTGGTCAATCCCAGATATTTTTGACTTTTGAAAATCGATATCTCTGGCCAACACATAACATCACGCCCTTTATATCCCGAAGGGTTCATGCCGCTTCTGAACTACAAAGAAAAAAAGAATGGTGTAATATTGTAAAGACTTACGTTAAAGATGAACTAAAATATCGTGAAAATACGTCTATAGTTTCTACATAATTATGTGTCTACATTTAAGTAGGTCTTAGTGCTGCATTTAGTAGACATTAAGCCTGATTATGTCAATGTCGAACAAGAACGTCCTACCGTTCTAACGTACTTTACCGACCCTAATAATTAACAGTCCCTCGGGGGATTACGATACGACTTTGCTTGGATAAGATTTTACGTGAAAAGCATTGAATTGTTGGGTTAATTCAACCCAGGGGAAAAGCCTTTTTTATCTTTGACAGAATTTGTAAAAAAAAAATGTTCTTTTTTTTTTCAGTGCAGATTTTTTTTTATTATTCTTGCTACTGAATAAATTGTAATGACATAAATACTAATCTAAAATGTAAAGTCATGATGCACATATTCAAAAGAACGAAAAGGAAACGGCTAATTATAAATGATTGCAGTATCATGCGATTTTGGTTTAAATTACCCACAAGTGGTAAAAATATCAACGCAGGGCTACTGCTGCATCAAGATCCGACGGGATCGAATCCGGAAGGACCGTTTTGCATTTTTTTCAGCGTACACCTAAACCTTATTGCCCACTTTCGGGAAAGAAGGATAATTCCTTATAAATTAAAATTGCTGCAAACCTTGAGTGGCGAATCCGGAAGAAACTGCTATGTTTGGTGTAAAAGTAGTTTATTTATAGAAATAATAATTATAAATATTAATCGACACTGAAGGAAAACTTTCAGAGCATTTAGAGCTCTGGTTGTAAATAAAATAAATGTAGACAGGAGTAACCTCAGTAACTTTAGATTATATTAAAGTTATGTCACAAAATAGCATGCCACGCCGCTTACTTACTTTGAGGTTCTGTGCACAATTCATTGATTGCTGGTATCAAATCTGTTCGAAATATAGAAAGTGTATATGTTACGGCTAATACCCGAAGTGCGGCTACACCTAGTATTAGTGCGGCTACACCTAGTTTTAGCCGGTTAGAACTAGGTGTAGCCACGCAACATAGTCGACGGAGCCCCGCTGCGCGGGGCTCCTATTTCCGTCCGCAGGGTCTAAAGTAACCTAACACGAACGAGATGACGGGAGCTGAGTTCGCTCGCTTTGCTCGCTCACTTCAGCTCCTGTCATCTCGTTCGAACCTAACCTGTCCGTGTCGGGGTGGCCTAAGCTCCGGCTAATACTAGGTGTAGCCGCACTTCGGGTATTAGCCGTAACATATACACAAGACTTTGGGAAATTGTATCAATGGCGTCTAATGGTGACACTTTCTCTGATAAAAGTGCTATTGTGTTTTGCAGACGTATTAAATGTCAGTCGAGAGCCTTGGTCGAGGTTTAAGAAAAAAGCAATGTAGAATTCAAACTGAAAACTCTTAGGGCCTAGATGGATTGGCATTTTATAAACAAAAACAATTATGCAATATGTTCGGGATTGCATGGCTACCGAAATGCAATAATGCCAAATATTTCGATTTTTCAACCAGTTTCAGTTCATATTTTGATTATGTAGTTATTTGAGAGTCACAACTTCCTGATATAAAAGGTAAACTGGTATTCTAAATTAGATATTTTCCTGTATTGATAACTGTTTTTGACTGTTATTAGGCATTTCCAATGTCCATATTATTTGTGCAACCATATGGCCAGTTGTATGTTGTTAACCACACCTACTTTTTACTAGTTTTTATTTAACTTATTGCAAGTTAAATAAAAACTTGTAAAAAGTATATATGTATGTAAGTGTGTTCGGGTCAAATGTTGCAACTGAATTTTAAAGCAGTTATCCTCCACCGATTAAGATGAAATACTGCATACACGTTTAGTTTGGATGTCAATGCATGGTTAGCTAAGTGACGTCAATCCAATATAGCGGACGGCCCAAGATGGTGGACTTTTTATTTTTTGTGCACTGTTATGATATACGAATCAAATGAAAGGGTTTACTGAGAAGAATACGAAAAAACTCTTGTTTTAAAAAATGATTTTTTAGTTAATAATTTTATTACAGCAATGGATTCGTAAACCATTTGTGCGTTAACGCATGTTTATGATATGCATATGTTTTTCCTTCCTGTGATGTCGGGCAAAACTATTTAGTCATTTGAGATGCGTCTTTAATGTGATTACATGCATAAAATAAGCATATTTTGTACTTAAAATTACCCTTTCACGCAAAAACTACTAAACGTATTTGAATAAAACTTTGCACTTATACATCAGAATAACAAATAGGCTAAAATTTATGAAGATATAAAATCCATGCCCTTAAAACCGCGCGCAACAGCTTGTACCTAATTTAAAAAATTCGGACGCCAGCCGCAATGAGCGAAAAATATACTCTTATTTTACTATTACTTATTATTTATTTTACTTCATTCGTTTATGAAAAAAAAATATTAACATTATGTTTAAATCTTGTTTTAAAATAGAACAAAAAATATGAAATACCATTCCAAGTCTGAAATAAAATTCTTTATCTACAACACCTATTTTCAGTATTCGTCTCACAGAACAACAGTCCATAATAACGGGATAGCTGCAAAACAAAAGCAATGGAATGCTCGTTAAGCCGCCCATTATGCACAACGACATATCTGAAACAAACAAAAATATAATATTTACCTCTGCCAAAGTTATGAGTGACGTAAATTGGAGCCGTTGAACTCAAAAAGTTTTGTGACTGGACAGCAGGACAAGAAAGAAATGGTGGAGAAGGTTCACTAAGAAAATACCGAAAATATTTCTTGGCTGTTTTTCCAAATTAATTTAAAGGGTTTCGCAACTTTTTATTCGTCCATAGGTACTTCTGTACCAGTCGTAATCTCAGTTTAGTCGCCCCTCACCCCCTTTACGCAGAAAACTTGCCCAAAACCCGCCGGGTCTGTATCGCTTTAATGGCCTACATCCGCTTTAGTGCCGTAAATCAGTAACTTTCTAAAGCATACTCCTTAGTAACGGTTAGGATAATAGGTTTGAAAAAAAATATATTATTGTTTCATGTACATTATTTTTTAAACATTGTTTTTTCGTATAACAAATAGTTTTGCTTTAAAAAAATAATAAGCAACACGATATTTTTCGCAACGTTTGGATACTCCTCCAAAACTGTTCAAAAGAAGGTTCAATATTGATATATTGGCTCCGAGCGGGCGCACGGCCAGTACTGCGTTAACATTGGGGCGTATATATCGCCTTAAGCTACGGAAAAACTACTCCGTCGTTTCTTATCGTGGGATACAAAAATCATGCGAATCTGTTCAAGTCTACGTCATTATCACAACGAGTCTTGTATAGTTCTCACCAAACTTCTTGGCCGCCCTGAAGTTGTCTACAATGGCTGCGCAGTAGTAAATCTCATACAAAAACAGCACCGTTTTGTCTCGCGCATCCGGTAAACCAACTCAGGGCGGCCCAGAAGTTTGGCGCGGACTATAGCCAATCAAATACGACGCCACGCCACGACACGAAAGTATGTTGCCGCCTTTAGATGGACAACTACTGACACTAGGAAAAATAAGGAGATTTGTAGACATGTTCTTATTCTAGCTAAAAAGATAAATCACAGAACGGAGGCTGGAACTGGACAGGCGCGACGCGACAATGCGACATCGGGATTCGGGATACAACGAGCATTTTTTATCGACATTGTTCTACGGTTACGGAATGCGTGGGAAAATGTTGTTGACTTTCAACAACGTTACTAGGATACTTAAATTCTTTATTGATGTTCCTTATACTAAACTTGATAACCCTATTTCTTAGTTTTCATTGATCGAAAGAGAAAAACTGCAGCAAGTGATGTGCTGTGCCAATCGCAGGAACTTATCGATATTCTAGTTTTAATAGTATCGGAAAATCAATGTGTTACTCAAGGACTTAACTCAGAGTTAGTTGCTAACACGAGGCTAAATAACAAGCATGTTAATTGGCCGTGTTAGCTACTAACTCGGATTTAGTAAAATAACCCAAGGTAGCGCAGGCGGGCCTAAGTGTATCTGGCAGCACAAAATGGCTGGTGAATTTTCTGCACATAATTATCTGTTATGCGAACCAAATTAGCGAGGTTTACAAAATTGAGGTATGTTTGCAATAAATAACAATAAATTTGACGTTAGAGCTAACAACATTTTGGAAAACATCAATGCTCAAACGTTAAAGCAAAGAAATATATTTTTATAGATTTTGGCTTCTTTTTCGATAAAGTTTGAATTTGATTATTTTTGCACAGAACTGATGGACAGATCTAAATATATAGATATAATATAATTTGTATTTACCTAATGTGAATACCAAGCAGTGTGTTATTTCCTCTTAGTAATATAAGCTATAATAACACCCAAAATAATGTGCTATTTATATAACTAATTGGTTAAATTAAGGAAATCGATTGTAATCTAAACATAACATATCATCAAGCCTGTGTTTTCCAAAGAGCTTTACAGTATTGTATAGTAATACAAACATTTCTCTTGCTCTGGTGAAATATGTCTCTATGGTTTTTCGTGGGATACTAAACAATCTACAAATCTTCGAATCGATATGATTACTCGTTCCAAACCGTAGGCTCCGGGCCGAGGGAGGGTCTGTTTAAAACGTACAAAACTATTAAAGTTTGCACCAGTGTGTCGGGCATTTTTAATAGCGTCTATTAGTGTTTGGATTTTTTTTATAGTTTTAGGCGGATTCCAGAGGGTTATCATTTACTGTGTTGTCCTCTATTTAACTTTTGCCGACACCCGGAGCCGACTGGTCAATCATGGACGCGAGTAAGTGTTTTTTTTTTTGGACAATCCCACCGCACTATTCCCAAACCACTTCAACTCCTGAAAGCCAGAATCAACAGTGGCGACCACCAGAAAAACGCCGAGGCAATGAAGCGCGACGAAGTCGCGGAGAATGAATTTAACTATCTTGGATCCCGCAACGAAATTAAACAAGAGTAGGTGTGTGATCAGTCTTTGGGTGACGTATCTGAGTGTCGCATTGTATGACTACTTTTATTACCTCACCTCAATAAATAAATAAATTTCACCCTGATAGGAAAGGTTAAAAAAAAATTAATAGAAAGAGCGAGCCCGTGCCAATTTTTCATCAACCCTTCATAAACGCCGGGCAGGAACTAGGCAAATTTCTAAAGAAAAACACACATAATCGAACCCAAGATTTTGGAATAGAGAAGTTTTCAAAATCTTTGAAATCTTTTTAGAAATCATTTACTATATTTCCATCGACTTTGCCCATCTCTCCCTGAAAAGCGGATGAATCCACTTTCCTTGCTCCCACGTAAAAATCGGATAAGGATTAGTTTATGTGTCTGTGTGAATGAAATTCTGAGTGATATTGACGACAAATCCATATTGTACATAGACGTATAACTATATTATAAATAAAATTATACGACGAAAATCCTTAAGAACGTAATAAAACAATAATTTTGTTTTTTTTTTCATATGCTTCACCGATGCGATGCTTAATCGATGATGTGGTCGATAGTGCACTGGAAACCAGCGGTATCCGGTTAGACTGTAAGCTGACCCCAACACAGTTGGAGAAGGCTAGACAGCGGAGAGCGGCTAAACGGCGACGTTAAACAGGTGAATGCCAAGCTTCACAGCTTGACTCATCGTCGCAAGGTTGCATTTTATGCTCATGCATACTGCGCTACCACGGGGAGATAGCGCAGTTATGTGGGACTCAAACCCACTAAAACTCCACGGTGTCCTCCTGTGCCGTTTATGGCGGGAACACGGATACGCGTTAACACTCACCGCGAAACCGCCGCGGCTGTCCGTCACCGGACCCTCCTCTGGGGAGTACCCCTCATCACCGGCGCACCAGAACACGCTGTACGCCGTGCCCACCGCAGGGACCAAACCAGCACATGGGCGCCAGATGACCCCGTGTATGGCACCCGTAGTCCCCTTGTGACGGGTCAAGATCAATGGCCCCGCCACCTACCATTTTTCGACCGCAGGGGATAGAGAGAGCGGCCACCGCAATACCGACACTCCTCTTCCCCTGCGGCCCCACCGCGTCCGCCATCAGACGGTGACGACCCCGTCCAGGCCGCGGCAGCTAGGGAGAGCGGCGCACCGCAATACCGGCACTCCTCTCCCGCCACTCTCTTCTCCGGCCTCCAACACTCAGCCGCGACATCATATGGGTGTGGGAGGCTCCATACGACATCGCAACCGCGTCAGTTGCGATCTTGCCCAGGCGGCACCGCATCCTACTTGTTGACCGCTACGTCTGGCAGGGAATTCCACTCCTTAGCTGTACGTATAATAAAAGTATTCTCAAAACGTTTAGTGCGTATGGGTGGGATGTCCACCATGTATCGAACTATATATATATATATTGTACTAAACTCAAAGCCACCTAAAGTGATTTAATCGGATACTAAAAGGGCAATGAGATTTTAACAATAGAGACATCATATTCATTATAAAGAAATAAAAACATGGCGATATTTTACTTTAGCTACCTACATAGAACCTATGGTACTTGGAACTTTATTTGTATCTCTGAGTAGGTTAAAAGATCACAGAGATATAAATAGCACACTTTTGTCAGAAAGACATAAACATATCTACTGTTCAAACGTACGTATCGCGGCCGGACGCAGGGTGGACTGTGTTCTCTCAAGCTGATTAGCTTATGTTTGTACGGCCGCGCAGACGTCGGTAAAAAGTTTCTACCTCAGTATATTTATAACATCATACTAAAAGGTACAATAGAAATGTTTATTAGGTACCTAACTATTTCAGTCTTAGACTGACGTTAGGTATGCATTCCCACACAGTGTACTATTGCCCCTAGTCTTTCGGGCACGTTACCATTCAGAAGCAATGTGGAGGAATTATTGACGCCATATTTTGGTTTGTTTTTTAGGATAAAGTCAAAACTAGATGAAAAGTGGACAGTTTTCTGGCTAAGTCCTTACCTAATCAAAAGATGGTGTTCGGAACCAAACGTTTCGTTCCTTTTTGGTTATTTTGTTGCAACACTGTGTCAGCTCGCTGTCAACGATTTAACAGCTTTTGATTGAGTTGACGTTGACACAGACTCGTGAAAATGTAATCAACGGCGCGAGACGTGACGATTCGGTCTTGATCTGGTTTTGTTTGAAATTGATTCTAAGTCAGCCGATCGTTACTCAAAATTGTATTCGCCATTGCAGTTGTATTTGTGTATATTTAACGCGCAGTGAGGTATTTTGTGTCGACCACGTGCCTGGTGGAGGCCGGAGCTTCCGGCCCAGAAGACGTCGGTTATCCCTCACTGTCCCTTATTATTATATATATTTTACCCCACAACCCCGACCACACGTGGGATCAGGAGACCACCACGAGGACAAGGGTAAGTTCGTTGTACCATTTTCCACCTGGTTGACGGCAACCAGTATCTCAAAGAACAGACCCCTAGCTGACCGCTGCCGCGTATTGCTGTTTCGCGGGTAAAGATCTGATAAGATCCAAGAGTCGCAACATTGCTATGGGCCCCAGTGTTCGGCTGTTGGCTTTGAGGTCCACAGGCCTGTATTCAACAGATGGCTAGTTGACTATCCATAAGAACTCTGACACACGATGTAATCGTGTCTCTGTCAAATGATATAGTCGCATAAGGGTATCCCTCTCTTGGCATAAAATTTTAAGACATGATATTATTTGGCATACATTTTTCGCATAACTTTTTTTTATATAGTAATGCTTTGGCATATTGCAAAGGTTAGCATAATTGTATTTGCCCTAATTTGTTTTGACATAATTGCATATCTTTTTGAGGCATAGTGTTTATTTATTTATTTGTTTTTATTTTATTGTAAATAGGCTCGCGCTTGACCACTATCTCACCTGATGGTAAGCGATGATGTGTTCATTATACTCATCTATTAATCATGATTTCATGAACATTATGCTTTATGAAATTATGCTTCATTATTATTATACCAACAGTATTTATGGCAATATACATTATGGCAATTTTTTTATGCATAATAATATTATGTGTAATGATCATTATGAGTTTCATTATGCCAATGTAAATTATGGCAATATATATTTTATGCTTATCATTAGCAAACCGTCGCATAACATTGTGAATATCATAGGTGAAAGTAGAAAAGTCTTACAGGTTTTCTCAATGTCAACTTAGATGAGTCCTTTGCCCTGAGCAGGGACAGTTAATAACTGGTATTAATACAGATTTTCTAAGTTCAAACAGTGGTCATTTTCGAGCTGACCTACAAATGTTGGTGGTCACTAAAATTAACGAAAAGATAAGACAGGTATTTTAAGCAACAAATCAATAAAGGTTGACATTACCACTTTAGGACGATGAGGTTGTCTGATGAACCTCAAATGATATAATATAGGTACCACAGAGCAACGAGATGCGTCTGTGTTCACGGGTAGAGACGGCACTGTTAAAACTTTCTATACTAAGCATACTAACCAAGCGTGTCACAGTCAAATTGACGGCCAATCATAATAGGGATATTTACTGAATAAAAAAAAACTTCGTTTATTTATCAAAAAATATTGGAAAGTATTAAAGCAAAATTCCAAATTAAATTTATTGCATCCATAATGTACATACAGGTGGTAAATAACAGTTACAGAAACAATTATGGACCCAGTCAGGCACAACAACATTCTAGATATAGTCAGTGTCTAGGAGAGAGGAATAGCGTTGTATGTCTGCTTTATCAATTAACATTTTAGTTAAAAGTTTTATCTAAGCAATAAAAATGGACAAAGATAAAGAGCACCTTAGTTCAGGAGCGGGAATTGTTACTTCACTTCTAGGTATCACAAGTGTGATGCCATGCGAAATTTGAAATTTCTGTATCATCACAAGTATCTTCGTCATTTTTCGTTTACGATTGTGACGTTGCAAAATAACGTCTTAAGCGCCATCTACTAGAATATCTGTAAGCAACTTTAGTGCTCCAGAATTACACAGAGATGGCGTTGTTACTAGATTGGGTTATGCGTAATTATATTTCAATGCTATTTAACCATACAAAATTAATTTAACAAAGGGATTTAAATTCCCACAATTTCGTAGTTAAACAATAATTTATAATAAGAAATATAATAATGTCATAGACTAGAGATGACAGTGACTAGCGAATTCTATTTTTGTCTGTGCTTAGATCTTTCTCGAGGATCGATAGGCGAGACCAAGTTTTTTGGACCTGCGACTGTTTTGCCCAACCATGATGATATCCTGACGCAATGATGGAGATATAACAGGTATGTTATTTATGAGGCATCAGTTCTGTGAGGATCGGACTGTGTCTGAATCTTTCGATGGTTTTTCATGAGTAATGTTGTGTCAGTTGAAACTGAACCTGTCTGGCTGTTGCTCTGGTGTCGTCATAAGGTCTGGCACCATCGAAGTTGTTCCCGAGTTCAGGAAGATTTGAGGTTAGACTTGACAAGCGTGCTGACAGACCCGAATTTTGGCGGGTCAGAGCTGTGACCCGACGAGGCTGCAGTAAGGCCATCCTTTCTATTGGTAGGCACCACCATATCAGAAACTTCGTGGCGAGGTTGCGTCGCCGGCTCCAGGTAACGATAGCGCCGCGCCGCCGTTTTCATTTACGGAGTGTGCCCGTAGGCCGCGTGTTCGTGTGAACTACAGAGATCTTCTCTGCAGTTTGTGTCAAGGGTCCTTTGTTCCGCCAACTGCGACCAACTGAGATTTTTACGGAGTTGCCAACTGATATTGCAACTGCGAGAGATCAATTTAAACTGAGCGTTAACCACGTTAAGTGTAGTACCCATAACCTTGAGAGAGTGATACCATGTGACCGTAGTTCTACTGAACATTTTGATAAGGTCATTTCAGTGTAATAAGACCAGTTGCTATAAATTTAAAGTCTGGGTTGTGTTTCTGGGTGCTTTGCCCAAGTGTTGTTTCTTTTATCAGCACAACCATATTATGTATGTATGTATGCTAGAAATGATTAAGCGTTCATCTCACGAACCCTCACAAGCGTCTCTGAGCGTGTTGTATTTTGTCTCATCTCTATATTCCCTAACACACCTTTTTACGGAGACGTTGAGAGTCTATACCAATAGTCTGTTGATAAAGATTTGGAAAGATCTAGATGATAAGTGGCTCGCCACATTTTAGGTATATTGTGATATATTGATGTTTAATACTATACATGTATGATTATTTAATACTATAAATATTGTGATGTGTAATGAAATATTTGTTTAATTGGATCTTTCCCTAGTAAAATATATCCTATAAATTTATTATTGGCACTGTTGATCGTTCTTTCTGACGTTTTTTTTGGTAATCTTACTGACGGACTAATTAAAAATATCAGGAATCTACCCTAATTGACAGCCGAAATTTATGCTCAGCGTTCATTTGTGTGGGCACAATGATATTCTAGTAAACAGATACGTTATACACTCATAAAACAACCGAAAAAGGTGTTCCGCACAGCAGCAGCAGCACACATACACACTTTTCATTCATCTGACATTTCACTACACAAGTCGACAAATCGAAAGGGATGGCTTGATAAAACCAACAAGAAAAAAAGATACAGCTAGTGTTTGTCACTTGCGTGTGAATGTCAACAAACATTATTATGACCACCAATGTTTTTTTTCTTTTTCTAACCTCTAAATATCAGAATATTATGAAAAAAATTAAATAAATTAGTAAATTGAGGTGTATTGCGTACTTACATATGGTATGAGATCCCTTCTGTTTTATATACTTTGGTATCATAATTGGTACACTTTCTTAATACACACGATGGCATTTATTTAATTTTATTTTTGTTTCAACAAAGCGTATCGCTCTTCGCCATGCGTGACATAGACTAAAGACTATACGTCCCAATTAGGACGTATTCGAGTCTTCACAATGTGCGCGCTCATAACATAATATCTGTTTACTAGAATATCATTGGGTGGGCACTAACATTGTTTGGTAGTTATTTGGTCTCTAGTGAATATCAAACTCTATGGTAGGCACCTATTAACTGTCGCTTTTATAAATTAAGGCTAGATACACTATCTAGTTGACTGGTCTTTTGTCTTTAATTGCTAGTTTGACCTTTCTGGGTTTTTATTCGAAGAAAAATAACGTCTATATTAGTATCCTGTTTTTATTTATGCTGGCTGGTGATCTTTACGAACATTTGGCATATAAGATAAAGGTTACGAACTTCTTCGCCCACAACTCATTAAATTGTTGGCAGAATGTTGTAATTCCTTTGCCGACTATAATATTCTTTAGGACTATCTTTATTTTTTTTCTATCGTATATATGGAAATGTGTGGGCAGCTTTCATTTTGTATGTATACAGGTATTCATTAGGAAAACATAATGAAGGCCTGTAAACACGTAAGTTACGTCGTGTTAAACACAAAACAAGCTGTTTTAATATTAAAGAGCCAGAGGTCAACAACATTTTAAATCACACACTTGTAAGCTCATACTGAAAATTACAACGTTTCTATGGATTAATTTTTGATACCTGTTTTCACATTAGCGTCATAGTTTAATAGTTTTCACCAGCGGCTTCGCCCGCGAGGATGTACAATATCAAATAGTGATGTTTCCTGGGAAGAAACATGATAATTCTATTCATTCCGTCAATGTAATTATAAAATAATATTGGACCCGGATTTTTTGCTTTATCAAATAAAAATAAATTAACAAAGATAAAGCGCATAAAAATTCAGGAGCGGAGGCAGTAGCCGTGGCTTGGTCACCCACGGTGAAGCGAAGAGTAACCCGAGGAGGGGCCGCTCGTCAGGGCTTTTGCCGATAAGCCGACGCAGCGTCTGTGTTTCCCGATAGCTACAATCTAGGGGTCTTTAAGTCAAGAGTGAATAGGTTACTTCTAGGCAAGCGTGCTCCACCGTCGACCACATCATCGCTTACCATCAGGTGAGATAGTGGTCAAGCGCGAGCCTATAACAAATAAAAAATAAAAATAAAAACAATACAAAACCAGATATTCTCGAATTTTATTTTAATAAAGTAGGTAAAAAATATCTCGATTAACTTTAAAAAACGCTTCGTAAAAATATGTTTCTTCAAATATTTGTGCACATTATAATTATATTACATGTAAGCAAACGCGAGACAGTTTGCTCACGGCGAGCCTGCGTTATCTGCGATCTGACTTGATGAGATAACCCTGAAACTGCCTGAAAACTCGCTGAATTAAGTGCTACGTAATACTTATACTAACATCTTATTTGGAGTTGATTATGAAATAAAGAGATTACAAATTTTGGCTGACAAACAAGTCAGCAGACATCCTTCGGTCTTGCTAAATTTGGTTTAAGATAAATACAATATTAATGTATGTTATGAAATGGGTTGTGGTTATTCACCTTTTTTTGAATAAATTAAAAAGTAGTTTTTTTGTGTTTGTTGTTAAACTTGATTATTCGAATTTCATTACTCTGAAAACTTTCCCCCTATACTAAGATACTACATAATATCATTTCTGTTATTTGTCATCCTATATTAACATTTATTTGATAACAACTACTACGGAACACTAAGGCATTTATCACAATGAATGCGTTCTGCGTCCTGCGCCGGACCGCATTCCCCACTCGAACATTTACCGCACCAAATCGTTCGACCCGCAAGCTTATTACATATCTTTGGCAAGATCAAAACGATAGCGATTTTTGCGCAATAATTTCCCTTCCATAAAGAAGTTTTAGAATTGTTGGCGGTTTTTTTTTTTAAATAAGTGCTTTTGACAAACAGCGAGCGATTAGCAAACGATTGTGTTGGACCTACCATACCTACAGTGCAGGAAGTTCCGACTTTTATGACATAAAGCGTTTGATCGCTATCGTTTTGCTCTTGCAAAAGATTCGTAATAAGCCTGCGTTTCGAGTGACCGGACCGCAGGACGCAGAACGCATTCAGTGTGGCAAAGCCTTAAACAGATGCAATAACAATCCAAGTATCCTTACACAGTACGTCAAGCACCACAATATTGTAGCATCGCGTCTAAGTGTTCGGAGTAAAGATATTCGAAAAAAAATCTAACTAAAGTCGTCACAATCTAAGAAGTCCGATGACGTTTCTCATTATACATGCCGCGATAACTTTGTTATGAAAAATTACGAATAATCAAATTCATAATCCCAATTAATTACTATGTAACCTATACACTATTACAACGAGTATCATTCGTAAGCATCAACTGAAACTTTAACGTATTTTTATATCTGTCAAACCGGACTTCAGATTGTGACGACTTTAGTTTAGAACAAGAACATGATTGCAACCAAGGGTTGAATAAAACGCTAACACCACGATATGTTGTGAAAAAAAACTATTACGTAAATACTGTCATCTACTAGTGAAGCCACGATTTTATCGAGACCCTACATTATGTGTAATGCGAGTAGAACATTGCCCTAATCGTAAATTAAGCGATAGCACAGATAAAGGCTGATCAAATCTCTACTGACGTTCACGGAGTACGTGATACTCGAATGAATCGTACCCATGTGTTAATAAACTGGGCTGACGTCACAATTCCATAGTACAGGTGAGATAATATGGGTTTATAGATAGGAATTGTGTTTTGAACGGTTACCATTGCTCGTGTGGCGAGTTTTACGTCGTGCTCCAGCACAGAGTACGGAACCCTTTGCAAGGGTCAGAATCGGGTCGAGAATTTCTATGAATAAACGGTATCACTAACTAACACGCTTGGTTTGAATTGAAAGAAAGAAAAAAATTAATTGACACAAAACGACCTAAAAACTTTACATTTCAAGAACAAGAACAGTAGTAATAGATTTTGAAAACTAAACCCTTAACGATAGTGTTAGTAGTTCTTAAATTATGTTAGAAAAGTAAAAAAAAGACAAAAAATAAAGTAGAAGAAAAGTGGAAGTATTTACAGTGCCGTCTCTAGTGGCAGCCGAAGCATCTCGGTAATGGGCCAGCCAGCAGCTGAAGAAGAACAAAATCCGCGGAAGGATCAGGTTTAATCGCTCGTCTGACTGGGGCCGGAGTAAATTGGACTACGACGAGTAACTGGATTCCTCTGGACTAAAACGACTGGCTGATCCTGAGGTCTTCAAGCGATACATACGCCCCAATATAAACGCAGTACTGGCCGTGCGCCCGCTCGATGCCAAAATATCTATATTGAACCTCCTTTTGAACAGTTTTGTTTGCAAAATATTATTTGATTTACATATGCTATGTCAGTTATCAAGAAATTCCAGCCATCATTTTTTCCGTGTAAAAATATTTTTAAACATCCAAGTCGTTTTGGAGGAGTATCCAAAAGTTGCGAAAAATATCGTGTTGCTAAGAGTATTTTTTTAAAGCAAAACTATTTGTTTTACGAAAAAACCATGTTTAAAAAATAATGTTCGTGAAACAATAATAAATATAAATTATTTTTCAAACCTCTTAACCTAGCCGTTACTAAGAAGTATGCTTTAGAAAATTACTGTTTTAAGGCACAAAAGCGCATGTAGGCTATAAAGGGCCTGTATGCGCTTTAGAGATATGCCTCTGTTACCGTCCTTTTCTATACTACTTGCAAGCAGTCATTCCAGTAGCAATATCTTTAATTAATGTCACAAATGTTAGTAATTATTCCTTTAAAAAATATTTAATTTAAATAATATAACTACGATTGAAGTAAAATTCTTACTTTTTGACTTTAACCTCAACCTTAACTCAACAAAACACTTCATTGTCTAGGTCAATAATTTTGATCTAAATATAAAGCGAACGCCGCAGTCACTATTATGTAGATTATATGGGCGAAATAAACTCATTCCCGTTGTCTGATTTACGTCATCTGCATATTGAGCGGCTGTTGTTTTTGTATCAACGTCATTGACGCACTCTTTTTCTTCCAGACCTACTCATTCATTAAAAACATAAGTTGTTTTTTTATCGATAGGATCGCGTTTGATCACTATCTCGCCTGATGGTAAGCGATGATGTGGTCGATGGTGAAGCACGCTTGCCTAGAAGTAACCTATTCACTCTTGACTTAAAGATCCCAAAGTTGTAGCTATCAGGAAACAAAGACTCCGGCAGGGAATTCCACTCCTTAGCTGTGCGCACAATGAAAGTAGGTATTCGCAAAACGCTTTGTACATATGGGTGGGATGTCCACCATGTACCGGTGGCGCATTGCCGTAGGTAGGTCTTGTTGTCCGATGATGGAAAGGGCTAGGCGGAATCAAATTGTGCATTTCCATCGCACTCAGCGTCTATGTTCAAGGCTCTGGAGCTTTGAGGCGACCAGTGCATTGTCGCCGACAAGCCTCTTGGCCCGTTTGTCGACTCAAGTGCATCAAGTTGATATTTGGCAGATCCGTCCCAGAGGTGAGAGCAGTACTCCATGCAAGATAAGTAAGATAAGTGGTAAGTGTGATAAGTGTTCTATTCTAGTTCTGCTTTCGGAAAATCAGGATTCCCTGGTCATTCCTTAAAGAATGATCATCATCGTTCCACCTACCTGTGGGACGATGATAATATAACTTGAAAAAGGACGAAATAATCTACATAATAGTGACTGCGGCGTTCGCTATATATTTAGCGCTAAATTACTGACCAAGACAATGGAGTTTTAACCGAAAAAGGAGGAGTTTATCAATTAGGAAGTCAGTTGTATTTTTTGTAAAAAAGTTTTGTTGAATTAAGGTTGAGTTTGAAATCAAAACAATAGTTAAAAGGAGAAGATCGGGAATAAGAAGTAGGTTAGAATTTTACTTCAATCATAGTTAAATTAATTAAAGATATTGCTGCTGGAATAACTGCTTACAAATGATTTAGAAAAGCATAGCATAGAAAAGGACAGTAACCGAGACTTTTCTTTGAAGACCTCAAGATCAGCCACAATTTGTCTGAATTGAGAATTTGAAGTTGAAAACTTGTCAAACTCTACTTTGGCCTTAAAACCTGTCAAACTTTGGCATTAACGTAAGGTCGCAAATTTTTTATCCAAACTCTCAATTCTGTTCCTGATTTCAGATACTTATCAGCTATGACAATTGTGAAAAGTCCAAAATTTTGGTAATTGACGTGCACTACCGAAATGATAAATTCGAAACATTTAGGATATTTTAACAATCGTTTTCGTTAACAGAATATTCTTTTCTTTCTGCTTACTGTCGATCGCCGATGATTGATTCTTAATGCTCTCCATGCTTTTTGTGTTCGATCGACAACTTTCCATAACTTCTTAGAGTAAGGTTATTTTAAATGTGCGTATGGGACAAATGTATACAAGGCATATATCTGTTAATTTGTCCCCCAGGTGTCAGTCTACCTAAAAAAGCTAATTTTATTTGACAGAGCCCCCATTTTTAATCTAAATGAGTGACCATTTAATTTAATGCATAATTAATGTGAATAAAAGTTATATTATATCAATATTTAATAACAAACATCATCAATTTTATTCTAGTCGTTTATTCGATATGATAACAATAATATATGTAAAAGTACTAATTAAATGTAAATTCAACCGTAGTACGGTAACTGTACCGAGGCCGTATCCGTAATTAATTTCATTCGCCGTAATTAGTTCACTCATTCGCTCACTCGTTCGTAATTCATTCGATTGTTCGCTGCCTGTTTATTGTGTCCGTCCATCAGTTTATTTGCGGCTGAAAACGTTTACTCTCTCGTTTAGGTATTCAAAGCTAGTGTTAGCCTGTGGTTTCGCCCGCGTGATAGTCAAAGATTTTCCTACGGGAATGCACCTACAATCGGGACACGAAAATACCTAGAATTGCAAACTACCTTTGCGAATGAATGACTAGAATCATTTCATTTTTTACTTTAAAATTTGACTTTTTAAAGTTCCTTTTAATGGTTTAATTGAAATTAATAATTTGACTTTGGATAAACTTTGGACTTTTGGTTCAGCCATTGAGGCATGACTAATTAAAAAATATTCACACTTCTACATTTATTACTTACCTACCTACATTAGGAGAGTAAATCGTGCACCTCTATTCAAAATACATGACGAATTTAATATCACAGCAAAAAAGAGCATACCTATGCAACAGACAGAAAAAAAACTCACTTGATGACAAGCTTGGTATATTTACAAACAATAGAATAATTTTGTATTTGAACGAGTCTAGATTACTACAAGATACTTTTTTACCAGCCAGACTTATTAGTATAATTAGATTTGCAAAAAAATGGTAGTTATGAGCTCAGAATAATATCTAATGAAAAAAAGACGCAAACATTATTTTTTTGCATTCATTATTTCCAATAATAACCACAAAGAAATATCGTGTCTCCAAATAGATAAACAAATCAAACCGAATAAAAGAATTGATATATTCATAACAAAAATATGGCTCGTATTTCATATTGGCAAAATAGATATGAATATAATTCCTGAGGAGTCCATTCACATGCAATCGCGACTATCATGATATCGATACAAATCGCAATATTATTCGAAAACTGTTTTGTATTTCGAATGAAAATGAATGAATGCGGTTTATAAATAGAACGCGAACGTTATTTTTTACGGTTCTTTTGAACTTTTATTTCAGGTGAAAACTGTTATTCTGAAATAGATGCAAAATATGTTTAGAATAATGACCTGCTGTTTAGATAGCTAGTTTCTATGACTTATTTACTGATAACTTATTTTAAGGCGTGAAATGATTTTAAAGTGTTTCTGATAATTACTTGCTTTCCAAATAATATATTTAAATAATGAGAGAGTATGTATTTATAACTGACCGTAATAGGTAACGTTCTGTAGCATCGGCATAACCTGTTGGGAGGCAAGTGTTATTTTATGTATGTGTGTAAAACATTAAAATGCACTCGTTGAAACGTATACAATTTAAACTTTATCTGGGGGGTGACCATAAGCTCTTAGAGTAAGGTTATTTTGAGTGTGCGTAAGGGACGGATGTATATGACTTGTATACATCTGTCACTTACGCGATCTCAATTGTAAGTAAACTCTTCTCACCTATGTATCACATACTAATGCCATGCTTTTCATTTACTTTTTCCGACCGTGATTCCGTTAAAAAAATTCGACCGTCATGTCATTTCGATCATTCGTACATCTCGCACGCAAACACTTTCTTTTGCGACTATTTGGACAATTAACGGTTGTCGCGTGTCGCGTCCATTAATTAGATTTACCTAGATATATCACTGTCGCATTCAGTCCGCATAGCTTTTGTATTTAGACAACATTGTGCTAAATTAAAACAATTAGACAGATTTGTTGGAACTAAATTGCAAAAAGGAACCGGGTTAAGTCGAGAATTTATTCAAATCAGTTACTGATGAAGTGATGATAATAAAATGAGCATTCTGGAGCAGAAAAGCAATTCCTATAGGTCAAAGAAACGATCACGTTCTAATCCAGGTCTTAATCTGTCAAACCTCTCCTAAATTCACTACGTTTTGTCTATTGGACATTACAAACACACACCTACGCACATACAAATACGTGCACTCCTGTCTCACACATCGAGAGCTGCTCAGTTATTTTGTTCACTAGCTTCATCATTTTCATTGTTAAGATACCACTTAAGGGCCTTCCACCGCTTTAGTGCCGTAAAACGGTTACTTTCTAGGGGGTATCCCTAAATAACGGCTAGATTAAAAGATATGAAAAAATGTATATGTATTATTGATTCATGTATTTTATTTGTGAAACATAGTTTTGTCGTGTTACTAATAGTTATGCTTTAAAAAAAAATAACTACACGATATTTTTCGCTACTTTGGATACTCCTCCAAAACAACTTGGTTGTTTAAAAATATTTTTACACAGAAAAATTTATTGCTAGAATTTCTTCATAACTGAAATAATATATCAAATCAAAGAATATTTTGCAAACAAAACTGTCCAAAAAGAGTTTAAATATCCCAAAAGGAGTTTGAATTTCTGGCTACGAGCGGGCGCACGGCCAGTACTGCGTTAAGATTGGGGAATATATACGCCTTAAGGGAAGAGTGAGACAGCTCCAATACAAGTACTATAATTAGTAGTAGTGTAATTTACTGGGGCTGCCTCAGTTTATGTATGAGTTGAATGACACAATGTTTGAGATGAAATAAATATTTTTGTATTGTCGTCGAGATGAGATGAGACAATAATTTGAACAGAGAATTTTCAAGTTATAGCGCGGATTTCTGAATTAAGTATTTGAGCTTAATTGACACTAATGTGGACAAATGTGTGTGGCAAATACTCAATTCAGAAATCGGCCCACAGACTCAGAAATACTCTTCAGTTTCTCTGCGTGTTGGAGGCAATGCTATGATGCAAAACGTCTAAGGCCTTTCATCAAGTGAAGTGGCCTAAGTAGGTATGTATATGTATGAGATGTAGAAGGAGATTTCCGGTTCATATTAGATAGGCCAGGTCACACAGTCACAGTACAGTGATCTTTTTGACAACGGGCCAAAAAAGGTCAGATCCCTTTTGTGTATGCTAGACACGCTAAAGCCATTGTAACAAAGCGAACACCGTGCGAGATTTGAAGAAAACGCTAGAAAATTCAACGGTCTGTTAATAGCATAGCATTACATAACAAAGAAATATAGCATATAACTGTATGAATTATTACATCTACTTTATTATTTACACAGATTATTTAAACTAATTGCCCCGAACTGTGAATACTTCGAGTTATTTTACCGTATATTTAACGACTTATATTTTCGGAGCCGAGTAAAGGCCACGCGTTATTTCTGGTTATAAATCTTAGGAAATAATAAAATAATAACAATGGTTGTTGAGTTTCTTACAAACTTGTGTTTACCTAACAGCTTAGTTGATCCGACGAGCCGATTTATCAACAGTCTGATAACTTTTAACTGAGGAATAAAAATGGCCGTTTGACATATTTTCTATACAAAAGCTGTCAAACCGCCATTTTTATGCCTCAGTAAAAAGTTACCAGACTATTGAAAATCGGCGCTTATGTTAGTATAAGGTTTGATTTGTTAACAATTGCTAAACGTCATACCTCGTCATCAGCCTTTTAACGTCCCCACTGCTGGGACACAGGCCTCCTCTCTGTGAGAGAGGAGATAGGTCATAACCTACCACGCGGGCCCAGTGCGGTATGGTAGATGTCACTTGTCTTCGAATTTTTGGTTCCAGGGCATGCTGGTTTCTTTACGATGTTTTACTTTACCGTTTTTACCTAATAGGTTGGAATAGAATACATTTCTCTCAAAGGTAGGTAACGTTTTTCAAGTGATCTGTTTTCTTCTTTGTGCTAATGCTAGCTATCTTGAGGTTTCAGTCTTTATGAGTGCATGCCTCGTTTTCTAGTAACAGAATTAGCACAAGATAAAATGGGACCTTCTGAAATTCCCATACTCTTATTTCCATCCACATTTGTCCTGAAAAGTTTCCTCACGGCATTTGCCTAATTTCTCCGATCCGGTGCGTCCCGCATCCAGCGGATCCCCGCAACCTTCACCAGGTTATCGGTCCACCTGTTGGGAGGCCTTCCAACGCAACGTCTTCCGATTCGCGGTAGCCATTCCAGAAATTTTCTGCCCCATCGGCCATCCGTTCTGCGAGCAATGTGCCTTGCCACTGCCACTTATGTTTGGCAATTCTTCGGGCTGTGTACTCTTGCGGATCGCTTAATTTCTGATTCGATCCCCAAGGAAACTCCGAGTCAACGGCGATACTTGCAAACTTCCCCTTCTCATTTTCTATTCTATCAATTCAAATACAATTAGTTTGTTATTTGTATGACAAAGCACAATATTCAGTCTCGGGCGAGACTTCTATTTTAAAATCCATCACCTCCGTCTACCCTTTCAATTACAGGCTCCAATTTTACCCGCAACTTCGTCCATCTAAAAATACCTTCGCAATCCGGATACACAATCCAGAAGTGTCCACATGTGTCTATCTCAATAGTACAGTTTATTTACGGACACTCAGACGGACAGATGTCGCGTTAGATAGATGAAGATTAATTAATTCATAGTAGGAAGCGCTTTAGTTGAGTTAGAAGAAGCTTTAAAAAGATGAGCGTCGGTCTAATGTTGGTAGATCTGCGTAAAATGTAATTGGTTTCTGAGGGGCACCTACATTCTTTAATTCATTATGAGCCTAATAAATTTGTCTTTTCCGAAGTTAGTGTCTTTGGTACCTATTGTTTTACGTTTTTCGACACCAACTTCGGAAAATAAAGTAATTTCTCGTTTTGTACAGTTTTTTTTTGGAGTATGGTTTCATTTTTTAGTTAAAAAAGTTTTCTATATTCTCTTTTTAGTTCTGGTACCTCGAATTTCCATGAAAATCATTTATAGCGAAAGTACATCTCTTGACAATTCCAATAAGCCCGAACTAGAATACATTGTTTTATTTCGGAGTTCCACCTACCTTCCGGCTTCATCATCAGTTCAGTTCGATGGTACCATTTTCATCAGTAACATTTATCTATAAGTATTTGCTTCATCATAGTCTGCTATTCGAGATATCTTATACTTGTGACATACTCAACCTTTATCAATCTTTAAGGAGTTTCAGTGGCCATCTGTGGTCTTATTCTTTTTGAGTGCAAATGATAGCATTGTTGATGAAAATACCAGAATTGCTGTATGTATGCCTATAATATTTGAGGAGCTTCCTCGATTTCCATTGGATCCCATCATCAGATTCTGACTTGGTGACTATGGGACCACCTCGGGAGTATACCCTTTGAAACAAAAATAATTTTCAAAATCGGTCCACAATTGACAGAGAAATCGGTGAAAAAAAAGAATGCAAACAGTCGATCATAGAACCGCCTCCTTTTTGGACAGTCAGTTAAAAAATACAGAGTAGAGAGTATGCATCACAACCACGCAAAACGGCCAAAACCCAAAGTGAAAACGCAAAATTCCAAAATGAACGGACGCTTTCGAAATTTCACGTGGTCAATACGATATTTTGGCCTTCTGAAAATCGTTATCACTGATACAATTTTAATTTGTCTAGATTTCAAGGTATCTATTCGCTGGTAGCGAGATTCCTTACTAGAAACCAACATTAATAATCCCAATCATTAGTATATTTGCAAAACAGGAAAAATAAAAATGATTTAAAATAACTACAGTGTATAAAACGTCAGACTTTACAAGCGTATAAATTTTATACAATTTACAACACGCTACGGAAAACATCAATCTATTCATCACTTGATGCCAAAATATACGATAAATTACGGTTTTTATACGTCATTGTTTTAAAGAGGCTCGCTCGTAGCTAAATACGAATCGAACGAACTGCAAGGTAAAGCTAACCTTGTTGAGGTCAGACTTTCAATGGGTGACTGTTCGAGATTTCGAGCCCTCAACGGTTTTGGAAAGCACGTTGTTGGTCGGTCAAGGTAATCAGACGAAAACCTGGGTAACACTGGAAACCTGATCTTCAGTTTTGCCTAGTAATTGGGCTGTGGATGATGAATGGATGGTCTTTCTGACCCATCCACAGACCGATCTCAGCAAGTATTGCTTAACCTTGAAAATCAACCCATGGTAAAAGGTAATATTATCGTGACTGTCTAGACACCGATCACACATTGGTTATCTACAAAAAAAAGGCCTGAGGGGCAATTCCCGTATTTTTATGAAACGTAAATATCTTCTTAAATAAAAAATATTTTTTACAAAAAAATACTACCGACTTCCAAATAAAACCACTACAAAGTGAAAAATAACTTTCTTTTTGGAAGTCGGTGTCTTTGGTGTGTTTTTATTTGGAAGTCGGTAGTACATTTTTGTAAAAAAGTTTTTTTTAATATTCTTCACTTTTTAGTTGTACCTAATAGGCAACTTCTTTAGTAAGGTACTATCGCATGCATAAATCCATTAGCAGTTTTACAAATTTATTGCATCAAAGCAAGTCGCACTTACGACCTTTCAATATAACAAACCTTTTGCACACATACACGTCTCGTATATCGCACTCTTTCATCATTATTTATTAAGAAAGAGTACGGTAGAATGATCATTTGTATAATACTATCTAGTCTGTCATATCGTGGCGGCGTATTAAGATAGTTGTATTTAATTTCGGTACTATTGCCATATAGCTATCTGGCTGAGTGGTTAACGCATTGGTTGTTTCACACGTTGAGACCTGCTTTCGAACCCCAGCTAAGTCGATCTTTTTGTGTTTTTATCGAGAATTTTAAAATAATATCTATCTTTGATATTACTCGATGAGAATAATGTTTCTTATTAGTTGAACTTGTAACAAAATTAAATAAATGTGGGTGAGTGTAAAATAAAATAAACTTACTGGATTGAAGAAGTAATTACCTACGATGTTGTTAGTTGGCGAACTTTATTAAGAGTACTTGTGTTATTATTGCGATTATTGTGTTGTTTGAATATCTGATTCGAGATGCAAGCTAATATTCCTATTGATGCCAGGGCAAATATTGTCGCTTTGCATAGAAATGGGCTTAATATTTCTCAAATTTCTTCCGAAACCGGTTTAAGTGTAAGTTATTTTTAAGGATTATTTTAGGTATGATGATAGTTGCGGCTTATGATACCTATTCATAAATCGCTAGTTGCAAGTGTGTAATAAAATATTTTTGTTTTTTAGAGAAATACTGTGAGCCGTTGGGTAAAGAGGTTCGAGGAAGAAGGTAGTTTGAAGATAGTTATAATTACGTCGAAGTTTTAAATGACATAATGCTACCAACTGTGCGTAATGTTTATCCAACTGAAGACTTTGGTGAACTAAGTTTTGTTCAAGATAATTGTCCGATACATCGTGCCAGTGTTGTAAAAGAGTGGTTTAGTCAGCATACTGATATTAAAGTTATTCCATGGCCAGCTCGATCCCCTGATCTTAACCCCATTGAAAATATATGGGGTTTAATGGTTCAAAGGTGGAAAGCACGAGATGAGAGAACTCCTGAGCAGCTTAAATCCCATTGCACTCAAATATGGGAGGATTTACGTGGCACAGATATATGTGCAAACATTGTCGCCTCCATGCGTCGACGTCTACTTAGTTGCATTGACAATAATGGAGGTGTAACTAAATATTAATGAATAGGATGTTTATTACAGGAAATATACTGGTCATAATATCTATAGTTATACACGTAAGTTAGGTTATGTTTGTAAAATTGGGATTAAACTTCAATCTTCTTTTCTCCATGCGAAAATGAAAAATTAAGCTATAATCTCAATAAAGTTAAGACATAGAAACAATTTTTCATAGAAGCAAACTTGTTACCTAATTTAATTAAATATGTTTGAAATTACCCACTATTATTTCATTTTAACCTACAATATGATTCCTTTTTGTAATTTTCGGATCAAAAGTATTATATACCAATATTTATATATAAAGCATTTAAATTTATATATTACTTATAACATAACATTAATTTAAACATAAAAAATATATAATAAAAAAAGTAACGAAAATACAAAATCGATCTCAATAAATCATATGGGAATCGAACCCACAGTCTCTTGCTTACAAGTCATATATTTCTGATCTTAGCCAAATGAACTGATGACAAAGAGTTCGAATTTTAGCTTTAGGTTTGGATTGACTAAGTGCGAATACTAATTAGAAGAAAATAAAACTATATCTTTATCTTTGTCTAGTATTGACCTCACAGCCACCTTTTCGTATTTATACCGTATGACGAATAAATGTTTGCGTTGAATTCACTCACACATGAATGAATACACGCTACTGTGCACGCGATAATGATTATTGACGTGCTAAAGGATTTTTGTGGCCTGACTGTACCTATAATGCCAGAATAGATTTCCCGAATAACATGAAATTTTAACATAACCAGTGAAATGAAGAATTACCAAGGTAAACTGTACACATCAGCGTACCCCTTTTAAGCGTACTGGCGTGATTCGTGATTTTCAATACGAAATGTTTACAAATTGACCTTCTAAACAGTTAAAATCCACTGTGTTAACTATATTGTTTTATAACAGTATTCATGCAATAAAAAATACACACCAGTTTGGCAAATCATTTGATGGAAAATGGTATTGTAACAGCAGGTTTTGCTGCTATAATACTCTGCTTCACAAATCTCTTGCAGAAAATTAATTAAGTGTAAGAGGATTCTATATTTAAGGCCATACCGGCACTAAACCGAGATAGATCGTAAGCTGCTCTTGAATGTAATTAATTACTATGAACTTGTACAATTTGCTGTGAAAAAGGCTTACTAATTTTATGTATGTAAAGGTCTTATCTTGTTTAGTAAGTGAAGGAACAATAACCTGGACTTACTCGTATTATGGTGTAAAGTGTGTCAAGCGCAGTGGTGGCCCAGTGGTAACTGCCCCGACTTACATGTCATAGCTCGTGAGTTCGAACCCAGGCAGGCACTTTACTTTGTGTAAATTATTTCATCACTACTGCTCTTAAAATGGTGAAGGAAAACATCTTGGGGAAACCGGCATTCTTAGAAACAAAAATTCGAAGACATGTGACATTCATCAACCTGCACTAGGCCCGCGTGGTTGACTAAGGCCCATTCCCTCTCTCACAGAGAGGATGCCTGTGTCCCAGCAGTGGGAACATTATAAGGCTAATGATTGATGTAATTGTTACAAGGCTTTCAGTGCGAGGATAAACGTATAAATAAATCTGTCGCTGCTTGTTGCATACAGTTTTTTGAATTTCTCTTTACAAAATCTTGACAATATTATGAGCAGCATTAAACAGTTAAGTAATTAATAGTTCCGTGTGACATGAGTTATCGTCATTATCATTTCAGCAGAAAGACGTCCACTGCTGGACATAGGTCTTCGGATCGGTCCCTTGGCCTCCAGCGGACTGCCGCGGGTCTCACCAGGTCATCGGTTCAGCTTGTAGGAAGCTATCCAACACTGTGTCATTGTTCAATTTAATTGAAACTATTATCTCAAACTGAAAATGTCCATGAAATTCATGCAATAGGTACTTATCTAGATTTGCCTACTCATTGAGAAATCAATAATTTTCAAGTTAGTAGGTGTAAATGTAAACCACCAGGTAGGTATGTTTTCTTCAATCAATCAAATTATTTTATAAGTGAAAATTGTAAGTGTATATGGGCGAAATTTTTTATAGAGTTTATTACACTTATCAATAGGGTAACCTACTGAAAAGTATAATAACCATAGCGAAAATATGCATCACCGCTAGATATTAGATATATATAATATGCACTGAGAATCATAATTCAATCATCGTAGTCATAATTTCCACTGAGAATGGGGTAAATATGAAATTTCATATGCAAATGCATATAATCCGGTCTCTACTAATAAGTAACTAAAGCTGATAATAATCCTAAATAGAAACACATAAAACAAAAGGCTTCAAAAGGTCGTCAGTAAAATTATGAAATGATTGTCGCTTAAAACTTTTACCATCACAAATCCGAAACGACCAATCATAAGTAAACTTAGATGAAAATACAAGAAAAGCTATCAAACAAAACGATACTTTGATAGTAAATTGCAAAAACTTGAAAACAAGTGAAATGAAGGAAAAAAGGATAAAATATAATAGTCGAGTCGAATCCAGGAAGAATTTAATACTCGGACAAGCAATTGATCTTGAAGAAAGTTTTTCAATTATTACTAGTGCAACTTGTTATTGAATTTTGTTCTCTTCCAATATAAATTTTGATGTTAGCTGTGAAAGAAAATGTCTGTACCTTATTTATTAGCTATTTTATCATTATTATTTTCATTGTCCTCCTGTTTTCTATCCTTACTCACAATGATTCAGTAAGACCACAGGACGTGGTTAGAAATCATGTGAAAAGGAAAAAAAAGCAGGTAAAAGATTCTTTGAATCAGTCTCAAGTTTTCAATTCACTAACAACGGAAAACTAAATACTTATCGTAGTGTCACAAAGACTGTTCAATTTACTCAAAATACTACGCGGAAAACAACAAAACATTATAGTCACGCAAATCACAAATTGATAACATTTATCTCCATTCGGCTCATTACAACAAAAGAAAAACAGCCCGACGTAATCCAGAAATAAGTCCAAACACTACGTCAGCCGCAGGACCCGACCAGAATCTAGAACGAACAAATTAGATTGTATTAGATTAGTCGTAGATGTGACTACAGACGCTGACAGGACAGTTACTGCATCCTGAAAGAATCTAGGTCGCACGTCGACTCCGCAAATATTGTTTCGGTATTATGAGAATGGGATAGAAAACCTACGTGCTTTGTAAAGGAAGGGAAGCAATTTATTTGGAGTAGTTCGTGCGAGCAAATTGCATTCTGACGAGAAAAAGATAGAGAGAACTGGGCTATTGCGGCGGATTGCTAACGGATCGGAGTTCCGTTTTTTGGAGACAGAAATAGCAAAGGCAATTCGTAGCTATATATGTCGATGACATATATTGGAGTCTCCACGTGTAGAATAATTTCAGTACATTTGGTGAACCCCAGGCAGTCTGCCACGAAGCTTGTTGGTCGACTATTGTATTGACTAGGAGGGTCACCAAATGACGGACCGCGATCCGGATCTGGGCCGCCGACCTATTTTGTGCGGACCTATCCCAGATATATTCCACCGCCATCATCATCATTTCACTCTAATCTTGGTACTTACTTTTATTGATTACATTAGTTAATTATTTAATAAAATATTTAGGTATAAGGCCGAGAGGGCCCGGTAGTTGGCCTTACGGACCGCGACGAGCATATAATTTTTGGGCCCCAAAAGAAAGTAAGTGATGACCCCTGGTATAGATATTCAGGCACCCACCTTATGAGTAATACTACTTCTTTGCTGATTAAGACATCATTCAATACAATGTCTTAGTTAAAAAGATACAAATGTGGAATCAACTTATTCTGATCCTTACAATTTCAACACGATCCGTATTGAATGCAGTCTATCTATACTTTTCTAGTAGAATTTTATATTGATGGCAGAAGATGGTTAAGTAATTTATATATTCACAATATATAAATTACTTAACCATCTTCTGCCAGCCGCTGGCAAATTCGAAAATTATCCTAAGGGAACATATTCGCCGGATGAAAAATTATCCTAAGGGAACATATTCCACGGATGAAAAATAACCTATGGCCTAATCCAGGACATGGTCTACCTGTGTGCCAAGTTTCATCTTAATCCTTTCAAACGTAAACAGGTAACAAACTGACAGAGTTACTTTCGCTTTTATAATATTAATAATATATTTACCTGACCCATTAAAAGTCGGCCATTTTGCTGAAAAATGGCGCGAAACACAGCTAATGCATACAGTATTGATTCTGTTTGAGATCTCGAGAGCTCGCGAGTAGCTGCAATCTGTGAGTGTGAGCTAAAACCACTCGCTTGAAACCTGTGATGTGAATTTTAAAATGTAGACTGACCTTTCAAACTCCTCTAAGTACTTTGTTTTTAGTTTTAGTTATTATACCTTTCTTGAAGTTTTCCACGTTACGTAGCAGCGTGTATTCACAAGCCAAAGAGCAATATTAGTAAAGGTTTAGATTTAGGAGAAACTGTCAACGTCCATAAGTCCTGGTTCGAAAGTTCTAAGTCATGGGGAGAGGCAAACCCCAGCAGTGGTCAGATATAGTAACAAAGTTATCATCGAGTGTATAACAGTGTGTTTCAAGATTTGCTTAATTACACGATATAGGGAGAAATTTTATTAAGAATGATCGCCCAATAGTCTTTCTAAAGATTCCTGCTCTCTAGTTCAAGTTAAACACCAAGTGGTTTACCAAGGTTACACTTAAACAGACTTGAACAATTAATTCACTATTAGAAACGATTGAAAAAGTGGTAAGAAAGGGAATGATTTCAGCGTGATGGTGACAGAGAAGTGTAAAAGAAGAAAAATTTATTTGCCGAGCCTAAATAACATTGGGGCAAAGGCAGATAGAAGATGATGAGAACATATATATACGTACCTTATTCCAATGGCCATTATCAGCCTTTTATTTATTTATTTATAAAACTTTATGCACAAGTACAAAGGCGGACTTAATGCCTTAGGCATTTTCTACCAGTCGACCTTAGGGTGGTGCAAAGATAAAATATGGCAGGTGCAACTTAATGAAAAAAAAATGAGTACATACATACAAAAAAAATATGTTATGGAGAAATCGAATCCAACAAATTAACTCTGTGATGATTCTGCAAACTTCTTGCGAATGTGTTCGCGTGCCTTCAATTTGAAAGACAACCGACTGGTTGCCATCCTGATGTTCTGAGGGAGCGCATTCCAAAGGGAAATCGCCTGGACAAAGAAGGAGGAATGGATAAACCCAAAGCAGACCTTTTAATGTTTCCATTGCTGGGATACAAATGTCCGTGAGAGGGGATGGTCCGTAATCCAGCACGCGGGCCCAGTGCGGGTTGGTGGATATCACATGTCTTCGAATTCCAATAGTGGCTGAAACTACAGAACGAGATAAAGCGAAACTTTTGAAAAAAAATCTTATGAAAACAAACTCTTAACTTACACGAGTTACACATAAACGCGTAATCATCTACATTAAAGAACGTATTACAATCCATTGTTGCCTATTTCCATCAATTGACTTTAACGACTCGACACGACACATAAACAATACGCATATAGTATGTGCTGATAAGAAGAAAAAACATTTATCAAACACACTAAGAAATGGCCAATCGATGAAACATAATAATCCAGCAGACATATTGCGTAATGAATTCGGCAAGGCAAAGGGCAAAGAGTATGAAATTCGGCCAATCACATGTGAGATGAAAGTCGCGATGGGGATTTCCGTCTATGTGATTGGTCGATTTTTAAGGCTGCAGGTACGGCATTTTGGGCGTATGTAAATACACGTGAGTAGTTTATCGAGTGCCTTCCAGCACAAGTAAGATATCACAGGCAGACTTAGTGCGTAAATGAATTTGGCAAGGCAACGGGCAATGAGTTTTAACAATCGACCAATCACATGTGAGATAAAAGACGCGATGTGGATTTCCGTCTATATGATTGGTCGATTGTTCACTTTGAATATTCTTTACCCTTTGCCTTGCCGTATACATTACGCAAAAAGGCTGCAGGTAAGGCATTTTGGGCGTATGTAAATACACGTGAGTAGTTTATCAAGTGCCTTCCAGCACAAGTAAGATACCATAGGCAGACTTAGTGCGTAAATGAATTTGGCAAGGCAACGGGCAACGAGTTTTAACAATCGACCAATCACATGCGAGATGAAAGACGCGATTTGGATTTCCGTCTATTATTCATTTATTATATACTTTATTGTACACCACAAAAAAACATACAGGACAAACTTTCACAATAACAAGTGTACAATGGGCGGTCTTATCGGACTAGACAATCTCTTACAGACAACCAGTAGACCAGACAGTCTATGTGATTGGTCGATTGTTCATATTGAATACTCTTTACCCTTTGCCTTGACGAATTCACTTACGCAATAAAGCTGGGTTTTTCCACGAAGTGTTCCTACTTAGGTCTGCCTGAAGGTGTGGCATATTTTGCTAGTTGTTGAATGCTTATAACGTAATAGAGCAAGTATTAGAGCGGGCCTATTGCCATCAACCGCTGCTAATGAATGATAAATGCCTAAAGAAAACACCTAATAACACTGTCCGAACTGCGAATCGCACCCAGGACCATAAGTTTGCGGTAGAGCTTGCGACCACCAAACCCAAAGATGCATGTACTTTATACTAACAATCTTCCTTAAGGGCCTTCCACCGCTTTAGTGTCGTAAAACGGTTACTTTCTAAAGCATAGGTACTCCTTAAAGGTTAAAAGGTTTGAAAGAAATAAATATTTATTATTGATTCATGTACATTATTTGTGAAACATGGTTTTTTCATGTAAACTATAGATTTGCTTTAAAAAAATTACAATACGATTTTTTTGCGCTACATTTGGATACTCCTCCAAAACGACTTGGATGTTTAAAAATATTTTTACACAGAGAAATGTATGGCTAGAATTTCTTCATAACTGAAATAGCATATTATGTAGATCAAAGAATATTTTGCTAACAAAACTGACCAAAAGGAGGTTCAATATTGATATTCTGGGTCGGAACGGGCGCACGGACAGTCCTGCATTAACATTGGAGAATATAAACGCCTTAAAAGAATTTGTTGTCATATCTACATTTGCCCAAGCCTTAGAAATAATACACAATACGGTTAAGACCAGATTTTCCTTTTAGGAATGTCACAAGCACATCACTAAAGATGAATGAAATAAAATAATTAAATAAACTATGTAAATAAATTATATCTATTTATAGACACCTCACCTTTAACGTCTTATGTACAGTCGTGTCACAATGCCATAATTCACACTTAGTTAATTATAACGACTTAATGCTAAGTCTTATTAGTTCACTTAGATAGCATGGCGCGATTGTGCATGTACCTATATATTGTGAAGAACGCAGAGCAAGGAATCGACGCACTGGCAGCAACTGCTCGTGACACCATTGCTAATAATATTTGTGCCCCCGCACTGTGCGCTTGCCACAAATTTCGCCGGTCATAGTCATAGCCAGAATAGGATTGATTCCTGAAAAAAATATAAATTCCCTCAGTTAAAAATATTGAACACGTATTTTTACTTAAGTCACGTATACAAACAATCATGACGATAAACTTCGTGTGACGTCACGTTTTTTCCTTAAAGTGACGTGACATAAGTAACTAACGGAACAAATAGTTTCTGTTTTTTTTTTTTTTTATGAAGACAGAGGAGTGAAATTAATGCAAGCTTTAACTCAAAAGCGTTACGTTTTTCTGCGCTACTTACCTACATTGAGCACCATTTACTTTGAAATCATGTAAGACAAAAACAGGAACCACGAATTTTGCTTTTAACCGAATCAATATGAAAAATGTGAATAGAATAAAAATACATACATGCTTTCAGTATTATAAGAGATGCGTTTATTTACACTCTTTGTTTATTGCATATTCAAAGACAATCGAAGGAATAAACTCCAGTCGTACACACCGTTTTTTTTTATCCCGGAAACATCCCTATTGCAACGGGCCGTCAATTTCTATGAACAAACGATGACACGATTGGTTTGTATGGAAGTTTTGACAATTCCGTCTCTTGCAGTGGCCACTAAGGCGATTCGGTGCTCTGTGGTAAAGAACTATACATTTTATGACAATGATTTCACTATTGTTATGTGAATGCTTCGATCAACAATACCAACTGGATGTTGGATCGGCGCAAGAAATACGTATCGCTCTCGGTAAGTAACAGCTCACTTGAGACGTGCATCTTATTTTGTTCAATTTGACAATAGTGAGTATTGTAAATGTAGGGTAGTACGTATATATTCACGCATTTAAAGTTGCCAAAAAAGGACCCTTTTGACAACTATAAAAATACTAAATAATAATTAAACTTGATGCTTGCAAATGATACTCGTTGTCAAAGTATATGGGTAATATAGTAATTAATTAGGATTAAGTTTGATTTTTCAATTTCTTGCGTAGAAAGTTATCGCGGCATGTAAAATGAGAAACGTCAACGGATTTCTTAGATTGTGACAACTTTAACATTGATTTTTTGCGTGTCCCGTTATCTAGTTGGTAATCAATTGTTGGTTGAAGTGTGAATGCAATAATTTGAGACACAATATTTTTTTATAGTTTATTTATTTTATTGTTTGTGGTAAGTTTATAGCACTATGAATAAATAATAAAATACACAGAAACACACCGGGTTCTACTACTTGATATCGAATGGCATGAGATCGAATAACACTTGCTCAAAAACGTTTACTCGATAGTACTTGAAATCAATAAATTATGAGCGTGACAGTTCACTACCACGATGCATCAAAATCTCGAATCACTAGAAGCTCGAATCATCGGCAGCGCGAAGGCCCATTATCTTGAAACATCATTTCTCGACCGACCATCTACATACCACATTGATGTAGTGGTTGCAACAGTTTTTCTTTTTCCTCTTTATTTATTACGGACTTTTTTTTACTTTATTTTTTTATTATTATTGATAGGCTCGCACTTGACCACTATTTCACCTGAAGGTAAGCGATGATGTGGACGACGATGAAGCACGCTTGTCTAGAAGAAACCTATTCATTCTTGACTTAAAGACTCCCAGGTTGTAGCTATCAGGAAACACAGACTCCGGCAGGGAATTCCACTCCTTAGCTGTACGCATAGTGAAAGTATTCCATTCTATCAAAACATTTGTATGACTTGAAACCAACAACAGATTATGTCAGCCCATTGGTTGCAACAGCTAGTGAGCATGAAGTTTTAAGTTCGATTCCCGATTAAAGTGCTACTGGAGTTGAAGACTGGAATCCTGGCATCTCAAAATTCCGGTTGATGGCTATAGACTCACCCTGTATTACATGGGATTAACGAAATGTAGTTGTTCGGTGAATCTACTACAAGTACAACTCTGCCTAACACTTCAAAAAATACATGTCTGATGTCATGTATTTTCATGTTAATAAATACATATCTCAAGCCTTTTTCTCGTATAAAAAAACATACGATATTCTCGCTTTCGATTTTATGTCTAATCTGTAAACTGATGCTCGTGATTTCACTCTATCAGATCACTCTGAAAGCCTTCTGGGATTAGAAACGAGAGTAACAGTTTCTGACTTACGTAAAAAATAAAGAAAATCTTTAAAAAAATTGTTATGTGTGTAGAAGAATCCGAATCCACTAGATGCGGGAAGCATGGGTTAATGTGGTTACTTGAGTATTTGCGGAAGACCTTTGTCCAACTGTTATCGTCTTTCGGGTGAAAAATTATAATTTTAGTGAGAGTTTATTCTCGAATAGCTTTAGTTTTGAACCGACTTTCCAAAAAAGAGGAGTTTCTATGTTTGTTTTGTTTATGTTCACCGAATATGCCGTCAATTATAAACAGATATTGAATATTCTTTTTTTGTTTCTTTCGAGGTGATCACATTGTCACCAAGTCAGGATCTGATGAGGGGAACGCCTCAAATTTTATAGGCATATAACGATTTTGGTATTTTCATTAACATGGTAATCATTTTCATTCAGAAAGTATCATTTGGTGAAGTGGAATTGATGGAGAAGAACACAGATGGCCACGCTCAAGTGTTTTGGGTGTGTTCACTAACGTTCCAGTGTTCTTAATACTAAGTATGTTTTGGGTATGAGATATTTCGAATAGTTAAATGACTGTGATAAAGCAAATTTAAATAAATGGTTCTAATGAAAATGATACCATCGAACTGATCTGGTGATGAAGCCGGAAGGTAGGCACCGGAACTCTGTAATAAAACAATGTATCCCAGTCGTGGAGGCGCGGGAGAACAGTGGTGGAGGTCGGGGGTTCGAGCCAGGCAGGCGCTTTACTTTGTGTAAATTATTTCATCACCACTGCTTTCAAAACGGTGAAGGAAAACATCGTGAGGAAACCGGCATGTCCTAGAACCAAAAATTCGAAGACATGTGACATCCGCCAACCCGCACTGGCCCGCGTGGTGGATTACGGCCCATTCCCTCTCACAGAGAGCAGGCCTGTGTCCCAGCAGTGGGAACATTAATAGGCTGATTATGTGATGTGTGATGTGATCCCAGTCGTGTATGAGAAGTCCTAGAGGAGTTGTAATGAGAAGTTCTTTAGCTATAAATGGTTTTCATGATAATATAAGGTACCAAAACTAAACGAGAAAAACCTAGGGTTTTTTTTTAACTAAATAAAAACCCCTTCAAAAACAAAGCAAAAAAAAAATCCTTTTCGGAAGTCGGTGTCAAAAACGAATAAAATTAGTTACCAGAGACACCGACTGCCGAAAAGAAAGTTATTTTTCGCTTTGTAGTGTTTTGTTTTGGAAGTCGGTTTAATTTATTTTAAAAAGTTTTTATTAGTTTTGTTACATATCAAATATTAAGTGGTGTACAATAAAGTATATAATAAATAAACAAATAAATATTTACCCACTACCCACGTTCACAACGGACTCTCGAAAACATTTTTAGATTATCTGAACAGTGTAAAACAAAGTAGTTGTCTGCCTCTGCCTGTTTCTCCGCTTACTTCTTCTCAACCACGCAATGGATTTTAATATGATGTTCACTTATCCGACGATCGATAAACTACAAAGGTTTGTGTATATGTTGTAGACCAATCGTTGATCTGAACTGATCGAGATCAACCTGGGCACATCACGACACGTATTTCTTGATATTTTTATTTGATTTTTCTGGCTACTGTAGCCAGCAAGCAAGACAATAGCAGCTCAAAAACGACCTGACAGACTCATTTCACTTCATATGTGTAATATTTATGAATAACAAAGAATATAGTCAACAATAGATACCGAAAAACCACAACAGATATTCAATTGTATCCTTTATAAACGCAAAACTATTTGATACTTGTCACGTTCGCCTAACGCTGACTAACAGAGTTTGGTCCCATTTATTACCCATGCTGATTCACTTGAGGATGTTTTGAATTTAACTCGCGGTTAAATAAAATTCTTCCATATACTTTCTTCATCCAATTTATTAGATAGTTTTGTCAGGTTTATTGCAATTCATCTCAATTTTAACCCCCGACAGAATAAGAGGGGAACCTGTGTGTTTGTGTACATGTCTATGGCATATTAACTCCCAAACGGATGAACCGATTTTGATGATGTGATTTTTTGAAAGGTGCTTTATCGTGAGTGTTCTCAGCTAAGTTTGTGTTGTCGTTGGTGAGCCGTTCAAAAGTTATGCGCATTTTACTCTTTAAATCGGGGTATTTTCGCAATATATCGTGTTAAAATTACGCGTTTCGACGGATTGTCGATCGATATGTGTCCAGTGTCCACTACAACTTAGGTAGATAATTAATTATGAAGCTTATAGAGATATTTGTGTCGAGGTTTTTGTTTAATTTTAAATTTTACATGTCTTATCCTTCTTGCTTTCTTCTGGGTCCGACCCTGGATTGAAAAAGTACAAAGTACACAACAATGATCAATTCGAAGGCATCATGGTTCCAGCCTGAGAGAGAGACGGAACTAGATGACAATTTTAGGAAGACCAAAATTATATCACGGACTGGTGTACCTTCTCTTCGAACTAAATTGGCAATGAAGTATTTTTAGTACCTGACATGTCTCACTTTTTAGACCCAATGCTGAATGCCCTTTATAGCAAACCACTTCACCCTGTCTTGACTCCCCGAATCCAAGTCTTGCCTGCCTTTGACTAGATCGTCGGTCCCAAGTACCTAACCTATTTTATTTAAATTATTAAAGTCGTAATCGCAACACTTTGATACTTATCTCTAATAACGAAATTCCTTATCAATAAAATCTAAGCAAAACTTCCACTTATGCAGCTATTTACTTCTTAGATCAACCACAACCCTCGTCACTTGTTCCCTTTCACAATATCTGTCCCTTATCCAATTTTATTCGTCCCTTTCCTTAGAGAATTGTCCCTAAGGTGCTTGTCCCACCGCTAACGAAGCAACTATCCGGAAGTACTTTTTTTAGAAATTTTTAAAACTTGATAGTTCAGCAATTGTTTTTTTTTCTTAATTGTCTGAAAAAGCGCTTGAATTTGCTTATGATCTATCGCTACTAATAGCAAAGGCAAAAAAACATCCTGTATGTTTTTGTGGTGTATATTAAAGTACATAAATAAATAATATGAAAACCTGAAGAAACACTTCAAACATTTTGATTGAAAGTATATTTGACTTATTTCCCTTGATGTGTTCTAAAAACACCTACGTAACTAGCATGGCCAAAAAGTGGGATACAATTATACTATTGCAATAAGGGATACAATAATCTATAGCTGATCGTTGACTGTTCACATTGCCGGCAATAAGTTTCTCTCTCCACTAGTTTGTCGCAGCGTCAAGAGCTATCAAAGACAAAACTCGCTCAGCGTCGCTCACTTGAATTAATCGCTGTTAGTAGCTCGCTCGTTTCTAATTGGTAACTACCCGCATTTCGCTAATGTTCGGCGAGCGGACCGGTGCCTTATATCACATAACTTATTTACCAGCTTGAAGGTAAGAACGCAAAGTCAGGAACTAAGAAACTGATCCTTTTTAAAAACTTTTGAGGGACCAGGAAGTTTGGAAGGTTAACTCTTTACCCTGCCCACGTTTATCGTAGAGTTAAAAGGGTGAAAACTTTGCATTACTTTTAGTTTGCTTCCACGTGGGGCTGAAATTGAGAAAAAAGTTGAAGGTCAGCTGAATTAATTCTGTCCTTTGAATAATGGAGAAGCCTTGACTAATGAACCAGTCTTTCTCAAAGAAAAAATTGAACTTCAATAGTGTTTTTTTTTCTGCTTTTAGGGTTCTGTACCTCAAAAGACAAAAACCGAACCCTTATTGGATCACTTTGTTGTTCGTCTGTCAGTCAAGACCCTTTATAAGTTGAAATTAATATCGTATACTCATGTTTGCAAAGCTGTGAAAAAATCTAACTTAGATCAAGGCAATCAAGAAATACAGCCGTTAATGACACATATTTTACACTCGCAAGGGAATCAAAAATTAAAAGGGTACTTGCCGTTGACCTAGAATCATAAAATTTGGCAATGTCATAGCACAAGTAAAGGACAAAATCCGAAAACCATAAATTTGTACCTTCATCAAAAAAGAAAGATTTTAACTTAATTGCAGTTGGTAAACTGACCGCGATATATGTCGATGTATGGGAACTACAGTTTTCCAACAGCAAAGTTAATTTTGACCCTCAATTCTGTTTATCTTATCGTTAGAGCAATGTTCGGTGCCATCATAGTTTATGAACTTCAGTAATGTTATTATTTTGGTGAATGTCCGACTCTCACTTGGCCAGTTTTTTTATATAAAGTTAAGTTTATAGTAAAACTATTGTATGCGAGTTTAAATGTTTGTAAACGCACCCACGATACAGGAAAAAATGCCTAGAGAGGGGCAAAGTCAAAAAAATAATTGGATTTCAAATTAAGTTGGGCAGAACACCTGGAGTATAAGCATGGCAGTGACCGAGTGGCGTCTAAGGACTAGTAGTTAGAATGTTGGTCGTCCGGGGGCAAGATGGGCAGACGACATTGTCGCTAACCCGGGTAGATTTCAGAGGCCCTAGACGCGGGTAGTATCGAAAGCGCGGCGGTAGCGACTGTCAAAAAGGCAAAATTGTATGGAATTGACAAGCGATATCGAAAAATCACGTGATCAACTCCTTACATTTTGACATAACGACCATCACCTTCGCTGACACCGAATGACACTTGTCTGGAGCCTCTGGATGCGGTTGAAACGACAGGAAAGAGAGGTCTATGCTCAGCAGTGGGTGAAGTTGGACAGTGCATGATGATTGTACTCTTGTTCGTGTACAGTGCATGCCAAGAAAGATGAGACTTACCCCGACACACTACGTGGTTTGACTTGCGCAGTAGACGATTATAGGTCTCTTTAGCGGTATGGTTTGAGTGCGGGAAGGGACCGGGCGTCATCGGAGCGGCAGAGCGCGGGAGGCGCGGTCAAGTCTCATCTTTCGTGGCACTCACTGTATAGTACACTAAGAACCAGTTTTTTGATCATTAGTCAACTCAACCAATGGTTAAATACGAAAGAAAGAAAATGTGTTTGTCACAAAACGACATACAATATAAGTACACGCTTATGCTAAACCATTAACAATAGTATTAGTAGGACTTAAATTAAGTTAGTAAAGACGAGAAATAAATAAAACAATAATAACATATTATTATACTACCTTCAAAATGCCAATCAACCAGTATACTAACCAATGGTTTCAAATTTCTGTAAAACGCTCCTATTCATCAAATTTTAGTCTAACAAATGGTCAAGTCAACAATTGGACAACAACCTCGTTTTGACGAAATTTGAAATCATTTTTTTTAATTCTTTTTAGGCTTGCACTTGACCACTATCTCACCTAAGTAAGCGATGATGTGGTCGACGGTGAAGCAAGCTTGCCTAGAAAAAATCTATTCACTCTTGACCTAAAGACCCCTAGATTGTAGCTATCGGGAAATACATACTCCGGCAGGGAATTCCACTCCTTAGCTGTAAACATAATAAAAGTGTCCCCAAAACGTTTTGTGCGTTTGGGTGGGATATCCACCATGTACCGATGACGCATCGCCGTACTCTGGTAGTCCGATGATGGAACGGGCTGGGTGGAATTAGATCATGCAATTCTATCGCACACTCCCCGAAATGAATCCGATAAGCTGGCAACTCGACGACGATGTTCAAGGCTCTGGAGCTTTGACTTGACCTGTTCCTCATTGCTGATGAGTCTCTTGGCCCGCTTGATCGAATCTAGTGCGTTAAGCTGGTATTTGGAAGGTCCGTCCCAGATATGAGAACAGTACTTCATGCATGATCGAACTTGCGCTTGATACAAGTTGAGCAGCTGTTCTGTTGTAAGTACCTAGGTACTTACGCAATAAAAATACAGATACACTAGTGTAGAATAAAACTTCAGTCTTTTAACACTAACAATCAGTGATAACTTTTTTCGATAATTTTCCATTAGACAGTACCTAAAATTACCTACTGTACTAATACCCACACACCATCTCACTAATATTATTCAATTACACCAATCGAACAGAAACTTATGATAAACTAACTATAACTCCAGCACCCTTATTGTATGTGTGAATACGGCAACGCAAAGGGTTTGACCGTTATCAATCGACCAATCACTCAGACGGAAATCCACAACGCTTCATTCATCTCGCATGTGATTGGTCGTTTTGATAATGGTTAATCCCTTCGCCATGCCGAAATCACCTGAGGAATTCGGCTGCAGGTTTCCTCACGATGTTTTCTTCCCAACGGTGAAGTCAGCGATGTCCAAGATAAATGTAGAAAGTACATAAATGAATTGAAAAAGACACATTGGTACTTGCCCGGATTTAAACCCACGACTTCAAGCACAAGAGGCGAGGTTTTAGCCATTGAAACACCACGACATATTGCTTCTTCTTGCTCAAACGGCTGGACGGATCTGGATGAAATTTGGCACAGATATAGATTATAGTCTGGAATAGCAATAGGGCACTTTTTATCTCGGGAATATTTTTCCCTCGGGATAATTTTTGACATACACGCGGACGAAGCCACAGGTAGAAACTAGTTTTACAACAATTCTTAAATAACACGATATTAAAAACAGGTAAAATTTTTTGTTTTTCTATAAATGATTGCAAATTAGTTTATTATTTATTTATCGTGATCAAGGAATGCTGCTCGGATTCTATGTGATGAACCGTATGAGCAAAACCGAAAAATTTGTAAAAAAAATTACAACTGTTTTCAAGACGAAAATGAAAACACGATAAATACTAATTCAAATTTCAAGGCTAACCAAATGATTTAATAATGTACTTAATGACATTTGATAAGCCGGCCTTCCAACACGTTGACGAAAATCGTGCAACGCGGAAGAGAGTCGGACAGTTGGATCTCGGCATTGTTCCAGCGAATGGCCGACGATATTATTATATAGTAGTTATTTACAGACAGTCCAACTGTCTACAGTAAATGTTTTATAGGATTTATGGGGAATTAGAAGAAGTTAGCACGCTATTATAATTTTGATTATGGAATGGAAAGTTACTATGTGACCTAATATTTTAGTGACGGAAACTCAGTTCCTGTAAGAACAAGCAAGCCTCTGAGCAGTTACAGTATCCATAAGTTAAGCAGCCTTACGTTCCTATTACTAGGTCAGGAGCTTCCTATCGAACAGTTCTTATGTCTAATATAACACTGCTTAGTTGTGTATCTTAGTTTGGGTGTGATCCTTGATAGCAAACTGCTCTGGAACAAGCATCTTGACTACAAACTTAACAAAAGCACAATCTCACTCTACCAATGTAAAAAATGTAAGGTAAAAATGAGTGGACAAAGGTGGAACTGTCTACCACCACTGCCAGACTCCATAGGTTCGAGAGACTGGCCTGTTCAGCTATAAATACTAGCTGCATGAGGACTACCCCGAAAGCAGCTGTGCTAGCTGCCATCGGACTGTTGCATATAGGGCAAGAATCTCATCAGCCCACACGCAGAAATCCTGGACCGGATGATTGAGTACCAACCCCTCATCGCCACCCCGTGTGATAGAACACCAAATCAATCTACGTCAGCGACCACAGTGGCTATGTGGTCGATGACCTACGTTCAATAAAAACTATAAATCATACAAACTGTAGAGGAAGATAAGGATCAATCTGGATCCAATGAAGTACGCATCTACACAGATGTCTCAAAAACAGACAACAGTGCTGACGTACCTTGACCTCAACATTAACTTTCACTTACCGCTAGGCACACACAGTTCAATCTTTCAATGTGAATGTGTCGCCCTGACACAAGCCGCTACCAGCAGTAGCAGCTTGTATTAGGGCGACACATAAAGCGTTTAGGTATTCATAACTATGCAATTAGATTCCTATCCGATAATCTGGCTGTGCTCAAAGCTCTTGAAAACAAACAAACCAACAACAAACGAATCTTTGAATGCCACCTTGGAGACCTGGAGAGTATATCGACATCCAATCGAATCGTCCTCCAGTGGATCAAGGGACATAGTGGGTCTTTACGCAATGATCCCGCGAATAAACTTGCAAGGAGAGGTTCCGCGATTATAGAGCTAGGCCCTTTTGGCCCGTTTAAATTCGTGTGTGGATCCGCCAAAGATCAATCGAACTGCATAACTACGGATGGTCACGGACTACAGACTGTAGAATCAAAAACGGCCTTACCGAAATAAACTCACGAAGTAGAAATAACCTCAGACTAATCATAGGGGCATTTACGGGTCACTCCCCTCTTATCAAACATATTTTAACATAGGCGTCATAGACGGCGCACATTTTGCAGGGGCTGCTTTAACGCCGAGGAATCAGCCGCCCACGACATCCTGGACTGCGAGGCCGTGGCTTCCCAACGTGAAGTAATCCTCGAAACAGTGAGGACGTTCCGCGAAGCCTATGAACCCCCAGGAAGTGTCTGTGAATGTGTGTCTTTTGGACGGAGCTAGGCTAGCTAGTTAAGCCAGAATCCCCACGCATAACGGACCAAAAAGAAGTGGAAGTGCGGAAATGTGAGTACCTATTCTATTCTATGGGTATCGGAAATAACAACAACTAAACAACAGACTTTTGTTAGTGTGACTTTACACCATTTATATAATATGATTTATATAATAGATTTATGGAAGGTTCAGAAATAATTTAGATGACGTGATGGTTGGACCTTCATTCTGAACTTAGTTTTGCATACAGGCTATATATAAGGGCATATAGGCTTAGATAATTACGTACAGCCGTTTGATAATTTAGCCGTGCTCCTGGTTGCGCTCCTATGAAAATAAAATACCTTTTGCCAAAGACTGTCCAACCTTGAAGAAGAAAAACCTCTCATAAACTTCAATAAACTCCTTTTGATATAAGTTTAACATTGCGATCAGATTTTTCCGCCTGCGCTATAAATAAATAAATGGCGAGACTTTAAAAATAACACGACTATTGCACTATTCTCGATATTATACGCAGTTTTAATAAAACCTACCAATCTAGTTTTAAAAGCGAAAATGTCAAAAATATAATAAGATGAAAAAAATAATGATGTTTTTAAACACGCGATGGGTGTTGCCCGTTGGCCAGAGAAGATTTATTTTACACAAAAAAAATAAGACATAAAATGTGTCTGCTTTGAAGGACATTGGTGTTGTTTTTAAAATATTTCGCTAATTCAAAAGATGACTTAATTGAAGGATAAATCAATTTGTTCCTAATAGCAATGATAATGATCTTTATTTAAATAATTTCTCTGAAAATATAAAGACTAATTTACTTGCCAAGGATACCATGTTTCACCGTTAACTCCTTCCGGAAATAGTAATGTGAAGTGATATGATTCAAATATCTAGAGAACAGCTGTTTTTTAAAGAATATGTTTATAAATAAAAACATAAATCTTGACTTATTAATAGTTGGGACGTATTCATCTCAAAAACGATGGTTTGTTTACCTGTCTTTGAAATATAATTCCGGAAAAACACGCTCTAAGCTTGCAAACATTTCACGACCATGTTATTTATCTATGTCTTCGCTAAAACTTTTACAACCCGCATCAAATCCAATTATTTCTAAACCCCCTTCCCGTCCATTGATCCTGAACCATCTCAGGATACAATTTGCATCCAATAAATCAGATTATCATACGAGACTAGTCTAAAAATGGCGTCGGCTTCGCTCCCTAAGGGTGCATACCCACTAGAGATGGGAAATATGCTATGCGCGAGATTAGATGACACTTCGAAAGGATGGATGACTTCATTCACTTAGGCGCTACCATCAGCAACACAGGTACTTGTGAAAAAGATATCAGGAGACGCATCGGTATAGCCAAAAGCGCAATGTCCCAACTCCAGCGGATATGGAAGGACCGTAACATATGTCGGAAGACCAAGATGCAACTGGTAAACTCCTTAGTGTTCTTCATCTTTAGCCACGGCTCGGAAACATGGACGCTAAGGCCCACCGTGATCGTATTTGCGCTTTCGAGATGTGGTGTTGGTGAATGGTGATACGCACAAACGAATCTATTCTTCGTCAGATCAACATCAAAGCTGGACTTTCCACCATCTGCCAGCGACGAGTCCTGGAATTCTTCGGCCATATTGCCTGAAAAGGGGCCAATGTGGCCGAAGGTCGATGGCAGGAGGCCGCAGGGCGTCAGCCCGATCAGGTGGTCTGACTAAATACGTGCAACGCTCACCACAAACTTGCATGAAGCACTCCACGACGCCAAGAACAGACACAGATGGAGGAGCATCATATTAGAAAGGTTGATCTCTCGTCGGGGGAATCACGTCTCTCAGTAATGACGCGAGCAGGATGTGTAGGGTAGCGTCTGGTTGCGCCAACCACAAATAAAAGGCAACCACAAATAAAAGGGCAATAGAATAATGAGTGGATGGAACATGGATGCCAATTATGATAACGATGATGCATCAAGGGAGATAGACAGCTGAGACCCATAAAAAATGCTAATAAGAACTACGGTACTTACACGTTTCACTCATTTAGCAATTCCTTTTTAGTATAGGTATGATACACTGTTTACGAACCTACGCCGAGCCTTTTATAGGACGTAATTAGGTATTATACTTACTGCTAATAAGGCCAGCTTGTGTTATTGACCCCTCATTGATCTTTTATATTCGCATACTGCTGTGTAGCAGTGCAGCGTGGTGAGTAGTTTTCAATTTTTTTTGATAAAATCAATGAAATAAAACGCCTTTTATGTTTAACTTTTATTGGATATTCAAATTCAAATTCATTGTATATTCAAATACAAAAATTAAAATACATTAACATAAAAAAAAAACAATAAAAAACGCATTCCCCCCGCCCCGCCTAATAAAGGATCTCCATAACGGAGAGGAGATCCTATCGGCTACAGTCTTCAGAATTCCGTTGCAGCTGTAGATGAGCGAGACAGTTTTTTTGCGGATGGCGGCATGAAAGCCGTCAGTGCGATTCAGCGCAAACATCCCCGATGCACTACAGAAACGAGGCAGCCCCAACATCATCCTGAAGATGTTGGGGTTGTTGATATATTTTATATTTAATTTTATGACCCTAAACCTTATGAAAGACGATGTTAGTGCTCTATTTAAATCTAAAGTAATAACTATTATGAATGCGAAAGTAACTCTATTTGTCTGTTAAGTTACGTTTTGATTAATTTTATTATAGACATAGATCGGACATTGGCGAAGGACAGGGAATACTTTTTAGGATTCCGTACCCGAAGGATCCAAACGGAGCCCTATAACCTGCGTGATTGACAGAACAAGTGAGTGACTGCAGTTACTCACTTGTCCTGTCAATCACGCAGGTTTTACAGCCAAACGGTTGGAGCTACAGTCTTCAAATTTTCGTAGTATAAAATCTTGTTGACTCAAAGCCATACAAATTGTCAATAAATATTTTTAAGGGGGGCTCCCATACAGAAAAAGGGGGGATGCGAAAAAAAAATGTAATTGCTCCATCGAGGAGGGCATAGTTGTTCAGAGCTCGTTGAGTAGATAAATATTGTATTTATTGTTTTAAAAAATATTAGAAAACAAAGGAATGAGAATAAGCCACCCAATTCAGTTTTTTTTACAAAATTTTGTTCCGAAGATATTTTTTAACTTCCCATTGACCTTTGAACTTGAAATTTGGTGATAATGTTTATTATTATTATAGGTATACTTTATTAACAAATACCAACATATGGATAAATCAGATTTATTGTTTGAAATTCCTTCATTGTTCCTATTACAACTAACTTGAGTTCGCGGTTTGGTACGGAACTCTAAATGTGTGAAGTCCGACACACACTTGACCGGTTTTTATTCTGGAGTACGTTCCCATAAGATCATTTCCAACTTTCACGCGGGCGCAGCCGCCGGCAGCAGCTTGTGTAAAATATTTCAGTGGAACTAGGCAGTGTTGGTGTATGCATCAACCCAGTCTAGCCTAGCTCTTGAAAAACTCTTGATTCTGTTGATTTTGATCGACATAATTATTATTACAAAAGGATGTTTTATAATAAACCAATTGGAAGTGCATTGAGAAACAATAGACCGTTTATTAAAAAAAAAACGTGTTTACAAAAAAATACAACCGACTTCCAAATAAAAACAATACAAAGTGAAAAATAGCTTCAATTTCGGAAGTCGGTCTTACTGTTTCTGTTTATTCGTTTTTTGACACCGCCTTCCGAAATTGAGGTTAATTTTCACTGAATAGTGTTGTGATTTGGAAGTCAGTTGTATTTTTCGTAAAAAAGTTTTTAGTTTATCTTTTTAGTGGTACATAATGGACAAGTTCTGTATTACCTATAATGTCCACAGAGATGCCAGAATAGATTACCCGAATAACATGTAACTTGAACATAACCAGTGAAATTACAGTTTACCAAGGTGAATTGTACAGATCTGTGTAACCCTTTAGAGCGTACTGGCGTGATGTTATGTTATGAAATGGTATAAACAATAAACAGACATAATAATGCAGCTATCCCGAGTAATTTGCCGTCATTTATTAAAGAGTTTTTTTGTATATCTCCGAAGTTCTTCATCAAATCTTCCAATGCAATGGACCACACGACAAGCACCAGCTTTCAAATAAAAAAAGAGTCATCAAAATCGGTTCACCTAGTAAAACGTTCTGAGGTAACACTTTAAAAAAATACAGACAAATTGATAACTTCCTCCTTTTTGAAATCGGTTAAAAAATTAAAGAAAACTGTCTGTAAAACATTCAAGAACAATTTCCAACAATCCACTTATTCCAAACATCTTTATATCAAAACATTACATAAAACAATGAGATTACGTAATAATTGCTGTCTCACCTCGCGTTACTTTTCTTATCTATACAGTATAGGTACATATGTACGCAAAGATAACACATCAAACTCTAAATATTTATACTTCGCCTTTCCAAACACCTTTGTATCATACGTTCACTGAAGACAAACGATGGAAACACCGGTTTGTATTTTATCGATGAATGTGAGTATCGACGTTAATACATCACTAGGGTTGACCATAGACTGGACATAGGGTTGACAAGATACTGAAATATCATTAAAAAAAAAGTAAAGAATGTTTGTCATAGAAGAATAAAATAATTGTAGCATAGAGATACATACATTATCAGAAAATAATTCTTCACATACCTTTTTTCCCAAAAAGAAAAATATTTATACATTATTTTGTGCATGAAGTCAAATAAATAAATAATAAAAAAAATCATTCAAAAATTCAAAAAACCCGACTGCTTAAAAAGCGTACTAAAAAAACGTTAATAAGAACAAAATCATGCTGTGCAGTATATATTCGCGAGCTGGCTGACCAAAACCAGATGATTACGTCGTTTTAGTTCGCTTTTTAAGCAGTCGGGTCTTTTGATTTTTTGAATTAATTTTTTTTTACAACTTTTTAATTAGCCGTCATTTTACTATTTTCCGATTTTAATATAGCCAGTGAAACTCGCAGGGATAAGACGAATCGATTGACGTAAGAATCATCAAAATCGGCCAAAGCGTTTGGTCTCTAGAACGCCACATAGGAACAAACATACATACATAAACTGATAAACACATTACCCTCCTTCAGCAGTCGGGTAAAAAGACTGACCATGACCAATGTTTGTTGCGTAACATAGCGAAAGCAGTATATCAACAGGTTACTGTGAACAGTGTGAACTCTATCAGAAATTGACAACAAATTCCACGAATTCGCTAACAGGAGGGGAGACAACCTTGCAAACACCCACCTTGAAATAACATTGGAGCCAAACACGCACTAAATGGGATCAAAGTTTGTAATAGTGCACCAATTATGGTCGATTGTTAGTCGACGCCTACGAGAGCTGCATTCGCACTAGTTGTTGAGTCTTGATTCGATTGGATGGACAATTGGACGATCTATTGATCGATTTGCACAAAACTAACTTGAATGATTTGAAATCGAACATTTAATTCAGCATGCTGGGCATGAGCAGATTTTTCGACAAGTTTAACCTGTTATGTCCCACAGCTGGGCAAAGACTTCCCACCCCTTTTTTCAAACACGTCTGTTCTCTGTGACTGCGAGCCGGTCCTTCCGATAAGAGGATCTCATCTCTCCACCTTCGTCTTGGAATTCTATAAATAAGAAATGATATTGGAATATATATAGAATGCCAACATAATTTAGCTAAAATTGCTCTCTCAAAGTAGAAGTTTCAAGATTTGGTACAAAATCGTTAATAACTTATTATCCAATTTATAGTCGGCGACTTCAGTCACTCCTTTGTTTCTAAAATTATCTGTACCATCTACAATTGTCTTAGTAAATTCTAATTGTAGAACGATTTGGTTCGATCGTTTACCGACAAGGTTCATCGACAAATTCTTGCAGTTACGTCAACCCTTTCTCGTTAACGACTTGGCAACAATTTTTGGAAACAATAAACATAAAAGTAAACACCGTTTGGATATGTTTCGCAACAGTGCATCACCATCACCTGCATTTTTGTTCGCAGATCGAAGAATATGTAAATATTTATAGGGAATTGTTTATCAGGTGAACAACTGAGTTTGAATAATGCTGATTAAGAAATCGTTGTTGCATCAACAAATTCTTCAATCAATCGATTCCTGTTCTTTCTTCTCATTTCCCGAGAAATAAATACCTAATCGAAAGAAACGGTAAATAAACATAGACAAGCATCTTCTGCGAGTGTTACGTAAGTTCCAAGTTTAAAATTATCGTCTGTATCAAATGCTTATTAATAAGAGCACGGCTAGCCTGTCCTTGTGATGGCCTAACACCAAGAGCAATGTCAGCCAGGAATAGACAGCGGTCCGTCATTGAGGCACTGTTGAATTGGTGCCAAACACTCGACAAGACAGACGGACAGAAATACACCAACAATGTCAGGCCAGTTTGTGAAAAAAATTGCTAATTCGCTTATGTAAAACTTGGCATCACAGCACGCTAGGTTTTTGTGTGTATATTGATGTTGCTTTTTTGTTTACTGTCCGGCGTTTACGTAACTGGTGTACGATTGTATGAATATTGATAAGTTTAATAGTGGCCATGCTAATAACTAGTCAATGAAGACATGATTTTAATTATAAAAAAAAACTTTTTACATAAAAATACCAACGACTTCCAAATAAAAAATACTACAAAGTGAAAAATAACTTTATTTTTTGGAAGTCGGTGTCTTTCGTAGGTACCATTTTTTTGCGTTACGGACACCAACTTCCAAAAATAAAGACACACGAAGTCGAACATAGAACCTCCTCCTTTTTAGTAAGTCGGTTAACAAAAGCCACGTAAAGTAATTCCAACCACCAACAAAATAATTAAGTAAGTAGGTATGTTACCTACTTACTTAATTATTTTGTTGGTTTGGTGGCTACCTAAGTTTTTACAAGGTAAACTTAAACTCTTCGTGAACTTAAATTCACGGCAAAAAGGGGCATATAATATTATGTATCTACGGATAGACAGTTATGTACCACATAAAACTACCCTATAAAAAAGAGGAATCAATTGATGCAACCACCCGGGTAGGTATAGGTAAGTATAGGTATGTATTACAACCTACCCCTTAGTATGGAGTTAGAGGTAAAGATAACGATCTCATATGTATGGTGCGAAAGTTGAAAAAGTGTCCAGCTTTATATACTAAATAATAGTTAAAAAATCCCTCCAAAATGTCGCTAGCGTAGAAAATTGGTGTGGATGTATGTAGCATTTGTATACGGATTGAAGTATGCCAACTAGTTTGCAAACATAACCTAAAATTATTGTTTCAAAATATTATTACAAAAATTTACCCTGTGGCTACTGTAGCGCCATCTTTATTTAGTACATTTTCACGCACTCTTCACACAGAGATCGTTCTCCTTACCTCTACCCACCATACCCCTGAGTAACTACAATATAAAATCTACCTACATATATATAGGATACCTAAACTCCATTTGCGATAACATTACACGTTTAAACTAGCCCATTTTACAGCCCGCTCAACCGATTTTGACTTCTATTGCGTTGGTGATACGACAAATGGTAGCTGTAGTAAACAGTTGGTTTTGGTAACAGGTTTATGCTTTTTATGTCATCCTTATGTTTACGGGATGGAAATCAAAATCGGTTGAACGGACTGTAAAAAGATTAGGAAACATGTCTAATGTTATTTCAAATGGAGTATAGCTACGTACCTACCTTTTTATGTATGAGACATCCATGATCCACCTATTAAAGGTACTAAGATTACATCACTGCATGTAGTAGTTATACCTAGTAGATACTAGGTTATCAACCTTTTACTGCTGCAACTGGAATCTCCAAGACAATGTAACCTTCTGCTGAAGATACTGCTCAGTTATATTACGTCGATAAAGGAAAATTACATGAAAGAACCTATTACTTATACACTTAGCTACGTTTCCAATACCTACATACATGTTATAACGAATGTTTATTACGTCAACCACGCTGTTTACAAAAGGCGACTAACAAATTATCCGGTGTTGCTAATTCTGGCTACATGTTGACCCTTCCATCCCGGGTTATTTATGAACCCCTTGTTCTATGGAGTGAGGTATATTAATATATCCTCTGACGTCAGCACACTATATCGCTCGTACGCCATTTCTAATTACGAAATGATGGGTAGATAACGATTAATGTCGTCATTTTTATTGTTCCGTATGTCTGAATGAAAAACGGAATGTCAAATGAAAGGGACCCCAAATATTTGAAAAAAATACAGAAGAATACTATAATAAGTCAATGGTCTCAAAATAACATCATATTATAAAAATATTATTCGCTATGGTGTCGAAAGCGCGCGAACACGATTTGCACTTTACCAGTTTTTTTATACAAATAATTTTAGTAGTTTTTCCAATCGGGAAACGAGTTTCATTTCATTAAAAGACTTATGTTGCTGTCTCTCTCGTCTACAAGCCAGGAAATGTGTACCAAGTTAATTGAGTTTATCGCGACACATTACACTGGCGGTAATAAAAAGCGTGACACACAAGACCCTTCAAGTCATACATTTTAAAAACGAAAGCATTTACATTCGTAATTAGTACGCCGGCAATACGGACTGGACATGACCTTTTATTTCGTGAATCGTAACACGAAATTAGGGGTTGAGTGCAAACATTAACTTTGGTTTCATTTATACGTCCATGTTTTTTTAAAAGATTGAAACTTGGTTGCTTGTAAAAGCATCATTTTTGTTGGAGTTTGAGACATTGAGACGACATAGACATCCACCAGTGGTGCCAACTTAGGGTAATTTACCCTAGATTTAGAGTAAAGTTTAATCAGCAGGGTAATTTTTAGGGTACAAACTCGGTGAGGGTAATTTTAGGGTAATCTTTTTGCTGATGCATTAATAGAAATTGTTAACTTATTTGAATAAAAATTTGTAATGAAATGGACTTTAGTTTAAATATTTCCCTTGAACCCGCAATCTCTCTCTTTCTCGATACGCCAATCATAGCCTCAATGAAGTAGTCAAGCACTTGTTACAAATAGGATCTTTGGAAAAGACCAGATTTATTCATGGTATCAAATATCCTTAGAGTAAAACTTGTCTGTAATTATAAATATTATAGATTGTACTGTCTCGTCTTGTATATTATCTTGCATGAAATGTATCAAATGTAAAAAGTAGAGAAAAAAAAACAAACTATAAAATTTAGGGTATTTTTTTCAATTTATTTAAAATCTAGGGTAAATTGAGATCAGACTTGGGGTAAAACATAAAAAAAGACCTGGCAAGACTGACATCCACTGCAGGGGCTCGTCCGAGGTGGCTCAGAAAAAGAATACTTGGAACAACGACGATATAACCACTTGACGGCGCATACAGTGCCCCGACGCTCGAAAACTATTAGTATTTTGTCGCCTATGTAAAGGCTTCGGTACTAGTAACCACTTTAGTTGTGTCCAGTTATTAGACCTGTATGCACGCTAAATAAATACAAATAGTTTTATCTTTTTATTGCAATTATAACGCATCAAAATGCCCACATGCGCGGTAAAGGGGTATGGGAAACATGCCAAGACATCTAGTTACAAAAAGGATGGTATAACTTTTCATCGGTAAGTAAACAGTACGATAATAATTTTTAATTTTATCAGATTATGAGACACCGCAGGGATCTAGTTAAAATGGTAGATGGGGTAAACGAGCACACTTTTGGTTCCCGCGTTGATGTCTTTTGGAAAAGTCTCGGTCTTTCACTAGACAATCCTAATGCTTCTATCCCTTTCTCTCCCTTTGTATTTTTATCGTAAATATCTGTGCTGTTACTTTAAAAGTTGAAGTCGATATCGATAATAATAAAATTAAACTTAATAAAAAATGTATTAAAAAATATAGATCTACTTTTAACCGACTTAAAAAAGGAGGGGGTCCTCAGTTCGTCGATTTTTTTCTTATGTATTATGTTTCCGGATTACTCGTAGACGGCTTGACCGATTTGGAAAAATACTTTTTATTTCTCTATGTCCCCGACATAAATATTTATTTTTGTAATTGATTGATATTGATTAAATAATATTTATTTGATTTTAATTGAGTATTTTTAATAATGTTAAAATCCATTTTATCGATATCGACAATTTTCCCTTAATCGATTAGATCAACCCTAACGATAGCCATACCTACGCAACTTACTTTGAACTGACCAATTGCAGCCGCGCGTTCTTCCCCGTCCCCCGGCCCGCGGTAGTGAGTCGTGTGCTTAGAAGAAATCGGCCTATAAGCTCTCTAGTGGTTATATTCTCTTTGACTTGGAAGGATTTGGGAGAGGCCTCTCCCCAGGAGTGAAACAGTATAGGCTAATCTTAATAATATTATAAATGTGAAAGTTTGGATGGGTTTGTGTGTTGATGTATGTTTGTTACTCAATCACGCCAGAACGGCTGAACGGATCTGGATGAAATTTGCCACAGAGATATAGCCAGGAATAGCACTTTTGATACTTTTTATCCCGGAATATGTTCCCTCGGGATAATTTTCGACATTCACGCGGGCGAAGACACTGGCAGAAGCTAGAATAAAATAAAATTTAAAATAATGAATTAATGACTAATTGTGGTGAAAGGAGTCTGGTTCAGGGTGCGTCGCGTATCGGGCAATATATTTTTTTTAATTTCTTTACCTTTTAATTATTTAAAAAATGTCAGTACCTATTCGTATACATAATATGTAATATTTATAATAGTATTTTTTTTTTGATGATGCTCAGAGAAGCTCCTTAAAATGCACTGCTCATACGTGTCACCTCCTTCGCTGCCCTTCTTGAACAACCATCTGCACTTTCCAGGATTTTAACGAGACCCATGTTAGTTAGGGCTGCACAAGTTGCTAAATACCTATTGGTCCGGCTAAAGGCGAACGGCAGGCTTGCACAGGCATTTCGAACCGCTAATAAAATTTCGTGTTTTGGTATATTTTTCGTTTTAATTGTTAGGTAGTATGATATATAATCCGTTTTTAAATTCTTAGTTTTATAGAACTTGGGACGTAAAAGTTATAACCAGTTTTATTTTACATATAGGTAATTGTTACATACTGTTACATAATGTGTAAAGTAAATGTTTTAAATTGTTTGTTGTTATCTTTGCAGTGTTTTACTTACCATTAAGTGGGTAGATTGATATGATAGACGATCGTACCTACTCAGGGCATTAGGAGATACCTCCTATGTCCAGCAGCGGACTTGCAGCAGTTTGATAATGATGAGTTTGATGATATTTAATGTTATTAATATTTCTAAATAATAAATTATCATATCAATATTTTGTTTTATTGATTAAAATCTTTTTATTGATGTTATTAATTAAGCCAAAGTTCTAAAAATAGTACACTTACATGAAAATAAAAGGCTTAGTTGCCTTAGTAGATAGTACAAATTCTATAACCAACAAAAAAATAATACTCTACAAAATCTTCCGTTCACCTTTAATTTAGAGCCAATCGACACGAGAAGAAGATCCATTTTTGCGTACGCGTTGATCATAATAAAGAGACTACTGTATTTAATAAAGGAGTTAAATTAAAATAGTACTGATTGCATGCAGTAGGTAATTAATTCGATGATAAATCAATGATAATGAGCTATTTTGCTCCATCTGTTGGTCACTGACATATCGCCCTAAAGACCTTTGTAGCATTGAGTAATAACGAACTCTCAATAATTTATTTCAAAACTATCTGCCCGCAAATTGAACGCGTTTTTTTTTCGTGTTTCCCATTTTTTTTTTAAATAAAAGTAGCTTAAGTTACTCCTTATAACATCGATGAGATTAGCCGGAACAAGCAGACAGACAGAAAAATAAAAAAAACGTATATATATATACCTACCATACCGTATATAAATACGTTCATATTATTATGCATTTAGTAAAAATCTGATATGTTGATATTAAAAACACACACTTTAATTTTATTTTTATTTTATTTGTATAGAATATTTTGGCTGATTCTTATTGACCGACTAAATACAAGAATCACCATCCATACTCTCATTGAGGTTGCCAAAAATATCGATACCGTTTTGGCAAGAGCAGAACAGCACTGCTTCATCGGATGACTCGTTTCGCCATTTAGGGCATGCGAGCAGTACCGTGGGTGGTACTTTTAACGGGAAAATATTTTAATTACAGAAAGATGATCAAGTTCTACTTGCATCGTCAGCAGAGCAGTTTCAAGATAAAACTGTGATGAATGAGGCTTTTAAGTTAAAAGGGATGAGTATAAATGTGAACAAGACTAAGGTGTTTGAAATAGAAGACGATGTATCGGAGTGTGAAGTGAAAATAAATGATAAGAGTGTGGAGCAAGTGAACGAGTTTGTATAGCTGGGATGTTCACAAGGGGTGGAAAGATTGAAGAGGATGTGAAAAGGAGAGCAAATGTAGGAAATAAAGTGAATGGTGCTATACATGCGGATGTGACCAGCAAGTCGATGTCTCCGAAGGCTCGACTCACCGTTCACAACAGCCTGCTGGTGCCTACACTTATGTATGGAAGTGAAGGTTGGGTATAGCAAAAAAGACATGAAAATAGGATTGATGCAGTAGATATGGGTTCCTTGCGAAGTATGTGTGGTGTAACTTTAAATGATAGATTAAGGAATGATGTAACAAGACAACATTTTTTTTTAAAAGATGTTGTGACCAAAATTGAAAAGAGTATGCTAAAATGGTTTGACCGTGTTGAGAGGATGAATGAAAGGCGACTAACGAAAGGTATTTACAAGGCAGACGTGAATGGAAACACCGGGACGGGACGCCCTAGAAAAACATACATAAACCTTATTAGTGATGTACTTCAGAAAGGCCAGGTAAGCAGTACTCATAACCGGCGTGCGTGTATGACTAGATGTATGAATGTGAGTGAAGCGCAAAGAAGTATGTAAGGATCGTAGCAGGTGGCGTTCTGTAGTTTTATTTAAAAAGGCGTGAGTCTATGTATGTATGTTTTTACAAGAATAGAACACATTTAACATCACGACTGCATTCTTCGACAGGCTAGGCAGATGATTGCGCCAGTTGTTAAAGTCCTTTGCGACAGGACGAGCCTATTGCCATCTAAGACCAACCAATCCACACCGGGCTGCTACAGAGTCATTATAAATGTAAAAACCCAAACTGAATCGAACTGAGTACGTCATGTTCAGCAGTAGTGCTTGCGAACACTAAACCAACAAGGCAGACAAAGTAAAGAAAAATGGACACACACACACACACAGGCTGAAAGAAAAGTAAAGCCAGTGATAAGCCTAGGCATGATAATAATAATCAGTGACATTTGCACATCAAGTGCAAACTCCTCGGTAACCCATATCTTTAGTAGCTAGTAGATAAGACCAGTAGCATAAATTCATAGAATGATTCGGATATGACAGTTTCTATACTTGACAGGCGCGGATCCAGAATTTCGCAGAAGGTGGGGGCAAATGGTTCTCTAGGGGAGAATGTCAGTGAAATAAATGCTGTTTCTGCTTTTCGGATATAGTATTAATAACCTCCTTGGTTTTATTTTCCGGTAAGATTTTTAAATGTAAACTTAAAAACCATTGTGGTCAAGAGCGACAGAAGTGAGGTCATTGATAGACTATATCTATCAATGACCTCCTCAGGTTTTGATCATTCTTCAAAAGATCAGAATGTGGACAACTTCTGTTGCGAGAGCAAACGTGGCAAGCTCGAAAATTTTTGTGCCTTGCATCGGAGATAAATTTTCTATTGATCATTCATAGTACTAGTTTGGTCGAGGCCCAGGGAAGGCAATTGCCCCCCCTGGGCCCCCCAGGATCCGCGCCTGATACTTGAATCCTACTACTATTATAAGTATAACGTGAAAGTTTGTGAGGATGGATGGATGGATGTTTGTTACACTTTTACGCAAAAACTATTGAACGGATTTTGACGAAACTTTACAGAAATATAGCTTATACATCAGAATAACTCATAGATAGGCTATAATTTATAAAGATATTGGAAGAAGTACTAATACCACATGGGGGGCAGCTAGTACTGCTATAATTTTGATATCATTTCAAGTATAGAATTTAGCTTTATGTAAGCAGGTATTTTATGGCGATATATACGCGCCAATGTTAACGCCAGTACTGGCCGTACGCCCGCTCGGAGCCAAAATATCAATATTGAACCTCCTTTTGAACAGTTTTGTTTGCAAAATATTATTTGATTTACATATGCTATTTCAGTTATGAAGAAATTCCAGCCATCAATTTTTCTGTGTAAAAATATTTTTAAACATCCAAGTCATTTTGGAGGAGTATCTAAAAGTTGCGAAAAAATATCGTGTTGGTAATGATTTTTTTTAAAGCAAAACTATTAGTTACACGAAAAAACCTTGTTTCAAAAATAATGTACATGAATCAAAAATAAATATATTCTTTTTTCAAACCTTTTAACCCAGCCGTTAGTTAGTAAGGAGTATGCTTTAGAAAGTAACCGTTTTACGGCACTAAAGCGGTGGAAGGCCCTTAAGTGGCTGTTTACCGTTCTTTTTAAATACCTACCCAAAAAAAGTATGAGTTTGCATTGTTTTGAACTCTGTCAGATTGTTGGTCAAAATTAAGATATTTGTCTCGAATTTTTAATTGAAATATAGATATCTACATAATTATACCTTTATTTATAAATAACTCGACGAGGTTTAGCATATCTTTAATTAAATGTTTCATTAAAGAATTTATTATCTTTAATCTCTTTAATCGATTGCTAAAAACCGTCGATATATTTTTATAAATTTGCTCCCTACTCTATCCAAGTTCTAGTTCTACTCTTCACCAGTTCACCTTCAGTGCCACACGGCCAAAGCGTGCAAAGACCACTCCATTCTTTTCAAAACGAACTCATAAAACAATGTTATCATAACACCACAATGTTTAATTCATTCAAATCGAGGCAAACGGTGACTTTATCGCGTTTATCAACAAACAATATCCATATCCACATGTTTTCTTTGATAACTACTTGCCAAAATAACATTGCTTTCAACTGTTTGTATGTTTGATCCGATATAGGAGATGCCTCAACTCGAAGATAGATGTACCTTCGAGCATGTCCAGTAATAGATTGGCGTTATTTTTCGCGCGTGTGACGTCACCCGCCGGTCTCGCCAACCACGCCCCGCTTGCAATTGATGGACCTGGCGATCCTGCGTTTACACTTTCTCATAATAATTAGAGTGGGCAGAAGAAAAATATTTCAAACTGAATCACGCGAAATGACATCATCTGCAACTGTGGAACTCTATATATCATAACTCAGGACAGGTGTCTAACTAAGGGACTTTCTTTTTCTGCAATTTCATTAATGTTTTCCTCTAATTGTCTTACCTTCAGAGGAACTTTCCTAGAATTTTCTTTATAAATATTTCCGTTTACACTTTTCTCAAGAATTTCTTTTAAAAGAATTAAGCTATTCACCTAATCAATTCTGTTTTTTCGACAGGATCGATTTTCATCTTTATGAGGGTAGTCTCATAAAAGCAAGCAGAGTCGCGACCTCGCCGTGTACCTTCCGAAACCGACCGTTTTATCGTCGACGATAAGATACGCAGTCTTTAGACAAGGAGCCAAAGATAATTTTTAGAGTTACAGTCGCTTATCTGACGTTCGTACGTTCAACTTGAATCTTCAGTAATTTACATAGCTGCGAAGCAAGGACAAAACGAAGGTCCTATCCTACGATGAGTAATGTTTGTAAAACATAAAATCATTGGTGAACTTGAAAATGAAAACTGCGTATTACATTTCTGAAGGAAAGAAAACAAATGTGTTTTATTTGTCCACCGTTTCATTTTATGTTTCAACATTCAGCATGAAACATTCATTGGTATGCGTGAAGCAACTTTCAACTCTATTAACTCGTTGCAATGGAAATATCACCGCTGATTTTCCATTGTTTATCTATCATTCGCTTCCAATCAAATTAGTTAACAAATAAATACGGTTCGTACCAATTCCAACTGGTTATTTAAACCACTCCATAGCTTTCCACTGTGCGGCACATATTTGTGTATTCTGAACAGTTTCCGCTCATTGTTTATAATTTATCGCTTTCAGCATTTATTTACTTTGTTAATTTATAATTGTACTAGTTAAAACAAGTTAATAGAACAAGAAAATTAATATTAGTCTAATAACTAACAAGAAGGTGGTATTTCTTCTTCATGACACACACGTGGGCCTGCTAATTGATTGAATTTGTAAAGATAATGTTGAAAGAGATAGATATCATGCGAAACAATAAAAGAACAAAGCACAATGGTAGACCAGAACTAATTACAAATGTGTTAAAACGTTCCTATCTGTTTATACTTTCAGGAGGAAATTACTCGGATGTTTCCAATTCCATTCGTGTGATCCATAGTCTTACTCATTTATTTGCTGTGAATGTTGATAGAAACAGGCCTCATCTCTATCCTTTCACTGTTGGAATACTGCGAAATGATCAGAGTGGATTAAGTCTATACTATGAAATGATTAGATCGGATTAAAATTTAGAAGCAGTCTACTTTTGGGTAATCATGATTGCACTCGAGTTCCACATTGGTAATTGTTTAAATCCAATAGGGGACCTAGCTGACCACGTTTCTTATGAGGTAATGCGGTCGCAGACATCCGACTGAATGTCCTCAGTAAAAAGTCATAATTCGAGGTTTGACTCTTGCCTATTTCCTCCTCCAATATTGAACCAATTTAAAAGATATTCCATAAACTGAAAAAGAAAGATATGTACTGTGGCCCTATGTTTTCCTTTTTTCATTTATAGTTGACAAATTTATACACTACTTAGGCCTCTGTTGACAGCGCAATTTTGAACATCTTTTGAGGGTTCTAGTACTTCTAAAGATAATGTGTCATCAAAAAGGAAAAAAATGGGGGCACAGTTTAAGTAGATATACATTTTCAGTTTATGGAATATCTTTTAAATTGGGCCAATATTCGATGAGGAAATAGGCGAGAGCCAAACCTCGAATTATTAATTTTTACTTAGGAAATTCAGTCGGATGTATGCGACCGCATTTCCTCTTCTTCGCATCTGTGTGTGGTTGCGATAAACATGAAGGTAATCGAACACTGGGGACATTCGAGCAAGTAAGATATACTCGTGGTCTGGTAAAGCTGCACTACACTCGCACTGATTCTATGGAACAGTGACCATCAATATAAGTAATCTTGCAACAAAATCAATTATGATAAGCACAAGATGGCAATAAGACCCTCAAAGACGACAGAAGATATTAAATCTTCTAAACGATCTCAGCCAGCACGAATTTGGCGCCACACTCTCACTCCAAACTGAAGATTAATTGAACCAATAAAACTAGACTACCAATCATAATAACTTTAATTATTCGGCTCCTAAATTTGCGTCGGCCATAGTAGCGAATTTATTGCACACGACCTTACATTTGTATTAATCTTATCGAGGAATCAAATGTGTCATTAAGTTAATACAAGTGTTTATGAGTAGGAAGTCGTCTAATCGAGATAGGTAGTGATTAGTCGCGAGAACGACTTCACGTTGTAAGATCTTGGCTTAGAAATTCAAAAGACAGTAATTCTCGGTGTCTTGAAACTCCGATCAAGTTGTTGTGAAAATTATAGATTAGCAAATCGCCAATCAAATCTCATATAGCTGATGCTCTTAGAAACGGAACAAGGCTAATAAATATTAAGTTTAGTTTGAGAGTAATGTTTTAAATTAGATCCATCATCACAGATAGCTATACCTTCCTTTTTTTTGGGTTGTGAAATCATCCAATGACTTCTCCCGCTCTGGGTGAAGCGGGAGGGCGTGTCACTTACCCGACTAAAACCCACCCGTGTTCCTTCAGTAGCTTGTGCCAAGTTAATCTACAGAATAATCTGCATTTTTAAAGTCACCTAATTGCTTTTTGTTTCGTATCAGAAGAAGAAACAAAAAGTGTTTTATTGTCACAAAAAGACATACTTACAATATAAATATATGCTTATGCTAAACCCTTAACAGTAGTAACTTAGTATCAGGTGACGTTCTGCAGTTTCTGCCTTTCCCCATGGGAAGAGGGTTTGAATTTATGTATGTTAATACTTTTAACAAAGCAAAAAGCTTTCTTCTGAAGCATTGAAAAAGTTAGTGACGCCTGAACAAACATCAAGAGAATACTTCTAAATGCCTTCTCGTAAGCAGAGTTCTTTAATTTGATGAAAGCTCGCAAGGGAAACAATAATGTGTGCACTTGACATTGAGGAGTGAAAAGACACATTAAATTATGAGATAAATGAACTAGGCTGAGGTACAATTTGAGGGCGTTGTTTGTTGAAAGGTATGCAAAACTGAGTGTGGAAGTAAAATTAAACCAGAGCTACCATGGATGTCCATTCCAAGATCTAAAAAGATAATCTACGGGATACTGATTCCCGAAAAAGAATCTAAAATAAATATTTATCTTACACTAGCATTTAATAGTGGCCCGTAAAAAGTTTCAAAGGCAGGAATGATTGAAACGGATACTGAGCAATATCTGTCGCTATCAGTGGCAAAGCAAATTTCAAAGCTGGTCCCACATTAAAAGAATCTGAATTATAAAGAGAACGCTGACACAAAACGTTCTTAGACCGTTTCCTATAAACCTTGAACGGGTCTGCCGACCTTATCGTCGTAAAACGGTCGCTGTGAGCACTCCTTTTTATGGCTATGAATATTATGGAAAATACATTATACCCGCCAATTTTCTAATCGACGTCTTTACCCAACTTGCGTCGGGCCCTTTTACAACTCGCCAAACAAAAAGCTGTTATCTACGAAACTCGTTTTATCTTGACTGGAATTTAATACAGTTTCTATAAATGCCGCACATAACTAAAAGACAATTTGTTATTTCATGAATAATTCAAGTGCGTGCACAGTTTATTATGTTATTAGTCTATGTCTTACACAACCAAAAGAAGGATAATTATTTTATTGAAAGAAGTTTTCGAAAACATTGTGACAACAGTGGGAGCCAAAATATGTTAATTACGTAAAAATCTGCCACCTAAGGAGAATAAAAAAAACAAACATCGTGGGAAAACCAACAACACGTGACAACAGTTGCTATCTACTCCTAGCGACAAGAGCGAGATGAAACTAGAACGCTTCAAACCTTGGATGATATTGCCGTGTTTGAATGTGAAAATTAGCATGTGTGTAGTACCGATGACGTTACTAACTTTGTCGAGTGGAAAACGGACATCTGCCGAACAAATACGAGGACGGATTTGATCCCTAGCATTTACTTTGTCGAGCAAACAGGGATAACTACGGACCCGACTGTAAATAAGTGGCTATCACAAAGTGGGCAATAAACTGTTCACACTGCCTACCAGACGTATTAGAAAACACCCGCTGTTGACGACGTTAATCAAGTCAAATCAATTCGTAACAGCGTGAGAGTCCGTGTTGACTGATATTAACATACCTATTTAAATTCAAGGATATTTTTCGTCGACGTGTCACGGTACCAAACAGGTTTTAAATATAGAAAATTTGACATTTACTTAAAACTAATGCGCTCGTTTGTTACCGAAATTAAAGAGGATGTTGTAATTATTGTGAGCGACGCCTGTTCATAAGCAAAGGTTATTCCGCAATGTCGGGCCGCGTATACACAGGCGGGTATACGTAACATATGCTTTCTCAGGCCCCAAGGTTGCGACAGTCGGTTGCGAGAACGAACCAGCCATAAAGGTAACACACCTACTTATTCGCAAGCGCAAAATACTACATGACTGCCGACAGGTCTATTAAGTGTGTTCCATTTAGGAACCGATCAATATTTGACACATTAAAGCGACTTTAGCATAGCAACTCCACTTGCCAGTGTTTTGAAATAATGGGGACTGAATTATTGAGGAGATATTATGAAACATCGGCAGAAGCAATAGCCGCTTTCGAAAAGGAGTTTAACCGTATTGGGTTGAAGAAAGAAATGAAACGGCTTTAAGTTACACCTGATGAAAAAAATTTTCTGCCATAGAGTGGCAAACAAGCAGGTGCCCCGCCTGATCGTACAGATTTTAAGTAGTCAGCGCTGTCTATGGTCATCTGTTAGACCAAGGGTTCTACAGTAGCGTTGCCTACAACTTTTCTAAGAGGGCTCTCTTCAATCCTCATTTCTCGGATCACTGGACTACACGAAATGCAATTTTAAAAAATCAGAAGTAAATCTAAAGTTCAGTAGAGTACATTGTATTGAATTTTGACAGTTTGGGTGGTTTGGCACAGCTCACAAGTATCCTGCACCATAGACAATGCACATTCAACTTTAAACGGCAAAGACAATAACATAAAGCAAAGTACGGTCCAATTACAAGTAGAAAATTAATCGTTTCTGGCCAGAGCTCGTTTGGCACGTGTTACCAAGCCCATGTTTCCAACTAAACATCTATTGTGTGGATTGATAATGATCCTACTTCCCACAACGCGGATCGCGTGTCAAATCAGAACATATCCTAGTATACCAACGTTGTTACATCGATGATTTTATTGTATCACATGTCTTTAGAACAGTTTATCTACACAATAGCAAAATAAAGTGAAATAAGATAAAACACAAACAAATTGAATTAGGACTCCTGTAAGTCTGGCTACAAAAACCCTTGAATAGTGCACCTAATTCTAGTTTGGGTAATTAAGTTTTTATTTTTTTACTCACTACACTATTTTGCGCTATTACAGACATTTAATTAAATACTATCGGAAAATAGCAGTTGATATTTGAATATAAGACCAATTTAATTTGTCAATTTACTAAACAATTAATGTCCCTGACTACATGGAATTTCTTGTAATTTCTATGAAGAGTTAGTACAATATGTATCTATAGTTCACAATTCATAACAAGGTACATAAATAACTATGTAACAAGGGAAAAAAAGTAAAGGATTCTGCGATTTCACACTGTATAGAACTAAGACTAGGCAAGATTTGTGTGTTCACAACAAATTGGTAATATAATCTAAAGGTTATCGAACGCAAAACATTGATATGGCAGGAAGATAATAAATTTTAACAAACAACCAAATAGTGTACATATTGTACAATAAATTGGATGTTTTATTAAAACATAATAAAGAATAAACAGTTTAACCGCACGATATTCACTGTTTTGCCTCAATTTCAACAAATATGCGTGATTCAAAACTACCTACATATTCGTATGAATCAGTAAGCATACCACACCTATGCATAAATTTAGAGAGAATTTCATGAAGTTACCTTATTTCAAGCTTATAAATGGTTTTAATAGTAAAATAATAGTAAGTAGTAATTGTAAGTAGTTGTAAGTAATTTATATGTTTGAAGTATTTTTCTGCGTCACCGGCACATCACCGTAGCATTCACAACAGAATTTCAAACAATCGTAAAATGTGAATTTTTAGCATTTTTTGTTTAGACTGAATGTTCATATTGTGCTGGCATAAACATAAGCGTGGGCGAAAAACGGAAAATTTGTTTTACTCGAACTAATGTAGTACCTATGTGACTTTTCAAAGGTCTCCCTGCCTACAGATACAGATAAAAGTTTTTTTTTTTAACAGAACCGTGACATGCATAGAAATAACTATTGTGACGCAATTAAAAACTCGTGTGTTTAATTTAATTCAGAGATCTTAACATCAGAATTCAAGATAATATTTGGAGTAACTAACAAACGCCAATATTTATTATTATGACTGACATATTAGCCTATAAAAAAATCTGCGTGGTGTGGTGTCACATTATACTGGAAAAATGGTTTTGAAATGGAAGCAGTACGAAAATAATAGTGAATATCTAGTATAGAAACAGTGTGCGATAAAACAAATCTTTATCTGTCTGGCAATGATGAAGAGCGTACGGCGGGCGGAGCATTCCGCTTTATTAGGAAGCCGCGTATTAAACCGGCTCGCTCGCCCCACGTGCGGCGGCCGTGCTCCTCCAAACGTGCGAACAACGTCAAACAATACAACACACGTATACCAAGCCGACATTTTATCTTCGACGCACCAGGGCAGCTAACAGGCCAACAACATACGTCCGACAGCAGATGTGCCAAATACACATCGTATCGTATAGACTTAAAGACTACATTGGAATAGTACATATTGTATGACAAATAAAATCAAACCATTGTTTACTGTTACATCGATATTTTAATTTCATCGTAATTTTATGGAAGATCAATACATGGTGACAAATAATTACTGAAATTAACTGACTTTTTACACTTGAACTTTCAATGCTATAGGCACTCGATATAATAGATCTAGATGTGAACATTTGAATATTTAATACGCACAGATATAAAAAGACGACGGTTCCCAAATACACATACGGTCACACTAATGTTTATAATATCCAAAATGGCTTAAAATGTTCACATTAGAACGTTCATATTGTGTCGATGAGCAAGTTGTGAAGCTAATTGGAATGAAAGACCGCGGATATCAAAGCTGATACCAAATCTCCTACTTACGGGGATACGATCACTCTACATTATATACAATGACTGTTACGAAGGGTACACATCAGATACTCTTATTTAGTCAATACAATATTTTAAAAATTAAAGGCTGCGTTGACACTACGAAACTGCAGGATTTAGATACGCGAATTTTTGAAACAACGTTAGAATCGTTAAACAATGTCTAATTGGTGAATGTCGCTTTCTTACAAAGTAGCACATAATTCATTAGTTCACAGACAATAGAAATAGATAAAACATCTCGCGCGAAAAAAACAACTGTCGCGCTGAACAATGTCTCGAAAGCAATCTGAGAATCTATTAATTATTAGTTTGCCTTCGACTCATTGACGCCAGATGGAACGTAGCGTGCTTTTTACTAAGACTTGGTATACTCTCACTTTTAAACTTTGAAATTAACTATTCTATAAATTCTACTAGCTAACTCTTAATAAATATCTAAGTGTTTGGACACCAAGCTTTCAACATTGCCACCTCGGAAACGGCGTATAGTTTACGAAATGAACATGTATGAAGTGACTAGCTACATAAGTATTGTTCTACTATTCACTGATACTTCGAGACTTACATAAACGTGCAAAGTTTAATACTGACTTAATATGCGATAAGAGTACCGATTTAGCACAGCTATATATTGTTGTAAAGAAGTAGGCAATGAATTTCATTATTAAGATAATAAAAACATTAACATTTTAATCTAAATATTTACATAGCAGGACCATTTCAAAAATAATAAATTATGGCACCAAATGAAAATAATAGGTCTTTACTTTAAGAACTAAATTAGAATAAAAGAAAATGATACTATACTTCAAGGTTTAAAGATTAGTCAATGGACATTTCACCACAAGACATTGTTTATATAGCACAGTGCTTAGTGAAAAAAGTATAAACAAGCAATTTGAATACAAATTCATAGGTAATTGAAGTTGGACCTTGATTGATCATAGAAAAGATTGAGAATGCATCATTTACAATATACATTGACTCAAATGATTAATTTAGTGTACAATTTGATATGATTTTACAAATAGTTATTATCATACCTTGACCAGTTCCAATTGTAAGAACGAGGACAGTACTAACTCAAAGACGACAATCATATGCATGCATCAGACATAGCTCAAGTCACATCAGTAATGTTTATAATAAATATGAATGTGCACAGAGCGGTTAAGTAACCTTCCCATGATTTCAACCTAATAACTATTACCACAGACGTTCACAATGTACACAATGTAAAATGCACTACGAATTACTAGATATTTATTTGTACAGCCTGGATTCAAAGTCCTACATCTAATAGCTAACAAACTTTATAGTAAACATTGCCAATTAATCATTGCTGTATCACACACTCCTGAGAATGGTGGTCGAAATTAATAGCAGAACCTGAATATAATGATATCGTTCTCATTATACACATGCTTATTGATAACATCAGTCTCAATGACAAGATATCAACACGACTTGACGCCGCGCTTCAATGATCTAACACTAGGTACCTTTAAACATATTCCTATTCTTAATGAAAACAATATCTCATATATAAAAATTCTCTCATGTCTTATTTTGTGCTGAATACAAGTTGTAATGTATAAAACTATAAACATTTAACAGGACAGAAATATTGTTGCCAATTGGAATATGTTTAAATGAACAATATTTATTGCTTTTAGTATAAACTGATGCTAGCAATAAGGCCAGGTCACGTAGCACAGTTAGTTGAGAGGCTGACTTGAGAATATAAGTGATTTCATACACATTCTGTATGGTTGACTCCACAATTAACATAACTACACTTAAACCTACAAAATAAGGAACTAATACAAATAACACTAAAATTCAAATGAAACCTCACATCAGATCACAAACACAGGTCAAATTGCACATGTGAACACAACTACAATGAATACATATACAATAAATTAATCTCTTCAATAGTTTGATGTAATTATAGTTCCTTAGTTAAAAATATCAACTGATACAACAATATTAACACTATTATATAAAACCAATAACGAAATGTCAGTTAATTAGAACCTATATATAATTAATGATAACATTCCATCAAGATAAGTAATACATAGTTTTAGGAAATTGAGTTCAGTAATCTACCAAAGTATTAGTGATGGTCGTAGAAATTGCTCTAAATTGATGGTTTAGTGATGTAATTAGATAAAATCGAAATTGAGAAGTTCGATCGTGAATTCTTAAAAGCAACAAGAAAAATTTGATCATAATTATTACATATTACAAAATTGTATTCTTGATTTCGTAAAAACAATAAAAAATATTATATAATAATAAAGCTCACCACATCCCAATGCTACCAACAGCGAACTACCATGTACCATATGAACAACCAGGTAGCAAGACATTGAGTGCTGAGAGCGACGCTGCGGGTACAGGGTGTCAGTGGTAACACTCAGGATATCACCAGAACAAGGATCACTTCAGCTCATCTACCTGCTCTATGTTATGTCAACTTGAAAGGGCACTAAGCAAATGAACGCCACCGAAATTTCGGAAATCAGTTCTACAATCATCTTGCCTACACTCCAAATTTGATCCACATGGGGTGCCAGCCAGGGGCCGCCTCAGCGTCTATAATCACCCAAAGCTGTGGCAAAGAGATGCACTCGTCACCGTTCCACGACCACAACGTCACGGAAGATTCACTAAAAACACCTACTCACGGGAGTGTCCGCTCGCAGGCACACACTACGCGCTCAGAACTCAGCAAACTCCTTCGCACACTTCTCAGTCGATGAGATACGTAATGCCTCCTCCTCGTAGTCGTCGAAGTTGCTAGTGTCGCCGGGGCCCTTGCAGCGCGGGATGAACGGCGCCTCGATCTTCTTCTGGAAGACGGCGATCCAGTCGGTGCTCGCGAACCACTTGTGGCCCTTGATGTCGTTCACGCCCGCCTTCAGGTTGCCGTAACGCTTAGTCAGATCGACTTGTAATAGGTTACGGAGCAGGTCCTTCAGATCCGAACCGAAGTGCGAGGGGAAGCGGACCTTACCCGAAACTATTTTCTCGTAAATCTGAATAGGCTGGTCGGCGAAGAACGGCGGGTACCCGGCCGCCATTTCGTATACTAGGACGCCAAGCGCCCACCAGTCGACGGCTTTGTTATATCCTTTGGAGAGGATGATCTCCGGCGCCAGGTACTCGGGCGTGCCGCACAGCGTCCACGTACGACCTTTGACGCGCTTCGCGAAACCAAAATCTGTGACTTTGAGGTAGCCTTGAGAGTCGATGAGCAGATTCTCGGGCTTGAGGTCCCGATAAATGAGGTCCAGGTAGTGCAGGTATTCGAAGGCCAGCACGATCTGCGCCGCGTAGAAGCGCGAGTGCGGCTCCGAGAAGCGCCCCACCTTGCGCAGGTGCGAGAACATCTCACCGCCAGGTACATACTCTAAGACCATGTACAGGTTCGAATTGTCCTTGAAATGGAACTTGAGGCTCACCAGGAAGGGGAAGTTGATAGCTTGAAGAATTCGCTTTTCATTTAACGTATGCTCAACCTGCTTCAATTTAACCACTTTCTGTTTATCTAATATTTTCATAGCATAATATTCTTTCGTAGGTTTATGTTGAACTATCATGACTCGACCGAACGAGCCAGTACCTAATGTTTTAATTCGCTCGAAGTCGTTCAATCCGGCGGTGTTGGTAGGATTCTTCTTCCATTTCTCCTCAAAATCCTCTTTGGCCTGATCGAGGAATTCCTTGACGCTTTCGGCGGCGTCCACCTTTTTATTAGCGGTGGCAGCATTGTTGCCCATGGCGCACCCCACAAACTGGTCCTACACCCTCGATTCGCCGTTATTAGAGGCCGCCTTTCTGCACTAATCGATGCCTGCTGTGCGACCGCGTAAGAAACGGGGCAGGTCAACACAAACCAATTTGAAACACGTACATTCTCAATTTTGATATCACGATCACACGTCACGAAATACACTCAATGCAGGTACACATTGACACGATTCCTTGTACGGAAAATCACAAAAAGTACTTTGTCACATTCACAAGAATAAAATGGCTTCCACAACCGGACTCGATCGACAGAGCGAGATCGAGCGACGATTCGCTCACGGGTGGCGGTCAATTAAAATAATGTTGCTAGCTCACAACAAAAATTCTCCTAATATGTGTGAAAAACTACTATTTTTAAAACCTACCATTATTTTAAATTCTGATAAAGTTTGTAGACACATCAAAACATTAAAATACCACATCATTATCCATGAATATTCTCTTTGACTCCTTCAACAGCCTACATTCAATTTATCAAGCCAAATTCATATTTGCTATTTATTTAAGTATACGTCATGTATAACTTTACAGGTCACACCTAAGATGTTATACAATGAGAAAAAAAAACACTAAAACGAAACATACGAGAATTAGGCAAAATAAAATTTCTCTCACAAATAAAAACTAATAAAAAAAAACGATCTAACAAAAAACATTGAAGTACAAATAATTACAAATACAATAATTCAGTAACCTAACTTTCATCTATCTTCTCACAAAAACTTAAACATTCACGACACATACACATCTCCCAGCAAACAGGTCATACTCCGGTGCTAATGTCAGAAGTGCATTTAGCATTATGAGCACCCGAACTAGAGGCGAGTTAGCTCGGGACACCGTACATGCCGATTGTACGGCCAAAAGCCGGTGGCTTCGTGGTCTAGCTGTTGTTAAGGAACCACAGAAACAAACAGCCTCAACAACTGCGCCACGAGCTCCTGGCAATCGGACTCAACCCGCTTAATAGAAGTAGTTACGAATTACTTCGAAAGAATTAAAATTTAAAAGACCAAGTAGAAATTTGAAAGTAGATACCAGAATATTACATGGAGTGACTGCCTTTATTCTTGTTTACCTGTGGAAACATTCAAAAGGCCTCTGGAATTTTGGGGAAAAGACCAGGGAGTCTGGGATTTTTACCACACTAAAACCACCCCAGTGAGCACGTAGAAGCGACCCCGAGACTTCTCGCTCAAAAGACCACCCCGAAACCTCCTCTGTGCAACGCCTGTTAGGGCATATCCCTGGGCAAATTAATAGAGCACCACCCCTGAGCCTCGCTGTGCACGGCAGCCCGTGATCTGAATCAGAAACCGACCTCAACAACAAGCGTTGCTTTGTGGTATACAGTATATAATTCGATTATTAAGGAGTAAACTCCAAAAACTATAAAGGTTGGAATTTCATGGGCTATCACTGGCGCTATCATATTAGACTACAGTTACTGAATACACATAAATCAATAAACTATTTCATCTGGGGCAATCAGTAGATATCACGGAGCACACCCGTGGTATTACCCATATTGATACTTGTCTCACAGAGCGACGATATTTAAGTACGTAAGCACCTAGGATAATTATAATACGGTGGTGCATACAGAGCAGGCATCCTCAAAAAATCCGGGTGACTGTTATGTCGATTATTCACAACAGGCTTGTAATTAAATGAGAAGAAAAATCTGAAAATATTCGATTACATAGTAATAATGTTTATTTTTGCTTTGTTGGTCAGATACATAAGCATCCTTGAAATTCCACTTTGCAACGAACGACATAGTGGAATTTCACGAATCTACCGTTTTTACCATTTGGTAGGCATAGATATTTTGTGGCAACATTATACGAACTTCCTCACGTTGTGCATAGGTGGCAGCACGACCTTTGCCATTTTTGCGCTATACAGATTTTTGTAGCTGTCTGTACAGTATTTCAAGATCGTGCTGCCAAAGTTGCCACAGCGGCATATTGCATAACTAATTACAATCGATATTTTTTTCGTTTGGATATTTTTGTGAAAATCTCTTGTGTTGTTTCACCTTAAATAAAATAAGCTTATGCGTATTGACGCAAATTCTTTAATTGGAAAACAAATGTGACAATGTGTAGGTTTAATCAAATATTAATTATCATGCCAAGGATGAACAACAAGGAACACAATATGTATATTTTAATGTGTGCTACAACTACAATAGACAAAAAATGATCATTATCTTTTCGTGAACTATTATTTTTTTCCATAGGTGTAAGCTTAGTAAACAGTTCGAAAAATAATTATAATTGGCTGCCTTCATTTACATAAAAGTATTATTTTAAAAGTTAAATTCAGTTACCAGCCAAACAAAACAATTTTACATAATAACTAGATTCGATTCGGTAACCTTACGTTATTTTCCTTGAAATCCACTAGTAGGTTTTACGAGTCTGCAATGCTCAGTTGCAAAATTAATTTTATTATTATTTCAGACTCGAGAGCAGACAACCTTGACGAAGCGACGTAGCAACCGGAATAGGTATACATACATGAAATAATGTAATTAGTGTTTCATAACGCATTTAATTAAAGTTTTTATTTCAAAAATATTCAAAAGTTGTGTTTTTTTTGTCATGTTGGTAACTTGGTAATATTTTTGTCGGAGTATTTATTGCACTGTGCAATCTGTGCATGATTATGGTGCATATATTATGTTTGTTCAAATTTGGTGGCAACTTACCTTTTTATGTCCCAAACACACTGTAATTTTTTTGATTTAAAATATTTATTTTTTCATCTTATTTTGACTTGATATCGAAAAAAGCACCCAATTTTTGAACCGAAAATTCTCACGTCTAAATATCTGCTTTTTTTTAAAGTCGGTGGGCTTTTTGTTCATTGAAATTTCTACTTTCTGATGGTGTAAAAAAAAATATACATTACTGTGGTTTTCATCCTACTATTATTTTTCTTGATTTCAATAAATTATCAACCTTATAATTTTTCTTTAAACTGTCTTCCTACATCCAATTAGTCGCTTCATCCCAGCCGATAGTGACTGACGCGCGACTTCATCCGATGCGCAGAGTTGAAAAGAGGGTTCCATAGTGCCCTTTTTAATTCTTGTCTCAAATTCAATATAATACCAGTATTGAATACTGGCAACAGAGGGAACTGCCCTACTTACCCTATCTATCGAAACCAACCAAGGGCGAACCGACGCGCGACGTGAGCGTGACACGTAAGGGATACCTACTAACATACGCAACAAAATACAAATTAAGTTTACACTTGATACTAAGCTATAAAAGCCAAAATAGTTTTAATTTTTTCTAACTAGCTACTTAAAGTCAAATAAAAAGTGAGGAAGTAATAGAGCACACAATGCCTTTTTAAAAAGCCGGTGTGCGGCGGCGGCGGCGGCGCCAGACAGGTTTTCGTCATCGTACATTGATGTTTTTTGTTGCTTTAATACAACCATGAAGTTATGTTACAACCAAATCAGCCAATAGTGGGCAATGCCAGGCGGCAAGCCATTGATGCCCATTGCGGGCGGCCCCGACCGACGTATTTGATTTTAAAACCTAGTATTTCTGTCTGCTTTTAATTGTTTTTAATGCTGCAATTCAAAAATAGAACAGTACACCAGCCATAGATGCAATCGGTGATGGTTTTTTTGAAACGAGTAAGTTTCAATCAACCCAAACAGCAGAATAAGCGAGGCGCAGCATACACAAGACCGGGCGCGGGCGGCCCCTCGTTCAATGATCAAATACAGTGCGCCCAGTATATCTTAGCAGGCGGTGAAATAAGAAACTAAATTTTATTGTAAATTTTGAATAATTTGTCTTTGCTCCTTGACTTTACAAACAGTATAGCGATAGATTAACAGTCCAAGATATACTGTGGATGGCCTCTTCTAAGCGATTGTGGTTTACCAACAATAATTCAGTAATAGCAAAAAACAAAATCACGATTACGCGTAACCTGTTGGCTTGCGTTCTCTTACCGACGAGAACTGACTATTATGGCACGGAATGATATCTACATTATGGTTTCCTTCCGGGTTATTCTCATCCTCTTTCTTTTCGTATATGGGAATGTTATAAAGCTTTCATTTTATAGTCACTGTGCCATTGTGTCACCGGTATTATTTCAATCAGCAAACAACTAAAGATAGACAAGGTAGCCGCCCTTTGCAAGCGTGCGAGATTTTACCTCCAAGTGATAATCAATCTTATTTCCTACGCGTTAAGGTTGATATTTCTATAAAATTAATAGTACTATTGGCTAGAATAATTGAAATTGTAAACGCGATAAGGTATGTCAGGTACAATAGGTACCTACGTAGTAGTGAAGTAACATCAGTTGCTTACATTAAAGTAATTAGCTAACTCGGTGTATAATTAGGTAGGAGCACGAAGGGGTTATGCGACAATTCCCTGTATTATTTTTTTTTGCTTTATTCGATAGAGATAGTTAAAATTTAATTATTACACTATACAATTTATTGGAATCCATAGCTACAGACAGACGGAAGAGAATACAAAAATAACTGTAACAAAAAAACAGTAGGTTAGCTGGCCTCTTTTTTTATTGAAAATCAGTACCACGCTATTCCAGCTCAAATTATTGCTGTTACCAACGACTATCTACATTTATTTACAGTTCCTACATGAACTGAAAAAAAGTAGACGCTAACTGGCTATTTACTATTGCCATAGCGCAGTAAATAAAGTAAATTTTAATTAGCTGGATTTCCTGTTGCTTATCTTGATTTAAAAATAAACCTAGGCCCATTACACAATTTGTTGCAAAACAATACCTAGTTCTGCCAATGTGGGTTTTTTGATATTGATAACGAGTTAAATTAAAAAGTAGAAACGATAATGTAGCTTAGACTTTTGTCTAAGTTATTATTGAATGTGTTCGGCGCTTTACTTTGTGAAAATTATTTCATCACCACTGCTTTAAAAACGGTGAAGGAATGCATCGTGAGGAAACCGCCAAGTCCGAGATCTAAAAAAAATTAAAGATATGTGACATTCATCAAGCCGCAATGGGCCCGCGTGGTGGATTAAGGTTCATTCCCTTTCATACAGAGAGGAGGCCTGTGTCCCAGCATTATTTTTTTAATCTTTATTTGAAAAAGGCTTTAATCGCAAAGCGATAATGCCAGCCTCGTAGGTATACAAAGTTAATAAAAGTATAGTCCTCGCCAAACTTCTGGGCCACCCTGAAGTTAGTTTACCGGATGCGCGTGGCACGAAACGGTGCTGTTTTTGTATGAGATTTACTACTGCGCAGCCATTGTAGCCAACTTCAGGGCGGCCAAGAAGTTTGGCGAAAACTATAAGTAATACCTAAGGTTTTAAATTAATTTAACAATCCTTTAGTTCTAAATCCTTTTTTTTTTGGCTAGTTTATATAGGGCTCTCCTTAGATAAAGGTAACGCAAGAATAATCGCATCTTCCAACATCTAGTGACTTGGGTAAAATTGAAATTCTTTCGACCTCGTTCCGGACGCATACCATCAGTATATGGTAAGTGTCAAGGGACAATTTGGTGAAGCAACCTTACCCATAAGATAGGCAAAACTGTTCATGGCTAAGTGTCCCGATCGAAGCCAAAGAGCCATTAAGTACGATTTATGATTTCTGCTCACTCATGTTTACCTGGTCGAACCATGCACAATGCGAAAGTGTTGTTTGGATGGCTCGATACCAAATTCCCTTGCTCAGTGATCTTTGGTCGAAGTGTTTATGCCACATTTTAGTGCATTCTGCTTTAACACGAGAAGGTGTGGACTAGGAAATCCATCATCACAAGCATCTTTTACTATTTCATTGTCTTCCAAGCCAACATGATCCACTGTGTAGTACAATATTCTTTACCTTAGAGATAAGTTTATATAAAGACCTTAATTTAATAATAATGGCGAACAAAGAACATCGAGCGTCTTCTTTACTATAAATAGTCTGTCTTTAAGGTCTATAGACATGGTTTCTGAATAATATCTAAGTCGTCATGTGATGGGTCATCAGTTAATTAGCACTTACGCACTATCTCCACTTAAGATATACCTATCTATGATGTACGTAGATACATAGATAATTAATGTAATATTTTTATATGTGATGTGACACACGCAGGTGTCAAGCCACATTGTATTGGTTTAAATTACGCTTATCCTGTACGAATAACGAACAACTACATCCAATGTCCCATTGCAATGTAGGTATTATTTTTGTAACACACGTGTTATTTCGCCCACAGACTACTTTCATTCATTGTTCGTATAGCCACAGATAATAATACTAGCATAGTACAGCTAAGGAGTGGAATACTCTGCCGGAGTCTGTTTCTAGAAAGCTACAATCTAGGGATTTAGAGAATAGGTTACTAATTCTAGGCAAGCGTGCCCACATCATTGCTTAGTGTATCCTTTATTGAAGTTGCTTACCGGTGGCTTGCTGGCACAGACTGAAGAGTGTTGGCTTGAAATTGAGCAGAACTAAAACAGAATAATTATTCTGTGATTTTGGCTGTCTCACCAGTTCCGTGCCTGCAGCTCTCGCTAGAACACCCATACCGATGTACCCAGGGTCGCTTGTCCAAGGGGATGGCGAGGTCTTAGACCGAGACGTAACGCACCGGATCAACTCGGGATGGATGAAATGGCGACAGGTCACTGAAACAACCTGCAACCCACGGATGCCCCTCAAGTTAAAGGGGAAAATTTATAAGTCCGTTAGTAGACCTCTCGTACTGTATGGATCATAATGTTGGGCTGTGAAAAAGATGGATGACAGGAGATTGCATGCAGAGATGAGAATGTTGAGATGGATGTGCGGAGTGTCGAAAATGGATAAAGTGAGAAATGAGTATATTAGATGAAGATTGAAGGTGGCGCCAGTGACAGAAAAGTTGAAAGGAAACCGTTTGTCCTGTTATGGTCATGTGATGGGGAGTGATGAAACGCATGTTACTAATAGAGTTATGAGTATAAATCTGGATGGATGGAGAGGCAAAGGAAGGCCAAAGTAAAGATGGATGGACTGTGTGAGGAGTGATAAGAAAGAACAGGGAGTCAGTGGTAGCGTGACGGAGGACAGGACGGTAAGGAAGAAGAAAACGTGTTGCGCCGACCACAAGTAACGTGGGACCAGGGCAGGAAGATGATGATTCTGTTTTTAGTATTTGTTGTTATAGCGGCAACAGAAATACATCATCTGTGAAAATTTCAACTGTCTAGCTATCACGCTTCATGAGATACAGCCTGGTGACAGACAGACAGACGGACAGTGGAGTCTTAGTAATAAGGTCCCGTTTTTACCCTTTGGGTAGATACGGAACCCTGAGAAGACTCTTTGTGTCTGCAAAATCTGATATGTAGATGGCCGGTACGAAATTAAAATTGTTCTGTTGTCGTCAATAGTCTACGAATCACCAAAAAACCACTTTTGTATATCTGTCTGTATTGTATCTGTGTGGAACAGGCATTAATAAAAACGGTTTTGCAATCTGTCGTCCGCAGCCCTTTTAGCTGATTCGCACGTCCGACGCGTCGTACACAACCTGTATAGCAAATATATATAGGTAGGGTGGGGAGTGAAGGGACCGTAGGATTTTAGGGTTCCAGATCAGGAGATGACGTCAAGCTTGGCTCCGGATCCCCTTTTTGTGACTCATTTACCTTTACTCAATACGGCTGTAGGTATTAGTAGATTACGATGAAATACTTTCCTGTGCCCATTTTCTCGAACGTTGGGCAACGCGTAGATTAATGCCTAAATAGCAGTTTTTATACTTTCTTAATTATTCTATGATTTAAAAAAAAAACATAGATCAAAATGTAGATAGTTAAATTGTCTTTGATGATGATAATTTCATTAAAATACGCCTGACGGTTTTGTTGCGATTATCGTTTTTGTACATGTTAGACAAAAGTTTAAAAATAAATAAATAAAAATAAAAAAAAACCCGACTGCTTAAAAAGCGAACTAAAAAGACGTAAACAAGAGGAAAATCATGCTGTGCAGTCGGAAGATAAATCTGGTTTCTTCACCTTTCAAAACCCTTTATTTTGATACCCCACACGATCGGTTTGGAAGAAAAAAAATTTGGGCCCCCGCAATAAGGCGCCCGCAAACCGCCATTTTACTTTTTACCAATTTTAATGTATCCAGTGACACTCGCAGAGTCGCAGGGTTAGGCGAATCGATCGACGTAAGAATCATCAAAATCGGCCAACGCGTTTAGTCTCTAGAACGCCACATAGGAACAAACATACATACATACATAGACTGATAAACACATTACCCTCCTTCGGCAGTCGGGTCAAAATTAATCACACTATGTTATACGATTAAAACTCAAAATTTTCATAAACCAAATTATTAAAAAAATGGTCTAATTTAACATATATTTTGCCAAAAATATAGGACTAGCCGTTTAGACGTTATTCTCATTTTGAAATCAACTAGTGAGGGGTATCTGTGCCTTAATGCACTGTTCGATTTCCAATTCTTTTTTTTTACGGGCGCTAGGCCGAGCGCTGAAAAATATGAAAATCCAACTGCGCGGCTTTATTTAGGTATCGCCTAATGCTGAACACAAGCATAGATATACCTAACTGGTCAAGAACGAACAGCTGCCAGTAGAAAGACCTTAACCTGTGACTAATTTGTAGTAAACGAAGCGGCAGCGCTTGGAAAACGAAGCGGTTTTGCTCTGGGTAAGGATAAATCACTGCCGTCCACTACAACGAAAACGTTCGTGAGCATACATAAGTACCAACTGTACCTATGCGTCACCTGCGTGGGTATATTCATATCAAGGAATGATTGACAACGATTGCCAACGCCTCCGCGAGTACAGTCTGATGAAAACTTGTAACGCTAACAACAAAAACCGCTCTTACGGCTACGAACTTAAGGTGCTGTGAATGTAATGCTGTCAAAGTCATCGAAGCGCGGCTCACTATACCAGTGTAGGTAGGTACCATGACTTCACGACGAGTTCGTAAAATCGTGATGCAACACTATAAGAAGTAGTAGTACTGCTGTTCTTTTTCTATCTGTAGATAGGTAAGTGTAATATGCCTTTATTACGCACGCAATCAGGCTGCTTCGCCTACTTCTACACACATTCGCCCAATTTCGCACTCCAATCATCTACGTTCATCTCTCTATTCGTTCCTGTGTACCTGCTAGTCATTGACAGTACAAACAAGTAGGTTGATAGATGGCTTGTCTTGTCTATGGTTCGGCTCGCCACTACCCAAAGTGTGGAGCATTCAATTTTCGAATCGTACATGCTGGGTATAAAAATAAAGGATGTAACAATGTATAAGTACCGAATGTCACCCACATGTGTGTGTAGATACGGGTACATAAGCATACATGTTACATAGGGACGAATCTACTTGGTTTTATAAGTTCTGAATATATCCTAAATATGTATCATACAATTTTAATCTTTACTGCCTTAAGATAAGGTCCAAAACGCTAAACCATATTTTTAGATCGATAATCCAATCTGCTTGGCAAAACGTTTTATCCCACAAACTCAACCAAATTAATGTATTCTTTATTACAACGGCATAAAGATTAAAATTGTACAATCAACTCGACCCTTAACATCATTAGAACAAAGTTTGTTTTCTAAATGTAAAAATTCTAAGTTTGAAAATATAATTTATTCGAAAATGTCATGTTTTGTTACTAGCCACTAGTAACAAAATCACCGGTGTCGAACTGTAGCGCCAGGTATATACCTATCTACCGGAACCGATGTTTATTAAATAAAGCAATGACGTCTGAGAACAGTGTTTAACAAAATAATTTCGTATTTTTGCATTTATTTAGTCGCCATCATGATGGGCAAGGCATGCAAGCATGGGCCATGCACCCATGCCAATGCCAAGAAAACATGATAACAACACGTTTTTATTTAAGTTCATGGTATTGGTAGGTTTGACACCTAGGTAGGTATCATAAAGGCACGTGGATACATCATACATCGGATCACGGACTGTTCTGCTTGACGAATTCATATTCTGACGAAATCACCAACTACTGCCAAGATTTCTTTTAAAAGCCATCGACCTATCACGGGACTACGTTACATTTTGCGTCCGGTTAAAAACATTATGACCTTTATACCATTTGTATACAGACTATAATACCGCCGCACGGTATTTAATAGCTTCCTTCAGAAGTTTGCTTTAGGAGTCATTCGGACAAGACTCGGACTTACGCTTTTCTGGCACAAGCAAACTGTGGTTGGCGGGAAATAAACGCGTTCTCATTGCAACGTGGTGTGGTGACTGATCATGATCACGTACCTAATTAGAAGATTCTTTAATTAAATTGCAAGTAACGTTGAAATAAAAAAAATAATCTTTCGTTAAAATCCTAGATACAAATTCAATCCATAATGTACAGGTGATAAATATACACCGCTGAAGACGCCCTGGACTTCGGGAGTAGCAAGCCGATTCCCGGCCACCGTAAGTTAGAGCTTGCGGACGGCGAGTAATAGGTAGCTTGCTGTCCTAAAGAGATGTCAGCAAAAACTGACGGGGTCCGCTAGGGCCGATGCCTGTCTGGGTCGCAAATAAATTTTAAAGAGAGTTACCGCGACCCTGCCACAAGCAACTGAAGGAACACGGGTGGGTTTTAGTCAGTGAAAGTCTGTCCCGCTTCACCCAGAGCGGGCGAAGTCATTGGATGATTAGTATGATTAATTGATTACACAAAAAAAAGGTGGTAAATATAAGTTTCAAACACAATTAGGGACCCTGGCGGGCACAACAACATTTAAGAATATAGTCAGTATCTAGGAGAGAAGCTATCTAATTTAAAAACAGGTAGGTTGACGACTGAGACAATCGGCCATTGAACTCTTTAAAACCACTCACGCAAATTTTATTTCACGGACACTTCATTTACGGAAACAACACCTACCCTTTCCTAGTTAGGTATAGGTAGGAGGAACCTATTTATTTTATTTACTATTCTAAGTCCGTATAACCTTTTATATGAAATAGGGCCAGTAAGACATTGCAGGAGCGTAGCAACCACCATCAAAAGGTAAAGATACCCTAGTGCATGGCATGGATGGTCAACCTTTTCGGCAGCTGGGCCAAATTTCGGCAAGAAAATAATGGCCCGGGCCGCATTACCCATTTTATTACCCGACTGCCGAAGGAGGGTAATGTGTGTATCAGTCTATATATGTATATTTGTTCCTATGTGGCGTTCTAGAGATCAAAAGCGTTGGCCGATTGAGATGATTCTTACGTCAATCGATTTTTTTTAACCTTGCGAGTGCTACATTAAAATTAGAAAATAGAAAACTGGCGGACTTTGGGCACCAATTTATTTTTCTTTCAAACCCATCGTGTGGGTTATCAATATAAAGGGTTTTAAGAGATGATTCCAAAAATATATAATTTATATATTTAAAAGTACCTATTTAAAAAAAAAATACTAAAAACTTATAAAAACCGCCAAGTGCGAGTCGGACTCGCGCACGAACGGTTCCGTACCACTATAGCAAAAAACGGCAAAAAAATCACGATTGTTATATGGGAGCCCCACTGTAATATTTATTTTATTCTGTTTTTAGTATTTGTTAATATAGCGGCAACAGAAATACATCATCTGTGAAAATTTCAACTGTTTAGCTGTCACGGTTCATGAGATACAACCTGGTGACAGACGTACAGACAGAAAGATCGCGGAGTCTTAGTAATAGGGTCCCGTTTTTATCCTTTGGGTACCCAAACCTTAATAAAAAAAGTTAATTAAAAAAATCAAGTGTTTCCAAATAATGAAATCATGGACTATTTCTCCTTGTTAAAGTATGTTTTATAAATAGAACTCTTCCTTTAGCTGTGCATCACATTGCATTTCGCAACGTTTGCAAATATCCTGGCAAGGAACTCATGTCTGAGAAAAAATATATGTCGCAAAAAGTAGTAAAAAGCAAACCATTCTTGTTGAAATCTTGGAATCGGTTTTCGAATTCCAGTTTTAAATCAGATATCAGAGAAGCGTATTTAGCCGCTGTCTAAAGCGTGATGTCTGATTGCTATGAGAGTGTAGGAAAATGAGTGAAAATTTTGGTTTCTAGCTACTGTTCCCAAAGCCTAAGTTTATATCCGATAGAGTTGCGAGCTTGCCGCAAACTAAACCCATTGAATGCGCGCCGGTGCGGCGCGGCTGCAGGTGGCAGCCATGTCCTTGCCACATGTTTCTGTGCTATCCAATACATATTCTTTATTCCCAATCATAAAAAGTAGTACTCTGTACTGTGTTCACCACTGAAACCCCTTTGTAAAGGTATGTACCGTATTCATTCTTAACGTGAAATAGAAAAAGTTACTGTTTTTTTATAAAACAAAAGTTACGTTTATAACTTTATAACTCAGCTCCGCGGGCCACAAGATGACGGGGCGGTCCGCATGTTGCCCGCGGGCCACGGGTTGGCTACCAATGCTAGTGTATTGTATAAGAATTGATTAGCAGTAGAATTATAGACTTTTCACTACCTTTATGATTAATGAAATAGCAACAAGAACATCAAAATTCAGAATCATTGATTTGTAGAAAATACAGTTAAGACAAGATGAGATTTAAGAAGGCTACCTAATTGGTGGGTACGAAGTTACGAGTACAAAGTAGGAAAGGTATGTAGGATCCGCTACGCTACTATTTTACTACACACGTGAATGAAAAATGCCAATGCCTTTCATAGACAAACTTGGGTTGGTACAGTCACAGCCATAAATTACGCCGGTCCCTACATTCAATCGACCTGTTTATGTAGGGTAGGTAAGGTAATACTCATGTAATAAAATACGTAAGGTGTAACGACTGAAACAATAAGGTGCATTTTTTCGACATTAGGGATTTAGGTTTTACAATTTGTGTTTAGAATGCCTCTGATCAGGCACATTCTTAGCTTTCCTGGAAAGATGTAAGTGCTTAGGTATACTATATTCTTGGGTGTAATGTAGACACTTGTGGCTGGACGGCAATCTAGGTTTTAAATGCTGTGATTTAAAAGTTTAGTTTAATAGTAATTAGTATACATAGTAAATTAGTAAGTTATAGTGCTAATTGTAACTGTCTAGACGTAAAATCGGCTATATTGTTATATTAAATTTTCCAGAAGAACACCCATTTATTATTTTGTCTTGTTGGAACATTAACGATTGTATTTTTTAAACAGGCAAGAAAGAGAAAGGAATATATTGCTGGCCTGTGTTGTTCCCAGTGTGATTTCAAGGTTACCTGAAGATGAATCAAAAATCTATAACTATCTCACTCTAGCAAGCCTAAATCGCTGTTGGTTGTTTCACTATCTTGAAGTAGACGCGGCTAGCTTCACATCGAGTCCCCCGCGCGAGGCGTCGCGCATTATATTTTTTTTCCTTCTTCCTCCTTCATTTGCTCGTCGGTGTTTGTGCGGTGAACATCGTTGTACGTTGTGCGTAACACGTGCTTATAATTATTTCTTTATAATTTAAAAGTATCTCTTAAAACTTAAAACATAATGGCAGACGCAGCCGTCGAAAAGAAGTAAGTTTTTTCGTTGAATTAATTCAGTTCTAATAAGTTTTGCGCTACAGAATATTTTTGGCGGCTTCGAAAACGTGATCAAAATGGCTTCCTATTTATGTGAAATTCGTGTTTTCTGTGAATTTACAGTGTTTTCTTAGTGGTTCAACCTTCTTATTGGTTTGTTTTATTTGTGTGATCGTTTCATAATATGTTATTGGAATCTACTGATAGTTTGGTGATGCTTATTTTGTAAATGCCGCCAAAGATAAGACACGCGGGAAAAATATATTTTACTGATAAACGAATAAAGTGGTTTTCTGAGTTTACGTATGGATGTTTCTAGGCACATTATGTGTTAGAGAATGCGGAGTGTCGATTAGATTTGATTGTTTTTCCTGTTATAGCGTATTATAATGAAGTGGAAAAGTTAAAGCACGCCGGGCGGCGGGCGCGGGGCCGCTTGTTTTATCCAAGATGGCGCTGCGTGCGCGGCGTGCCGGCGCGTAGCGTCGCCGGACGCCGCGGCGCGCGCTTGTTTGAATTCGCCGAGACCTCGAGTTTTGCAACTCAGGCAGGTTGCTGTTCGGTTACGTTATCGCGGGCGACTCGCGTTGTCATTAGTTATTTTTAACGCTTTACGATTCGCCGTGAATTGTAGTGTAGCCCACTGGAGCGAGTAACACTTTCATTCAGCAAAGGTGATCACGGTTACGTTCAGTTTCCTATGCTATGTTGCAACTTTCCCACATGCAGCCTTGCGCAACAGCCACTTGTTTTTGTTCCGGCAGACTTTTCCTTTTATGCCGCCCCACTTAGCCGGTGAGGTGAGCATTGCCCGCGTGTGGAACTGTTGCATTGTTATGTTCCGTTACCTACTAACTCGCGCATTTCGCATTAGCCACGGTGCGTAGGCATTTAGATTGAAGATTTTACGACATTCAGCGCCTTCTATACACGCTTCTATTTATTAGTAAACTGTTAAACATTTTACTAATCTTATCGCACACTGGTATCTAAAGATATAAGAAAAATTACTGGTGTTTAATACTGAAACTTTCACGCTTTCAGGGAAGTCGTAGCCGAGGAGGTCACCTCAACTGAGGTGAAAGAGTCTCCAGTGAAGAAGTCTCCCGCCAAAAAGGTTGCGGAAGCACCCGAGAGCAACGGCAACGGCAAGGAGGAGAACGGTAGCGAGGACGTCGCCGAGGACGCGCCGGCTGAGAACGGTGACGCCGACGACAGCAACGATGCCACCGAGAACGGTGATGCCACAGGTAAACTGCCACACAGTAACTACCCGTACAGCGACTATTTTAAATATTATTCTTAAAAAACAGTTCATAAGACTAAGTTGCCCAATGGTTTCTTTAATAGTCTTAACTTTGTATTACAGAAAAGAAAGAAGCTGGAGTGAAGAGGAAATCTGTCTCCGCCGACAACGGTGACGCGGAGAAGACCACGCCGGAGAAGAAGGCGAAAGTAGCGGAAGAGGCGCCACCTGCAGAAGCAGAGGAGGCGGCTGCTTAAAACTTCTTACCAAACTACCTCGCTTGGTTTACTGCAATGCATCCATGTTCATTAGAGCTCAACTCAACCCAGATACATATCTACATTTACAATACAAAACTTAAACTACTTGGACTTCCTAACATGCCAAAATTTGACAATAGATGACATACAATAGATTTTACCCAAACACACATGCAGGTATTATGATGTGTGAACACAGTTACAAACTTTCAGATACCGACACTTAGGGAGTCTTGGTAGTTCCTAATTACAGTTTAATTCAGTTTATATGCTACATGTATAATAAAGAGTTGAGCTCTTATGTGACCGCTCTTATGTTTAGGTTTATAATACAATTGTATTAAATCTTACCTGTGAAGTACCTGTAAATTGTAAATTTAATGCTACTGTCAATGGCGACCAGTGTGCATCGCAGTGAACTGAACAATATTGCACGAGTCGGTTTAGGTGTTGTATGCTGTTTTTGAGTATTGGTGTCTATCTCAACGGACTAGTAGCGGTGGATTATTGAATTGATAAAATTAACGTGTATTGGTTTACATATTACGCCAGTAATGTACTGCCAAAGTAATTCACTAAGTGTGAAATCAATTCACAATCCGTTCTGTGAACGACGCGTTTTATAAAACAGTTTCCGAAAAACAAGGATTTTAGATAAAGATTTAAGATTAATTAAAAGTTTAGATAATTAATTCAGTTGTAAATTTAAGTTAGCAGTTAAATAACGCACATTTTTGTATTTCATAGGCATTATTACTTAACCATTTGAACATTCCTTTGACATTTTGGTTACGGTTTGCAGTGTGAACTAGTAACTTCCTCACGGGTTGGATGGAGTTTGCTTTGACCTGACACTCAACTGATTTATGTGACCGTACCGTTTACGCTAGTGAATTCCAACCGGCGCGCTAGGGAGACCCGTTATTTAAAATAATTGTTCACATTGTAACACTAATTTTAAGATTTTGGAATTTAATTAAAGTTCAAAGTTGACAAATAAGGTGATAGTTCATATTGACATAACTAACTTTTGTGTGCTATTTTTTTTGTTTGTAATTCTACGGACTTTATTTTTCTTATATCCTGTTTTTCTAATTTATTTTCTTATAATGTGATAATAACAGACCTCGAATGTAAGATAACCCAGTGGAAACGAATCTTCATTAATATTGTTGAGTAAGTTAGCACTTGTGTGTTCTTACTATGATATAAGACGGTATTAAAGTTGTGACTAACTCTTTCAGATAGTATCTTGCAATTTATATAATAATTTTTGATTCAAAGTACATTTAGTATTAGATTTAAAGTAGTGTGTACAGTTTACACTTTACTTCTCTCAACTGTGGAGTTAGTGTTTGTAAAACATTTCTGGCAATAAAATAGTCCAATCCAAATAATATAATGTTTTTGTTTTCGCTATACCTACCTCATTGTAAACATACCGAATTTAAGTTTTATCAATAGGTATCAGAATAACAACTTGAGAACAAGGTTATGAATGTGAAATAATAGCCTTTTGTTGCATAGTTTATTATTTTATTTACTTTTTTATCACTTTGTGTTTTATTAAAGCTAGTTTGGATTCGACGACTTAGCAATAGTTTCGAAGGATGTACCAAACATGAGTACCAACCTACCTTAGTTACACGTACCCCTACTCACTCAGGATGGTAGAAACAATTCTAGTACCGGTGTTAGTGTAGTATTTTTGGTTGTAGTCATGGAATTTGCCCTTAAATCAGTAATTTATAGAGGGCTCGTCGCATAAGCGTCTGACGTCATCGGACACTAAAGTCGTATTAGACGATGAGACAACCTAATGACTGCCCACATAAAGATTCCTATATAATAGTATATGACTAAAACGTATTTTGTATCGGTATCTTCTATAACATGGGTACCTACTTAGTAATATTGAGTATGTTGTCTGTTTATGCTCTTGGACAAACATGTATTAGTGATGGATGACCAATACATCAATAGGACAGACCGATTCAAGGTCGGGCATTGCCGTGGAAACTACACGGTACACAAACTAGATAAACCACCCTCAGTCGATGGTCAGATAGCTCGGCGACCAGTCAATGGGTTATTGGGGGGAGCAGTGACGATGCGCGATACGAAACAGTGATGGGTACAAACATGTCTGCGGTTACTATTTTTCTTCTTTTTTATTTGGTTCGCAACGCTTTTGGGCAAACTACGCAAAATATCAATGTTTGTAAGTAATGTGAATTAAACTATTTTCCTATTGACCCTGGTACGACTTCATTCTATTTAGCAGAAGTGGCTCAATGGTTTTCGTTGTTCGGCCTCCCAATATCAACTGTATCATTTTGCGGATGACTCATTGTTGTACAAACAAACATGGCGCAGGAAACGTTTCAGGGAAACGAATGAAAAGAAATGGTTTTTAAAATAGACATCTTATTCACAGGCAAATTCTTGTTTGCTTTTGCAGTACTGATTAACGAGGAGAGTAATGCTTTAGCTGAAAAGGCTTTTGAAGTAGCGAAGGAGTATGTGAGACGTAATCCTAGCTTGGGTCTTGCTGTAGACCCCGTCATTGTTGTGGGAAACAGGACAGATGCAAAGGCTTTTTTGGAGAATGGTAAGAAAGAATTGTTTCCAAATTCTGTTTAGGTAGCCTTTCTAGAGACCATTTATAAACTCACCCATGTATTTTTTCGTTTAAAACTTGTTGTGTAGATTTGTATAGTTTTTTGTGTTGCGATAGTTTACAGTCAGTACCTAGCAATCGTGAAGTGGCAATTGCCATGATAAACATATGCATCTCAAGTTTATCTCAACAATTACAACAGTACCTACCTATATATTAAATCAATCAATAATAAACAATCTTAGATTAGAGAGAGATTGTGTTTGATTCAAACATTTTTAGTTTGCAGAAAGTATAATGACATGCTCTTGGCGAAAAAGACTCCTCACGTTGTTCTCGACTTCACGATGACCGGCGTGGGTTCGGAAACAATTAAATCGTTTACAGAAGCTCTGGGCTTGCCAACAATATCCGGATCTTTTGGCCAAGTCGGTGACCTGAGGCAGTGGAGGACTCTGAATGCTAATCAAACAAAGTTTCTTCTGCAAGTCATGCCCCCAGCTGATATTCTACCAGAAGCTATAAGAGCTGTCGTCACCAAACAAGATATTACAAACGCTGCTATTATCTTCGATGAATTCTTTGGTGGGTTTGAACTTTTGAAGCAAAAATATATAACGTTCAGTTGTATCGTATCAATCAGTAATGACATGTTTTCCACGTCAAGCGTGAAATTCGCGCTAATATAGCGTTTATGTGAAGGCTTTCAAGGCCCCAGTTTAAAACTGTTTAGATAGCGCCCGCATTTAGTTTTATCCGTTAATTAAATTTATTGTTGGTTACCAAGTCATTTTAACGGTTCTTGATAATAAAATCTGTTTGTTTACAGTTATGGACCACAAATACAAGTCTCTGCTACAAAACATACCGACGCGACACGTGATCACGCCCGTAAAGAGTTTCGAGGCGAACGAGATTAAAACTCAACTGGAGAGTCTCCGGAACTTAGATATCGTGAACTTCTTTATCGTTGGGAGTCTCAGAACTATAAAGAATGTTTTAGATGCTGCTGATAAGAACCAATATTTTGGGCGGAAAACTGCATGGTTCGCTTTATCATTGGAGAAGGGCGACATTAGCTGCGGTTGTAAAAACGCTACGATCGTACACATGCGGCCGACACCCGACGCCAACAGCAGAGACCGATTGGGAAAGATTAAAACCACATACAGCATGAACGGCGAGCCAGAAATCACATCCGCCTTCTACTTCGACCTGTCTTTGAGAACGTTTTTATCGATCAAGTAATGACCTTTACTATTCCTGCTCTAGTGTAACAGTTTCTACTTTAGTACAACGCGTGCAATGTGATTTGTCTAAATATATCCTGGCTTATTCCATGAGAGTTCACGCTTATGAAATTCCAGATCACTACTGGACTCTGGCAAGTGGCCAAACGACATGAAATATATTACATGCGACGACTACGACGGCAAGAATACACCAAACAGGACCTTGGATCTTAAAACGGCGTTCCAAGAGGTGCGTTAACTCATTTAGGCTGAAACAATTTTTTAGATGTAATCATCCACTATTTACTACCGGTTACGCTACTACGAGTCACTGGTTTTTTCACAGATAAAAGAGACGCCTACATATGCGCCGTTTTTTATCCCGCAAGATGACCCCATGAACGGAAGGAGCTACATGGAGTTCAGTACCGATCTGCTCGCGATCACGGTCAAAGATGGGGCTTCTATAAGTAGCCACTCGCTGGGTTCCTGGAAAGCTGGCCTCTCCTCGAACCTAACCTTGACTGACCCCAATAACATGAGTAATTACTCCGCGCAGCTAGTGTACAGAATCGTCACAGTCGAGGTAGGTAAATGAACTCCGCCATTGTTTAAAATTCTGTTGTCAACTTGATAAAAATTTGTCAGTTTACTTAACAACAAACTGTTCAAACAACAGTTTCAGTCTCGTCTTTGGTTCGTCTGGAATTTTGATAAGAAACGCACAATTTTTAAAGCCATAATGCTAATGAGACCCATTTTTTTCTAGCAAAAACCGTTTATCATACGAGACGACAAAGCCCCAAAAGGGTACAAAGGCTATTGCATCGATCTCATAGAAGAGATTCGGCAAATAGTTAAATTCGATTACGAAATAACTTTGGCGCCGGACGGTAACTTCGGCATAATGGACGAGAATGGAAACTGGAACGGAATTATAAAAGAGCTCGTTGATAAGAAGGCGGACATAGGGCTGTCGTCGCTGTCCGTCATGGCTGAAAGAGAAAATGTCGTTGACTTCACTGTACCGTACTACGATTTGGTCGGGATTACGATCATGATGAAACTGCCGAGAACTCCGACGTCCCTGTTCAAATTCCTAACGGTTTTGGAGAATGACGTTTGGCTATCCATACTGGCTGCTTATTTCTTCACCAGGTAATCGAATGACATCATTCGGTCAGCTTAAGCGTTTTGCAGAAACCTGTTCCCAGCACAACTGTGCTCCACAGTATTCTACAATTTCCGAATTCTTTGCACGTGACCTTATTTTTTATCCCTGTCCTTTTTTGCGTGGAAGAGAGAGATGGTGTGTGATTTTAGATGGAAACGAGTATTTTAATATAGCGGTTATAAAACGGTGTGGCGTTAAAAATCTGAAAACGAGCGTTCATCCGTGACTTTTTGACATTTATTACGATACATACGCGATCGATGGGCAGAGCCCACCTGCCTCTATTATTTCTTATCTGATTTATGAAACGAGGTCAAACGATGGACCTAACACATGTATGCCGACGTTACTATTTATTTATGAATATGGCTAGTATTGCACGTGCCAAGGGAATCCTCATTAATTAGAATTTTATTAATATTGGGGGTTTACGTAATAGGTATTCTAGAATATTCTCTTAATCGTGAAGTTGTGTATCCTAACCTGATCAAAGATTCTAGTCTTCTTATGAGCTGATTCCTAAGTAAATAGACTGTGGTTGAAGTCTTTAACAATGTTGCAAACACCTTTTACTACGTTATCTTTTACATTTTAACAAGATGCATTTGTTGACCTTTCGTTACCTTAATTTAGGCGTCTTCCGTTAACCCTAATACTACATAAGTCATAAAAATAAAGCAGTTATTTTAAAGTTTATATCCAGCTTCGGGCGCTCTTAAAGAAAAATACTTAAATTCCAAAGATAATTGAATTTCCGAAGCGAAACGTTCTTTTTTACTTTGGTCGAAATGCGTCCAAAAATTAGTCACAGTTTCAATGAAAATACTAAAGTAAAACGAATACGCATAGCAACAAGTAATTCCTAAAATCCGGCCTTGCAATTGTCAACCTTAAAACTCTTAAGCTAGGATTCAAATTTAGTTCCTATTTCATCATGAATTTACCAGCCATGTATCTACCTACGTATCGCTGAAACATTTTGTACGTTATTCGTACATAATGAGGCACATTACACTGATAATCTGAATATCAATGTATTCAAACTAAACAAAAAACCGTCTAAATGGTGACAAACATTTAAATAAAATGCAATAAAAAAAAGAAAATAAAAACTAAAGACTCTTGAGAGTTTTTTGCAGTACCATTGAATTTGAAATGAGAACACCATTTCGAACATTAAAATAAAATCTTTTTGGTTATAAAAGGCAACAGCATCAAAGAGGTTATAGCACTCTATGGTTATAATTAACTGCCAGTACCAATACCAGCGCACTGCATTACGAGAACCGCGCCATGCCATAACGAATGATTAAGTAATCTGTGCCAGTTCAATGAGGAAAAGTCGACCTAAATCTTTGCTATTTCAGTCCCCACACATGATTTCATGCGAACTTAACGGGACTGAAAACCACACACGCTTGTATAGCGCCTATACGACGTTATATATATTTGAATCTGCCACAAATATAACTGCGGGCTAACGGATATGCATATTATGGTGAAGTCACGTTTGTTTAGGCTAGAAGACTATATTTTTCTTTTCTGAACCAATTTGGATTGGAACAAAGTGTGCCTTAATTTATTTATTTGCTAGTTAAAAAACTGACGTCTTGATTTCCCGTATAAAATTGATTAATTTATTCCAAATTGTACTAAATTCAAATCGTTTCAGTTATCTATTTCCTTATTAACACAAACCAAACATGATGCTAGCTCAGTTTACGTTTGCAGTTTTCTGATGTGGGTTTTTGACAAATGGAGCCCATACAGCTATCAGAATAACAGAGAGAAGTACAAAGAGGATGAGGAGAAGAGGGAGTTTACTTTGAAGGAGTGTCTATGGTTCTGCATGACGTCACTGACTCCTCAAGGGGGTGGTGAAGCGCCGAAGAACTTGTCTGGACGATTGTTGGCTGCTACTTGGTGGTTGTTTGGGTAAGATATTATGGACAACATTTTGGAAGAGCGGACCGCTTTCTTCTTCCCCGACCTAACTTTTAGTCTGCTATTTCTTCTTTGAGTCTATGATTCCTAGAGTTAGAGAACCTGAAGGTGTACCTAACCAAAGGACCGGAGAACTACGGTCTGAATTCAGACATCAATTTCCATTTAGTAATAAAACAAACTTAGGAATGAATCTGTAATATGTTCACTAATAATATAGTGTCCCTTGTCGAAAAGCCATAAACCATAACCTAAACGTATCCTTGTCGATAGCCAATAACCATAAAATCAGGTTTCCAACTTCTCCAACAGTTTCATCATAATTGCATCGTACACGGCGAACTTGGCGGCGTTCCTGACAGTTTCACGCCTGGATACGCCTATCGAGTCTTTGGATGACCTGTCAAAACAATACAAGATCCAGTATGCACCTCTCAACGGGTCCGCGGCCATGACTTACTTCCAGAGGATGGCTAATATTGAGGAGAAGTTCTATGAGTGAGTACCTACTTGACTGTTTGTAGTTCTTAGATTATATTTCAGGAAAAGTTTCTTGCCGGGGTCAAGCCCCTGATGAGTAATTTTTAAATAGCAAGACCCCTTTGTGCCTCGGACACCACTTTACACCGTAGGTCGCGTAAGCTTATTACGCATCTTGCAAGAGCAAAATTGACCAAATTGTTATCGATTTTTGCGCAATAATTGCTCTTTAATACAGAAGTTTTAGAGATATTGGCGGTTTTTTTTAATAAGTGCATTCGACAAACAGCGAGCGATTAGCAATCGATTGTGTAAGACCTACTGTACGTAATTCCGAATTTTACTACCCGACTACGGCGAAACAAAAGGGAGGGTCATGTTTTTGACCGGTATGTGTGTGTGTATGTTCATCTGTTCCCTTATAACTTCTAAAATACTTATCATAATTTGACAAATGAGGTGTCATTGAAAGCGTCTTGTTTGTCCGCTGGTTATAGGCTATGTGACGTCATATTAAATTGAATATGGCGCTCTCTAGGGGGACCGAAGTCAAAACAAAAAAAAACGCTCCACCTTGAACAGCCTTCAACCACCTTTTAAAATGAAGGTAGGGTTTGGTACATCATATTTTTTCAGCGGATAAACAAGACATTTCTAACGACACCTCATTTGTCAAATTTTGATAAGTAGTTTAGAAGTTTTGAGTGAACAACTGAACATACATACATACACTGTAGGTATTTCCGACTTTTATGACTTAAAGCGTTTGATCGCGCGATGATTACTGATTGCTATTTCTTTCGTAATAAGCCCGCCAGCTGTATTTGAATAGCTTTGCAATTGTTACGGGTAGGTAGTCAGAAGCCCGAAAATCTGACATCAGTTTTGCCAAGAGGTACCATGTTACAATGTTACTGGGTTATGGAGGCCAGGAAAGCAATCGCTCCATGTAAAATATTGGAATTCAGCAGCATCCGCTTAGCCTAAAAGCCAATCCGCGGGCTTATTAATCAGCAATCAGCAATTATTGCGCGATGAAACGCTTTATATCATAAAATTCGGAATTACTTACAGTGTAGGTATGGTAGGTCCTCCTACACAATCGTTTGCTAATCGCTCGCTGTTTGTCAAATATACTTTTTCCACAAAATAACGCCAAAAACTCTAAAGCTTCTTTATTGAAGAGCAATTATTGCGCAAAAATCGTTATCGTTTTGCTCTTGCAAGTTACGTAATAAGCCTAATCCGAACATAGTTAGAAAAAAGCTAGGCAAATAATTGATTTTCAGGCAAATTTATGGAAGGTGATCCAGAAGTACTGAAAAACGGATCTGAAAAGTGTAAACTAACATGTTTTTACTTACTAGGTTTTTAATGGGTAATTTACTAAATGTTGATAGCCAATAATATGTAGATAAAATTTAAAAACAAATATTTTGATTCTAGAAATTCAATATCACAGCCCACATCGGATTAGTCTAATCTGTTAATCGTTACGTAGGAAATGGGTTATATTTCATAATATTATTTTAATTTGCCATTGCTAACAATGAACACTTTTATCAGTGTTATTTCTTTGCACGTTTCTTTTCTTGGTTTAATTATCTACAGGAAAAAGGGGTTAAAAAAATCATGCGTGTTTTAATTATGTTTTCCCAAATAATGTTACGCACATACGATAAACTGTTAATTTATTATCACATGACAGCGGCCTAAACCTAACCTACTGTCCAAATTAAATTTTAGGTTACCTAGCGTGCCTGAATGAGGGTAGTAGGTCTTCAATGATTCAGAACAATACTGTTTGTACATGTTTAAAAGAAAGAAGAAAAATAAATGCTTGCGGCCTCATTTGGGGAAACTGAATTCGATTTTCAAAAGTTTGTCTGAGAAAAAGGAAATGGGTGTGTTTCTTTCAAAGCTTGATGAGGTTTTTGACACATAGCTTACAGAGATTTTCTTCTGACAGAAGAAACCGGCCTCTTGAGACTACATTTATATTTTTGTGGTAGAAGAAAAATGTAATGCTGATGATTAGCAGAGAGATTTTTTTTTTGGATTGTGTCACCTGTACACTCATATTGGTTGGCTGATCTTATTGTGTTCTTGAAGGCAACATCGTTTAGATGATATTCAGTGGAAGTTTCTCACTTCTCCGCTGTTCTTTTCTGATTAATTTCCTTTCGTCGTTATCTCAGACAGTTGAATCGTTTCTCATGGACTCGTTGAGCTTTATTGCCTCGGCAATTTTTGGTGGTCGTCTGGTCGCCTTGCTTTCAGGAGTTGCAGTGGTTAGGAATGGTGTAGATTTTATACATGAGAAAAATATCGGCATGATGATAATTCCCCTCTTAATTTCCCTTTTCTAGCAAAATAGGTTCCCGTGTACAAAACCCCACACAATTTTATGTTTGTTTAGTTGTACGCACAAACGAAACCTTATCATTCCTTATCGGTCAAACAGCACAGGCACTTTCATTTAATGTGAATTCAGTGATAAGGAGCGTCTTTTTATTATTATCATTGTTTTTCGGAATTTAATCTACGATCAAATTTAAAGTGTCATTCAACTCGATTGTTAAAATTAGCAACTTTATTAGTTGGGAGGCAGGAAGGCGTAAAATCAACAAAAGTTTTGGCACTGCGGTGATGATAATTTAGTTATTTTTAAAAGCTAGTTTTTGGACGCCGTAAGAAGTAATTTACGTTTTTTTTAACCGTTTTCAAAAAGGAGGAGGTTTCAATTGGACTGTATTTTTTTATTTTTGTTACCTCAGAACTTTTCACTATACTTCATATAAGATAGCTTGAACTCTGCGACATATGTCAAACTGACGTATACGTTATTGTTACGATAATGTTAGCCTGTCAAGCGCTATTGTTACTGTATTGATACTGGCAGCTGTCGCAGAGATCGAGCTTTTTAACAATAAAATTAAACCGACTTCAAAAATTAAAACGCTACAAAGTCAAAAATTACTTTCTTATCGGAAGTCGGTGTCTAAAACGAAAAATTGGTACCAAAGACACTTACATCCGAAAAGAAAGATTTTTTCGCTTCGTAGTGTTTTTAGCAAAAAAAAAATATCGGGATTGCCAGCGTCTGGGTTGAGGAGCGTATGGAGGTCGGAGAGTCACTGCAGCTGCATTCGTTTAGACTAAATATATGAATTGTTTATTGAACAAAAAGGTACAGATGGTGAGAAAAAGAAAATTTAGACTGAAATCCGATCCAACTGGGCAAAGACAAGGCTGATAAAGATGTTGGAATGTGATGATCATGTCATTAGCAAATTGATTGTATTTTCCTCTTTATTATCGGTCAGGACATTCAATTATGCACTTGCTTGCTTATCAGGTTAAAGACAACACGATAAACATTTTCAAAATGATTGATCGTGAATTCCTTGTTACGTCAGAGATTTCGAAGTTATGAAACTTTTGTTTAAATTTGGAGGGTCTTTTGTGTCTTAATTGCCAGTCTGTAAGCAGTCAGCTAAAACAAGATGTAATTTGGTATGAAAAATTACAGCCTACGTCTGTCAACCGGCCAGTAATTAGCACTTCCATGGCTCCTTAACGGGCTTGTAGTTGTTTCTATGCTGTATTATAGATGAAGGTAAAACAACGAGTGTTATTCCAATTCAAATTATTAAAATTGAACTAATCTCCAAGATGCACAATTTTTTTTATTACGTGTAACATTTATGCGGACGCCATCTTTATCGGTTCCCGTGCCCGCGTTTTTGACGTAGAAAATGTCAAATTTTGAAATAAGATTAGCCTTTTTCTGAGTTTTATACTTTTGTACCCACCCAGTGCGCCAAGTCCAAGTTTAGGCAATGCAAACTACTGCGTTTTTCTGCATAGCTGATAACTGGTTGCACTAGGTATCACGAAGGTCAAACAGCACTCGCTGCGCGTAACACCAAAAAAGATAGTCAGGTCACGGCTAAAGGAACTGGTCATGCGCTCATTAGCAGCCGGACATTCCCAATACACGAAGAAACGGTAGGATTTTGCTATGTTGGCGTGGTAGCAAGAGTGAAGGCCTGTTATTATATTTCTAAGGTTGGTTGGGGAGCTACATTAAAAATAACCTGAAAGACCAGTTCAAGTCTTGACTAATTTTGAAAAGCCGCACCAGCTGATTTGTCAGCAAGATTTGTCCAAACATTTCTCATCCTTTATTTTCTTTCAAATAGTGTTACCTATTATAAGCAGGCACAGCAGCTCTTACGCCTATGTCTTTTTTGAGCACAAAGAAAATAAAGCGATATACTTTTTGGACTATATACATATCCAAAGAACAAATTCCGATTTTAGTCGGCATTTGATCTCTGGATATTTATGTATAGTCGTAACATTGTATGACCGCTGTGTGTGACCATGTTTGCGAGTTGAACGAGCTTGAACGGTCACGATAATCCGGTGACCCATCTAAAGATATGCTTAAGAAAAATACGAATTAAGAAAATCTGTCGCTGTTAGAGCCATTCTTAGTGACCGCCAATACGACTCCCGCCGAAATCGGTCCACTGGGGATCTTCTAGAGTATGCAATTCACATCTGAAGTGAGGCCATCGAGAAACATGGGGAAGTGTTAGCCGTCTCCCTCGACATCTCGAAGGCTTTCGACAGGGTCTGGCACGAAAGCCTCATTGGTATGCTTCCATCCTTCGGTCTGCCTAGTGGTCTGTGTAATTGGATTGCGGACTTCCTGAGGGATTGATCCATCCGAGTGGTTATCGATGGCTGCTCGTCCGGTCAGTTAGATATCAACGCCGGAGTCCCTTGATGCACTTGAGTCGATTGATTGACGGGCCAAGAGGCTTATTGGCAACGATGCACTGGTCGTGTCACAGCTCCAGAGCCTCGAACATCGACGCCGAGTTGCCAGCTTGTCGGTTTTTTATCGGTTACATTTCGGGGAGTGTGCGACGGAACTGCACAATTTGATTCCGCCTAGCCCTTTCCATCATCGGAGACGACGGATACAAGACGTACGTCCATGCGCCATCGGTACATGGTGGACATCCCACCCATATGCACAAAGCGTTTTCCTAATACTTTCATTGTGCGCACAGCTAAGAAGTGGAATTCCCTTCCGGAGTCTATTCCCTGATAGCTACAACCTTGGGGTCTTTAAATCAAGAGTGAATAGGTTACTTCAAGGCAAGCTTGCTTCACCGTAGGCCTCATCATCGCTTACCATCAGGCGAGGTAGTGGTCAAACGCGAGCCTATCGACAGTAAAAAAACCAGCACTATTAACATAGAAGTAACGTTGTTAAGCACAGTGATGTAACACTCACTGATTATGATAGACCACACCAGTGATATGGACTAGTGATATGGACTAGTTTATCGCTCATGTATGTAGACATAGTACAGTACTAGTGACCTACTTCTCTTGTTCTTGCTACGGTTGTATGGCTCGCGAGAAAGATAAGCGACTGAGTCGGTTTCTATTATTCTATTGAAATAAATAGCTGTTTTAATGAAGAAAATACTCTTACTAGGTACAAGCCTTTGTGAAGGATAGCTAGACTGTTCTATTGTTCTTGAGGTATTTGATCTACGGTCAATCTCATTGTATCTTTAAACCGAGACTATTAAATTCAAATTGTTATTTGAATTATCCGGGTTTGTGTCAAAATTTATACCACAAGGTCTCAGTTAGACGGCACGAAAGTTTTCTTCCGGCGGACAAAATTCATCTCGTGTTAACGCGAATAATGCAGACATGTTGTTAACTTGTTTAATTTTAAACGTTTTTTTGTTTAATATTAAACGATTTAAATACGAGTTCTTTACTATAGCGTCTTACAATATTATGATTATGGAATCATCTGTCGATTCTTGCTTGACAAGCTTGTCATGGCCCACTTCAACCACTTTTTGACAGCCAACATGGACGTTGAACCGCTGCTTACCTTGGCCTTTGTTTACAAAAGGGTTAAAATATCAACTTGGCTACGACGAAGGTAATTTTAAATCAAGTTCTGCCCATCAGAGAGCGAAAACAAGCGTACAATATTAAAATATGAATAAACAACTCATTTTGACTGCCACTGTAATTGTAGGTAATGAAACTCTTTATAGAAAAGAATACTATACTTAGACCTGGAACTTTTTGAGACATACTTTCGCCCTACAAGATACCTGTAATACTACATCTGTCAGTTTTGACGTTTCAGCTGTCAAACTAATTTCAGTTGACTTTGTAAGACTTTTCTAGAACGTGTATCTCATCCAAGTGAAGTTTGTTCGGCCCCGGTCAAGGTCCTCCTATTCCTATTCTTGTCTTGAATGCATATAACAAATCCTAAATATAGGTGGTGCACGAACCAATCCCATGTCGACACCTCATTTCGCACTGAGTGAGTTTCTTCACATGTATCCTCGCTGTTCTGGCCTTACACTTATCTCAATTTATATTAGGGTCGGTGAAGTTTCATAAAATCTTAACTACCTAATATCATAAAATATGTGTCTTAGCGGTATAACTTATCTCTGGAAGTGCTGATCCATCCTTATCTTCCTGCCGTTGTCCGACTTGGGTTCAGCGGAACACGTTTTCTTCTTCCATACCGTCCTGTCCCCCGTCACGCTATCACTGTCTCCCTTTTCTTTCATATCACTCCTCACACAGTCCATCCATCTTTTCTTGGCCCTTTCCATCCATCCACATTTATATTCATAACTCTTTTAGTAGCATGCGTTTCATCACTCCCCATCACATGACCATACCAGGCAAATGGTTTCCTTTCAACTTTTCTGTCCCTGACCCCACTTTCAAACTGCCTCTAATATAATCATTTCTCACTTTGTCCATTCTCACCTTTTGTCACTGGAACTGCTGATCCGACTTTGAAAATTCTTTCATTGATAGATAGAAAGCTCGCTGCGTTGCCTTTTATTGGTCATAACAATGCTGGAAAATGCACGGATCCTGTTACATAGGCCACGGGAGCGTAGTCGCAGGAATAAGGTAGTTAATTATTATTAAAGATTTTTGAAACAGATCACTTTATTAAATTTTAAATAAAGAGCGCTTATAAGATTACCTAAAACTACCAAACCGTGAGATTTACTAAATGACCACAGATGACGTAGTTATCGTCACGAGTTTATTACCTGCCTCTTTTTACTCAGAAATGCTCATTGTGAGTTTTTTTTTAAAGCCTTGAACATTTTGAGATAATCATTATAATGCGAAACTTGCTTCCGCGTCTCTATGAGAAGAATAATGACTCAATTTCGACGTCCATTGAAAGATTTTGGTTTTATTTTATTTTTTGTTGTACACAAATGGTGCAATGAATGTTAATGTAAAGTTAACGAGCTGTTTGTCTCGTAACGCAGTATTATTTAGAGTTCAGACATTTTCGATCAGGTGTAATGAACTAGGTATAATGATAATGAATGAGTCAACGTAGACCACTATGCACTTAGTCATTTAATCAAAAACGTCACTAGTGCAAGTGACTTCAAACAATGTACATACTGTGATACTATCAAAAATTCGAAATAAATAAAGCACTCATCAAATTAAAAAAAAAGAACATTCATAATTATGACTGTGTAGTTTTTTGTCTGTGGCCTTTTTTTGGCGCTTCATATTTTACCAGCCAGTGTTCTTTAAAAAAGGAAATATTTCATAATTCCAGGATATGGAAAGAAATGAGTCTAAACGACAGCCTAAAAGAGGTGGAACGCGCAAAACTAGCAGTATGGGATTACCCTGTGAGCGACAAATACTCCAAAATGTGGCAAGCCATGGAAGAAGCCGTTCTGCCAAATACCATAGAGGAAGCGCTTCAAAGAGTCAGGGATTCCAAGAGTTCCAGTGAAGGTTTTGCCTGGTTGGGAGACGCTACTGATGTTAAGTACCATGTGTTGACAAGCTGTGATCTTCAGTCGGTTGGAGATGAGTTCTCGAGGAAACCGTATGCGATTGCTGTGCAGCAAGGATCTCCTTTGAAAGACCAGTTTAATAATGCGTAAGTATTTTAAAGTATTTTGTATGTCTAGGCCTGTTAAATCGTGTGTAGGAAGTAAGAATAATTAATTGCTTCGATATTATGTACTCTACATGGTTAGGTAGGCCGATTTTTAATACGAATTTGTATTGTATGAATTACTAATAAATATAATAATTATTTATAATAAATGCAAATATTCAATTATTGTACAAATAAGAAAAAAAAATCGCTCTTTCAATTAATATTGGATTAGGCACATTATCGTTTCATTGTAATGCAAATCAGTTTATTAATATTATTAAATTACCATTCATTGTGCAATATTTGCACACATTTTATCGTAGCTACACACTCCTTCAGTTTTGTTCATTGAACCATATTTCGACTAAATCAACAGACTTTAGTATCTTTGTAGAACGTGGCTGAATTCAGTTTATACAGCCTTCAACATATTATCTTCATAATAAATTCCCGGTCAATGACCTTAATTCACGACTTCCCGCCATTTTTCGTGTAACGTTTTCATAGACAATATTTTTATTAGCTAACTCGGGGCTTCCTTACGAGCGTAGGCTGAGAAGCGTGACTGAAATACTGTTAATAAAATTTCTCTCAAAATATGCGTAGTTGAGAAATTTTCCGTAATTCTGTATGCAATGTTATTTTTTACGCGGGAACTAGAGTCTACCGGTCTTTGTAAACGAATATTTCTGCAGATACAGCGTGAAATTCACAAAATGAAATTTTGGACAATATTTAATTTGCATGAAAATAAGCATGTTTCTGCACTTTCTTATAATCTTTCCAAATTTAACCATACAAATAATCACGAATTGAATACCTGTGAGTGCACAGACCCCCGTAATATGTAAACCTTTACATATATTGATAATACGGTTTTCCCTAAACGTAAACACATTAAATTAATAAATAAACAAGCTTGTGATGTGGGTCACCCTATCTTTGGAAAAACCTGCTTTACGAATTAGGTCATTGCTGACAAAAGCGAATATTAAAGATATGAACGTTACATGATCAGATAATAGGAATTGGAGCTTTGCAATGCTTCCTTCTTCCATTTATTAATTAAAGAATTTGCCTCAGTTTTAAGCTTTTCCATTTATCTTTATTTGTGGCAATCCCCGTGAATTATATATGGTGTTGTCAGAGATCTGCTCGAAAAGAGAAACTTGGTTCAATGAAGTTTTCGTCATAATTAAAAAAGGAAGTAGCTAGCCATAGATAAGATTTTCAAAAGAAGAATCCAATTTCTTCTTCTATGTTTCGCGTCGATTTGATTAAAATTTTGTGCAGCCAGTATACTGCCATCTGACTCAATATCCAATTGAATACATACTTATAGCTGCTATATAAGCTGGTATATCAATAAGCGGGTAATGTCCTATGCAAATAGTAGGTAAAGGTGACCGCGTTGACATTTAATCGATTCCCCGTATAAATAGTTTAGAATGCAGCTTGCTCACGGCGTAATCCTATTAGCAATGTGTATGGTCAAACATATTGTTTTCATGCTTTGAACCCTCGTTAAGCTAATTTGATCTTTTAAGCAATACATTGTAGGTACACTTTATTGTATCTGAGTTAAACTTGATATAAGGTAACCACAGCGATTTAAAAAAATCTATGTCACCATTATTTTACCTCACGGTAAGCGATGATGTGGTCCACGATAGAGCATGTACCTATCTCTAGAAATAACCACACTCTTAACTTAAAAACCCCTGGGTGTAGCTATCAGGAAACACAGAATCTGGAATCTTTCTGGTAGCTACTTCCAAAAAGTCAATAGGTATTTGCTCTCTGAATATTCTTTTAATCTGTCTTGTACCTGCATTTTCAGAGAGCTCATTATAAGCAGCAGATGTGGAAGTATTTCGTTTCAAGTTTTTCTCAAATCTCTAAAGAGAATCATTCTCCTTAAAATGGACACTCTTCGATAGAAAATATCAAATTTTTAAAATAATATGTGTGGTATCTTTTTCAAATTTAAGGTATTCGTATTTGATAAGACATTATTATGCCTTGTACATGATGACTTTGTAGGAACAAATTCTTAGTAATTTATTTAAAAAAAAAAACTTAAGTAAGTAATTTTGATTACTTTGATGTCTCTTCATTTATATTTACTAACATAGCATGCTGTTTGATATTATACGTTAGACATAATTTTGTTTACCAAAACGTAGGTGGGTCGGTCGCTTTTTAACTGACCAAAGAAATGTAGGCTTGGTACCTAGATACATTAAATATTAATGCCAAGAAAGCTCTTTCAATTTCCAATCGATAAAAGGCGCTCTATGATAACCATATGTAACACACATAGATGTGTCATATAGATAGGTTAGTACCAAATTAATACATGTATATCTAGGTGCCTACTGGACAGGGAAAACTATGATACAGCAGAAAACTAGTTTGTAATATCCATTTAAGGCGTATAATGAGGTGCCTTTGACCTTAAAATTATAAATTATTACTAAGCAGTTACTATGCTGCAATTTATTCCAGTTTGAACTGATAGCAATTTATAGTAAGATCTTATTTCAAGGGGAAGGAAATATCTACCTACTCACTTACTATATTATGATGCTAGTAGTAGCCTCGTACGGCTAATCTAACCAACTAAGGTCATAAGATGTCCAGTCGCCCACGTAGCTGCGAAATCACATCATACATGTAGTTTTTGTTGTATTTGTTAACTTAAAATTTTGATCAATACGAAGTTTTGGCGATGGTTTATAACAATGTTTATAAGTTCGACGATATCTGTACGAGTAGTTCGCTTTCAGACACTGTAAATATCAATAAACATTTGTCTATCACATATAATGCAACCGATTTTTGTGAAATGGTCTCTTACTGCTAGATGAGTTTACTGGACCTTCTTCTGTTTAAGAAACATCGTTATCTGCTTGGAAAACGTATTCGTCTTCTATTCTCCCTAGTGTTGCCAGGTCCCATTTGTTTTAACTGATTTGAGAAGGTAAGTCAAATCGGGATTTAGAGTGGTAGTTCGGGACAAACAATTGATTTACATCAGGATATTAGGTGCCTCGATCAGGTGCATATCGGGGCGCGTCCAAGACCGCTAAAATATCCCTATTTCGTCTATCGTCATCATCTATCGTCCCGCGCAAATCGGGACACCTGATAACTCTAATTCTCCCTGTCAACCGAAACAAAATCGTGTACTCTCTTTTCTTTCAAAGTATTCCTCACACAGCACATGCTTATTTTCTTTGGCCTCCCTCTTCATCTTAACGTTCTAGTAACATAATTTCATAAAGAAATTAGCAAACTCATATGCACATTGCAGAATCCTCCAGCTCCTAAACAAACGCAAACTGGAGAAGCTCAAAGAGATCTGGTGGAACAACAACCCGGATTCGATGAAATGCGAGAAACAGGATGACCAATCTGACGGGATCTCCATCCAGAACATTGGAGGCGTGTTCATCGTGATCTTCATGGGTATAGGCTTAGCGTGTGTGACCCTGGGAGTGGAGTACTGGTGGTATAAGTGGAGGAAGAGGCCTGTTGTTGGAGATGTGGTTCATGTTACTCAGGTACTTATTTGTTGATTAACACATACATTTATTTTTACAGGTAAGACCCAAGCTAACAAAAGTAGCTATACATTGCCAGTTGACCAGCCCCAGTAACAGGTCTGGGAAGAGGCAAAAGTTATACAGTAGACGACACACTAAGGGTCAACCTTTGGAATTCCGCCAAAGAGCAAGAAAATATGTCCGAACGCAGAGAGACGCATTTTAGTATCCCAACTGCTCGACTCACTGGTGCCAGTTTAACACGTTACTACGGGTTGACGGGACTTTAAACAGGGTCCCTCGGTCCTGTTTGGAACGAGCATACCCAATGATTCTAATAGTTCTGTATTTCGCATACTACGAAAAACCATGAAAACATATTTTACAAGGGCGAGATTGTGCCTTACTTCCAACTACCAACCCAACCATCCCTATAACAAATAGGGTAGGATACATAAGCGAGTAGAACCAACTTGCTTCATGTATAAATACCGGTATCTCCTGCGCCAGCCTCGTCCAGGTTCTGCCCAGGATTGACACATCATCGCTCATCTGCATACCTAACCTTTTTCCAATTATTCTGGGGTCAGGTTCTAGTCTTATCAGATGTAGCTGACTCCAAAATTTTATATGGTTACTGGTTTCCTGCAGCCTCATTGCGCAAGTGAAATCGACAAGGCAAAGGGTTTGACCGCCATCAACCAAAAATCGCCACATACTTTGTCTTGTCGAAATCACTTGCGCAATTAGGATCCTGATCTTTACTACCCATTACCGTCCTACCGAGTAAAGTTAACGTCACCCACTCAGTGTAGGACTGTTGGTATAAATGGTTCCTTATTTCCTTTTATTTATTTATTTATTTAAACTTCATGTACAATGGTGATACATAGGCGGACTTAATGCAGCAAGGCATTCTCTACCAGTCAACCTTTGGGTTAAAAAGGACACAACAGTGGTAGGAGTACAAAATAAAAAATAAAAAAGAACAATTATTAAAATCTGATATTAATAAACTATCTAACTAATAAAATACATAAACATTTTCTAACAATAGACTAATAAATATTATAATAAATACCATATAATTATTTTAAATGAAACAGAAATTTGAATATAATAACTATGACGAAGACCGAGCTACGTAAGAGAGGACAAGTAATAGTTCCGGATTCTACGCTTAAATGAAAATTTTCTCTCAGCTTTTTTGATGTCAAGGGGAAGCACGTTCCAGAGTTTAATAGTAGAGACAGTGTAAGAATTAGATAGAAACCCAGTGCGGTGAGAAGGAATATGGAGAAGTAAGTTTTTGGAAGCTCGAAGGTTAAGATCGTGAGAACTGCCCAACACTTTAAAATATTGTTTTAAATAATCGGGAGTACAAGGATCGTTCATGATGTTGAAGAGCATGCAGAGGGATCTGAGGGATCTCCTCTGACGGATAGGCAGCCATTTAAGCTGAGAACGGAAGGAAGAAATGTGATCATATTTACGGAGCCCGAAAATAAAGCGTATACAGTTGTTAAGAAGTCGATCCATTTTGTTAAGAAGTTCTTGGGAAAGATCAGAGTAACAAACATCATCATAGTCGATTATAGGCAATACCAGAGCTTGAACCAAGGTGGTTTTAGTGCTAGACGGAAGAAAATGTTTAAATCTATAGAGAGACCGCAGTGAGAATGTGACTCTCTGGCTAATCTGAGCAACCTGCTTATTCCAGCTTATCTTGTCATCAATGTATAGGCCCAAGTCTTTAACGTGAGGTGAGAGAGGGATGACGGTATTGCCGAAAATAAGCGTCAATAGAAGGCTGGTGTCCAAGGTTCGTAGAAAATACAAGCTACCAACAAGGATAGCCTGACATTTACTGACATTGACAGCAACCCCAAATCTACTAGACCAGTCAGCGATTGCTTGAAGGTCAGCATTCAACAGTGACATGCAGTTATCTAAATTGAGAATGTCAGATTGCGCGTAGAGCTGCAGGTCATCAGCATACAAATGGTAGGAGCATTTGAGAATAGTAGTAATAGAGTTAATAAATAAAGAAAATAAGAGTGGAGAGAGTATACCGCCTTGTGGAACGCCTGTTTCCAGAGCGCACCAATCAGATAATTTCTGATCAGCACGCACCGCCTGCTGGCGACCACGAAGATATGATGAAAACCAATCCCGTGCCGACGAAGAAACCCCAATTTGAGACAGGATGACCAGGAGAATGTCGTGGTCGACGGTATTAAATGCATTGGAGAAATCTATTAAAACCAACACCGTCAACCTCGAACCCTCCAAGCCGTTCCTGACGTCTTCAGTAACTTTAAGCAAGGCTGTGGCTGTACTATGGCCTGGTCGAAAACCAGATTGGAAAGGGGACAATAGGTTATTCCGGGACACGAAGGAGGATATTTGGTTCAGAGCAACTGCTTCCAGGATCTTAGATAGGAAAGGGAGAATGGAGATTGGTCTGTAGTGATTAGATAAGGTGGGGTTGGAAATTTTTGGAAGAGGGATGATGAATGCCTTACGCCAGGTGGTAGGAAACTCACCAGCCAGCAGAGAAAAGTTGATGATGTGTGTGATAATGGGGAGGATACTTTTAAAAATGAGGGATAACATGGATCTGCTCACTCCATCACAGCCGACAGCCTTGGACTTAATTGCAGTGAACCTTTTGAGGATCTCAGCGTCGGTCACCGGGGAAAACGAAAAAGATTCGGGAGGTACAATAGGCATGGAAGTAATATCACGAATAGTATTATTCTTAACAACAGCCGTGAGCAAAGTTGACGATGAAAAGTGATTATTCAAATCATTCAGAGACATATGAGATGATACAGTATGAGAGGATGATTGCGTGATTCCAATTGATTTGAGAAACTTCCATATGTCAGCCGGTGAAGAATTAAGGACATTTTCACAAATGTATCGGCGTTTAGAAGCTCTTACATTAAGCATCAACATTAAGTTTGTCCCTGTTTAACCTCGCAAAATTCCGAAGAAGCATAATGGCAGGCCGCTGTTTAGGTGGCTTAATTTTGTACGACAGGTAAATTAAATCGTGTCTAGATAGCCCAGGGGCCGCAATCTGGCCATGGTTAACAACTAGATTCTCGGAAGACGCAAGCATGAGATCAAGCCAGGTATCGCTTGTGTCAGGATTAAGATGAGTCGGATTGAGCGTGAGAAGTGACAGACTCGACGATTCCAGGATTGCTCTCAATCTGCGCGATCTTGAGTTATCCTTCGAGAGGTCGGTGTTGAAATCGCCCATGACTATGAGATGTTTGTACTCCGAAGAAACAGATTCTAAAAGAGATTCGAGAATAGAGAAATAATCAATAGTGGGTGGGCAGTAAACTACTCCAAGAACGGCCTTAACCCCTTTGACATCAATTTCAAGGATTAAGAATTCGGGATTACCGCTATAAGTTGTCGGAGAAGAAGATAAAATTTTGAAGGGGATGTCACTGCGCAAGTATATGGCAACACCACCGCCCCTTTTTCCCGTGCGATAATTGCGGATTAAGATAAAACCGGGCAAGCTATAATGTGTAGAGGGAAGTTCGGGCTTGAGCCAACTTTCCGACACCAGGATAGCGTGCAACGCCACATCACAAAATGGATCTGGCATCTCAGAGTGGTGTTGAGGGATACTTTGAGCATTCACGTGACGTACATTAAAACAATTATTGAACCGCTGGCATTCACCAGTTAAGACAGAGTTAACTGATAGAGAATCGTTTAAAGAAGAAAAAGACGTAGAGGAACTACGGCAAGAATGAAACGAGTCGTCGTCAGACATAATCATAGTAAAGCGTAAATAAATAGATATATAATAGATAAAATAAAATAATATAGATAATAGTAATGTGAAGATAAAATTCACATAATAGTTGCATAATAGTTGTTGTTGTTGTTGTTGTTGTTTTCTGTGTTTCATATCGTCAGAAGTTATATGATATGAATTCAACCCGAATCTCTTCAAAGTTAGAGTAAACAGGCTTCTTCTGGTAAGCTCACTCCATCGTCGACTTTGTCTCTGTCACCTCTGATCTAGACTAGAGTCAAGACCAAACCCATCTCAAATCTATACTAATATTATAAAGCTGAAGAGTTTGTTTGTTTGTTTGAACGCGCTATTCTCAGGAACTACTGATTGGAATTGAACATTTCTTTTTGTGTTGGATTGTACATTTATCGAGGAAGGTTATAGGCTATATAACGTCACGCTGCGACCAATAGGAGTGGAGCATAAATGAAAAATGTTGCAAAAACGGGAACAAAATATTCCTTTTCGAGAGCTTCCTTTGGGTGAGCTGCGTAGTGTAGGTAGGGTAAATACGTAGCCAGTTGACGGGAGCGAAGCCGCGTGGGACAGCTAGTAAAAAATAAAATAAAAATATTCAGCTAAAACTGAGAGTTACAGTTAATAGTACAACTGAGTAGTAAAAGTGTTTTAGCCTGCAGTCAATCAAATGCTTTATAGCAGTCAGTTGAACGAAACGAAAACTATTACCTACATCAAATTTATATCTTTACGGTTTCGAAATACCTAGATACGATTTCGGTTCCAAATGATATCTTTATTCGACAAGCTAAATAATAGAGTAGTTGAAACTATCGAATTAGTCCGTCAGTTAGATAGCCTAAAAATATTGGACATTTATTTTACTTTTGCCACGTAAACAAAAAATTACGACGATACAGTGCCTTGAAATATCGTGTGACGTCACGGTGTGCTACACTTTATACTGACAAAGTGACGTCACAAGATCCTACTCCTAAAGTTTGATGCGCTTTATCTTTGTCATTTTTTATTAATTAGATAAAGCAAAAAATACACGTCCAATATTATTTTTATTTATTTATTTATTTAAACTTCATGTACAATAGTGGTACACAGGCGGACTTAATGCCACAAGCCATTCTCTACCAGTCAACCATTGGGTTAAAAAGGACAACTTTGTGAAATGGGTACAAAAATATTAGTAATACACATATACAAATAAATTAATACATAAATATTAATAATACACATATACAAATAAAATAAACTAATAAATACCAATAAAAATAAAAAATAAACGATAAACCTGTTAATAATTATCATGACTAAACTTCTGACTCTAGATGATCGCTATTTAGTCTGACTCAAATAGAGGTCACGAACTTTTCTTTTAAAAGAGACTTTGCTTTCAGCCTTTTTAATGCTAAAGGGTAGCGCGTTCCAGAGCTTTATTGTTGGGACAGCGTATGAATTGGACGTAAAACCGGTGCGGTGTGAAGGAATTTGGAGGAGTAGATTTTTAAAAGCTCGAAGGTTACGACTGTGAGAAAAAAAAATCATGTCATTTGATAAAACAATAAATTTGGGTCGAATATTATTTGATAATCTCACTGACGGACTAAATAGAATTATCATTTTGCTATCCAGTAAACATCCCTATTGGTTCAATAGTTCACTCGCAATCTAACATCTTCTCATTTATTACTAGCTGACCCGGCGAACTTCGTTCCGCCAACCAAATTTGTAAAATAAAAGAATTTTACTAAAATAAACGTAGCCTAATTTACTCCTTATTACATCAGCTACCTGCCAATAAAAGTCCCGTCAAAATCGGTCCAGCCATTTCAGAGATTAGCCGGAACAAACAGACAGACAGACAGAAAAATTAAAAAAAAAATATTTTGGTGCATGTACCGTATATAAATTCATATACATGTAGTAAAAACGGTTATTTCAATATTAAAAACAGACACTGCAATTTTATTTATATGTATAGAAGATGTATAGATCAGGCGCATCTAGTAGAGAACGTATCTATTAGATTTTTAAAATAGGTTAACTGATTGTTTCATATAATTTTCAGGTGGAACCAGCGAAGTTATCCAGAAACAACGTGGACAAACAAGGCGAAGGTTTTAACTTCAGAGGAAGAAACTTAGGTCTAAGCTTTAAACCTAAGTTTTAAATCAAAATGTTCCTACTTAATAATCTTTTGGTACTACGGTATTTTCCATGTGATTGATCTCATTTTTTATTAAGAGTATTTGAATAGTTCTGCCCCAACGTATGCAAGTGTGTCTGCAATAAACACGTGGCACTGAGCTGTGTTTTTTATTATTCTACCATCAAAACCAAACCGAACTTAATTTCGAGAATGATTTGAAAATATCACCTGCATTCGTCTTTAGTAAGGTGAAGTTGTATTTATTGCCAACAAAGGCCTTCAATCAGCATACCTACTGAAAACATCTAGAAAATTCCAAGGTAAAATGTCGTAATATGTTGTTCGGAAAATTCCGATAGATGGCGTTGCCAGTAGCGTTTACTGTTCTGAATGTGAATATTTACTTTGAAAACGGTTTGAAAATAAGATTAATTGTTAGATATTGGAGTTTAGTAATTCATGTGAAAGATATCCTTCCCTGTATCCCAATTGCAAATAGGAACGCTATCTAGCTCACAATATATATGCGAAAATTGCGCCGATTTTAAGAACAGTTCTGAAAGTCTCTTAATTGATAAATGAATTATACTTATCCTGTAGTACAGTAAAATAGGTACTATTCTGATTATTTTTAACCAGAAAAAGAAAAAATAATATTTCAAAGAAGTTTATTACAATAACTTATCGCTCTACGTTACAAAAGTACGATCAACATATCTCTAATACAATGTACAATGGACGTGGGAGTGTGAACCAATTGTCTACAATAAATACGCTAAAATACGCTATTAAACTGTTATGTCAATGACGCACGTGGAGATTATGATGATGATGGTTTAAGAATAGGTGGTCATTGTTAGGAGTTAAATGAAATTAGCGACATCTTGGAATTAGCGAATAGTGTTGCCGTAGCTGAATAAAAAACAAACAAACAATCTATTTTGTCATTTGCACGCTAAGATGTTGTCATCTTCATATATAAAATGCAAACACATACACGTTTGTGGTTGTGGTGACATATACAATAACCCTCTGCATATTATTTCCATTTGACAATGCAACATATAAAAAAACATTAGCTGTATGTTGCTATGATAATAGTATAAAAACTGTATAAAATAGAGATACAATTCTTATTTCTCCTCCAAATATTTTGGACCTTAGACGGTGAAGGCAATTCGAATACATAAGTGGACGTTAAAAACAACTTATGCAGGTATTTTCATGATATTTGCTTGACAGGTACTTTCATATAAGGCGACATAAAAATTTATCATCATCAACATATCAACCGAAAGACGTCCACTGCTGGACATAGTACTCCACCAAGCGTCGCCACTTTAACCGGAAAAAAATAAATTAAAAATGTATACTACAAGCAAATTAATTTTATCGATTGATAATACTGGTATATTAAAGTTTCTTCGAACTTCAATCAGTCCAGAGTTAGCGTATATTTGTCTACAATTGGTTCACATACCCTTCCCTTCTCTAAATCTGCTAGTTGAGTATTATGACGGTAATAATCTAACATAACTTCGATAAACTCAACTACAGTATCATATCCATATCTATAAGGCAAGAAATCGTCAAAGTTTACTTTCTTCAAACCACGATCTGCCACACTTTGATTCTCTTCGTTAATTCCCTCTTCATCACTCTTTGTGACTTTGTTAATATTAGTATCAAACAAGCCATCTCGCCTTTTCTCTTATTTTATATTTACATTAGAAAAATAGCCATTTAAATATAAATATTAAATTATTGAATTTGGTAATGTTTATAGCTCTATAGTCTTGCCATGTTTGTTCAAGTTCTTCACGTTCTTGTTGCATAATTCTAGTTCTAATCTGAGGCCGTCTACTTCTGCCTCTAGAGTACGAGATCTTTTGAACATTTGGACATAGTTCAGTTGTAACTGCTTCTGGTATCTGAGTACTTTGTCCTTTTCCTCGGACCATTTTCTCCTTTCGCTGTTGAACTGGGCTTCTTTAGCTTCGAGCTCGCATTTGAGTCTGTCGACGATGGCGGTGGCTGCGCAAGGTTCGTTGCAAGAGTCCGGGAGTTCTCCATTCAGTCTTTGAACTTCAGCATCTTCGAGGGCGCTATCACTGGAGTTCCAGTGGTACTCGTTTGTTTTGCAGACGTCGTAGATGCCTCGCATGGTCCTTCCACACTCAATACCTTCATATCCACTTAGAGAAATATCCGACAATTCTTGTCTTAACTCCTTCAGTTCAGTTTTTAGTCTTTCGATCTCATTTTTACTGCTTTCTTTTGTCTTGGTGAGGTCTGAAACGCTTTCCATGAGATCGTTGGTGAGTCTATCGACTTCTGACTGCAGTCGGTTGATGGATTTTTCTTTTTCGTCCGTTTCTGCTCGGAGCCTCATGATTTCCTTTTCTTTCTTGTCGAGGACTTCTCTCAGTTGGCGGCAGTCAGCTTTCAGGGTGAGGTACTCGTGTCCCTTGGCTGTTTGTTCATTCTGGAATCATAGAAAGTAATATGTTAATAATGTTTGTAAACATCTGATGGAGGGCAAAAATAGGATTTGTTGGGCGCACAGAGTTGATACTGATAAACGATGGTCTGATGCTCTATTTTGTGTTATGCACCATATAAGCATGGTTGGTACATCTCGTTTTCTTTTTCTCGACTGTTGCTTAGTAAAAACAGGCATATAATTACCTACAGTAGGCTATAAAGGAATCTTTACGATCTACGTATATGGTAATACTAATATTATAAATGTGAATGTAAGTTTGTTTGTTACGCGTTCACGCAAAAACTACTGAACCGATCATCATGAAATTTTGTACATATAATCTTGGAGGTATTAGAAGTAACATAGCATACATTTTATTAAAAAAAAAATATGGCTTCACAGCGAGCGAAGCCGCGGGTAAAAGCTAGTATGGTAATAAGTTTTTCCATTCTGAATTTCAGTTTTTCTCGATTGTATTGTCTCTTTTTTAAAAGTTCATCTGATCGCGACGATAGTTTGTGGTGAAGTAAATGACATGAGAGTGGACTGTAGAACAAGATTATTTATCTTTAATAACATAGGAAATTAAATGACAACGGTCGGTTAAAGAAATAAACAAAGTACTATTATCTGTTCCTTCTTCTTGTCTATTTATTATGTGTGTGTACATTAATGGTTAAATAAAAAAATAAAGATTTTGGAGTAAGCGCAGCTGACTGTGGTGGCGGTGTAGCGCTCAATCGACCGGCGGCCGTCTAGCGACTCTTTTCCAATCAGGACTTGCTGTCAATTTCAACTCGTCCTTCTATCTTTTTCTCTGTCTCCCTGTGTTCCTTTTTTCATCCCTAGGATACCAGTTAGTCACAATTTTGCTCCACTTTGAGTTACGTAAAATATGAACTGTACATCTCCACTTCAGTTCTAAAGGGTATTCCATTTATCCCCAATTTCTGTTAATGTATAAACGTACAAAGTCGTCAACCGACCTGAGCATCCTTAAGCTGCGTCTTGAGTAGCGCGATCTCCCCGGCGCGCTGGCACAGACTCCACTCGGTGTCCTCGAGGCGCTGTCGCAGCAGCGCGCGGTCGCGGCGCACGCGCGCCAGCTCGGCGTCGCGCTCGTCCCGCGAGCGCCCGAAGCTCTGCATCATGAGGCCGCGGGCGGCGCGCACGCGGACCTCGTGGCTGCGGATGCGTTCTGTTGTGCTGGAATGTGCACATAACTTTCATTACATGATGAGACAAATAAGGGCCATATTACCAAAAATATCGTCCAACAGGTTTGTATCGTATATTAAGGACCGGTCATTGAAGGAGATGAATATGCTGGAATGAGCAGAACTTTTGAGTCAGAATGGTATGTAAAGGATATAGATTGAAAAGGAATATTTTGACTAGTTTGTATTGATCGGAGGTATACTAATGGCCGCATTTTCAAGGAGATGGATAAATTAATGGCTTGTTTCGATCGGATCCTACTCTACAAGCGAATCCCATTTATAGGAATTTAGGTGAACTTCTTTCGACTGAATCATAATGATTCGACGAAAAACACCTCACTGATGAACTTATTAATCCTATCTTCTTTTTATCTTTATCCTAAGCATTGCCACAACATTCGGTCAAGCCTCCCACATCCATCAGATTCCCGCTACCTTTACCAATCGTCGGTCAATCTTATATTTCGACCAACAGACCATTTTTAATATCGAGTTCCTAAAATATAAATGAGTCTCTCGAAGCATAGGATTCGGTCAATAAAACATATTGAACCCACGCTCAGTTTTACCTCTAGACATAAACCTAGCAATCTAGTATTAGAAAGTATAATATATTCCTTTCTCGGATGTGCGGATCTGTACAATTTTATAGCGGTCTACCGTAAAACCTCCTTACCCAGCCTACTAGAATAGTCGAGAGTTAAATATTTATAGCCAAAGAGTTTCTGTTATTTGAAGAATAATCTAAACAGTGATGGTTGGGCTATTTATTGCCTATTGTTTTCTATAAGGCGCCAACGATATCAGAAATGTCTGGGAACATAATTTGTTCTTTGAAACCAATATTATAAAGAGGTGAAATATTTAGGTTTATTCATTTACTTATTTATGGCACATCAACAACACAAACCTTAATATATATTAGTGTTTAGGAGGTCTTATACTAGTATTTATTTCAATAAAAGACGAAGTTTGTAGGAGGAAATCTGTAAGTCCTCAGCCGTATTGCGTAAGTGAATACGGCAACGCAGAGTTTGACAGCTATCCAATCGACCAATCACACGCGAGATGAATGACGCGATGTGGATTGCCGACTGTCAGTGATTGGTCGATTTGGTCGATTGGATAGCGGTCAAACTCTTTGCGTTGCCGTATTCACTTACGCAATACGGCTGCTGATTCGATATCTAAAATTCTTTCATTGATTACTGCGCCATAGGCTGGATATGGGTCTATTATATTAATTCTGTGGCATAGACCACGGGACCGAATCTTCAAGAAAAAGCTACTTAATATGTAGCGTAAGTATACTTTTGAAATTAACAGTTGATTCAGTTATTATAATATTATAGTTTTTCTGATGAGAGCCACTATGCCTCGAAGGCCACACTGCGGTTATTATGTGTGAAGACAATCATACGGTTGTTGCCACTGGCTACGGCTTGTTGAGCCTAACTGTGCATAATCTAAGCGGTTGCCCTACAAAGAGCCGCAGCCTCTATGGAAACCAGGCTCTTGTGGTAAGATGGTTCTGATTCAGATGCTTATGAGTACTAATGGACACTACTGAAACTTTATTAGACCTCGTCTTTGTTAAAACTTGAAGAGATTGAAAGAGAGGTGTTAAGAGGAACGGTTGAAGATTTGCTTTCAACTTTAAAATTACTTATAATACCTATAATAATTTTCGTAATTTTTAGCTACCTAGGTACTAGTTAACCCTGGGTAAATCATTAATCAATATATGTAGGATTACCTTCACGATAACTCCATAGACAATCTGACCTAAGTCATCATCATCAACAGCCTTTTTAATGTTCCCACTGCTGGGTCACAGGGTCACAGGCCTCCTCTCTGTTAGAGGAAATGGGCCGTAATCCACCACGCGATCCCAGTGCGGGTTGGTGGATGTCTGACATAAATTCAGCGTGCCAAAGGATCAAATAGATGGCGTGTAGGTAGTGCATCCTCTTTCAGTTCTTCTCTGAAGGGACAACATTTTTATGCAACGGTCGGGTCTACATTTAAACTTTTCGTAACGGTCTAAATAGTATGTTGTATTAATTTCAGTGCTTACCTATAGTCATGCTGATCTCTCTCCAGCTCAGCGACTCCGGAGTCTGCAGGCGAGGGTGCTGGCACGGGCTCCTTGTCCGCGCCGCTCAGGACTGAACTCGACTTTGTGCTGGAAAAGATAAAGGTTTACATTGTTAGGTGGACAACAGTAGGTAAGGCGTCTGATAATCTTGCAGGAGGAGCATGGCATTTATAGCCTAGAAACTTGAGTGACACAGGGTAAGAATAAAGAGAAGAAGTTTAAGAGGTGTATAGTCAGACCATGAGGTCTTAACAAACTCGTTTTGTTATTGACAGGATTCTATAACATGATTGGTCTTGCTGTAAAGGTGAGTTGGAGTAGGCCAGACACAGCACACAGACGCAGCAGTGTTTGGGACAGCATCTTAGCGGGTAACGACTGCATTGTAGATTATCTTGTTATTAGTTGTTGTAATTTCTACCAAATGCCTTTTATGGTATTATTTGATTTATATTTTGTATGTTTTTAACCATATAATTTCATAGTCTACTTAAGTAAGTAAACTAAATGTTTTGGAGAGTTTATTAAACATAACAGGTTAAATACCTAATAAAAACAATGTGTTTATAGATTATTAGAGATCTGCTTATTGTAAGCACCTTAATTCAATATCTTAATATTTGCATGCCAACTTATGGCGAAATGTGTCATTGTGCTAATAACTCATTTATACCATCTCTTGTACCGCATTTAACGCAAATAAATGGCTTTGACTTTGACTTTGACTGGTAGACACTACATGCAGGATCGCGGATAAATTTAAAAAAGAGTTACCGCGGCCCTGGCGAGTCTTGAAGGAACACGGGTAGGTTTTAGTCAGTAAATATCTGACACGCCCTCCCGTTTCAACCAGAGCGGGTGAAGTCATTGGATGATTTCCAACAAAAAAAAGGCTTTATAGGCATTACTAGAGATTGAAATGAACGGAGACAATAATTCTTTCGACGCAGAATTAGTATTTGAGTCATTGTGTTGCATTGTGTCTCTCACATTCATAAACACAACCCAATAAAAACAGTAGCATTATTTATATTTAAAACGTTTTATTATGATTCCTATTAAACTAGTCACATATGATTATTATTAGTTACATACATTTATGTCACCGACATTTAGGTAACTACAAATTCAAATTGCAAGACTACATCATTAGATTCAAGATTTATAGACAGCGTCATAATTTAACACATTTAACATGCTTTTATTATTTTATGTGTGTTATTATCTTGTACAAATGGCTTAATAACTCCTCAGTTACTACAATTAGCGAACTGCATTTAGTATTAAACTGCGTACAGTAAGACAGCCATAAAGGTTGTATGCGTAACAGGGTCAAAATTTTCGCATCCTCCATTGACGACGCGGAACTTATCAGAGGAGATTCAGGTCTATGTCTCAGTTGATATGTAGTGGTATAGTGCTTGCATCGATGAATCTGATCAATTTGCCAAAACCGAAAAATTCTGCAGTTCTATAATAGCTGTGTCAATTCAAGCTCATTTATGTCCTCAGTCAGTCGTACGTGGTTGAGATTTTGTGCAAAAGCACCTTCTTAGTTGTTTCGTACTGTATCTAAGATTCTGCACAGATGCAAGCAATTGGCGTCGAACGGTAAACCCGTAAAGGCGTTTGATATTGTATTAGTTTATTTACAACCTGTTCGCTCGTCGCCGTTGCCTGAATACCTAGTTTTGTAATCTGGTCATTTAGGACCGGATTGTGGTAGTTGTTCTTCGTTAAAGTTAAGTTGTAGTTTGTTTACTTCTTAGTGCTTAAATGTAAACACAAATATAATAAAAGCGGCGTGTAATGGTCTGGGAGTTAGAAATAGTCAGAATGCCAATTCGTGTACAGTACATACATTTTCTTCATGTCCCTCGGCAAACTTCATGTTTCGACTGTCGTCGGATTTTTCTATCAGTTGCCCTTTGCACTTCGTGCAAACCGAACGCTCTCAATCAACTTGGAAGTAAATAGAGTTGTTAATACTCTTATAACATAATGTAATTTATTTTTAAAATGGGAGGTAAGCTGCTACAGCTGCTATTTTTACAGCTCTATATATTTCACACGGAAATCAAAATAAAACAACAATAAAGTACTTAGTTCTGAATTAAAATTATTATACACGTTAAATCTAATAATTGATGGACATGGAAATTAGCATTCATGACATTAAGAAAATAGTTGTACTGTACTTTAAAAACTTTCACATTATATCATCAAGGCATGAATGTCAAACTCTTGACAAAATTTTGGGATATAAGCACTGTTTGCGACTGGCATCCGAATGCGAATATTCCTTGAAAATACAATAAAAGGATCTTAAAAGGCGCTTTAGAAGAATCATTAAGAGTAATGAAGCACTTTCAGAGGAATGTATGTGACTTTTTAGGACAGCAAGTTTCCTTTTTATGACTGTTAGGGGAAATGGGTATTGCAGAATAGTGACAAAAACTTGTCTTTTTAACCGACTTCGCAAAAAGAAGGAGGTTTTCAATTCGACTGTATTTTTTTTTTTTTTATGTTTGTTACCTCAGACCTTTTTATTGGGCGAACCGATTTCGATGATTCTTTTTTAATTTAAAAGCGGGTGCTTGTCATGTGGTCCCATTTAATTTTCATTAAGATCTGATGAAGAACTTCGGAGAAATACATCAGAACTCTTCAATAAATGACGGCAAATCAGTCTGGATAGATCCAATCGCATGTCTGTTTATTGTTTACACCATTTCATAACATAACATCACACTGGTACGTTCTTAAGGGGTACGCAGGTGTGAACAGTTCACCCTGGTATACTCTCATTGCACTGGTTTTCGTTTAAGTTTCATGTTATTGGGTTAATCTATTCTAGCTTCACTTTGGGCACTATACGCGTAGGTACCTAGCCTATAGAACTGGTCCATTATGTACCACAACTAAAAAGTGAAAAATAAAAAACTTTTTTACAAAAATTACAACCGACTTCCAAACAAAAACACTACAAAGTGAAAAATAACTTCAATTTCGGAAGTCGGTGTCAAAAAATGAAGAAACGTAAACAGGAACACCGACTTCCGAAATTGAAGTTATTTTTCACTTTGTAGTGTTTTTGTTTGGAAGTCGGTTGTAATTTTTGTAAAAAAGTTTTTTATTTAATTTTTGTTTCCAGGACAAACCGTTTTCTTCACGATGTTCAGAGCAGCAGGTTTATTTTTCAACAAGCAATACATATCTAATCATTTTTAGTGTGTTTACTTCTTGGTGCTTAATAAATCCTTTCAACACCTTTCAAAGCAAAGGCCGCCATGTTTTATGTAACAATCTTTCATTATGACGATAGTATGAATGAAGTCGCACTAACGAAGATTGATGCATTACGATTATTATTATTGTTGATTTTTTATGGTTATTTGTGTTATGTATTATGCGTATTTTATTGTTATTATGTAGTCGACTATGGAGATACGTGTTCGGACAATAACAGACAACGTATCTGTACTTTCTTTTCTGCGTGTTTCTCCTTTCTACTTTTAGACAGATATGCCGAACAACAAGCATGTTAGCGACTATAGAATCAAGACTACCAGTGACCTTTGATTTTATAAATGACGTTTGGCTATCTCATAAAGGCCACTGCAATTGAGGAGATATCGAAGACCAATCATACTAATATGAAATTGGTACGTGTCATCCTGAACATGTCTGACCTCAGCCAGAAATCGAACCTAAACGAGTCTTTTAGAGTATTTTACAAAACTACTCTTAGGCCCACTTCTGCCAAAAACTTAACTCAGTTTTAGATGCTATTTACCTGTGTGTGGGTGAGCTATTAACTCGGAGTTCGTAAGATAACCCAGGGTGGCGTAAGCTACATAACTTTAGTCTCAGATGACCTGAAGTTCTGACAAAAATGTACCATAGGGCTCTTTTCAATCATAACACTTAAACTAACCTCAGAACAAGTGTAACTAACGACGTTCATAATAATGAAAGGCAGGTCGCGCTCGGTAGCGCGTCTTGCTTCACTGCCCGAGCGTTACTGCGGCTGCGTCTGCGCAGTGCGCAGTATGAATCTATTGTGCCTGCTTTAATTATGGATGGGACGTGCCAATGTCAGGTTTGATGAGGGGTAAGAGTTAGCGGTGTAAGGTAGCTTAGACCGGTAAATCCATTGTTCTATGAGTTGGTTTACGAGGGTACTTATATATAGCCAGAATCCTGATGGTATTCTATCGTATCTTGTGGTGTGAAAAAGAAACTGACGCTATGATCTGTCAAGAGGATTGGAAGCAAATCCTTCATTAATTTTTATTTAAGTCCCAAAAACACGCGGAAACGATAGATTCAGAAGGGGGTGGCGGAAATATTAGGGTCTCTTTTATATAAGAGATTGGCACCGGATGACATTGGATACCACGGATGATCCTGGATAAGAAGAATGCAGAAAGGGGAGACTTTTGACCTTTAGTGGAACAAAAAAGATCCAAAGAGACCCAATTAACGTTTCTAATTATTGGATAGATAAATGTGATTGAATAACGTTTGTGTTCGAAATACAGTAAAGTCTAGAAAATGGAAGCAATTCATGGTGGTTAAACAAAGTAGACACCGACATATCTCTTGAACATGAGGCCAGATTACGTGAGATTCTTCAAAATGACAAACACGCGTAGGTGTACTATTAGCTAAAATTTATTGTGATGGTGTATTATTACGTAGGTAATCATTATCAACTTTATATGTGAGACTCATCAGTCAATAATTGAAAAATGACGTACAAATCTGTGTATAAATATTTATTTAAAAGCAAATGTTTGTTCAGGTTAATCGATAAAATATTGATTTATGTTGTTGACTGATGCAGTGTTGATCACCTAGTGTAAGTGGCATATGAGACGTAATTTTATAATCTGGGTAGGGCAGTTTTCCATGTGTTAAAAATTAGTCACTGGTTGAGATAACTACCTACGTCAGACCGTCAGAGTACGTATTGACACTTTGATCTTGAGCTGGCCAAGCGTAATACGGAGTCTCGATAGAACACAAGACCAGCTCGTAATGGTTTTGTATATTTATGAATTTTAGGTCAAAAGTTTGAAAGGTAAATTTATACGGTTTCAGATGACGGAGTTCCTTATCGAAAGTTATGGTTCTGATTTGTTTGCAGGCTGAGGGGCTAGACCGAAAAAAAGTATAAAAATGAAAAAAAAAACGACTCCAAAAACCAACACCTTTTTGCAGTAATTTTTAAAGCACTTCCCGATCACCTAGGAAGCTAAAACTTTTTCAATCGATTCAGCTTGCCGTCAGTTTTGAGAATATGCAAAAATATTTTCAATTTTACGCTAAATACCCTTTTTTATTATTAAAAATAACCATCTCTGCGTTTTAAATTGTGCGAGGCCAGCGTGCTGCATGCAGGATAGTAAAGCGAACATCCGCACAAAAGGGAGACGCCGAGGAGAGGGCCGGAGGCGCACGATTAAACCGAAGACGTACGAGCGCGCGCGTTGACTAGACACATACAATACCTGCGCTAGCAGCCGCTATTGTGTATTTACACTGAGCACTGTGTTGTTATTATTTCAGTTTCATCATATTTCATGAAACTGAAACATTGTAAATTTAATGAATCGAATGCCGTTCTAACCGGGTGTCCACAAGACACCTCCCTCTTTTTTCTTTTGCCCAATAATAACTTGATACCATAGGTTTCTGCTCTAGATATATGTAATATGAATGAATTAAAGACAATTATGTCTAATTTACTATTACAGAAAACCCCTTGAAAGTAGGGCGTTACGGTCAACGAATGTGTTTTGTAAACAGTAGGTAAAACTGAAGTGGTTTTCGAGATAGAAAGCCAGAGGGAAAGAAGAAGATGTACTATTTTGGAAACGGAATAAAATATTCTTGGTTGTTTGATCATAATAAGAATATGTTCAGAATTAGAAACCTATGATCAAACCAATGAAAAGATAAATCAATCACACGACGAATCTGCCAAATGTCACTAGATGATGGGGTAAAGACTGAAGTGAAGGCATTTAGAGGTCGTAAGAAAGAAACTATTTATGATCTAGACCCGGAAACATTGAATGAATACTTTTAAATAAAACTGATGGAAAAGAGTGTCCGTGGAGTTTCTTGCACATTCTTCTCCATAGAGAATTACTGACGCTTGCGAATGTGCAACTAGATACATCTTTTGATTGGCAATTCAAAAATACCTTAGTTGAAATAAAGTATTTTGTTTAATTTTTTTGAAACAGGAAGGATTAGAACCACAATCACAACGCTTATAATTTTCACTCATAATTTGTAATATCCGTGCTCCTATTCTGAGTCCTAGGAATACGCGCATAGATAGCGCAGCAAATCAGTAATAACAATGTAATAGATTAAATGAATACCACTTTAGTCGGCAGACTATAGCGAACCACTAGAAAGTGGATGAAGAAAGCTTGTGGGCTATGATTTATAGTGCGGCTTATTTACGGGAAAGCGATTCATGGGTAGGAAGCTAAGTGTAGATAAACATACATTGGACAAGTCATAGACCTCAACATCACCGAGAACGTTATAACAAAACATCACGCTAGTATTCCCAGAAGGGTTACCAGAGGTGCATCTATAGAAGGGTACTCATATTACGCCAGTTATGTAAGGGGGGCGAGCATATTACCATTAATCGAGCTTAACCTCTTGAGTGCCCGAAACATGTAACCACGCGAGACACAATGACTTTTCTTTTGTTTCTGTAATTACGGGACGGGCATCTAACCGGATAAGTTCAGAATCCAGGCTGCTTCTGAGAAATTCCAGATGGAAAAACGCAATAACACTGCTCAACCCGGAAATCAAATTCAGGACTTTATGCTTAATAGCAGCGCTTGCTATCACTAGATCATCGAGAAATGTAGCTATTTTTGCTGTCGGGGGAAACCTTTTAATACGCCTGTACTTATGGCAAAATACCGTATCGTGTGGGATTTTCAGCTTACTCAAAACCACCGCGGTGGTCGCCACTTGGCTTCTTAAAAGACCATCCTGGAACCACCTCTGTGTAAAGTCTGTTTGGGCACATCTCTAGGGGACTGTAAAGGAAGGAGTCTCCCCTCAGCCTCGCTGCGCATGATAGCACGTGTTCACTGTGCATTATCTTTCCTGGGGTTACCTACTCGAAGGGATCGAGAATTTGAGAAGTAGGTACATCTGTCTACCTACGTACGCTAAGTCATAATAAGTCGTAGTCCGCAACTTCACACCGGAAACTACAGTAGGTAAGTTTAAACCGGTGTGTATTATTGTAGAAACAATAAATAATGAAAAGAGGAAACGGTGCGTCAAGTTTCACAGTTAGCTACCATTGCAAAAGTTTCAACACTCCACGCAGAACAATTAAATATACTTTTCAAAAGGTTTAAATAATTTGTATCGGATTAGTAAGGCCTATGACTGTGTATGAAACAATTAATGTATTAAAAGATACACACATTAATGAATGTTATGTCGAACTGGTCGAACTAAACGTACCCTTCCGTACCTATAACGCTTTGCCGTAGTCTGATAAAAAGGGATAGCCTATTTTACAATTTCCGCGAGATGCCAAACCTGAATAGGTAAGGATAGTTACAACTTGCAAGGAAAGCTCTGTTTCATGAATGATTCATGAATGACTATTCATTGACCTTTGAGTAATGTTTGATAGAGCAGTATGAACTTCATAAAATAATTCTCAATTCATGCAGTTTGAACCATCTCCCAGAAAGGCTACCCAGAAAGAGGTTACAGTCCATAAGTTCTACCATTTCCCACTTTAGCCAACCCTTCCTCATAGCACCAGCTTCCGCACTAGAAAACGTTGGTTTTGCGAAATATAGCTAACACGCACAACGGGCCATTGTAGCCATTTAATTATGTACAGCAGGGGTACCCAACTCATACCGTTGGCGAACAACCATAAAATATTTTGGCAACAAGATTGACTGATTCCAACTCGAGAAGTTGTAGTAATGAATAATTAATTTTATTGAGTGTTTCTATTTTATTTTATTTAACCTATATTGTCCCACAGTTGGGCAAAGATCTCTCCACATAGTTTTCCATGGATCGCGATCTTTGAATTTTGCCCGCTCCGTCAAATTCATCCAGAAATCGTCAGCGTGCCTGGTTAGGTTACGTCGCCCGGCATCTACGGTGTTACGATCCAGGCCCATCGGCGTTGATGCATCCTGAAAATATGAGTCCGGCCTAGTCACTTTTTTTCTTACTTCAGGCATAGTCAAAAAAGACCATGGCCACCGTTTATTTTACACTTTTTGGAACCTCGATCGACTCAGAACGGTATCGCGATAGACCGGTTGATTGCGATCGACGGTTGAGCAGCCCAGATGAACAGTATCTACGTATCTAACTACATGTAAATGAGATGGATGCGGACGCGACGGACCGTAGTTCCTGGCTTCATCCCAGCAAGCCTATTGTTATGAGATTTATGAAGGTTTTAGATATGCGAGTGACGAAATTTTTAAAGCATTTTGATGTTTTTAATTTGGTTGGTGGATAGCTATTAGGTACAACTGAGAAGTACATCCGTACTTGTTACTGCTGCAAAAGATTGTATATTTTTCTAATTTAACTGACGGATGTTTTGATGGGGAGTTTGATGCGACATTTCTTCTTACTATTGTAACTGGAGACGGGCAGGCATTTTGGTGTATTGTCTTTTGTTATTTTTGACGTTTTGAGATAATTATCGGCCTAATTTTAATATTATGACTTTTGATTGCCTTTTGTTGTGTGCTTGGTCCCGTCCCGTTATCCTTCAGAGTCCCTCAGCAGAACCTATCTATTGAGGAAGCGCGACATCCATGATCATTTAAAAACATTTCCATGATTTTATGCCAAAATATACTAAATAATAATATAATATAAATAAAACCACACAAAATATTAGAAAAGAAATAAGGTCAGCTTTGCGTAAAAAATCCAATTCAGGTCATTGCCGATTCAGTCGATTATGGGGCTTCATCTAATCGCTTCAGTCGTTACAGAGGTTGTGCTCACACAAACATACAAGCATTCCAAGGTCGTTCTCATTAACAAAACTCTTAAACCAGTGAACCGATGTTCTTGTTTTTATAGCATCTATTGTGAATGGTAGTCTAATTGATCGTTGAATGAAGGCTGAGCTAATGTTGTGATGTCATTCATCAGTCGGTCATGAATGAAATTAGGTACTTAACCTCGAAGATGTTATCTTTCTTAATGTAGAGGTCTAGGTTTGGTATTGCTTCTTGACAGATTACAAATTCCTTTTAGCAATTATTCTTTTCGTGTACGGATGTGGCCATCTTTGAGACAGACATCTAACTTGGCTATTTCAGACTAACATTAACTTTAAAAGTTCAGGTTTCCTCACGATGTTTTCCTTCACCGATGCCTGTGATGTCAATTTTAGCAATAAAGTTCTGATAAACGATTTTTCTCACAATCAGTGAACTAACTTAATCTATGTCAGTTAACAGTAGATATTTGAAATAAATATTTATGTTTTTTACAGGTAAACAACAACACCCAATCCTTAACCTTTAGTTTCAGTCCATACACCCTGATACCTACCACATAACTAGTTTGTGGAGATGAGACAGTAAGTCGCTCCATGTAAATATTGGTATTCAGGTGGTGCGGTTACAATGATAGGCGACCCCAACTTAGTTTGGAAAAGACTAGGCAAATGATGACACTCCAGACATTGTATGGTTTGTATGAGCCCTTTTCTACGCGTTTCATAAGCACGGTATTCTACACAAAGTCATAATACCAAGACATTAGGTAAGGTTTAACACCTGAAGGTTTATATTCAAACAATTTAACGTTTCATAACACTTCTTAATCAAGAAAATCTAAGATCGTTTATTCTAAGCAACCGCGGAAACTCGCCATTACGGAAAATTTTACTGCTCGCACACGTACGTTACTGCATGCGAAGTAATCATGCATGCCTGCTCGTTTGTTCTATGTCTGCTGGCATTAGCATCTACTATTAGAATCAATGGAATTTAAGGAAAAAAGATAGAATCATTCAGGTAATGGAGTGGAGGAGCATCCACTCCGAGCTGCACGCGAATTTGGGACCCCGATTCATGGTTCCGGTAGAAACTGTTCCCTGTATCCATGAGGATCTCCCCTCAAAAGAAAAGGTAATAGAAGATCCAAGAAGATCTATCTAAAGAATTTACTTTAAGTGGAGTTTTGTTGAGGATGATAGAGTATATGATCAGAGAAATTTCAGACACCACTTACAAACAAGACAAGACCACAAGAAAGATTAATAGAAGTGTGTGAAAAAAGGAATTAGACTACTTTGACGTACATTGGACGGGACTGTGGACCTGAGCAATAAAACAGGAAATAATTTGGTATAATCAAAGATTCAAGTCAAGGTGGTCAACTGGTCAGTGGAAATCAACTCAGAACACGATTTGTTGATAGGACGTCGAGCTTTCAAAGAAACGTAGACATCGACGATCTCTAAAATAGGTACTTGAAAACCTCTAAATTAAATGTCTGAAGTAAACTACTTGGGACACTATCAAGCTAACTAAAGACGAACCGTCGCACATTCCTTCCTACATGTGGAAACACAACATAAATACGACGTTCGTAATTATCCGGTGTGAGAGATTAACTAACAGTTGCGAGGGTAGTTACGCCAGGTTATTTGTCACGGATCTTGGTATAATGCTAGATGAAACTGATATGCTGTTAGCAAATGTAACAGGTAACGTAACTGTGGAGACCGTAGTTGAAGAAGTTTGATCCAAGTCTTGTAGTGAGGTTATAAAGAAAATTAGTAAGGCGTTATATCGGAGATTTGTTTAATGAAGCTCATGTACGAAGTCTTGAGATTAAACAAATAAATCCATTTTTTGAAAACGAACTAACTTAACAAACCCTTTACTTTGATACCCCACACGATAGGTTTGGATGAAAAAAAAAATTTGGTCCCCCACAATATGGCGCCCAAAATCCGCCATTTTTCTATTATCCAATCTTAATGCAGCCAGTGACACTCGCAGGGTTAAGACGAATCGATTGACGTAAGAATCATCAAAATCGGTCACTAGAACGCCACATAGGAACAAACATACATACACACATAGACTGATAAACACATTACCCTCCTTCGGCAGTCGGGTAAAAAGAAAATGCGTTCGTGTCGCGTCTAACTGCCAACTTACCATAGGAGAAAATGCGGTTGAGATAAGGAACAATGAACACCGGAATGGTTCAGTTATTCAGGCTCGGAATAAAATATCTTGAAAAATGCATTTGTCAATCTTCAATCTTTGGAATTACAACTTTAACTTTAAAATTAATTTATTGCCTTCTACAACCAATAGTTCCTTCAGGTATAACTCTTGAGTTTCATTTGCTAATCTGTCTTATTATTCAAATGGTGATAACACCGACTACTTGAATATGACCAATAAATACAAAATTATGACGAACAATCACACTAATACGAGTATTATAAAGGCGTACCGCGAAAGTTTGTGAGTGTGTGTGTGTGTGTTTTTGTATATTTGTTACTTCTTCACGTTCAAACGGCTGGACAGATCTGGATAAAATTTGGCACAGAGATAGATTATAGTCTGGAATAGCTATACTTTTTATTCCGATAATATGTTCTCTTGGGCTAATTTACGACATTCACGCGGGCGAAGCCACTGGCAGAAGCTAGTAGATAATAAATTAATTAAATGCTCCACTTCTCTTATCAAGAAGCCGATGACTGTAAAGGAAGTCCAGTCATCAATGATGTTGATAGTAATTCATAGGAAATAACAGAATGATTGCGAATTTGTTGATAAAACCAATATGATCAAATAATGAATAACGAGATTCTTCTGTTCGTCAATAGTATTGATTGTTTCAGCATCACTCATACCTGTCACACTCTTTATTGCTAAAAGATCATATAGAAAATGGGAAGACCGTTGGGCTCTCGAATATGTATAAATGTGAGAAGTCTGTACCTTGAATGCTCTAGATATTTTTTGTTTACTAGCAAGGCAAGGAATACTGAACAAAAAATAATTTTCATCTTTCCTAATGCAGAAAGCCTATACACCAGAAAGAGTTTCGGTAAGTGTACGGTTACATGACCCTGTTAGAGTCTACAATAGAATGAATGTCCCTTGCGACCCTAACAAAACAAGTTTTCCCAATACGACCCTCATTCTAAAGAACAAAACGAAACAATTCTGCAACAAAACGCAGCTTCTCTCAAACCCACTTAAATACTAAATAAGAAAACTTTCACTTTTATTGATTAGGCTGGTGCATTGTACTACAGTGCATTAACAATAGGCACTATAGTCTATGGCCCATTCACCCATTCATTCACTGGTGAGTACTATAGGTACTGGATATAGAACGCGGAATCACCGAGCGGGTAGACTGGAGAGTTGGAAACGCCAACCTTACCAATATCATAATTTATTTGTTTTACTTCAACTAAAACGGCTATACTCCAATAAGATCTTTTAAAGATGTCAGAAAAACTGACATGATATTTTTTTATTCGTCCGCGACACATCACAGTCACGATTAGCGTTCAAGAGAGCGTTGAGCGCAGAGAAAAATGCGACTGATCTTAATAGAATTGAATGAGCATAGATATAGCCTAGGACTTTGGGCAAAACATAGGATACTTTTTTATCAACATACCGCGCAGGCGAATCCACTGGCAGAAGCTAGTTGTTAATTATATTCTTGCTCTGACAACGTGCGCTGAACACAAGCTTTGATTATCTTTACCAAAATCAGAATTGTCACGGGCCTTCAATTTCTGTGAGTAAAACGGTGACACTCAAAGGCAAGCTTAGTTTTTATGGAAAATTTTGACAATGTCGTCTTTAGCAGTGTCCGCAGAGATGTCTCCGTGCTCTGTGGTATAGCAGCTGTAGTTACCCCACTACTGCTGATAGTTTGTGCGAAGGGACGCTGCCAATACAACTTTGTTTAGGTCAAACGTATTTTGTTACAAAAGGGTTACTATATATAATGAAAAAAATAATGACAGGGGTAAAAAAGAACTTCGAATTTTAAGGGTTGTTTTAACGGACAATAAAATAAAATGCATTATTTTTATAAATGTTTGCGGGTTTACTCACTTTTTTTTTGGTTTGTTTGAATAGAATCAAACTTGAATGAAATAATGGAATCCTTTTTCGGATATCTTTTAAAGCACTATCACACACTGCTAATATTATCTCTAAGTAGTCTTTTATTGTTTTTTTAACAGCACGCATTACATGCAAAAGAACCCGTTTTTATAGGTATCGTAGAGTCGACTAAACAAATACACAGCTGAATGAACCCCTATCTACGATCCTGTCTCCAATTATGACATCATTCAATAATAATTGACAATCTGTTGTCCTCTGACTAGCGTGTCTAGAGACAATTGTGCTAAAAGGATTGTTCATTCTGATGACGAATAGATGATCATTTCCTATTTCTATAGTCTTGAGTAAATAGATATCGATTGATTATATTATTACATATATGAAAAGTGCAGAAAATATGACCTAAGACTTAACTTATGGAAGACAGCATCCCAGTTTCATCCGCGTGAAAAGTTTTTAAACCCTAGGGATAGTATACTGGGCTAAATCACTTTATAGTAACCGAAATTTAAAAGAATCATGTGTCCTAATCTAGGTCATAATCTTCCAAGTTGAATCCAAATTCATTCAGCCATTGAAGTGTGATAATTTAACAAACGTCCAAACATCTCATGAAATTTTTACATTAGTAGACAATTATGAAAATAGTTTGAAAAATTGAGTAAAGTATTTATTGGCCAATATTTTTTCTTTATAATTGGGTACTTTCATTGTACTAACAGCAATACCTGAAATAATTGGCAGACCAATTAATATGTCTATCGAACTAATGACAGGCAGACGGTAAAGAAACCGTCTGTACTTATTATCTTGTTTTTTTTTTTTAAATAACGTTCCTTTATTCATTGCAAGGAACGAAAATATTTCAATTGCACACCTAAAACAACGTTCTGAAGTTTTTGCGGCAAATAGGTGCCTCAAGTCATTGAGAAACAGTCTACCGTGACTACAAAGGCAAAAAATAAAATACCTAGGTACGGAAGAAATATAAGAACTTGTTTTTGTTTTTAATGAAAGCTACTTGGATACTAGATAACTAGATCAATAGGTTTCAGTATTTACTGGTTGAAAAAATAATGATTGTCTTTTTATTCTTATTTCTCAGCATTGATTACTTGCTTACTGGTCGGTGATTACTCGAGATATGGATTTAGAAACCTCTTTATAATATCCTACAAAATACCAGGTTAAAATGTAGGTACACAGAAACTACGTTACTTGTTACGTGCTTACTTAATTTGCATATCACATTTACAAAGGTCACAGTACAACTACAATCAAAGCCACAATTACTGACCCATCAGCATCTAAAAATTGCCTGTCTCAAAATTGCCTGTCGTCCCTTAAAACTCACCTAAACATGTCACAAAACTATCACTTTTCAATACACTTCACCATTTTATTGACTGGAACACGTATAAAATCACTATTTCATAAATAAACACTGTTTAAGGCGTACGCACCGGCTGGCCGCTACTCTGTTCGAGGCACGAATGTGAACGCGTGCCGACCGCGCCGCTAAGCTGCTGCTCTGATAATAATTGCTGAATAAACCGCACAAATGAGTAAATACTGCATTACAAACTATAACGATGTTTTTGCTTTATTAATAAACGAGATGGTTTCAAAGAAAGGTGAATTTAAATGCAAGTTAGTGTAATGGTAGGTATGTCAGTTTTTGCGCGGCGATTTTATCTTAAAGAAAAAGTTTCGCACAATTCTGCTTTTGCAACTTTCTTTGCAATTGGTCAGTGGTTTTTCTTGATTATTTGGATTTGGTCAATTATGCGGATGTTAAAATACCTACTTTAAAAGCTGAGTAGGTAGCACTTGTGATAAGGTAATCGTATGTATATGTACAAGCAGCCATCTAAAACCCACAATGTAAAACGTTGTTGTTGTGGTTTTATGTAAAATGGTGTACAATAATGTATATTCTATTCTATAGTATTATTTATTTTCAGCCTGTTCTGTCCTATTGCAGGTAGCTTATTTTGCTTCCACAGTATTTTTTTTTCCACATACACTGTGTTTAACTTTTACTTTATGAACAAAAACTTTCTTAAAAAACCCGGACGCGTACCGTGTATTTATTTACTGTTGATTAAATTATACGTTATTCTTTCTGGTGAATGAACACGCTATTCGCCGGTACGTGAATGATTCAGTAGCATTTTACGGCTCCTAACTCATTCACTACTAGCATAAAATTAAAGCGTGCTCATGTTGCAGTCACATAGCACAATCAGCAACTTTGATAACTGTCTCTTTTTATACATTTATCAAAAGGGCAAATGTTCCAGAAACATGAGAAGTATTGCATAAACTTCAGAATAGTCTAACTTTATCTAAGATTTTTTTTACTACTAATGTTATCACCCGAAACGGTGAAGGAAACATCGTGTCGAAGACATGTGACACCTGTGTCCCAGCAGCGGGAACATTATCAGCCGATTATGCTTACGTATGCTATGCTAATTATATAATGCCCTATATAACGCCCCACATGTGCACGTTAATACCTCCTGCGTCGATGGCTAGTGTTCGCTTCAAAAAAAATCAAAATTTGAGTAAAAAAGTATTTTCGTAGCGTTACAAAATATAGCCGCGTCATCATCAATATCAGTTCGGCCGAAAGACGACCACTGCTGAACATAGGCCTTTCCCAAGTGTGGCCGCATACGGAAAATATTTCGTAGACTTGTTTGAAATTCCTACTCCATCTATCTGTCTACAACATGCATATCTCGCCACAGTAATGTTAACAGCATTAATTATTCAGTTTAATGAACAGATGCATCGTCTTGTGTGTCATTGACGTGTCAATCGTGAGGGTACATCGTAGAAAGTACGTGAGTACAGTCGAGTTAATTATACCTTCGTCAGTTTTCAAATTCTTTTCCTTATCAAATCAGGACACATCATTGTACAGCTAGCCTACCGAATCAACGGCACTAAGCAAAGCAGAATACTGCATAAAATAAAAACTATATTTAAACTCTTACATAAACAGAAAGCTTTCGCCAATCGCTAATTGAAATCAAACTGAAACCATTTTTAAAGAATGGCCATTTGATCAATTAAAAATCAAAGCTTTTTATTTTTAATTGACAGTGTCATATCTTTACTGAGTGTATTCGGTGACATTAGGTACACATATTAACATTATGACAATATTGACACTGAGTCGGTTAGAAAAGCAGATTATTTCATACATAAAGCAAACTCTAAGGTATTTTTACTATAGCTGTACTTTTTAATTGTGATCTATTCTCGTCCCGAGTTCATTCTTTATTAAGAGGGTGCTTAGAGTGAAGTCATCGTCTTTATTGGTACTTATTGGGTCTATTTCTGGAGGGAGCGCTGGGTAAAGTTTAAGATGTGTGAGCCATTAGAAGAGCCATGTTGTATTAATATGTTGCAAGCTGGAGAAGAGACGAATGGATAAAGCTAAAATATCTCATGAATTTTGAGCTTTTATCATAAGACGAGACTAACGTTTTGAAACTTGAATAGTACCTAATGACAAACACGTGATTATACAAGTGTGATCTTCTTCTAATTCTTATGAGAAAATAAATATTCTGGCCCGTGTCTAGGGATTAAAGTTCATTAATTCATCAGTCCCTTGCGGGACGCCAAAATAGCTCAGAATAAAAGTATAGTTCTCGTTCTTGGCCACCCTAAAGTTGACTACAATGGCTGCATAGAAGTATATCTCATACAAAAACAGCACCACGCCGTGCCTTGCGCATCGGAATGCCATACATAAGACAAAGAGATAAGAAATGCTATACTGAATTCTGTAGATAACTCTTTGCAGAACGTCAATAAAAAAAGTTCCTTAGTTACTTACTATGAAGTACGACAAGATTTCCCATTCGTTTAATTAAATTCTGAAAACATACCACTGCAATTAACTCAAGCCTCAATATAATAATTGCCTCAACAACAAAGTAAACAAATTTACTTTTACTGGAAAGTACATAGCAACTTGCATTAAAACAGATTTCATTTCACGAACCGATTACCCACACGAAAATGCGTGATCATACGACTTTCTGTCAGAGAAGTATTAACTTCATTACTTGTGATGACGATCTAATTTCATTTGTTTACTGTGAAAATTAATTTAATGACAGACTTTTAGAAAGCGTTAATTATATTAATGTTTTCTTAAATAGTTTTGTTTGACTATGTTTTTCATTCTACACCTCGAACATTAAATGTGGTCAAGCTTAAGGTTCCCCTAGTCGACGACACGAACTATTTTGTGCGCGAAGTTAAAATGCATGCTATATAATCCGACAACACGTGCGAAATAGATAGATGCTGTGATGAGCACTAAGAAGCTAGTTCGCGTACGAATTAGCACTTTTGCAAATTTGTATCGAAATGGATGATGATTTAGGACGAAAACGAGAGCGTGAAATTTTATAAACAGACCTTTTGTAGTTTAGATATCATGAACAAACGACTAAATGTATATTTTCAAAAAAAGAATATTTGCCTTATTGAATTACTAATCTATCTCTGTATGGGATAGGCCGTTATGCAATTTTCCTTCTTCTTACGATATTTATTTCCGCCCAAAGATGCGTTAAAATTAGTGTTGAAATATGGAACTTTCGAAGCTCATAACTTTCAAATATTTTATATTTTACTTTTTTGTTTCCATACAGGGCTAGATAATGATGAGACAAATTGATATCATTTTTTATTTTGAACGTAGATTTTCAAACAGTGGAGTAATCGCACTAGTTGATCATTCTTCCATACAAACGTAGTCTGTTTGTATGGAAGAATGATCAACTAGTGTAACCTTAATGTTGATCCACGGCAGGATATGTTTTCAAAAATACTGCAATCATCAATAACATTTAAATACTCATCAATGCTTACCTACTATTGTCAAATAACTATCAGGGAACATTTCTCATTTCAGGTGAGATGACGGGTTCACAACCACCCTTTCGTAATGACAACGACTAATCTTGAGTGCCCGAAACATGGATTCACGCGAGATAAAATGCCTTTTTAATTGTTTCGGTAATAGGGATGTTTCCTGGGTAGATAAATAATAATTCTATTTAGTCCGTCAGTGACATTATCAAACAATATTGGACCCGTATTTATTTCTTTATCAAAAAAAAAAAAATTGACAAAGATAAAGCACATCAAAGTTCAGGTGTGACGTCACTTTGTCAGTATAAAATGAAGCAAATCATGACGTCACACGATATTTCAACGCACTGTATCTTCGTATTTTTTTGCTTACGTGGCAAAAGAAAAATACGTGTCCAATATTTTTAGGTTGTCTAACTGACGCACTAAATAGATATTTTTTGTCAACTACCCTATTACGGCTCTCAACCGGTTAAGATTACTTAATCGTAATTATTCGAAATGACACCTATGTATGTTATTTTAGGAATCAGGATCGAGCAAAAGATTATTTGGCAATTACACCATTGGCAAAAATACACCGTTCCGGTGTGCGGTTTAGGAACACAATGCAAAGTGACACAATGAAACATACATTATGTAGTTCCTATATATCGCAACAACGGTTGCTCGATACGATCAAAATATATCCAAACTCTAAACTATGGGTACATAGAGTCTAAAACTAGTATGTTACAATTGGACCTAAGTCTAACAATTGAGCTTACAATGGGAGTGACGTCATTGGTTTAGCGGAGCGGAGAGCTTAGCGGAAACAATACAGTCGGATTCCAGTGGTCTATTAGTAGACGATGACAAGATTATTGAATAGGAAGGGCCAATAAATTTTTCCTAATATCAGATGTTACCTAATGTTAGTTGGAATGGAAAGTGAACTAACTAGCTAATATAAATTAGTTGTTAAAATATTCCCTAGCCCGCAGTGTAGGAAACGTAAGTATGTTATCCCTTATCAACGGGGCTGGGTGTAATAATACTCTTAAATGCTAAAAAGAAATTGTTCTACGCATAAACCCGTAGGATATTTTTTATAAAAAGTGGTTGTCCCCTTGTTACGTCGCACTTGTCTGCGGGAGCCTTATAAACTCCGTGTGCAAATCCTATTGCCACGATTTAGCGATTGTAATTACGAGGATAGAACTTTGTATCTGCAGATAGCTATCGTTTTCTTTCAGTGCCGGTTGATATATGATTCTTGCTTGATCATCGTCTTCCTGCAGCCCTCATTCCTTTGCGCCGACGCCAAGTATCATCTGACAATGGCAGGGAGATGATGACAATGTCCGTGACCTATTTCTAATGTTATTATAATTTTATCAAACCGTAGTATACTCACACAATAGCGGAGTGATGCCTCTGATGTAGCGGAGCGGAGGGCGTGGCGGGCGGCAGAGCGGATAAGGAAGCGGGCTGAGGCGAGCCACACCACCGGCCCTCGCGCACGTCTGATGAGCCTGCCAATAAGACAGACGTGGTAAGTTAATGGTCTGTGTGGAGCTTGGAAAAGAGTAGGTCCTTTATCGATAAGTCTCTTCTCTTACTTGTCTTTTGTAGCGTGGACAAGGTGCTGGGCAGGCAGACTCAGGATGTAGATTGTATATTGGTAGACATATGTGCTCGTCCAAATTTCCACCCCTAAAAGACAATTTCAGCTATCTCTATGCTAGATTTATTTCCCTAATGCTTTACAGCTTGATCGTGGTCGAACTGATAAAGGATATTGATAAAGGTTGGCTGGTGGGGAATGCCACTAAGCATTAAGTCTTTCTAATGCTCTTCTTCTTTCGGTTTGTGCATAAATGATCACCAGATCATAGTAATCTTTGATCACAGGTCATAGAGTCAGAGTCATACCTCTCCCCTCCCACAGACAGGCGCCCCCGGCGCCTCTTGAATGCTATTGGACGGATCACTGCCTTGCAGGCATGGATGTAAGAAGGCTAAAGCTGATATACTTCCTGCTATAGAGCGTCAGGTGTGAAGGCGGCCCGAGTGGCTTGAACGCTGTCGGACGGATCCCTGACTTGCAGACATGGATAATGCGGATATACTCAGTATCATAGAACTTCAGGTGTGAAGGCGGTTTGTTGGCCAGTACAGGCGTGGAGTTATACCTATCCCCTCCTACGGACAGGCGCCCCCGAGCGGCTTTAACGATATCGGACGGATCACTTGCAGGCTTGGATGTTAGAAGGCTGATGCTGATATACTCACTGCCATAGAGCGTCAGGTGTGAAGGCGGTCGGCTGGCCAGCACAGGCGTGGAGCCATATCTCTCTCCTCCCGCAGACAGGCGCCCTCCGAGCGGCTTAAACGCTATCGGACGGATCACTGACTTGCCCTGGAACAAGAAGAAAATACACGTTAGAAAATATGGTCAAATAGTATTAATTATATAGGCAAGCGACCCCTAAAGATGGGACTTGGATGATCTGCTCCTACAGAATAATATTTTTATAATCACGAAAGTTCTGTCAAGAGTGTCCAAACAAAGAAGAAGAATTTAAACATAATTGGCGAAATGTGGGAACACTATACGCGTAAACCCCTCTACTTACCCCTTCGAGGATTATAAGCGTGATTCAATTATATTCTCGTCGACATTATTATAAGGTAAATCGAGTGGAAAAAAAAAGCTACGGGCTTTACACTGCCCAAGAAACTATATAGGGGGAGAGGTTTAATTGGGAAGGTCTAGTGGTATGTACCCAAAGAGAATCAGATAACGGTCATCACGGTTTATCGGCTAAAAATGCAAAGAGACCAACATGAAAATTAACATGACTTAATTTTGCGTAACAAATGCGAGAGTACCGTATTTCCAAAACCATGCATGTCTTGTCCGGCATTCAAAAGGAGACAGCATAAAAAATAAAATCCAATTTTGCGGTAGGTTGAAAAAAGATTACAGATAAAATTACACATTGACATTTCCTAAAGACCGATTGTTTAGTCTACCGATTTACCGACCATTATCTCAAGGACCCGAACAAATTGTTTTTTAAGCGCGTTCGTTAGTAAATAAGTCCGTGCGCATTTATCTGAGCACGGATTTGACATTTCGTACGCAACAACGCATATAAATGTCAAGACAAAAAGGTCAAACTTGGTGTATTCGGTGCATCAGCGAGTGTTACCGTTACAGTGATGTATGGGAAAAATATATGGATTTCGTGATGACATTAATCAGGGCTTTACCTTTAAATTAGGCCAGAGCTTTATTAAAGTCGTGTGGTCGACTCTTATGGAATTTCATCGGTTGTGTAATACTTAAGGCGATATATACGCCCTAATGTAAAAGCAGTACTGGCCGTGCGTCCGCTCGATGCCAAAATATCAATATTGAACCTCCTTTTAATCAGTTTTGTTTGCAAAATATTATTTGATTTACATATGCTATGCCAGTTATGAAGAAATTCCAGCCATCAATTTTCCTGTGTGAAAATATTTTTAAAAATCCAAGTCGTTTTGGAGGAGTATCGAAAAGTTGCGAAAAAATATCATGTTGTTAATTATTTTTTAAAGCAATACTATTAGTTAAACGAAAAAACCTTGTTTCAAAAATAATGAATATGAATCAATAATTTTTTTTTTCAAACCTTTTAACCTAGCCATTACTAAGGAATATGCTTTAGAAACTAACCGTTTTACGGCACTAAAGCGGTGGAAGGCCCTTAAGTATATTTCTCGTTTGTTTTAATATAATCTTGTGTATTTCTCTTTATGCATAAATTTGTTTCTGTGAGATGTGTTTTGTAAGATTTTCTTCACCATGGTTATTATTTCAATTATTTGTTTCGTCAACCATCTTTTGGTTTTGCATACAGTATCTGCTGTAATGTTGCAAGCCTTCCTAATTATCACATCAATGTTCAACAAATCGATTATATCTCTCTTTGAACAATGGAAATTAATTTATGTAATTCTAATTAGTCGATATTGCGCATGGTTTGATTCATAATTGAATTGTTGTTAGTTAGTTATTCATCTTGAGCAATATGGTTGAGGTTGTAGGATTCATAAAACATATGAAGCGCCTCTCTATTACGGACTAGTTTTATTCCGCGGCTTCGCTCTCTTGGTCTATCTTACAGGAATCGTGCGTTTTTCTCCAATAAAAGATTACGTAATTTGAACAGTACCTACAGAGATTATCTTTTACAACCATATAAACGAATAATCTATGTTACCTCTATATACTACACTTTTTACCTTTTTATGTTTTCACTACAAAAACTCAAAAACTACTGAACGACTTTTCATGCGGTTTTCACTAATAGAAAGAGTGAGGAACAAGGAAGGTTTTTGTATAGTTTGTCACGGGCGAAGCGTGGGCGGGTCGTTAGTTTTTAATATGTTTGTTAATTGTTTCTAGAATCTATAGGTAGGTACTGTAATTGGTTTCTACCGTTGTAATTAATTAAATAAATAAATAGCGGAAGTTAATACTAAAGTCTTCTTCTCACTCACGGCAGAGTGGTCGTGGTCATGGGTGGGTCCTGATGCATGATGGCTCTTACTTAATATTTAAGTAAAAGTTTTCAATTCTCGAAAACAAGAAACCGGCAAAAGTCTCTCGCCCAAAACGTACGAGTGAAACAACGCATTTGCATCGCATGCACAAATGACAAACTTTTTTGATGAAGTAATTAAAACAGAATGTATATAAATCTTGTAAAACGTGCCAACGAATCAATCAGGCGGAATTGTTGATAAAAAACGTGTGCCTTACTACCATCGATGTCGAACAGAGTACGGGCAGAGCCGCAGGAATGTGTAGTATGTCTGTGACAAAAACTTGAACACTTGGCATCGCTGACTCGCTGCATACGGCTCTGTTTGCTTAACGTTTTCCTTTGAAGTGGTGGTGTATGAATATAATATGAACTTGCATGTGACACAGAATAAGGAAATGCAGTGGAACCATGGACCATGATGGTATTGTAATTTTGTTAATTTGAATATTTTTTTCTGCTGCGACAGAATATCGAAGATGTCATCTGCCATTCTGGATAATTTATTTAAAAGTAATTTATCATCTTCAATAAAAAAACTTTGTTTCTTTGAAACCATAACCAATATTATAAATCCTAAATTAACTCTGTCTGTCTGTATATTTGAATTTGGATGAAACTCGGCACTCTGTTAGATCACGTCCTGGAGGACATTGGATATTTTTTATCGCGGGCTTATGTTCCCATGGGATAATTTCCGACTTTAATAAGGGCGGAGACGCTGGCAGAAGTTAGTTGCTTCTATAAAACAAGTCGTACCTAGGTTATGACAGCTAGGATAGTGTTTTGCGTCCAGATATCAATCTAACCAGGATCTGATCAACGTTTCTAATAAGGCCTCCTTTTCTTTCTGATTATCTGATGAAGATCTTCGTAACGGTTCTGGTATGGGTGACATGTATTAAGTTGGTGGAGTGGACTTTAAGTCGTCCAGCCATATTATTATAATTATGTAGGTAAAAGAAGATAGTCCCTAATAGTCTTCTTATAATCTTGTAATTGAATATTCAAACGTATTACGGTACCTTAACAACGTGGGTAGAAAAATAATAAAATTTCTGAAAAATGCCTCTTTTTTTGTTTGGGAAAAGTACCTATCTGAATAGGAACACGATTTACATCTCAATATATTTCGATTATTTAAATTTTGATTTACACTCAATGCATAGTCAGAAGACGATAACAACTACTAAAAGACAACAATAACACAACAACAACAACACACACAACAACTAACAACAACAACACGATTCAAGCAGTTCGGTTGTGGAATGCATTACCTATTGAAATAAGACGTGCTCTAACACTACCAACGTTTAAGAAAATGGTGAAGGAGCATTACCTTTCACTATATTTTTTATTCTCCTCCTTTCTCTGTTATATTTGACATGTATTATATATTTTTTTGTACATTGTATGTTTGTATTTTATGTTATTATGTCTAAGTAGTATATTATTTATGATAATTTGTACACTGACAGCCCTAAATTCTTCTCCTATAGTTCAGTCCATCCAAAGGTTGTCTGTAAGAGATTGCCTAGTGCGATAAGAACGCCCATTGTATACTTGTTATTGTGAACGTTTGTCCTGTATGTTTTTTTTTGTGTTGTACAATAAAGTATACAATAAATAATAATAAACTACATAATTTATTATAGCTTATTACTAATACTTATATTTAAAAAATCATTCAATTAAATTCACCACAGAAATCAATTTAATTAAACTCCACTAAACCGAACACAAATTGCACTGCGTTAAATACAGTTCAAATTGTTCAATGCACACACTCTAAAATGTACAAGTGCACAGTACACAAAAATACACATATTTATTGTTGTTTATTAGTAAATATACAATCTGACTAGAACTAAATAGGTGAATATCGGGAAATGTAATAAATAGTGGGTAGAGACGTAATATAAACCTAGTACGGTATAAAACCTGTTACTTATACCTGTTACCATCCATGTGAAAATGTGAAACTGGATCGTAACTACATTAGCATTGCAAAATACTTTCGCAGGAACTTTTCACGTCATAATTGTTCCGCGAGAAGTATATTTTATGCGTTTTCTTCAGTTTATGCACATTAATTTACTATTGATATGGCTGTTGGGTTTTAATCAGCGCTGAGCTACTACTTGATGCCTCATTTGGTTTGATTTATCGTTTTGTTACTCATTAAATACCAGTTCTTACAAACGTTGATGGTGAATCTATTACTATAATACCATTTGCGCTTCCAATTTTGAATTTGTAGTCTTCATACGCTGGAACGATAATAATGAGATACTTTTTAAGCTTTAACAGACAAATTGTTCTTCAGACAGACAATGTTATTAGCAATGCAAAGCACTAGTTGTATTTAAATGATGATATCACGACTAAAAATACACGGAAAACATCTTCAGATAGTGGCTTAAATAACAAAATGCAGTTAAGAGACAAGGATGCCAGTCGGCCAAACACTTCAAACAACAGGACAGGTATGTGCAACACAAACAAACGCCTATTTGTACAGGAAGACACGTTTGTGGGTTAAGAGACAAGCGACTTCGAGGAAACCATCTAAACAACACCTTATAGTCGCATAAAGTAAGATAATAGGCATATTATACGTACATGATGGACTTTCGGTCGTAAATTTGCGACAAACAGACAAAACATGACTGATAATGATATGTCCCGCTTTGATGGTTTAATCGTGACACGACAACCGTTAAAGAGTGTATGTTGTATGTACCGGTACATTTTGACACATCACTATAAAGTGGAGGCTGACATTGAATTACTTGGAAGCCAACGAGCACCGTCTGTTCCTGACAAGAGACCCTACGAGTATGGTATAAGAGTTTTAAACAGGTGGATAAAGTCTTATTAGATATGACAAGTGATAATTAAGGTAATGTTTCCGACATGAATATCAAATACAGTGCGAAATGGAGACGAAACAAAATCTGCCTCTGGAACAACCACAATGTGAAATTAAACACCGATAAGAAAGAAGTAACTTGAAAAGATGGTACTCCAGCCTGTCAGAATCGGAGAGAAAGCGAAGAGAGAAAGCACTACATAATATTCTTACTAAGCTATACGAACTATTTTCAAATATTTCTCTATTTAGACTTGTTTCAAGATTCACTGGGATCTCAGCAGAACATGATCTATAAAATATTGACGACAGAAAAATAAAAACTTCCACGTTATTTAATGTTTGGACTACAAAAATAACAGGTATTTCTACTAGAAGGCAGTTCCAAATGTCCAGAGGCGTCTGGGTTTGTGGGTTAACTGTGACAAGGCCAGGCAGACGACCAGTCTGTGGCTTTTTGTGGCACGAGATAAGAGAGGTGGCGAATTTTATAGGTAGCACATATTGTCTTTTAAGTTCAAAAGTTACCTAAGGTCTTAAAATTGTTTATTTAACAGTTTGTTAGGGTTCGTTCTGTAATTTATGTGAATTTCTGTCTTCTGATCTCTAATCTAATCTTGGCAGAATTTGTTATTTAATTTTATTTGGGTATGTATTTGGCTCAAGCTTAAGTTATTTTAGCTTAAAGAAAAAACGAATTATCTAGCTACTTTTACCACAGTTATTTGACTTGAATAAGTAAAAAAAATTACTATATGTGTAAGCTTGGCTTAGCGACATTATCTGGTTTACTCTTGCACCTCGCATCATCTCTTCACTTACGCCACCTCTTAACTGTTGTCTCGTTGCCACCCGGAACTGCCTACAAGTGCTGTCTCCCAAGACCGGATAGTATTTATCGATACTTCTTACTCGATTAGCCCACTCGCTTAAGAGTCGATATCGATAATAGTGTCGTTAATTTAACGATTATGTGCCCTCTTTCTAACGATCTATTAGTTTTATTGCTGCAAGAGAATGGTTTGATTGACACAGTTATATAAATACTTTGTAATTTCGAGACTAGCATCTAACATTCCAGTCCAGATCCGTCTGGACCCTGAAAGTGGTACACTTATGGAATATTACAGTTACATCGAGATAGAGCAAATACCTTCTTATTGTAGAAATGTGGAATCGTTTAGAGGCAGGCAAGTGAGCGAGTTCCTTTCGAGGTGTTAATTATTATGCTATTTACATAATGATTAGAATCTCACATGGTTCAACCATTTAACATTATGTGCGCCACCTTAGTGGAAAATGTGACATAGGAAAAAATCTTGTACCTACTGGAATACCATTACCAACTTTGGGTACAGTAGCCTCACTCATCATATGATGAGTATATTGCTTAAGCAATAGGTTAAACCTTTCATCAAAGTAGAACTAGTTAAAGAACTTACGGGCGTAGCCTGTGCCGATGATTGGGGTCTGGTGACGGACAGCCGCGGCGGGTTCACGGATCAATGCCAACGCATGCCCGTGTTCCCGCCGTAAGCGGTACAGGAGGACACCGTGGAGTTTTAGTGGGTTGAAGTACCACATAAGTGCGCTATCTCCCCGTGGTAGCGCAGAATGCATGAGCATCAATCTCCACGCAAAACAAAAAGACATCATCATCCTCCTGCCCTTAACCCTATTACTTGGGGTTAGCACAGCAAGTCTTCTTCTTCCATTCATGTATATTTGCTGTACTCTCAATAATCATATACATTCTAGCCGTATGTTTTTTATACAAATCCATCCATCATTTCTTTGATCTTTCTGTACCCCTGTAACCATCCACATTTATACTCAAAACTTTCATCTCGCTTGTTCCTCATTCCTTCGCATCACGAGATTATACTTATGACAAACGATTACCACACAACTTTTTGGTCACCGGTGCTACTTTCAGACTACCGAGGCTTAGGCACAAAACAAAAAAAAACTCTTTTATAATTCGTAACAAACAAGACCAAACGCACTGACTTCCTAACAAAGATCCGTATAGCTAGCCTATGAGCTACTTCATTATATATTACATAAAGTCTCCTACAGCCTTACAACACAACCAGTTGATCTAGTATCCAACGGAAGATTACGCATGAGCATTACCGTACCACATTCGTTAGGACAGATAATTTCCGCCATCGTTAGACTGACAGACCATTTCCAATTACTAGAAAATGGCGGCAAAAAATAGGAACTGTGAATCGTCGGTAGAGAATCTATTGGTATAATCTGGTGAGTATTATGCTCATTGATTTGCATATGGGGAAGAATGATTTGCATATCTGTTTTTCAGGGCTTTTGAATTAAACTAACAAGTAGGATTGAGGCTGGCCTAATGGAAAGGACTCCTGAACAAATTGGCTTGAAGAGTTGGAGAAGGTACCAATGTTCCTGAAATTAATTTGCATGATGGGAAGACCTAACTGCAAAACACTTTTTTGGCCTGTTGATTAAACTAACAGTTGGATTGAGGTCTAAACTCAAACCAACTTTTTATTTCAATGAAAAAGACTGAACAATTTGTTTACAAAAGCAAAGTTTCGAAAAAGGCACCAAATGATCTGAATGTTGCCGAAATAACTAAACATACAACAACCCAGATAATGAAAGATTTACTAGTCCAACAAAAATGCCTTACTTTTTTTTCAGGCATGGTAAATCATCCCATGATTTCTCCCGCTCTGGGTGAAGTGGGAGGGCTGTCAGACTTTAACTGACTAAAACCCACCCGTGTACAGTTGCTTGTGCCAGGGCCGCGGTAACTCTCACTCAAATTCATCCTAAAATGCCTATCAATAAAAATCCGTAGCACGAAACCATAATATTATTATAATCACACAATCTAACTGTGATGGCTAATAAAGTAATAAATAGCTGCGTTTATACGCTAGTAACGAGTCCCGGCGTGTACGCATGTAGTCGGCGGATGCCACTCTATAAATCATGCTCGCCACCCAGATAGTGGTGGAGTGGACTTTAAGTCGTCCAGCCATATTATTATAATTATGTAGGTAAAAGAAGATAGTCCCTAATAGTCTTCTTATAATCTTGTAATTGAATATTCAAACGTATTACGGTACCTTAACAACGTGGGTAGAAAAATAATAAAATTTCTGAAAAATGCCTCTTTTTTTGTTTGGGAAAAGTACCTATCTGAATAGGAACACGATTTACATCTCAATATATTTCGATTATTTAAATTTTGATTTACACTCAATGCATAGTCAGAAGACGATAACAACTACTAAAAGACAACAATAACACAACAACAACAACACACACAACAACTAACAACAACAACACGATTCAAGCAGTTCGGTTGTGGAATGCATTACCTATTGAAATAAGACGTGCTCTAACACTACCAACGTTTAAGAAAATGGTGAAGGAGCATTACCTTTCACTATATTTTTTATTCTCCTCCTTTCTCTGTTATATTTGACATGTATTATATATTTTTTTGTACATTGTATGTTTGTATTTTATGTTATTATGTCTAAGTAGTATATTATTTATGATAATTTGTACACTGACAGCCCTAAATTCTTCTCCTATAGTTCAGTCCATCCAAAGGTTGTCTGTAAGAGATTGCCTAGTGCGATAAGAACGCCCATTGTATACTTGTTACTGTGAACGTTTGTCCTGTATGTTTTTTTTTGTGTTGTACAATAAAGTATACAATAAATAATAATAAACTACATAATTTATTATAGCTTATTACTAATACTTATATTTAAAAAATCATTCAATTAAATTCACCACAGAAATCAATTTAATTAAACTCCACTAAACCGAACACAAATTGCACTGCGTTAAATACAGTTCAAATTGTTCAATGCACACACTCTAAAATGTACAAGTGCACAGTACACAAAAATACACATATTTATTGTTGTTTATTAGTAAATATACAATCTGACTAGAACTAAATAGGTGAATATCGGGAAATGTAATAAATAGTGGGTAGAGACGTAATATAAACCTAGTACGGTATAAAACCTGTTACTTATACCTGTTACCATCCATGTGAAAATGTGAAACTGGATCGTAACTACATTAGCATTGCAAAATACTTTCGCAGGAACTTTTCACGTCATAATTGTTCCGCGAGAAGTATATTTTATGCGTTTTCTTCAGTTTATGCACATTAATTTACTATTGATATGGCTGTTGGGTTTTAATCAGCGCTGAGCTACTACTTGATGCCTCATTTGGTTTGATTTATCGTTTTGTTACTCATTAAATACCAGTTCTTACAAACGTTGATGGTGAATCTATTACTATAATACCATTTGCGCTTCCAATTTTGAATTTGTAGTCTTCATACGCTGGAACGATAATAATGAGATACTTTTTAAGCTTTAACAGACAAATTGTTCTTCAGACAGACAATGTTATTAGCAATGCAAAGCACTAGTTGTATTTAAATGATGATATCACGACTAAAAATACACGGAAAACATCTTCAGATAGTGGCTTAAATAACAAAATGCAGTTAAGAGACAAGGATGCCAGTCGGCCAAACACTTCAAACAACAGGACAGGTATGTGCAACACAAACAAACGCCTATTTGTACAGGAAGACACGTTTGTGGGTTAAGAGACAAGCGACTTCGAGGAAACCATCTAAACAACACCTTATAGTCGCATAAAGTAAGATAATAGGCATATTATACGTACATGATGGACTTTCGGTCGTAAATTTGCGACAAACAGACAAAACATGACTGATAATGATATGTCCCGCTTTGATGGTTTAATCGTGACACGACAACCGTTAAAGAGTGTATGTTGTATGTACCGGTACATTTTGACACATCACTATAAAGTGGAGGCTGACATTGAATTACTTGGAAGCCAACGAGCACCGTCTGTTCCTGACAAGAGACCCTACGAGTATGGTATAAGAGTTTTAAACAGGTGGATAAAGTCTTATTAGATATGACAAGTGATAATTAAGGTAATGTTTCCGACATGAATATCAAATACAGTGCGAAATGGAGACGAAACAAAATCTGCCTCTGGAACAACCACAATGTGAAATTAAACACCGATAAGAAAGAAGTAACTTGAAAAGATGGTACTCCAGCCTGTCAGAATCGGAGAGAAAGCGAAGAGAGAAAGCACTACATAATATTCTTACTAAGCTATACGAACTATTTTCAAATATTTCTCTATTTAGACTTGTTTCAAGATTCACTGGGATCTCAGCAGAACATGATCTATAAAATATTGACGACAGAAAAATAAAAACTTCCACGTTATTTAATGTTTGGACTACAAAAATAACAGGTATTTCTACTAGAAGGCAGTTCCAAATGTCCAGAGGCGTCTGGGTTTGTGGGTTAACTGTGACAAGGCCAGGCAGACGACCAGTCTGTGGCTTTTTGTGGCACGAGATAAGAGAGGTGGCGAATTTTATAGGTAGCACATATTGTCTTTTAAGTTCAAAAGTTACCTAAGGTCTTAAAATTGTTTATTTAACAGTTTGTTAGGGTTCGTTCTGTAATTTATGTGAATTTCTGTCTTCTGATCTCTAATCTAATCTTGGCAGAATTTGTTATTTAATTTTATTTGGGTATGTATTTGGCTCAAGCTTAAGTTATTTTAGCTTAAAGAAAAAACGAATTATCTAGCTACTTTTACCACAGTTATTTGACTTGAATAAGTAAAAAAAATTACTATATGTGTAAGCTTGGCTTAGCGACATTATCTGGTTTACTCTTGCACCTCGCATCATCTCTTCACTTACGCCACCTCTTAACTGTTGTCTCGTTGCCACCCGGAACTGCCTACAAGTGCTGTCTCCCAAGACCGGATAGTATTTATCGATACTTCTTACTCGATTAGCCCACTCGCTTAAGAGTCGATATCGATAATAGTGTCGTTAATTTAACGATTATGTGCCCTCTTTCTAACGATCTATTAGTTTTATTGCTGCAAGAGAATGGTTTGATTGACACAGTTATATAAATACTTTGTAATTTCGAGACTAGCATCTAACATTCCAGTCCAGATCCGTCTGGACCCTGAAAGTGGTACACTTATGGAATATTACAGTTACATCGAGATAGAGCAAATACCTTCTTATTGTAGAAATGTGGAATCGTTTAGAGGCAGGCAAGTGAGCGAGTTCCTTTCGAGGTGTTAATTATTATGCTATTTACATAATGATTAGAATCTCACATGGTTCAACCATTTAACATTATGTGCGCCACCTTAGTGGAAAATGTGACATAGGAAAAAATCTTGTACCTACTGGAATACCATTACCAACTTTGGGTACAGTAGCCTCACTCATCATATGATGAGTATATTGCTTAAGCAATAGGTTAAACCTTTCATCAAAGTAGAACTAGTTAAAGAACTTACGGGCGTAGCGTGTGCCGATGATTGGGGTCTGGTGACGGACAGCCGTTCACGGATGAATGCCAACGTATGCCCGTGTTCCCGCCGTAAGCGGTACAGGCGGACACCGTGGAGTTTTAGTGGGTTGAAGTACCACATAAGTGCGCTATACCCCCGTGGTAGCGCAGTATGCATGAGCATCAATCTCCACGCAAAACAAAAAGACATCATCATCCTCCTGCCCTTAACCCTATTACTTGGGGTTAGCACAGCAAGTCTTCTTCTTCCATTCATGTATATTTGCTGTACTCTCAATAATCATATACATTCTAGCCGTACCTTTTTTATACAAATCCATCCATAATTTCTTTGACCTTTCTGTAATCCTGTAACCAACCACATTTATACTCAAAACTTTCATCTCGCTTGTTCCTCCTTCCTTCGCATCCCGAGATTATACTTATGACAAACGATTACCACACAACTTTTTGGTCACCGGTGCTACTTTCAGACTACCGAGGCATAGACACAAAACAAAAAAAAAACTCTTTTATAATTCGTAACAAACAAGACCAAACGCACTGACTTCCTAACAAAGATCCGTATAGCTAGCCTATGAGCTACTTCATTATATATTACATAAAGTTTCCTACAGCCTTACAACACAACCAGTTGATCTAGTATCCAACGGAAGATTGCGCATGAGCATTACCGTACCACATTCGTTAGGACAGATAATTTCCGCCATCGTTAGACTGACAGACCATTTCCAATTACTAGAAAATGGCGGCAAAAAATAGGAACTGTGAATCGTCGGTAGAGAATCTATTGGTATAATCTGGTGAGTATTATGCTCATTGATTTGCATATGGGGAAGAATGATTTGCATATCTGTTTTTTAGGGCTTTTGAATTAAACTAACAAGTAGGATTGAGGCTGGCCTAAATGGAAAGGACTCCTGAACAAATTGACTTGAAGAGTTGGAGAAGGTACCAATGTTCCTGAAATTAATTTGCATGATGGGAAGACCTAACTGCAAAACACTTTTTTGGCCTGTTGATTAAACTAACAGTTGGATTGAGGTCTAAACTCAAACCAACTTTTTATTTCAATGAAAAAGACTGAACAAATTGTTTACAAAAGCAAAGTTTCGAAAAAGGCACCAAATGATCTGAATGTTGCCGACAACAACCCAGATAATGAAAGATTTACTAGTCCAACAAAAATGCCTTACTTTTTTTCAGGCATGGTAAATCATACCATGAGTTCTCCCGCTCTGGGTGAAGTGGGAGGGCTGTCAGACTTTTACTGACTAAAACGCACCCGTGTACAGTTTTTTGTGCCAGGGCCGCGGTAACTCTCACTCAAATTCATCCAAAAATGCCTATCAATAAAAATCCGTAGCACGAAACCATAATATTATTATAATCACACAATCTAACTGTGATGGCTAATAAAGTAATAAATAGCTGCGTTTATACGCTAGTAACGAGTCCCGGCGTGTACGCATGTAGTCGGCGGATGCCACTCTATAAATCACGCTCGCCACCCAGATAGTGGATGTTGCCACGTCTGTGTCTGTCCAGTCCGGTACAGATGTACCTATATGAGAATATTTTTTTCAGTAATAATTGCCGGAAATTGTGGAGCAATATGGGGTTAAAGTTGCACGACATTGCTTGATGCCGATATTAGAAATTGTTTATTAAAACAGGTAGACAAATTAAACACAAGTTGATAGGCCATTCGTAGCTTAAATATTACCCTACAGCTAAATTAGATGGGTAGTGGTAATTTGCAGGGAGTCCCAAAAACTACACAGTTTGTATCTTCGAGTTCAGCATTTGATTTCAAAAGTAGAGACTTAAATTGATTGGATTGCACTATCAATATTGAGCAAAGAAAAACATAGATACATTTTTATGACCTTCGCCATTCAGTTTGGCGACATTTTGCAATACAGAATACCTATTTTCGACAATAGGTAATTGCTGAAAAATATACTTAAAAGCAGACTTCAGAACAAGTTCTATAAGTCACTACACTAGAGCGTCAAGCAGTAGCCACGGATTTGTCACCAGTCGACTTAAATTCTAGTTTATATCGATAAATATTATTGATTAAATATTCGGCAGATCAAGATTATCTTTAATCTAATCTGACGATCAAAAATGACGAAAGATGAGACAAAATTATGTTTTAAATATTAAAATATCAAATTTGTTTTTATTTATTGCTCATCTAATTAATAAATTATAGGAAATATAAAACTTTAATAACCAACATTTTTATTTAAACCTACAAATTCAGATAATTTAGAATTCTCAAACCGTCAAATAAGAAAAGCTAATGATTCTCGAAGGCCAATAAAAGGAATATTGTAGGTGCATCTAACAATGTTTAATAACATGGAAGACGTTAACAAATCGATGTTATAATTAATTGTGTAGCCGCTATTCTCAATAGTAATAACGGTAAAATTGCTGATTATGGATAGCAAATAACGTTGATGATAGGCTAAATGATGGCGGGACCGTAAGATTCTTTAATCACCAGAGATAGAGTGATTCATATCATCACCTATTCAGAAATGTATCTAACGAAGACTGCGACAATAAATAAGACATGCACATAATTAGAAATAGAATGGAATCTTAATAGAATCTAGGCAGATAACTTCAAAGTTTATGAAGTAAAGATATTTTTAATAACTAACCGCGATGTCTATCATAAATTAAGTAAAAAAATAACTCCGTGACATAAGAATGGTCGTAATTTTAAATATTGATATAACATTAACATTATACAAATGATTTCACGCCATAAATTGGCTACTGTATATTAAACTCCTTTATCTACTGAGTCATACAGGGGTTCTTAAACTTTAAAGATAACGGAACACCAAACAAATACCTTTTATTTTATGGAACCCCATATCAAATGATTACAAATCAACACAGGCATTTATATAAGAACTTTTTTAGGGATCCGTACACAAAGGGTAAAAACGGGACCCTATTACTAAGATTCCGCGGTCCGTCTGTCCGTCTGTCCGTCTGCCACCGGGCTGTATCTCATGAACCGTGATAGCTAGGCAGTTGCAATTTTCACAGATGATGTATTTCTGTTGCCGCTATAACAACAAATACTAAAAACAGAATAAAATAAAATTTAAGTGAGGCTCCCATACAACAAACGTGATTTTCTTGCCGTTTTTTGCGATAATGGTACGGAACCCTTCGTGCGCGAGTCGTGCATTTCGAGTGCGTTGCATTTGGGCGGTTTTTTTATGAAATTGGTAATATAATTGAAACACATTATGAAGAATGAAATTGTTTTACTCTTTGCTGTTTTTGAATAATTGTTTTATAGTTCGGTATTATGTCCGACAATTGTATGCGTATATCTGGGATAGCATCCAATCTTGACCTATATTTGTTTTTTTGTATAAACGTAGGCTGAAAAGCCTGCTTCACATCGATACGTTGTGACGAATGGGAGCAATGTTGGGATAGCCTTTTTGGCTATTTCAGGATATTCACTCCTAACACCAACCCAAAACTCAATCAGAGATACAGATTCAAATGTGTGTTTTAATATGGATGAACTTTGAAGATGTATGAATGCTTCATAATCCAGGACGGTCAACACCGCTGGTTGACTTTTTATAATAAATGGATTTTGTACCCATTCAATATCAATATAATTTTTAGGAAAGTAATCGGACAAAACAAAGATTTCAGGAGATTTACCAAATGTTCAGTTTTAATAGATTTAATTTCATTTGGTAATTCCAACGCGTTTTCTTGTAAAAAGTTATACACAAGCGGAAAACATTCAGTATTGTCCTTTTCCACAATCGAGAAATTTTATTTTATTTTAAAAGCTGTTAATTTATCTCTCGCCATAAATATAGTTGATGATTTGCCCTGCAAAAGTGTAGTTATTTCATTGATCTTTCCAAAAATTTCGGCGAGATAAGCTAATTTTATGGGCCATTAATTGTTCATCATGAAAAACACTAAAAATATTACTTCGTACGAATTAAATGAAACAACTGAGGAACGGGAAGCGGGTGGGGGACGAAGCCCGCCACGCGCCAACGCGCAACCTCGCGCTGTTTCTCAGGCTACGTGCGCTGCTGGTGGTGGGCCATATCCGGGCTGAATGCTTGCTTACTACCTACCTATTTACATAAAAGTAAGGAGTCCTTCTCATCGCAATATTTTGCGCTATTTCAAAATAATATTTGTAACCGTGCTATTATTTAAGAGCTAATAATAAATAATTTTGCGGGACCCTGATGACTATTCTACGGAACCCCAAGGTACCGCGGAACCCAGTTTAAAAATCCCTGGCCTAATATATTGACTCTCGTCTCAATGAATTTCTATAACAAGCGTATGAAATGATTATGTAGGTATGCGTTCGTTAAATTTACATAAACATTCATTCTTACATCATTATATGTATGAAAAGAATACCTGTGCCATTAAATCACGCCTACGACTAATTAAAATATAAATTTGCCGGGTTGCAAAAATATAAATTTGCATGACACTAAACGATATCGAATAGTAATTTGCTATATCAAATATGGCAGGACCAGTACCACGGTGCGTCGATGATATATGCGGAAAAATCTCGCGTGATTGTGATTTAAAATCTGAAGACATTCCATATTGTCTTGATACAAATTAACTTGGACTTAGGCAGGAAAGAGGAAGCAATAGTGTCCTTATGTTACACGATGATGATTAAACCCTTGAAAGAAGCAGAGACAGTAAAAAAGCTGCCCACCATTACCAAAATTTTAAACAGTTTTCATGCCTTATGTCCTTAAACACTCAGAAGCAAGTCACTCAAATTATTGGTCCAAACGAAAATGATAATGACACGGACGATTTCGAAGCGAGTAACAGAAGTATTGGCAAAACATTTGCGAAACCTCAGGCGTTCTCCCACGTTCGGGCACGCGAGTTAGAAACACGTGTAAATCTCAAACCGGTCAGACCTTTCCTTTCTAACATCACAATAAGCGTAAGCGACAGGCTGAAACTGCCCCCAGCTAAATCCCAGGCTGTCTGCCAGTAACAACAAATTTTGGAATTCCTCCTCTTTAGTTAGGTAATTGTTCAGAAGCCCGAGGGCTTCTTCCATAGCGTAAAAGGTCCAGTTTTGACTCTAAATAGCGTCCCACGCTTTAATGGTAATAATGTTTTAATAGCTCCTTTAAACGATAAATGCCACCGTAATAACAAAGCAGAATTGGAGCAAGCACGCGATTTAAATAATCTGGGAATATGCAAACAGCTTTCGGACTATGTAAACGTTTTCAAGAATTCAGATATTGAATTTGTAAATCCATGTCATATTTTGCATTGGTAATCGTGCTGTATGACAAGTAATACCAACAGATTTTATTTCTCAATAAATTCAAACCAAGTCTCGGTTACCGGGATACTTGAGCACAATACAATTTCTGCACTCCTTTAATACACCTATAAAAATTTGACGGCGGTATAAACCGTATCTTAAAGGACAAGATCGGATCGTCGGCGTTTGATTGTGGCATTACGAACATGATCATAAATTAGATGATAGTGATCTTTACAGGACACATTACAACGACATACGGACCGCCCCGAGGAGCATAAAGAGATCTAAGAAGTACAGCCGTTGCAAATATTGGAATAGTGCCAATGGCATGTAAAATAAATGCAGTTCTGAGTATTATTTAGAGAATAATAGTGAATAGCAATGTGTAATACATTAACAATTTGCCAGGTTCATTCCCCTCAATCTTTATTTGTAGTTTGACCGTAATGGTATATTATACCCAAATTGCTGGTATATATTTATAGCAAGGCGAAATTATATTCAAATATTCATATTGTCATTGTTAAAATTCTTTACAAAGTAGAAATATAAAGCGTTTTATATATCAGATCATTTTAATGAATACCGAAATTGGATACCCCAATCAAACTTATCATTATTTATGACAATAAAACTACCGTTAGAGGCGTTGATTTCGAGGTGTCAGATTAAGTTTCAATGGTAATACGAAGGCAGCAACATGATCTTAGGCTCCTTTTATTACGAATAGAATAAATAACATGTTAATAAAGACTGAATGACAAACAGTTGCACAAATGGGCATATTATATTTAGTTTTATTGATTTCTTGTTAGACTGGACCTAGTTTTATCAATTTAATAGCTATAATTAAGGCGTCATCAACCTAGTCTTTTCCAAGTGTGTTGGGGTCAGCTGCCAGTTTGACCAGCTGCGCTGGAACAGCTTTTTAGCAATGATCATTAATTTTATACAAATCAAAACTTTAAATAGACACAGATTCATGAATACCGCTATTTTTTACTTTAATTCTATAGGTCTTTGTGATGGGTTCGATTCAAAGGCACATACACGTGCCAGGCAGATGTTTGGACGCAATCCATCTGCTATTTATGCACCCTAGGGGAATGTCAATGCAATTTGCTGAAGTGTTTCGAATGGCAGGGAAAACTATAGGGGATACTTTAGAATTTGTGATAAAGGTGTTATTGGAGGATTAAACCTGCGGATCAAATTGAATTATTATTCATTAAAATGCAGTTTCCGATGGTATGTGAATGAATAGAGCAGGAAATTACCGTTTTATATACTAGTTTTGGGTCAAACGGTCGTTTGAGTTTTACAATTGCAAATAACAGTGAGCCCCCTTTAAAAACGAGGACCTTATCTAAAATATTTAGAACGATAACAATATTCTGTCCAAACATCTATCTTTACAAAACAAAAGTATTTATCAATATCATTAAGAAAAATAAAATTCAAGCAAGTCTCACAGACCTTGCAAAACTAACCGCCAATAAGATGCAAAAAAGCAGAAAGCAGCCGACAGTAGCAAAGAGATAACTCAAAAAGGAATATAATTTGATACTTAAACTGAATTCAAAAGCGTGTCCTTGCACAGCGAGCACAAAGAGTTACCCATTTTATTGCACATTCATCCATATAAAGAATGCGGTGGTGATGTAGAATAAGGTAATGCAGGGTGCGGCGGTTGTAAAGAATTGTGACAAATAAACTAACTTTACGACTGGTAATAGGTGTTATTCGTCAACAGTGACATTGAATTTAAATAATTAGTTTTTGTTTGCAATAAACTGAATTGTTGGTGATAGATGTTTCTTCGTGAAATATATGTAAAGTTACTTGAAATTGTTGGTAAATATAGCAAAGTTGCAAATATAGTCTCTAAGAATAAACTTTGTCTACTAGGCTCAAAAAAAATTTATGTAGCTTTAAAATACAGGAGTTGATTATGACAATTATTAATAGGAGTTTTAATCTTTCCTTCTCTTTATTTCTTACATAAATCTTTCAGTATCTTTTCAGCCATCAACATTGCAATCTTCAGTTGCTTTTGCACCAGCGTCGTAACTGATGCGATCTAAGGTACTGTTTGTCCGTCTACTTCGCTTTCTTCCCCCGTACTTTCAGATCGCATATCTTTACCGTCAATCTTAACACTGTACACCAAATGTCTTTTAATTTCAATATAACCAACAAAAGAAATTTCACTTTTACGACTACGAAACCTTTTATCTTTAGGCCTCTGTAACTCCTTTCTCTCTATTGCTTGATTGATGTTACGACATTCAGTCAATAGACGAATTATTTCAAGACGATAATATTGATGAACCTTACCCTTTTGATAAACGGATTGACAGTGAAACAACATCCGGTTGTAAAACTTTCATAGCTAAGTTTCGCACAAAAATCTATTTACAATTTCAAAGCTGTATATCTTGCGAAATATTATACGTACTACACAATTTGAAACTTTATTTCTCTGGCAGTAAAAGTTCAACAGGCAGGAACGTGATCGGAATGGTAAAAATAAACACTTTTGCTGTATTAAATATCGATATTAATATCGAGAGCAAAAGTACCAATTAATATTCAACAGAGCTTTGATAGCTATCATAATTACCCGCGGACTTTGATGGAAGTCTGTCGTTAAAAGATACAGTTTTTCGTTCGAATAATTATTGTTATCGGTATCTAAATTACAGGTTTGCAAAATAAACTGTTGTTTATCATAATAGTAGATTATCGTCGTCGATATCCGAATTGAAGAATTAGCAAAAAATCTATTAGATTAGTTGGGGCGTGTATTGAGAAAATAGTCAAGATTTGATTCATCGATAAAATCAAGCACAAATATCGATACAAAATTCCTCTCGCTCTCAAAGAAAACTCAAATATAAGTGTTGTGTGTGACAAACAGACTCTGTGGGTGGCTTACCAGCATTCAACTATAGTGAAAATTCCACTGCTAAAACTATCGAAGGACATTATTATTCAAAGCTCCAATCCTGCACCCGTAAGTACCTACCTACTGCCTTTTTTCCGCTGCGCCCACAAGTTCGCCCACAGCGATCGATGCGTAATGCAAGTGTAGAGGTGTGTATAATTTTACAAGCAGCACAATCAATAGATGGGCAGAACAGGTCCGACACTTGCGTATCAACTTTTTTGTAGGCTGGAGAAAGCGAGTCGCCGAAACGAGCCAGCGAGACGCCAACGTATCGGAAAGATTATCGATTAAGTGTTATGTCGAATATCGATATCGGAAAAGTCACGAATGAAAATGGAACGACATGAAAGCCGTATTCGAAAGATGATTTCTGTTGCAATTGTTATGGTGAATTTAGATTTGATGGATACGATACAGGTCATCAATCGACTGATATTTTTTGGGACAGTCGTGTCTATTTGCTGAAGAATTAAAGTAAGTTTCTATGTGTAGTTGCAATTAGCTATGTATTTGAATGTCCTCACGCACATTTACCTAAGCCACGAAATCTAAACACGCAGACAAAGCACTACGGCACATTACGTCGTCCAGTGATACAGTCTTAGTTCACATTAGTGAAACTAGGGACCTTGGCACGAATGTGGTGCAGCTTGTGACGGGAGCACGAAGTAATCCGATTGAAGTAACTCACGATGTACCTACATTATGCTTTGACTACCGCAAATTGGTAAGACCCCAAATATAATGCCGTTAAAGAGCATTTTGAAATGAGGCGCTTAAATGGTGGCGGTGGCGTAAATGGTGGCAATGTGTGAAATGTACTGGTGAATGAGACAGAACAAATATTAATAGAATGAACAAAATAAAAATGAAAGGCACGCAATCTATGTGACTAAACGCCATTAACATGAGGATAACCAGGCTAAGACTGTTTAAAATGGACAAGCATTAAGAAGAAAACTATTCCGTTGCCTGATACCAGACACAAAATACTCGAAACTGCTAAACGCACAGAGCTGGAACAAGAAGACTGAAGGGGATTTGCAGAGCCATTAAAAAACACAGGCAACTGCTTAAGCTAAACATACGTTTAGCTACAGGTATACACCTGAACATAAAAAGACAAACCAGATAAATAAACAATGCCCTTCATGTAAGCTAATAAGACATTTGATTTGCTAAGTGGACATAAATATACACTACTCAGACAAGAGCTCACTACCAATGTCACTATCACTAATTATTAATATAAACCCAGTGGGTGAAGGTTGACATTTAATAACATTAAAAGGTGTAATTATCACACTAGTTTCTATTAGTAATTGCACATTGGAGCCCTGGTTGGCCTCCAGTCCTCTACAATTTGTCGAATTCGAGAACGCTTTTTCTGTAGCGCTTTGGTTAATTATATCTTAAATATTATGTAATGATTCTGCTACACGTAATATTGCTCTAATTTCAATCTGTTTATAGACCTCGACTTTCGCGTCTGGAGTTCATAATGACTCAAAAATGTTACCGTCTGGACCAAGCTTCAGATGCCTTACAGATGTGATACTTGCTCTGAAGAATAACGCGTTAGTAAGTTCTAAACATGTTGTTTCTTATTTTGTATGTTTGTCCACATGTTGCATTGTGTTCTAAGAATAACAAATAAGTGTGACACATTTAAGCTTGTCGAAGATCTAAATTTTTTGTTAGTGTACGTTCATGATGAAAGCACTGTAAAAATAACCAGCAAACGGAGTAATTAATCAATAAATAAATACCTATATAAACTTAAAATATCACTATAAAACTTGCACCGGAAAAGGTAGATATAACTTCGCTGAAGATATCGAAAGTTCTAAAGATCAAGATACATTACATAATAAATAAATAACTGAACGAAAAATTACAATCTTTACTCCTTATTATAATAACTTTATCGACCATAGAAATCTAAATAGTACCAGCCATTAAAACAATCATTTAGACAACAAAGACACATATAGTCCTAGATGCAGAGATAGCCATAATTTAAGGCTAATTAAAACGCATACAGGTAAAGATTGTCGTAAAATCGATAACCTTTAAGATTTCTAACCCATGAGATAAGAGGGTAGTGAGTGAGGTCTTCCGGACCTCAGGCTATAAGCCCAAGATAGCCATCTATTTGATAGCATACAGTATATTTTATTTTCTTTGCCGGTAAAGGTTTAATGGCCATCAAGGCTTTTTCATTCAGTATTATTATTGTGTGGAACAAGCTTTTTACTTTGACCTTTTCAATGGCAATTACTTGATCGAATCAGCTATATATTAACAATTAATTAATTATCGATCCTATCTGTAGCTTATCAATATGAGAATGATTTATTTATTGAACATTCCTATTAAGGAGTATTGATATTTTAGTCCCTTTGAAATACAAAACTTAAATCTGGATTACAGATGCACTTTATTTCTATTATCGAAGCCACAACACATCACTTCTTCTCCGATCTTGCAAAACAGTGCCAATAACTATAATAAAATAACTGACCGTTAAAATTGATTTTGCAAACTGCATAGTACCTACTGAATATGACCAATGGTAACCGCTTAGTGATCAACTAGCATTAGAGTGTTAATTATTTTGTGCAATAAGCACCTCAGGCTTCGATAATAAGTATAATATTAACACAGGAAGATGTAACCACCTCGTGAAATATTAGGACACTGATTTTAACAACCAATAATAATTTTGTATTGAACTAAAGGATATGTATATGTTACGGCTAATACCCGAAGTGCGGCTACACCTAGTTTTAGCCGGTTAGAACTAGGTGTAGCCACGCAACATAGTCGACGGAGCCCCGCTGCGCGGGGCTCCTATTTCCGTCCGCAGGGTCTAAAGTAACCTAACACGAACGAATCATCTCGTTCGAACCTAACCTGTCCGTGTCGGGGTGCCCTAAGCTCCGGCTAATACTAGGTGTAGCCGCACTTCGGGTATTAGCCGTAACATATACATAAGATATGATATACATGATTATGGATAATATGAAAGCTGCCGAACAATATTTTAGATTCATACATAATAATAGGGATACTTTTACTAGCTAAGAGAAAAAAGAAAGAGAAATCGGGAAAGACTTTTAACAAACGGCAAAACTAATACCTACTACTATACAATGAGGTCTTGAAAATTTCTATGGAAGTGAGATCAATCACTTAAATCAAAGAAGCATTAAGGCAGCATTGCTCAAACTGACATTAAAGTACAACAGTAAATAAGCTCTTATTAGACAAACATAAACTGATTCAACAATAGCTCGATCCGAAGCTAATGATGGTAAAGCAACGCGGAACGTTTTGCACAACGGAGCACCATCCATCAATTATTGTGTAGAAATAGTAGGCGTTTATCTGATAGTTATCGCATCTTCAGTCAAAGCAAAGCATCGTGTAACTCCCACGAGATATGGGAAAGTGAAGAGGAGATGAATAGTTACAAGTAATAAAAGGATACAGTATTTGCAATCAGGTTTAATAATCCCATAACAGCAAGAGGAACCGGAATATGAAACTCTAAATGATGACAACAATAGCTACAACCATTTTACGAAACAAGCTTTGTACAACGAAGCAAAAATAAGTAATTTCTTAATAAACAATTTCGGATACGAGAGCCACTCAGAATCCAATTGTTATGTGATGCAACACCAATGTCATCTTTGCAAAAGACATCTTTATTTCCATGAAACCTTATATTCAAGGCTCAAGCCCTTTTACAGACATCTTTTAATATATTATTATTGTTATTCAATTTCGTTGATCGCTTGTAACTTTAGCCGCAGCATCTTCCATTTAACGGAATGCAAAGTTAATTGCCCTTCATTTAATATAAATATTGCTTAAGGTAACAATAGTTGTTTAAGACTGACGACATCCATAAAGTTTGTTTTAAAACAACGGAACGATGAGTAATTCAAAACAAAATATCAATAAAACGCCTATAATTATTGCGTGGGATGACATTTATGTGAATCGTGAAATACAACAATCATTAACAATGGATTGTTAATTAATTTAATAACAATAATTGAATACACACAATAAAGCTAATTAATCACAAAACTTGAAATAACTTCGATTTAACGAAGCTTGAAATGAATGATTCATAACAGTAAAACTTAAGTTTTATCGCACAACTTCAAATCATCCAAATTAAAAATGTTCAGCATTCGGAAAGCCAACAAATCAACAAAAAGTTGGAGCATTGTGTGGATGCTCAAAATTTCAATTAAGATCCAAACTCGTTAAGCATATACAAAAAATGGTTCAAAAATGTTAATTGGTTATTTCAAATTCGTACTGGCACCAATAAATTCCGAGTCAACAGACGCATTTAATTTGCAATGCCATACAAGAAGGATTGAATTGTCAACGCGACTTGCAATAAGCCCAGGTTCAACCTCCACCAATCAAGCTTTACTGCATTATAATCATGAAATGACAGACAGAATTTTAATGACACAGCCTACGCCAGAGAAAGTGAGAGTGACATACGAACCAATGTAATAAACATTTTTGTTAATGGACTAACTTAGAATGCCAACGTAGAAAACGAAACCTAAGACATGATCATATACATTTTGACTTTTAAGTCGTGACCAAATTGTGTTTCAAATGTTAATCCCACGCAATAATTGTACCTACTTTCTAGCGATTGATAGAACATTTTGTAATATCAAATAAGAAATTTAGAGCAAAATCGATCACGCTCAAATAACATTTCTTATTTTAAATATGAACAGAGAGTAGACAAACAATGTACTTCAATCTTAGATCTGCAATGTACAGAACATAAAAGCGAATGATATAGTTAGAGTCAATGCGAAAATAATGAATATCGCAGTATGCAATTCCGATTCTAAGACATATAGGTACTGCGCTGATACATCAGAATAACAAGAATAGCCCAGTTCACTTCTAGTTAATCATACGAACAACGCAGCGCCAGTCAAACAAATAGACTTGTCAGCAGACAATTTCTTAATCTAGGATGCGTAGGCGATGCAATCTTAGTACGGCCAACCAATCGGACAGGCGTGAATAATCCACCACGTTACACAGGTTACCGACATTCGTTCCAACAGGGCAGCCAGACAACCAGTATACCTCTCAGCAACACAGCATTTAAAACAGATATAAATCTATTTATAAATGTAATTCCATTATGAAGTAATCATACAGCTTTATACTCGTTTAATGGGATAAAAGTAACGTCGCTCAAGACAACCCTGCAACAGTTTTGAAATGCTAACGTATCGCAAACGTCTAGATTATTGTTGCTAATGTCTTACACAAAGTAAATTACGGACATTTGTCACGCTGAATGTTGATATAATATATTATGTTTGAACCTGGTAAAGAAGTTGTCAGTATAGTTTCAACAGTCAGTAGATAATCATCAATCCTTAACGATAAAATTTTATCGACGAATGACTAATTTAACGAATGTAATAAAAACATTAATGTATATTTCGGTATGTCTCAAGTATCGGAAGAGAAAAAAAAGTGATATCAACCAACACAATCAGGCTAAGGATATATTCAGAATGGAATTTGCAAAGCCGTCATTAAAACGGAATGTGTGTGACCAATCACCAATTGCAGTAGTGGGTTATTATCTTATATTCAATGATAATCAGAACGAAATAGCAATTCCTCGCAAATCATTGACTGATACAGAAGAACGAGACTAGAATAATGACTAGAGATATTATCTTGAACATGAAGATAGGTAATAATGTTATAGTTACATGTGGTTAAGCTTACGGTGTATCTTCAAGATAATAGGAAAGAGAAACATGGGTAGTGATTTATGTACCAACTGTACACGTTCTCAAGCAAATCGGGTCGGTAGGAGAAAATTGTGTTGTAGAGACTACAGGAGCTATGACTAATAAAAAACGACCATTGAAATCTTACCGTACTTAGAAATAATGTTTTTGCAAAAGCAAAGCAAGTAGAACTTATTGTTTCCTGGAAATACCTATAAATACAAAGTTATCCACTAAAATTCTTAATTATGTCATATATCCTACAACCTACAGTACTGTTTTTCCTGTCATTTTTAAAATCCATCCAAAGCCGCCCATTGTGTCACCCAGTGTAATGTTTCTTCTCTATACTTTCTGTAACTTATATGGTGTACATAATAAAGAGTAGTCTATTCTATTCTATATCTTGAATATCTGGTTGAAGGATCCACAATCATAAGGCAAATAAGAGGTCAGACAAACAAGATAAATAAAGTAAAACATGTAAGTAGACATCCTCTTGATAATGAAATAAGCCAGCAAAAAAAGACAAAAGCTTTCAAGATGATAAACAAACAATCGAAAAGCACATCGAAACCAAAACACACATTAACGAAACAAATTCCAAATTCAGTCAAAACATTATACCTGCTAAACAAAAAGCTAGTCCAGGAAAAAAAAGACGCGGTAACGGTTAATTAACATACTACGTACGCAGTGTGCAACAGGTTTGCGATGAAGCGAGCGCCGATATGCAAATGTTCTTAGCCGGTGGTCCTAGATGCACCGCGCTAGATATTACACTGCCTTATTCCGATTTAGAACTTTTTATTCGTTAGTGTGCGCTTTATAGCGTAAAAACATGTAACTAACAGTGCAAGTGTTGTAAGTTTTTTTTTATAGCTTTGGTAAATTATACGGAATAATTTTTAGATTTGCAAAAAATACTTGTAAATTTTTAGACATGAATTAGAGATATGAAGAATGCAAATATAAAGCCAAGTATAATTTTCTTTACAGCTGGTGTCCTTCTCATTATAATGCCTTAAGGTTACATTAGTCGATCATTCTTCCATACAAACGTAGTCTGGCGATTACTCCACTGTTTGACGATGTACGTTCAAAATAAAAGAGGATATCAATTTGTCTCATCATTATCTAGCCCTGTATGGGAACAAAAAAGTCAAGAAATAAAATATTTGAAAGTTATGAGCGTCGAAAGTTCCATATTTCATCACTAATTTTAACGCATCTTTGGGCGGAAATAAATAATAAGAAGGAAAATTGCAAAACGGCCTCCATACAGGGATAGATTACTGATTCAACAATGCAAATAATTTTATTTTGAAAATATACATGTAGTCGTTTTTTCATGATATCTAGACTCCAAAAGGTCTGTTTATAAAATTTCGCGCGCTCGTTTTCGTCCTAAATCATCATCCATTTCGATACAAATTTGCAAAAGTGCTAATTCGTACGCGAAGTAGCTACTTACTGCTCATCATAGCATCTATCTCTTTCGCACGTGTTGTCGGATGAGATAGCATGCATTTTAACATCGCGCACAAAATAGTTCGTGCCGTCGACTAGGGGAACCTTAACAATAGCGTTATTGGTTTCTTGAGTTTGGTTTAAACACTGATAATACTCCGCTTTATTCATTATTGTCTGGTATCTAAAGGTTAAGATAAAAATACTTACTTAGACAATTGGATTCTCTGACATTCACAATGTCCTTTTAAACAACACGACTGTTAAAACGGATACAGATACTCGACAACAGTTATCTACGCAACTGTTATTAGAACTTCCAGCACAGAAAGAAATGGCAAAGGCAAAAAGTGCAGGAACTATACCCACGGACAATAATTACATTAATGCACCAATGGATCGAACGAGTCATTTATATATCTTCTGAGAAACGTCACAAGTAAAACTCCACTGTCTTTTTTTTCATGAATAGTCAAGTGTACTGCAAAAGGCTTTACAAAGCAGAGTGCACACAATGGGGTTGATTAATAAAACATTGTGTACGGAGCCTATCTCATATTCACTATCGTGTACGATTGGATCGGCGCGTGCGCTTTCAGCCCGCTGCGAACCTGACCCGATGTGGGTCACACGAACAGCTTTCAGATATTTGCATATTATGCACTTGTATGTTGATATCTCATCACAGCCGTATCCGTAAAGAGACAGTGCATCTACGCTTAAAAGGAGAGAAATTATAAACACTCTACGATGGAACAAATTGGATCCTGTACAAGGAAATATGTATATAGTTAAAGGTTACACGATGTACACCACGGAGACGCTAGATCAATTTGAGCATCGCGTAAAGACCGTGACGAAACATCAGTGTTATGGGAGAGTTGACAAAGTACAGTACATAAAATATTTGCAATAAGAAGCAACGAGAGATTGACTCACACTATGCAATTCCATAAAATCGAAATTAGTTACGGTGAACGGCCGATCAAACGGTCGGAGCTCGTTCGTGACCGTGGACTACTCAATACGAAATATTCGGAAAATTTTAACCAGGTGAATTGTGAAGAAATTGTAAGAAATGTCATGAGCCGATCTAATTTAGTGTTGAAATATAATTTCAAAGATAACCTGCCAAACGTTTTTCTTCTTTTTTTGTGTATACATTTTGATTGCACCTTTAAATCTACCGTTAATCGCCTAAATGTAATAATAGGCTAAAATATTTCAGACGAAATACTAAGTTGAAAAGCAGAACAAAAGGCGACGCTACTTTATGCTGCCTTAAGCCACATCAATAAGGTTCTGTTTAAACGAGGCTAACACTACACGGATATTAATACTCAATATCAGTTTTATCACGAGCCTTTTGCGGGGTAGCAGGACAGCAATTATCAAAGATTTAAGTAAGCCTCGAGTGAGTCGTGACCACCGGATCTCAAATCCGTTAACGGTGGCTACCCTTGGACTATTTCCACACACCTTTGTGTCGAACTGCAATAAAGGTCAATTGAAAAGTCTGAGTTCAGCTATTGTTGCATGCATTGATAATGATATATCGCATGATCTGGTTCTATCAGTGATGCAACGTAATGGATTTGCAAGGTCATTTTTTAGTGCACGAGACAAAGTTGTCTCTTCTATTGGAAAGGCGAGGCTGTTAGCATTCTATTCAAAGTTGACATTCCACCATGACCATACACGCATGATGTAACAAGTCAATGGCACACAAGGTCAAGTGCAAAGCCAAAGCCACAGAATCGATTATGCACGCCGTATCAAATGACCCACGAACGTAACAGTTTACCACATAAATTCTCAAGTCTCAACATCCGTAATAAGCTATTGTTTAATTTATATTGATATTTAGAGATATCAGATAATTCATGAATAAATTAAGGTGTAACCGATCTCGTTTGAATGGATACGCGGCGACGGACCGTGGCGGAACAGGCCGTTGGCTATCTCAATCGCCTCGCCTCGACCGGCTCCGTTTATGCTAATCATCTGGAATTTCTAAGATCAGAACTAAGCTACAAGTATTATCGGTATCACCCAACTGTGATTTGTGGGCGTCACGTCGGCCATCCGGTAGAAAGATGAGCCCAAAATTTTCGTTTTTTAATCAGCGGAGGCGAGGTCAATCGGTCTCGGCTGCCTATAAAATTTCTCGCCTATCAATATGGTGATCAAGATCAGTTTGTGGGCGTAGTAGCTTAGTAGTTGCGAAGATGCTTATTGATAATGCATAAAAAACAAATAAGGCTACTGGTGATACGACTTATATCTTAATTTGTCACGTCGACTTCCAAATCTTAGGGCCTTACGTACACAAAACCAACAGTGGCCTTTCTCACTCCGTTCCCACCCGCACTTCCTCTCAATTAGGCAAATGATGTTCTATTGTTTGCAGGTTGGTTTTTAAAAGTTGATTGCTTCACGGTGAACAGTTCATTAATTTGTTTGTAATCGGTAACATCAGTCAACCGTCAAGAGGGAGTCACTCCCACGGTCGATCTTCACGCAGACGACACTGTCTGTTCCCAGAAAGGTAAACTTACATTACACAATATCTATGAGTATAATTAAAAAGTCAGGGACGCAGAGAAGGTTTGCAACAATATTTTCAATTGGAGATTGCGTCAGTTATCTAGTTAAGGTACGATTCAATGCAAAGACTTCTGATTTCGGTTCAATAGAGATGAGATAAGTATCGAAGTCGAATCAGATCCATACTTTGCAACAATACTATTATCATGTAGCCTTCAATGACTCACAGAGTGATCTGCTCGAATTATTACTGACTCTACTTTTTGTCCAGTTTTTTCCTAGGATAATCGCAGCAATCTTGCAATCATCGAGCACTTGTTTCGTAAGGCATCAAAATAATTGCTTGAAGACAATATAATGCGGAAGTCAATACCGAAATTGCAAAAAGTCTAGTCATACATTTCCATTTTTGATTGTATGAAATAAGAATAATATGGGTATTATGAAGATAGATGGTGCGATTCAGGGGCCTCTTGGCCTCGTAGATGCGAATGGCGTGACGAAAGGACATACAAAGGGGCAAAAAACGGAGACAATGTTATGAATTGAAGAATAGGTACTTGTGAGTAGTTGAGTCTCACATGCATGAATGGGAAGACAGTTTTGCTTTTGTTCTTTGACATTATTACGGTACAGAGTCACGGTCAGCGGAAATAAGTGCAAAACTGCGAGCTCCGAGCGTCGCTGAGAGGTGAATCACTAATGAATGCATGGCAACCAAAGTAAAAGAGTTCGTACGCAATTTTTTTACATATGCCTTTATTAAATACTTACTTCTACCTGCGTGGTATGTTGTATCTAATATCCTTCTTCAAGTTCTAAGCTATATCTATGTAAAATTCAAATAAAGTCCTTTTAGTGGCGTAGGCGTGTATATTTATAATGGATAGTATTTTGGCCAAATTACGTGTTGTCAGTTAAGGCCCGTTATTTTTATTAAATAATTTATGTAGATCATAACTTTTTAAAGGCTCTTTCCAAACGTATTTATTTTTATTATGTCATATTTTATAGTTATTTGAATGTCTCTCTATTCCAATAAGCGTGGTGTCTCACCATTTATAATAAACTTAATTAAAATGTGGTGCGAATTATGTTTTTATGTCCATGTTGATGTCATATTTTATTTTATTTTTTAGGATTCTTCAGTTAAGAAAAATACTACATGACCAAGAAGATATGCAGATGCTAAACGGTTCACTGATTTTTTTTTTAAATATGTAGAATTATGTAAATGCCTTCCTTCTAAATGAAATGAGAGGTTTAAAAATACCAAGTTACCGACGCAAAACCTCCCCTGTGTCAAAACTATTTCATTGAAAAGCCGCAACACCCTTTTAAAATGACACTATGGTAGCTACAACTGCAAAACATCACCAACATGCAGTGAGTAAGCATGATGATCGCATTCTTTGCACGAGAAGGGTTCCTTGCCCTACACAAGGACAATAATTACATACAGAAATATAGACAGTGACTCATTACAACGCCCCTATCCCATATAATTAACGATAGACAAGGGGAAAGTTTCATTTCCATTAATAAATAGAACACACATTGGATGAGTCAGCCATTCGCCATTGGGCCGTTGGGCCCGATTTTCGTTAGTAACTAAATCCCACTGACCCGGACTCTATAAGCAATAATCAATGTTATAAAACCGGCTTCGATGCGCTTCCAAAATTGAGGTTTCTAACCCAAACATTATAAAACATTTAAATGTTGTTGAAAGGCATTTGCGGGTACTTAAAATGTTATGAATAAACAAATGGCTTCCTCTTTACCACGCTCTTTACTGTGGCACGTGTTAATGTAAATGAAATTTATTTTAAATATATCAGGGTCAACGCATGATTGTCACAATAAAAAAGACACGATAGGGAATAAGCATTTTTTTTATTTGCTAAATAAAATACTTATTAAATAAAGTAAACAAATATTAAAGATTTTTTTAAATATCTTGATCAGAGACGAAGTAATAGAACGTCAAAGATGAAAATAAGAAAGAGATTGCCAACGTGCCATCTGACGTCAGCAGGCACGACACCCATACTACTGCCATAGAATTCGAAGTTTTCGTAGAGAGGGAGAGATATATTTCTTTAAATTGTTATGTCTTGTTCGTTTTTTAATCAATTTTGATATTTTTTTTACTATTAGTATTCTATTTAGTATTTTTTTCGATAAATTGGTCAAATAATAATTAATCTTTTTCCAACAACGTTGAGGTCGGCTTCCTTCCAGTCTAATCAGATGCAGCTCAACATCAGTATTTTACATCGAGGGACTGCCTATCGGACCTCCACAACCTAGTAACTGGAAAACACAATACCCTTGACTGACTGACACTAGACTGGTGACACATTTTCTGGCTTTTGACGGCACAATTGGAAGTAAAATAAGTCTATCTATTTTCTACCAAAAAAATAGTTAGGTACCTACTGTTAGGTATCTACTATAATATTGACGTCATTACTGAAATCCTATTGAGTGTCAACCTTGACTTGCAAAAATGATAATGCTGAAAGTAACTAATCAATCTTATTAGGTATGTGTAATTGGATAGCTCACACAAGAATAGATTTTTTAATATTAGGTACAGGTACTAATTACCGAAAAAATCTGAACACGCATACAGAACAAAATATAACTAGGTACCATGAAGTTTATCTAAGCTGCATGTATTACCAATTTAAAACTTGAAAAAGAACACGTCATGCTTTTGTCTAATATTGATGACGGTTCGAATTTTAAATAAAAAATTGTCTACGTTTTGGTGACTATAATTTAACTGAAAATTAAGATATCAATGAACCCAAATCCCAAAAAGACAACAAAAAATTTATCACTAATCGAGCCCCATCCAAATCTGCTATAAATAATCGCAAGTAAGGACTCTGTGAATGGCAGACATGGCTGGTCGCCATTATGACTCACCGGTACTATGACGTCATCTCAACGGCCACCATAGACTATATAGACTCCTGAACGTCAACAACATGTTAATATGGACACGCGGGGAATGCTAAACGACGGTTAAGATTTACGGATTAAATTGTAAATAAACAATGAATTGAAGTACATACTTTAAAAACAGTAAATGTTAAATGGCTTTTTAGAGGTTCAATAAAACTTTGTTCAGAGCTTTTTAGTGAATTTGTATGGGTGCTTTATTATAGAGAGCGATAAAGAAACTCCTGATGCGATTATTTCCCTTGTTTTCATTCAAATTTTGAAAAATGAAAATCATCAACTTGCACAGAAGCTTGGTCAGGCTTGCTAAAACAATGGGTTAGTTAACGATTGGTTCAGTTGTATGAATGCGATTATATATTAATTATAAAAAATATAATTACGTATCATACCTACTTAACGGTTGCACTAATACCGCTAGATATTTATAATTAACTTATTATTTTCTCAAAGTTTAATAGCTTGTATTATGCAAAGCAAATAAAAAAACCATAACAGCATAAAATATTTTTACTTTATTTAATAATTTGCGAAGCATAACATAAAGTTACTAAAGCGAATACTCGTAACATAATTCACAAAGAACGTTATGGCTTACGATTTCATATATTATCTAATGATATGCACATTTTATATGTATTCCTTAGTTCCTTATTCCAAATTAAGAAATATTTAGTACTGCACGCACATTAAACCATAATAACATTATTTATATGTTAATATATGTAAATAACCGTCGACTATTTGAGAACAAAAACCCGGTAATGGACTTTTTATATAAAACAAAGTAATTACTCCCATTTGTGGTGTTTCTTAAAAGGTAGAAAACGTTTAGAGTGCAGTCCATCGTAAAATATTGCGCCATCCAACCGATTTTGTTCTTTTTTTGAATCAATTGAAACGAAGAATTGAAACCATAGATACCTTTTATTTTAATTACACTTTTGACACTTATTACGTAATTCCATCATAAAACCAAAATGGTTTCTAAAACATGAGTTCAAAATATAAAAATCATGAGAAACACTTTAAAACACGATATCAGGTAGTCTTATAATAATATATAACGATATCAATAAACATTTCAGAAATAAAAGTGGCTAATCTAATCCTAATATCTTCTTTGAATGGCTGTCCAACTAAATATAATGTAGTCTCAGGTCACAGTTCAAATCATTATTCGGATGATACTTTACATAATAAGAAAACTGCCAAGTCGCATAAGACCTTTTAACCCTTTTCCTTCAGTTGCTTGTGCCAGGGCCGCGGCAACTCTCTTTCAAATTTATCTGCGACCCAGACAGGCATCAGCCCTAGCGGGCCCCGTCAGTTTTGCTGACATCTCTTTGAGGCGCGCATGAAACATTACGCGCCGTCGACTCGTCTGGAATTTCTAAGTAAAAGCTGGGAGTCTGGTATTAACGCCGGTTGATTGCAATCGACTCACCCCTATTACATGGGTCTTCGACGGCGATGGGACGACGACCACATCATCGCTTACCATCAGGTGAGATAGTAGTCAAACGCGAGACCATCGATAAAAAAAAACACAGGAGCGAAGACGCGGAAAAATCTTACATATCGATAGGTCATGAAGAGAAACTTAAAGACAGTGAATCTCTTTGTTGTTGAAGCGTCTGATACGAATATAATGGTCAAAACAATGATGATAGCAGTGAAAGCGACAAAGTACCCGTGAACTATGTAATGACGGGTATCGCACACATTATCACTGTTTTGAAAGTGGTTATTTGGAGAAAGTTATCTCTAAATACAGTTATTCGGTGTTTAACTTCGTTGGTCTCTAAATACGACCTATGTTTTGATAATTTTATTAAGTTAAAAAACGTCCGGGCACATACGGGGAGGCATTCCGGAAGCCCCAAAGTACGCAGAACCTTTTGCTTAAAATCATGATGATCATCTTCAGCCTTTTAATTCTGGTGGGAAATAGGCATCTTCTGTCCCAGTGCGGGTTCTAAAAATTCGATGACGTGTGACATCCACAATGTCACACGTCATCGAATTTTTAGTTCTAGGACATATCGGTTTCCTCACGATGTTTTCCTTCATCGTTTTGAGAGCAGTGGTGATGAAATATTTTACACAAAGTAAAGCGCCTGTGACAAGGTTCGAACTCACGACCTACTACTTCTTGTAAGTCGCGGCCAAAAAACTACATTCCTCGTAACTACGGGGAATGTAATGTAAACCCCGGATTGAATAAAGGGGTGTTGTAAGTTTGACATGTGTCCCTGTGTGTTTGTGCAGGTATACGTGTATTTGTGTATCTTAGCTCCTAAACGGACGCACCGATTATTATCTCGTTTTGTTTTTGTTTGAAAGGTGACTTTATCGAGACTGTTCTTAGCTACGATTGATGTAAATCGGTTCAGCCTTAAAATATTAAAGGGCGTTTAACTGTTAGAATCGGGCTGTTTTCGCAAGATATCCTGTCATATTTACGTGTTCAATAGATTGTCGATCTAAGCGTGTTTACTACTAGATAAATTATGTAGCATTAATTAAAAATGTGGGGTTTTTATATTTTTTCATTTTACTTGTGTTAAAAAAATGCAGTTAGGTAGCTTGTTAGTTTCTGTCTGTGGCATAAAATATTTTATTCTACAGATTTCATAGGCAAAAATTATACTTTCAAAGTTTATCTGTAACTTTCAATGACGCAAAAAGATAAGGCGAAAAGCAAAGCTAATATTTTATTAGAAACGGTCTAAAGATTGTACTGATAAGATAACGAAAACAAACCATAAAAATTCAAATCACATCGTTAGTGCTTGCGTAAAATAATAAAACTTGTAATAAAAAAATGATAGCTGAATTCAATTAAGAGATTTTTCATAGGTAATATAGCAGCAAAAGAATTGTAATTTTTGGCTACTGATTCTGCTATGGTACGAATCTTATATTTTTTAACACATTACCAATACCATGTCTCTCCCTAAAAAAAATCCTGTGGTCTCAATAAGAGCCTAAACAAAAGACATTATATTCTAACGATTGTCAAAAAGTCTACGTGATCATCAGAATACCAAACATTTGACAATCGTCATCGCTGATAAAGTCACTTACACAGACCCCAAAGTTTTTGAACACGCCTGAATTAAAAAGAAACCAAAACCAAATGAGGTGACAAAAGCATTCTAGCACAATTACGAGAAGACTGACAGAAAAGGACCAAAAGGGTCTGATGAAAAGCAACCACATACTAATTGACTCAGCAGCTGCGTTTACAGCACCAAAAAAGATTCAAACGGACCATAGATGGAAATCTCAGAGAGTTTCTGGCGATTGTAAACAAACAAACAGCAAAAGGTAAACATCAAACACGCTAGGCGATAGCACGTTGCGTTGCTTGCTTTCCGTTGCCAAAGCAAACAGATCAGCATTGATAATGAACTCGGTAAACATTCACAATAAACTGTAGACATGTTAATATGTACAATATGGATAAGTTGACTGCAGCGATGGTCTAGTGGTTCCATGGTTTGTCTTTTGCTATGAATATTTTTGGTAGATAGCTGAAATTTGTAACCTGTTTGTGGTAATCAGCTCGCCCTATGTTCATCATTACCATCATTGCCTCGTTGGGTTGTCTTTAGCCATATTCCCAGTTCCGTTCGTCCTTCATCCAGATATTGACCAAGGTACTTAAAAAAAACTGAAGAATTGTGGATTACTGTAGAGTACGTCTCTTTCTTTCTTTTTGAGGAATACACACACGAGTTATTTTATGTTACACATGAGAAAAAACTCGTCCAAAAACAGTAACGCCTCACAGTCACAGCAGGCCTGTTTTACTTCAAATTGGATAAACAAACTGCGTTCATGAACCTTTCCGCCTTCCAATTAGATGTTCTACACTTTTGAAAATCATAAGATATGCTTGTATGCACCAGGAACTGTTTACGGGTAGGATGCTTTAATGGCCGTGTAACAAAACCTTCTGAATATGATATGACGTGATGATAAAATATGTTCTGGTTTAAAATCTTGTTACAAAAAGGTTAGAGACGTGTTTTGTGTTCTGCGAATGTGATCGGATGCAAGTGTTGTTCTAAGATATAAATAGGGTCAGAAGGTCGTGAGACTTTCGTATGTGAACGTAAAAAAAATTCAGCCGTCAATTTTTTTTAAGCTTATCTTTCAAATATGGTCGAACTTATCTTGTCCGAAAATTCAATAGATTCTGCATGTTGAATTTTTATTTTATCGGCTTATCTTGTAAATATGATCGAAGTCGAGCATAAAGATTATATAAAAAAAGCGATCCGGCTGAAAATTCAATAAATGCCGCATGTCATACGTTGAGCGATCTTACGCAAACTTTTCGTGCTCACATCCTATCAGAATTATAACGAAGTCGATAAATAATTTACGCACACAATAAACCAAAATGTGGACATATGCTAAATAATATTGAACTTATGTCGCCTGCCGTAGGTGAAGTGTCTAAACTAATATTGACATTGTAACATCCACTCTGTGACATCGCATACGAGACGATATAATTTGACACAAAAAAAAAATCATTTGAATAATGCCACATGTGTTCAAACTTATTGATTGAATCGTCCTAAACGGTTCTTCGTTTATGAATATTCAATAAGGTCGGAATAATAACGACTTTTGCCTATTCAAATTATAAACTCGCTTGACCATCGCTTTCCTTAAACTTGACTTTGAAAAAACACCAATGAAAAAAGAAAATTTTCGCTTTTACTTAATAAGTGCCTTGCAATTTGGGCTCTTTACGTTTAATTATCTAAATAAAGCAAAAAATAAAAGGTTAATAACAACGGTGGGGTCCAGTTTGCGAGCACAATTATTCAACAAAAACAACTAAATGCCAAGTGGGAAATGTCGTGCACTCACCTCATGATACACAGACGTCATCATCTTGAAACACTTTGTTTTGTTTTGGAAAATTATAGCTTCACAATCAAACACTCATTTCACTATTAAATAATTCGTACAATATGGCTGCCACTTTTTCTAAAGTTCAATAAAAAATATCAATCTGTCAAACTTCCCGCCAAGCGCGCGTAAAAAAATAAAAGGCAAAGGCACACGGTTACGCAGCCTACGTTGCTGGCGCGTGTGACGCGTTCCGTGTTTAGGATCGGCACTGCCACTGAGCGACGGCCGATAGCATCGGCTGAATGGATGACGATGCCGCTCAGCTGCTACACTCAATGAAGCATTCGAGTTCGGAGGTCACCGATCATCGCGACCCCCTGTTACAGCTCAAAGTTTCTCTATTACCCTATAAACCCCAAATTCTGTATGCGATGAAGTTACTCTGGGACATTTTAACGCAGCAAGTTTAACGTTCGGTTATTTACATAACAAAATACTGACCTACATTTTAATGTATCCTGTTGCTTTTGTGATTGGAATTGCTGCAATAATAGTGTCGCTTTAATTACATGTCCAATAAATAAATTGAAGTAGTAAAAGTTATAAAACTTGGGTATCGTTGGTGAGTTTCGTAGCAAAAAGCAGGAGGTATCGACCCGTTACTATCGTGTTTAGCGTGGCCAGTCGAAATGTTTTTACCGATGACAGACAGGCAGCCATCGGAGTTCGTCGACAGTGATCATTCAGATTATTTTGTCATGGAACCGGTATTATCGCCTGAGTCTGGAGCTAATGCGGTGTAAAACATGAACACTTAGGTTATCGCTAATCCGTTACGATAGTTCTTCATACTCAATTTGCTAAGTCACTGGAAAAATACAAAATTAAAAATAATCTGTGTCAGAAATGCGGTCTTTGTCCAGTTTTATACACTATTAATGGATTTTCTAGACGATTTCGTTCGGTTCCTTGCGGTACTGGTTGCACACAATAAAATTGATTCCCAAAATTATAGTTTATGTGTAAATTTTCGATTGCCAATAGATCGAACAACGGGTTTCTGATGGGAAATAAATTGGTTTTCGGACGTTTCGGCTGACGCGTGACCTTACCTTCGATAAGAAAAACAAAAATATTATATCCAATTTTACATCAATTAGCAGGAATCCGAATTATATTCCTTCTTAATTATTTAAAAACGACTACCATTCACTTATCACATACAGTTTGGTGACCCCTTTCTAAACGAATAGAAAGGGGTCACCAAATCATCCATCACTTACTAAAACCAGTTTCTGTCAACTTCCTACTTAACACATTATGCAGCATCACGAAACAGCGAGCTTCAAAGCTCGAAGTTACACACCGGTAAAAGCCATTAAGAAACATTATCCTACTGAGAAAGAGTATATATATTAAGATATTTTATCATTCGACCAAAAACAATGTAGCTCACATCCATTCCGTTAACGGTGTTGCCATTACAAAAGTTGCAGTAACGTTTAACGAGTCTATGTTACGTGTGGGTTACCACACTTACCACCATTGTTTCAAGCAAAACATAATGCCAGTGTTTGTTTATGTTATTTAAAGTGTAACATTACCGCCGTTGAGGAAAAAGCAGGTGAAAAATGCAATAAAAAATGTTTTTTGTGAAGTTGGTCTCGTTGACAGTTTGGCAAAAAAGTGAAATAACAGGAAAGAAATGTCTCAAGGTTGAGCCTATTTTGGCAAACATGGTGCTGTCTGATCGACAGATAGACAAAAAGTTAAACAATGACAAACATGTTTTCCTAGAAGCAAAAAAAATCGTGCAGGTTGCAACACGATACTATACGATGCAAATATCATTGTCGACACACAATCTCGCACAATTCAAGGACAGCAAGTAACTACAGGAACCCACCAATCCAAAACAGTTCCCGTGAGGAATGCTCAGCTCCAAAATACAACCACAGGGATAAAAAAAGCTAAGATGCAATTAACAATGACCGTGTATGGATATAATATCTGAAATTAATGAATTCATAATAAAAACCAAGGACCGAACAAGAGTAATCTAGTAGCAAACAACACAGTTCCTTAAAATAAACTCAAACCGAATAAAATTGTATACAACAAATTAAAAAAACAAGTAAGAACAAACTTCAATCGATTCTTATATCGCTGGACGTGCGTACCCAGTACAAAGACGACCGCTAGTTTATAGTCAATGTCTTCGAGTATCCATATAAATTGTGCGGGGAAATTCAACGGCCATCTGAAACCGATAGCCATCTTGATGGATAGATTATAATGGCGCTCGCACTGTGGCTGAGTCGAATAAAGTCAATGTGAACAAATTGTTTGGCTGAGGGTTGCTAATTGAATGTGAGAAGTTTTGGTTGTAACGGTAGTTGATAGAGAGAAATGGGATTTAATAAAAGGAGCAAAAATATATTTGTTAATTTTGATCCCCCATGACAGTGAAACGATTAAAAATAATGAATGTTGCTAAAGACCCCAAACTTTAGATGATATCTGACAAAAGTCACCCCGCAAAAACACAAAACAATCTTGCTAACACAGAAATTAGTCGGCATCTTTTGACCAAGAACAAATGTCACGAAAGAATTACAACATTGTACTCTCGAAGATTCTAACATTGAACAACAAAAGCTTCGCCGCGGCTGCGCGTGCGTCTATCTTCGATCGCCGAGCAATATGGCGCCACGGACCATGGCGCCGATTCTAAATCACCGTTTTAGACAAAAAACAACTCATTATCTTTAGCAATTTATTATTAACAATCGATCGGGTTCGGAAACTTGTTAAGAGACCGGGATACTGTATTTCATTAAACGTCTGTTTGAGGACGAAAATGTTTTTATCAATATTACAAGATTTAGGTATGTCATAAAGAATTTTGGCGTTTTTGCAGATTTTTATTAGATGGAGTAGTATTTATTGGAGATCGGCATTTTTGAATAAGGCGTTGTGACTAATAAATATGGAATTTAATAAAATATTTCGTATTTAGTCTTTGATGAAGTGTATAATATATTCTCACGAATAGAACGTATCATTTTTTACAAAAAAAAATCAATCAACTTTGTTTGTATAACTACCGAATTGCCGTTACACCGCATATTAATAATAATAATTGGCGAATAATACACATTAGCACTTCTAAGGGTACTTAACGCGGTGGGAATCTCTAGAAAGTTGTCACGAAAACCGGCTTAAACCAGAGTCGAATTTGCGAGAGAAACCCCTCAGGCCAGCACGTGTGCAAGTGTCCTTAATTATAGGTATGTGTGCGTCAAATATATTATGTAGGTATCTCGTATTACCGTCACGCAAGGAATCCCAGGGGCAGGCCGATGTGGCTTACATGGAACACAATAACTTGGTTTGAATGTTATAAATGTTGGTCGTGATGCCATGAAATAAGGGCTACGATTCTCCTTCTGGATTTTTACAAGCCTGTTAGAAGAAGAGTCTATGTCTTCTTCTTCGACTGTATAAAGAATTTTGTCACACATTTCTTAATAATTAAATCAAATTTGCACTGAAAAATTTAAAATTACTGTTGCTGTGAACAGATCAAGATGAAAACTAATTATAAAAATATTCCCAAAAAATATTAAGCCTAATTCTTAAACCAGCTGATGTCAGAGTAACCGATGTTTTGTGTAAATACATCACACACAATAGATTGACGACAGAAGACGATAGTTAATTGTTAGACGAATTTCAACATCTATTGATATGATAGATTATAAACCTTTGAAGACCTCTTGTGTTACGAACGATAGAAATGACGTCATATCTACAATATACACCATTATGTAAATACATACAAGCAATCACGGCAATTAGCTTTATCGACAACCAATCTACAATTTGGTAAGGTAAAAGTTGATAGTTCAACAAAGAATCGTAATGACCTTTATGTATCTTATGCAATGACAACAAAAATAAATACAAAAGAAACCATTGTACAAAGATAATAATGAGAACATTCTCTAGCAGTAATTTCAAATACCACGATCTGTGAGCTTATCGCTGTAAACCCATCAGGTAATAAGGGACTGTTATGTCCTATTATTTTGTAAGTATTTTGATGCTATTTTATAAGACTTTACAAAGACGGATTCTCTTAGTAAAGTACTGGGTTGCATTGCTTGCTGTATTTTGCACGAAGCACAATTATAAATTATAGTTGAGGGCAGTTCAAAACAATGTTAACACAACAGCAATGGGAAATAGAAATTGTGCAACTATTGGACCTCACATAGCATCTCTTGCGGGTCGTCTAAGCTCAGCCGCTTAAGCTGTTAGAAAGATAACATTTAACAGATATAGAAACCGCGCGTTTGGTCTATTTTAGTTTCTTTCACAGCATTATGTGATATGGTATTTTGCTGTGGGGATGGGCTGCTGACATTGAATCCATATCTATATTGCCAAAGAGAGTTGTCGAAGCCATATATAAGCTATGTCACCGAGAATATCTTAGGCAACTATTTAAAAAGATTAATATTATGACAGTTTCTTGCCAATTCATTTCTGATAAAAAACTTTTTTTACAAAAATTACAACCGACTTCCAAAAAAAAACACTACAAAGTGAAAAATAACTTCAATTTCGGAAGTCGGTGTTCCTGTTTACGTTTCTTCGTTTTTTGACACCGACTTCCGAAATTGAAGTTATTTTTCACTTTGTAGTGTTTTTGTTTGGAAGTCGGTTGTAATTTTTGTAAAAAAGATTTTTATTTTTCACTTTTTAGTTGTGGTACATAATGTACCAGTTCTATAGGCTAGGTACCTACGCGTATAGTGTCCAAAGAGAAGCCAGAATAAATGAACCCAATAACATGAAACTTAAACAAAACCGGTGCAATGTGAGTATACCAGGGTGAAATGTTCACACTTGCGTACCCCTTTAGAGCGTACCAGTGTGATGTTATGTTATGAAATGGTGTAAACAATAAATAGACATGCGATTGCATCTATCCCGAGTGTTTTATCGTCATTTATTGAAGAGTTCTGATGTATTTCTCCGAAGTTCTTCGTCAGATCTTGATGAAAATTAAATGGGACCACATGACAAGCACCAGTTTTCAAATAAAAAAAGAATCATCAAAATCGGTTCACCCAATAAAAAGTTCTGAGGTAAAACCTAAAAAAAAAAAATACAGTCGAATTGATAACCTCCTCCTTTTTGCGAAGTCGGTTAAAAATATTATGTATGTAAGAAAAATATACATCTCTATAGTAAATTTTGTGATAGGCACAATATTAATACTAGACTTAAAGATAAGTTAGATCAACCATCTTATAGTACACACATCTCCCATGGAGTACTGTGTTAAATTCTAAAATAAAATAACTTGTGATATATTAAAACAAATGAAAGAAAATTTAAAACTTTTTTTATAAGCACACTTTGTAAACTAGCTTATTATTACAAATTAGATGATTATATTCAAGATAAGATTGCTTGGAAACATACTGGTCCTGCTCCACAGGACAATCTTTAGTGTAGACAATATCAAACTGGTTGGTTTTTAAATTCATAATAAAATTGTTTTATTTTTTTTAAGAAATTGACTCAAACATTGTTCCATTGTTGTTCAATTCGGTAATTTACCTATGTTTGCAATATTTGTAAGTGTGAGGACCATGTTAATTTTGATTAAATTAATGAATTTACTTGTTAGTGCTTATATTTCATACCTATATGTAGTATATTAGTGTTATATTAGGTGCATCGTTTTCACGTACATGAGTTAATGTATGTATGTAAATATTAGTTAATGTATGTATGTGAACCTTACACATACCTGAACTTGCTACAGCAAATATTTTGTAGTCATCCTAGAATCCTAAATTTGTTTATTTTTATTTCCTTTGAATTATGTCTCAACAGTTTAAATTGTAACCCATGGGAAGTTGCGAGATAACCCCATCACAAGTATCCTTATAACTTACTGGGGTTGCCTCAATTTTGTGCTGTAGAACAATTGTATGAGAAACAATAAAACTTTTTATTATTATTTTTTTTTATTATTATAAAACACTTATTTTTTAAAGAGTAAATGTGGTGTTTCTTGTTCTTTCTTCGACATAACAATCTACCTGTCCGAAAGGACAGTAGAATCAATTATTATTTCTTAAATTTAAATTCTCGACGACGTTCAAAATTGCCGCTTACTGGCCTAATTGAAATAAAAAAAAATACTTTGACTTTAACTATACATATTTTAGTCTTCCTGAATGTAACAGTGTTGCAATTTCCAAAATGTTTACGGAACGATCTCATTCTAATCGAATTTTTTCAAAAGCATCTCTAACTGCCGTATTTTGACAAGTTTTTAACATTTTTCCCCTAGATTGTAACTTGAATTTAAAATATGAGAATTGGCTTTCCAGTTCATATTATAGAAAATGGAAACCTTTAAATAGAGATGATTCGAAAATTCATCACAAGGTATATAAACATTGATTGATGACCAACGATTTTGTCACATCAATCATTGTTCTATTACCCACAAATTATATATTAGACTTTACATTTTGTTTCATATTTGTTCTAGCTAATTCAGTTGCATATATACCACAATAATCCGGATGTAAATATATATACCTGTCGGGTTTTCCCAGACAATATAGGTGTCAGATACCCACGCAGTCTTGAATGGGACACAAATGGAAGATCTATGTAGGTTGATGTCGTTTGTCATAAGATTAGACAAGCCTATTGTTAGGTGAACATTGTTATTGGATCATTCCACTTTAATGGCTATTAAATCTGATTTCTGAATGGGAATGACTTTTGATAGTACTTTGGCAACAAAAAGATATGGTGTGTTAAACTATAGAACTATTTGCTTCTGTTTTTCATAACCAGCAGTTAATATATATTATCATTTATTTACGTTCTTTCCTCAATTCACTTATGCTTCTGTTGTGAAAAGATCAGTAGCTGATATATATTCATTCATGCTGTAATAGGTTTCTTATTTTTTATATATTGTACGTTGTAATAGCAATCATGCCTTCACTATGTTGTCATTTGATCAGTATCTATATTCTTTATTTTTATTCGAATTAAAAATAGGAGGAGGTTCTCAATTCGTCGGTATCATTTTTCTTTTTAATTGTTTTTAGTCGATTACTCAAAGACGCCTGGACCCATTTGGAAAATTCTTCTTTTGTTGATAGGATATACTTCCCAAGTGGTCCCATGGTTATCAGGTCAGGATCTGATGATGGAATCCAATGACACTTGAGAGAAAAAATCAAATATTATAGGTAAACATTAATTAACGTTTTTGATATTTTCATCAACATGGCAAACATTTGCACTCGGAAAGTATCATTTGGTGAAGTGGAACTGATGAAGAAGACCACAGATGGCCACTGGAACTCCTTAATGATAATTATGTCACGAGTATGGTACGGCTAATATTAAGCAACTATGATAAAGCTAATACATATAAATAAATGGGACTGATGAAAATAGTGCCATCGAACTTATCTGATGATGAAACTGGAAGGTAGGCACTGGCACTCTATAAAACAATGTATCCTAGTTTTTTTGGGCTTATTGGAATTGTCTTGAGATATAGATATAAGCTATAAATGATTTCCATGGTGATATGAACTACCAAAACTAAAATGATAACAAAAACAAGTAACAAACAACTAAAAAACTTTTTGACAAAAAAATGTCAGTAAGACAGTCTTTCAAAGCAGAACACTACACAACGAAAAATATCTTAATAACGAAAGACACCGACTTCGGTAATGAAAGTAATTTTTATTAATTATCATAGGGCACCGGCTTCCGACAAGTTTTTACCAAAGTAACTTATCTTCCATAACAATAAGAACCTGAAGCTCTAACGTTTTGTGGTACGATATGATAGTATAGATATGATAATCAAAGAAATCAAATATTTTATTTCAATGGAATGCGCGTTGTAATTGACGGACAACACACGGAGAAAAGCAATTTAATTCAGTTACTACTTTATGTAAAGAAACCAGATCCACATCCAAATTAATCTCAATAAATAGCCTCGCATGCTGGCCATCTAATAAATAACGTCAGTGGGCCACGAGGGCCATACATCGTGTAAGTGGGCCACCAACAATCGCCCAATTTTGTCCAAAGTGTCACACAACAGCTGATCAGTACACGCCGTGAGCTTGTGCTAAAAATTCGTGACTCCACCTCACGATGTGAACGGAACCTGTCAACTGACATGTATTGTTCGTTCACCCTTACACTGTCCCCATTGATCTGCGAATGTCGATCTTATCGTTTAACAATCGAAGCGAAATTAAGACCAGATTTGTGTGGATCTGCGTAGTCTTGACTCTTGCTTCGTGTCGTGCTTACAGCTTATAAGGTAAGCTCTGACAGTACACATGTAGGTACTAATTTGCAGTTTGTTGGCGGTGCGAAGCTTTGTTCGCTTTTAAGTCCGAAATGGTAAGTACTTGTAAGTTGTAATTGTTGAGCCATAGAACTATAAAGTGTGGTTTATCCTTCTACAGCACTGCCTTCTAAAGCTCCGATACAAAACGAAGAATTTACGAGCTTTGAAACATTGTCTTTATATATTTTCCTGGAATACTTCAAATTGTGAACCAGTCTTTTATTACGAATCCATTCAAATGTTCAGTTTATGTGGTCTTATTACCAGCATTGAAACATTCATTATAGGAACAACAAAAGAAGCCTATTCGTCATTTTCAAGATCTGAAGCATTTAACAGGAAGAACACTTTAACACCAATCCTTCCATCTATTACCCGTTACAAGATATCAAAATAAACGCAAACTAAATCCTCTGATTGCACATAGGCACATTTATTTCTAAGATAATGGCTTATAAACAAATGGATCGAGATATCGCTTTGCTAGGCTCGCTAGTCGCTACACACCCTCCTTTTACAAGATGTAATCTTACAAACAAATTGCATTTGCGCATGCCATCATCAATTATTTTTATCATTTGGCTCACGATTAATTGTGGTCATTGGATATTCTTATCGATATATTTTTCTCCTACAATCTTGGCCTCGGACACCCTAAAGGATCTAAAAATATAAAAATCTTGGATCTGAAGGCTCTATCTGCAGAATGAAGTATTTCTTTTGCTCTTTCAATGTCTAAAGATTGCCGTTGAATCTGTGGTTGCATGCAAATTAAAATGCAAAAACTATCCAGAAATAGTCATTTCGCAACATCTGTCAATTCGTCACACAATTTTTTCATCAATCAAAATCCATTTTTTGACATAAAAAGTGCAAACCCGTGAAATATAATTTGCCGGATCGAATGTCGCTGTTGTATGAAAAAAGACAAGTTATTACTTTGTTCCGTTTTTTTCTAAACTGCTATAAACTTTTTAGGTTTATTTTTTCGGAATTGAAAATTGTTGATAACCGTGGAATTATTTTTTCTTGTCATGAAGTAACTTCGAAATTGATGGACAGTTTATCCAATATCTTTTAAAATAGCGATGTTTCTATCAGTATTGCAAAGGAGATGGTCAAATAATTTTAGAAGATATAAAAATTACGGTATATAAACCGCAATATCTATCTTTTTTCATCGTCTGACGAAAATACAATATAAATTGATCTGCCTACAGTAGTTCAAAAGTTCAGACACATAAAAATCTATTTAATGAGACAAATTCGTTCCTAATTTATTGTTATTTTATATTTGTTTAAAAAAATCGATCGCATAACCAGTGGGTGGCCTAGCATGAATATATTTAGAGCAATTTAAATTTTAATTAGACCATTATTTTCTATTTATGATATGCGTCCGTAAAACTTAAACACGAACGAACTTGAAATCGTAATTTACACAAAGATTTTAGCAATCTTTTAATTTGACTAATTCGATCGATTAGTTTTATTGTTTTTTTTTAGCCACACGCTCTTTCCAATGACTTTCTTTATTTAGCTCATTATAAAATCAATTCCGAAAGGCACTTTAGAATTATTTTTATCTGACTTGTCAGACGTTGTCCTGTCCAAATATCTGAGTTAATTCAAAAACCCCATCGAAAAAAGTACTTACACTTTTACTAGGTTTGCCAATATTCCGGGCATCTTTTTCAATTGTTTTTCCTTCAATCCTTATTCGGTCTATTACGAAAGTTTAAAACTAAAAGTTAGCCAAATTAGTCCAGCCGTTCAGAAGTGATGCGCTTACACTTTGAAGCCCTTTACCTTTGTAAATTTTTATTGACTAAATAAAGCAAAAAATACGTATCTAATATTATTTTATAATATCACTGATGGACTAAATAGATTTTTTTCTACACAGGAAACATCCATATTATTTAAACTGGTACCTACACCCTATTTGATACTAATTTTATTTCTTTAGAACGATCACCTCCAATATATCTAGTAATTTCACGGCATACCGGAGCCTCGGCGCCAAGTAAAATCTTAGCAAGCTAATAAGCTCATTCAATTGTTTATAGTTTACTGAGATTATAGCCTGTCTTACCAAACCTTTTTGTTTATGCTTTGTTGGTTTTACCTTTGTTGTAAATCATGTGTAATTTTGGCTAACACTGTCCGACGTATTATTAGATTTATTGTTAGGGTCCGGCTTTACACTATCATTACTTTGAAATAGATTGCCCAGCGGCACTATGCAAGTCTGAAGCAATTTAATAGGACAAGTCATGACAATCTCAACACAAGAGACTTCAATAAATCGAAGACGATTAACAAAATGATTTAAACACAACAATTTATTATTATATTGTCAGAGTTGACTTCAAGAGCAGACACTTGACTTGCGATCCCATCGAGAACCAATCCATTAATGATAGAATTGATAGAAATGTCCGTGAGAATATTATCGATGTCAGTAGCATAAAATCATACTCACAAAATGTAGGTTTAATATAAAAAACTGGGTTATTCTCGTTAACTTTATAACTTTAAAAGCGCTTGCAATTTGCACGCGCTACGATTTAACAACCACTAAACGATCTGGATTTCACCAATCAATTGATTTTATTCTTACAAATTACACTCGTTACGAGTATTAAAGAATAACCCAATTGGGGCTTCTTTTTACGTGTGGTTTAATTTTTTTTTAATTATAATTACGGAAGTATGTTATGTAAAAATACATGGTGCATTACGCTTCGAAAATTATGTGGGCCATGTTAAATTAGGTTTGAATATCTACATTTGAAATTTAATTTAGAACAAGAGGTCGATTTTGGATTTGAGTGTGTCAAATCTTAATTTAATGCCAAATTTTGACAGGTTTTTAGGCAAAAGTAGAGTTTGACAAATATTCAACTTCAAATTCATTATTCAGAATTCGGGACTATAGGATAGTATTGAGAGACCGTATAGTATACAAATTAGGCAACCAAAAATATCAATGTCACAACCTAAAACTGCCAAGAAAACAATAATACCCAATTTCATAGAAACCCAGTTAAATACATCATTAATATAAAAAAAGCCTTACAGACAGACACATTGACAATCTGACAACAAACCGTATCTAACCTCGTCAAGTTAATCCCGTGAAGAAATGTTCTCAAGTACATCACAATCACGGAGATCGCGCCCCACAAGCTGTTCCCATGACCCATGGGTTCTGCTGATTGGTCCAAAAGCGCTTATTTATAGGACCACCATAATGGCGCCGTGATGGTACTAGTGTTCGACGGACGACGACAAACAATTTCTGGGATAATCACAAATCAATAAGGTTTTATTGAGGTAGAAATGGAACGTTGCGAAATTGCCAAATTGACATTAAATGGATTGGAAGGTCTTCATATGAGCTTTTTATGATGCAGGAAGAATATCAGTCCAAAAAACAACACTGTAAAAATATATTCGGTAATTTAAACTTAAGTAATTTTTTCAATCTCGGAGACAAAATTGACACATGCAAACAATGATATTCTAGTATACAAATATGTTATGAGCACGCGCATTGTGAGACTCGCATACGTCCTAATTGGGACATATAGTCTTTAGTCTATGTGTCGCATGGCGAAGAGCGTTACGCTTTGTTGAAACAAAAACAAAATTAAAAAAATGGAAAATGTACCAATTATGGTACATAACACAGAAGGGATCTCTTACCATATGTAAGTACGCAATACACCTCAATTTACAAATTGATTTCATTTTTATTCCTAATATCTATTATTTATTCTGTGTTAATATTCTGATATTTGGAGGTTAGAAAAAGAAAGAGACGGTAAATAAAGCCTGCCTCTTTTTTTCTTGTTGGTTTTATCAAGCCAAGTTTTTGCAAGTTTTTCGACTTGCAGTGAAATGTCAGATGAATGAAAAGTGTGTATGTGTGCTGCCGCTGCTGCGCGGAACACTTTTTTCGGTTGTTTTGCGAGTGTATAACGTATATGTTTATTAGAATATCATTGCATGCAAATGTCAAATTACTTCTTTTACGGTTTACTAAGGCTCCTGAGGTATGTAAAATGTAACTCCTTTTAGATCTATTACAGTATTTGAGACTCCAAGAGTTATAAAAGAGTATATAACATACCCCAAGAGGCCTAAGAAGCCCTAAAAGGAAAAAAAAAAATCATTTGCATGTGTCAATTTTGTCTCTGAGATTAAAAAAACAGACTTTACATTGAAAGAAAAAGTATAGGCATAAGTTTTAACTGATGGGTGAACAGTGTGAAAGAAAATGTCTAGAGGAAGTAACTACTGAAATGACGAGTAGAAGAGAAGTACGGAAGAAGATATGATGTGCCGACCCCAAATAAATTGAAATAACGGGCAAGAGAATGAACCCGAAGGGCCCAAACGGAACCCTATTGCTGTCACTCACGTGTCCGAGTGTCTGTCCGTCGTCTGTCACACATTTTGTTCCGAAGATATTTTTTTATTATTACGTTTATTCCATTATAATTATTATGTTCTTTATTTCACTATTTTCTTATTAAATACATTTTTAAATATTTTTATAAAACATACAAAAAACATTTAAAAATATAAAAAATAGAGGCCCACCGGTATCGGGAACAGGGTCCAAGCTACCGGCGGTCAGGGCTCCAGAGAAAGGAACCTCCTAACAATACGAGCCGTGTCCAGCAGTACTGCTTTCTGGATCAGGCCCTTGACCCAGCCGCCTAACGAGAGCCTCCTGAGGTGTTGGTCGAGACTCGTGGCTATTAAGCCATTTATGAACATTTTACAAAAAAAAATACCAACACATTGATAAAATGGAAAGGAACCCTAAATGTGCGAAGAACGACACGCACTTGGCCGGTTTTTTTACAGACTTGCAATAATTTTTCATAGCTAAGAGTTCCCAGACACTGCCTTTCTCATGCCTGCTAAGCATTCCTCCTTTAACTAATTACTCAGTGTATAATTCAAAAAGTTCTCATCACATCAATTATCTACATTCACAGTTCTAGACCAGCTAAAATTTTCGATTAATCGAATCTGGTAGAAACTAATTAAATTAACGGTTCGAATTCATCATACATACCATAGATTAAATAGTTGTATTTCCTTTTGGAATGCACAGCAAATTAGCTATTACCATATTGGCACTCATAACATACATATGTGCTAGTGGTAGCCCAGTGGCCGAAATTCGACAGTAATTCGTAAAAAAAAATTGATTCAGGCTTTTCGTCTACTCCATATAAACTGAAACACTTTAGTATTCCATATATCTGTGCTCTTTGGTAACTATGCCAAATCTCGAACTCCAGAATGAGCACAATATGCTTAAAAATTATTAATACAGATAACACTAATTCGATACAGATTTTTGTCTTGTACAAGTTGACCCTTATGAGAAGGGCGTTTTTGCAACCCTAAATAAACATCCAAATGGATGTTTAGTGTTACAATATTTGTAGAGGACACAAACCTATCCATCTATGTCTCGTTTAGTTCATTAATTATAGGGAAAAGTTGATTTAGCTCATTCCTATCGTTATCCCAGCTGTGTGATAATTATGGGTGAGTCAGAAACTCAGAACAACATAATTACTGCTGAGTTTAATATGTAACTACCATTTAATTAGAAAATAGCAGCTGAGCGTCGAAGATTGATGACTTGAAGAGTGAAGAGTTATAGAGTGGTTATTTGAAGGTCTTGTTGTTAGTGGAGTTCTTGACTAAAGAAGTTATAGATAACCAATAGGATTTAAATCCTTTACAACGAGAAGGAGTTCTAGGATCTAAAGTTGTTTTTAGGAGTTTAAAAGCCGGTTGCAAATCAAGAGCTAAGCTAAAGTTATTTTGGTTTTAACCTATTGTAAATGTGGTTAAAGAAATTGATGTTAAATCTTCTTAACTAAAAACTTTTTTACAAAAAAATACAACCGACTTCTTCAAGTTATTTTTCACTTTGTAGTGTTTTTATTTGGAAGTCGGTTGTATTTTTTTGTAAAAGAGTTTATTTTTTATTTTTCACCTTTTAGTCATAATGGGTAAGTTCTATAGTAAAGCACCTATAATGCCAGAATAGATTTCCCGAATAACATGAATCTTGAACAAAACCGGTGGAATGAGAGCGTACTTACCAGGGTGAACTGGGGGGTGACCATAAGCTCTTAGAGTACGGTTATTTTGAGTGTGTGTAGGGGACAGATTTATATGACTTGTATACATCTGTCACTTACGCGATATCAAAATAACCTTATTCTAAAAGCTTGTGGTCACCCCCCTGTACACATCTACATACTCCTTTAAAGCGTACTAGCGCTCGCGATGTTATCCTATGAAATGGTGTAAAAAATAAACCGATATGCGTTTGCAGCCATCCCGAGAGATTTGCCGTTATTTATTGAAGAGTCATATTGTATATCTCCGAAGTTCTTCATCAGATCCTAACTTAATTTACATGAGAATCAAATAAAAATGAATCATCAAAATCGGTTCAACTAGTAAAATGTTCTGAGGTAAAATAAACATAAAAAATAACAGTCACATTCAGAACCTCCTCCTTTTTGAAGTCGGTTAAAAAAATTGCCATCCACGTTCCCGGTTTTTTCATATGTTTGTCATTTTCACGTACTGCCAAAATATATTTTTTTCTTTTCTTACGTATAACCTTCCCAAAAAATATTCACTGTCTTTGAAAAAGAGTCCCTCGCCTTAAGTTTTTTCTAGTTTCATTTGTGTTGCTTAGCTCAAACAGTTTAGCGAGTTAGACCACCACAGTCTAATATAACGGCAGTACAAGTGTGGCACAGATGCTTAGTACTGCACTCTCTACTTTATTGATATTACTGTGTGTCCCGTTACTGTGGTGGCTTCAGTAATTTTAAGTTGGATAAATAATACAAGAACTTTTGCTAAATGTTTTTCTAAATAATTTAATATATCTTCGTTAATGGATGTACTATAATAATACCTAAGTTTATAAATGGGTAAAAATATAATGAGTCAAATCTGTACAAGACTTAAGGGCCTACATGCGCTTTAGTGCCGTAAAACGGTAACTTTCTAAAGCATACTCCATAGTAACGGCAAGGTTAAAAGGTTTGGAAAAAATATATATTTATTATTGTTTCATTTATATTATTTTTTAAACATGGTTTTTTCTTATAACAAATAGTTTTGCTTTAAAAAAATAATTAGCAATACGATATTTTTCGCAACTTTTGGATACTCCTCCAAAACGACTTGGATGTTTAAAAATATTTTTACACAGAAAAATTGATCATAACTGACATAGCATATGTAAACCAAATAATATTTTGCAAACAAAACTGTTCAAAGGGAGGTTAAATATTGATATGTTGGCATCGAGCGGGCGCACGGCCAGTACTGCGTTTACATTGGGGCGAATATATCGCCTTAACGATATTGAATCATTTAGAACCACTGTTTTGGAGGATCGAAGTTGGAAGTAGAAATGTGAATTATTTTAAGATCATCATCATCATCGGCCTTTAAATGTTCCCACGCTTGGACTCAGGCCTCCTCACTATGACAGAGGGGATGTGCCTTAATCCACCACGCGGGCCCAAGCCGGGTTGGTGGATGCCACATGTCTTCGAATTTTTGGTTCTAGGATGTGCCGGTTTCCTCACGATGTTTTCCTTCATCGGTTTTAAAGCAGTGGTAATGAAATTATTAACACAAAGTCCTGCCTGAATGGATGACACGTAAGTCAGGATCGTTACCACTTGGCTACTACTGCTCCATTTTAAGACCACACAGGGAAAAAGGAAACAAGCTAGGATGCCGTGTCTTTGAAACTTCGGACCTAATAACATCGGAACTATGAATTAGTGCAAGAATCTAAGTAGATTACCTACACTTTCGGAAATCATAACTTCTCCTAAATCCTTCGAAACACAATGAAAAAAAATAACCTTGATTACTTTACAAAATTAATTGCGTATATTTTTGCATGTTTATTGTTTTATACAGGAAGTATGATTTCCGTTATTTACAAAAAAAAAACATAAGTTTTAACGTAAGTAAATGCTGTTTCATATCCAAGTAATTGCGCAAACTGAAGAAATTATTTGAGTAAAAAAGAAACAATACATCGGTTTCACGGATCGGACAAATTGATTTTCTCATGAAAACAATTTACCTATGGGAAATACAGATGATAACATCTCAACTATTTGTAACGGATTGTAAAAGCTGCTAATAGTAGGTTAGCACCAAAAATCTCACTCAGCATATTGTATTACGGAGCCCATTTTGAAAACCATATCAATTAGCATAGATACTAAAATCATGAATGACGGAAGATTGTTTTGACGCTTTTCTACTGTGATATGGGACTCATGATCTTCCTGCCCTTGTCCTATATTAATTACAATCCATCCATATTTTCTTTGGTCTCCCTTTCCTTTTCCATGCAACAACATTTATGTTCATAACTCTATTAGTGACGTGCGTTTTAGCCCTCCGCATCATAAGCCTCTATCAAGACGTACTGACAGACCGTAACGTGGAACTACAAGATGACAAAACACCAGCAATCGTTTAACAGCAGTCTTTAGAATGATGTCTGCAGATGGACATGGATTGGACATGGGCCCCGACCTAATAATAATAATAATTTTTATAATGGTAATTTCTTTTTTTGGTGTACAATAAAGTATATTCTATTCTATTCTACAAAAGACAATCAAGTGTCTATTGTTAGATTGTCAGAAAATAGAATTGTTTCAAGGAATACCAAAGAAATGGATCGGTATATGACTGGATAAAAATATTTGGCTAGTAAAATGGCGAATTCTGATATGGTGTCTAAAAAAGTAAAAGTGCACTGCAAATAAATTGTGTTTAGGGCAAACGTGGACATGAAAGCAAAAACAAGTTTATCCCACTTCTGATGACAGAAGGGTTTGATTAATTAGCTCGTAGAGTAAAAACGTGAATTATATTTTAGAGACCTTCTGTCAAATAATGACACAGACATTCATCTCAATAATGACATAGAAGACAGAACAATTAAGCCATCCAGATTTCTACAACAATGATTTCATTGATCTATAAATATTAATCCACAGCCTCGTATAAGCAAACTTTCAAGCGTGAAGACCAATCCTTATCCCAGACAAAGACAAATCTAACCAAGAATCGCTCTATTTCTACCTCGGGCATCACGGAAACGCGGGCGTCCTCTTAAGGATATAAACGATGCTATCTCCGTAGTAAACGGAACAGTTTAATGTTCCCGAGCCGTTAGTCCAAGTGCCTATAAAGAAGAGTCTATGTCCACGTCTGGGAGAGAATATGTGGTAGTGTGTTGTGGTAAATTAACACCGATTTATGTTGAAGTGATTTTGGTTGTGCTTGGTGGGAAAATTCAATTGGGACGAGGACTGTATAAGAGAACTAGTTGAACCTATTTAAAGCCACTTTTTAGCTCAACTTTTTCAATATATAGGTAGTGGGGCATTGTTGAAAGATGATGTACCAAAATTAAAAAGGATAAATTAAAAACTTTTATAGTGCACTAATTTGCTAGTGTTTAGTTTTGCTAGTGATTAGTTATCTGTTGGAGAAACCAGTTCTTTGTTTAAATCGCTTTTCCTGAACAGCTTTCCAAATGTTTCTTCTTTTTTAGGGTTCCGTACCCAAAGGGTAAAAACGGGCTAAAATTATTGATGGAATGTGCGCAGTATGAGTCCAGTAGAAATAATTTAGTAAGGTAGCTGAATTTGAACAGAAATGATGTAGGCATGTTCCATACAATTCTATCCCAATCAAATGACGACGATGCGAAGGGTTTGTTCAAATTCATGGCCCACGTGTCTTGAAAGTATAATATTGTTTAGGATACGATGGGTACTAAGCGAAAAATACAGACTTTTTTGAACTGCCTACACAATATCACTATTAATATACATTACTCGCGGGATCTTATCCACAATGTCTTATTTACAGTTTACACGCTTTTTAAACCCCTTTTGTAAACAATAACAGTACCTATGCTAACTGCTAAGTGTTACAAAACATTGCATAATGTTACCATATCGTTAGATTACTGATAGAAGTGCTGTTTTTCTTGTAATATGTTAGATTCTTGTCACGCCTTCAGATGTGTAGTCGTGCGGAAGACGGAAGACACACGTTCAAGATCGCTTCCTTGACTGCCAGAGATGTGGGAATACTGGATGTGATATGCTGGTATTGAATTGTTTTTATTTTTTTTTGTTATTAATTATCAAAACGCTCCAAGACAGGCATCGCCGATGTTACATTTGCAGGATGTGTGGGGACAGATGGGCCCAAAATCGCCACGCAGCGGGTACCTGAAGACGGACGTCGGGGCAGCCCTAAAAACGCCGGCGTGACTATCTGGACTCGTTCCTGCCGAATTGACCAGAGAAGGCAGGTGTCAAAGTTGGCTAGAAAAAATATGGGGGAGGCCTTTGCCCAGCAGTGGGACAACAAAGTCTAAATAAAAAAGAAGGTTTAGAACTTTAAAAATTAACGGACCACCTCACAGGCATACCTTGTGCGATAAAACCGCCCTTTGCAAACTTTTTTTTATAAGTGTTTGTTCTGTAATTCTTATGTGGTGGAAAATAAAGCATAATATAAGTAATTATAGATATGTAATAAATAAATAAAATAATAATATAAGTATTTTGAAATTTAGATTTTATCAAACACACAAAATCTCGATTGCTACAGACAAGTATTTTTAAGATTTAATTTATACAAAGAAAAAGTTAGGATCTATTATTTATTTTTAACAGGAACCTTTCTTCAACTATGTTTGCACTAATCGTTCACAAAATGTTCTTATTATTTTATTTCCCGCTTGCTCGCGTTTGCCCACTATCTCATCTGCTGGTAAGCGATGGTGTTGTTGACGGTGAAGCACGCTTGCCTAGAAGTAACCTATCAATTTTTGACTTAAAGACCCCAGGTTGTAGCTATCAGAAAATCAGGGTATACCACTCCTTAGTTGTACGCACAATGAAAGTATTCCCGAAACGTTTAGTGCGACTGTTCTTACCCAGTATATGAGTTTTCGATGGCACATCCAGCAACTCAACCTCCACAGCCCGTCTAGACAATGCGCATTGTTATTTTTTGCATCTGTGCAAGTTATACACCGCGTTTACACGTAGCAAGCTGAAAGGTCGTGGGACTATGTCTAAATAGATATATCTACGGCAAACGGCACAATAACAAGAGGTTATGATACACACATGTTTGTTTATGTAAGTTTGCACCGTAATCTTATTGTTTTGTTTAAGTTCTAGCGGGTACTTAAGTTGACGGTATATTAATTTGAAGTTTGCAAGTGGATTGTAACCATCCTCATGAATTCATGATCAAAAGATCTAATCGACTCTGAAAATTCTTATGTCTTTATAGTGTTTCATCAGACACCTATAAGTCCTGTTATTCCTTCGTTAATACCATAAGGCTAAAGTTTTATGCACGCGATTACTGCCAACATGACAAAATAAGCTTATGCATTTATTTTATTTCATATTTTTGGGAGTATTGATCTATTGTTTATAAACAGTCATCTCCTTCCCTTTATCATAATTTATTCGGGGTCAGCGCAGCATGTCTCCTTCTTCCCTAATTCTCTATTTTCCTTCTTCATAATACTCTCCCTACCTTCTCATTTTACCCGACTACTGCCGAAGGAGGGTAATATATGTATGTGTGTATGTTTGTTCCTATGTGGCGCTCTAGAGAACGCGTTGGCCCATTTTGATGATCCTTACGTCAATCGATTCATCTTAACCCTGTGAGTGTCACTGGCTGCATTCAAATTGGATAATAGAAAAATGGCGGTTTTTGGGCGCCATATTGTGGCGGTCTAAATTTTTTTTTTCTTCTAACCCTATTGTGTGGGGTATCAAAATAAAGGGTTTTAAGAGGTGATTTGAAAAATATATAACATTTATATATTTAAATGTACCTAATTCGAAATAAAAATGGTATATAAAAAGTTCTAAATAAAAAAAAATAATTTATAAAATCAAAAAACCCGACTGCTTAAAAAGCGAACTAAGAAGTTTACCTCTGGTTTTGGTCAGCCAGCTCGCGAATATGTATCCTCCGACTGCACAGCATGATTTTCTACTTGTTAATTTAATAAAACAATGTTGTTAGCCGCCATAACAAAACTTTAGGTTCGCAGGAGACGAAAGAAGATAGTCGTTAATTCCCATAAAAGCCGAACAGTGTCTTCACAGAAACGATCAAATTAAATGTGCTGACTGTCGAATCGAAACACGCATGTTGCAAAGAACTTGATGCCATACAAAATCTCGTAAACAAAGGCCATAGTTATAAACAACAATAAAGAAACCAGTAAAGTGTAAATCTCAGAGGACGGTTCCAATTAAACCAATTAAATTGAATTATACAATTAAGGGACGCGTCATTGAAGTGAAGATGGACAAAGGACAGCTGATAAAGGTGACAACCTTGCTTTGGAGTTAGGGATGTCACTTCGGTGTAACATAGCAACGCCTTCATGTCATTATATTGATTGGCAGTTCTATTTATGGACAGAGGTGTGAGTCAATACAAGAGTTAGATGATCAAGAATATATTCTGCGAAAGGATAGGACAAATAATAGAACTACTTAATGAAGAATCGAAGACTCATTTATTTTATTCTTAGTAGTATATTGAATATATCACTACATATTATAAAATTAATCCTCTCGCCGCGTCTGTACGCGATGAACTCAAAAACTACTGAACGGATTTTTATGCGGTTTCACTAATAGAAAGAGTGAGAAACGAGAAAGGTTTTCGTGTATAATTTGTCACGGGCAAAGCCAGGGCGGGTCGCTAGTTAAAGCATATTTTAGTCCACGAGACTGTTCGTTTCCTTTTTTCGACTATAATTGCGAAGGGTGGAAGGTTACGGGTCTCAGCAACATACTTATTCCGAATTTTTAATGGGTGTCTCAACATGTCTGGATATTAAAAATATTCAGCTCAAAGGCTGCTAAAAATAAACAAACATAACACTATCACCTTTCAGTATACCTGAAAGGCTTCATTTCTGCACCCACAACATTGACCGAAACACGACGACCTAGCAGTGTTTCAAGGAAGGATTTGATAAATATAATATAATATAAATAACTTGCCCTTGAATTGGGCATTTATTGCTATGCGAGTAGCTTTGCGACAGTTTTCCCCTGTATTGAAAGTTATAAGTATTTATATTTACTTACGAAATAAAATATGATAAATTATTATGTCTTGCTTCATCATCATCATCAGCCTATTAATGTGCCCACTGCTGGGACAAAGGCCTCCTCTCTGTGAGAGGGAATAGGCCGTAATCACAGACATAAATCTAGATAACGCAAGTCCCTCCATCTGTATGAAAACCAAGCGTGCCACTTTTTCACAAACAATTTAAAAACAAATTTACTTACCAATGAAAGAAAACATTTCCAATGCCTTGGCCAACTTTTTCTTTACATTCTTTACAGCTCAATATGGCATAAAAAGGAATTTTTCTTGATTTCGGTGGATTTCCAGTGCCGATATTGCTAAATGAAAAGCTCAGATTACGATCATTAATCGTAACTTTACTCCGTTTTTTGGCACGCGAAGTACATACAGTCGCGTCATCTAGTTAGATTTATGTCTATGGCCGTAATCCACCACGCTGGTCCAGTGCGAGTGAGAGAGCAGTGGTAAATGTCACATGGCTTCGAATTTTTGGCTCTAGGACATGCCAGTTTCCTCAAGATGTTTTCCTTCACCGTTTTGAGAGCAGTGATTACGAAATAATTTACACAAAGTAAAGTGCCTGTCTGAGTTCGAACCCACGACTAACAACTTCTAAGTTGCGGCCGTTACCACTGAGCCACGCCATGCCTTGCCTATCAGTCGAGAATCAAAAATGACTAAAATTAGCAAGAAGAATAAGCAATCATCATCCTGTCCTTATTTAAATTTATTTGGATCAGCGTCTTCTTCTGCCATACCTAAATGTATATTTGCCATCATCTCAATATTCATCCTCTTTCTTGCCATATATCATCTTTCAAACAATCAATCCAAGATTTCTTTGGCCTTCCTCTATAACCATTAATATAAATCGGAGCAGATATATGAAAGCAAATAGTCGAGCAGACAACCCTGTCTCGCGTTTCTTTGAATGCATTGTAAACATCACCTGGGACGGCTGTGAAAGCTCAGCACACAAAAAAAGCTGTAGTTATATCTACCGAGAGAATGTGTCGTTTCACTTGTACTTGTTTACTAAAGCCATGTGTACACTAGGCAACTAGTTACTGGCCTGTGACATTGCGCTATGTTGCTTGACATCGCGCGCGTGGCATGAAGAGCTTTAAAAAGAAACAAATGCGGACGCAGTTTGGCTGTCAAAATGGCCAGCGGGTAATATCACCTAAGTCAGGGATATCGGTCAGTCAAAGGAAGGTATTTGGTCACCTAGGCAGGCCTCGTTTTCTTGGTAACTAAGTGAAGAGGTTCTGTCTAACAGGGAACCACAATAGAGCGGACTTGGGCGACGTTGTATCAGCGATAACGTTTTTCAAAAATACGAAATGTTTGGAATTCACTACGTGCTATTTTGGTAGTGCATTGCAAATTGGAAACAATGCACTTTTGACTATTTGACAATAGTTGTAGCGTTTTGGTTTCGTGGCTGAATTCTGGCAGGCGAGCACGGCCCACTGTAACACATTTTATACATTTTGATAAAATGCGTGACTCAAGCTTATCACAGAGGCCGTGCTCGCCCGAAACTTATTTTTAACTTATTATGGAATCATCGATACGAAAAAGAAGAATGGTTATGGCTTATAGTTCGTCTTCTTGTCTTAGCCCCTTTGTAATGCCAATGCTACTGGCGATTTTGGTGGTGTCAAAGTTGAAACGTGGAGCAACTTTTAGTGCCACATTTGTCGCCCTGTTAGAACATAGCCTTAGTTCTATTAATTGCTCTTTCCGCGAAAGAAATTATCGCCATTAATTTGTTAGCAGATCCAAGAAGTAAATACAGATAAAGTTAGTCTTATCTCAGCAAGAGTTAGTCTAATGGAAATGAATTGCTCTAGCTTTGTTGCTTGTAGCGGCAAGTGATTGCGAACTTTCCGGATTGATATTAATTGCTATCGATTTTAACTGGAGTGGTGGAAAAGTTAATGGATGAAATACGAGATAGATAAATGTTACATATTTAAAGAAAGTATGAGGGGAAACTTCGGACTTACACGGTAGCCGAAACTTTAATTTTGTTCAACAAATAAGTCAGATTTAAAAGAGATAAAGTATACTTTTCTAGCCTTTAAGCAAACTAAACTAATATTAGTAGAAATAAGGAAAACGCAGTTGCTGGTATCCTAAATCGAAGACAGATTTCATGCAAAATTAAATAAAACGAAATAACTGCAATTCCAAACAATTTACATTCCCAGATAAAATACTCGTACACATTTCAAGAATTTACATTAAATTCCAAGAAAATACAGGAAAAAAACTGTGTAGGAACTAATCAATTAAAATGCCAAATATCTCGGATTCCTAATTCGTTTAAAGATAGTATAAGGCTGCTCTAGTCTCAATGTGGAAATCTCTGTAGATTATCACATTGAGACTGTAGAGCAAGCTTATAAGGCTCGCTTAAACGCCCACTGTAAGATCGTTATACGAATGTGTTAATCTTGAAAAATGATTTGTTCAATGTTTAGTGCCCAATTCGTAGTTTGACGTGTCAATTTATTTGATAAATGAAATTGATTTCGTTCGATTTTGGGTGTCGAGAATGAGGTTTTTGTATTTTTATTGACTTTTGTGCGTAGGATAAGTATGTTAACGATTATTTTTGAGTGTATCTTTCTGTTTCAGGATGGACGAAGCTTGCACAGAAAAAATGCTTTATTGTTTTTTTTCTAAAAAAACAATTTCCGAAAATGAGGCCAGCAGTAAAAGAATCTCATAACTTGAATAAAGGGCATTGCCAAAAAGATAATTAGAACATGTTATCTGCTGGCGTATACCATGAAACCTTCGAAACACGGTAAAAAAAGAAGAATTCAATGGTAGACACCGCAAGCCCATTCAATTGTCCAGAAACAACAACAACAGATCATGGACAAACCGATAAAGCTCAAAGCTCGCATACTTTCCTTGCACTTGACCGTCCCAACAATTATACCATAAACTTTCGCTGGTAGCGCGGTATGCAACTGACCTTCATCGGCCCAGTGAGCCACAGCCCGGGGCTACGACTTTCACGACAAATCCGACCATCGATCGCGAGACAAATCGATATATCGATTCTAGAATATCGATAACACAGGTACCACACTATTGTTTCACGAAACCACTCGATCATTTTTGTCTATGATTTTACAGTTCGAACTGTAACAAATTCGTGTTAGTATTGATTTGTTCAAACAAATCGATTGTTGTTGTTTAGTACTTCCGTGTGAGAATTGGTTATTAACCTTTTTTCTTGTTTCGATACGGTGCACATTTCTTGTGAGTTTAATGGGTACAAACTTCCGGCTTACTATTTTTAGGATCAGTAGAAATGTAATCATGATTGGGCAAGATTTGGCATCGTGGTCGTATGTCAATCTCAATTACAATATGTCAATGTCAAATGTCAATATGAGTTGTCTTGACATGCGACAAAAGAAAGCAGGCATTATTAGCAAGTGAAGATCAAATTGCATATTAATCAGATGATGAATTGCGAAGTATATACGTGCCTTTCTTCAAGAAGCAGTTGGGTAAATATGACCACTTTTTTATTTTTGCTTACTACAAGTACTTTCTTCTTGTCAAAGCTTCGTTACATAAATGGTGTGATGGAGTCTGTTGTATGTAATTTTTTATGCCTTAGGCAATCATCAATCGCATTCGCAGAGACAAATGAGAACCGCAAAATGCCTCATTTCCCTATTCTAAGAAGACCCAGCACCCTTCAAACGATATCGTAGCTTCGTGGTGCCTAAAATGGTTCTTGCACTAACTTCTTCAGAAGAAGTTCTATCACTACTCGAGAGTATTTACAGCGAGTCTTTCGATCGCTTAAAGCTTTGTTTCTACGAGAGCTTTTGAATTAGGATTAACATAACTATACAAACCTGAAGCCGGCAAAAACTGTCAGCACCATTATCTACAACCATTATTTTGTTACCCACAACACACTCTCACTACTCAACAACAAAGCTAGTCAGGTGTAAACCCAAATGTTGAGACATCTTGACCACTTTCATTGCCACAATGGTCTCGCCCACCGCTTTCACTACCCAATTAATTACCGATACTCGGCTATCTTGTAGACAACACATTATATTTACATTTTAGGTGCATGCGTGGGTTTCGAGTTTCGAACTTGACCATGGTGAATGGGTCACCTCATTTTCTTTGCGTGAGATAGCAATGGGCAAAGCTACTTTGCATGAAATGAATGCAAAAGTGAGATTGGTGGAAGTAGGTATAGTTGGCATTGTAAAAGAAGAAATATGCATTTCAGGGCGCGACGGGGTTACGCCGATTGTTAAGTGAAACCTGACATAGCTACAGCAATTGATTTAATTTATTTTCTCAACAAGGTTTAGCCAGTGACTTTCCATTTTTCATAGAAATTCAATCAAATTATTCTTATTCAGTTCTGAGAATGTCTAAGAAAAAATATCGTCGACATAGCACTGTGATGAAGCGTCTGTTTGCGGGAGCGTTAAGTTTTCCGTTAATTTTCTATTTATCAAATAGACTATACATACATACCTGTTTCCGTTGGGTATAAGCAGATAATGTAATAGACCATATTCTACAGATTTCGCCGGATACTAAACATACTGACAAAGGCTATCAAACTAAATCCAGCTAAATTATTTCTAGATTTCTAGGCTTAGTTTCAAATCGTTACACAATTTTAAGTACCCATAACTTTTAGTATGGCGCCTGTAGGCGATGTTTAAGTAAGTTGTCACTGTTTATGGCAATAAACCTATTCAAGTGGCTCTACATAAAGCCTACTCGATATCGCTAAACTTATAGATTTGGTGTCGATTGATCAATCGATGAACGATCAATGAATGCGTTGGCTGCTATAGAAAGGATCAACAATGCCCAGATTTTAATATGGTGTGCATTCATTTAAATATTTAAAAAGTAGTAGATACATAACAAATTAATATTTCGAATGGAACCATATATGAATGAATACTTTTAAAAATTCTACAAACAAGTACTTGAAATATTATCGGTCATTTTGCTTTCCTATTAAAACAAAAGAAAAATAATTTGCAAAAACTTGACAAAAATGTTGTGTCATATGCCATAAGAAACATCATCAAACATTCAGCGTGTCCACACTTCATATTTCGAACGTCAATTCGAACATGACGTTTTCATTTTTTAAACAATTTTTCAAATGACAAAGAAAAGCGAAAGCGTTGCTCCACAAAAGAGATTTTTGAAGCAAAGGTCATAAGTTGAAATGTCTCTTCGTGAACAATTTTTCATTTGGGGATATCGCATTCAATTTGTGAAACCAACCGTAGCCCGAATATATAAGATATATAAGAAGGTAATTGATCTTGTTAGAGATATTGTCCGTTTACATTTCACCTTTTTTTTAGAATGTTTTTTTCGTGCTTTGACAGTTGGTTGAGTTGTCATCGCCTTCACATTTTTGTTGACAGTTGACGATCATTCACTTTTTAGCTAGGGTTCGCTTTCTTAAGATTTCTCTGAAAGTTGATAATAGGAAGATATCTATGGTTAACTAATGGTACTTTAGAAAGATATTCGTGGTACTTTTAAAGTCACTTAAATACACGATAAACTTAGTGAAAACCGCTTGCGCTGGTACGGACATGTGATGAGGCGAGAGGATGAACAAGCCGTGGACGACCCCTAATAATCTGGCTACGAGCAATCAAGAAAGACATGATCACAAGCAATACAACAGAAGAGACAACCCATAACCGTATGGTGTGGCGCAGAAGTACTATGAGGGCTAACCCCAAAAAAACTGGGACAGTATTCAGGAGAAAGAAGAAGATCTAGTTAACTGATGATTACCACAATTTAAAGTTCAGTGGGGAATTTCAGGTAAAATTTGCCGATGAAAAGACTTCAGTGATATATATGACACTTTTTTGATTTTTAAGATAAATAGACGTACGATGACGACGTAAATAACGTCTGGCGACAGGTTCAAAATGTTCACAGCTAATAATTTAGTTTTAAATGCTAAAAAGACTAAGTGCGTAAAATTTGCCTTGCCGAATGTCAAAAGTACTGATTGTGACATTATATTAAAGAGGGAGAAGCTAGAATTCGTCGATAAAACGGTTTTCCTGGGGATCACGCTAGACTCAAGGTTACAATGGGGTCCTCATTTAATATCACTTGCAGGGCGGCTAAGTTCGGCAGCTTATGCTGTTAGAAAAATTCGTCAGTTTAATGATGTAAATACCGCAAGGCTGGTCTATTTTAGTTACTTTCATAGTATAATGTCTTACGGAATCTTAGTATGGGGAAGGGCTGCAGACATTGAGTCAATTTTTATTCTACAAAAACGAGCCATCAGAGCGATATACAATCGTCGCTGACACGATTCTCTGAGGGAACTGTTTAAGGACATTAACATCATGGTACCTTGTCAATATATTTATGAAAACATCATGTACGTTAGAAAGAATTTACATCTTTTTAGTGAAAACGGCGACAGACATAATTATGTTACTAGAAATAGGGACCAATTAATTCAACTAGGTTTCATGGCACTGTAAAAAATTTTACAATAAAATACCTCCCCACATTCTAGAACTGAATGAGACGAAATTTAAAACTTGTATAAAAAGCACACTATGCAGGCAAGCATATTATAAGTTGCGGTACATGGCTGATAAAAATGCTTGGCTCAATGCTGTTCCTGCTCCGCAGCTAATAGGGCGCAGAAACAAGTGATGGGCAGAAAAGTTTTGAAGTATTGTTGGACCTGCCGAAGACTGTATGAATATACACAGTATTGTACAAATTCAATTTCTTTTAGTATTATATGCAGCACAGCTCATGTGTGAGTACTATGTACCGACTGTAAATCTACCATTCACTGTATCAATGTGTCGTACGTTGACTTCTGTGTGCCCTGGCAGTTGAGTGTGTCATGCTCTCTCTCTGACACATGTGTTGGATCATTCGGTCCCTTCATGTTGGTTGAGCCGAGTGGTGCCGATCCATGCGTCATGTTCGTGAACGGGCGCAATCAGTTGGGATTGGCCATAAGTTAGCTGCCTCAACGTTTTATTGTATTTTTTTGTTACTTTAGACACTTTTACGTGCACGTCTTTTTACATCGTTCTCACATATATTATATGTATTTTTTCAACAAGAATGAAGTAACCAAAAACTTGTAATTAAAACTGATGGAAAAGAGTGTCCGTGGAGTTTCTTTCAAATTCTTCTCTATTGAGACATTTTTTTTTTGTTTGACAATTTAAAAGTACCTCCAAGGTTTATTTAAAATAAACTGCTTACTTTTAATTTTTTTTTATTTCAATGTCAAAATCGTTTGAATGCACAGTTTTTCTTATACTTTAGCGAGTTTCCAATGCGAGTAACCAGGTCCAAATGTATGAGAAATAGTTAGGCAGTAAATAGCTACATACAGTCTAGTTGTTGCTAGACCGAGAGTTCGCGTTTCAATCGCGCATTGTGTAAAGAACAAGTATTGCTAGAAAGGTCAGCGTGTTGATAACACTATTATGTAGAAAATGGACGCAGCACTGCTACAACCTTCACCCACGTACAGATTTATTATACTTAGGGTCATCAGATTTTCAGCAATGAAAATATTATAAATGTAATATTTATTAACAACATCGTAAAGGCAGATTAAAAAATAACTAAAAATAGGAAACAATATATAACAGAGAGCAGTAGTGGTCCAGTGGTATCGGCCGCGACTTACAAGTTGTAGTTCGTGGGCTCGAACCCAGGCAGGCGCTTTACTTTGTGTAGCTTATGTCATACCATTGCTCTCATAACGGTGAAGGAAAAATTCGTGAGAAAACGGGCATATCTTAGAACCAAAAATTCGAAGATATGTGACACCCACCAACAAGCAATGTGCACGCGTGGTCGATTACGGCCCATTCCCTCTCAACAGAGAGGAAGCCTGAACAAAATGGGAGTCTAAGTGCGGCAAAGGCGGTCCATCAATCCTAGGAAACAATAATTTGAGGAAACTAGAGACTGGGGCACACATAACAGTTGGAATACTACTAGGTTTTAAGTCCGTTGTCAGTCGGTAATGCGCTACAAACAACCTTCTACGGGATACCTTTCTTTTTTGTTAACGGGGAGATCCTTCAAAAGGCGCCTGGCTTTTTGGGAAGACCAGGAAGCTTTTTGTCTCACTAAAACCACCCTGGTGATCACCATCAGCACGTAGAAGGGGCCCGAAACCCCCTCTGTGCAACGCCTGTTAGAACACACACAACAGGCTGGAAAAGCGCCTGTCCTGAGCCTCGTTGAGCAAGTGATCACTGTGCTACCGTAACTCCTGGAGCCACTTGGTGGACGGACAGAGTCCCCAATCTGAGCGCCCACGACCCCGGATCTCCGGGATACCAGCTACCTATAGTTAAATAAAAAGAATAATAAAAAGGTGGGCTTATGATTATTGTCAAAATGGTCATGAAAATAATCTTATTGTGTTTTAAGAAGACATAAACCTTATGTTTCAATCATAAATATCTTTTATAATAATAGTCAGGTGCTTAACCACTTATAAGAATTCTATTATACGATTTATACGACATCTATAAAGCTTATAAACATAATGCATGCCTGGGACTGTTGACAACCTGGCAACACTTGCAATGCTGGCAACCCTATTAGGAAGTGTGCCAACAGGTTCCAACGGACAGTCGACCTACTTCGAAAGAGACTATCTTGCACCAAACATAATACGTATACCACCTTTATACACCCGCTATATAGCCACTACTTTACATATTCGTTTCTGGGCCGGCAACTTGCCCTGAAACCGATTAAATGCAGTTTTGTGGGCCGAAGAGATAAGGTACAGTGTTTCATTAAGAAGTTCTGATGAAAGATATGTAACGTGCTGGCCATTGCACGCTGCAACTGAAGCTATCGGAATCACCTGTTATTCGAAGAAAAAATAATGTCTGTGACCATTTTTAAATGCGTTCGTGCCTCAATTTGAATTTTTATTTTTGTGTTCCAATTCTAAAATGAAATAACTGCTGAGTTCAGCCGCCGCCGCTTACGTACTTTTTGGTTAAAGCTTGTACCTGATTTCGGGCAATAATTCTCTTCAAAAAAACCAGACAGCTAAGCCAACATAAAAAACGTCCTAACAATTAAAAGAACCATAAAAAATTAAAAAGAATTACCTCAAGTCAAAAGTGTATACCCTTTTGCTTCTTACATTGTCATCACAAAAAAAAACTGAAACTCGTATTAACCCTACCACTGCCAATTAAAGTTGCAAAACTCACATTGATGCGCACAAAGCAATAAAAAGTAAAAACGTACAGAACCCGTCTAAGGACGCACAATGAGTTGCAAACGTTGGAAATCAACGCTTTAATGACGTCACATGGACGCGGGATTGACAAGTGGTGGCAGATGATAGGCGTATGCGCATGTCACAGGGTTGAACCGACAAGAATTTTTTGGATTTTTCTTTCAGAAACTAACTATCAATAAATGAGGAGGAAAATGACACAGGGGTCTCATAAGCTGCTGAAAAAGCACTGCTCCTCTTTCTATTTGTAAAGCGATGAAGATGCATTTCATACAAAGTGGAAAAGCTTTCCTACTAAAAAAGACGGTGAAATAACGACAGGAATAATATTTTTTTCGAAGTTTAAAGAATAATATTTCCAATCCAATTAGAATTATGCAGCTCCAAACAGCATATGGGTATTCAAAAATGACCAGAAAGTTTAAAGGTTTTTGCGGGAAATAGGTATGCATCTAGACTTTACACTAGACGACAAAAAATTAGCTCACAGCCCTAACCTACTACAGAACGCAACAAATGATCGACATTGATGGATGGACGCTCTGGTGGATAGGTACTAATTGGAGATTTGCATATCCCTCCCTCCCCTCCCCCTACACTACTAGTCGAGCCTCTCGGCTTTGCTTAATTAATACCTGCTTGGAATCAGCTCCTATTGAAGAGGTACTGTTAGATATCTTGTGTGTGGTCCGATGGGCATATACAGGGTTTAGATTGTAACGGGCTCTTTGAGTTGTGCTATATAGTTGTAAACGTTTCGGGTTCTGTAGACTTCACTTACCTAGAATCTTGCTTAATGGCTTACTCCATCATTCCAAGGACGGAATCATCGACGCCCCTAACATAAAACGCCAGTCGATGTATACGATGCCATTGCATGTTGATATCAACTTAACAATTTGCCACATTAATTTTGCGATAATTTTTGTTTCAAAATCTAAGCAGTGGCATTTTTGAGCAAGATAAATATCCATCTGCTGAAGTAACATTAGTTGTGAGTTAAAGTCAAGTTCAAGCTCACTATTTCTATGAAGCACAAAGTTGTGCTTGATTCTGCGATACATATTATGTGCAAGTGCAAACAGGAAAAATAACCAGTAGGACCATATTGTAAAATATTTGATAAGAAGCTCGAAGAAGTCGAAACAGATTATAGACTAAAGAAGACTCAGTTTCATACTATACTATAGTTTTAAACTAGCTGTCCCACGCAGCTTCGCCCCCTTCAACTGGCTACCTACCAACCCATTTACCCTACCTACCCTACCCTACCTACACTACATACATGATTGATGCGTAACTTTAACCGCTTACGCAGCGCACGCAACGGAAGCTCTCAAAAAGGAATGTTTTTGTCTGTTTTTGCAACATTTTTCATTTATGCTCCGTTCCTATTGGCCGTAGAGTCGTGATAAATAGCCTATAATCTTACTCGATAAATGAACTATCAAACACATTTTTTTTTTTAAATTCCAACCAGTAGTTCCTGAGATTAGTGCGTTCAAACAAACAAACAAACTCTTCAGCTTTATAATATAAGTATAGATAACACCTACTTAGTTAATTTGTGTGAGTTAATACTAAATACTTTGGAAGTATGGTTTTTACTGTTTAAAACTTAGAAAGAAATAAGTAATAACAATGTTTAATGCACGCTAATTTAGGATGAGAAGGACAGGAGAATGATAATTGCAATGCTTGTAAAAGGCTGCAAAGTCACTTATGACTTTCGTTCGTTATGTTAGTACTTATACTAACATAACATAAACACCAACATTATACACTTAGTTCGCAATAAAGGTTTTGACTTTGACTTTGGATCGCCAATTATCGAGATCCATTCTGCCAAATAAGTAGTAAATACCAGTAGGTAAAAGTGGTTTAGATAATCATTTTGGTTCTGCCTTGTTGTAGTTCTTGTCCTCTTAAATCTAGAGTTTGAGCTCTATACTTGATTGTCTTCTGTATCTCCGTTTGTTACTCTATGGCAAAATCACCAGTAACGTTTCTCATCCTTCTGTGTCTCACTCCATGGCTGACAGACCACAAAGTGGTTAGTGGCGACCATCACTGTCCGAGTGCCCACGCTCATGCCATGTCGTGAATTATTGCCTTCCCCTCCGCGCTCCACATCACAAAGTGGAACGAAAGCTTTCCTGAACTACAGATACAGTTTAACGGTTCAATATTGCATACAAACAGCTTGATTTACTGCTGGTACAATAAATTACTTAGAGAAGAGCAAATAGAGAGAGGTTTCATGCTTTGGGATTTTAAAGGAAAACGCTTTATTTATTTTCTAACAGAAACGAACGAATATTGTCTTTATGGCGATCTGTTTAGTATTGAAGAAGATGAGTGCACTTTTTTATCTATAGTACAGATTCTATACTAATATTATGAATACAGTTGTTTGTTTGTTTATAGAAGCTAGCTATCTCTGGAAGCTGAATAAGAAAATTATATCACTGAATTATTTCATTATTTACGCAGTTTTGTCACGGAAAATGGACAGGCCACCGGACGAAGCCGCGAGAAAAGTAAATATAACATGTATAGTGCATGCCACGAAAGATGAGACTTGACCGCGCCTCCCGCGCTTTGTCCGCCGCCCCGATGACGCCCGTCCCTCCCCGTCCCGCATTCAGACCTCATACCGCTAAAGAGACCTATAAATCGTCTCCTGCGCAAGTCAAGCCACGTGGTGTGTCAAGTCTCATCTTTCGTGGCACGAACTGAAAGCTGTAATCAAATTTTAACAACAGAAAGCTCAAATCCTGTCTGCTCCTGCCTTAGCCTCTAGGTCTAAATTGCACAGATATTCCATCATAAAAAGGGCTATTATTAAAACATCCGGCCGTTTTGTGCAAAAAGGCACAACGTGTCTAGATACTCGCATATTTCTTGCTGCAACATCCTGGCTAGCGAGCCGTTTTCTATAAAATAAAAGGCAAATAAGTATAATCTTACTTCTCGAGGGGTCAGCCGTGCAGTGCCCTTCATTGTCTCGCTATATTACCGACCATAATGCCCTTTCATAGGCTTTAACATTGACGACGAACAAAGCCAGGGGAGGCACACTAAAATTGACAATACGAGAGTAACAGCATATACTAAAGCTATTGTATGCAACCTTGTAAGGAAAATGGAGGCACAGTAAAAATAAATTTGAGGTTATTTTTGTTTGGAACTGCCTTTGTTTTAAGGAACCAGGTTCTGAAAGGATTGTGAAATTGTTTTTGGGATATAATCATGAATGATTTTTGCTGTATATTGAAATACTACAGCTACATGTCTAAGTTCATATCTGGAGACAAAAAATGTATAGAGCATACCTCCTGTCGTTAGACCTCTTTCAATCTAGATTTGTATTTACAGTAGACACACACGATCATTTTAAAGATTTTATTGCTCAATAAACATGAAAAAAAATAATTGTCGATTTGTTTACATTATAAAACTGATAAAGGTCGCAACATGATGAAAGTAAAGGAAGTTAATGACTACAAAAAAGGCGTTTTTGGATGTCGGTCACGGCGGGTGCATCGCAAATGTGCGCGAGTCAAATAACGGTGATGTGGTGGCCAATTAGAGTCGCAGACGCAACGCCTTCTTAGGGCTTCCACAGAAAGGCGACGCGACTAAGCGACAACTACAAAGTTGCGACAGTGCGCTTTTATAAAAAAATTGCAAACTCTTAGAGTGGCAATCAAGCAGTTGGTTCACCTGATGGTAAGTGGTCATCGCCATCTGTGGACATCTGGAGTTCTAGGGGTACCACCAGGTACATTGTATTCCACCTTTTACAGCAAGGAATCCGTATACATTTTTCTACGGATTACTCTTTGTGGTGCTGTTCCAAAGACGATGGGACACCAAACCGTACCCTACGTGTCCAGGTACATACTCGTCATAGGACCTGATGGACGCTACATAACCCGATGGCAGAAAGATCATAGCCGAATTATAAACCAACTCTATTCAGATTGCCATCAATACGCTAAGGAAAAGAAACCGTACTCCAAAACTCGCTGCCACACAGTCGCATCCCACCTATCTGTAGAAATCTTTATGTGCAACCATGATTAAGTAACGTGATTATGAGTAGCACAATGGTATGGTACAATATAAACAATAGAATGGGGTATTTGAAGGATTAAAGTTGAATTTTTGTGTTACAGCTAAGTAGACCGAAACTTTTGACGCAAATTGTTATGTGCAAAGATGTTTTGTTTAGCAATACTAAAAATCAAAATAATTTCGGGGTAATATAGACAGTATATAACCGGTGCCGAATTTAAAATTTGGAGATCAGGTCGTGCCTTAGCCTATGTAGTATTATATTATCTGTGGCCTACTTTAATATCTGTTTGGCTAACAGGAAGTTTGGCAAATACTCACATTCTAATTCTTAATTCAAAAAGTCAGTTTGAAAATTAAATTAACATTTATCAAAATTTCGATGAAAAACGTTTGGTAGGTGTAGGTAGATAATTAAGTATTCCGTTTTTAGAATAATTAATTATTTTTTATTATCCATTAGATTTTAATTAAACCAAATTATATACCTATTCTAAATTTCATAGCACTAATTGAGATATGAATTAAAAGATTTATGCAATTTCCAAGCATTTTATGGACTTTTCCTATAAACTGAAGCAATCAGTATAAAATTATAATGCCTATAATATCAAGATGTATCCAGTCATTATTATTGTATTTCATTCAATCGCTGCAGGCAAACCAGCGGCAGCGTAATGCAAGAGGAATAAAGTTAATAACATAGATAGGGAACCGTGCATCCGTGCAAGTAGTAAAAGATTATTAAAGTTCTGATGTCGGCTTATTATCTACAAGATTGTGAGATTAATCAATGAAAAAAGTAAAGGCGAACACAGATTTTATTGTGGCAAGCCTTGCAGACGAGCTTTGTTCAACACTAAGGTTTATAAATAAAGTCATTGATCCGACATTTGACATCCTTATGTAATTTGTAAACATGATTTAATGTTTATATGTTTGGTTAATTTTGGTCTCAAATGAAAGGTATAGGCGTAGAACCATTTTATCCGTTTGAATTAGTTTATCGGTCCACGTGTTTATTTTAATACCCTTAAACGAACAATTCTTGTATATATGTATGTATATAATCTGAATCTCGGAAACGGCCCCAACGATTTTCGGAGTGAGTTTCGGGGGCGATAAATCGATAGGTTTCATTTTTAGAAAACGTCGCTTTGTCTATTTTCACCCGAGCAGAGCTCGGTCGCACAGATACTGAGATATTAAATCATTACTGAATGCCAAGTGAAAGGGTCACCCCTTACCGCGATACGTTTGTTTTGATCGGGTTAGCGACACTGCCTTTAAATACGGCAATATTTTTATTTTTACAAAGCATTATGGTAGAGATTGATAAAAAAACTATGCGTGCGCCCTTTATATGGATCTAACGAAAGCCTTTGATTACGTTGATTACAGTATATTATTAGATAAGTTGTATGCTTATGGAGTTAGGGGAAACGTTTACAATCTCATAAAAAGTTATCTTAGTAATCGAAGAAAATTAACACGCATCACAAGACTAAATAATTCAAAAAAAAAAATTACTACTTACGAATCCAATTACAAAAATAATAATTTTGGGGTACCACAGGGTTAGTGTATTGGGACCATTATTATTTATTATATATATATATATGTCCTACCCGGAGTAACGTTCAATGATACTGTTTTTTTTGCTGATGACTGTACAATTATATTTACTGGAAGACATAAAAGACAAACGCAAATAGAGATAAATAATACCTTAGAAAAAAGTATTAAATGGCTAACTTTAAATAATTTAGAAATTAATTTAAGCAAAACAAAACTAATGACGTTTCGAAGTAGAGTTAATACATTAAAAGAAATGGATATACAATACATAGACACAAAAATTTAAAAAGTAAATGTAGCAAGGTTCTTGGGAGTAAATATTGAATCTCAGTTAAATTGGAAACCAAATGTTGAAATGTTGTGTAAAAAACTGAATCAATATTCATATGCTATCTACATGTTATTGAAAACTGTTAATATGACCGCAGTTCTAACAGCATATCATGGTTAAGTTACCCCTTTATTAATGTATGGTCTCATGTTCTGGGGCAACTCTGCAGATAAAGAAATGGTGTTTAGAGCGCAAAAAAGATGCGTTAGAACGATTTTTAGGATGAAACAGACTGAAAGCTGGTAGACCAATATTCCCAGAAATTAAAGTGTTAACTCTGCCTTGTTTATATATATTGGATATGATTATGTTTTTTAGAAATAAAAGCAGTTCTTTTATTAAATTAAAAAGTCAGAGGCATCGATTTAAAATAAGCTTTATTCTTAATAGAACTGCACTTGTGAACTAGTGTATTTTGTATGATTCCTAGAGTGTAAAATCATTTACCTAATTATTTACTCGAAATTTTTAACAATAATATTTTTTTAAATAAACTAAAGAAAATACTGTTAGATAAATCATATTACTCAGTAAATGAGTTTCTTGATGATAAATTTTAAAGTAGAAAAAAAATATAATTGTTAATCTAATCGTATCGAATTATGTATATTTGTATAACTATTTTTGCACTGTTTGACATTTATTGATCTTTTTATTTCTATTAATTGTTATAATATAAAGTATTGTATGCTTGAAATTTTCTGCTGCAATTCATTACCTTATTTTCTTGATACTGTATTTAATTAATTAATTTGTAATTTATTAACAAGCTTTTTAAATTTGCATGGCGTGAGCCTGATTATGGCGATATATATTTTAAATTTTTAACACCTGTATACCTACCCATATTCTGCAAATAAAATATTTGAATTTGAATTTACATTTTTTTCGTATCGTTTGTAAATTTTGGAATACATTGGTAGACAGGTGTTAACGACTTTTTTTATCTGGCGGTGACTTTAGAGGTCTTTCGGCTGTAATTAAATGATGAGACGCTACGCGACGAAATATATTAGAAAGAGATACATAAACATACGGATGTTCCTATCATCAGTTGTGTCTGTAATGACAAAACATTGAAATACGTTTTTCAAAGTAAATTTGCTACGATGCAAGTTCGATTCTTCGCTCACAACGGGCAATCTTGATAGCCTTTCATCGCTTATTGACGGATAGACTTGCGCATTCACCTAAGCCCTGACAGATCAACTTAATCCTTAGTAAATTCAAATTTTTTAAGTATCCAACCATTTCTTTTTTCCAATGACTTCTCCCGCTCTGGGTGAAGCAGGGAAGCGTTTCAGACTTTTACTGACTAAAACCCACCACTTTCCCTTCAGTTGCTTGTGCCAGGGCCGCGGTAACTCTTTCAAATTTATCCGCGACCCAGACATGCATCGGCCCTAGCGGACCCCATCTGTTTTGCTGACATCTCTTTGAGGCGCGCGTGGAACACTACGCGCTGTCGTCACCGTCGACTTGGGGCCTGACCTGGTCCTTATCGAATGGCGATTTACCCAAGAACCCATAACTCGTCCGCAAGCCCGCGCCTACGGTGAAGTAACCAACCCTAAATAGCGAGTTTGCATTTTTCTTTTATCATTATCATTTCGCTCTTAAGTAGAATAGAATATAATCAAGTCTATGAAAACATATGGTATACAAATATCATTGAAGTGTTAATTACATTTTTAACTATCAACGCTTTATGTCAATGCTAATTACGTCACAATTTTATAGTTGCCGCAAACGCAACGGTTATGCAAACAAGTTAACTCACACTATCCGGTATCTTCACAATAGTACCTACTACTTCTGAGTATTTCATGACTAAGATATATACTGTATCGTTACCTAGATATCTAGTACAGGTCCTGCCTACCCGCCACTCACTCTTTGTTTATGTTTGTATGCCCTACGGTCACTGTCAGGAGTAGGGTGGCTAGGAAAATGGATACAGTGGGGCATAATACTTGTAATTTGTACGTGTTTCGGTAAATGGAGGGTGAATGAAAAGGCCGAGAGTTAAAAGAGGTTTTTGCACAGCAGTGGAATATACAGTATTAGTAATCAGTAAATGGGAGTTTTGTTAGTTTGGCGTGTTAAAACATCAAAAATATGTGCTCGTTCGATTTTGAAACTAGGACTCAAATCGGTCTATGCATTCATTATCGTCAAGTTGCCTAATCGATCTACTATTGTAAACAAGGATAAGTGGGTATAAACACAGGTTTAGAATTATGTTACTCTTTTCTGATTAATTTCGTTGCGGGATAGCTAAATACATTATCTAAGACTTCGTCGAGCATAATTGCCTCGGCTCTTTTCTGGTGGTCACCACTGTTGATACTGGCTTTCAAGAGTTGCAATGGTTTGGGAATAGTGCGGTGGGATGGTCCCAATAAAAAACACAAGATGGACCGTAACGGTTGCAGGATGCACAGAACCGATCAATCGAAAGATTTGATCGGCCATGCTTAGGGGTGGTCTATGTCCAGCAGTGGACGTCTTTCAGATGACATGATGATGATGAATCAAAGCCCAAAATGACGAGTCAAAAGCTTTTTCCTACCAAAATGAATGAGACAGTTAAAAAAAAACCACAAGTACTGTTTGACCACCATATTCCTTCGAAACCCTTCACCATGGCGAACCTACTTACCGATCCTAATAAGAGCTCTAAGTTCATTGAAGGTAACCAAGCAATTTATGTCTGCAGGAGATTGCTTTGTATAATCTGTTACATTGGGGCCCGGGGCCCTCGTCATCATAAATAGGGGCCCGCAACAACCATGGGGGCTTATCCGATGTTCAGAACCTTATAGTGCCCTATTATGAGTTTATGAGTGAAGTTCTCTATTAATAAGATGGTGTTTTGTTATTTGAGCTTACGTGGCTTAAGAATGAAGTGCAGGTACCTAATGTGGAATGTGACCTTTCTAATGTGAAAGAGAGGAGGTCTTGGTGACCTCTCTCTCAAAAATAAGCTGTGATAATGTAAACTTAAGAGCAGTGGTGGCCCAGGAAGGCGCTATACTTTGTGTAATTTATTTCACCACCACTGCTCTCATAACGGTGAAGGAAAACATCGTGAGGAAACCATTATGTCTTAAAACCAAAAATTCCAAGACATGTGACATCCACCAAACCGCACTGTTCCCGCGTGGAAGATTACGGCCCATTCCCTCTCACAGAGAGGAGGCCTGTATCCCAGCAGTGGGAAAATTAAAAGGATATTGATGATGCATGAATGTACACTTCATTGCAACGTAAATATATATTTCTTGGTAAATTACTTACTATGGGGTACCTATACATATATTTTTTTTTAATTTATGTGCTATAGGTACTCTATACCCCATAAATTAAATTACATTATGTTGCAGCTTCGGTATTGAAAGAACCGAAAACATGCGTTTTAGAGCATAATATCAGAAAGTGTAAATCAAAACCCAGTTGCCAAGTAAAAAAGCACCCTGCACTTAACACCAATAAATCATCAGACAACTAGTTCAACTTCCACATAATTTCCAGCACACGATAAATTGTCGCCGGCCATCCATCATGCGCTTACGCACGCTGAAAGCGACAAGGCCGAGCAGCTACGTTTTGATTTACGCATCACTTTCATCCCGATACCGTTAAAGCTGGTTTAAAAGCTTTAAAGTTTGATATCGAGGAAAGTCGGTAAAGCAAGACGGATGGTCGACTCTTGCTTAATTTTATGCTAATGGTCGCAAAGCGCGTGTGAAACGGAACGAAGCGCTGCGCGAGCGCATTGTCGCTAGGGATTTGTAGCGTAGCGCTTTCGTAACAATCGGTGTTATGATGAACTAGCTTTTGCTAGTGGTGTCGCCCGCGTGATAAAGTATACTATTCCATGAAAACTTATTACTATAATAAATATTATTCCACGTCCCAATTCAGAGTCTATAGACAAACTTTAATTTTATCAGAGATAACTATTGTCGAAATGCCAAATTGTTAAGGATTGATCACGTGTCATTTTAGAAAAACACTTTAAATAGAGCCTCTTGTAATCGTCTACCTGTGAACGTTTGTTATTGATTTACAAACAAGATATAATTCTAATATTAGTAGGATGGTAAGGAAATTCTCGCTTTTTGGTTTATTTAATCCAAATGTTAAGTGGATACTTAAGTTGATTTATTTATTGTATTCAGTATAATAGTGCGCTCAAAGCTGGAGAGGTATTTTTTGAGTATATTGTTATGAAATGAACAGTTTATGTTTGATGGATTTTTAAGTAGTGGCTTTTCTGTTCCTATTCTCCGTGAAATAGCTTTAAATGATAATGACATAGACCATTTTTGTTGTGTTGGGAAAAACGAAAGCTTTACTTGCTGTGTAATTGTCAAATAGCCTGAAAGTTCTTAACATAATGAAGACTCCTAAAAATTCATAATTGGCAAATCTGATCAATCCTCTCACAAACAAAACACAGAAGTGAAACAAACTACTAATAACTCAGTAGTTTTAGTTTTAGTATTATTAGTTATTTAATACACCGTTTTAGACAGTGACCAGTATTTTGCTATGAAATATCCTGAAAATAACACAAAAATCGCAGATCATTTAAACGACGTTTTCTTCTTTCAGGCAATGGCTAAGCCTAACCTCAAATACTCAATTCAGAAATCGGCCTTTAATCACCTTTAATAAATCTATGACTTACTAATTCCATGTCTTCATCATAAACAATAAGTGACATAAGGGCTAATACTCACGTTGCCGAGGAAGCCGCTGCAGGGTTGTATCTGAGGCGGCAGCGGGGGCAGGTCAGGCGATCGGTGTGCCCGTGGACTCGCCCGCGTGTTCCGAGCCTGCTCCGACTGACCCATAGCTTAGTTGTGGTGCATAGCTGGAAGAGAGAAAGAGGGTTAGAGTTTGTAGGGGAACAGTATCAGAAGTGGGATAGACACGAAGGGATCATAGAAAGAGGTAGGAAAAGGTTCCTGTTGTTCACTCACATTTTGCGGCCCTACCAAGGTCGGAATAGTCTTTAATTCTTTTTTTTTTAAATGCCATCCGTGACTGTCCTGAAAGAACGTAAAATCTTGTTTTTGGGTAAAAAAAATGTAGGTGTTTGTAAAACATCACCTTACGCGAGCTAGCTTGGTGTATCTGTTCTTATGTAATATGCATAATTTGTTTTTTAGGTATCTATAAATATTTTAGATTTTCAACACCGTGTTCATAGGATTTTATTTAACCCATAAAGGCAAAAAGGTCATTTCAGATCTTCCATCTTCTATTAAATTGACCTTTTTTTATTTTTTAATAAAAAAAGGTCAATTTATAAGAAATTTTAATTTTTGAGAAACTAAAATGTTATTCCCGAATAACATTTTAGTTTCTCAAAAAGATTGCAATTTGCAAAATACTTACCTACCTAGGTTATTTACTATAGTAGACAGAATCTACGAAATGGTCAGAAGAAATTCAAGAAAGAAGATTTAAGTATATAAGCATTGTACTTTTATTTTGATGGATAGAACTTGCAAAACACAGATCTCAGACCCTCCTGAAGCCTTTTTACGCGAGCTGTGTAGCCCAAAGGAGGATAATGTAATTTACGCATTTTTAAATTTGGAAGAGGTCGCTACAAACTGCCGATCAACACGTCTCTATCTATTTAATTATGAGCTTACCTTTATCAAAGTAGGAATCATTAATACCACTATAAATTATTTAAAGTGTTAATTTTAAGTGTGTTTTATCTCACCAATCAGTTATCTTAGAGCAAATTATCATTACAGCTAAGTTTTGATGACAATTTCATCTAATTTAACGTGCTTTAAATGTATCTATTTGACAATTTAATGCTTCGGCCCAAAATGCCAACTTTGGATATCTAAACTTTGTAGATAAATGTTTAGATATAGGCTCTTTATCAGATTTTGTTATAATTATTCAATTTCTGTAATAGCTTTCGGATGTGATGTGATTTGAATGTTATAACATGTTTAAGAGAACATCACAGAAAAAGCCACATAAAAATTAATAGACATTTTGAAATATTGAATTAAATTTCAGATTTCTAATGATGCACGCAAATGGTGACCGGGATAGCTTGCAGGGTAAGTAAGCAGAAGTGGTAGCGGGCTTACGATGTTTGTCTAAATCCGAGTTATGATAAAGCAGAAGAACCTGAGTGGAGATCCCGTATCGAGAAGCGTAGGGTGAGAGAAAAGAACTAAAAAGCACACTTTAATAGAAAACTTAACTAAAAACTAGAAAAAAAAAAACAGTAAATTTAAATTAACCGATAAATGTATTTTATTTTAAAAAAGCGTGGAGTGCTTTTTAAGACATTTTCAAAATGACTACTTTTACGAATATCTGCCAATAAAATATTATAACGATTGACATCAGGCACCCCATGCTTTTTTAAAATAAAATATTTTTTTGTAAATCACACTATTCTTATAATATATATATTGAAAATTATTTTCTACTTTTTAGTTTCGTTATCTATTACAGCGTGTTTTTTTAGTTTTTCTTAAACTTTTATTTACACCTAACTAAAACTACCCCGGTAATCATCATCGGCACATAGGAAAGGCCTAAGTCTGACAGCGCTGCGATAAGCTGAGTTGATTGATTGACACCAATTGTGATGATCTGATGACACACATAGGTATACCTACTACCAAAAGTTCAATTGGTATAGTTACCCACTTTACCAGTCTGCAAACGATGCCCATACATATCGCGATTCGTGACTTTACACGACATTTACCACATTAATCATTCCACATCCAATTCGATTTTAAAAACTCAATTAAAACATGATAGTGTGTCAAATTGGTTCTATATCTAGCGTAGAACAGGGAGGTCACCTAGAGAAAGTTTTACAACGATGGATTCAGAACTTTAGGTTTTCAAACATAAAGTACATAATCCTTTGTTGTTTTTATAGGTTTTAGAATCAGCGTTCTTATTATTCTAACGTTATTTTTGTTTGAAAACGAGAAAAACATGATTTTGTCAATAGGATTGCGGATGTCTGCCTTATATTGTGGTGTGTGGTGACCAACGGTTGCTGCTCGAGGTCGTTTGTTCACCTCTGATTATAAGCTACTATAATTTATTTAACTCGATTGTTACTCGATTGTGAGGTGTAAATTACACAACGTCCAACAAGCTACCCATTTTTCTACCTTCAACTGCCTTACGCTGCAAAACATCTTCACCACATCATAGTTATTTAAAAAAAATGCATTGTATTGTTGTACTTATTATTCAAGTGTTAAACTGCCTCTTGATCTACGAAGTTTTAAGTTAGGTGACTCTATTTTGTTGTAGAGTTACTATAGAAGGTGCGGTCGTTTTATGGATTTCAATAGATAATATTATATTATCTCTTATTATCCTTTTCTCTAAATACCTACCTACTGAAACGTGTTTCACTCAGATTACGTGAAAAAATAACACAAATCACTTATCAAAAGGAGAGTTTATGGCCAAATTTGGTTCAAGATTTAATTTTAAAGCCTGTGTTTAAAAATGGGTGATAAAATTATTAATTATAAACAAAGCAATTAACAAACCAAGGAATACCTAGGTACCCACTGAAGATAGGTAATATTTTGAGGTAGACCTTAGTAACGCGATTTCATAATTGATACAAATTGAATTAAAATAAGAATATGATAGGCTATTTATTTTCATTTACAAATTAACATACACTGTTAATAAATTATCTAGTATTTTATGTAGCTATTTAAAAGTTTCTTTAACTTTTATTGAGAAAAGTTTTAAGCCTTTTTTTTCGTTTTTTTGATTTATTCATTAATTATTATTACTTATTAAACGTTACAATACAAACATCAATCGTTGCAATGGTCAGACTTTTTTCAATTAAATTTTGCGCTACTTTGACAACTCTCGGCAGGTTTTGGCAAAATATGTCTTCCGATAACCTTACAGCATTTATCAAACATGATTGTATGGGGTGCAGTATGTACCAATATGAAAAAAAAATAAACAACATTTTTTTTTATTCATTACATTTCGTTTCGAACCTAACTTAAACAGGAATAGCAGACCTCTATTTCAAAAAATAAGTTTTTTATATCAATTATCATTTCAAATTGATTTAAAAGTTCTACATAAAGACAGTTTTCCAAAAAACTCGTCACCACTTGCTAGTTATTTTATAGGTACTTTTATAGTTTATTGAAACTTAAGACACTACTTTTGTTACTGTGGATGGATACCGTGTACTATTGTGAATGGATGGGGAGGGGAAGGACAAAGGAAGGATGGATGAACAGTGTGAGGAGTGATATGAAATACTAGGGAGTCATTGATAGCGTGCGTGACAGTTAACAGGACGGTGTGGGCGAAGAAAACGTGTTGCGCCGGCCCCTAGTAAAGTGGAATAAGGGCCAGGTGACTATGATGATTAGAACAGTGATAATATAGATAGCTACAACATTCAACCTGACTAACATCTAAAAGAAAACCGCTAGCTTGCTTAGCAACCATTGCCCGCAAAATGGGTAATAAGAATCGTAACCATAAACTAACGACCATGCAGCCCAGATCGTTGGTTTAGTTGGCTGTAAGTTCGTTGCCATAAACCCATCTCAATATTATTTTTCTGATAACTTAGTAAGTGGTCTGGTAAATATTTCTAGCATTTTTCACATCATGCGTAGTTCCACTTACAATTTCATCCGGTTACTTGATTTAACGAACCCAAACCGACAGTTTCTTTTATTCATGAGCTAATTAATGGATACAGACAAAGAGTTATGTTTGTGTTTTATGTGGGATATGGGGTATAACCATTCAAATAGCTACTACAATTCCACAAGTGAAGCTATATCCTTTTGGGGCACACACATCTAAGAAAATTCTGAAAGTTCAGAAATCAGACAAATTGTAATCTTTGGGTCTGGTTTGTTTTACTACGGCAGGTGCTGATAATAAAGAATCCATTAACCTCCATTTTGACAGTTTAGTCAAATTGAAAGCCAGTTTTTATAAGTAGGTAGATATCTCCCAGAACATTGAATTTCCTAGCCCTGCATTATCTCACTGGTTGAGGCAACATTATACCTATTCTCATTTTTGTTACCTAGTATTATTTGTTTTAATTTAGTTTAATTAATTTATTAAGTTTAATTTAGTGCAACTTGGATAATGTAGTTTTTATGTCTATTTTATCGTATGTTACGACAACGTTTTGTGTGAATGCAGAGTTTAGATACCTGTAAGTGATTTGACGCTTTATTCTATTTTGTTGCTTCTGTTTCATTTGCTTAGACCCGTGTATACAAAAGTTAGTGAATCAAATAAATAAATAAAAAGGGGTTCAGTCTTAAAAAGAATCAGCACAGAATATAGAGAAGTTTGTCAAGGAAAACTTTGCGTTTGCCCAGACGGAGGACCTAAATTTGGGTTATCTGCTATGAACAGTTTATTCGAAACCAGAGTCTATGAAACATGAAAGACTAACAAGGGCAAAGAAGGGGGTTAAGGTTAGTAAAGAGAAAGGCTACAGTAAACATAAATACCAAAGTATAATAATGATTCCACTAAACCTCATCTACCAACACACTACTACTTATCGCTTAACAGTCGATCTATTCACCTCCTAAACAAGAAATATGCCTTATCTTAAGTCCTAAGCTCCTAGATAGGTAGGTTAGCATCTACCTTCCTTTGTAACACCGTGATGGTCCAGAAAGATGCCGCCAAGCGGGATCGTGAGAAGGCTGATTCCGCTCGGAGAAGGTGTCGTGTAGGTAATCACGCCGAAACCCCGTCTGTATCATAGGCAGGCGGGACTCCGGGGTCTCGGGCGGCTTGATTGGGAACTCTGTTCACCCGGCATAATTATGTCCCCAGGTAAGACGGCGGCACAGCCAGCGGTCTCGTGCTGCCGTGCACAGCGAGGCTCAGGGGACACGCCTCGCAGTCTCTCCAGGGATGTGCCCTAACAGGCGTTGCACAGAGGGGGTTCCGCGGTGGTCTTTTAAGTATCGGGGTAATATTCCATGTGCTGTTGGTGATCACCGGTGTGGTTTTAGTCTGGTAAAAATCCCACACTCCCTGGTCTTTTCCTCCAAAAGTCCAATCACCTTTTGAAGGTAAGCCCCCGACAAAAAAAAACGCTTAGTACCTAGCTATTTTATACCTCTCACAGCCATTCGCGGTTCAAGTGAAACGGGTCTGTTCTACCTAGTTTCTGCGTTTTATATCTAATTATAAGTTCGTTATCATGCTAAGTATCTTGTTCATCAGTATTGCAAGTATTGCAATATGTCGGAATGAAGACTCGGTGATTCTGAATAATTACGCGAGGTTACCCATTTACCTGTTCTCTACAAGCTTGAGTTGCGCAAGAGAAGGTCTTTGCGTTCAGTTTTCTTTGTTTAATTTTGCAATATATTTGTTGCCTTCATTCATTTATGATAGGTAAGCACGTAGATACTTAAATTCAACGATGTAGTTACATTCAGAAAGTAAAAAAAGAAACACATACTATTAAAAAATAACAGTACTGGTATAAAATGGACCACAAAAGGTATAAAGGTAAAATGAAGAGATTGTAATAGTAGGAGTTGTCATAATACCATTCAAAATTATAAAAAAAACTACATTAGATTATTTAGGAAAGTCGTGAAAGGAGCAAAAGAAAATTTGTATGAGAGGACAAATACAGGCAGCAAAAATAAAAGCAAGGAAATCTGGCAAATAGTAAATCGCCATAGGAACAAAGATAAACAAAAAAATACAAAAAAGCTTTTCTTGAAAATGGATGATAAAATTATTGATGACCCTAGGGAAGTTGCAAATGTATTTGCTGAACATTTTAATAATTATAACCACAATTTGGATATTACGGATGAAAATAATTCACTTTTCTATTTAAAAAATTCTACCGACAGGGTGGATAGTGAAATGTGTTTGACGTCCGTGACTCCGGCAGAAATAGTAGGAATTGTAGGGTCAATGGCAAATAAAACATCTAGTGGGTATGATGACTTGCCAATAAGTGTTGTAAAACAACATATCAAGTTTCTTGCGTTACCGTTGTCAGATTTTATCAATAAATGTTTTGATGCTGGTATTTTTCCTAAACAACTAAAGATAGCGAAAGTTACATAAAAAAGCTTCACAGATAAAATATCGGCCTTTTTCAGTTTTACCGACCTCTTAAAAATCTTTGAAAAATTGATAAAAATTCGTTTAGTTACTCATCTCGGCAAGTATTAGCACATTAGTTAACGATGTAGTTGATAAATTAAATAAAAAATTGAGGGTAGCCGGCATCTTCTTGGATTTGAGTTCTGCATTTGATACGGTAAATCATATTTTATTGCTTGCTAAAATGGAACATTATCCGGTAAGAGAACAGGTTCTATAGCTTTTTCGGTCTTACTTAAATACTAAGAAAATGTACGTAGAGATTAAAAACATGAATGAGAATAATGTTCAAGTAGTGTACCATTCAAGCTTGCGAAGACTTTTGATAGGTGTCCAATCCTATTTCTGATATTCTCGAACGATTTAACCTAGCAACAAAAATAAATCCAAATATGAAAATAATAGCATTCGCTGATGATACTAATGCTATTTTTAGCGAAGATACTGCGAACTCATTGAGTAACACTTTAAACAGGGCTCTTGAATCTTTTCAATTATGGTTTATGGATAATAAATTAACCATAAATACTAAAAAAACTAAATAATATGTTGTTTGAGTCTACATCACGCGATAATGATAGTTTAAATGTAATGTTAAATGGAGATAAGATAGATGTTGTAGACTCAGTAATATTTTTGGGATTTCATATTGATTCGTTATAAAATTGGAAAAATTAATCAATGACATAGATGGATCAATATCATCAGCATGTTATACGCTTAGGAGTCTGCGAGATGAACTTAGTGTGAATATTTTATAATCGGTTTACTATGCATTGGTGGAGTCAAGATTGAGATATAGTATTCAACTATGGGGAAATAGCAACAGGTATAACTCTGATATATTTTGTACTGCAAAAGAGGGCGATCAGAACAATAGTTCGCATTCCCCAAGTCGTGTCCTGTCGGGAATATTTTAAAAAGCTTCCATTCTTACGATACCAAGGCTTTACATATTAACAGTCTTGACCAGCCTGGTAAGGCAAATAAGTGAATATGAAACGAAGGAAGAAAGACACCATAGGGAAACCAAGAACCATCGTGTTTAAAAAGAGACTTATGGAGTTTCTATTGGAAAAATGGTTTTATTCCGTTAAAGAACTTCTGACTAAAATGACATAGTAAATTGCGTGATACATGACTGAGTAAATTGCGTGAATTTTCTAATTACATGTTTTAGACTATTTGAATTTTTTGTGTAGGACATTTTTAGATCATTTATTGATTTTTTTTATGATATGTATTATATTATTTAATTAATTTGTTTGACATTAGATTATCTATTGAAATTTTAATTGATTTTTTAAGGTATGATATATTTATATATTGATATTTTATTAGATTATTTAATTAGTTTGTTATTTTTAGATTATCTATTGACATTTTGTTATCACAGTATTAGATTATTTCATTGATTTGCTTGAAATTTATACATAACTTATTTATATGATTATGAAATGTATTAGATTATTTTAATTACTTTTGGTTTTGACATTTTTGGACTATTTATTGAAGTTAAGTACAAGTATCGGATGAGTTTTAATTACTGTTTTTGAGATTTTTAGATTATATATTTATTGACATTTTTGCGACATATATTACATTATTTTTTTTATGACATGTTAAGATTATTATTGTTTTTTTTTAATGATATTTATTGGAATATTGAATTAATTTGTTTGACATTTTTACATTTTTTATTGAAATGGTTACGACATTTTTAGATTATTATAATTATGAAGTTTGCTGCTTAGCTTCTTGCTCCTTATTTTCTTAGCATTTTTGGGGTATTTATTAATTTTGTTGACATATATTAGATTTTATTATATTGAATTGAGTAATCAATGTTTGTAAATGACATGTCTAGATTATTATTATTGTTATTCTCTATTATGTTTATGAATTTTATGCGAAATGTTTTAAATTGTGACAGTGCATGTACTTAATTTTGATTAATTTTATAAGTGTAATCGTGATATTGTGTTGGTCCTTAGTTAAAAATTGATTTAGGCTTGTTTTTAATATTTTTTTGTAAACATTCAGACACAGTGTAAAATTTATAGTGAATAAATGAAATAAAATGAAATGATTAAGGCATTTGCCACACTGGATGCGTTCTGCGTCCTGCGGTCCGGTCACACAAAATGTTCGAGTGACTGGACCGCAGAACGCAAAACTCATCCTGTGTGGCAAAGCCTTAATAAACGCCTGAAATACCTAATTAAATTTTCGCATTCAGCGATTCCGCGCATCGAACTAATTCTCGCTGCCTTCAGCAGGTCATTGGTTCTCATTATGGGTGAAAACAGATCATTACCTTATTAACCATAAACAATAAATACGTGAAATAAGTGTTTGTTAGATATCATCCAAAGACCGCGCCTAAAAAAGTCATCTGTTTCTATCGAAAGTAGAAACTTCGTTTCTGATCGTTTTAAGCTGTTCTCAAGCTTAAAACGATCAGAAACGAAGTTCTTGAGTAGATTTCAGCACTTGTAGTCTTGTTTCTTTTCTTTCTTTTTTATTCATTAAATAATGTAATTATGGTTCTCAGAAAGTTTTTTAACTGATTTTAGTCTAACAACTTAATTCCCAAACCAATATTTTTATAACAAAAATGTCCAAAAATAGTTAATTTATTAAAATATCTCCATGTTAATGATATAGCGTGTATCGTTAGCGTAATGGGTACCTATCAGTTAATTAGGTTTCCTTTAATTCTATACCGGTCTAACAGCCGTCCACCAATCAATATCTTTTATAAGTTTCTCTGTGATATCTTTCCGACTATTATGTGGAAAACGGTCCAATAAATTGAATTTCAAAGGAGGCCTTTGATTCTAAAAGAGGCCGTTACAGAAATTTATTGAGCTGTTTATTTGTTTAAATAACTCATCTGTGCAACCTACTTGGAGAAGCTTCGTTAGGTTCCGATGAAATATGAAAGTTCTCGACAGATTAGGGCAGGCCTTATTTATAAGTATCTCTGAGTTATTTAGGAACTGATTAGCAGAATCTGAATTTAAATTCTCTATAGAAAATAAACATATTTTAATCAGTCGCTAATCTCAAGAACGTATCTACTAATAAGAAATTCGTTGATAAAGTAACATTCAAAGTTAAATCTCACTCGAATTATCTGGAAATAAATGTTGTACCTAGACACGCCGACACCGAATTCCAATCCTTTATTTATAAAAGGCCCGTTGCGCTAGCGCTGCGACTTAAATTATAGAGGGTGAATCGTCTGCAGTTAAACGAACCACGACTCATGAAGTTGTTGGAGCTTTTTGTACTTTTTACTGGTAGGCATTAGATCGTAACGTCTCCTCGGCCATTATTAATGCGCCGATAAAGACCGAACGGCTTCGGCTGCGCTCGGCCAATTGCGCGGGCGTCGATCCATAGACAGACAACGTCTCTCGCCATTATAAACTTATTGATTTATACCTACACGGGTTGTCTCCAATACCTATTTTTATTAAATGACAAAATTATCAACGTTCTGCATATTTTTCGCCTACGCAGCCGGAAATGGTTTTGACAAAATTAATTTACACGATTCGATTCTCATCGATATGGCCTTTGGGATAACTAGTTCCATTTCTAATTGCTTACTTAAAATTCTGACAGTCGAATATTTATTTGCTGGTCGTACGTTTACCCGTGCCATCTGTTCGTCCATAAAAAGTGGTTTGAGTATTTCGATCGTCGTTTTACGAGTGACTCCTGCAAGTCACGGCGGCTCGCGAATAAAGAGACGTAATGTAGCAGGAACTTCAATACTTAGTGGGAGCCCAGATGTTCTCGGAGCGTCATTACCTACCTCGGTGGTCGCGGCGTCGTATAGGTGATAAATAAATGGTTATCTGACCGGATCGACGCATGCGCCGCCCGCCGCGTGGGAACTACGGCTTGGTTTCAAAACAACACGCCGCACTTATGTTACCAGCCGTATAATTGTTACAAGTGATACGAGTACTAACTTTCTAAAAAGTTGTATAGAGTTACTTATTTTATGATAAAACTTATAGGTTTATCTTGTCGATACTAGAACCGTTTTTGTTTCCCGTTGGGGCAGTGGAAGCATTAGAGATCGGGTGAACGTAGGTATGTAAGCGTGGATGGTTATTGGAAAGTTGATACTGGCCAGTAACCAAGTCAAGTGCAGCACACGGAAAAAAGCTGCGTTGTAACTAAAACATTGAAACACACGAGAAGTTTGCTTTAAATCTTTAGATCAAAGCTACTCCTTAACAATTATCGAGAACTCGAATCATGGCATTGACATTTGACGCAGCATATTTCACGATCCAAATATAGATACTGAACTATTCTAACAAAATCCACAAGTTCATTTCTCAGAAAACTCGCGCACGAAATGTTTTTCAAAGTTTTTATTATATTTCGCAAGAGAACGCCGTGAAATGCTTCGGATTCTGTACCGCACGAGTTTTAACGGCGCCCGCGTCGCTGAGACGAATAAAGCTTTTTGCCGGTTGACCGACCACCAAACACTGAAAGCTTCATTCCACTACCATAATCCTTATTTATTTGGAACTAAGATCGAAAATCGGAGGGATAAGTAGCCATCTGTGTTGATAGAGATCAAGTTAGAGTGGTACCGTAAGCCAGCGGTTTGACAAAGGGAGTCAATTTGAACGTAGATATCTGAGGATCGTTCGTGACTCATCTGTCTATGGTGATTATCTCGAAACAATATGGCGGCGAACTCGTGCGGTTTGCTGTTCTGTCGTGGAAAGAAAATTGGGAATAACTAAATGAGGTTTTGATCTTTATTGATATGCTTATCAAGTTAATTATTTTGTAAGATCGAAACGTAGCTGCGCGTTGCAGTCTTTAATTTTGATCAGTCTTTAAAAGTAGGCGACCGCGATGAGGATTTTATTATCTTCATCAGAGGTATGGAGTACCGTACACCCAGTACTAACTACTACTACTGGGGTGTAATAACTAACCTGATTATAAATCTCTACTTAGGGTCTAAGAGAAAAAGTAATTAGTTTCTTGGAGTACCTACTGGACATGAAAAAAATATGAATACCTACGAATCGAGGTGTTTTTTCTACGGGTCGCTAGAGCATGGAAATATTGGCGACACATTGTTTAACTACACAGGTCAGGCAGGGGCCAATAGTCATTCTATAGTTTAAGGAAATCGATCCTCTAAACCGCCCAAACCCAATATCTTTGTCATCAAATTTAACAATAGTCCTGCTACAACCGGGGATTGTCCTTGGGTGCACTTATCTAGTGCATCCATTGTCACATATCACGACACGAATCAAACAAGGATTCTGCGATTTGGCTTCGGCCCTGGCACGCCTTTCAAAGGTCCGTAACCCCAGAGTCCCGAGATAGTTAAACACATATAAACTAAATCTCGACATACGACTCCAACGATTTTCATGTAATTTAGTATGCAGGGGGTTCCGGGGGCGATAAATCGATCTAGCTAGGTTTAATTTTTAGAAAACGTCATTTTCTCTTTTTTCACCCGAGCAGAGCTCGGTCGCCCAGGTACTAATAGTAAATAATAAAATAATGTTTTTTTATAGTATAATATTTAAAAATGTAAAACTAGGTATGTATAGACAATAAATAAATGGAATAGTAGGTAATATTGAAAACGTGGTATGTGCACACGTAGCGTTTTCTTTATGTCGTAATTTGTTGATATATTTCCCATCCGTTTTATATACGAACTGGCGGATTTTGAAAATGTATACATCAATCTTAGGTCCATTTCGTAACTAGATACCTATTTCTATTTAGTAAGCCTGTAAACTGAAGTAGTCTTTAATGACAACAAACGCTCTAATAGATGCATTACCAATTCCTATTACTCTTACTAGTTGTATGTAACGTAACAACATATTGTTTCAACATCAGCTTTGCGAGATGGAATGATTTTATTGTGTTTTTAAATTAACATTGGAAACTTATGCAACACTTGGCATGATTCAAGTAATGTAGCAAAATATAGGCAGGAACTTAGGACCAATTATTACTTTTTGGAAAGAAGAAGAAATGACGAACGAACAACTCGTCCGTTTTTTTGAAGACGTTGAACAAAAGAAAGACGTAAATCAGTCTTCACGATAAGAAGGGACTTAAGTAGGTAGATATTAAAATGAATGATCTTGTATAGGCACCACAAAGTAACCACAAACCGTTCCAAAAACATCGTAGAACCTGAACACAGATCATAAACATTTAATAAGATTTACCACAGCTTCGGTCACATCGCGTAATGCGATAGCTCACCGTTTTTGTACAAAGAGCTTACGAAACACGAAGCATCGTGAAATTCAAGACATCAATATTTATTGGTCCTTGCCAGCTGGCTCTTAAGTAGGCTATTTAACACTGATAGGGTCTTTGCAAAGAACCAATTACCTAAACCTCTTAAGGAGTATTAGTACCGTGAAACATGATCATGAATTTTGTGTCTCAAGTGACGTAACTAGGTAATCCCAGTAGTGAAAGGATAGCTTGGACACGGTAAAGATATTTACCGTGGCTTGGAGGTCGAGAGGAACGCATAATGCCCAAAACACGATCGTCTTACACAAGTACCTAAAGCTTTTGTTCGACTAGAGATGTCTCGATAACAATCTTAACAAAGGAGTTTCGCTACAAAAGTTGATAGCAGATAGTTACATTGACAGGAAAATGGATTGCGATTACGAAATTTGTTTGTATGCAAAATTGTTTTGCTTACGATTGCAGCAAGTTGCAGTTATGCAAAAGTAATCGTAAAATTTCACGCGTATTAATATTGTTGACGTAGGTACATTTCATACACGTTGCATTAATTTAATAAACTCATGAATGAGCATGTAATGTGATATGAGTCGGAAAGAAAAGCAACTAGACTAATATTGAAAACTACAGTCTAATATCCGATGCAGTAGGCAAGGAATTATAATGGCTTCAGTGTTTTACAATGTTTTCATGAAAGATAACTTTCATCTATTAATTCGTCCAACTTATACTGGTCAACAATAAAAAAAGTTTGTTCTTGTGTTTTTTTTTGTTTCTATCTCAAATTGGCGCGTATTTTTAAAATGCGTCACCATTTTTTTGTCTAATATCTTTTGTTTTTGAGTTACAGATAACTAGACTTTTTATACTATTTTTACTTAGATTTGCGTTTTTTTATTGGACACTGAAATATATTTTGTTGTTGTTTTCGATATGGTTTCGTCAAGATGTTGTGTGCTTAATATCGACTTTGTAGAAACTACGTATCATCAATCATCATCATCATTTCAGCCGAAAGACGTCCACTGCTGGACATAGGCCTCCCCAGGTGCAACATGAGCATAAAGATCTACTTCCTGCACTCGCATGTAGACCGTTTTCCACAAAATCTGGGTGATTTATTGAGGAGCAGGGTGAAAGATTCCACCAGGATCTTATACTACTGGAGTTTGCAACGAGATCTACCTAAAGTCGTTTCGTTCATTCAAGGAAATCTTATAAAAGATCATTTGAGTGTTCAATAGAAATTTTGGTAGCATAATGTATCAACTTTCTGTATTTTTTTGTCAAAATAATAAAACTGTATATTTCAAAAAGTATAGCTGTAAGAAATCTCCCAGTACCTATTTCTTTCATAATAAGGGCCATAGAAATACCCAATAACAGAAAAAAATATCGAAATAAAACTTGTGTTGACCAATGGCAGTAAATACAACACATTGTTCTCTTTTCAATACACATAATATATATTTCCACTCATCGATTCGTCTATCGAAAATCAAAAGAAAAAAATCCCATACATATATAATATGTCTGTACCTATCTCTGATTTTATAATATGTGGGGAGGTTAGGTGTACCGGTATACCACTGTTTATGGCATAGCGTGGACAATGGGCCGGTGGCCCGGTAATTACTGGCTCAGGGCGTGGGCAGGCGATAGCGCCTTCAGGACTATTGTGGCTATCTCGCGATCTCACTCTGCTAATAAGACTGGCTGATTTGTACCTCTCCTCAAGCGTCCATTAAGTTGGCTTTGTTTGTTCATATAGCGTGACCGGGGAAGATTTGGTGTGTCGTGTGGTAGCAGTTAAATACCGTTGGTCCAAGTTGCTGAGAAATGAGGAGTGAACATCATTATAGAATAGAGAACAGGGTACCTAACTTTGATGTTGAGGCTTTTACCGATAATTGGGAAGTCAGAAAAGACGGTAGTGGTGGAAGATAGACAGCTTTTAATGGTGGAGACTTTGAGAAGCACCAGATTAGGCAGAACATTGTTTTATTGTTGTAGTTCGTTCATTGATAGATTTGGGTTTATAGGTAGGGTCTCTAGAGATCAAGGTCTTCATTGACAGGTAGGAATCCTACGTACTAATGTTTTGCACTGCACTTCACTCACCTACCCGCATGAACTTTGCACTAAACAGATAAAATCCATTTTTGGTATATTTCGACATTCAAACCAAACCATGAACTGCATTGTATTCAATCCCATGGATGGTAACAACATGTCACAGGATAAATTTGTAAACAAATCGATAAATAACAGGCAATTCTTTCCAATTACTTAACAGTAAAACATACATTATAATCATTATGTAAGATAAATAAATCACGCTGCAAATTTATTCTAAGAATAACACTGTATTGCGAACAATACTGCTGAATATCTAGGTACCAACCCGTTACCAACCGGTATAGCATAAATCCTTGATACATGGGTCTGAATGACACCTGAAGCTGAGATTAAATAAAAATGGAGTTTCAGAAGCTTTTTTAAAAAGAAACTTTAAATGATTCAGCCGATCCTTCCGCCGAGCGATGTTTTAGGTAGGTTCCTAAAACAATGCTGGTTACCTTCCTGCACGTTTGGGGGAGGGTGAGAAAAAAAAAAAAAAGTTTAAGAAAATATTTAAAAAAGGATCATTCAACGATTCAACTAGTCAACATCATCAAGAGAATACAGTGGTCTACCCATATATTATGTTATAAGCTTACAAAGTGCTGAAAACATTTTTTTAATATATCAATGGTTGAAAAGCACCATCCATTTTCTGCCCCTGAAATAACTACTTGAGATGAGCTTTCTTCCGCCTATTTACGTGGTTGCGTCTCAAAAACCGGGGTTTTGTGGACCACTTGTTTTTGTGGTGTACCGAAGTAGGGATAAAGTTACATCTAGCATCACGCTTGCAGCAAGACAGTGTGTAGTTTACCGTATGGGATGCTGCTGAAATCTTCTTAATCCTTACAAACGAATTCATTAGGTAGCAAGTAGTACCTAAGTACCTAGTTGTAGGTTTTTCATGGGAATCAAATTAAATATGGATTCAGCAGTGGTCAGAAAAGATAGGTAAAAGACGTACCTACCTACTGGAAAGATACAGACCAAACAAAAAGCCAGAAATGGCTAAATTCGGCTCCAAAAGCTACATAAAATTCTAAACGGCCTCTAAATTTTTAATAAGGTTCTGTCATTTTTACCCCATACTTCACCACATTTATGTGCAGGCAGGCAGTAGATGGCAAAATCAATTCGTTGGTAACTACAATTTTAATTCAGGATTCCATTTATGGAATATGAGGACGTTCGAGCAGTAGGGTAGGCAAGCTTGTAAGCTCAGCCGTAAATAGTGTTTTATGACCAGAATTTCTCGTTTCTACGCTGCAAAAAAATAGTCATCACAGACACCTAACGGTTTGGTACGAATTTGTTGTTTTAATTAATACCCAATATTAATAAAAATTAAGAAAGACCTGCTTGTATATAACGGTATAGATTGGTTAAAATTTTGACATGTAAGCTAACTAGCTTTTCAGTTTGGTTTCCTTCATAAATTTCGTTTAAACCTAAAACAAACTGAAGCTTTTCTAAGAAAGATCTCCAAGAAACTATTTTTGCAAGTGAACGAGAAGCTAGTGATCCATTTAATTTTACATTTAATAGAAAAATGGTAAAAAAAAGCTTACCTTTCTCCGAAAAACAAAAAATAACAGACGTTGATTAAAACAGTTCAAACACTAACAGCGTCCAAAACACAATACCACACGTGAAATCAGTTCGTATCACTGCAACGTCCGTTTTCTTCGAGTTATTATTTTAGTTCGATAAGACCGGACGGTTCAGTTATTTTGAACCGGCGTCTCGCTCGCAACGAAGCACCGCGTGCATTTCAATGGATGAAAGTGTAAACCGTGGTTTTTGTATAGCGCCTTCTCGTTTGCGCTAGCGGGCGCGAAAAAGACAGAGACAAGCCATACTCAAGTTGGCTTTTTGAGTGGAACAACTTCGCCCACTATTTTATTGTTATTCTAATTTTTACATCTCGAGACTTCTTACCGGCTGCGGTAACATGTTTACAGAATACCCAAAAAGTTTGGTTTCGATTTTTTTTTTCTTCTATTGTTTAATTTATAAGGGATATTATTGGAGTGAGAAATAAAAAACTCAGATGTGGATCGATCGTTTATTTTTATTTTCTTCCCACAGGTGGCAAGAACCAGAGTAGCGAGCACCACCTAACGTAATTATGAAAATGGTAACTATTTTCAGGGATAACCACTTCTAAATGAATTAACAATTTTCAAATAGGTATAATTTGGTACATCTAATTCAAAGCTCATGTATGCTTATCGTCGTTTATTTCCACTATACTTAATTGCAAAAGTAAGGTGCCAATTTTCGCAATAAGTAGTTCTTAATATATCAAAAATTCTTAATTCTTATCCGTGAGAAAAACAGTAAAGTGTTATAAGTTATCGATTTGCGTAAATTTTAATAGGTATTCGTTTTGCAGTGCTGTTTTTTTGAGTTTGGCGCCGAAAACATAAGATGTGAAATCCCTTGTGTACTGCTCCTACCCCGGGCCTAACAGATATTTTTTTTTTAACTTCTAATGATTTTACGAAACTTCAAAAGAAAATAAAATGATATAAATTGATATGAAATGTAAACAAATATGCATGTAACCAAGGCTTTATATTAGCTATCGGTTACAAGCCGACTTGTCTCTGATAAGAGAGCATTACAAGATTTGGATTTTTTGTCTACATTGCAAATTAATAGTATTTTTTTTCTTTTTTAACGTGTGCTGATTTGCTACGTGTCCAAATTACATTTACACAGAAAAACAAGTTTGCTCTCAATAAGAAATAGTATTGTGTAGAACAAACATCGGTTATATGCTGACAATAAAAAAGTTGAAATACCAATAGTTACATATTAATATTATAACGACGAAGTTCATGCCACTTACAATGATCTCGTGGCGCATAAAAAGAGATGTGATTGTCGGGGACTAGAGACCTACCCATAGGCCCACTTGCGGCAGACTCTCATTGGCACAGCAATAAAATTACCTGAAGAGATTACACGTAAGCTGTCACAAGTAATTCTAAGGGCTCGGCAATAAAAATAGGACGTTGACAAACCCATCAGACTAGCGAGCAACGGACAGGTGTCATAAAATGATTGTGGTCTCGATAGTTTTGTTCACGTCCCATTCAATATTCAAGGAGTTTGCGTGGGTCCGGCGAATCTTTGATTATAATAAGTCCCCGTTACCGAATACCATAGCAAACTCCTTTTGTTTTTCAACAAACGTTCAAACACTCCTTCAACGTTTCTTGAAAAACAATATTATCCTGTGCTGTTCCGGATAATTTAGACAATCAAGTGCATAAGCACATTACATTAGATTAATATCTAATCAAATATAATATTTTATGCGAACTTGAATCTAATACTTTTTTTTTTGATTTTCTAATATTTTTTATCGAGGTATCCTTTAGCGAATATCGTTAATGGAATAAGTACAATATAATATGAACTTATGACAGAAAAAATGAAATACATTACGTGACACGAGAAAATGAATGTGAATTAATTAGTTGAATGAGTTTAAAAATACCCAACCGCTCTAATAACGTAGCTTTAGACAGTACGTGAATATTTCAATATCTGAAACATTGCAGAGTCGTAAACTGATGTACTTGTCTACCCGCATGAACACAAACATCAATTATTTCAGATAAGGAAATTGACAAAAGAATTAGCGAACATATAATAATACATCATTTAAAAGAACTGAAAGTGACTATACATTAAATTCACAATATACTAAATATATACAAGGATAGCCTTCCTGATGTAAATTTTGCAATTACATTTTTTTTTTTACTTTTTCCGTTTTCAGTTATTACAAACAGAAGTAAATCACACTACATAAAAATAAATATATAAAACACGACACATAAAATAGAAAAGTTTGCACGAATATTAAAGTTTAATATGAAATTGTAACTAGGCAAGGCTTTCAAATGAAATAAATATAAGTAGTGGGGCAGTGTGCAGAGCGAGCGTGGAGTCAAGTCGACGCTAGAGGGCGCCGCGACCGTCCGGCTGCGCTGTGCACGCGACGTCTGTACGCCTACGCCGCGCCGCACCCGTGTAAAATGAAAATATACGAAAATATAACATATACAATTCTTATGTTTATGAACTATAATAACAGTTATGCCTATATGAACTGTTACAATCCATACCTGGAGCTGTAAATTATGTTACAATTGATGGTCAGCGCTGCTCACCGTTTCGTCGTGCCGCCAACATGTAACGCAAGGCATGCCGATACATCTTATAAAAAGTTAACCAACCGTTTTCTAAAAGAGAACGGGCGTTCATAAACGGTGAACAGCGTAGGCCTATATCGGCATATATCAAAGAAGAGCACGACACATAGTTCATCGTATCCGACGTCACTCCGGGGGCTTCAGCCCCCACTAACATAGTCCAGCTTCATACAAAACTGCTAACATCTCGAATAACCACTATCCGGCAGAACGCAACGGGCCATCACGGATCAAGAATGAACACAAACCCGCGACGCGTTCGCCACCCTACATTATATAATGCGGCAAATCAATAAAATCGCCGCGTGTAAAACTTATTCAACATGGACAAACCATAATGTCCGCTAACGATATCGTTCGAACCTCGGACATCGCCGCATCTCGACATGTTCGGTTTGAAATAGTTTCAACTGTGGGTACATCTTTCGCGAACAGCGGCCGAAAGGCGTACCCACTGCTGGACAACGGGAGATGCGCCTAGTCATCTCCTTACATTAATGTTCGCGTTCAAAAATTTTGCAAAAGAAAACAGAACAATTTACTTTACGATATAAAATTTTGAATGAATTTAGATCGCCTGGAAACGTAAACGAAAAGTACTAACAAACATAAAATACCTGTTCTACTTATATTTTATATTAACAAATTATTAAACAAGTCGGGACGATATTATTGTAAGAATTATATTAGAATCGTCCTATCATGTTTGCTATGGAATGCTATCGTCTCGTTTTTCATTAATATGTAATTTTTGAACTAAAACAAATAAAATATCTACACAATTTTTTTCAACAAAACTTTTTAAAATCAATATATAACGATGCAGAACTACTGCTTATTACTTCAAGGCCATTATTTAGTTATAACAATACCAACCGTTTTTGCACATAATCAATTTTCGTCGAGTACCGACTATGAAGCGAGAGCATTCCATCAAACATTCCTATATCAATATGAAATCTCTAAAAGAAAACATTGAACTAAAATTAACGTTACATAATAACTCCTCCCTTCCCGTCAATATCTACAATCATAAGATATGTTAGCACTTCTAGCCTTCCACTTTGTACCTCGACAACCCTACACACTCGGAGAAAGTAACGTTTAAGGCTTGCTAATTAATCCTATTATTATTGCTAACTTTTTCATTCTAATGCCACTTGAAAGAGCAATCGAGCCACTAAGGACATCTTCTCGAGACCGATCACGGCGGCACGTCGTTTTCGAATTTGAAAAGCTGCGATTTCTCACTTTCGACATACAAACAAAAATACGCTCGAAGAAAAAGGGGGGCGATATATACAGATCGGGCGATGGAACAAGAAAGGAATCGATCGACACTGAGAGTGCCCGCCGGAGGGCCGCGCAACGGACTCTGAGCCGAGCTGGTAGTGGCTGTGTGTGCCGCGTGCACGCTGGCTGCGTCAGCCCAGCGTGCACGCGGCGCATGCGGGTGTGCGTGCGCGGGCGCCGCTAGCGCGTGAGCGGGCGGTCGAGCGCGAGCGTGCAGCACGGCAGGAAGCGCGCGTGCGGGTGCGTGCACGTGGCCGCGCACCGCAGCGCCGCGCTGTGCCGCCGCTTGCGGTCGCCGCGGCCCTCGTCCGGCGCCTCGCCGCCCGCGTACTGCGCGTGCGCCGCGCTGATGTCCGACAGCAGCTCCTCCCACTCGCGCGACAGCTCGTCGGGCGGCGGCGCGGCGGCGGGCGGCGCGGGCGGCGGCACAGCGCAGGCGCGGCAGGCGCGCTGGCTCCAGATGGAGCGCGCGGCACTGGGCCGCATCTTCTTGGCGGCGCGGCCGCACTCCTCGCACGGCGCCCACGCGGCCGCGGCGTCGGCGGCGCTGGCGGGCGGTTCGTCCGTCTGCACTCCCGCGTCGCACTGGCGCAGCGGGAAGCGCAGCCGCAGCCCCGGCTCGTCGAGGTCCGGGCAGCGCTGCGCCGGCGTGAGGTTGAGGCGCCCGTAGTCGATGCTGCGCACCGCGCGGTACTCGAGGTAGCGCTCGACGCCCTCGCCCAGGTACAGACCGCCAGAGTCACTACGGCGGAACTCGACCGTGTCGGGGTCGCCGCAGATGTCGAAGGTGTCACCGTCGGCGTAGCGCGGTGGCTCGGCGTCGCTCTCGCGGCGGATGGGGCGGAAGTGCGTGCGCGAGGAGGTGAGCAGGTCCTCGCGCGGGCGAGTGGAAGGCGGGCGGGCGGGCGGCTCGCGTGGGGCGGGCCGGGCGGCGCGGGAGCGGTTGCGGCGCGGCAGTACCTCGGCAAAGCCGCTGTTTTCGCGACTGTGGTTGATGGCCGTGAAGGAGCGCATGGTTTTCGCGACGGTGGTCAGAGCGTCGTAGAGGTCGTCGCCTTCGTACAGCGCGAACGACTCGAGCTCGCGCGGCTCTGGCTCGACCACGTCGGCCAGGTTGAGCGGCCGGAAGCGGTCATGCAGAGCGTCAGCCATGCGCGAGGGCGAGTCTCCGCGGTCCAGCGGCGGCGGGAAGTCCGCAGCTTCGGTGGACCAAATGCTCTCAGTGAGGGATATAAGACTGCACTTCTCTGCGGACGGATCGGCGAACAGACGGTCGGAGGGAGATGACAGCAGATCTTGGAAATCTATCGGCAGGTCTTGGTACTCGTCATCGGGCGTGTTCTGGTCTTTGGACCACAGAGCTTCGATACTGCGATCGAACTTTGCCTGGAACTTAGCGTACAGTTCCTCCTCCATGGGCGTGCGGACGCGAGGGATTAGGTCCTCGTTAAGGACCCACCCACCATCTAAGTCGAGGCTATCTTCCCAGTCTGGCACCATGTTTTCGTTCATTTTCCTTTCTGTTAATTCCTTGATCTCATCCGTGACAGTGTTCTCGCACGTGCCGTAACCCTCGTCTAATGCTATGGCTCTGATGAACTCCTTCACTGGATCTTGTGTTTCCATATCCCAGACACCCTCGTGTGTTACCCACTCTGGCAGTATCTCTTTGCTGTCAAAAGATTTACTGTAGCTGTTGCAACGTTTCTTATTGTTTTTCTTCTGACCGTGGTATGAATTGCGTCGCTCTTTGCCTGAAGTTAGTTTCTTGTTTTTAGTATTCCAATCTTTAGACATTGATAATTCACTTTGCATTTTGATCTTTGACTCTGGCGCTGATTTACGACACCACGCTGGCGGTGGGAGATAATACGGTAGCGGCGACTCTCGACCTTTCTTTAAAGCCGGAAACGCTGCGTAATATCGACGAACAGCCTCAGTTTCTTCTATAGAACACGTGGGCATGCCTACTCGTGACGCACCTTCTTGATCTTTGATGTCCTGGAGTCGTGTGCACAGCTGATCAACAATGTTGTCAAGATTAGGTTCCTGAAAACAATCAATACAACATTATCACAAAAACATTCAAACAAAAATGCTCTACTTTACTTTTTACTACCAACAACATTGTAGTGTAGCTGCTGCACATACATTTATTCAAGGTGAGTTTTTTAAGTGGGTGTGGATGTCCAAAGCCGAAACTATAAGGAATAGTGGCAAACACTCACAGGAGTCACGAGGCCGATTTCGTTAAAAAATAAAACAGCATAATTGGATTTTTGAATAATCAATATTCCTGGCCAGGAATAAACGAGATGACATTGAAAAAAAAAACACATTCTGTATTATTGAACCATTCGATAGTATTGCTAATAAGAATGAAATTCTGGGAAGTAATGGCATATGGCAAACATATGGAAAAGGCTCATTTTTAACAAAAATTTTTTTCATGTCATCGCATGATACAAGTCTTCGTAGATCTCAAAATATTTTAAAGAATTTGAGCCTTATTTGCGACAATATCGAATCGTGTAATTATACAGCATGAGTATTTTTTTTTTCTAAATTAACGGGTTCGATTCATTGCTAAGTATATTGATTTTTCAAAAATCCAACAATGCAGAGTGTTTTCCTCAGCGACCACACAAACCCTAGACGACTAATAACAGGCGTGAGATGTCTGTCACACATATGGCTAAAAGATCATATACATGTCACCACACGATAATTTCGAATTAGTAGCGTCCACTTCTGTCAGCCGTAAACACTTCCACGTCAGTCAATAAAAAAAATTATGAGAAATAATATTTTAATGGCCTCTTGTACAATACGTTGGTATGGTAACAACAGCCAGACTTCGAGTTGCCGGAAAAATGTCATAACATTTCATTGATAAGTTAATAGTTACATAAACATAATTAGATTTATTTTCTGTTAGTATCTATCGGAGTTCATATTATACTGGTTAAGTTTGTAGGTGAAAACGCCCACCGCATGTTTGCGTCTCTTTCTTTTTAAAGTATTTTTTTCGCCAGCTCTATAATTTCGTAAACAAAACTAGTGATGCACCATATCCTATGACCAAATCTGTTATCGATAGAAGTCAGATCAAGTTTATTAATTGTGAAACGATTTTTTAATTACGTTTTTTACTAATATTTAATAGTACTATATTTAAGAACCAACTACCGAAAAAAGTATGTTACCATTACAATTTTGATATATTTTTTTAGTTTTAACATCTCATGTTATTACTAAAATGTTAAAATGGCCGTAAAATTAATAATAAAAAAGGTAATATTAATTAAAAAAAATAAGTACAAATACTATTTACAAAAATATTGATACCTTCCTGGTTTTATTTAAACCTGTCCCACCCTTAATGAGGCGTACGACCTTGGTAAGGGACCAATCAGAGCGCAGTCGTCCCGTTCCTCATACCTCAGCTAGTTGACAGAATTGTTTTGATGTATTAGATCAAGCATTAGGCGTCTAGTAGCTATGTGGTCGATGGTTTTCCTCTATTGTTCATAGTTTTGGATTAGGCAATCCACGCCCACTTAAAAACTCAGCCTGTATATTGGTGGTTGTCAGTTATTTGGGCATCCACTTATTAATTAAAAGAAATGGTTATATCGGAAGTTTAGACACATGTTCTTTCTTATAGACAGTATGGTGCATTGATTACTTATTTACTTGCACATTTGATAGCTTGACATGTGACATTGTTTTCAAATTATAGATGAAACACCAATGGCCAACGGTGGAAATACTATGTTTCAATTCCGGGATGTATGTATAGCAGCTACAGTAACACAAAATTTGGGAAGAAACTACAAAACTAAAGAAACACCAGCTTTACTACAAAATGAAAAATTACAAATTGGAAAAAATACCTACACATAAAAATAAATAAAATCAAAAACAGGTAATGATAGCATAATAAAAAAAATACTATTTTAATGATCTCCTGCAAATGCACTCAAAAGGTAGATGTTGTAAAAAAATTAAATATGTGCATACAATGATAATGCAAATAATTATTACAAGTAGCTTTTAACAATGGAACAAAAGAAGAATGCAGCAATGCTCCTAAACTAGAGTGCAAACCAAGGGGGACATCAAAATACATGGTGTGGTGCTTTCATAGGCAACAATCATAATGAGGAAATTTCCTGTAGAATCAGGCAACATGAAAATAACAAAAATGCATTCTAATCACACCCACAAGGAAAATAGTAAAAATTCATTCGGGTTACACAAATAACCAGACAAAACATAAATAGTATCATGTTGCCTATAAAAATAACATAAAACATTGGAATAGATGCAAAACCGACCTTTTTGTAAGGATTCTTATAATTGTTAATTGTCTTCATTTTTACATTCCCACTGTTATGGTCACTTTCGAGTGTTACTGAGCACTGCATTTCCTCTTGACAGTCGAAAAAACAATAATTAGTTCATACTGATTATTATTTGATCACAAAACACTATTTCATCTTTACTTCAATTTGGTACTTGTAATGGTGTTCAATAGCTTTCTTATCATTTATTTACTACCCACATCATGCCAAGATACTTAATGATGTTAGAGCTAATTGATTAGAAAATATTAATTCATTATTGTATTTAATTTGTTTGTATGTGATAGTCATGGAGCCATTATGTGATATTTACTGCCTTAATGGTATCTTGCCGAGTTCAGTTGTTGCCTTTGACTAACAAAGATGATAGTGACTTGACAAAGAATATTTACATTGAATTGCAATGATCTGAGGTAAATAAGCAGAAACTTTTGGAGTGACTTACCTGTACCAAGTGTGTGGGTATCAGATGATGGAGTATGGAGTTTGATGACGCTCTCTCGACGTGGCAGGCCAGCAGGCAAAGGCCTGGCTCTCTCTCTTATGCTTACGCATTTTGTCCTTGATAGTGTCTGCCGTTATCAAACACCATCATCTTGTATAATAATCGTGAGTCCATTTTACAATCGCCGTGGGCCGTGTGATATAAATCGATCCTTTAATTCCTCCGTTAATAATACATTCTTAATTTCTTTGGCCTATTCTTTGCTTGTGGGTCAGTTTTTTTCTAATGCAGCAATTGCTTCAATTTTTTTGCAATCGCATGGTCACTAGCTAATAACAAATGACGCACTATGTGCACCCCTTTTATTTCTGCAAAAATAAAAAGTTTAATTTTACTATCCAATGTTTTGATACAAAGGTCATTGTGATTTAGCAAGTACAAAGAATTTGATGTGCCGTGAATACCATGCCCGCCCCGTCGTGCTAAATGGGTCGATGGCGCCAAAACGTCACCCGAGTGAGGGTGAGCGCGGAGGAAGCCTCTTCGCATTCGCAACGTCACCCGCACAACACTTTTTGCTACACATCAACAAAGAGTAGTATCACGCGCGGCACGGCAAATCTTTTATCTTCGTTTTGTTCTGAGTCATACTCATTTTACTCATTTCATCTACGATACGATGCAATTTCACAAGAAGGCGACAGTGTTACATGATGCACTTTCACTGAGGATGCGCCATGAACCTACTTCCCCATTGACACATGAAAACAATCAGAATTAATAGAAATTACTCACCTGTAACAGTTTATACGGGGTTAAACTATCATGTTATATCAATACACACACACCCCACATGAAAAAAAACATGGCAGCCGCAATGAGTGAGTGAGAGTCACAAATTTATTTTATTTTGCGCAACTCCGTCAAACGATTCGAATGACGTCTTGTTATTGACCAATCACGTGGCTTCGATTTTCAAAATCATTAAAGATGGCCGCCTGGCAGCCCGGAGTACACTTGATACACATTGTGATTCGTCGAAATTTGACTATTGGCTAATCTAGTACGTGGATTTCAAATTCTATCCAATGAACAATTACTATTTAAAACCGGATGCTAAACTTTCACGCCACCTACAAGCGGCAAATTTGAAAAAAAGAGATCGCTGTTGTTCAATGAGCATAATAATATAGCATGGCTCGCATGATGGGCTAATAAGTACTTCTTTCTCGTCTATTTTAGTGCAGTTGCAGTTTACTTCAGGGTTAGAGCCAAAATAGATTTATTATTTTCCATACATTGCAACTGCCACGTCTCGCATCGATCGATTAGGTCACACAATACGCCCTAACGACCGAGCAACGTACCTAGACCTGTAATATCTCCCAAGGTCGCGCGAATGCCACATTGTAGAAAATGAAACAAAATCATTTTTATCGATCTCTTTATTCTCTTACTCTTTAAAACTTTATATCTCAGTACATCGAATAAGAGTAACTGATTTGTTGGAAAAAATGTTACCAATACTTATGGTAAGGCAATTCGAAGGTCAAACAATGCAGAAATATTATCATAGTAGGGAATAGGTATTTAATCTGGTGCTACATTATTTACTTTAAACAGCTGGAAATTGATTTTATAAAACAGTAGACACTCGTTTACTTATTATGTTATTGTTCGGAGTGTAATTATATTACAGACATAAATAAAATAACATTTAAGTAATTGTAAATAAATAAAACATACTTCTGAAAGTCAACTTTCGTAAACAGTAATCAGCATTAACAGTTAATATGCATAATATACACATCCAATAAAATAGTAATCAGGTATCGAGAATAATATTTCGCAGTATTAGTAATATAATAACCATCCATTCCAATTCACAATTGAAAAGAAGTAAAAGTGTATCGCTTCACATTTTGTGCGCAACATATTTTTGATATAACCACTATAATAAACTAAAATAAACCTTAAACTGAATAGTGATCACAGAAATGCATCAACGTAATACACATGAAACAAAAAGAACCAGGAATAAATAAAAACAAATGAACAACTTTTTGTACGGCTTGGAAAGTTTAGGTAAATCTTCAATAATAATAATACATGCTATAAAGTAAACGTTATTTACATATTCATGTGTGATTGATTACATGTTACAAAATGCTTATTGTCATTAGGGTAACACATTCATTACATAAATAATAGTTTATTCTTCTACATAAATAATTATGTATCTCGTTACTCTAGTACAACAGCTATGCTATAATGCGGGCATGTAAGACGCATTCAGAGGGTGCAACTCTGCTCTTTAATCAAAACGTTACTTTGAACGGCATGCTACGTATATCGAACAATTCACATTAAACAAGAGATGTGTTCAACGTATCCGAATGATTCTTATTTAAATACAAACGCCGGCCGCCATCTTTGCTAATTTATCGTCACCTAAACCAGCATGAAGGCGTAAACAGGAGTAAGAACAGTCCACTAGTATATTTACACCTTGATTGACTAAGTAAAGCTTCATTACTCAGTGGCTCTCAGGCCGTTTACTGCTCTCCTCGGTTTTGGTGACGATACCTTCGCTCTTAGCGATCGCCTCTTGTTCAGCAGCTCTCTTTCTTTCCCGCCTCTTCTGAGCTTCTCGTATTATGTCGAATAAACTCTGTAACAATACACATAAAATATTATTATTTTGCAAAATATAAATGACCTTGTGTGGCACAAAACAAAATTTTATCAGGCAATTGGCCTTTCCTTATAGCAACATTCATAACAGCTGATTGAGATAAAGTCTGATGACATCCTTACTGCGCATTGGCTTGACACTACGCGTTTTGACGACTTTTTGGCAAACGTTAAATTGTCTCTTTAGAGTTTATCGTTTAGAAGATTAGTTTTTCACCGGTACGCAATACAATAGGTATTGCAGATACATTAATATAACACAGTATCACTGTTTGTCTCAGAAAAAGATATAAGGTAGGTACTCCAGGAAGATATATCTGCAAGTGATTATTCTCTTGCCCTTATCCCAATAACATGCATGCTTCTTTTTTTATTTGCTAAATGAAATACTTATTAACTATAGTAATCAAATATGAAAGAGTTTTTTTTAATATCTTGATCAAAGACGAAGTCATAAAGCATTAAAGTTGAGAATTAGAAAGAGAAGTCCAACGTGCCATCTGACTTCAGATAGCACGACGCTCATACAACTGCCATATAAAACACAGCGTTTTCGTAGAGAGGGACATATATTTTAATAAATTGTTATATCTCGTTAGTTTTTCGATTAATTTTGATTCTGTTTTCAGTATTAGTACTCTATTATATTTTTAATCGTTTAAGTATTTTTATCGATATTTTTTTTTAATTTATCGATTGTATAGCGGCCAAACTCTTTGCGTTGCCGTATTCACTTACGCATTACGGCTGCCGGTCAATTACCAAATATTTTTTTCATACATTTTCCCTATTGATTTGGAGTCGCCGTACCATGTCCCAGATTTTTATATGAGTCCATCCATCGTTTCTTTGGTCTTGTCCTACTCTTATTGCCATCTACATTCATACTCAAAACATGTCTCAAAATATCGTCACTATTACATATAAGTGACTACCATTTTTCCTGTGTCTTCGCTCCCATGGGTCACCCCACAGGCTCCATAAAATTTATCGGGATAAAAAGTGAACTATGACACTCAGCTATAATTTAACTTTATATCAGTTAAATAATTTTCAAATACGGATGAGTATTTTCGAAGATTACCTCATGCAAACATACAAACTTGAACCTTTCTAAAAGAATCGTTTGGATAATGTTACCTTCCCCTCGGAGACCGTAGGCTTGTCCTGCTCCTTGGCCGCGAGCGCCGCCTTGTCGAGCGCCTTCTGTATCTTGCTCTCAACCTCCAGGATCTCCTCCTTGTCCAGCAACTCGATCAGCTCGGCCACCTGTTTCTCTGATAGGTTCACGTGTTCGTTGCCTATTATTTCGAGCATCTGAAATGTGAGGAAAATTAGAATTAATTTTACGTGAAAAAGTTAGGAGCTCCCCATTCACCCTTGAAATATTGCATTTTAGCACCATCATTATAATTCTGTAGAATGATGTTCACTGCTGGACGTAGGCTTTCCTGAAGGAGGACGGAAGATCTAAGTTTGTACCAAATTATAAGTAGCTCCACCCTAACACGGTAGGGTAAGTAAAGCGCGATTTAGGACGCGTTTGAAGCGCAAGTTTCGCTTTGGTACGTAGTACTTCCTTTTCTATACTTCACTTTCAATATTTTTGTACAAATATCAGAACTCTTAAGCAACAATGCCATATGTTTGCTAATTCTACACATAAAAATAAAGCGACTTTTACAATCTTTACATTTAATTTATTAGCCACTTCAAGGCCGCTAGATTGTCTTTGAAAATTACTGCAACTGACGCTAAATGATAAACAGGTGATAAGCGATTCTATTCATCTCTTACATGTACATAACTATCCACATTAATATAATCACGCCATTATTTTTTTTACAGTAAAGACGTCAAACAGAAAATGTGGAAACTAAAAATATTATAGCTGCTAAAGTCATGAGGTCAGTGATCGGTACAGACGTCTGACCTTACCACACATTTTCTTAAAGTCAATAACATCTCTTGTTTACATATAAACGTGAATAGCCCCGTATAATCCCACCCTAATCCTAAGAATGGAAATGAAAGGGGTTTCTCCTTTTTGATAGACTAATTTTAAATTTAACAAAGTGAGTTTTTTTAAAAGACGGTCCGGAATTTCCGGGAACTCTGTATCTTATAAATAAACATTCACAAACAAGTTCACTAACATTAACATTCACCCTTGTGATTTCGTTTAGCATACCGATAATACCATTTCGTAACTAACCTTACTATTCTTTATTTATTTTTGGCAAAGGTAAGAACCTCATCGAGCCTTAAATGTCAAGTTTTTCTCAAGAAGGAGCCTAATGTAGTGTTTATTTCTTGCGCTGACCGTGAAGATTATTATTAAAGTAGTGATAACGCGGAAGTCTAGCGTTGAGAACAGAAAGAGGTCATTATATACTATACCTACTTTGTTATCGCGTTTATAATCACTCGCGGGGTATTTGATACGGTCAGTCACGTGTTTGACAGCGTGGTAGAAAGTTGACATTGACCTTGACGACAGTAATGTTACAAAGGTTGTTTTACAACTTTTTGCACGTGTTGGATTGAGTACAAAAGTTAGTATCGATTCTGGAAAAATTGATGTTAAACAAATGATCTTTTTGTAATCTGTACATTAGGCTCAGATTGCTAAAGATAGAGAAAAGTTAGAAAGATGCCATTGCCCTACACATGGTACACTACAGACAATAATAATGATACAGACGATATTTTAAAACTGTGGATTAAAACCTAGAATATTCCACATTCGTTATTTCAGTTTGTAAAAAAATGTAACAACATTTTCAATGAGCAAAATAATTAAGAACACGCTTTTATAATTAATGTAGGTATTTTATCTCGAAGTAAAATGCATTAACAATGTTTCTATCGTGATATTATTTCCTGACCCCGATCGATGTTTCGATGTTGACATCGGAGGCCGGACTGTGGACTTAATAAGTTTGTTGCATCAAGATAGCTAATGTCAAGCTCGTAACTTTGACGTGCTAAGAGCCATCGTATCATGGCGATTAAACTTGTAAGTTTTCTGTTGCGTGCGAGTGGATGTAACTCTAATCTCGATAGATAAATAGGGAAGACACTATTGAGGTTCTAGCTAAAGTCCCCGCCAAATAACAAAAAAATAAAAGTCTTTAACACCTGTCTACCAATGTATACCAATATTTCAAAACGATACGAAAAAAATGTAAAGACAGTGTTGCTAACACGATCAAACAAACTTATCGCGGTAAAGGGTGTTCTTGACCCATTCACTTGGCATTCAGTAATGAGTTAATATTTCATAAACGCGTACATGATTTAAACGGATAAAATGGTTCTACATCTATACAAAGTCAATTGAGATCGAAATTGACAAAATATTTCCATAAACAAAAAAAAAATGTTTTCAAATTACGTAATATACTTTTTGGTACAAGTCGGATCCATGACTTTTATTTTTTTTGTTATCTGGAGGAGACTTTAGATAATTATAAACTACTGCTATAAGTAGGTGGCTCTTGGAAATGTTGCTATTCCACAGACTCCTTCCTCTTTCCGAGTGAGAATGTGACTACCTCTTATGTCAGAGTTAATTAAGCTGCCTCTGGGAACTTCACAGGCCACTGACTTGGCTATTTCAGACTTACATTAACTATATAAGTCCAGACCGTTACAGAGATTGTTGCCTGTGATGCAAGATAAACTTAGAAAGTACATATGAATTTGAAAAAGTTGCATTGGTACTTGCCCAGATACTACAACCTCAAGCACGAGGCGAGGTCTTAGCCACTGGGACACCATGACATATTCCATAGACTGGGACATTTTATATTGTGCCCTGTGTGTTCATTTGCATGTAGTATCCTAATACTGTACCTTAATTTAGATAACAATCAACACGATTAGAAGTAGCATATATAAAATCCAAGCAAGATATGAAATAAAACAACAAATACCTTCAAAACATCATCAATCTTCAACTGCCCGTCGAAGTCGTCATCTAACCTGCCCAGCACGTCCTGAATGAGCTTTAGTTTGGCTTCATCTGGCACCTTCTGAAGGCTCTTAATGGAATGCATCAGTTCATCAATCTGGATCAGTTGTTCCTTCGCCTTTTGCGGTTCAGACTTGGATTGCTCCAGTGTATCAATCAGGGCTTTCTCCTTGGTTTCCAGCATGTCTAATGCGGCATCTAGTTTGCCAATCATGTTGTTTACGGCCTTGTATAATCTGTAAAGAGTGCATGCATAAACATGAGAGATTTTCTGATATGATTCGTCAAGGTTAAATTATGGGTGAAACCCAAGCAAAGATGGCGTCTTTTTTCGTCAGCGTCGGCTGTTGCGTACTAACACAAGGGACTTGCATCATTTGCAATAGTTATGGCTTACAGCTCAAAATATAGCGGAATTACGTCTCTGTGAGACACGAAAATCTTGTCATTTAAAACTGATCCTTGTAATTATTACATTATATTCTATATTCTGGAGGCAGCAGAAATGGGAAAAGAAATTCAATGGAATTTTTAGTCTAGATGACCTAATAAGCCTTAGAAACGCGGTTTATTTTCGGAAATAATAATTAATCAATCAATCAAACAATGCTGCAGTGGATTATAAATATGATAACAAATTCGATTATAGCATGTAATACTGATTATCCAAACATTATCTTTTTAGGCATGTATGTAATATTATTTTTAAGCATACATTAATAAATAAATAATAATTGAAGAGGAAGTGATGCTGTATACTATGCTATGATAAATATAATTCAATGAGTAGGTACTAAATCATCGTGTTTTCGTTTTTGTCAGATATCGAATCCTATAAATAAATTAGGTATATAGCATACATGGTTGGTATTGCGTACTCGGGTAAACAACACCAACATAATTGGAATACCTATGTTTACGATCAACAACAATAATAATTTTATACTTATTAAGTGGTGGTATGGCCAAAGCGAAGCCTGTCAATGATGGGAGGTCGCTGTACCAGGGCTGTGTTGGCAACTGTTAGGATGCTTTGGAAAAAGATGTATGATATCCTAGCAGATAACAGGAATACTAGAATAGACACTGTTGATGCTTGGTAATTTCGTACCAGGCTTATTTGGCCAGGTACGAAGTTCGAAATTTTGTGTCTAGTTCTTCCACTCAGTTTTCAGGTAGATTTTGTTTCAGCTTATTTTGCAAAGCAGCAATGGCCATGGCCTTCAATCCTTCCCGGTGATCCACTAGGTTCAAATATAGGTAGATTTTTACTTTATTTTAAACTATCTAAAAGAAATTGTGCCATACCTGCGAGCACCCTTCGAAAGCTTGAGGTCGGCCTGCTTAGTCTTAACAATCTCGTCCATCTCTTTGACATCCTCATTGTAGTCTAGAAGCTCTCCCTTCAGTTCCTGAATACTCTCCTTCTCAAGAAGCAGAGATTTCTTTTGTTCAGCTGTGGATGATATAAAATAAAAAAGGTTAATTTTTTAAATCATGTTTTGGTATTATTCAAAACAAATCAGTGCATGTGTTGATGACCATAAACTGAAGTTTTTTGATATGCATATTATCAGGTTTAACTTCTGGAACAGGAAAATTGGAACGAGTTCATAGATAGCCGATTCATAGAGCAACGATCATGGTAGGGTGGCTGGTAGTATCTGGATGAGACTTGACGAGGATGGAGTTGAATGACGTCTAATTAGAGAGGCCTACGTCCAGTAGTGGACGTAGGCCTCGTTATCAGGCGAGGATATCGACTAAAAAGTTTGCATTCAACCAATAGAAATTGTTTTAAAAGCTCATGCGAATGTTGCATCAATATTTCTAGAACCCTAGCTACTTCACTAAAATTCTTATAAGTCATTTTACGAGTATGCATCAAAAAATCCGTACTGAGTAAATCTGGCACAAAATTGGACATTTCTCAGTAATACTGAGATCGTACGATACGAAACTTTTTAAAGCCAAAATCGCCGCCAAATCAAAGGTGAATGGACGACCCTAACAGTTACGGACCTTGGCATTGGTCCAAGAAAACAAATACAACAATACTTAATAGGGAAAACGCTTGATGGCAGATGAAAATTGGCGGTATTTTTCATTATATTATTTTTCAACTCCGCTTTTCTTTGAAACTGTTTTAATCCAGTGTTATTGCACAAATATAGCGCATGATGTGATATTTATTTTAAATCGTTGGCATCCTATTTATTTTTCCTACATAAATGTGTGCATGGCACATGGCACTACGTACTTTACCAAAAATAATATGACGCATGTCATGAGTCTCCAAAGTGTTATAGTCCTCACGGGCTGTTAAACATGTTTACAAACATTTTCTAACACTAATACATTTACTAACAAATGTTAGGAAAATGTTTACTAATGTTTTTTAAACAGCGGTGTGGGAGCACCATACGGCAGCTAGCAGTGATCTGTACCAACGCCCTAATTATTTCTGTTATGTTTTTACTTAAGTCCCTTAAAAGAACCTTTTTAAGAAAAAAAGTGACCCGACGAAATAACGAACTAAAAAGCAAAATGTAATATGCATTTTGAGTTGGCGCCAAACAGGAGATATAGCTATTGAGCTGTATCTCCATGTAACATTCGAGAAATCTTTATTTACAAACATTATGACTCATTGGTCTGCTTGCAGTGTACTGAGTTTTCCTGCGTACTGAAATATCTGACTTATTCGCTGCAAGAATGTTGCCGGTTGCCAAACTTATAATGCTTAGAAATTAGCAATATTATAAAAAAATCTAAGAGGAAACTATTGTTTCAGGTATGATACAATTACTTCGTAAATCTAAAGGCACCCACAGACAGTCGCAACACGCCGATACGACGACCTCCCTTCACGGAAATGGTATTACGGGCTACGCGTTACGGATCGCATTTTTAGATCGCGTTATTTGGGGAAGCCTTATAATCTGAGTTTAAATTACAAAAAATAGATCGCGTATCGTAACTATCGTAAGTAAAACAAACGTGAATATGAAATTTTCCATTTGTTGATATTATTTGGCATTGGTATTTGTCGTATGGAATAATACGCAACTGTAGCGTGAGAAATAGATAACACATTATGATAATGAATAATTAGGAATACGGTAGACTTTACTTTAAGCCTATAGATGTTTTGGGGACTGAATTTCATAAGTATAGGTACTAGCTGACCAAGCAAACGTTCTTTTGCCGTAAAAATAACAAAACCCCCCTACGCATACCTACCCTACCTAAATATTTTGCGGCGGGCCACCCTTATAACTTACGGGTTTAAAATAGTTTACGACCGATTCTCAGACCTACCAAGTATGCTTAAAAATTTTCATAAGAATCGGTCAAGCCGTTTCGGAGGAGTTTGCAGACTAACACTGCGACACGAGAATTTTATATATTTAAGTATAAGAAGAAGAAGATTATGTATAAGGCACAATATTGCATATACTTATGAAAGCTGATTGATAACAACAGGTGAAATGCCAACCTGTAGAGCAGGATGCCATCATCATCATCAGCCTGCCCTTATCCCATGTTACTTGTGGTCGGCGGAACACGTTTTCTTCTTCCTTACCGTCCTATCCCCCGTCACGCTATCACTGACTCCCTGTTCTTTCATATCACTCCTCACACAGTCCATCCATCTTTTCTTTGGCCGTCCTCTCCCTATGTACTTGTACTTATTATCAATGATGAGATAATTGGACCAATACCGTATCAGTTTATTTACCTTCAAAATATAAGACGCCCGATGTTTATCAGATAACTTCACAAAATTATTTTATAAGCCCACATTTAAAATTAGCTTCTATCTTGACTCATGTTAAAATATTATGAACTTGCTATTGCAATGTGCATATAATTGATAATGAATGCAGAGATCTAGTTTCAACCGGAAACGTGTTGCCGCCAGCCTACCGACGTGGATCACTGAAGTGAGATGAGATTAACATCGCGATAATGCTGCTTGTAAACTCAAATAAAAGTGCCATAAACTATGGCGTTCAGAGTTCAAACACGTTTTGAGCTCATGTCACATATCCAGAAATCTATTTATGTATATGACAAAACGTGAAGAATACGTAATTATGAAGGCGAACTTGAACTTCCGTACATAGAAAAAAAAATGGAAGACTGCCAATGTAAACTTACCTAATTTCTCTAAAGCATCTTCAATAACTTCAATGTCTTTGCCAGAGAGACCTTCATCAGACTTCGATTTTGGTGAGTCAATTATGATCACAGGAGCCGGGTCAGGCAAAGGAGGAGCACCCTCAATGTCAAGAATTGGTGCTCTGTCCTTGAGCTCCTCCATCTCCTTCTCCCTCTTCTTAGCTTCAAGAAACTGTTTCTCTCTCTCTGCTTCTTGGTGTTCCTTCTTTTCTTCCTTGATCTTCTGCACTTCTAATTTAATAGCTTCCGCTTTAGCCTGGAATTTAAAATACAATAACATTGTGATTATCACAATTCCTGTTGTTGTAGCTGGTGTATTATACAATTAGATTTGTTGGTGTATTATTCAATCACTGTTAATCTTTTTTTTAAAAACGTTGCCCCACACTAGCAATTTCTTCCTGTATTGTGGGTGCGTTTACAAACATATAAACTCACATAGACAACACCCAGAGCCGGAACAACTATCTGTAGGTCATACAAATTTTTGTTCCGTGCGGGAGTCGAACCCGCGACACGCAGCGCAGCAGTCAATCGCTCAACCACTGCGCCAACCGTGCGTTAATCAATTAATAATATCCCTTAGTTTACAGTTACTGAAGAAGAATGCACAAGAATAGTGTTCCCAAGTAATTGGAAACCAGAACTTTATAGTTAAAATAAGAAGAGTTACCTTGAAGTCCAATTTGCCTTCCTTCTCCCCAATAGCAGCCTTTGTTTGAGTAGCAACTTGTTCTGGCAAAGCAGATATCGTCGCCTTCAGTTTGTAAGTGGTTGGTACATGATCAGGCACCATCAAAGCTCTTGACAACAGCAGCAAAGATGGTGGCACCTTCTCATTTAAAGACAAATCAAGCCAATTCCTCAATTCCTTTTTCAAACGCTCTTCAGACACACCATAAGCCCTCATGCCTCTAGCTCTGCAAGCCTGCTGTAATTCACTGAAGTTTAAACTCTCCACCCCCTCTTTAGCAATCACTTTATCGTCAGCAGCCAATGACCTCAGCTTCATCTTAAGATTAAACCGTAACATGGCACTGGTACCAATAGAAGTTGCATTCACCACTTTACACAAAGCAACTAAATGCGGTCTCTGCAAAGAATCCAATGTGATCTCGTCCTCAAATAACTTAGAAAACTTCATGATCTCCTCACTGGTTGCAACGTCTCCTGACGTTCTGATTTTACTAAAGAAGTTGGAGAACTCTTTGGCCAGCTCTGAATGCCTGTTACTAGCCTGCGGAGCCATCTGATCTAAAGTCTCTTGGAAGAATTTTGCCATTTCCAACTTTACTTTCAAATGCTTCTTTAACTTAGCTTCTTTTTGACTGCTACTTTCAAATGTAGATGGCAATGCATTTGGAAACAGTTTAATATAAAAAGGCAGGAACAATTCCAAAAATGGAACAACTATAAATACAATAAATGGAACCATTCTGAACAGATCACCTATGGTTGTGACCAGCAGCTTATGTTCCCTTCGTGTCAATGTGTCGCCTTTTAAAATCTTAAAGAATAAGACTGTTGAGATCCTTATTTCAATGAAAAGAAGTTTGAAGCCATGATAGTAGTGTTTTAGCTCATTCATGAACCGTTCTTTAAAAGGCTTCTTTGGAGGTGCCCCTATCTGTGGGCCCTTTAATTTGTCTTCTATGGCTTTCTTAATAGTTTCAACAGTAGCTTCAACCTTTGAGGATGGCTTAAGGGGTTCTTTGTCAAACAAATATCTGCTGGTTGAGAAGGACCTGATAGACTGTGAGTGGCAGTAAACTCTTGAATTGAATGGTTTTTGTGTAACATCATAGTTCATTCCAATAGGCTGAATTGTATAGTATGACAATGACCTTGAAAATGTGATGTATGGAAAGTTTTGATATTGCCTGTTCTCCCATTGTATTTCTAGAAAAATATAAAAACATTTATTAAGGGCAATAACAGCAGACTTTTAAAAGATTATCAAATGATATACAATCAGGTTGGCTCTGGTTAAGTAAAAAGTAAGAAATGGATTCTTGTTTATGTAAAATTCCTTGTATTTATTATGTTCAAATAATTGAATAGAACCGCAGCAACCATGTGATAGTTATGAACCTATGATGAAACAAAAATAATAATTGGTTAATTTAGATAGGTGTTGATATTTAGTTCATCATTTTCGGCGACTCTTAAAGAGTCTGTTTTATAGAAATAGTTCTACATGATACTTATACGTAAAAATAACAGTTTCCACGATGAAGTCATACATAGGTGAGCATAATAATCAATCAAATTCCGCTCTAGGTTAAGGTTTAGTTATGACATTTGCTGCAAAATTTTATTTACTTACTTGTTTTCTTGATGCAACGGCATTGATTAGTAATTAGCCTGATCATATTGGTCGCTATTCGCAGGGCTTAATCTACAGGAAATATTGAAAATATAACAAAAACAAAATCAACCCTTAATACACCATGACAATCGCAAAGAATCACAGTCCACAAAGCACAGATTATAAATATAGAGTGGTTAGGTTAGGTTTACTTTTCTTAAAATACCTAAGTTGGTTATGGTCCGTTGTGAAATACGTTCAGTTGAAATGAGTGGAACCTCAACCTACGACGATATTCGTAAAGTACATTCTGCGAATATATACCATCTGCACATCATATCTCATGGGAGTACATTCTTTGGCAGAATGAACGCAATACTATGTTGAATGATGTACAGGTTGTATCAGGAGCTGTTTACTATAACGGACCTTGTGGAAAACAAAACAAATTTCCGTGCGATCAAGCGTTTTTGCCATACCTATTATTGGAATTAAATATAACAGCTCACAATGTTAGAACCCATAATATTAAAGCAATTTTTTTCCGTGGTGCTAGGCAACTGGGCTTATCCCTAAACGAGCCTTTGTGCCTATTGGCCTTGTTTGTTCTGTCTCCTGCTTGATGTGGCTTGGAAACAAGAAGTAGAAATTTGTATTTTTTCCTACTCTTTTCTTTTTAATATCGTTGCGGGATCCAAGACAGTTAAATTCATTCTCCGGGACTTCGTCGAACTTCATTACCTCGGCGCTTTTCTGGTGGTCGCCACTGTTGATTTTGGCTTTCAAGAGTTGCATTGGTTTGGAAATAGCGCGGTGCGATATTCGTAAAGTGTAAAAGCGAATAGTCAGTGGTGGTGGATAAAACAATTTGTTTATCTAGTGTTGATCGAAACTGCAAGCTACAATTCAGTTAGGGGCCACTAATCACATAAGAAAGTTGGAGAGCGCGTATGGTAATAGTTTGGGAACCATTATTTCGTTTTTTAATACGAACAGTTATAATGGTACGAATCGAACCAAGCGTGAACTGCTGTTTGGTTGGCCTGGCCATAATTTCTTTCATTTTATACTCTGTGCTCCCAACCTAACCTATTCTAAATATAGGTACTGCATCTGCAAGTTCTGTAGTTTATTGATTGTCAAATGTCAAATTGTTGTTCGTGATCATAACCTAAATGTTTGAATCCATTGAGAATATATTATTGTTTCTGTAAAAAATACACATTATCACAGCAAGAATAAATGAATATTGTACGCTGCTACCTAAGATCTAGTTTTGTTAATTTAACAAAACCTCCTATTAGGCTTCTTTCGACCAGTAAGTACGTCTAATAGTGAACCATAATTTCGTAACTTGGCATGATAAAAGATAAAATCATTAAATAGTTTGATTTAACATAAGTTTACAAACTTTTCAGGTTCCAAATTGTCCAGTGCGATGGCTTTATCAGCGGTCAAGAATGCAGCAAAGAGAATAGTCTGGGTAGACCTTGAGATGACTGGCTTGAACATTGAAAAGGATCATATCTTGGAAATTGCTTGCGTGGTGACAGATGAGGACTTGAATGTTGTTGCTAAAGGGCCTAACATAATAATCAATCAGCCAGACAGTGTCCTGAACGAAATGAATGACTGGTGTGTTGCTCAGCATGGTGAGGTATTGATTTCTTTTATTTGATATTAATTATTAACTCAATAAGATTTTTCCCAATTTCTTTCTTTGTCAATGTCACAGTCCTTATGCTGGTGTTATTATATATTTAACCATTTGAGCTTTGTCTCTAGCTTGAATCTTAATTACAATGTCTATAGACGGACAAGTAAAGCCAAGCTACGTGCTTGTTTGCCACCCAATAATTAAAAATGAAATAGGCCATAATTTAAGTTGAATCAATGCAACACATGTATATATGAGATATATGTGAGGCTTATGTCCAGCAGTGGACGTCTTTGGGCTGAAATGATGATCGTGATGAACCATTAAGCATTTTAATCTTATTTAAAATTTCTTACAATAAGAAATGCAACATAGGTTTTGTCTTTTCCTCATTAAAGAAACAGTCATTGGAGGTTTGTAAGGAATAAAGTATTACTGCAACTTGTTTTGGGTATCTTATATATTTTTTTTCTTTTTTCATGCTATCAGTCTTTCAGACTATGAGCAGATGAGATGGTTCGGATGGCATTATTTTATAATAATAAGAGGGATTTAGACATTTTGACTAACATGATATCTCCTGGGAAGAGGTAGGGGGCATCCCAACAATGTTTTTATATGGCATCATTGTTCCATGTTACTTAGGGTAGACGTAACAGTTTTTCTTCTTCCTCATGATCGTGTTCCCCTCAAGCTATCACTGGCTCTCTTTGCTTTCATATCACGCCTCACACAGTCTATCCATATTTATATTCATAACTTTTAATGTTTCTACATGGGGACAGAAATAAAAAAAGGCTTATACAAATCTATTTAAAAAGTAGGTACAGAGAGCTCCAACTGAATTTCCTAAGTAAAAAGTCATATTTCGTGGTTTTGCTCTCGCCTATTTCCTCCTACAATATTGGACTAATTTAAAAGATATTCCATAAATTGAAAAAATATATGTTGTGCTTCTATGGTTTTTCTTCATTTATAGTTGTCAAATTTGTACACTAGGCTTCAATACAGCGCAATTTCAAGCATTTTTGAGGGTTCTACTGATTCTAAGTATAATGTATCATCAAAAAGGAAAACATAGGGGTAAACAGAGTAAGTTTTCTTTTTCAGTTTATGGAATATCTTTTAAATTGGTCCAATATTGGAGGAGGAAATAGGCGAGAGCCAAACCTTGAGTTATGACTTTTACTTAGGATATTCAGTCGGATGTCTGCAACCGCATTTCCTCTTAACATATAATTCTAAGCTCATGAACAAAATTGGGTCAAGAACTACAATTTCTGAAATCAAAAAAATACATACATATATATTTATGACTGCTCAAAGACATTATATTGTGTGATTTACTTTGTTTTTGTTAACATTACAGACCGGACTGACGGAGGCTAGTCGCAAATCAAATATTTCACTGAAAGATGCTGAGAAACAAGTTCTGGATTTCGTCAAATCCCATGCACCTGAGAAGAAATGTCCATTGGGCGGTAACAGTGTTTACATGGACCGTTTATTTATTAGAAAATATATGCCAATACTAGACAATTATTTACACTATAGAGTAATAGACGTCAGTACAATAAAGGAGTTGGCTAAGCGATGGTATCAAAAAGAGTTTTCGCGGATGCCACAGAAGAAGTTTAGGCACCGAGCTGTGGATGATATTCTTGAAAGCATAGAGGAATTGAAGTACTTCAAACAGCATATATTTAAGTCGACAGTGAAATTACAAACGGAAGTTTGAAGCATCGAAGGAATTAATATTTTACGGGTATTTTTTATTGAATTATTTAATTTAATTATGTCATACATCTTAATGTTATGTTTTACTCCAAACTGATGACTGTTTAGTTCAGAAGTCCACATCATCATCATCTATTAAGTACAATGGTAGGTATTGAGTATGTTGCTGAAAATAAAAACTGAAGTAAAAATTGCCTTTCTTTACTTTGCTCATATTTGTTTTTAAGACGACGATATACCTTGAGGGAATAAAAATTCAGTAGCTTTTTGTACTTTCCTTATTATTATATTATATTAGACTTTAAAAAGAAAGCCCCAGATCAAAATGTAGATAATTAAATCATCTATGAGATGGTGACAATTTCATTAAAATACGCCCAGCGGTTTTGGCGCGATATTCGTTTTTTATCCGTGTTATAAATAACTTAACAAATTAATTACACTATGTTATACAAATAAAATTCAAAACTTTCGTAGATCAAATTATTAAGAAAATGGTCTTATATAACATACATTTTTTCAAAAAAATACGACGAGACTAGACGTTTACACGTGATTCTCACTTTAAAATCAGCTATTGACTGCGTCTAAACGCGCAGATATCCCCGAGTAGCTTAAGAATAAGATAGAATAAGCATACAGTGAGCTTATGCAGACTTTTTAACGAACTCACTCATGATAACGTAAAATATCAAATATGTCAAAATGTATACAAAAATCGGCCAAGTGCGAGTCTCGCACGAAGGTTTCCGAACCATTATCGCAAAAAAATCACGTTTGTTGTATGAGAGCCCAACTTAAATATTTATATTATTCTAAGCGGCAACAGAAATAAATCATCTGTTATAATTTCAACTGTCTAGCTATTACGGTTTATTAGATACAGCCTGGTGACAGACGGACAGTGGAGTCTTAGTAATAGGGTCCCGTTTTTATCCATTGGGTACGGCGCCCTAAAAAAGAGATTTCTCGTTACCGTCACCAGACGACGCTTACGCAGTTTCAATACAAATTGACGTTTACGTTAACGCGATTAAGCGTGAGTAAAAACTCGCACTAAGGCCTCTGGTGAGATAGTGGTCAAACGTGAGCCTATCATTGAAATAAAATAAACCGGCCAAGCGCGTGTCGAGCCACGCGTATTAATAGGTTCCCATAATTGCACTATATTCCGGACTAAGAAGGGCTTTTTTTTAACCGACTCCAAAATAGGAGGAGGTTTCGCAATCCGACCGTATTTTTTTTGTCGTTTCATGAACATTTAAACGGTTTTCACAGACCCATAATATTTTTGAATGGCCGCCTATCCAACGATATCCCACACCATGGGAAAGAGGAGAAAAAAAATTTATCCCCACTTTACGTGTACAGGCGATTTCCAAAAACAATTTTTTCATGATTTTATTTTACTTGTATTTTATATGAATATCCATGCATGCCAAATTATAGCTTTCTAGTAATAACCCTGAGTTTCTCAGCTCAAAATTATCGCAGAATTAATGTGACAAATTGTCAAGCACGCGTTATCTGCTGTGATTGGATGTTGAAAATTCATTCAACCAATCACAGCAGATAATTTTGAGCTGGGAAACTCGGGGTAAGAATCTCTAAGCTAAGCTGCGGACTGACGGACATGGCGATACTATAAGGGTTCCTTGTTGATTACGGAATCCTAAAAATCTAACGACATAGAAATATAAATGTTTCCTGAGTAGAAAAATGGTAATTCGTCCGTCAGTGAGATTATTAAATAATATTTATTGGACTCTTATTTTTTGCTTTACCAAATGAATAAAAATTGACAAAGTTAAAGCGCATCAAAGTTCAGGAGTGGGGGCTTGTGACGTCACTAAGGCAGTAGTGTACTAACGGCGTGACGTCATGCGATATTGCAACGCATTATATCGTCGCGTCGTCACTTTATGTTTACGTGTCAAAAGAAAAAATGACTTTCTATTATTTTTTAATCTACCCGACGGCCAAAGGAAGAAAGAAAGTCTGGACTCTCAGAAACTCTGTCAAAAAACTAATTTTCAGTAAACTACCCTGTTGCCAATGCAGTACACCAATTCAAACTATGTACCATCTGTTGGAGTGTCATAGTCCATGCACCTGCTCTTCTGAGGACTTAAAACGCTACTGATGCCGTGTTTGGTGTGCTCATGGTCAGGAGCTAAATCAGGTTAATGTCATGTTATGATTTGTAATAGGTACCTAGTTAGATTATTGTACCTGAGGACCTGAGGACTAAATATGACAATTTGACATAATTCTATAGAAGAACTTTCAAACTGTCACTATTGAAAAATCGCCCCCTAATCAACATTGCAGGTTCATTTATCAACCGCTCAAAAGGAACGCTAAAAAATCTGCCCGGTCGCCGCAGTGGGTTTGGTTTTGGTCCAGTGGCTAAGACCTCGCCTGTCGTTGTTTCTATTCCAGGCAAGCACCAATGTGACTTTTCTATTCATAATAATTTCTGCTTTCTAAGTTGTATCTTGGAAATCGGTAGAGCAAACATCGTGGAAAATCTGGACATAAGTAGGTACTTTAGTTATTATAAGTTTGAATTATTGAGCAAGCGTGATAATTAACGCTCGTATGAGAAAATGCCTGTAGCCTGCAGTGAGACAGTATTATTATTATTAGACAAAAACGTGTCAATTCTATTCTCGTACTAGTCACCGTCAATTCAATTACGAACATAATTGCCATCAGCCATCTCATTTGCATACAGCTCTGTCTGGTATTCTGGATGCAAATGCAGCTAGCCACAGTCAAATGGATTTGCCTTTTAGACGGACGGTTAAGCGTCTGCGAGTTGACTAGTTGTCGGCCTGCACCTTCATTTGCATTCGGGATTGAATATAAGCTGTAAGTATTATTTCGGTGGGGAAAAGTATACCTACTGACACCCTAGTGGCTAAGTAATTACTACAGCCACACGGGTCAATCTTCCAGCAGACTAATTGCGTAAGTTAATTCGGCAAGGCAAGGGGTTGACCCAATGAAAGAGTATGACAAATTATCTTTAATTTTTTAGGTATTACCACGGGGTCTCAGCGCTAAGAAAATTTTGTACAAATATACCTCACTAGATGGCGCAATATGCACCGTTCTGTTATTGAATGTATGTAAAATTAACATTTTCTGGAATTGAACATAAAAATTGAATGTTCTTGCTTAATCAGCGCTTCTCAGCACAAAATTATGAAATACTGGGCTCTTAATTCACATTTCGAAGGTTATGTGAACGGATCATTTAAAATTGATGCCAATAGATGGCGCGGTATTAAATTTCTGAGGCATACCACTTGTTTGTTTAAATTTGCATTGTAACACATTTTGGTGCAAAGAAACTGTAAAAACGTGCAAAAAATACTATAAAACAAACCTTCAATGTATATAAAGAAAAAAAAAACACGAACCGAGTAAACGCTTTTACTTGCAAGTTGCTGCTAACACCATCTATCTATCGCCGTGGAACGGAACCGAACGCGATTGATGGACAAAAAAAAATCAGTTTAATCAGACGAAAAACGCTACTTACGTCGACACGGTTTCTTTGTATGGGATGAGGCATCTGTATGCTAGTATTATATTATAGACTGGCACTTCGCCCGCGACTTCGTTCGCGTGATTTCGTTTATCCTATAAATGATTCTTATGTGCAGTTAGTGAAGGCGACTAAAAATAAGCTATTCAATCAGTAAAAAATGTCGTAGATATACAGGGTTTATTGGTTTGGGACGATTCGTTTTTTGACTTAAATAATAATAAATTTTAGGTTACCACCACAAAGTAAAATCCTCCCCTAAAACTTAATAACCAGAGTTCGCCCCGTTGAAGGTAGAGTTTTAAACAACCCAAATATGTTATTCACTCTTTTCTTCTCTTTTTTATTTTTCGTAGTTCGTTCTTAGTAGGATTCCTCAAAAAAACTTTAACACCCCTTAATCCTATCTGGGGAGTAGTTTTAAAAACGTTTTATGTTAATTTCAATTATTTCCTTTATCCCCAAGGAATTAGATTTTTCATACAAACAAATTCTGCCCTTTTTCACCCTCTTTCCGGGTCTTTCATGTTGAATTGCCGAATATTCCTGCTTGGTGCTACCCTAGAACCCAACGTCAAAAACGAAAACCTGTCCAGTAAGATTCCTAGCTTAACCCCAAGCTTCTCGTAAAACTTTTAATGACAACCTTTATTGCTTACTTAGGTTGGTATTTATGTCAACTTTCAAATTTATTAAGTCAAGAAATAAGATTCTCCAGAAACACTTTAATACCTCCTAAATCGTTTTTTGGGGACTGTATCAAAAGACTAATAATGATAACTTAATTGTTTATTGAAGTTGGTATTTATGTCAAGTTTCATGTTTATTAACCCAAGAAATAAGAGAGAATAAGATAGTATATAAAAAAAATAACAAACCCTAAACCATATTTTGGGGGTAGTTTAAAAAAACTAATAATGAAAACCTGAATTGTTTATTTAGGTTGGTATTTATGTCAAGTTTCATGTTTAGTGACCCAAAACATCAGATTCTTACATACAAACTTCAACACCCCCTTAATCATCATTTGGGGGTAGTTTCGAAAATCTAATAATGGCAAACTTTATCATTTACTTAGATTACTATTTCTACGAAGTATCAAAAATTTTGGCCGAAGGAATAAGATTTTTCATACAAACTTCCAACCTCTTTTTTACCCCCTTAGGGGTGGGATTTCCAAAAATCCTTTCTTATGGGATGCCTATGTCATAGAAAGAACACAATCTCTAAGTTTCAGGTCTCTACGATCAGCGGTTTAGGCTGTGTGTTGATCCGTCAGTCAGTCATTCAGGACAAAGCATTTTATATGTATAGATATGTGGTATTACCAAAAATTATTGACCTCTTTCGAAAAGTTTATCTTCACCAATGAAAGCGTCCAATGATATTTGGCAATACGTACCTACCTAATTATTTAAAGAGAATGTGTCATACTCTTTCATGGGATCAAACCCTTTGTCTTACCGAATTTATTCACGCAATAAGGCTGCAACCTAATTCTAAGTTGAATTCGGCAAGGCAAGGGGAAAGCGTATGAATAATCGACCAATCACATGCGATATGAAAGACGCGATGTGGATTTCCATCTATGTGATTGATCGATTTTTCATACTCTTTGCCCTTTGCCTTGCGAATTCATTACGCGATAAGGCTGCTGAACGAATGATGCGAGGGAGCCCCGAATTCATCTCAAATTCTCAATCTACGCAGTCACAGTAGGTAACCTATATAGGTACTACCTACTTAGCAACTTTCACTAAGGAGTTAGGTAGGTACTGAGACGGTACCTAGGTATATATAGGTATATTCCTTGCTAGGTAATATATGTTTGCACTAGTTGTGCCTTCAACCTCATTAATGATCATAAGTGTGCCTACTCAGGATACTTATGTTTTTGCCCGGGTTTTCGTAAAGGTCAAAGGGAATGGTAGTAGGTACCCGGGTATCGGGTTTGCCTAATGCTTTTCGAAAGGGACCGGGTAAACTAATACTGTTTATGTCATTATGTGCTGCTAATGTGGGCTTTATGCCTTCAAACTTTTATGTCATATAGCTATGCTTTATTCTAGGTGAGTTATAGGTTCCTCTGTATACTGAATAGAGATAACAATGGTAATAGTAGATATTCTATTTATCCATGATTAGCACTTAGCACCTTCTGACAGAATATTGATAAATAATTCTCTATTCAAAAATTTACTCAATCCCACAATTTTGTGAAGAAAGTAATCGGGAACGACTGGGGCGTCTGTGATCTTGCTCAGCATCACTTGACTTGTATTTGTCTCGTAATACTAGTCCATGCACCTGCTCTTCTGAGGACCTAAAACACTACTGATACCGTGTTTGGTGTGCCCATAGTCTGGCGCTAAATCATGTTAATGTCATGTTATGATTTTTAATAGGTAGTTAGATTAGGTTCATTTTTCAATCGCTCAAAAGGAACGCTAAAAAATCTGCCCGGTCACCGCAGTGGGTTTGGTTTTGTTCCAGTGGCTAAGACCTCGCCTCTCGTGCTTAAGATCGTGGTTTCAAATCCGGTCAAGCACCAATGTGACTTTGCCATTCATAATAAAAGAGCCAATTTCACCCGGCTCCAACTTTCCTTGATGTAACCGTGGCAATAACGGACCATCTTGAGCTTCTTAGCGTTACGTTGACATCGACTCTCAATCGGCCGGAACAGCTGCTCAACTTGTATCAAGCACGGGACGGTTCTGCCAAATACCTCTGGGACGATTCTGCCAAATACCAGCTTGATGCAATAGAGTCGATCGAAAAGCGGGCCAAGAGACTTATCGGCAATGAGGCACTGGTCAAATCAAAGCTAGTTGCCAGCTTGTGTAGCGTTGATTGTCTCTTTCGAGAAACCAGTGTCTCTTCAGCCTTGGCGATGATCAAAGTTATAGTATATTATATGTGTGTGTGTGGTATAGGTATATTTGCTGAAATCTCTTTGAGGCGCGCGTGGAACACTACTTGCCGTCGATTCGGGCCTTGTCTATCGAACGTAGAGCTTACCCATCACTCGCCGTCTGCAAGCCCGCGCCTACGTTGGCCGGGCATCGACTTGCGACTTTCGACGTCCAGGGCGTCTTCGTTGCGTCTCCCTCATGCGTTTCGCCTCCTCTTTCGCGAGTATTTCTGCTTTGCAAAAAGATGTGACAGCTTCCCATGCCCTCTGACCCCGTACCTACCATGGCGTAACCAGAGCCGGACGCGAGAGGTCGCCACCGCCGATGCGGGGCAGACCTCGACAGTGCTTTAAAAAAAAAATTGTTGCTTGGATAGGTAAATACTTCTAATAATCATGGCTGCTAAAACTCCTGCTTGGTGGTTGTTTTGTCATAAAGTTTCTTTCCCACTCCTGGGAAAAGGGCACCCCCATCCTTCCATTTCTCTCTCTGTCAATTCTTGAGGAACCATTCCAAGGCGTCCCGCCATCTTCTCCTACAGTCTGCTGCGACCCCGTCAAGCTGCGTCAGGGCTCCGGTATTGCGATATATGGGCCTAACTATGGTTTAATATCACATACTTAAGTACAAGTTTTAACAGGTTCACTGCCAAAAATGCAAAAACAATAGTTAAAACAATCACAGATGCCATAAATGCTCGCCAAATAATTTTGTAGAAATAAAAGCTTATCAAGCATAAAAACTCCAAACTTACATTATTCTTGGTACCTAATGCTAATGAGTCCGAAAAATTCTAATTATCATTTAAAAAGAAGACAGGTAGGTACCTACCTACTTCCAAAAATCTACCGTGGCGTACTCAAGCTTAGTGATGGTTCTTAATGAAATTTTATTCGACTAATCATTTTCTGAAATCAAGCACTTAATACTCCAAACTTCGCGTAATCACCCCATAAAAACGACCATTCTATAGAAAAAATTAAGTCGTTAATACTCCGACCTCATAATTCTTACTTAGCCAAAATCGAACGACATTATTCTTGATGAGCAAATTACGGCCATCATCCAACTAACCTTGGACAGAATGTCCAGACTCAAGGGATAACAAAATTGTCTTGTTACACGCGACGAAAATTATTATTATTATGATAAAATGTGAAGCTTTGTCAGGACCTCTGGTGATGACAATTTGGTCCTACTTACGTGGCCGGTTGTTGACACCTTCAGGTGGACGCTCTTGACCTTTGTGTATTTTCATATGTCGTAAGGGTTTGTTTTGCCTACGTACATGGATGAGTTCGTTTTATCTCGTCCTTTGAGAGTTGTCGTGATGAGTTTAGCGATAAGGACCGAAGGAGTTTCGGTACAGCAGATCCGCATATTGAGAAAACTAGCTTCCCCACGCGGCTTCGCTCACGTTAACTGGCTACCTACCTACCCATCTAAACCGTTTACGCAGTGCACGCAACGGAAACTCTCAAAAAGGATTTTTTTCCCGTTTTGCTACATTTTTCATGTATACTCTGCTCCTATTGGTCGTAGCGTGATGTTATATAGCCTATAACCTTCCTCAATAAATGGGCTATCCAACACAAAAAGAATTTTTCAATTCCAACCAGTAGTTCCTGAGATTAGCGCGTTCAAACAAACAAACAAACAAACTCTTCAGCTTTATAATATTAGTATAGATTAACCTGATGCGAGTTTTCTCTACCTATCTACCTATGGATTAGACTGCATAATATCAACCTGATTTTTATACTCAATGTTACTCCTTACCCACATCTTACCATCATCAGCCTGAATCAATCCTCACCAATAGATTTCCATTCTCAGATTCTCCTACCTCGATTTTCGGCCACTCTCATCCAGCTGCTACCAGCCACCCTGCGAAGATCGGCTCAGCATGGCACCTTACGTTTGCCGATTCGCAGTCTCCGCTCTCTCCTTTTAAACCTACATTTTTACCACATAGTCTCATCGTACCTAATGTCCACTTATAAAAATGAAAGGCGTGTCTGCTCTTTCAGTCGATTACCTACCTCTAATGGATTACTGGCCACTATAAAGGCGGTTAGGCGCTGCATCCGATCCGTGTCCGTGAAATTTCGGTTACGAAGTAGCCGTAGTACTTCTTGTAGGGGAACGTACGCACTATATTCTGACCTTTATCCGTCATAATCTGACATACGTAATGCAGAACATTTTGAACTCGAAACTCAAATCACTGACACGGATTACGGACACAGAGGTGTAGTGCGTAACCCATTTTTTTTCTATGGCGTAACCGCCTTAAGACACCTATAAATAGGCTGTATATTGGGGCAGACGGGCAGACGCTGAAATTTAAACAAAAATATTGGACGTAAGACCATATTTTAGTTGAACTGTAAGAATTATGGTTCAATAAAAGTTTCTACATCACCTACCCGTACCATAAACTTTTGTGGGAAACCACACGGTCACCTACACCTTTACAAAGTACGAGCTATTCCCAGTCAAGGCCAACACGTCCAAAAAAACTTCAACCATTAACCAAAAAGTTTCTACGACCAATAAATAATTTTCAACTCATAACAAATGGTTTATTTTGACTTTAACTTTATGATGGATCGTCAAAACTTGGAAGCACTCACAACTTACACGGTAAAATTCCGGAGGGTAGTCGGAAGTTCCTTGATGTGAACTTTCCCTCCATTTTATTGACACTTGAAGTCGTAAACGGATGCGGTCAGAGCCACCTGTCGCACTCAGGAAGAAATGAAGGGTAGGTACCTAATACAAGATGTTTTTTTAAACATTACAAGGAAGGCGAAGACACTGCCAACATTTAAGAAAATGGTAAAGGAGCATTACCTCTCACTATAATTTGTATTCTTCTCCTTTCTCTGTCATATATTTGATATTTATTAGTACCTATATTATATAGTATTGTATTTATGTATTTTATTTTATTATGTGTAAGTAATATTATTTATGATATATTGTACACTGACAGCCCTAAATTCATCTCCTCTTGCTCAGTCCATCCAAAGGTTGTCTGTAAGAGATTGCCTAGTGCGATAAGACCGCCCATTGTACACTTGTTTTTTTTTTAATGTTTGTCCTGTATGTTTTTTGTGGTGTACAATATAAGTTTATTGTAAACAATAAGGTACTATGTAGATATGTAAGAGAATGTAAGGATTGTATCTGCCTGCCATGTAAAAAGAAGTGAGCTTTTGTATGTATAATAGTTATGATAAGAATTTTAAATGTTTACCTAATCTATTAAACAACACAGTAACCGAAATTCCCAGTATTTTAGGTCATGACAATTGGAATATTGTTTTGTGAGATTGGCCGATTTGGTCGGTTGGATAGCATTCAAATTCTTTGCGCACTTACGCAATACGGCTGCTGACCAGATGTATCCTCCGACTGCATAGCATGATTTTCTTCGTCTTTTTAGTTCGCTTTTTAAGCAGTCGGGTTTTTAAATTTTTTAAATAAACTTTTTTTTATAAATTTTTAGTTTTTTTTTTAGAATTAGGTAGATTTAAACATATAAGTGTTATATATTTTTGAAATCACCCCTTAGACCCCTTTATTTTGATACCACACACGATAGGTTTCGAAGCAAAAACAATTTTGGTCCCCCACAATATGAAGCCCAAAAGCCGCCATTTTTATATTTTCCAATTTTAATGTAGCCAGTGACACTCGCAGGATTAAGAAGAATCGATTGACGTAAGAATCATCAAAATCGGCCAACGCGTTTGGTCTCTAGAACGCCACATAGGAACATACATACATGGACTGATAAACACATTACCCTCCTTCGGCAGTCGGGTAAATAGCAGCCGGATATTGTGCCACTGCGAGGCAAAAGCCTCTTCTCATGATCGTGCCTTCTCTGTGAATGAAGGCACGATCAATCTATCATTGAACACCACGCTTGCTCAATGCAGGCAAACTTATGTTACAGTACTCGACTAACTTATACCACAGTCCAAGCGTTATCAATTCGGCAAAGTAAAGGACACAGCTTATGAACAATCGACCAATCACATTGGCTCACATGGCGAGATGAAAGACGGGATGTGGATTTCCGTCTATGTGATTGGTCGATTTATGGCGGTCAAACTCTTTGCCTTGCCGAATTCACTTGCGCATTTAGAAAGAAAGAAAAAGTGTTTTGCCACAAAAACGACTTACAAAATTTTTTATTTTTCCTTAAGGCGACGACTAACGCCAACGACCTTGAGGGAACAAAACGCGCACTCGTTTCACACCCGCGCGACCCAAAATTTTGTAGTTTATTGTACTTTTCTTATTATTCTATGAGTTTAAAAAAAAAGTTTCTGATCAAAACGTAGATAATTAAATTGTCTTTGAGATGGTGTCGATTTGATTAAAATACGCCCAGCGGTTTAGGCGCGATTGTCGTGTTTGTGTCCGTTTTAGACATAACTTTACAAATTAATTACAACATGTTATAAGAATAAAACTCAAAATTTTCTTAGATCAAATTATTAAGAAAATGGTCTTATGTAACATATATTTTTTCAAAAAAATTACAACTAGTCGTTTTGACGTGATTCTCATTTTAAAATCAGCTATTCAGGGGTATCTGCGCCTTAAATTAAACCTTTAACGGTAGCATTAGTAAGTACTTAAATTATGTGAGTAAAGAAAAGTAAGATTAAAATGATATACCAAATTTTATAAGGATGATGAGTTAGTACAATCAACCATTTAGGCTTTGTTTTCCTTCACTGTTGTAAGCGATGTCTAAAATAAATTCGGCAAGTACTAATTATGAATTGAAAATGTCACATTCTCAAGAGCGAGACGCGAGGTCTTAGCCACTATCTCCCATTCATGTTTTACATTTTGTTGATTCTTGTTCTTCGACCGAGGCATATCTAACGTGAATTAAGTTAAAGATTAATCTTCACTCACCCCAACCACAGATAATATAATACTAGCCCCAACTAAGCATTAACACTTTCAAGACAATAAGGCTGTGTGTAAAACAATCTTGGAAAGTTGGAAACTTGCCAACATCAATGTTGCGAACATATTTTCAACTGCGAAAAGTTCTCGAACTGTCGTACAATGGGTAAGTAATTTAGAGTAGGTATACTGGCGGCATTTGATTGATATAGTGCTCGCGAAACTTCTGGGCCACCCTGAAGTTGGCTTTCCGATGCGCAAGGCACGAAACGGTGCTGTTTTTTATGAGATTTTCTACTGCGCAGCCATTGTAGACAACTTCAGGGCGGCCAAGAAGTTTGTCGAGAACTATACAGGGCGTGATAGTTGCCTAATAGGCACCTGTGTACTTTGTGTTGTGAATATGAATCACTTTTCTAAATAATATTAAAACATAGTGGCTGTCCGCATCTGCTGACGTCATTTCTTTTTCAATACGATGCGATAAGAAAACCGATAAACGAGGAAGTTTTTGTTTGAAGGGTGGACTGCTAGTTCACTATAATAAGACCAACTCTGTCCAGTGGGTACACTGTAGGTATTTGTTCGCATAAATTAGAGTTAAAAGTGAAAGGAAGCAAATGATTTCTTTTCATTCAAGTTTCACCATTTTGAAGGAGAATCCAAAAGTTGCGAAAAAATATCGTGTTGTTAATTATTTTTTTAAAGAAAAACTATTAGTAACACGAAAAAACCTTGTTTAAAAAATAATGTACATGAATCAAAAATAAATCTATATTTTTTTCAAACCTTTTAACCTAGCCGTTACTAAGGAGTATGCTTTAGAAAGATACCATTTTACGGCACTAAAGCGTATGTAGGCCCTTAAGTACTATGCCACAAACTAGGCATTTCTTCCTGTATCGTGGATGCGTTTACAAACATATAAACTCACATACACAACACCCAGAGCCGGAACAACTATCTGTAGGTCATACAAATATTTGTTCCGTGCGGGAGTCGATTTATTTTAACACAAACTTCATGAAATGGTAGGCTGGTACTTATCGATTTGTGTCAATTTAAATGATATGGAAGACCAAAAGTTAATCGACTCTCGTGGCTGACCTAAACTACCTTTAGCACCAATAACGAAAACACACAAATACAATCTTAATGAAAATCTCCCATTCTAATTTCCGTTCCTATTAGTTTCAGAGTATTATGCTGCAAGGCTAGCAAGTCTTTCAGAACCACTAAAGCAGCTTATGAACTTTGTTTCAAAGAGCCAAGATTCAATATCGATAAGGCTAGGGATGGGCGATTCTTTTTAAAAAGATCAATTATTATTCTTGAATCGATTCGAATCGAAATCTGAAAAATCGATTCACAAAAACAAAACAATTTTCCAAAAATCTAACTTTTTTCGATTTGCTTTTCGCGTTTGTGATTTCAATTTAAATATAAATCCAATAACGGAAAACCAAAAGGAAACAATATTAAGACCTTTTAACATTTTAAAATAATGAATGTTGTTTTTACAACTAACTGAAAGTGTAATATAAAAAAAGATATATTTGATTAACATTTTAAAATAGTGAATGTTGTTTTTACAACTCAACGAAAGTGTAATATAAAAAAGATATATTTGATTACATTAAAAAGTTTTCAAGGAAACTGAATTTTTTTCTTTTGTTACCATGTGTTTGAGAAGTTCCTACATTCAACTAATTTTAAATAATATTTTGGTTCATATCTAAACATGAACGCGATCGACAGAAAGGAGATTGGTTATCCAAGAAAACATGTGCACAAGACTAATTTATTTAATTTTGAAACGACTGGGGGGGTTACCATAAGATCTTAGAGTAAGGTTATTTTGAGATCGCGTAAGTGACAGATGTATACAAGTCATATACATCTGTCCCTCACATACTCAAAATAACCTTACTCTAAGAGCTTATGGTCACCCCCCAGAAAATCGAATCTCGATTTTCTAAAATAGGGCGAAATATCGATTCACTAGATCGTTTTTTTTACCTAAACATTTATTCGTTTATTAATCGATCTCAGTTCGCCATCCCTAGATTAGGCTATTTGCATAGACTACCCGAGCTCTGCCGTTTCGCAATAAATAAAATGAAGTCGTAAAACTGTGCCGACCGACTTTTGCTTTGAAAATAAAACATTTCTATGTTGATTAAAGGCTTGAAACGAAAAAGCTCCGTATCCATTGTGTTCGTCCTCCAACTGCACTGAAAAAAAGGATAAACGAACAAGTTTCTTAACTTAAAATTTAAGTAAAGGTTACACTAGTCGATCATTCTTCCATACCAAACGTAGTCTGGCGATTACTCCACTGTTTTACGTTGTACGTTCAAAATAAAAAATGATATCATTTTGTCTCATCATTATCTAGCTCTGTATGGAAACAAAAATAAAATATTTGAAAGTTATGAGCATCGAAAGTTCCATATTTCAACACAAATTTTAACTCAACTTTGGGCGGAAATAAATTCCATAAAAAGAAGGAAAATTGCAAAACGGCCTCCATACAGGGATAGTATTAGTAATTCAACAATGCAATTCCAATACAACAACAACAAAACACAACCCAACAAACAAACAATTCAATTTTATTTTGAAAATATACATTTAGTCGTTTTTTCATGATATCTAAAGGTCTGTCTGTAAAATTTTGCGCGCTCGTTTTCGTCAATCAATCAATCCATTTCGACAAAAGTTGCAAAAGTGCTAATTCGTACCTGAACTAGCTTCTTACTGCTCATCACAGCTAATCTATCTCTTTCGCACGTGTTATCGGATGAGATAGCATGCATTTTACCACCACCACCAAGAGCGGGGGTTAAAAATGCTAAAAAAACATCACGCGATTAATGGACGGCCCTAAATAATTGGCAAATAAGTAGCAAAACTCTGTTTTGTTGCTAGTAAGACAAAGTTCGCAAGTCCCAATAATGTACCCGTAACGTTTCTAAAAGTTTATTTCAGTTTGTGCTCTAGGTACGCATCATAAGGGTTCAGTCTTTTGTAATTTCAGTCTAAATCTAAATAAAAGTAAGTACTAGCGCGCCGTCGCCGACGATTACGTACTTTGTGGTACTAGGTACCTACCTCTTATTTACTCGTGTCTATATTTTTGACATTCTTCTTCTTCTTTTCGTGTGAGGATGCCACGTCATTAAGCCGCTTCTGGGAACCCCACAGGTCTCCGACTCGGGTATTTCCGACTTAAATTAACTATACAGAATGAGATTTTTAAGTGCGCGTGGATGGCCGTGGGCGTGGATGCAACTGAGGAAAATGAGGAATAGCGTAAAACACTCAAAGGAGTAACGACTCATTGGACAGTTAACACTCATTGGATTTTTGAAAAATCATGATTCCTAGGCAGGAATCGAACCCGTTGATTTAAATAAAAAGACATGTTTTATTATTACAACATTCAATAGTTTCGCTGTTAAGGATCAAATTCTTGTAAATAATGGATTATGACAAACTTAATGAAAAGGCAAATTTTTAACAAAATACTTATTTTTCCTACGTTAAGTTAATGAAATGATGTCCACTATTTTCAATAAATAGACGAATTAGACAACTCAAGCATCGTACTACATTCAGCATTACGATAATTTTGATTCCGTTTCGAATATTCTCCGTAGAGTTTTCGTAATTTCATACTAAAAGAAATATTTTGTCATCATTGAAGCATACGACAAAGTAACGTCTACTTTTCAATATGTTTCGGAACAGGGTAGGCGGATTGTAAGGTTTGTGCACCACCATAGTGAAAAGCCAGCTAAACATTTCACTACCCAAAACACACAGGTAGGAAGTTCCTTAAATTGCAAGCCAACTCATTCGCAGTAGGCACCGGAAGACCTGGCATTCCATATAGAAGCAGGTGCCTAGATAATGTAGCTATATGCTCCGGTAAATGAACATTAGGCTCCTTAATAGTTCCGTGCCAAAAGGCCATTTCTTTCATTGTTATGAACGTTAGTGCCGACGTATTTTCCTAAATCCATAGGTAGGTACTAATATTTATAAATGCGAAAGTAGCTCGTCTGTTTGTAAACTTTTGACTCCTAACGGTTCAGATGATTTAGATTAAATTTGACACACGGACGCCCCTAGCCACCGCATGGGACGTCCTGGGCGTCGGGAGTACCAAGACGATTCCCGGCCAAAGTAGGCGCGGGCTTGCGGACGGCGAGTAATGGGTTGCGATAAAGCGATAGGACGTGTAATTTTGCAACTTAGTAGAATCGGCCCCCAGGCCCGAGACAACGGCGCGTAGTGTTCCACGCGCGCCTCAAACAGTTGTCAGCAAAAACTGACGGAATACGCTAGGGCCGATGCCTGTCTGGGTCGCGGATAAATTTGAAAAAGAGTTACCCCGCTCCTGGCTCAAGCAACTGAAGGAACACGAGTGGGATTTAGTCAGTAATAGTCTGACACGCCCTCCCGCTTCACCCAGACCCCATCTGCCCTAGGCAAGTGACATTCTAACAACAAAAGCGTGGTGATAAGGATTGGAAAAATGCCAAAAGTTTAGAGAAATGCCAAACTCTATCGAAATGTACACCTTACATTTTTGGCATTTCGGATATCACCATCGCTGTCATCGAACGATACTTGCCTAGAGCCTCATGTCTTTGATTTGGATGGGTCTACTTTTTATCACTCAAAACGGTGAAGGAAAACATCATGAGGAAACCGGCGTGTCATAGAACCAAAAAATACGAAGACATGTGAAATTCACCAACCCGCACTGGGCCCGCGTGGTTGATTACGGCCCATTCCCTCGCACAGAGAGGAGGCCTGTGAGTTGTCTCCCAGCATTGGGAGCATTAAAAGGCTGATGATGATGACTTTTTAACCGACTTCGCAAAAAGGAGGAGGTTATCAATTCGACTGTTTTTTTTATTTATGTTTTTTATTTCAGAACTTTTTATTGGGTGAACTGATTTTGATGATTCTTATTTGAAAGCTGGTGCTTGTCATGTGGTCCCCATTAATTTTCATCAAGATCTGATGAAGAACTTCGGAGAAATACATCAGAACTCTTCAATAAATGACGGCAAATCACTCGGGATAGATGCAATCGCATGTCTGTTTATTGTTTACACAATTTCATAACATACCATCACACTGGTACGCTCTAAAGGGGTACACAGGTGTGAACAGTTCACCCTGGTATACTCTCATTGCACCGGTTTTGTTTAAGTTCCATGTTATTGGGTTCATCTATTCTGGCTTCACTTTGGGCACTATACGCGTAGGTACCTAGCCTATAGAACTTGTGGTACTAAAAAGTGGAAAATAAAACTTTTATTCAATTTCGGAAGTCGGTGTCAAGAAACGAAGAAACGAAAACAGGAACACCGACTTCCGATATAGAAGTTATTTTTCACTTTGTAGTGTTTTTGTTTGGAAGTCGGTTGTAATTTTTGTAAAAAGTTTTTTTTTATCTTGGGAGTATGTTCCCTTGAGATAGTTTCAGGCTCTCTTGCGAGCGGAGCCGTTGGCAAAAATTAGTCTTGCATAAAGGTCATGACTATGAGAATGCCTAATCTAGGTAAGTATTCAGGTCGGTGGATAGCCTGGCCGTTTCGGGTTATTTATTGCGTGTAATGGCGGCTTTTACTTTCTTCTGCGGATTGATATTAAGGTCGGTACGTGAATAGGTAATATTGTCGTTTCGAGGAAGCCTTGGAGAAATGATAATCAATCTGGAGAAAGTGTTGGTATAAATACATAGTAGCTATGATTAGAAATTATTGTTTATCGTAGGCCACCACGCCATATAACCATGGGGTCTCATTGCTAAGAAAGAAAATTTGGTTCAAATAAATTTCACTAGATGGCGCGATATGCACCTATATGTTATTGAATGTGTGTAAAATTAAAATTTTCTGGCATTGAACAAAAAAAAATATGTTCTTGTTTAATCAAATCTTCTTAGTACAAAATGATGGAATATTGGGTTCTTAATTCACATTTCAAAGATTATTTGAACGGATCATTTAAAATTGATGCCAATAGATGACGCATTTTTAAGTTTCTGAGGCATTCCACTCGAGTGTTAAAATTTGCATTGTAACACATTTTGGTGCAAAAAAAAAACCGTAAAATCGTGCAAAAAATTACTATAAAACGAACCTTCACAGTATTTAAAGAAAAAAATTCACGAACCGAGTAAACGCTTTTACTTGCAAGTCGCTGCTAACACCATCTATCTATCACCGTGAAACAAAACCGAACGCGTTCGATGTACAAAAAAATATCAGATTAATCAGACGAATAACGCTAGTTACGTCGGCACGGTTTCTTTGTATGGGATGAGGCATCTGTATACTAGTATTATATTATCTGTGATATACTAATGTGTTATCCGACTGCCTGGCCACTCCCATTAGTTTTTCTTCACCTCCTTGTTTTCGTCGAATTGAGACCAGGGGCTGACCATAAGCTCTTAGAGTAAGATTATTTTGAGTGTCTTTAAGGGACAGATACATATGACTTGTATGAATCTGTCCCTTACGCACACTCAAAATAACCTAACTCAAAGAGCTTATGGTCACCCCCCCAGTCGTTTCAAAATTAAATAAATTAGTCTTGTGCACATGTTTTCTTGGATAACCAATCTCCTTTCTGTCGATCTGCAGCAACGTCAAGAAAAAACTGAAAATTTAGATTGTAATAAAAACTGGAACACCAAGTCCAGCTGATACCATCCATGTCTAGTCGGGTCGTACCTACTAAGCATTAGTAGGTACCTAGATTTGCAGACTGAGCTTTTAGAGCCGTCCATCGCGGTTGTCTCAAAAATATATTGTAAAGTGTTAGATTAGATACCTAATGAAATGATATACCTATTCTAACTGTTGTTTTACACAACCTTATAGATACAGGACGAGTTTTTCAAGTGCGCGTGGATGGTCAAAAACGAAACTATGAGAAATAGCGAAAAACACTCAAGGATATCACGAGTTCGATTTTGATGAAAACTAAATCATTGGTTCTTTGAAATATCAATATTCCTAGCCAGATCGAACCCGTAGATAAAAAAAAACGATAGTGTCGATATTTACGTCAATTGTGGACCGATTTTGAAAATTCTTTTTTTTGTTTGAAAGAGTATGTTTCGAAATTGGTCCCATTTTAATTTGGTGAAGGTCTGATTAAGAACTCCTAAGATATACGACAGAACTCTTCAATAGATAACAACGAATCTCTCGGGATTGCTGCAATCGCAAATCTGTTTATTGATTATACCATTTCATAACATAACATCACGTCAGTACGCTCTTAAGGGATACGCAGATCTCTCATTTCACCGGTTATGTTCAATTTTCATGATATTCGGGTTATCTATCCTGGCGTTAAGGTAACTTACTAAACATGCCTATTAGGTAGGTACAACTAAAAAGTGAAAAATAAACAAATACTTGATCATGCAATTGATGTCATGAAAAAATCTTTTGAGAATATTCTAAACGGAATCAAAATGATTGTAATGCTGAATAAAGTTATAAAGTGCTTAAGATGTCGAACTCGGCTATTTTTAATAAATTTTTTTTTACAAAAAAGTACTACCGACTTCCAAATAAGAAAACTACAAAGTGAAAAATTACTTTATTTTTGGAAGTCGATGTCCATAGCGCAAAAAAATGGTACCGAAAAAAAAAACAGACTTCCATAATATAATATGACATAAAAAATGTTAATTGAGTATCTAAAAAAATTAAATTACAAATTAAATTGTCACAGAATTATTACAATTAAACATACATTAATTAATATTGAAAATGTCAAAGTTAAATTACAAATTAAAATGTCACAGAGTTATTACAATTATACATACCTACATTAATTAATATTGAAAAATGTCAAAATAAAATTACAAATTAAAATGTCATAGAATTATTACAATTACTAGCTTTTACCCGCGGCTTCGCTCGCAGTGAAGCCATTAATTTTTTTTTTTTTTATAAAATGTATCCTCTGTTACTTCTAATACCTCCAAGAATATATGTGCAAAGTTTCATGATGATCGATTCAGTAGTTTTTGCGTGAAAGCGTAACAAACAAACTTACATTCACATTTATAATATTAGTTTTATAATATTAGTAAGGATACATATTAATTAGATAATATTAAAAAATGTCAAAATATACACATACTGATTCAAAAGTTTTGTCCACTAAAAAATCATTAATCGAGCGAGTAATAACATTTTTCCGTTTTTCATTACTTCTGGCAATTTATTGGTAGGACACATACAAATAACGCCTTTTTTTAATAACGCTGTGTGCAATACAGCGTTATTGGTCTTTACAAACATGGCCATTTCCAGAATATATAATGACGGCAATGTAAGCACTTTCAGGAACTTAAACTTTGGTTCGCAACTGTCTGTGGTCTTCAATCCACACATCGCTCTAACGCAAAGTTTTTGCGCTTTGAATATATATTCCCTTGAGCTGCAACAAAAAGTCCACCATTGGGTCTACTGTCCCTTAAAGCTGTGAAAAAATCAAACTTCTAAGCCAACGCTATCAAAAGATCCCTTGCGTGTCGAAAATTTGTGGAAATTTGCGCCATTCATTTATGCCGCAAATTTCCGCAAATTTTCGACACTCGCAAGGGAATCAAAACCTACAGGGTACTTCCCATGAACTCAGAATCTTGAAATTTGGTACGAAGCAACGTCTCATAGCACAGATAAAGGAATAGTTGCGAAAACCGTAAATTTTTAGATACATCATGTAATAAAAATATTTTTAATAATTTTAAACTTAGCGTAGAGGTATTAAATTGAAATTCATATCAATTACTCAGGTCTATGATACCTTTAAGCTGAGGTTTGTACGGAACTCTCGGTGCGCGAGTCCGACTCGCACTTGGCCGGTTTTATTTTTTAAATTGTTCGTTGATGGAAGTGCATTATACTAGTTTTTTGTAGGTTTATCACTAAGTTGTTTCTTTCAAGCCTCTTTCACCCTGTATATCTAGATGGATCCACATTTTGCTAGTTGTGTTCTATAAGTTCTATGTAGTAGGTAGTACCTATTCTTTTTCTATGTGTTGCTTGCACGACGCACGACGGTAATAGATACAATTTTTTTTGGCCTAAAACTTTGCTATTTTACAGCATCGACAGTTTAGTAGTAAACTCATCGAATGTAGGTACCATTCACAGACATGAACGTATGTCTGTGGTACCATCAAACGGACACAGCCCCCAGAATATGATGTTATTAAGAAATTCCATATGGAAAATCTCCAAAGCACTGCCTGACCTGAGTATTAAGCCTGCTAGGATTCTATGTTTAGCCACATGGGAATTGGGATTACGATATATTCAAAGAGCTTAATGTACCTCTTGTGTAATACTGAATATTTTTTATAAAGCACCTCTAGAATGTGAGGTCTTAAATATGCCAGAAATTGCTTACTGAGGTAAACTCGATACGGCCGTAGGGTGTAAAACGGTAGCGGTAATAATTTTAGGAAACATTCCCCTGGCTGAAGTAGGCGATCAAAGGGTTATTAGTGCAATGAACCCTGAAGGCTACTGGGTTTTTAGATATATATAAACCTCGGATATTAGTAGATTTTCTTATATTAGAATTTAAGTTTATAAATATTTTTATGGTTTATTTATTTAGACTTCATGCACAAAGGTACAAAGGCGGAATTGTTCAGGTACGCAATGGGTTTTTCATGAATGAAAGCGCACGTCGAGGCCGGCCCAAAAATAATTGGCAGGATGACTTGGACGCGTAGGTACTACGACGGCTGCTGGTTCGAGTCGGCCGGTGAGAAAAGTATCTGGGAAGACTTATAGGAGGTCTTTGCCAAACAGTTGGACAGCAACGCTAAATAAATATATATATATGTAGGACTTTCTCTTCTGCCCACACCTTCCTGAAATACAGGATTGATTTCATGTTAAAAGCAGCTATAAGTTCTCGCCAAATTTCATGGCCGCCCTGAAGTTGCCTACAATCTACAATAACTACGCATTAGTAAATCTCATACAAAAACATCGGACAGTCAACTTCAAGGCGTCCCAGAAGATTGGCGAGCACCATACTTCTGTTTCCTATTAAAAGTAGATAAAATAAGAAACAGTAGATTATTGTATTAAAATAGAAGTTTAGCTTCATTAATTCACATCATAATCTGCGTATTACCTACTAAAATAGACTGCGGTAATTTCCCACCTACGTATATCAAGTCTGTATTTATATCAGAGATCAGTTTTAGCTCAGATACTAAAATATTTAAAGAAAAAAGGTCAAACAATTTTTCTGAGCTGTGTAGCGTGTAGGTAGGTTACAACCATCGATCTTTATTTCAATAATAACAATATGTAGGTATGTACTTTTCTGGACAAATTGCTTTTTTCATAGGAGATTGAATGTCACTAAGTTATTTAAATAAGATCCCTGAGCCTCTCTCTGGTTTTTACCGGGTGGAAAATATACTGAACTAGCTTCTGCCAGCGGCTTCGCCCGCGTGAGTGTCGAAAATTATCCCAAGGGAACATATTCCCGTGATAAAAAGTATCCTATGTGTTATTCTAGACTATATAATCTATCTCTGTGCCAATCAATCAATTTCATCCAAATCCGTCCAGCCGTTTGAGCGTGAAGAAGTAAAACACATACATACATACACACACACACTCAAAACCTTTCGTTTTTGGGGTTCCGTACCCAAAGGATATAAACGGGACCCTATTATTAAGACTCCGTGGTCTGTCTGTCTGTCACCAGGCTGTATCTCATGATCCGTTATAGCTAGACAGTTGAAATTTTCACAGATGATGTATTTCTGTTGCCGCTATAACAACAAATACTTAAAACAGAATAATATAAATATATAAGCGGGGCTCCGATACAACAAACGTGATTTTTATGCGATAATGGTACGATTCCGACTCGCACTTGATCGGTTTTTATTATAATATTAGTGTGAGGGTCGACTATTATACTAAGTAAGTAAAAAATTATCCAGTTTGAGTAATCTATTTTAGGGAGGTTTTTGTGAGCTGCGGTAATATTATTGTTACATACTCCAATTGTATTTGGGGTTCTATTTTAGCATATTATTCTTCTGTAAATAGCAAAACAACCGATGAAGCGACATCGCTGTGCAGCGCGTGCGTTCGGGTTTATTCGAGTTTTCAACGAATTAGTCTAAGAGCGAGCAAAGCGACCTCGGGAACTTAGGGCATCCCGACACGGATTACTTTAGACCCTGCAGACACCGACTGCTGAAAACCAGCGCTGTCTCGCACACGAGTCCCAGCATTATGCTGAGCGATGACCGTTTTGTGTAGGTAGTTGTAATGATTGTATTTAAGATTTTTTATTCTTTTTTGTATGCGTCGTGCCTGGCGCAAATAAACATTTTTTTTTTCTTATAGACTGAAATAGGAACTCTACTGCACGGAGCTCCGTCGACAATTTTTTTTTTCAAGTCCCTGTTTTAAACTTTTGTATTCGCCCCATCAATTTCAGTAAGGCATATTCAGTATTTTAACCGACTTCAAAAAAAGGAGGAGGTTATCAATACGAAATAATCTTTTTTTTTTGTTTGACACCTTTAATTTGAATTTATTTTCGCTCGTTTAAATACTATATCCTTAAAATAATAATACCAGACTGCCACAAAGGAGCAAAAGCTTTTTCTCATACAGAGAAATCACGAGCACACTTGTTCAGGATGGGTTGGCATCAACCTTTGTATTGTAAATATCCTAGCTTAAAAACCCAATTTACCGTCGACGGTCGATCAATCAAAGCCGCCAATCGCAGAACCTGAAAATCATAAAAGCCCAGCTTTCTTTGAAGAGTTAAACTGGTACTAAACTCTAAAAAGACTTTCCGATCTGAATATTGAATTCAGGCGTAGGTATAGTTCTCGCCAAACTTCTTGGCCGCCCTGAAGTTGGCTACAATGGCTGTGCAGTAGTAAATTGCATACAAAAAAATATTAAAAAATAACAAAAAACCCGACATATGCGCGAGCTGGAGCCGACTGACTTAACCAGATGTATCCTCTGACTGCACAGCATGATTTTCATCTTGTTTACGTCTTTTTAGTTCGCTTTTTAAGCGGTCGGGTTTTATGCTTTTTTTTAAATATTTTTTTTAATTTACATTTTTTTAGTTATTTTTTTTTGTAGAATTAGTTACATTTAAACTTATAAGTGTTATATATTTCTGTAAACACCTCTTAAAACCCTTTATTTTGATACTCCACACGATGGGTTTGGAAGAAAAAAATAATTTGGGCCTCCATAATATGGCGCCCTAAATCCGCCATTTTTCTATTTTCCAATTTTAATGTAGCCAGTGACACTCGCAGGGTTAAGACGAATCAATTAACGTAAGAATAAAAAAAAAAATCGGCCAACGCGTTTGTTCTCTAGAACACCACATAGGAACAAACATACATACATACATAGACTGATAAACACATAACCCTCCTTCGGCAGTCGGGTAAAAACAGCACCGTTTCGTGCCTCACGCGTCCGGTAAACCAACTTCAGGGCGGCCAAGAAGTTTGGTGAGGACTTTATACTAGTTTTGACACCGCTTTTTTATCGTCAAGGACCTCATTAGGGTTAAATAAATTTAATCATACTAATATTATAAATGTGAATGTAAGTTTGTTTGTTACGCTTTCACGCAAAAACTACTGAACCGATCATCACGAAACTTTGTACATATATTCTTGGAGGTATTAGAAGTAGCATAGGATACTTTTTATTAAAAAAAAATTGTTTGTCACGAAACTTTATGTGGCAGACCAAATTCCTCGCGAGCGAAGCCGCGGGCAAAAGCTAGTAACAAATAAACTTGGCTACATTTTACTCCTTATTACAATGCAATAATTGCAGTAAAATTAAATCTATACGAGAATTAAGCAAAATTTGTTTTTGGGCCCTTTGACAGTCAATAATTTTTGGATTTTATGGGATCGTTATGGCAGTGCGTTGAGCAGTGGTGGCCCAGTCGTAACGGCCGCGACTTACAATTTGTAGGTCATGGGTTCGAACGCAGGCACGCCCTTTACTTTGTGTAAATTATTTCATCACCACTGCTCTCAAAACGGTGTAGAAAAACATCGTGAGGTAGCCGGTATGTTCTACTACGAAAAATTCGAAGACATGTGACATCCACCAACCCGCACTGGGCCTGCGTGGAAGATTACGATCCTTCCCTCTCACAGAGAGGAGGCCTGTGTCCCAGCAGTTGAAACATTACTTATACCATAATTAACATAATGCCGGTGAAAGTACTAAACTAGGTTTTTTTTTCGCACAATGGCCTCCAATTTCAAATATTTTCCGGGGCTATCATATTCATCTTGTTTATTTTCAATACTATAAAACTTTACTAACACCCCTATCAATGTCATTCCAGCACTGAGAGTTCCTTGAAGCATATTACAGATTACCCAATAGTCACAAAGCTACCAAAAAGAAAATAATCAAACGGTTACAACAAACACGTACCGCCAGTTTTTCCCGAAATACTTTTCTGGGAAAGCTATACCGCGTGTATTCACCTTCCGTTTCGTTTCACGAAACTACAGTCGGTATTTTGTTTTATAGCGCACTATTTTTTATTCTGCCAGGTATTATTGGACAACTGGGGAATAAATCAACCCTGTGCCCTAAAGAGGGATGACAAGGGTTACCGGTCCTTTGTCCTTTCCGCACTTAATTGTCGCGATGATCGACTTAAGGGTACGTAGATTTACAGTGTATTAAATCCCTTTATTGTTCTGTGTTTCGCAAAGGAGTAGCCTTCCGAATAGCCCGTGGGTGTTGTAATGTTGTGAATCATCTGATATATTGTGTGTTGGCTAGTACAAACATACTATGACCGTTTGGAAGCAAGGAAAATACATCTATAAGTAAACTTCTGCGGAGTACCTACTGCCTAACCAAGACGACTGTACTTTACATTCTCATTCGAGAGCTCAAGGGTACGCTGTACCACGGGGTCCCAGCGCAAACAAAGAAAATTTGGTTCAAATAAATCTCACTAGATAGCGCGATATGCGCCGATTTGTTATTAAATTGTGCTTTACACTATTATCATTTACTAGAATTGAACATAAAAATTGTACGTTATTGTTTAATCAACTCTCCTAAGCACAAAATTATGAAATATTGGGCTCTTAATACACATTTCAAAGATTATTGAACGGATCATTTAAAATTGATGCCAACAGATGGTGCGTTTTTAAATTTCTGAGGCATTCCACTCGATTGTTTAAATTTGTATTCTAACACATTTTGGTGTAATAAAACTGTAAAAACGTGCAAAAAAATACTATAAAACAAATCATCACTGTATTTAAAGCAAAAAAATAAGGATCCGCGTAAACCCCTTTACTTGCAAGTCACTAACACGACCTACATATCACCGTGGAACAGAACCGTAAGCGATCAAAAATGATGATGATGGGATGAGGCATATTTATAGTACTATATTATCTGTGGCTGTACATTGAGTTTTTAAACAAAACACTTCATTGTAGAATGTATGTAAAAGAAGAAAACTGTATGGGCGTATGATGCTTCCTCAATCTCATCTTTCTCCGCACATGTGACGCCAAACAAAATCTGAATATGTTGCTAATCTACTTGTACTTTGTAGACTAATTCATTTGCTAACGATAAAAAAATGTAAAGACTCAGGCAAATTCTTTCACATTTTTACCCGACTGCCGAAAGAGGGTAATGTGTTTATCCGTCTAAGTATGTAGGTTTTTCCTATGTGGCGTTCTAGAGACCAAACGCGATGGCCGATTTTGAAGATTCTTACGTCAATCGATTCGTCTTAAATTGGAAAATAGATAAATGGCGGATATTGTGAGGGTCCAATGTTTTTTTCGTCCGTCCCCCTCGTATGGGGTATCAAAAAGGGTTTTAAGAGGTGATTTCAAAAATATATAACACTTATACTCGTATGTTTAAATGTACCTAATTCTAAAAAAAAATACTTAAGTTTATTCAAAAAATCAAAATACCCGGCTGCTTCAAAAGCGAACTAAAAAGACGTAAACAAGAAGAAAATCATGCTGTGCAGTCGAAGGTTACATCTGGTTTTGGTCAGCCAGCTCTCGAATATGTACTCTCCGACTGCACAGCATGATCATTTCTTCTCGTTTACGTCTTTTTAGTTCGCTTTTTAAGCAGTTGGGATTTTTTAATTAACCGTTTTCAGTGATATTTAATAACCAGCTTCTGCCAGCGGCTTCATCACCATTCTCATCCCAGCGGCTTAGCCAACGTGAAAGTCGAAAATTATCTCGAGGGAACACATCCCCGGGACAAAAATATCCTATGTGCTATTACTGACTATAATCTATCTCTGTGCCAAATTTAATCCAGATCCGTCCAGCCGTTTGAGCGTGAATAAGCATACAAACAAACACAGACAGTCTCACAAAATTTCGCCTTTATAATCATTATTAAAAGTGAGTTTTGACCCCGTGTTGCTCACTTTAATCTACCTAGATACTGAAAAATCTATCAAAGATCAATGAAAATGTACCTAAGCCATTGTAGTAGTCAGATAGAGTTACAATAAATATGGGCCAGCAATCAGTTTGCTCTGCATTTTATGTAGATCTAGATACAGTCTGCTCATTCTATCTTTGTTTAGTTTCTATGCAGGAAATGTTTTATATTCCAACGACGACGGCGGCCGTCTCACAACGAACGATACGATATGAACTGATATTACAGACCGTTTTATTGTGAAATCTAAACTAATATTGTGAAGAAGTAAATCTGTTTGTTAGCAGGTGGTAATCTCTGGAAGTTTAGAAAATTCTTTTAGGCCCATATTTTTGATCGTTAGTTACCTCAACTAATGGTTAAATCTTCTACCCAACGATTCAAAAATTCACTGAAATACACTTTTTAATACTGTTTTATTAGCTTGGTATGTATGTATCTATGTATCAAAGTAACGGAATCTTTGAAAGTGATTTTCATCCCCTTCAAAACGTCGGTTTAATTTGAAATTACTTATCAAGGACCGATGACAATGCAATAATTTAAATAGTTTGTCCCAATATCCTTAACAGGATCTTCAGGATTAGAGATTGAACTAAAAAGTAATAATTAATAATAATAGTTTAAAAAAACAAACTAAAAAGTAGAGAATCATTTTCAATAAATTTTAACTAAGAAAAGTGTGATAAACAAAAAAAAAAATTTGCAAAAAAGCGTGGGGTGCTTGGTCAGTAAAATATTATAACAATTGATGTTATAATATTTAATTGACAGATATTAGTAAAAGTAGAGTCATTTTGAAAATATCTTAAAAAGCACTGTTTCAAACCAGGCTTTCTTGAAATTTTTTTTAGGGTTCCGTACCTCAAAAGGAAAAAACGGAACCCTTATAGGATCACTTTGTTGTCCGTTCGTCTGTCTATCAAGACCCTTTTTCTCAGTAACGCGTAGAGGTATCAAGCTGAAATTTATAACAATACTCAGGTCTACCGTCCCTTAAAGCTGTGAAAAAATCAAACTTCTAAGCCAACACAATCAAAAGATACAGCTGTTTATGCCGCAAATTTTCGACACTCGCAAGGGAATCAAAACCTACAGGTTACTACCACAATGGCTTAGGTACATTTTCATTGATCTTTGATAGATTTTTCAGTATCTAGGTAGATTAAAGTGAGCAACACGGGGACAAAACTCACTTTTAATAATGATTATAAAGGCGAAATATACTCTTCCCGTGAACTCAGAATCTTGAAATTTGGTACGAAGCAACGTCTTATAGCACAGATAAAGGAAAAATTGCGAAATCCGTAAATTTTTTGTTACATCATATAATGAAAATATTTTTAATAATTTTAAACTTACGACCACTTTCCTCATGAACGCGTATAGGTTGAAATTCATATCAAATACTCAGGTCCATAATACCTTTAAGCTAAGGTTTGTACGGAACCTTCGGTGCGCGAGTCCATCTTGCATTTGGCCGGTTTTTTTTGTTTGTCACAGTTCTTAATTAAAGTTATTGAAAATTATTTTCTACTTTTTAGTTTGGTTTTCTATTAAAGCGTGTTTTTATATATTATTTATTCATCAATTGTTAGCTTATCAAAATGATCAAAAAAGTTAGAGTTAATTACTCAGATTAGAAAGTTCTTTAATCTACTAGCTAAAGAGAATTTCACAAATAGATACAAACTGAACTTAAAATTCTTAATTCTGAAAAACTGGGGCGAGTGTCATAGGCTAGGTATTTTTTATCCAGGAAAATGCACAGCCAACAATAACGAAGCCAGGTAAATCTAGCATACAATATTTGCAGAAATATCGCCATTACGAAAACCTATACCTAAAAGCCTAATCAAAAGATTTTATAGTATTAAACGAAACTAATCTCCGTTGCTATTATTAATAAAACATAAAAAATATTATAAAGCTGAAGAGTTTGTTTGTTTGTTTGAACGCGCTAATCTCGGGAACTACTGGTTAGAATTGAAAAATTCTTTTTGTGTTGGACAGTCCATTTATCGAGGAAGGAAATAGGCTATATAACATCATGCTAGGACCAATAGGGGCAGAGCATAAATGAAAAATGTTGCAAAAACGGGCAAAATTATTACTTGAGAGCTTCCGTTGCGTGTGCTGCATAAATGGTTTAAGTTACGCAACAATTATGTATGTAGGGTAGGTCGGATAGGGTAGGTAAAGTAGATGGGTAGGTAGGTAGCCAGTTGACGAGAGCGAAGCCGCGTGGGACAGCTAGTAAAACATAAAATTACGCTACGCGAGGCCAAATGTTGGCTTGCCATAATATTACTCAGAGTTGATTAAATAGGTGGCCGGAAATGGCTTGGGTTTTTAAACTTGATTTTTTTTAGTTGAGATTTTGTGATGTTCCTACCACCAATTTGTATAACTTTGCTTGATAGCCCACTTTAATAATATGCCAGACTTAATTTACTGACCTACTTACAAAAAACTAATCGTTAATCTACTGCATAATTATTCCGTTATCATCATCATCTTTCCGTTTCTTCATCCTTTATCCCATTACGAAAATCTAGTTTAACCCCCGATTATTGAATTAAGATTTTTAAGTTACGTATTTGTCAAACTCTACTTTACCCTGAAAACCTGTTAGGAGGAGATTACACTATCATGTAACTATCTAGGATCATAGATATATGTATGAGTTATATTTATATTTTGGAAAGGATCCTATGTATGATCCTAGATATATGCAAGTGTAATATTCTCCCATTAAGGTATACTAGTTGATCATTCTTCCATACACACGTAGTCTAGCGATTACTTCACTGTTTGACGATGAATGTTCAAAATAAAAAATGATATCAAAATTTATAATCATTATCTAGCCCTGTATGGAAACAAAAAAGTAAAAAAAAAAATGAAAGTTATGAGCGTCGAAAGTTCTATATTTCAACACTAATCTTAAAGCATCTTTTGGCGGAAATAAATGCCATAAGAAGAAGGAAAATTGCAAAACGGCCTCCATACAGGGATAGATTAGTTATTCAACAATGCAAATAATTTTATTTTGAAAATATACTCGTACATTTAGTCATCTTTCATGATATCTAGACTCCCAAAGGTCTGTTTATAAAATTTCGCGCGCTCGTTTTCGTCCTAAATCATCATCCATTTCGATACAAATTTGCAAAAGTGCTAATTCGTACGCGAACTAGCTTCTTACTGCTCATCAAAGCATATATCTCTTTCGGACGTGTTGTCGGATGCGATAGCATGCATTTTAACCTCGCGCACAAAATAGTTCGTGCCGTCGACTAGGGGAACCTTAAGCTAAAGCTTGACACATACCAAAGTCCAAATTCTGAGTTGAGGTTTAGGAACATTTTTACCATGGTAAATGGTTCTCAGCAATACAGTCTGCAATTTATTTACTTCTCATTTAATATGAAACGGTTAAAGCTCTCCCTAAACAAGGTTTTTCAGTATCATCTGGATAAGCAACAGGCTTATAATTGTCTAATAAATAAGATCACGCAAAGGGTACCCAAGGATTCTTTTAAATTTTTTCTCCGGAACATTATTTTCGTAACTCTTGAAAATTGTTACAGGTACTGTTGCTCGAGGTAGAATAGGTTCAAAAGATTGTTTTACAATCGTAAAACACTTTCAAGAGGAAATATTGTTTTCAGGCGCGAACTTGAAGCTTTTCTTGGAATTTAATTGTTTTAAAATATGGAGTTCTAATAGAATTTTGTATCTAAGTCCACCAGGAGATATTTTTCTGATAAATGAGATGATGATTGTGATTTTTTTAATTAAAACTAGATGAGGATCTGAAGAATAGATCTACTTTGGTACCGCTATATTTCAAAACGATAGATCGCAAGTATTTTTTACCCGACTGCCGTAGGTGGGTAACGTGTTTATAGTCGGAGTATTGATATGTATGTATGTATAAGTAGCTATAGATACTTAGCGCGCGCTGCGACGCGTGTCATCACTCAGTAATAAACCAGCTCTCAGCTAACAAGGTTGTTTCACTAGCTCCATACACTTCACTGGCGACGAGGATGGGATACCCACGCGCAAATAAAAATAAAAAAATGACCACATATTTAGGAACTATAACCGTGTTCGATCATAAAATAAGTGAGTGGTTAATTTACAAAGGCAAATTGACTCAGTTTTTAAAAATCAACAGTGTAGAAGAAGAAAAGAAAAGTGGAATTTTACTGACTCATCTCACGGAGGAGACCTACCGCCTAGTACTCAACCTAGCGTTTCCGAAGGAATTAGAAACGCTTACATACAGCGAGCTTGTGGAATTACTCGATGGCCATTTTAAGCCAAAGAAGTGCTCGTTTGCCGACAAAGCAAAATTCTTTGGTGCTACCAGGAAGTCAGACGAAACATTGGGGGAATGGGCGGCACGAATAAGAGGTTTAGCTGTTTACTGCGACTTCGGTTCTGCTTTAGAAACGAACCTTAGGGATCGTTTTGTCCTCGGTCTGAATGCCGGTCCCGAAAGGGACAAGTTGTTCGAACAGAGCCCTTCTGCGCTGACGTTAGCGCGGGCTATTGAAATGGCGGAGCAAGCGGCCTGCGCCAAGGAAGCTAAAGTCATGCTCAATTCCGGCGTCACCAGCGACGTTAGTTTGGTAAAGGAAGAGCCAATTTATCGCGCAGGATTCCCAGACAAGACCGGTCGGGGTCGTGGTGGCGGCAGCGGTAGCGGCAGCGGCAGCAGGAGCGGCAGCGGCAGCGGAAGCGTCGGCGCCAGCGCCAGCGGCAATGGCGCAGGCGCACGATGTGCGGTTTGTGGATTGAAAAACCATAACAGTGATAAGTGCCGTTATAAAGGTTACAAGTGTCTAAAGTGCGGTCATAAGGGGCATTTAAAAAAAGTGTGCGCTGCGAAAGATTCGTGCGTGTATCACGTCAAAACAGATCAGAAATGCAGTGATCAGGACGCGGGTTGTGAGGAATGCCAGAACTTTAATTTAAGGTATGACAAGCCAATACAAATAGATTTGATTTTAGGTAATTGTAGGATATTGATGGAACTCGACTCCGGTTCAGGTGGCAGTGTAATTTCAGATCGATTGTATCGGGATAAGTTTTCGCAGTATCCGTTAGAACAGTGCAATATTAAAATGTGTCTGTATGACGGACATAAAATATCTCCCTTGGGGGTTTTTGCTATAGAAGCGTTTTATAATAAAGTGAAGAAAATGATTAAAATTTTTGTTATTGAAAACGGGGGCCCTCCATTGCTAGGTAGAAATTTCATGTCCGCTTTTAATTTAGTTTTGACCTCTAGTTTGAACTCATTACAAAATAAGGTAGGGTTTGATACGGATTTGTTGCTAGGTAAATTCCCCAATCTATGGCGGGATGAACTAGGCTCGTTTAATAGGTTTAAAGTAAAGTTACAAGTTAAAGAACATTCCGTACCGAAGTATTTTAAACCACGAAGTGTACCCTTTGCGCTTAAAGATAAGGTCGAGAAAGAGTTGCAGCGTTTGGTTGATGCGGGTATTTTAATTTCTGTAGATCATTCAGAGTATGCGACACCAATAGTACCCGTTTTGAAAGAAAACGGAAGCGTCAGAATCGCAGGCGATTTTTCGGTCACACTGAACCGAGACCTAATAATAGAAAAATATCCCTTGCCTCGGATAGAGGAGGTATTTGCTAAAATCGGCGGTGGTGAAATGTACAGCAAAATAGATTTAAAAAATGCGTACAATCAATTTATTTTAGAGGACTCGTCACAGCCACTCACAACTATAAGTACTCATAAGGGCCTTTATATGTATACCAGGCTAGTATATGGTCTAGCTAATGCACCGGCGATTTTTCAAAAATCAATGGAGATCCTTCTCGCGGGAATAGACGGTGTTAGCGTATGGCTCGATGACATTTGCATCACAGGCCCGGATAGGAAGTCACACATTGGTAGGTTACATGAAGTTCTGCGTAGGTTAAATGATGCCGGGTTACGTTTACAGAAAGATAAATGTGCTTTCTTTAAAAATAGCGTTACGTATCTAGGGTACGTTATTAGCAAATCCGGTTTAATGACCAACCCGGACAAGGTCAAGGCCATAATGAGCGCGCCAGAGCCTACCAATGTGACTGAGGTAAAAAGGTTTGTAGGTATAGTTAACTATTATAGAAATTTTATACCTAATGCCTCGTCACTCCTTAGTCCTTTACACGAACTGTTATGTAAAGACGCGGTATGGGTGTGGACAGATAGACAGCGCAACGCCATGGCGGCCGTGCGCCGCGAGTTGGCCTCGGAACGCGTGTTGGCACATTTCGAGCCGCGCGCGCAGCTCGTACTCACAGTGGACGCGGGCCCCACCGGGCTCGGCGCTGTGCTAGCTCAGCAGGCTCCCGACGGCCAGGAGCGACCCCTAGCTTACGCGTCTCGTTCTTTAGCTTCTAATGAGCGAAATTACAGCCAAATCCAAAAGGAGGCGACTGCTATAATTTTTGGGGTGAAACGTTTTCATCAGTACCTCTATGGTCGCAGCGAGCCGTTTATACTAAGAACCGATCATAGACCCCTAGTATCGATATTTAATAACAAGACGGGTATACCGGTGACGACCGCGCTGCGACTGCAGAGATACGCCATTATTTTATCTGCTTATAATTATGTTGTACAATATGTGGCGGGCGACAAGAATTTAGTAGCGGATTATTTTTCTCGTGCACCGTTAGCTTGTAAAAACGAAGTGAACGAAAGCGATATAGATACCTATTATACGCTTAGGTTTTTAGATGAAGCTTCCCCCGCCATCACTACTCGTGACGTCACCCGGGCTACAGCGAGCGATAAGACTATTCAAACAGTTGTGAGGTACTTGAGAAGCGGCTGGCCTCGTAAAATAAATTGCACATCAGTACTGCCGTATTTTCAATGTAAGTCGGACCTGCAATTCGAAAACGGTTGTTTATTTAGAGGACATAGGATTGTGATTCCACAGTCGCTTAGACAGATAATGTTACGTGAACTGCACGACACCCATCTAGGTATTATTAAAACCAAGAGTAATGCCAGAGGGAGGATGTGGTGGCCAGGAATCGATAATGACATCGAGCGTTGGATCGGCGGGTGCGAGACGTGCGTCAGCGTGCGCGCCGCGCCCCCGCGCTCCCCTTCCGCTCCCTGGCCCTCTGCCGGCGCGCCCTGGCAGCGCCTCCACATAGATTATATGACTGTAGGCCAAAGGGTATATCTCGTTGTGGTAGATTCATTCAGCAAATGGTTGGAATGCTTGCACATGCATAACGGACTTTCTTCAAAAGCACTGATTTCGAAATTAAAGGCAATTTTTTCAACTTTTGGTATTCCAAATGTTATAATATCAGATAATGATGCTAAAATTAATTCTTTGGAGTTTAAAACTTTCTGTAGTAGTAATGGTATCAAATATATGACGACGCCTATTTATCACCCGCCAAGCAATGGTCAAGCTGAAAATTCAGTCCGAATATGTAAAAAGATGCTAAAGTGTGTAATTAGGGATAACCTTTCATTGTGTCAAATTAACGAATTGTTACTGGGCTACTTGTTTAATTATAGGAACACGGTGCATTGTACCACCGGGGAAACGCCCGCTAAGTTAATGTTTGGACGGACCTTACGATCTCGGTTAGATTTAATAATGCCCTCGGATGACTCAAATAAACTCGCGCCGAATTCAGACATTGGGAAACGACATTTTTCTATTAGTGATATTGTTTGGGTAAGATGGTACAATGCACGGAAGGAATCATGGCAATTGGGAACTGTAACGAAAAAAATAGGGAATCGAATGTACAAAATTAAAATCCACGATTTTCATAACGAATGTATACGACATGTAGATCAGATTTTTAAGTATAGAGGTAGCAATGATAGGTTATTATCAGATTGGGGGACTGGCGTATCTCATCATGCTCAACCGTCGGCGGAATCTACGAGTTCAGCAATAGATTCAGAACCAGTAATGGGAAACCCATACAGTCAAACCGCGGTAGATACACCGGCGGTTGAAAATGTTGAGTCGCGAGTTACTATTGAAGAAAAGGATGGTGATAATTGTTCGCATTATCAGGCCGAAGAGTGTGAGAGAGGGATAGATAAAGAGACATCCACCTGGGTCAGTCCGTCAGCAGCGCAGCCTGGTATGGCAGGGCCTGCGACTGCGAGCGAGCAGGCAAGCGATACCGCCGTCGCTGCCTTGAGCCCGGTCCACGAACGCCCGGTTCCGTCACCCACACTCACACGCCAAACGTCGAAGCGTGTTAGAAAAATAATAGACTATAAGAAATATTTTTAAGAGTTTCACATTTGTTAATTTAGCGAACCGATTGTAATTAATTTTATGTTTGATTTGTCTACAGGTTCAAAAAACTAATTGGGGAGGAATGATATGTATGTATGTATAAGTAGCTATAGATACTTAGCGCGCGCTGCGACGCGTGTCATCACTCAGTAATAAACCAGCTCTCAGCTAACAAGGTTGTTTCACTAGCTCCATACACTTCAAGTATACATCTGATTTTGCTCAGCCAGCTCGCGAAAATGTTTCCTCCGACTGCACAGCATGATTTTGTTTACGTCTTTTTGGTTCGCTTCTTAAGCAGTCGGGTTTTTGATTTTTGAATCAACTTTTTTTCTATTGTTATAGAGCTCATTTCAAAATAATAAAGTGCATTTTCCTTGATATTTTATACCTTGTTTGAATATCACGCAAATTAGCCCGCTGAAGAATGAAAATGTGTCAGATATAAATACGTTGACTACTTTTCCAAAGCAGACTGCAAATATTGAATTTATGGTGGTAAGTAAATAATACATGTACTGAAAAATAGTGCGGGCCGACTGAACCAATCTGATCGTAAAAATATCTATGATAAGCAATTTCAGGAATAAAAGGCAAAGACTGTGGGAAATAATAAAAGAGTTATTTTTTTAACTAAATTTATTCTCAAAACTATTCTTTTAGAAATCCTACAGTAGTTATCGAGTCCAGGTCCAACACTGTTTTATCTCCAGACAAAAAAAATATAATAATTATAATAACAATCACAACGGATCCTTTCAGTATCCATTAGCTAAAGGTCAAATAAATAAAATTTCTTATATTTTCTAACATTAACTAATTGTTCTAAACATAATAAATATACTTTAACATAATTTTGTATGCTACTCTACTTATATTGATTTCGGTTACATTTATGACTTTTAATAAAAATATAAGTTTACCTACTTATTAAATATTAATGAATTTTATTAAGTAGTAGGTACAACTTGTAGTCGAAATTTTAAAATATTCTTTTACGTAATGCAGTAAAATATTAACAATAAAAACTTTATTGTGGCACACAAATAATTCCTGAAGGAATAGCTATTTACCCAATAAGTTTAAATAAATAATTTGTAATTATAAAAAATATATTTTAATAAACCAGACATAAAAAGCTCACTAAGAGACTGAAATAAATCCTTTTTACTCACAATCAGCTGATTATAATAATGGCATCTACTCATCTATATTATTATAAGCGCATCATCAACGATTTAATGTTCATGTTGACACTTCAACTATTACAATTATTTGACTCTATACATCAGAACTCAGCACACGGGAATCGCTTACATACCTTCTGTATTGGTTCTCAACCACAAATCCACCCTGAGGTATTTGGCTACGGAATATGGGGCTACCTACATATTTAAGCAGGAAGATAATAATGGAAGGTCAGCTTAAAATATCTAGGTAATCTAATGATATGGCTGCGATCGCTTAAATTCGACATAGCAACGTTTGGAAAACAGAGAACTGCATTTTTTTAAATTGAAACTAAGAGGGTAGTTAAATAAATTCGTATGCTAACGATCAAAGTTTACGTTCGCGCGACAATATTTTACTTAAGTTTTACTCTGAACTGCTCTGATACTCAACTCATAATTGTGTCTTTAACTTGTTACATAAAAGTTTCACATTCTTATGCTCAATGTACAGTTTTCAACTATTAACATCTATTTTTTCAAGGTACATTTCACTCGCGCTCATTTTGCATTCTTAACTTTACTACACTTTTGAAATCCAATTTTCTTAAAACTACTCGACGAGGAAGGGAAAACGTATTCATCACAACACATCACTCGGTACAACGGTACCTTGAAGTAAATAATAAAATATTCAACAGTCATGATGTAGTAACTCAAAGCTACTGTATCAAATTCGACATAACGGTCATATCATAATTTGGCATATTTTTTATCAAAATCGATGGCCCACATATTCTCATTAAACATTTGATTTATAAATCGATTATAAAATAATTTAAAAACTTGATAGAAATAGGTAAACAGTACACGAAATTAGCCCTAGATGAGGTTATTAACTACTATTTTATATTTTTACATTTAACACTACCTATTTGATACATGATTACAGTTTAGGTTTTATTATCTACATAATAATTAAACATTTATTTACTTGAACTTTTGCATATTATTCAACGGCATATTACCGATATCTATGATCCTCGTTACTTGTCGATCATTTAAGATGATCGACGCTCATGAAAGTCATTTCAAAACGACTAGAAAAGTTTATTTTAAGCTTTATCCGGTTACGCAAATATTGCGAACGACTTACGAGAACTTCAAAGTTATATTACTTATAACTCCGGATACAAGAGAGAAGCATTATGAAAATAATGCTCTTAAACATTCTTCTAACGACTGAAATATTATTAAGCCTCACTCCGATCAACAGCTGATGATTATCACATTCTGAGACAGCGCACAGTTTACTCGCGCGTGAATACAAATTCGTTGTAGTGGTTCCAACGATTTTCCTCTGAATCCACTCCCGGCTTGAGTTCGGCAGCCCCGCCAGCGGTGCCGCTGCCACAGCTCGCCGTCAGCTTGAAACCATTCTCTTGCAACATGTCAAATGCTTGCTCAATGAAAGAGTGCTTTAAGAAGAAGCGAGAGGTGTACCTGTCAGCAAGTCCATGGTCTGGATCTCGAGACTCGTTCAGGGTTTCTCCAAACACGTCACGGCAAAGGTTCACCTTTCCACAGACGAGGATACGTGATAACTTGCGGAACTTAACATCGGCGAGTCCGTCGCGGCCGAACGCAAAGCTCCCTCGGTAGCCGACGGTGATGCATCCCTTCTCGCGGTTCGGAGGACGCGGGTCAGCATCCCGCACCGCGTTCTCTAGTCCGGCGAGTCTGTAGTGTTTGGCTTCACGAGCCAGGCGCTTGTGTTCCCTGAAGCACTCCGGAAGAACGAGCCCGCCGTCTCGGAGATAATCCAAAACATAGCGGAAGAGGACTCCGTCGCGATCGAAGAAAATGCGTCCGCGGGCATCGCGCGGGTGTTCGACGTCTTGCAGCGCGGCGGCGGGCAGCGAGTCCGGCTCGCGCAGCAGCGTATCGCGCGTGGTGGCGTAGTGCACGCCGCCCACGTTGAGCTCGAGGACTTCGGGCGGCGCGTCCGCCATGGCTGAGGGTTGAGGGCGCAGTGTCGGAGCGACTGCGCGTCCCTCGCTCCTCCCTGACCCACTTACCGCGCGTCTCGGCGCCGCCGCGCGAGCCCATCAATAACGCACGCCCGGGTTACTGACTCGAACGTAATTATTTCCTACCCTTTCGAGGGAAAACTCCTCCGTAAAAGCCTTCAAGGTCGACGTCTATTGTTAGCTAACAGATGGTATATAATTCTTTGATTCGACGAAATGCTATATTTGCTTTGCTAGTTAATTTCATGGACTTAATTAATTGGATTATTGTTATATGACTTGGTGCGAATAACGACTTCGCGTTACTGCGAGCGAGTTTGTCATCTGTGTGTAGATTCAGGACGTCGTTAGAACATATTGGCAGTCATCACCCATATCTAAATGAAAGCAGTTCATATAAAATCTAACAGAACATAAAACCTTGAAAGTGTTTCAGGCGTTAATGGGATGCCTCCCAAGGCACATATTTCGTGCGAAACTTTTTCATTCAGCCAGCGGCCCCAGCACATTATTTTTAATACTTTTTCCCACGTTATTCTTGTGACGCAGAATTATAAGCCTACCCCCGCCCTGAGTGATATATTACAATGTTACCTGTAGCTCAGCATAAAAATAACTCAATCAAGAAATAATACTTGTAACTATGAAACAAAACCACCTGTAGGTTCCCCTCCTCGGTTTCTGGGTTATTTTCGTAAGTCGATACAAGTTACTGTCTGACAAATTGCGTATTCAGCAGAATAAGATAGAGCCTTGACGCATTGTTTACTTTGTCAATACATCACTATCCACGTGTCCCTCCTTTACAAATTTAGTTTACTTTGGCGACAAAATTTGACCTTCGTCCCTCCGCATAATATGAGATTAGATTTTCTCGGAGTGGCATCAGCATTTGATAAAATGGGATTTACAGGTAGCTGAGAGTTTTTACTGATTACTGGAGTAATGAGTGAGAAGCCTTTTATTACGGTCTCGGGAGATACGCTTTTGTTTTCTGCACATTGTCGAGATGGAGGTTGACGCGAGAGCTAAATGTAATTAAAAATGCCCGTCCAATTTTTGTTTCATTTGCCATGTTGTACACGGCATAATTAATGAACTTTAATAATGTTAAGGTTTAAATTAAAACATGTTGTATTGCGGTAGTATCCCCAGTGTATTTCACTAAACCATATAAATTACTAATACCACATTAACAGTCTGTTATGGGGTGTTACACATACACTCCCAAATATCACATTATGGAATATAATACATACAAATACGTGACAATAAGGCAATTTTATAATAATTATATTTCATCTCTGTCTTTACGGATTTTAAAATTCACAAAAGTATAGTCGGGGAGTTCCACCTCGTTCCTAAATTCGCATTTTTCTATTTTGCTGGCTGGGCTCCCTGTGGTCTTCAGCCACTCCATCCTGCAAAGACAATGGAAATTTCTAGAATTACGAGAGAAAACTAATTACAAAGTCGGGGAGACATTAATTTGCCTGCTGATTGGACTTTAATTTTCGTTATTTACACCTATTAATGAAACGTCCGTTCGTCTAGGGGTTCTGGGATCTTGCTCTACATCTCGATCGATGTAAGTTTTTCGTACGTCCGTTCGTCTAGGGGTTCTGGGATCTTGCTCTACATCTCTATCGATGTAAGTTTTTCGTACGTCCGTTCGTCTAGGGGTTCTGGGATCTTGCTCTACATCTCGATCGATGTAAGTTTTTCTTACGTCCCTTCGGTTCGTATAGGGGTTCTGGGATCTTGCTCTACATCTCGATCGATGTAAGTTTTTCGTACGTCCGTTCGTCTAGGGGTTCCGGGATCTTGCTCTACATCTCGATCGATGTAAGTTTTTCGTACGTCCGTTCGTCTAGGGGTTCCGGGATCTTGCTCTACATCTCGATCGATGTAAGTTTTTCGTACGTCCGTTCGTCTAGTCTAGGGGTTCTGGGATCTTGCTCTAATCTCGATCGATGTAAGTTTTTCTTACGTCCGTTCGGTTCGTCTAGGAGTTCTGGGATCTTGCTCTACATCTCGATCGATGTAAGTTTTTCGTACGTCCGTTCGTCTAGGGTTTCCGGGATCTTGCTCTACATCTCGATCGATGTAAGTTTTTCGTACGTGCGTTCGTCTAGTCTAGGGGTTCTGGGATCTTGCTCTAATCTCGATCGATGTAAGTTTTTCTTACGTCCGTTCGGTTCGTCTAGGAGTTCTGGGATCTTGCTCTACATCTCGATCGATGTAAGTTTTTCGTACGTCCGTTCGTCTAGGGTTTCCGGGATCTTGCTCTACATCTCGATCGATGTAAGTTTTTCGTACGTGCGTTCGTCTAGTCTAGGGGTTCTGGGATCTTGCTCTAATCTCGATCGATGTAAGTTTTTCTTACGTCCGTTCGGTTCGTCTAGGAGTTCTGGGATCTTGCTCTACATCTCGATCGATGTAAGTTTCTGGTGACCAATCATTGCAGCATTTCTACCGGAGCTAGTGTAAGCTTTATATGAACAGGCGAGGCTTATTCAAACCTCGATATGGTCCACGTTTAATTTCGACCATTATGGCCAATCTCAATGGAGACTAGCCATCCCAAGACAGCTTGCATGTCTGTATTTAAGTTATTGTTATAATATAAGTAAAAAAAACTTTTTACAAAAAATACTACCGACTTCCAAATAAAAAAAACTAAAAAGTGAAAAATAACTTTATTTTTGAAGTCGGTGTCTTTCATAGGTACCAATTTATTGCTTTATAGACACCGACTTCCAAAAATAAAGTTATTTTTCACTTTTTAGTTTTTTTTATTTCGAAATCGGTAGTATTTTTTAGTAAAAAAAAATATTTTTACTTTTTAGTTGTACCTGCCAAATAGGCAAGTTGTTTAGTAAGGTACCTGTAAGGCCAGAATAGATTACCCGAATATCATGAAACATGAACATAACCGGTGAAATGAGAGATCTGCGTACCCCTTAAGAGCATATTGGCGTGATGTTGTTATGAAAAAACAATAAACAGACATGCGATTGCAGCAATCCCGAGAGATTTGCCGTTATTTATTGAGAAATTCTGATGTGCGTGTGGATTGAGAGATCTTTTCGAAAAACTCTTCCAATCCCAACCAAAATATAAGAGCATTTAGGAAATAATTGTGAAAACTTCATGGTAAGGTATAAAATTTGTGAAACCTAAACAAAGAAAGTTAGAACTCATTAACTGGATCTCTCAATCTGGACAACTGAAGAAAAAGCCATAACGCGTATCCAAGAATATACTGCCTATGTGTTTATAATTTGCATTTTAAATAATTGTGAAGGATTTGTGAAAGCTGCTAAACAAAATTTCGATTCGTTTCAAAGCCACGTATAAGATTTATAACGGTTTAAATGGATCACTCAGAGTGGACAATTTTCATTTGAGTGATCTTGTAAAACACGACCTAATACTGAAAAAGTATGAATAATTATCATGTTTATTGCAAATTATGCTTCTGGGAAAATTTGTGAAACAAAAATCGTGATTGAAATCTTACTGGTTCAAGAGAAAATGAAAATCTTGTTTTTTGTCGATCGTCCCAACTGAGAGATCTTTATTTTGAAATATATTTAATAAACCAAAACTTATAGGTAGAAGATAAATGCATCAGAAATTGTGAAAAATGTTGTCCTAAAATTTGACGCTTCAGTCGTCCCTGTAAGTGTTATACTTAAAAAGATAAATCATTTTTTACAATCCTTGAGGAAAATGTTGAGTAGGGTAGACATACTTTTTTATTTTGTCGGATTTTTTTCAACTACCCTATTCATGCTAACATTGTCTATATTCATTGCAATTCGCGAAGCTGGCGTTGTGCAGTGCATTTAATGCAAGTTTTTTTAATAGTGTTGTGCTAATAAATAACATAATCACTGTTTCCGTTTAGTGATATTGAATAACAATGTAAGTATCTTATTCAATATTCAAACCATCATTATCATTAGTACATTTTTGTCACACTAATGTTTTTTTTTAAATGTGGTACATATTAAAAAGGACGCGACTACGTTTTTTTTAACAAAATATTAAAATTGCACTGAAGATGAGGCGGTATGGGCCAAGACCTTAGCCCGCCCAAGCAGGGCGAAGGAAAAAAAATGTCAAATCGACAGTTCGCTTCGCTGTTCGACATTTCGAATTTCTCTATTTCGACCATAATTTCTTGAATTAGCTAATTCCATCGAAAAAAATGGTGAGGATTCTGGGGGGAACGACATTAATAGAGGTATAATAATGTAATCCAGTTAATGTATAGGTAATATTTTTTATTTTATTTTTTTAGATCTCAAAGTCATGAAGAGAAATGAAAATGAAATTTGTGTAAGAAACAAATCCTACAAATTGTTAGGCGGTGTTGAATTTATTCCTGCATTGAGTCCCGATAATATTGGCCACTACAGAGGACATGGTAACGACCAAATAGTCATGACGATTTGATGGGAAAAATGTATAACAGCAAAGAAGAACCAGTTATTTTACATACTTTGTCCTACGGACTTATTGATTAAATAGAGAAATTAAAAAAAAGTTTAAATTAAAGAGTTATTTTTTTTAGTTACTTACCTTAAAATTTCTGATCTTTTTGTGTGTAAGAATTACTTAGAATTAGAATTACGAACTTAGAATTCCTTAGTAAGAGCACTACACATACAGTACCTAACTTTGCAGAAACTTGTCATTTAAAAACGTAATTTTATATTATTTAAATTGAAACCAGCACACCAGAAACAGAAACCAGACACAAATTACTTGTATAAAAACGTTTAAAGTGCATCATAATTTGAATTGTACCGGTAATGATTCCGACCGGCGCGGCGATATGGTCACCCTACTCAACGTTTTCTTCAAGGATTGTAAAAAATGATTTATCTTTTTAAGTATAACACTTACAGGGACGACTGAAGCGTCAAATTTTAGGACAACATTTTTCACAATTTCTGATGCATTTATCTTCTACCTATAAGTTTTGGTTTATTAAATATATTTCAAAATAAAGATCTCTCAGTTGGGACGATCGACAAAAAACAAGATTTTCATTTTCTCTTGAACCAGTAAGATTTCAATCACGATTTTTGTTTCACAAATTTTCCCAGAAGCATAATTTGCAATAAACATGATAATTATTCATACTTTTTCAGTATTAGGTCGTGTTTTACAAGATCACTCAAATGAAAATTGTCCACTCTGAGTGATCCATTTAAACCGTTATAAATCTTATACGTGGCTTTGAAACGAATCGAAATTTTGTTTAGCAGCTTTCACAAATCCTTCACAATTATTTAAAATGCAAATTATAAACACATAGGCAGTATATTCTTGGATACGCGTTATGGCTTTTTCTTCAGTTGTCCAGATTGAGAGATCCAGTTAATGAGTTCTAACTTTCTTTGTTTAGGTTTCACAAATTTTATACCTTACCATGAAGTTTTCACAATTATTTCCTAAATGCTCTTATATTTTGGTTGGGATTGGAAGAGTTTTTCGAAAAGATCTCTCAATCCACACGCACATGAAATTCTGTTGTATATCTTCGAAGTTCTTCATCAGATCTTCACCAAATTAAAATGGGACCAATTTCGGCACATAATCTTTCAAACAAAAAAAGAAGTTTTAAAATCGCTCCACAATTGACGGAGAAATCGGTGAAAAAAAATCTTAAATTCGAACATAGAACCTCCTCCTTTTTGAAAAGTCGTTCAAAAATAGCTACTGCGCAGGGTCTTGCAGAAAAATTCAAAATCGGTCCACAATTGACGGAGATTCGGTGAACATACATAATGTCGAACACATAGAACCTCCTCCTTTTTGGGCAGAAATTAAAAGAGATCGGAATTTCGGTATAATATTCCGAGTGTATTCAACTAAAACAAATAAATTAATAATACTACATTACAGTCATGAGTGTAACACTCTCAAATAGCACATATGAAACATAAAACATAGGTACGAGATAATAAGGCAATTTTGTAATATTTAAAGGTTAATCTTTTCGGATGATAAAATCCGCAAAAGTGTAGTCAGGGAGTTCCGCCTGGTTCCTAAATTCGCATTTTTCTATTTTGCTGGCTGGGCTCCCTGTGGTCTTTAACCACTGCATCCTGCAAAGGCAGTAGACATTTCTATAAATTACGAGAAAACTAATTAAAAAGTCGGGGGGACTTTAATTTGCACGCTGGTCTCACTGTGTAATGAATTGTGGTTCGTATTCATTACGAGTCGCGAGGTTTCCCTCTGACGGTGGCACTAAATCATGGGAGATAAAAACATATAGAGTAACACTAACATTTCTAATCTGGATCGAGTTATATTTTTTTGATGCTGCTGTTAAATGAGATTCGCCGTAGGGCGCCGGGCAATTCTTGATTACATTTTTTTTCTCTGCAGAATTATTATGCCTGAAAGTTCGGCAGACTCAACGAAATATGATAAAGCATTCTTTGCAGGGCTATATATTCTGTAGTTATAAGATTGCATTTGATACACTTATCAAATGTCACTACACAACATCTCTTTGTTGAATGGCAACAAAAAAGACGAATGTTTTTTGTTTACCGATTTCAAATACGCGGGTTTTTTTACCTGATTTAATTATATTTTGAAAGTATTCCCTATCAAACAAATAACGGATCTTCAAATTCCTTACCCGCTGAGAGATATTTTTACAAATGTCGATCTTTATTTCAAAGAAATACTTGGGAGCTTCGCGTTTCCTCGTAAAATAAGGTTTCTTTTTGTTCTCGATCAAAACTGTTTGGAGAAAAACGGTAGGTATAAGATACACTTCCGCTTGGTATGCAGTCTGGTGTTCTACCGAACGCTCAGACTACAACTTTCAGTTTCGGACTTATTCAGCCGAGGTTTTATTCGAACCCGAAGGTTTTTAGTAAGTGCGCGAAATTGGAAGATTTTCAGCAAATACCAAATTGAAAGAACTGTTACGAATGCGTGAGAGCGGGATGGAAGAGGCAACGGCTGGGGAAAATAATGAAATCATACGTAATGGCGCTCGCATATGTTCGAAAGCTCGGTCTTCGATTGGTCACCTGAAACTTCCACCGATCGAGCTGCATTTCTACTCGAGTTTTTGAAAGCACAGTTTATACAAATACTAATTTAAAACATTTTCGTAAGAAGCCTTTTCGTATTTCTCTCAGCAAACTTTTTTATTTGATATCCATTTCATAAAAATAATTGGTCCGCCATCTTTATTCATCGGAGTCCGACATATTGGATTTAGAATAATGTCATGTGCCTAACCGTGCATTATAAAATTTAGTTGCTAGGTTTGACCCTCCTTCGAATATCGATAGCACATCATCTAAATAGAATAGATATTATAGAACTCACATGGATTGCACTTTTTCATTCGGACCCTCAACATGTCCCAGCACGGTTCCTTGCGCCGTGTTCTTACACCAGCCACGTAGACCCAGCTTCTCAGCCTGCTCCTTGGTATGCTGCAACAAAAAAAAACATAACATCACACACTTGTATTTCTCGAATACGGCAGAGTCAAACAAGTAAAATTTAAAAACCTCCGACACGAAATCTTGCAAATACCCTAATTCAAACTGTAAAACGCAATGTCTTTGAACGGCTGAACCGATTTTCATCAAACATTCAACAAAGCTAAGAAGTGTACGTTACCCCAACAAGAAAGTGGCTCCTAGAGTGATATGAGTGGAACGTATAATTTGTGCTGTGAATGTGCGCCACATAAAAAAATAGTGCCTGTTGTCGTTTTTGAATAAAACGGAAAGAACGATTCCTGCTAGAGTAACGTTGACCCAGCAAGAAAATTCCAAACGAATGATCGGAGTGAGAAATATTGTGCATGGGCAAAGAGCTTATATAGTTGTGCAAAAATGTGCGCCGAAAATATAACTGGTGCGTCATCAGGTTTTCGAGATATTGCATTTCCTTCTGGAGTAAAGTTTTGCAGAATCGTGTATCTCTAAAGCCATTGCATGTGCGCCTGTAGAATAAAGATACACGAGTAGCTCTTGATATGTCTGTATTTGTGTCAGAATTAGATTTAAGAAAGTATTAATAATTTTCAAGTAATCGCGCTTTTTTGAAAACCCGAAAAAAAATCACAGTGCCTAAATGAGAAAATGTATAAACTCGCTGAAAACTGTATTCAGTCTATCTAGACGCTTGTATTAACCATAAAACGTACACGTATACATGCTTGCGTTATCGAATAATATTGCTAAAAGTTAAAACGACGGTGTCATAACTTTGACGGCAAAATACAAGAAACCGGCTCAACCCAAGATAGGTAGGTGTAAACCACAAATAAGTGAGAAAATATTCAGCTTGGAATGTTTCGCATTAAGTAGATTAAACAAAAAACTAAACATGTAATCAACGGCTGGTTATCCGACCAAATTCACACCTTCTTAACTTTACTCACGAACCGGTTGAAAAAAAAAACTTGTTATTGGATTATATTCTACTAGCTCTCCCGCGGCTCCGCTCCCGTCAACTGGCTCTACCTATCTACCACCTACCTAACAACCTACTCACCTGCCCTATCGATCAACTTACCTAACTATCCTGCATTCCTACCTACCCTACCATACCGTAACCTAAATACCTACCTTATCCTACATACCCTACCCGCCTAACATACCTACCTACCCTACCAACCAATTTGTTAAATTAATATTACAATACGAATGTTTCTACCAGCGATCTATAGTCCAATAGCCAGAAGAATATGCCTTTCGATAATTCTAAAGTTTTTTTATTTTCGCTGGGTGGATAGTTTATGTGAATTCATACACAGATACACAGCAACCCACGTCAAACTTATAACACCCCTCTTTTTCCGTCGGGGGTTAAAAACGACAAAACGCACTAATTTTTTATGTGGCGCAAATTCACAGCAGATTATCCACTAATTATACGTTTCACTCATATCACTCTAGGAGCCGCTTTCTTGTTGGGGTAACGTACACAGCTAAGAACACTCCCGATAACGTCATATTTCAAACAAAAAGAAACTCAATCGTCTCATCCGTTTAGGAACTATGATGCCACAGACAGATACAAAACACACAGGTACACACGTCTAACTTATAACACCCCTCATTTTCCGTCGGGGGTTAACAAGAAAATGGCCGAACTCGGAACCCAGTCGGAACCTAAGTATACTAATATTATCTATTTATTAGTTGTGTGTTATTGTAATATGGTCTTACTGCTGTCAGCGATATCTACCGTCCATCTAAACGTTGTCGTTTAGATGGATTGAAAGAACTAAAATAATATACACATGGAGGGTAATGTTCGGCAGTCGGGTAATAAGGAGAGTAGACAGTGGTCTACTGCTAGTCAAAATAATTCTAAAGCCAGTTTTCCATCTGCCACCAGCTTGTATGCAAGTGCATTACATTGCGGGTTACCAAGGTACCTTGGT